>JAIVEN010000002.1:30000000-31405000 GCA_026686845.1 Adenanthera pavonina
TTTTAAGTTACTGATTTTTTTTCCTTCTGATGTGTGCAAAAAGAAAAAAAAGATTAATTTTGATGCATTGATAAATTAATTATCTCTCTACCAATTAATGATATGTTATCCTAAATTGAAATAATTCTATTTTGCAGGCTACATTTACCGACATTCTAAAGCAATTGGGTAAGTACCATTTCATCTTTTTTTTTTTACCCGATGCTCAGTTGCAATTATATAGTGCGGCTTCTATAGTCTTGAGAGAGAGAAAAATTTGGCCAAAAAGAGCAAAAAGTTTACTGAGTTTTGACATTAATCAATAATGAATAATTTTGGAGAACATGTATCATATAATATATCGGTCATATTTTGATTCGCTACAACAAAAATGGTCTTTCCGCATGCTACTGCAACAAACATGATCTTTTAGTATGCTTATTTTTTGTTTTTGGCTACGCTTATTTTCAGCCTTTGTGTACGCTCCAAAATATCCCTAAAAGCAAATCCAAAATATCCCTAAAAGCAAATCCATAGGGTAGGCTCACTAAAAGCATATCCACAATATATTATTTTGGTACGGTTTTGAAGAAGCATACCCAAAGGCCATTATTTATCAAAAGAAAAAAATTCCTTTTTTTCTGATCCTTCCTACACTATAGGTCTTTTCAGCCAAAAATGAAATTTAATTAATATCAAAAAAGAATTACCCACATCTAATCAGGAAATCCAAAAAACCTTATCAGAGAACCTACAAATTAAAGAAGAAAATAAAAATAAACCAATTCACTACTACAAAAGTTGCATTATATATCGGTTATTTACATCGGTTAAAAAAAAACCAACATAAAATGATGACTAGTGGCAATTTTGTAAATAAATTTTTCAATTTATATCTGTAACACCCCTCATGACTTTGTTTTGGCATTGTGTGTAGAACCGGAGGGAAATCGGACGCTCAAGTGAAGTTTGAAAGAGCTCCACACCACGGCGAGAAGCAGGGCTGTCATGGCGAGAATGTGTTCAGTGGCTCTTTTCGGCTGAAAACTAGTGGAGCTGCAGGGAGGTGTGCTGAAGCAGCGGTGAGAATCGAGAATCTTGTTTAAATTGGAATCATTTCAAACGAACAAGAAAGAAGGAAAATGAAAGAAGCGATAGAGGAAAAACAAGGAGCTCTGCTAGGGTTTGCCATTTTTAGCCATTGGGAGTTGTTTTCCACCTTTGGAAGCTTGGATTCAAGTTGGTAAGTGATTTCTACTCCTCCCTCTCCATTTTCTTCAATTGGAACTTGGGGTTTTTTGGTTATAAGTTTGGATCCTCGGTTCTAGCCAAAATCCACCGATTGAAATGGATGTTATGGGATTAAGGAAATGTGTTTTGGTGTTCTTATTACTTGGATGTGAGTTTTGAAGGGTTTATGCATGATTTGAGTTTAACCCTAGGTTGTTTTCGGTTACGGCTCTTGGGAATCCAAAGTGTTTGGGATTGTTTGGCGTTTGAATGGTTCCTAGGAGCTTAATGATGCATGAAAGGGGTGTTGAAACCTTGGGTTAGGCTGAAGTGGTTGAAATGTGGAATTTGGATTTTTGGTATGTTATGTTAATTACGGTATTATGGTATTATAAGGTTGTTTGACTACTCGGAGAAGGCTAGTCATGGGATTGGCATTCAAGAATGCTTGTGGAACTCGTGTGAGCGTGGTATTGACACCTTGAGGGAACCATATATTTGTTTATATTGTATTATTTGTATTGTTTGATAGTATGTATATTTGTATATATATATATATATGCATGTTTCTTTCATACTACGATACAGATATGTTGTGTGTATTGTTTTCTATATATATCATGGTATGGACACAGTTAGATGATGATTATGATGACAATGATGATTATGATGATGATATTGATATGACATGATGCATACATGACATTGTGATATGATGATGATGATTATATGATGATACATGAGCATCACCACATGACATTGTGAGATTGTGATATATGGTGGATTGGGTGGTGATGATGATATATGTTAGGGAGGATAAGGATGGAATATATATATATGTTAGGGAGGATAAGGATGAGATCCCTACGGCTAAATCGCCTCCTATGGCCAGGAGGGGAAAGATGCACAGTGGATTACACCTTCCCTAAATCACTGCCAATTCATGGTGGGAAAAGGGAAGGAGAGCTACGGTCCAAACATTAGTGTTACCTTTGGCTGAGTGCACTAATAGGAGGTGAGCTTGGTGATGTCCCAGAATCAGTCTTCACCGACTGTTGAAAGGGAATTACCTATATGAAATGTTTTGTTATGACGACAGCCCGTGGTTCTAGCTATGTGTGAGGGAGACATACATTCCATTCATCTTGCATTGCATTCATGAGTTGCATGAGATATATGTATATATATGTGTGTGGTTATTCTCGGTTACTGAGACATTGTCTCATACCCCTCTTCCATGAACTAACTTTTCAGGTGAAGGTTCTAGCACTAGTCTTGAGAAGCCGAGGTAGCAGTAGCGGACGTGAGAATACCATGTCTATAAAGTTTGTGTATATGTAATTTGGATATGTAACGTATGCCAAGTAGGATAGAATGTTTTATGATGGATAGATATATGACATTGTAAGGATTGTTATGGATGAATGTACATATGGTTATGTATGTGGAATGGTGTTGTTTGTGTTATGTATGATGAAAAATGGAATTGGGCCTTGTTGGTGTGTTTAGGGCCTGTAGCCCATTTTGTCAAATGAGGTTTAAGGGGGTCAAATCTCAAAGGAAGGGTTTTTTTGAGGTGAAACCTCTTTGGACAAGTTGGATAAGAGGTTTTGGACCTGTATGAATGGTCTTTGAGTGACCATTTGCCTTTGGTGGCTATTAGAGATGGTTAGTGGTGAATTTTGGTCAAAAAATGGCCCAAACGGGGTCAGAGGTCCAGAATCTCCATACAAAGTTGGATTGTGGTTAATTGGTGTCTACAGATAAATTGAGACTAGATTGATTTGTAGGAATTGGAATCAAGTCAATCAGAGGTCGAAGCATAAAGTTATGCATGTCGGAAGTTCATCCCGATGTCGGACTTTTGCTGGTGTGGAAACCAGCATGGGGCGTCGTGGCGCCAGTGGAGGTAGAAGCGTATACAAAACAAGGGAGACCGGAGCCGCGGTGGTACTGTAACGGTTGCTGCCCCAACTTGGATTTTGGTGTTGTTTGGTTCGTTTCCACTGTTCCGAAGTTTTGGGAAGTTGTTTTGAGATGTTTGGGTTGTATTTGGTTGAATTTTGAAATTTGTGGTCGAGTCTAAAGGTGAAATGGCAGTAGGGTGTTACAATATCTTTCTACATTGGTTTTTTTAAAAGATCGATGTAATTTTTTTATCATGTTAAAACTCATACTAATAGAACTAAATAAACATATAATTATATAAATTAATCAATTACAATATATCTTGCATGTGGATAGAAATATACCATCATAATTTTTTAGCATAAGACAAACTTGCATGTGGATAGAAATATAGCATTATATAACTATATGATTATAATTATATTTTTATATTATATTATTTGTAAATATGTATAATTTAATATAATTTTAATGTATTTATATCGGTTTTTTTTAAACCGATGTAAACTTGAATTCCTGCCTCCCACAAAAAAGCTATTTGACTACAATTACATTTTATGTTACAATATATTAATTCTTTAATTAATATAATTAAATAAAATATGTAAGTAACGTAAAAATATATTATTAATATAACTAAATTCTATAATTAATACAACTAAATAAAAATATGTAAATTTTATTAAAAAAAATAAAAATATGTAAATAAAATTATATAATTATAATATAAAAATATGATATTTATTTTATTGAATTATGTAGTTATATCGATTTTATATAAAAAAAAACTTATGTATCTATATTTATTTTTATATCAGTTTTATATTAAAAACCAATGTAACTTAATTATGAAAAAAATTACTTCCTCTGCAAATTAGCTTAAAGTGTAGGCTTCTCTCTTCCACTCTAGTCCAAGAAATTTACTCTCCTGCTCACTCAAATAGCTTGCCTTTTTCTTCCTCTCTCCCACACATCCTCCATCATCCATCTCTCTCTAAAAGTTCCATCATCCCTGTCTCTCTTTGAAAGGTGCTTCTTTTCTTTCTCCCTCCACTCCAAAACCTACAGCCATAGTCGTTGATCATCAATTTCTTCCTCCCTCTATCTTCATTGTACCACACCATTACATCTTACATGCTTTGCAATGATGCCTCTGTTTTCATTGTCCCTTTCTCTCTCAGTGAAAATCACATCCTATTGTCCCTCTATCTTTGTCTTTAAGCCTAGAGACTAAAACGCAACCATCCGTTCCCTTCACTTAAACACGTTCTTTGTGATAGGTGCATGGGTTTTTTTTCTATAAATTTTGGTTTGATATTTACCTAAATTCTGAATATTTTTTTAAGGCTTTGAATAAATTAAAAGGGGGTGATCTCTGATATGAAGCTTACATATGAAATTTTTGACCATCTACAATACTGAATCAATAGATAAGTTTCCATAAGGACAATATAGAATTAATATATAGTTGAATTGCTTGGTTGTTACTTACAATCAACAACTTCAGGTAACTTGTCAATGTGAGACTTATATGTTAATACAGTGAATCCAGAGCAACCAGGGGCTTTGCCAATTAATTTAGACAAACGCAAAAGATATCAACTTCATTGAATTGATTTTTATCATAAACTAAAATAAACATCTTGTATCTATCCAGTCTCTAAGCTGCCAAAATGATACTGAAAGAAGAAAGACATTTTTTGAAACGGAAAAATGTTGATTGAATTACCCAAGGACGTTCGCCTATCAATTTTAGAGTAATACAACTTTTCTACCTTGTGTTTTAGAAAATTTTGCTACTTAGTGTGGGTTGCATAATTGCGAAATCTCTATCTTTTTCTTAATAGATGGTTTAAAGAAGTATCTAGTCTCCTACCACTACCATTTTGTGATCCAGGTATGTAGATGTATTTTGACTTTCTCATGCAATTGTAGATCCTCCATTGAATTACCATTTTAGATTGAGTTACCATTATAGGGGGTCTTTTGTGCCAAAAATATTTAGATGACACATATAATCTTGTAAATACTTAATTCTTTGTTCATTGTGACCCATGTGATTCTACTCTTACCACAACATGTATCATTAGAATTTGCATTTTGCCTGGATTAGACACTAATGTCTTTGGATTAGATATTGAAATTCTTATGAGAAAAGCTTGAATTAGTTGTAACCTGTAAGTGAAGACTAGATGAGAACCAAAATATCTTGTGGATTCCAAGTGTTAATGATAATGTTGGCATTATAGGAACTACTTGCGTCACACTTAATATGATGTTTGGATTAAATACTCCTTTTTCATAAATTTGGTTGCTAGAAACTAACAGTAATTTCTTTCTTACTCAAATGGTAGCTTGCTGTGTTTTGATATAAAAACTATTCTTTATAGATGTTTTTGAATTAGTACTTGACATATATATGCCAAGGTGTTTATGTGATGGAGGAAAGGCTAGGCATAACTTGCAAGAGTTTGGAGAGAGCTTATAAGACTTGATCAAAGTGCTGAACATAAAGCCCAAGCTTGGAGAGATAAAAATCCATTGCAAGAAACCGAAGCATTAAAGTGATCAAAGAGCTCTATGGACTAAAGCCCATTCACTTGATTGAAGTTGTAGCCCAAAAGGAGCTTGTAAGTGTGATCATCAACTCCAAAATACAAGTTTTAGATCTAAGCTCAAAAGGAGCCCATTGGTGGATACTACTTAAAAGATTATATGCTTCATTAAAAGGGCATGTGACTTAGGCATTGTGGGCTTAATTTATTTAATTTTATTTTTATTAATTATGGGCTAAACTTAAATGATTAATAAAGCCCAATTAGTTATTTAGTAGTCTTTTTGAAGGCCCACCTTATAAATAAGTATGTCATGTGCCAAACATTTAATTTTATTAATGTGGTGGCATATTTATAAGGGTATTATTTTTATTATTTTCATCTGAATTTTTATTATTTATTTTGTGCTTTATTTTACTAGTTTTCTAGGTTCAATAGGAGTGTTATTTAAACTCAAAGTCTCCTAATTCCATTAGAATTACTTGAATCCAAATTAATTAGGTTTTCTAGGCTTATTAAGTTAGATTTTACCTTACATATTAAAAGCTAACTTTTATATGCATTTTTCAGATTTGATGAATAGAATTTCAGACTTTGTGAGTTTCTTTTGTATTCTTTGAGTGTTAGAGTGAACTATGACTTATCAAGGAATTAGTCATTCCCTGTGGCGTCATCGGAACTAAGGTTCAAGAGACCGGTTTTTTGGATTCTAATTCACCTAGACCAACATATCCTTTATGTTTTCTTGTTTATTCCCTTTTTTGTGCATTTTCTTCTTGCTATTTTCTTTTTTTCAGTTTTCGTGTTCCTTGTGATTGCAATGATCCGAGTGTCATTCGCTTCAAGTGGATTTTTTTTATTGATTCCAAAGGGTTCACCTAGCATTATGGGTTGTGTTTCTTGATATACATAAATATGGGTGTTGTCAGATTGTATCCTTATAAATAGATGTAGCTTGATTGACAAAGTTGCATTCAGTTTTTTTTGGATTGTAAACTTTATACTGTGACGTAGATTCTAGTCTCAACAAAACTGTCTAAACAAAACTGGACCTCAACAATCTTCTCTGAAGGTTTTGGATATTATCTGTCTTACGTAATTTTTTTTATTTGGTGTTAATAAAAAATTTTGATAATACAATTTATCAAAACTTTTTTTTTTTGTTTATTTAGAAAAAAAACTTGTTTTCCAAACAATGCATCTGTTATATTAATTTATCTTTCTCTAAATTTTACTTATGTGATTTGTTTTATGAAGTATAAAAATATAGACATATTTTCATTAATTAAAAATTATAAATAGTATAATTTATTATAAATTTCATTATATATTAATACATTAATTGACATTAATATACACAGTTTTTAATTAATGGAAAAGATAATCATGAGATTGGTCAAAAATATTAATAGATTATCTGATTTTTTATATGCATATCAATTCCAAGAGCTGGAAATATTAATTTGTTAGGATTCTTAATGTAAATCTTTCTAAACTTATAAATTTTAATCAAAATATCATAATTTTTAGTCAATATTTACGTATCAATTTAAATCAATATCTTTAGATTTTTAAATTGACAAAGAAAAATCAAAGTCAATCCCTTTCTTTTAGGATTTTCAATATCATATTAAATTAGAAAAAATATCTTTCTACTTTTAAATTTAGAGAATCCCCTTTTGTGAGCATATTATTTATTATTCAAGTATTAAAAAACTTATAATATAACTTCATCTTAAAAAATATTTTTCAAATAAAAAATAATAATTAAATGAAGAGAAAAGCTTAAAAAGTAATAATAATATTAAAAATATTGTTAGATTATATATACATGTTTCAAGATGATGCACTAGTAAATTCTGATGCAATTTGCAGCTAATTTGTGAATGTTGTCCTCCACTATCAATTTTTTTTTTGGAAAAACTGAACTTTTTGATGGATTTTATTTTGCACTTTTTTGTGGAGCTTTTTTGGAACAAATTATTTTTTACAGTTACATTATCTTAAGAAGTTAAAACATATATTTGTGATATATTTTTAAGAAAATACTTGATGTAATTTTTTTTAAAAAAAAATCTAAGACTATAAAATAATTTCATAAGAATGAAACCTTTATGCCTTATCTTGCAGGTCTATTCTCTTGGCAATTGAATTATTGATAATTATTAAAAAGTTTATCAACGACTGAAAAACATCAATGTGATCTTTGGTAAGACCCAAAAGCTTGCAACTGAGAATAATTTATGGAAAAAAAAGGTATACTTTGATCTTCCATATTGACATAATCTTAAGGTAAGGCATAGTCTTGATGTGATGCATGTGGAGAAAAATGTGTGTGGTACTCTTATTGGAACACTTTTAGATATAAAAGGGAAGAGTAAGGATGGTGTGAATATGATATTGGACTTGGTTGAAATGGGAATATGAGCAGACTTGGCCCCACATTTGGTGTTTTATCTACATTTATTTTCATTTTGGTTCTCTAATAAGTTTCTTCACCAATATTGCAGTCAGTTGGGATGCAATAATAGGTTTGGATTCCTTTGTCCAAATGCCCTTCAAGGTGTGAGGAACTCAGAAGAAGATAGAATGAGCTATGTAGGAAATATTATTGAAGAAAATTTTAAGTCATGTTGGTTTCCACCAATCCATAAAGGGTAATAAGTTTGAAATTCATATACAAATAAATAGTTGTAATTAGACTTTATATAATTGAGATGATATTATCAATAGTTTATATAAAGAAACAAACCACCGTTTATTGTTTTGACTCCCTTTGGAAACACTACGCCAAATTTGACTTTTATTGGTGCCTTATAGTTGATGTTTATTTTCAAAAATGCCAACAAAAATCTAATAAAAGAGAATAGTTAGCGTTTATTTTAGAAAATGCAAACTAAAAACATAGTAAAAGTTGACGTTTATGAGATAAATGCCAACAAAATAAAAAAGTTGGCATTTATTTGCATAAATGCTGGTAAAAACAAGGGTAAAAGTTAGCATTTCTTTGTCAAACATGAACAAAAAGTTTAAAAAAGATGGTGTTTTTGTACCTAAATGCCAATATATTTTTTTATTTTTTATTTTTCAGAATATACTTCATTGCCCTACTTGATCGCATTCGAAACATGGAGTCTGCCTATACTTCATCTTCAGAATCCTCCCTTTTCTATACACAATGTTGTCGTCCTTCTCGCTTCTAGCAAATCCTTCCCTCTCAGACATCTCTTGCCCTCCGGCCTTGCTCTCTCCCTTCGATAATGAATGTGTTCGTTGATGGAACTCTCTACTTCTTGTCTTTCTCTCTCTCTTTGGTTTGAGGTGAAGCCATGTCGGATGAGGAGCATCATTTCGAGTCCAAAGCCTTCAAAGACTTTCCCTTAGCAAGCCGGCACCATCTAAAAGAACAATTGCAAGGTTTGTTTCATTTATTTTCTTCAATTTCTACTTATCCTCTTATTTTTGCTTCTTTGGATCTATGATTTCTCAATTTCATGCTCTAGATCATCGCTTATTTGGATTTATTTACATTTTCTAGTTTTTTTTTAATTTGGATCTAGATCTATTTACCTATAGACCATCGAGTCTCGTATATATTTCTATTAGGATATGGATCTATTTACCTGTAATTTCTGTGGTTCTTGATTTGCCCTGTATCTGCAAAAAATGGGAAATGAGAGCCTCACAAAACGCATCCCCAAGTTGCATAGTGATGCTTTCTCATTTGCAGTTCCTTCACAATATCTTTATACTCTTCTTTCCACTCCAAACACGTGAAATCCACACAATTCCCATAATCTCCTCTATAATATATCACTCTCACTTTTCTTTGATTCTCTTATCTCATTCTTTTGCTGTCACTGATTTCTACCCTTTGTAGATGTAGACTCTACAATAGAAGGCCTCTGAATGGAGCTCTGTTTGTCACAAACTTTTGCTCTTCCATTGAAGCTACACAACCTCCTTCATGTTTGTGAAATTTCATGAAATCTAGAATGGCCTATGTGGCAGAACTTTACAAATTTCAAGTTATATTTGTGAAAAATTAGAGGAATACAATGGAGTTGAAGTTTTTGCTCCTCATTAGCTTGTCATTGTGTTTGTTTTCAATGACATAGATTAAGCACCTAATTTGACCTGTGTTTGTCAACTTATAGGGCAATGACTTATTTTCTGGTATTTCTATGTGGAAGTCCTTGGAGTATCTCTTTTTGTTTTTGGTTTTGTTTTTCTTTTTTTGGTAAATGGAAAGAATACCTCTTTTTTCGAGTGGTTGTATTATTTAAAAACCCTTCAAGCACATAACTATGTTAGGTAGATCTTTTTCAAGTATCTTTTTAGGACCAAATCTATATTGTCATATTGATGTAGGAGCCCTTAAAATTAAGACTTAAGTTGTTCCTTTTAGGTTGGAACTAAAGTTGAGATTTTCATTGAAATCTATAATCCCTCTAGACTAGTTAGAATTTCTTGTAATTGTGACTTGACAAGTTCATATTGAAGTAGTTCATCCGAAAGTGAGTTAGATGTTGCTAAAATTTCAGAACCTCCTATTGCTTTAAAGGTAATCATGATATCTTTGATATCAGGATTTATGGTATTGGTAGTATGCTACTTTCTTTTGTCATGATCACTATCTTCTATGACAATTCTGTATTTTAGGAAAATGTAGGTATTGGTCTAACTTTTGATCAAGGTCAAGGGGATCATGGTGATCCAGAAACTGGAAAGGGTGAGTGCTCAAGTTGTTGTTTTATAAGCATCTGCTTGCATTATGGTTTCTGGTATCAGTTTGGTTGACAAAGCCTTAGCTAGCTACTGTGATCTTTTACCTTACTGCACGTTTCCTGTACAGATTCAATGAATATGATTGACCAAGTTGAGCAAAGCTCCCACTTTAAGGTAGTTACAATATGTCCAGAAGGCAATCTAGAGGGTAAGCATGAGACATGTAGGAATCTTTCTGCTGCTAATTTTGGGCATGTTCTCACCTTTCATGCTATAACATTATAGGGGAGAGTGCTTCTGAGAGGCAAGTCTCCCTCGAAATGCTCCACCATGTGACTCTATTAAAGAGCCACTTAGCTGACACAATACTTAAAGCCAAAGAAAAGGCATTGATAAGGTATGTTGCGGTAGAATTTAATTATGGATTTTAATTCTCTGCAGTAAACAGGATGCTCTTGATGGTAAGGGGATGATACTTTTTTAGAAAAATCAATTTTTTAGTTCCTATAGTTTAAACCATTTTTATGTTCATGTAAAGAATTTATGTTTTTTTATGATCTTGGAAATGCTAACATTTTGGGTCAACTAGTTCCACTGCTTGGTCAGCTCAGAAATTGCAGTAATTGTAAGTTAAGAATCAAACATGACAATATTGATCTTAATTTAGCTTTTCTCGATTGATCTTTGAAGTTCTTATTCTATAAATGACAGGGAACTATATGGTAATAATGTAAGTGGAACAATCCCAGACGAGCTAGGAAATTTGGCAAGCTTGGTGAGCTTGGATCTTTACTTGAACAGACTAATTGGTCCAATTTCAGACACATTAGGCAACCTTAAGAACTTGCATTTCCTATATGACATTCGTTCCTTATTCCTTTAATCTGCAAAATTTATTATTCAACCTCTTTGCAAGCTAATTCTCATGTCTGTGGTATAGGCGTCTCAAAAACAAGAACTTATCAAGAAGCATTCCTGTGTCTTTGACTGATCTTAAATCACTGCAAGTCCTATAAGTATTACATATATCTACTTATATTTTCCATTAAAGCAAATATAGACACTTGGAGATCATACTAATGTCCTATATTTTTGGATGAGAACTGTAATCTGATATCATCATCATTATGAAATCTAGCAATCTCTCAAATAACCAGTTAAATGGAGAAATCCCAATTGGCATAGTTCATTTTCATCATTTACTCCCACCAGGTAGATGAAAATTAATATTGTTTTGTTTAGTGAAATATGAAGCAAGGCCAGAGAATGGAATGCTTATTCATAAGTCTAGTGAAGGTGTGGAGTTTAATATGAGTGATGGTAAGTTCAATATGCAAATTTAGAATTTAGTTTGCTGAACTTATCCATATATGGAATAATTAAATATACGTGCTTGGTTCAGGCTATCTTAGTCCTGCCATGAGTGAAGCATTAAAAACAATGAGAAAAGGGGAGGAAGTAGAGCTCACTTTAAGGTTCTTTTGTAAGTTGACTATGTCATGATATTATCTGCTAGGGAGGATTCAAGTATTGCAGTAATATCTCTAATTTTATGAGATATTATAAAATGAATAAAGATGAGAAACAAATCAAAATAAAAAGGCTATATATAATTGGGCTTTAGAAGGAATTAATTTTTTATTTAATTTTCTAAAGAAGTAATATTTACTCTTTAATTGGAATTAATTTTTTATAAGATCCTTAGCAGAAATTAATTTTTGAACTTATCTCGGAAAATATGTAATATACCACTTGAATGAAAGTACGCTCCAAGTTGAGCATAACGGTATAAGTATTGCATAGCTATGAGGTCTACATTAAGAAATAGACCAATTTGAAAGTCAATGTAAATAGTATAAAAAAAATAATAATAAAAAATTGATCTTTGAGTAAAATTACATGAAAGTGTCAAAAAATATGGATAAAAATATTTTGACCCCACTTAAGGGCAAGATGATAATTTCTCAAATTAAAAGTAAAATGTGAATAATGTATTTAATAACCAAAAATAAAAAAGTTAACATCATAACATGCATAAGAAATTAGAAAAAATAGAAAAATACCGTTAAGTATAAAAAAAGATAAAGAAGTCAATTTTTCTTATTAAATAAAAAAATAAAAAAATTATATTTTAGCTCCAAGAATTAAGAATCTTTATAATTTATATAAAGGAATAAATTTATGCTGTGAGGAATTGAAAAGAAGTTTGGAGCAAATTATAGCTAAGTATCCGAAAATTTTAAAAATTATAAACTTGTCTTAAATTAAGGGTATTTTTGTAAATATGAAAAATTATAGTCAAAATGAAGCTCTCAATGAGTTAAACCCAATGAAATATAGTATGAAATTTATTAAGATTAAAATAATATTTATTAGGAAATTATGATTTAATATTAATATTTTATCCGATAAAAGTCAGTTTAAACTACAGATAAAGACAGTACCAAATCAAGGACACTAAATAAACTTTGATAAAATATATTTAGGGCCAAGATAGTGATTTTGAACCAAAATTAATTTTTGAATAATCTTATATCAATTTAATGACAATTTCGGCAAAAATATTTAATCGGTATGGGTAAATTTAATCGGTAAAGGATATTTTAACCCACAAAAATTATTGAAGCAATTTTTTGGCAAAAATGAGGATGAATCACGTATAGCCAGCAGCTGGGACAGAGATGGAAATTTGACAAAAGCTTTTAGTAAAGTTACCCAAGCTTAGTTAAAACTAATTATAATTTAATTTCCATTTGATATCTTTCCTTTAAATCTTGAGTTAAAGCTTAGTTAAGTCATCCCCTTCACTCCAAACACGTCTAGACCAGCTGCCACTAAGGGAGAAGAGGACGAGAACTTTGGGAAAGAAAGGAAGAGCAAGAAACCATAAGAGAAGGCATAAACACCATGGTAGAGTTCCATGACTATTCTCTTGTGTTCTTTGTGACTTGAGAGGGCTTTCATGAGCTATTTTCTTCTCTTTCACCTATGAAATTTCTGCTTAGAGAGAGAGAAGAGAGAGAAAGTGAAGCCATGGAAAAACGAAACCATAAAAAGGGTTGTATAGGTCTTTAGCAACAAGAATATGTTATTGGTTTGCAAACTTGTTAAGTAATTATTTTTCTATAATTTCTTCAAATTTTCTGTTGATTTATGGTTTAAGATTGGAAGGGAATTTCATGATTTTGACCCAAAAAATGGATTCCTTGGGTCCAAATTATGTAAGAACAAGTATGTTGTATAAGAAAAGCCAAGTAGTAATCAAAGTTGGAAATTTAAGGTTTCAATGTGAAACTTTGTGAAGGAAGTTATGTAATCAGTAGCTAATGGCCTCATTTTGTGATGCTATAGGATTCTAAGAAGTGTTGAAAGGCCAAATGAAGAGTTTACAAAGTTTGGAAAGCATTGGAAAGCTACAAGGTAGTCCACCAACCTAATCTTGCATTGTATTATCATATAGTTTGCAATGATTTTGATGAGTTGCCTATTATTTGCAATGTTGATTTGTGATGATTTGATGTTATTGGCTGAGTTGTTGAGGGGTTTTGAGACCCCCAGAATGTCCAAAATCCAATGAAAAACTCTATCCAATTTTCTATAAAATGTTTGAGCATGAATGATTTTAAATGTTTGAATGATGATTTGATGATATGTGTTTGTAATATGTGATGATATGTTTGCTTGAGTGGTGGTAACTACTGAGATTCCATGAATCTTATCCCTTCCAAATACTAACCATGTTTAGGCCAAGACAATGCAAGGAATTTAAGAGGATCTTAAAGAGATGAGAAAGAAATTGATGGAAATTATGTTCTTGCAAGTATTTATGTTAATTTTGATAATGTGTATAAATTTGTATGCAAAGGATAAATCACATATATATACACTAATGCAAGCATGTTCCTTGGATATGTTTTGGTGTTATCTATGAATTTAGTATAGTAAACAATGATGTATTATGTTTGTGAAGCTTACTTTGTTGAGTTATGATTGAAAATGTTCAATTAGAATACTCTGAGAAATTTGAAGGTACTGTTCATATGAACAGCATATGATGCATAAGTTTTATGTATAATCTAAAAGTAGATGGAATAAGCTTTCTATAGAGTCAAAGAACACCTAAATTGGCTAAGTGTGCAATTCATGGTGAATTTTCAAACTTATGATTCAAAAACAGGGCAAGATTGGAAAATTGGAACCTTGAACCTAGATACTAGAAATTTCAAAAGCTATTATAAAATTGTACATAGCTCTAAAAATTCATTTATTTATATGTGTGAAAATATCTATGTCTTAGCTTTAATATGCCACTAGTTTGAGTGCAATTGGAGTTATATAACAAGAGTTATACATATTTCCCTAAGATTGTTTCAGTTAAAGTTGAGCTCAAACATCTATTAGTTTAAGTTAGTGTCATGCCTTGTACAAGTTGAATAAATGTACAAGAAAAATATTTCTAGAAAGTACACTCACAAGGCTTTCCAATTACATAAGAAATGTATGAATGAGCTCAGGGTAGTATGAGATATGAATTTTTAAATATAAGACCAAAATCCTGGGAAAGAGAAAATAACTAAATGTACAGTAAAAGTTTGAGAAATAAACTGTACTAATTGGTCTATAGAATACTCTATTTTATATTTTTTCCATGAATATAATCATTTAAGCTATTTTTAGAGACTTGAATCACTATGAGATGATTTTTCTAGAATTAGTTATGAATTTTCAAAATTCGTTGTGTAAAATGGAAAATGCATAATGAACAGTACCCAAAATAAAGAAAAATCAGTTTTGATATTTTTATGCAATCAAGTCTCTAATTATGCAATGATGGACATAATTGGAGTCTAATACATGGAAAATGAACTTAAGTATAATGTGTTACAATTGCTGTATTTTACTTTGGATTTCTTTCCTTGGTGTTATTTGGTGATTTAGACATTCTTTTCTAGATGGCATGAGGCAAAATTCAAGTATAGAGAACCAGTGAAATGAATGGCTACCCCAACCAGATTCTAGTTTAACTAATCTCAAACTTGAGTTAGTATCATGGAAAAGTATAGTTGTTGTCATAGGAGATAAGAAGATACTTAAAAAGATTGAGAAAGCTGGAGATGGGTTTGCACGTCCTAATAAAGGATCCCAAGTGGAAGGTAATTTTGTTCGACCTTTTTGAATTCACTAATTCAATGACTCTTGTTCAAACTTCTTAACTTTTTGTGTTGTCCTTTTATATATCTGATTCATTTTTCTATTATGATAGGGAGGAACAAAAAAGCAGATTGTGATGCCATTTTGTTGTAGTTCATCTGTTGGTGACAAGGAAGACATTAGCTTATTGTTTTTTGCTCTATAGGTTGTACCTTAGGTTGTTTGTTGTTCTTATTTATTTTTTTGTTGATAGGTTGTATTCTATTTTTTTTTGTTTCTGAATTGGTGTTTATAATTTTATTTGTTATTAATAAAATTGACTTTTATTGATTAAAAAAACTTTATAATGTGTGGAACAATAAAGAAAATGAAAGATATTTTTTAAAAAATATTCTACCTTTTAAAATAAAAAATAGAGAGAACAGTTAGCATTTGTTCAACAAACGCCAACTAAAGTCAACTTGAATTTCACTCTTGAATAGATGAATGTTGAAGTTCAATATTGAAATTCTTAACCTTCTATCTCTGTAAAATTTGTCGTAGTACTCCAAAATTCAAATCTTTGCATGTTAGAAGCATTAAATGCATTTGGTGAACGGCTATTTCTGTACAGTAACCATTGATTAAAGTTTCTAACAGCTAGATCTTGTATCTAACGACTAGTTGAGCCATAAATTTATAAATAGAACTTTATTTGAAGTTGTGGGTAACGAATTAAAGTATGTTTTTATTGAAACTCTACTAAATTTATTATAGAAAGCTTTTTAACCCTTATACTGCATTTATTGTAGTTCAACTTTTATATTCACTCTATTCTAGAGAATATTTATTCTGTGTAAAAATATTTTCTTCATCTAGAAGAATGATTCTTTGTGAGAGGAGTCACAAAGAGAATTGGGACACACTTGTAAGAGTGTTGAGTGTATAATTTGAGTATTCTAAGAACAGATCACGAGTTTGTACTAAGACATTGCAAGAAACCCATTGAATTCTTGTAGATAATATAAATCTCAGTGGTGGCTTGGCAGATGGATGTAGGTCAAGTGGATCAGATTGAACCAGGATAAATTTCTGAGTCCTTTTTTCCTTCTTCTTGCATTTACTTTCATTTTCACTACACTCTATTTTTCTACAAACTTTTGCTTTCACTATGAAATTACATTGTTCCAGAAAATTTTTTAACTTCCCAATTCACCCTTTCTTGAGAAGCTAGCTATTCTAACAAGTAGTATCGAGCTAAGACCCCCAGCTGAAAGATTTAACCATCTGGGAGAATAAATGACTGGTTTTGGATAAAGCATATTACCAGAATTTAACAATACTAATAGACCTTTAGGCTTCAGTGGAGAGCATTATGGATATTGAAAGATAAGGATGCAAATATATCTTCAGTCCATAGACCTGGAGATCTAGTCAATTATCTAGAAAAGTGACTTTGTGCCAATGAAATTATAAGATGATGACACTTATAAAGAGAAGCCTAAGGAGGAGTAGAATAATGAAGACAAGAGAAGAGTTTTGCTTAACTTCAAAGCAAAACACTGCTTAGTCAATGCTCTCAACTAGGACAAATTCTACACAGTCTCCCATTGTTCCATAGCCAAAAGAATATGGGACACTCTGGAGATTGCACATGAAGGAACTGCTAGAGTGAGAGAAAACAAGTTAAACTCTTGCATTGGTGAATATGAAAGCTTCAAAATGAAGAAAATAGAGAGTATCAAGGATTTGCAGAAGAGGTTCACTCTCATTGTGAACCAACTAAAAAGTCTTGGGAATGAATACTCTCAACCTGAAAAAGTCAGGAAGATTCTCAGAGCTCTACCCATAGAATGACAACCGAAGGTGACAGCCATTGAAAAAGCCAGAGGAGAATTAATGACTTCTATCACAACTCTCTTTGGTAGCCTTGAAGAATATGAGGGCAAGATGAAAACTCTCAAAGATGAAGGTCAAGAAAAGAAGAAGAAGAAGAATCTGGCACTGAAAGCTGCAAAAGAAAAAGAAGAAAACTCTAATAATGAGGAAGAGATGCATGGAGAAACTCTTGCAATACTGGTTAGAAAATTTGGAAAATTTTGTGGCAGAAAGAGAAGCAACAAGTTCTTCAAGAAAGGAGTAGGAACAAGCAGCAAAAGGAAAAACAAAAAACTCATAACTTGTTTTGAGTGCAAGAAGCGGGAGCACATCAAATGAGAATGTCCATAGTTCCTAAAAAGGCAAGAAAATGAAAAGAAAACTGCTAATAAGAGCAAAAAGAAAAAGGCATATATCTCCTCAATCTAGGGAAACAGCTTAGATGAAGAAGATAAAGATAAGGAAGAGATTGCTAACATATGCTTGATGACACGTGCTGAAGAAGGAGCTCAGAATCCATCGAATTGTAAAAATGAAGATAAGGTAAATAATTCTGACCCTTCTTATTCTGAATTAATTGATGTATTTCTTGACCTACATGATGAGTGTATCAAGACTGTAAAAGAACTAAAATTGGCTAAGAAGAAAATTAACAAATTAGAATCAAAATGTGAAATGCCTAACATTGCATCATAGCATAAAGATAAACCTGCCTTGTAACAACCTACCTCCAAACACCTCCAGACTTGACCAAAATCTTCAAAAACCAACCAAACACAACTCAAATATCTCAAAATAACATCCCAAAACTTCAGAACAGTGGAAACAAACCAAACAATACCAAAAACTAGGTTGGGGCCATGGTCACTACAGTACTGCCATGGCTCTAGACCTCCCCTATCTCACCATGCTACTGGTCATTGTGGCACCACGGCCTGCTACCTGCCACCGTGGAGCCCTTTACTGGTTTTCTATACCAGCAAATTTCCAACACCAGGGTGAACTTCTGTTGCATATAACTTTATGCTCCGACCTCTGATTGACCTGATTCCAACTCCTACAAATCAATCTAGTATCAATCTATCTATAGATACCACTTTCACATCAATCCAACTCAGTATGGAGATTCTGGATCCCTAATACCATTTTAGCCACTTATTTACCAAAACTCACCACTAACAACCTCCAATTACCATCAAAGGCAAATAGTCACACAAAGACCATTCATACAAGTCCAAAACCCCTTAAACCAACTTGTCTAAAGAGGTTTCACCTCAAAGGAGCCACTCCTCTAAGATTTGACCCCCCTGAACTCCAACTTGATAAAATGGGCTACAGGCCACAAAACACACCATCAAGTTGCAATTCCACCTTTGGGCACATAAACACCATCAACCAGCATACATAACACATACAACACAATTCCACATATATAACCATATATACATTCATCCATAACAATCCTTATCCAAGTCAGATATCCATTACAAAACATTATATCCTACGTGGCACAAGATACATATCCAAATTACATACGAACTACATAGACCTAGTATTTCCACATCCAATGCTACTCCCTCGACTTCTCAGGACTAGTGCCAGAACTATCACCTGAAAGGTTAGTTCATGGGAGAGGGGTGTGAGACAATGTCTCAATAACCGGGAACAACCACACACACATATATATACATATATCTCATACAATCCATGAATGCAATGTGAAATGAATGGAATGTATGTCTCCCTCGCACACAGCTAGAACCACGGGCTATTGTCATAACAGGACATTTCATATAGGTAATTCTCTTCCAACAGTCGGTGAAGACTGATTCTGGGACATCACCAAGCTCACCTAACACTAATGCAAATCAGCCAAAGGTTACACTAGTGCTTAGATCGTGGCTCACCTTCCCCTGGATCACCTCGAATTGATGGTGATTTAGGGAAGGTCCAGTCCACTGCCGCCTAGCTCCCCTGGCCATAGGGGAGGATTTAACGACAGGGATGCCATCATTATCCTCCCTAATCATATCTCATATCATCATATTTCATATCATCATATATCATATTGTATGGTCATCACCACCCAATTCACCATATATCACAATCTCACAATGTCATATGGTGAAGCTCATATCATCATATAATGATCATCATCATATGTCACAATATCAGGCATGCATCATGTCATGTCACATCAACATCATTATCTCTAATCATCATAATCATCATCTAGCTATGTGCATACCATGATATATAGAAAATAGTATACACAAACACATCTATATCATGGTATGAAAGAAACATGCATATATATACAAGTATACATAACATCATACAATACAAACAAAATAATACAAATAAATACCCAGTTACCTTAATTGTCATTATCACACGCATATGGTTTCCACAAGCTTCTCGAGTTATCCAACATGGTTGAACCCTTCTCAGGCTACCAAACAACCTTCACAATATCACAATTCTTCAATTAACACAATATACCGTTTAGTCAAAATCACAATTCATCCACTTTAGATCTAACCCAAGGTTCCAACACCCCTTTCATGCATCAATAAGCTCTTGAGGACCATTCAAACACTAATCAACCACATACACTTCAAATTCCTAAGAGCTCTAACCGAAAACAACCTAGGGTTAAGCTCAAATCATGCATCCACCCTTCAAAACTCACACCCAAGCAGCAAGAACACCAAAACACACTTCCTTAACTCCATTTTATCCATTTCAATCGGTAGATTCCATCCCAAACCAAAAATCCTAACTCATAACCGAAAAACCCCAAATTTTAACTGAAGAAATAGAGAGGAAGGAGTAGAGATCACTTACCAACGTAAATTCAAGCTCCTGAGGTTCAAAAATCACTTCCAAAGCCCGAAAATCTCAAACCCTAGCACAACTCTTGCGTTCTTCTTCATCACTCCCTTCGTTTCTTTCTTTCTGTTCATCCAAAATGTTTCTGATTTAAACCAAAAAACTGAGTGTCACCACGGCTTCAAGGCACCTCGCCGTGGCTCCACCGTGTTTTAGCTGAAACAAAGCCACTGGACTTGCTCTCACCGCGGTGGCCTTACCTCTCGCCGAAGCGTGGAGCTCTTTCAGACTCCACTTGAACCTTTCTTTGTCCTATTTTCCTTCAGTTTTGCACACAATGTCAAAACAAAGTCATGAGGGGTGTTATACTCTCCCCTCCTTATAAAAATTTGGTCCTCAAAATTTTAACTCTTACCTTAAATAAAACTCTCTGGATACTTCCTTCGCATGGATTCTTTGGTCTCCCACATGACATCATTAGATGTCAAGCTACTCCATAGGACATTTATCAACTTAACTGACTTATTTTATAACTGCTTCTCCTTTACATCCAAAATTGGCAATGGCATGACCTCAAAAGTCAGATCATGTCCCACTTGAACTACCTCATCGCCAATTATATGAAACAAATCTGGATGATACTTCTTGAGTTGAAACACATGGAAAACATTGTGCAATCCAGTACGACTAGGTGGTAGCACCACTTAATACGTTACTAGCCCAATTGGCTCTAGAATTTGGTATGGACCCATATACCAGGGAGTGAGCTTCTTTGCTCAAATCGATCTTCCAACACCAGTAGTAGGAGTGACCTTTAAAAACACATGATCTCCCGCATCAAACTCCAATAGTCTCCTCCTCATGTCCGTATAACTCTTCTACCAACTTTGATTAGTAAGAAGCTTCTGACGAATACTCTCTATTTGTTGAGAGATTTGATCCATAATATATGAGCCTAAAAGACTCCTTTCACTGAGTTCAACCCAACACAATGGTGACCTGCACTTCCTACCATACAACGCTTCATACGAAGCCACTTGCAAACTCAAGTGAAAACTATTGTTGAAGGCAAATTCAACCAATGGCCGAAACTGATCCCAATTGCCTTTGTTTTTCAGAACACACGCCCACAGCATGTCCTCCAGAGTCTGAATTGTCCTATCAAATTGAGGGTGATAAGCAGTATTGAAACTCAATTTCGTACCCATGGCCTTCTGAAGAGATTTCCAAAACCTGAATGTAAACCTAGGATCTCTGTCCGACATAATCTTCATTGGGACTCCATGCAGCCTCACAATCTCATTCACATACAACTAGGTCAACTTCTCCATCGAAATAGTCTCCCAAATGCTTAAAAGATAGTCATCCTCCATCTAAGCATAGCAAATGTTCCTCAACAAATCGCTTGATACATTGATGAAACTCATTACTAACACTCCAGAATAGACATTAATGGATAACTTCATATCTCTCAGACTCTCCGACAATTGTTGCTCCCTTATCATCATTGTGGCCATATAGATCGACTTTCTACTTAGTGCATCCCCACAACGTTAGCTTTCCCATGAAGATACTTCAAAGCAAACTCATAGTCCACTAGGAACTCAACCCAACGCCTTTGCCTCATGTTCAACTTTTTCTGATCAAACAAATACTTCAAACTCTTGGGATCACTGAACACCTCGAACTGAGCACCATAGAGATAATGCCTCCACAATTTCAAAGTAAACATTATAGATACTAGCTCAAGGTCATGAGTTGGATAATTCTCCTCATAAGACCTTAACTACCTTGAAGCATATGCCATAACTCTACCTTATTGCATCAAAACACACCCTAGACCCTTTTTAGAGGCATCCGTGTAAACAATGAATGACTCCAATGGGTTAGGGATGATGAGTATTGGGGTGGACGTTAGACAAACCTTCAACTCTTGGAATGCTCTCTTACACCTGTCATCCCAAATGAAAGATTGATCCTTACAAGTGAGTCTAGTCAATGGCATAACAAGCTAAGAGAATCCCTTAATGAACCTCTGGTAGTATCCAGTCAAACCTAGAAAACTGCAAATCTCAGTCACCGATCGCTGTCTTTCCCAATTCAACACCACTTCAACCTTACTAGGGTCTACTGCTACTCCTTCAGTAGAAATCACATAACCCAGATAGCCAAAGCTCACATTTACTGAGCTTAGCATACAGTTGGTGATCCTGCAATACTTGCAACATAGTCTAAAGATTGAGTGTATGCTCTTCCTCACTCTTGAAGTAGATCAGAATGTCATCAGTAAAAACCACCAAAAATTTATCTAAATATACGGCCGAAACACTCTGTTCATATAATTCATGAAGATTGTCGGGGCATTGGTCTACCCGAATGGCATCACAAGAAACTCATAATGACCATATCGAGTTCGAAAAGCCATTTAAGGCACATCTGTAGCATGCACTCACAATTGATTGTATCCTAACCTTAAATCGATTTTAGAGAAAATGGAGGCACCTGCCAACTGATCCATCAAGTCTTCAATCCTAGGCAAAGGATATTTATTCTTGATCGTCACTCGGTTCAGCTGCCTATAATCAATGCACAATCTGAGGCTACTATCCTTCTTCTTGATAAATTGCACAGTAGCTCCCTAGATGGGACATTAGGTCTGATGAAACCCCTTTTTAACAAATCCTCAATCTGTTTCTTGAGTTCCTTCAATTCAGACGGTGTCATTCGATATGGAGCCTTTGAAATAAGACTTATCCTAGGCACCAATTCAATGGAAAACTCCAGTTCTCGTGGTAGTGGCAAACTAGTGATCTCCTCTAAAAACACATAAGGTATTCATTCACAACAGGGTATCTTTTGACACCACCTTCCACATCCACATTAACAAAGAAGAAAACAAGAAACCCTTGACATCCTTTCCTCAAATACCTATCAGCTTGGGTAAAGGGCAAACAAACATTTTCATCCCCTTCTGCACTAGGGGTATTCATAGGCAAAGACACAATCTTCTGAGCACAGTCAAGAATCGCATTATTGCCTCTAGCTAATCCATCCCAATTATCATATCAATCTCTTGCAATAACAAACAGATTAGATCCAGAGTAGTGCTTCGGTATTCAAAAGGAACCACACAGTTTAGACAAGTTTGAGAAGTTCTTAATGAAACTCCCGTGGTGTGGATACCGATAATTCAAAAGGCAACTCCATTGCCACAATACCCAATCTCCAAGCACAATCAAAAGAAATGAAGGAATGTGATGCACCTGAGTTAAACAAAGCATGAATAGAGTAACCATTAAGTTTAAGTTTACCTCTAATCAAGTTAGGCGCTGCATCCGCTTCCTATCAGGTGATGGCAAAGACTCATCTGGGCATCGTGGGCCTTCTCATCTCATCTTCATGCCTTGGCTCATGACCACTTCGTGCAATATGTCCCAGTCTCCTACAATTAAAACTGTTAGCAAGGCTGACTTCCCAAGAGGGGGGGTGAATTGGGAAGATTGAAATTTTTCTGCACAAAGTGAAATGGGTGAAGATATCACAGTATAATGAAAGCAACGAATAAAACAGAGCAAGTTGATAAATGAGGATAAGGAGAGAAACACTCAGTGATTTATCCTGGTTTGGTCTATTCTCTTTACCTACGTCCAGTCCCCAAGACACCTCTTGAGATTTATCCACTATACAGCAAGAATTTCAACGGGCTTCTTGCTAATGCCACAATACACGAGTATGCTCTGTTTCTGAGCTCTCTCAAACTTTCCTAGCACTTTCTCTATGTGCTTCCCAATCCCCTTGTGAATTCCCCTCACAAGTTAACCTATCTTCCAGATGAAGAGTAGATTGTTTACAAAGATACAACTCTCTTGAATAGAGTAGATATGAAGATTAAAGTACAGATAATGAAGTTGAGAGGGTAAAAGCTTTTGAGAAAAAAAGATTCAGCAGAAATTCGGTATATACAAGTTTGATTCGTTACCCATAACTTCAAATGATGTTATATTTATAGTTTTAGTTCTCAAATATCCGTTAGAGACTAAATCTATCCGTTGGGGAAGTTATCCAACGGTTATTCTGAAAAACTATCCGTTTACCAACCGTATTTAATATTTCTGACACACTGAAATTCGAATTTTGGTTGGTCAACAGACGAATTTTGAAGGAACTGAAGGTTAGAGCTTCCAATGTTAAAAATACGAAGTTCGTCTGTCCATAGTGTGAAATTCGAATTTTGAAATTCATAAAACATTTTCACATTGTGACATACGAATTTTCAAGAAGAAAGTTTTTCTGTAAGTTGTGAACAGTATTTTCAATTTGCTACAGTACCCTCGAAATTCGAATTTTGGATGCCCAAAATTCGTCTGTCCATTGAACGTTCAAAGAGGCACAGTAGTTCACTTTCTTCGAAATTCAAATTTTGACAGAGTGAAATTCGTCTGTCAGAGACCAATTTTGAAACTTAATTTCTTCTTGATTTCAGATGAATTTTAACATAGTTTCAGACGAATTTCTTTTGTTTTTCTCAAGTTGTGTTTTGTCTGAAATTCGAATTTTGAAAGAGTGAAATTCGAATGTCACAGAGAAACTCCTTTGACTTATATGAAAATTCGAATGTTGCAAGTTCAAAGTTCGTCTGTCAGAGAGCATTTTTCAAACTTAATTTCTTCTTGATTTCAGATGAACTTTAACATAATTTCAGACGAATTTCTTTGGTTTTCACAAATTGCATTTTGTCTGAAATTCGAATTTTGAAATTGTAAAGTTCGTCTGTCATAAAGAGGCTTCTTTCAGACTAGATGAAAATTCGAATTTTGATCAACCAAAATTCGTCTGACAGAGAGTCATCTCTTCAGACTTATTCAGTTTTAGCTCGAAATTCGAATTTCCAAAGGCAAAGTTCGAATTTCCAACTTGACAGTTCAGTTAAAACTTTCAAACTTCGTCTGTTTGTAAGTATTTTTCAAATGTTTCAAGTTTTAACATAAAATCGAAGTTTGAAAACATCTTTTCTATAAATCAAAATATTTTACCCAATCATACCAACAACTAAGACTCTACAAAAGATCTAATAACAAAAACTCATAAAATCTTCACTTGAAACAGCTTTGATCTCCTTTGATATCTTCAATCCAAGCTCTTGAGTGTTGATTGGAATCATCAAAACTCTTGATTCAACATTCTCCCCCTTTTTGATGATGACAAAACAACTCACAAACTGGATTAGTACTTGGGTTTGCTTACACAAGCTCCCCCTCAACATGTGCATTACAGTTCATAAGATATCATTTCCAACATATTAAGTGAAGAGATTCAAACCCCAAAACATTGCAACCAAGAACATAATTCATTTAATCAAACTGTTTCAATACATATTTAAGTTTAAGATCAGGTCTGAAACATATTATGAATAAACACCAAACAAGATACAATCAAACAACTAAAACAAGATACAACAGGAAGAATCAGCCTAAGATCTTGAAACAATCACTTCTTCTTTGGCTTAGACTTCTTGCAGTATGTCTTTCCTTTCCCAGAGGATTCAGCAGATTTTTCAGCTTGCTTGGCCCCAGTTCCAGTTTGCTTTATCTTCTCCCCCTTTTTGGCATCATCAGTAAGCCCAACAAAATCCATTGGGGGAGGAATCTGAGAAATAGGTACAGCATGAAGAGGGACAGGAGCAAAAGAAATCTCTGGCTGAACTGGTGCAGGAGGCTCAGGGCTAGGTTCTTCATCATCAAAGACCTCAAGCAGCTCTTGCATTTCCTGCCTGGAAAGAGCCAGTCGAGCTCTCTGTTCCTCTGATAGCCCATAAGCAGCAAGAGAAGATGAGGCTTTTTGAGCAGGAGGAAACATTTCTTTAAGCCTTTGCCTTTGAGCTTGCAGGAGAGCATTGTGAGCAAAAGCTTCATAATCAATAACAGGCACAATGCTCCTTTCCTCATTGAGTGCAGCTTGCAGAAATGGTGAAGCAGATATGGATGCTACTAGCTGCTCAACTTGCTCAGACTCTTGGATGGAAAGGATAGAGTCTTGTCCAACTGCTTTATTAGGTTTAAGAGGGCTAGATTCCTGCAAACCCTCTTCCTCTATGCCGTAGTCCAGGGGTGGACCAGGACTTACCTCATTGTTGGAGGCCTTTGGAGTGCCAGCAGGTTCAGGGATAGGAGAATCCAACTCAAAAGGACTTGGAGGCACAGGAGATGGAGACAGAGTAGGTTCAGGAATACCAGGCTGAGGTGGAGCTGAAGTGGAAGGAATAGCATTTCTGATTTCTTCATAAGCATCAGCTACCACCTTCATATTCACAGCCAACTGATGGATCTGATCTTGTAGATGAGCAAATTTGGCATTTTGCTCATCCCTAATGCTGAGAATGAGTGTTGACAGACTGTCAAACAACTCAGTGACCTTTGTTGGCTTGACTCGTGAGGAGGGAGTGGAAGGAGGGTGTGTAGGCCTGGATGGAGATGGAATAGGCTGAGAAGGCTGAGGTACAGATCTGCCAGGGGCCTCAGAGGTGCCTTCTTGTTGGAGGGATGCATCAGCAGCATAGAACAAGTCTTCAGATTTCCCTGCTCCCTTTCCAACCCAATGACCTTCATCTCTTTCAATGCCCATCCTTTGCAATTCTTCCTCTTTGAATGCCTCAATGAGTTTCCCTTTCCCCTTTTCAATGTGTTGAATCCTAGCATGCTGCAGGATTCTTGAAATAATTGCTGCATAGGGGAGTGTGGAATCTTTCCTCTGATCTCTTGCCTTTATCATTCGTTGGAGGATGATATGACCCATATTAAGAAGCTTCCCACGAATGATAGCAGTCATCACATGAGCCTCTGCCCTTGTTATCAAGTTGAAGCTGCCACCCTTGTTGAATATAATCCTGGACACTATGTAGTGCAGGATCCTTACTTGTACACTTAGGTCTGTGGGCTTCAACAGATTTATTGTAGGCCTGTTCTCCCTTCTTCTGAATAGGGTGTCCAAGATGGTGCTTTCTTTGTAGTTCAGAAAGGAGTCACCTTCTTCATCAGCTGTGCTAGCCTCATCCATGTATCCAGAGGCTGTAATGTCAATTTTCAGCCCATCTTGTCCTGGGATTTCCAGCACCTCATTGATTGTTTCATCAACAAGCCAAATGGTCCTTGATCTCAAGGTGACCTCCCATGTCCTTTTCTTGCTGTTATATTGCAGAGAGGCATACCAAGTCTTCACTACCTCATCATCATATTTTTCAGCAATTTCCAATAAATTCTTATATCTTAACAACCATATTCCAGCATCAAAGTTGTGAGATATTAAGAATTGTTCCATATTCACACAGTGAGGCTTTATTACCTTCTTGCTGGAAAACTTGGTAGAATACTCTTCTTGAATCTCAGGAGTGCTCCAAAGTGGCAGTGTAGTAAGCTTATATTCTCCAGATTGAGTAGAAGAAGAGGAAGCCACCGCAGCAGTATCAGCCAAAGGAACTGCAGATTTTGATGATGAGGGACCAGTTTTCTGGGATTCTACCTTGGATGATGATTTTTGGCGTTTAGAAGGAGTAGCTTTACTGGGCTCGGCCTTTCTCTTGGATTTCTCTCCTTCCTTTGTAGCATATTAAGATTTGACCGTTCTTTTTGGCCGAGTTCCAGCTTGTCCTGCTCCAGGATTTTTTACTCTCGCCATTTTTAGGTTGAATGATGCAGAATGTGGCTGAGAATAGATTTAAGGGATGCGAAAGGAAGTTTAATCGGTGAAGAATGACGATTTTTGGGCAGGAGTTAAGAGGATTGAAGAAAGAATCAGAACAGACTTAGAGAGGTTACAAATAGGGTTGCGTCTGTTCTGGAAAACCGTCGGTTTTAACGTATGTAACCGTCTGACAGACGAATTTTGAGGGGTCAAAATTTGAACTTCGGGCAGTTACAAGTTAAATCGTTCAGCAAAGCTTACTGACAGACGAATTTTCATCTGAAAGTTCGTCTGACAGAGGCTTGGAGCAAGCAGTATACGCACAACAGACGAATTTTGTTTCAACAAAGTTTGAATGTTGGAGAGAAAACAGCAACAACAATCAAAACTACACCCGATAGACGAATTAAGCATGCAGAGCATCATCTTACAAGCATTCAGCATGAAAAACGTGATTCAACAGACGAATATTGAACTGTAAATTCGAATTTTTCAACTTTTGTAAAGGTTGTCCAATAGTTGAATGTTAAGTAGTGATGATTCGCATATCAGTGATGGACAATCATATTTTTAAAAATTTTGTTCTTGAAAATTCGAACTTCCATATTCAACAGAAGAATTTCGAGGCATTAGTGAGAACTGGTCCAAAGTATAACAAGTCGAAGTTCATCTGTTAGTCACTTAAAATTTGAATGTTGACCACGTTGACCAGTATAAAAACACAGCTTATGAAGAAACATACGTTTAACATCACTTCAAATAAAAGTATCATCATTAAGAACTTACAGAATGGATCCAGAACATAAGATTTTCATTGTTTACTTCATTTTCTGGCTGTTCCATTCTGATATGCTCCAATCTTCAAGAGTATAGCCATTTAGTCTTGTGAGGAGTACCTGCACCTTAAATCAAACACCCTCCGATGCTGAAGTTAGAATTGATTTTAAGATTTAAAACTCTAAAAAGAGAATTTTATACGAATAACTTACAATTCATTGGGATTTACCATTCCCAATTCTCTTCTTATTTTGCAATGCCTGTCTTCTGGTAGAGGTTTGGTGAGTATATCAGCTACTTGATCCTCTGTTGGGATGTATTCCAGCTTAACTTCTTCTTTCAGAACGTGATCTCTTATGAAGTGATGCCTAACCTCAATATGTTTCGTCCTCGAGTGCATGACAGGATTCTTAGTGATATTTATGGCACTTTGGTTATCACACATGATGGGTATCTCCTTCATTTTAACCTCAAGATCCTCTAGCTGCTGCTTTATCCAGATGACTTGGGCACAGCAATTTCCAGCTGCAACATACTCAGCTTCTGCAGTGGATAGAGCTACACTGTTTTGCTTTTTGCTGAACCATGAAACCAGGGATCCTCCAAGAAACTGACAAGTTCCACTTGTGCTTTTTCTGTCAGTTTTGGATCCTGCAAAATCAGCATCAGTGTATCCTTTGAGATCTTCTCCATTGCCTTTTGGATACCAAAGACCCATCTGTGATGTTCCAATAAGATATCTGAAAATTCTTTTCACAGCTGTTGCATGGGTCTCTTTGGGGCATGATTGGAATCTTGCACACATACAGACACTGAACATAATGTCAGGTCTGCTGGCAGTTAAGTACAGCAGGGATCCAATCATTCTTCTGTACTGAGTAATGTCAAACATCTTCCCATTCTCATCCATGTCCAGTTTGGTTGCAGTAGCTATAGGTGTTCCCATTGGCTTGGCATTCTCCATTCCAAACCTTTTTAGCAGCTCTTTCAGATACTTGGATTGGCTGAAGAAGATGCCCTCATCTCGCTGTCTGATTTGCAGTCCAAGGAAGAAATTGAGTTCACCCATCATAGACATCTCAAATTCTCCCTGCATTAGCTCAGAAAATTTCTTGCAAAGAGCCTCATTAGTAGCACCAAAAATAATATCATCAACATAAATTTGAACAATTAGTAAATCTTTATTTTCTTTCTTAGTAAATAAGGTTGTGTCAACTTTGCCTCTATTGAATCCCTTTTTACTTAGAAAATTGCTCAATCTTTCATACCATGCTCTAGGGGCTTGTTTTAATCCATAAAGAGCTTTCTTCAGTTTATAGACATGGTTTGGTTTTGTAGAATCCTCAAAACCTGGAGGTTGATCTACATAAACCTCTTTCATGATATATCCATTCAGAAAGGCACTTTTTACATCCATTTGATATAGCAAAATATTTTTCATGCATGCATAAGCCAGCAGTATTCTTATAGCCTCTAGTCTAGCTACTGGTGCAAAGGTTTCTTCAAAATCAATGCCTTCTTCCTGATTATACCCTTTAGCAACCAGTCTAGCTTTATTTCTAATTATTGTTCCAGATTCATCAAGTTTATTTCTGAAAACCCATTTGGTACCAATAACAGGATGATTTTTGGGTCTTGGAACTAAATCCCAGACTTGATTTCTTTCAAACTGATTTAGTTCTTCTTGCATAGCCAAAATCCAGTAATCATCAGTTAAGGCTTCTTCAGCACATTTGGGTTCAATTTGAGAAATAAAAGCACAGTTCAACATTTGATCCCTTAACCGTTTTCTTGTTTTGACTCTCTCTTGAACATTTCCTATCACTTGATCAATAGGGTGAATCCTTTGATATCTCCAAGCTCTAGGGAGTTCTTGAGATGTTTCTTCATTATTTTCATCAAACTCTTGCTCCTGGATATCTTCCTCTACGTTAACAGATTCAGATATCTTTAGAGGTTCAGTTCTGCTATTATCAGAAATGCCCAGTTTTTCAAAGTTGAAAGCAAGATCATCCTTATTGGTAATATGTTTTGAAACATTTTCATTTTCAATGAAAACCACATGCACAGATTCTTCTACCACATTTGATCTTTTATTATAAATTCTATAGGCCTTACTTCTACTGGAATAGCCCAGAAATATACCTTCATCTGATTTGGCATCAAACTTACCCAGATTTTCTTTTCCGTTGTTATGGACGAAGCATTTGCATCCGAACACATGGAGATGGGACAGATTTGGCTTTCTCCCCTTGTACAGCTCGTATGGAGTCTTTCCAAGGATGGGTCTGATGTAGGCTCTGTTAATGATGTAACTTGCTGTGTTTACTGCATCAGCCCAGAACACTTGAGAAAGATCCTTCTCATTCAGCATAGCTCTAGCCATCTCTCCAATGGTTCTGTTCTTCCTTTCTACCACTCCATTTTGTTGAGGAGTTCTTGGTGCTGAGAAGTTGTGGTCAATCCCATGCTCACTGCAGTACTCCAGGAAGTATGCATTTTCAAATTCTCCTCCATGATCTGACCTGATAGACACAATAGAAATACCTTTCTCATTTTGCACTTTCTTAGCTAAGGTTACAAATGCATCAAAGGTATCACTTTTAGAGGAAAGGAATAATGTCCAAGTGAATCTAGAATAATCATCTACAATTACGAGCACATACAGATTACCACCAAGACTCTTTACCCTAGAAGGTCCAATTAAGTCCATATGCAGCAATTCAAGTGGTCTAGTTGTGGTAACTACATTTTTAGATTTGAATGAAGATTTAGTTTGTTTTCCTCTTAAGCATGCATCACATTCTTTATCCTTTTCAAAAGATATTTTTGGCAAACCAGTAACTAGCTCATTTTTAACCAGTTTAGACAATTGATTCATATTGACATGAGCTAATCTCCTATGCCATAACCAACTCTCATTATTCTGACTAATTAAGCATACAGAATCTAAGGGAGGAAGTTCATCAAGGTCAATAGTATAGCAGTTACCATCCCTTTGAGCTTTGAGGATTACTTTGTGATCACTTTTTCTGATGACCAGGCAAAACTTTGAGTCAAACAGCACCCAGTTTCCTTTGTCACACGTCTGACTCACGCTTAGCAAGTTGTGGTTGAGGCCAATCACAAACAGCACCTCTTCAATGGATGTTTCAGGATTTTTGCCCACAATGCCAATACCAACAATTTTACCATATTGATCACCTCCAAAGGTCACCTTTCCTCCTTTCTTGTCTCTAAGGGTGATGAACTTCTCCTTATCACCAGTCATGTGACTTGAGCAGGCACTGTCCATATACCATTTGTTGCTTTTCTTAGCTGTGAGACAGACCTGCAAAATAATGTTTATGTTTTCCTTTTAGGTACCCATATTTGCTTGGGTCCTTTTTGGTTAGTAGATCTTTCCCTAGATGCAGATGCAACTCTGGGAACCCATTCAACTTTCCTGCTAAGTCCATTTTTCTTTAAAATACAGGAACTGGAAATGTGTCCCTTTTTGTTGCAGAAATGACAGGTAGTGAAGGGACTACTAGATTGAGAGGCAGGAAGAAAACAATGCAGGTAATACTTCTGTTTAGCATACCTTGGTTGATTATATGTTTCAATGTGAGGTGATGCATTATCTTTCTTTTTATTATTCTTAGCATGCACAAAATGTCTCATATATGAATTCTGATTTTCCTTCCTAATCTTTTCTTTGACAGCACATGGATCATAGCCAAGACCAGCTTTTCCTATCAGGTGATGGCACCTGAGTTAAACAAAGCATGAATAGAGTAACCATTAAGTTTAAGTTTACCTCTAATCAAGTTAGGCGCTGCATCCGCTTCCTATCAGGTGATGGCAAAGACTCATCTGGGCATCGTGGGCCTTCTCATCTCATCTTCATGCCTTGGCTCATGACCACTTCGTGCAATATGTCCCAGTCTCCTACAATTAAAACTGTTAGCAAGGCTGACTTCCCAAGAGGAGGGGTGAATTGGGAAGATTGAAATTTTTCTGCACAAAGTGAAATGGGTGAAGATATCACAGTATAATGAAAGCAACGAATAAAATAGAGCAAGTTGATAAATGAGGATAAGGAGAGAAACACTCAGTGATTTATCCTGGTTCGGTCTATTCTCTTTACCTACGTCCAGTCCCCAAGACACCTCTTGAGATTTATCCACTATACAGCAAGAATTTCAACGGGCTTCTTGCTAATGCCACAATACACGAGTATGCTCTGTTTCTGAGCTCTCTCAAACTTTCCTAGCACTTTCTCTATGTGCTTCCCAATCCCCTTGTGAATTCCCCTCACAAGTTAACCTATCTTCCAGATGAAGAGTAGATTGTTTACAAAGATACAACTCTCTTGAATAGAGTAGATATGAAGATTAAAGTACAGATAATGAAGTTGAGAGGGTAAAAGCTTTTGAGAAAAAAAGATTCAGCAGAAATTCGGTATATACAAGTTTGATTCGTTACCCATAACTTCAAATGATGTTATATTTATAGTTTTAGTTCTCAAATATCCGTTAGAGACTAAATCTATCCGTTGGGGAAGTTATCCAACGGTTATTCTAAAAAACTATCCGTTTACCAACCGTATTTAATGTTTCTGACACACTGAAATTCGAATTTTGGTTGGTCAACAGACGAATTTTGAAGGAACTGAAGGTTAGAGCTTCCAATGTTAAAAATACGAAGTTCGTCTGTCCATAGTGTGAAATTCGAATTTTGAAATTCATAAAACATTTTCACATTGTGACATACAAATTTTCAAGAAGAAAGTTTTTCTGTAAGTTGTGAACAGTGTTTTCAATTTGCTACAGTACCCTCGAAATTCGAATTTTGGATGCCCAAAATTCGTCTGTCCATTGAACGTTCAAAGAGGCACAGTAGTTCACTTTCTTCGAAATTCAAATTTTGACAGAGTGAAATTCGTCTGTCAGAGACCAATTTTGAAACTTAATTTCTTCTTGATTTCAGATGAATTTTAACATAGTTTCAGACGAATTTCTTTTGTTTTTCTCAAGTTGTGTTTTGTTTGAAATTCGAATTTTGAAAGAGTGAAATTCGAATGTCACAGAGAAACTCCTTTGACTTATATGAAAATTCGAATGTTGCAAGTTCAAAGTTCGTCTGTCAGAGAGCATTTTTCAAACTTAATTTCTTCTTGATTTCAGATGAACTTTAACATAATTTCAGACGAATTTCTTTGGTTTTCACAAATTGCATTTTGTCTGAAATTCGAATTTTGAAATTGTAAAGTTCGTCTGTCATAAAGAGGCTTCTTTCAGACTAGATGAAAATTCAAATTTTGATCAACCAAAATTCATCTGACAGAGAGTCATCTCTTCAGACTTATTCAGTTTTAGCTCGAAATTCGAATTTCCAAAGGCAAAGTTCGAATTTCCAACTTGACAGTTCAGTTAAAACTTTCAAACTTCGTCTGTTTGTAAGTATTTTTCAAATGTTTCAAGTTTTAACATAAAATCAAAGTTTGAAAACATATTTTCTATAAATCAAAATATTTTACCCAATCATACCAACAACTAAGACTCTACAAAAGATCTAATAACAAAAACTCATAAAATCTTCACTTGAAACAGCTTTGATCTCCTTTGATATCTTCAATCCAAGCTCTTGAGTGTTGATTGGAATCATCAAAACTCTTGATTCAACAAAAACAAATTAAGCATGGATGGTCACCATGGCTATACCCATATTTTGTGTATGAATTTGATGCACTACCTGAACCATACTAGAATGGGGCTGAATCTCTCCCTGTATACTCACTGTGACTGGAACTCCCCTGGTCAAACCCTCCTCGATAAAAGGGTCCCCTGCCAAACTGAGCTCTGTTGGACTGATCCTGACCAAACCTACCTCTACCTCTACCATGGCGGCCTCTATTATGGTGACCTCTTCCTCCACTAGAACCTATACTAGTATCGCTGTTACTATTACCTGAACCACTTCCTTTACTGATTCCTCTTGTAGGTCCTAGGTGAGAAAAGGTCTGAATCATGGAGTTCCTTCTATGCTCCTCGACCTCCTTCATTCATCTGTATAAGGCACGTATCTTCGCACACAAGTCCTCAAATGACATAAACTCCACCACAGATAGCTGCTCCTTAATCTCTGAATGGGCTTCCTCAAACAACCTCTGAGCCATCCATCTATCGTCAGGGTAATTATTCAAATAAGTGGAATACTTTGCCAAGTCCAGAAACTGATCAATATAGTCATCCACCGACAAGTTTCCTTGCTGAAAAGCTAGGAACTCGGCCTCCTTTTGCATCATTAGGGCTGGAGGGATGTAGTGTGCAAAGAATCATTCCTTAAACTGTGCCTATGTCATAAGAGGATTCATCGCTTCAATAATCGAGAGAACACTCCTCCACCAATGTTTGGCCTTCTTCTCAAGCTTAAATATTGCCAGTTGCACCCTTTGCTCTGAGGTGTAATCCATTATACTGAAGATGTTCTCAAATTGTTCGATCCAATTCTCGGCCTGTGAAACATCCATGGTACCTTCGAAAGCTAGGGGATTGAACTTCCGAAAGTCCTTTAACTATAAAGAGATACCCCTTCTTTCAAATCTTGAGGCTCTCTCAAGTTCCATCACATTCTCATTCTCTCCTGCATTCAAGTCAACAAACATGCCAGTCTCTTCATTCACATCACCTTGTTCCTGCCTATTCATCTACTCTTACAACCTGTTCAACATCTCCCCCTAAGTATTTACTTAATTACTGAGACCAGCCAACATCTCATGCATCTGCCTCATAAGATCACTGTTACTTGGTCTTCCTCTACGAGACATTCTTCCTACACACAAGTAACAACACATTCAATTATTTGGTTCTGGACTAGCATTGCAATGGGAATATAGTCTATGTATTTAAAATTGTGCCAAGCATTACTGCAAGTAGAAACAATGGCCCAAAACCATTGCTCTGATACCAAAATGTAACACCCTACCTCCAAACACCTCCAGACTTGACGGAAATCTTCAAAAACCAACCAAACACAAACCAAACATCTCAAAACACATCCAAAAACTTCAGAACAGTGGAAATGAACCAAACAACACCAAAAACTGGGCTAGGGCCATGGCCGCTACAGTAACGCCACGGCTCTAGACCTCCCCTGTCTTACCATGCTACTAGACTTCGTGGCGACACGGCCTGCTACCTGGCAAAGACATGCTATATGCTTTACTGGATAGCCAGAGGATTGCACAAAGTAAGACTGGTCTTGATTATGACCCTTATGCAGTCAAAGAAAAGATTAAGAAGAAAAACCAAAATCCATATATGAGGCATTTTGTGCGTGCAAATAGGTATAAGAAGAAATGTAACTCTTTAAAAACCATTGAGACTTATATCCTATCTAAACATGTGAAATAAAAATATTATTTGCATTGCTTTCTTCTTATATTTTAATCTAGCAGTCCCTTTATCACCTGCCACTTCTATAATAAGAAGGAACACATTTCTAGTTCAAGCTCTTTAAGGAAAAATAGACTTGGCAAGAAGGTACAATGGGTTCCCAAACATACACCTGTACCTAAGGAGAATGCTACTAATAGAAAAGGACCCAAATAGATTTTGGTAACTAAGAAGAAAGACTAAATTTTGTTTTACAGGAATGTCATAGAGCTAGGAAGAGCAATAAATGGTACATTGATAGTGCATGCTTAAGACATATAACTAGTGATAAAGAGAAGTTCATCACTCTCAGAGACAAGAAAGAAGGAAAAGTGACATTTGGAGGTGATCAATATGGCAAGATGGTTGGCATTGGCATCGTGGATAGAAATCCAAAAAATCCATAGAAGAGGTGCTATTTGTAATTGGTCTCAACCACAATTTGTTGAGTGTGAGTCAAACATGCGATAAAGAAAATTAGGTACTTTTTTATTCAAAATTTTGCTTGGTCATAAGAAAAAGTGATTACAAAGTTATTCTCAAAAATTAAAGGGATAGTAACTACTATATTATTGATTTAGATGAACTTCCTAGGCTAAATTCCATATGTTTAATCCGTAAAGATAATGAAAGCTGGTTATGACATAGAAGACTGGCACATGTTAACATGAACCAACTAAATAAGTTAATTAAAAATGAGTTAGTTACTAGTTTACTCAAGATTTCTTTTGAAAAGGACAAAGAATATTATGCCTATTTTAAAGGGAAACAAACTAAGTTCTCTTTCAAATTTAAAAATGTCATCTCTACATCTAGACCATTACAACTGCTACATATGGATTTGATAGATCCACTTAGAGTAAAAAGTATTAGTGGAAATCTATATGTGTTAGTAATTGTAGAAGACTATTCTAGATTTTTTAGTTGATAATAAATTATTATGTGACATTTATAAAAAGTTAATTGTATTTTCCAAACTATAAATATCAAAATAAAATTTAAGTAAAACGATGAGCGAACATAGTAAAAAGCGAACATATTTTTTACTATTATTATATATATTGGGTTTTTTAAATTAATTAAATTTATGTGAAAAGATACTCAATGCATTTTTGACAACTTTCAAATAAATATATACCTCTATTTCTTGAGTCACTTCGGTTGTCTGAGGTGAAGAGAAATTAGCTCAAAATCCAGATGGATGTTTTTTTGGCCAAGAAATCCAGACGGATTGAAATTTGAAAGTAACTAATCAATAAATGATATGATGGATTTGATAATAACAATATAATGCATGATAATAAAATTAATCTAATAATCTATCAAAAAATTAAATTAAACCAATAACTAACTGAAGTCTTTTTGATTTCAGTTAATAATTCACGAGCCATGTCCAAAAGTCGCAGTTCCAGGTAAATGCTAGTAAGTAGCTAGCTTTAGCTAGGGAGTAAGACTTAGACCAATAAGTGTTTCCTTAGAATGTCAATATGATCCCAAAAATGCCAAAAATGCTTATGTATCCAATTAGAAATGAGAATGTGTTAACCATTGCTAATAGTACTATTTTTCCTTTATTTTGGGAAAGCTATTATTCCATCATATATTATTTGGCATATTGGATACTTCAAAATTTTAGCTTAGAAAAACAAAGTACAAATGCAGCACATATTTTTTGTTGTTATTTTAAGACGTCATAAATTGATGATATAATTTGATCCTCTAATTTTATGGTTTTCAATATGCGTTATCAAAATTTAAATTGAATAAGTTTGCCAAATAAAATTTCAATTTGTTCCCGATTACTGAGACATTCTCTCACATCTCCTTTCCCATGAATTAACATTTCAGATGAAGGTTCTAGCACTAGCCCGGAGAAGATAAGGAAAGCATAGACACTCCGGTATTGGGAATATCAAGTCATAGCAGTGTATGTGTGTATTGTCTATGTATGTTGTGCTAAGTAGGATAGAGTGATTGTAATGTATGTATGTTATTAATGGTGATTGATATGGAATGATGTGGTATGTAAGTTTATGTATGGTGGATGAATACGATGATGGTTTTGATATTAGTTCTATATGGTTGGTGTGTGATTATTATGGGGAGAATTAGTCATGTGTGTGAGCCCAGATGGATTTGGGTCTTGTTGGTGTGTTTTGGGGCATATAGCCCATTAAGTGATTTGGGGTTCAAGGGGGTCAAGTCTTAGAGGAGTAGTTCCTTTAAAGTGAAACCTCTTTAGATAAGTTGGTTAAGTTGATTAGGACTTGTGTGAATGGCCCCTGAGTTCCCATTTGCCTTTGGTGGTAATTGAAGGATGTTTATGGTAAGTTTTGGAAAAAAAGTGGCCAAAATGGTGTCGGGTATCCAAAGTCTCAATACAAAGATGAATTGAGGTGAAATTGATGTCCATGGTTAGATTGGAATAAGATTAACTTGTAGAAATTGGAATCAGGTCAATTGGAGATCTGAGTATAAAGTTATGCCCAACGGAAGTTCGCCCCAGAACTTTGAAATTCTGCCAATATGATATCAGTAGGGGGCATCGCGAAGGCCGCAGCACCAGTCCCTTGGTTTTGACAATGTTGAAACCCAAGAGCATCGATGCCACTGCGATATTGTAGAGGTTGCAGCCTTGCACTCTATCATGGTTGTTCTGGTGTTCTTGAGGTATTTTGTGGCATTTTTTGTTGCTATAATGATTTGTAAGGTAAATTTGAGGTGTTTGGGCTGTGTTTGGTTAGTTTTTGATGTATCTGATCAAGTTAAGAGGTGTATTGGAGTGGGGTGTTATAGCGGATCTACTCCTCGCTGTAGCGTGAAGTGCTTCTATTTCAATTTCTTGAATTCTTCTCCCTTTGTCCTTGCTCCGGTCCTAATTCCTCCAATGCTGCACAAATCAAAATGTATACTTCTCATTAGCTCAAAACTAAGTCCAAGACAACATGTTTAAAGTTGTTACACTATACACATATCTATGTGCACATGTGTGTATGTGGGCCTGGAGTCTTTTGTTTTGGTTTAACATTGTGAAGAAACAGACACCTCTTTTATCTTTTGTGGCATATGAGGCCAACTAGTTGGCAAATCAACATGTGAAGGGATTTGGCAACCCAGGTTGAAGATGGAAGGAAGACCACTCATAGTTTTATCACTCTTTGTTTGCTCCTAACATTTGTGTGATATTTCTAGGGCATTCAGAAATTGCATGGTTTTTTTTATTTCGCACATTGACACACACCATCAGGAAATAGTTATAGTGCAATGTGGTAAAATGTTCATTTGCTGTGTGAGTCTATGGGGCTACACAAGCAAGATGATTAATTTGCATTTTCAATGGTAGGCTCCAATGGCCTATCCATGTAAAATTTCCTTTTTATTTTTTAAAGGAAAGTTTTAATCCAATAAGCAAAAAATCGGGCCACATGAGATTTTTGAACCCAAATAAGTATACTAATTAGTTACTTGAGACGACAAATCTACATAGGCATAAAAGTTAAGTTGAGAAAACTCATTTTTATAAATAACAATTTTTATAAATTTCTCTTTTTCTTTGAAAATATATATTTTGAAATGTTATAAATAAATATGATTTTTTCAGATTCTTTGTTAAATAATAATAATAATAATACATAAATCAACAATGATAATAATATTATTGGGTAGTTATGATACATGAGCTTTTTGAACCCATGCAAGTATTCGACTTAACTATGTTATTGCGTGAAATAACGAATCCATGTAGGCATACCACTCAGGTTACGTGCAATTTATCAAAATATATAATAATCCTTTACAAGGTGATTTTCTTTTAATGAAAATGATATTTCATAAAAAAATAATAAAATAGTACTATAATAATAAATAAAAATAAAATAAGATAATCTTTTCCAATTCTTTTTTTTCTTACTTTAATATAATAAAATCTTTATACTGTGAAAATTTCTAGAGCTTTCATAAGTGCTTAAAGAATTAGTCTATCAGGCATAACAATGAGCAATCTTATTTTTATAAAATAAACAAAATTTTCCAAAAAATATATATACAAAAAATAGAAACATATTTTCAAAAGCCCAAAAAATAATAAAAAAAAATTCAAACTTAAATAAAACAAGAGTAAGTAAGCGAAATTAAATTATCTTTTACAAATTAAAATACACCAACTTAGATTTTAAAAAATCATTTTGTTTGCAAAATGGTAAATTATTTTTAATTAATTTTCTTTTATCACAAAAATTATAATTAAAAAATACCAATCAACCGACACCCATTTCGCTCCTGAACTACGTGGATTTTGATTAATTCTATCATAGGATACGTAGGTCTTAGGTTCTCATCCTAGGTCAAATTCACTCTTGTAAATAAATAATATTTTTCTTATTTTATTTTCTTAATTTTTCCCATTTTTTATATTTGTGTTTTGCATGTAAATGATTTAAGGATAGCCAAAATACTTTTAAAATCATATTAATTTGCGTAATTTACTTAAGGTAACTATTCTTAGAAATAAATGTTGTAAGGTGCTTAACATCTTCCCCACTCTCAATTATACTCCCGAACACAACTTTGTTTCACATGCCATCCTATTCCTTTTTTTGGATTTTCATAATTTTTCTTAAAATTTTAGTGGCGATTCCTCCTAAATCGACTTTCGTTCGTGAAAACCGATATTTTTTCCTTTTTTTTTTCGTGCCATCTACATCGCATTTCGGGTGTGACATCCTCAATATTGCATTCTATGTGGTTGGTGGAAAAAAAAAAGTATTGCTTTCAGTGTGAGCTATTGGCTGTATCAAGGGGAAATTAGCTTGGTTTAACTCTTCCCAAATATTGCATTCTGTGTGGTTGGTGGGAAAAAAAAGAGAGAGAGAGTATTGCTTTCAGTGTGAGCTATTGGCTGTATCAAGGGGAAATTAGCTTGGTTTAACTCTTCCCATTTTGTAGAGAAGAGTTGTATTTATTTTCTTTAGCCTAATATTATATTACTCCCTCTATTTCTTTTTATATGACGTTTAAAATTTTAACACAAAGATTAAAAAATACAATTAATGTGTTAGAATTTATTTTAAATTTCTTAATATGATATTCAATAAATAGATAGACAATAAAAGCAATTAATATTATTTTTGATTTTTAAAAAGCAAATAAGGATATAATTGAAAAAACAGTCCCTTACATTTAATAAAAAAATAATTAATATTATCTTAAAATTTAAAAATAATATATAAATAGAAACAATTTTTGGTAAAAAGTGACTGTTAAAAAGAATGGGAGGGAATACCTATCTAGGTTCCATAACACCCAAAATTAATAGTCCAGAAAAACGAGGCAAACATATTTCTATATAAACGAAGCAAACATCATGCCATCACCATCATCATCACTCCAGAACCCACTAATCCCTGATATTTATAGTCAATTCACATCCATTACTCTCATTCATATTAATTCATATATCAATATATTCACAAATCCTCATTGCTCAAAAGACATAAAGATGTATTTGTAGAATTGGGGTTATTTTACTAAAATGTGACATGTTAATGATATTATTTACAATGGATTCAAAGTTAAATAAGATTATACATACATAATTTAATAGAATCATATGTATAAGAAGCAAAGTTTAAGAAAATTTACTATTGACGATATAACACTCCATTGCTTAAATAATAGATAAACACAACAAATTCTCCAAATATAATAGTTTAAGAAGTTTATTGTCAATTTATTAAAGATGAAAAAAATTATTTATCCCCATAATCAACAAACAATAAAAAAAGATAGCATGATGTCCCCTGATCCTGAGTATGAAAAAGCCTTTTTTGAGATAGGCAAAGCTCACTTCGCTTATCTCTACATCTTGAAAGAATTAATATTTAACTGTCGGTTGAAAGATACCATGAGTTCTCAAAAGAAATAAAAAATAATAAAAAAAAGATAGCAATCCTACCAAATAGATGCAAAACCAAAGCAACAATTTCAATTATTTAATTCAAATTAACAAATTTCCATTAGAGATATACCCTATGTAGCATTAATATGGGTACATATATCAAATACAATACAGTATAATATGACAAATATGTCAATTTTTAAAATTTTTTTATATGAGTGTGAGAATATTTATACATATATAATATTATATATATAATTATTTATATATATAATTAATAAATCTATTCATTAAAAGAAAAATGAGTATTAAATATTTTAAAAATTATAGTATGAATGGTAAAATAAACCATATATTTATAACAACTTCAAATAGTTATATTTTATTATAAAAATTTGAAGTGATACATATAAGCATAAAGTGGAATGGATAGATATGTATGTACAAATACAATACATATATCGTATCATATTATACATCAGATATAGGTGTATTTACTTTTTTGAAATACCAATGCTTCATAGGATGTATCCAAGCTCAAGATGGCTCCAAGTTGTGCCACACTAAAAATATAGGACCCTTATTTTGCCCACGATTAGTTTTACAGATTCAACGATTAGGATTTGTGTCTATTAGACGTGCATCACAGCCTCCTCACATCTGACATATAGAAGCAGAAGACTCCTGCAACACACTATAATAGTGAATTGCAGATCAACGGCTAAGATGCACAGATCATCTTTGTGCTCACATTTGAAGGAGCAAAGAATCCAGATCCCCCTACATGACATCATCAACATGCCAATTTTTTTAAGATTAAAGGTATCTCAACTCACAGATGAAATCCCTTCAAGACAAAAATATTAACTTTGTCTCACCCAACACAGTCATTTATATATATATATATATATATGCTTAAAGTACTTAATTATCTACTAATTATATCATAATTTTATTAATAACATGCCTTTCTTTTAGTTGCTAATAAATTATTATGTGACATTGGTAAAAAGTTAATTCTATTTTCCAAGCTATAATTAAATATCAAATTGAAACTTAGGTAAAACAATAAGCGAACATAGTAAAAAGCGAACATATTTTTTACTATTATTATATATATTGGGTTTTTTAAATTAATTAAATTTATGTAAAAAGATACTCAATGCATTTTTGACAACTTTCAAATAGATATATACCTCTGTTTCTTGAGTCATTTTGGTTGTCTGAGGTGAAGAGAAATTAGCGCAAAATCCAGATGGATGTTTTTTTGGCCAAGAAATCCAGACGGATTGAAATTTGAAAGTAACTAATCAATAAATGATATGATGGATTTGATAATAACAATATAATGCATGATAATAAAATTAATCTAAGAATCTATAAAAAAAATTAAATAAAACTAGTAATTAAGTAAAGTCTTTTGATTTCAGTTAATAACTCACGAGCCATGTCCAAAAGTCGCAGTTCCGGTAAATGCTAGTAAATAGCTAGCTTTAGCTAGGGAGTAATACTTAGACCAATAAGTGTGTCCTTTGAATGTCAATATGATCCCCAAAACTGATTATGTATCCAATTAGAAATGAGATTGTGTTAGTGATTGCCAGTAGTACTATTTTTCCTTTATTTTGGGAAAGCTAATGTTCCATCATATATTATTTGGCATATTGGATACTTCAAAATTTTAGCTTAGAAAATAAACGTACAAATGCAGCACATATTTTTTTTTTGTCATTTCAAGTCGTCATAAATAGGGAATCATTTTTTTCTCCTTTTTTCCGTATTGATGATACAATTTGATCCTCTGATTTCATGGTTTTCAATGTGTTGTCAAAATTTAAATTGAATAAGTTCGTCAAATAAAATTTCAATATGGTTTTCAATAGGTTAGAAGCCTGGAGGATAGTTAATTTTGAAGATCAATAGAAGAATTTACTTGTTAATTATTAATTAATGTCCACAGTTGAATGTTGATACACTCTCAGAAAAAAGATTTTTTTTTTTTTTTATGAAGAAGGAGGGACACACTCTTCAGCTTTTCATACTGCATACCAACTGCAATTTTCACACACCATATACTCCCCCTTAATCCACATTGCTGATCAGTTAATTTTTGAATAAAACAACTGTTCCCTCCCTAGTGGGAGGGAATTACTCAATTCCACTCTAGTCTGTTGGGCTTAGGCCCATCAAAGGGAGGACTTAATTATTAACAATCCACCAAAGTTTGAAGGGCTAACCATACACTAGTGACTTGATTGGTATAATAGCTGGTCCATTTTGTAATACCTTAATTATATAACAATTAATCAAGTTTTTTTTACCTGAAAGATTTATGATTGACTTATATAATTATTGAATTTACGAAAACAAAAACTTCTAACATATCTATGTCTATGTTGAAATTTAGATTGATTAACAATCTTATTCTATAATTGGCCAGTAAGTCAACTAAAGTTCGTTTCACTCCCACACGTTGCTTAAATACCCCTAGCTCATCCTTGTACACTTGATTTCACCCGGTTAAATCCTCCGTCAATCCCTTCTTCCTTCTCTCTCATTTCACAACAAACATGGCTAAAAGGAAATGTAGTTCACTTCCTCAATTATTAGAATATAATACATTAATTAATCAGATTATCAACATAAATGTCAATATGTTAGTTTTTGTACTGATAGATTCAATAATTATATAAATAATCATAAAGGTTTCCAAGTGAAAAAAAAACAAAAAGAGAAGAAAAAAACTGCCATACTTGCCTCATTGTGACAAAATCAAGGTATTAAAAATTGGACTAACAATTAAACTAGCGCAAGGCACATATTAATGGTTAACCGGAGAGGTTGTGGTCAAATTGGTTTTGATTAAATTAATATATTTTTAATTATATACTTACTATTTTAAATAGGAAAGATAAAAAATTAATTAAGAAAGTTAACAATTTTTTATAATTTGAAAATAAAATTGAAATAATTAGGAGGTATAGATATGTACCATGTGTATACTTTTTATAACTTATATCCGATTATTAAAAATAAAATTACAAAATTAAGCTTAAATCTTTTAAGATTTCTAAAAATAAATTCTCATTATATAAGTTTCTTAAATTAACACTTTTATTCTAAAATTATAATTTGATCAGTTTATTTCACAAACTAATTTCTATTCTAGCTTTGTCATGTTTTTATGAGAGAAAAAAAACATCTATTTACATATGAATCGAGCTTTGTGTGATCTTCATGTAATCTTTATATAATTTTCATGCAACTTTTGTGCAATTTTATGCAATCTCTGTGCAATTGAATTCCCATTCAATCTGTGTAATCTCTGTGCAACTCCAGTTCAATTATTGTGCAATCTCCATGCAATTAATTGAATCAAAATAATACTTGAAAAATTGACCAAAAAATTGCAAAAAAATAAATACAAGAGTGGGTCAACAAATGAACAGAATCTCATGTGTCTCTGCTGGACCGAACAGGCACTTCAAAAAGATTAGATTGAGAAATTAGTATTTTACATCTAATGTTACGTTTGAGAATAAAATTCAAGCAATAAGCTTAGGATCCCATGGAGGCCCAAGTTTACACCTCTGGATTGATTCATGGGATTCCTGCAATTTTTTAGCAAAACTATCTGTTTTCCTCCAATCACCAAAATAGTTAAAAAGAAAAATATCTGCAGTTTAATTACTATTAGCGATTTAATCAAAATGAGCCTCCTAATTTCTTTTTCTCAAGCATATTAGTGCAACGATCACTAGTCAACGCCGGTCAATGGTCATCGACCACTGGTCAACTATTGCTAGTAATGGTCAACGGTCGATGGTAATCGATCAACGATTACTAGTAACTGATCAATATTCGCTAGAAAAAATGCCTTTCAACTTCTTTTTCTAGATTTTACAATTTGTTTGTTCTAAATTTGTAACTTAGCTTTCAAATTTTTATTTTGCAATTTCTTTTTCACAATTTGTAATTTTTTTTCAAAATTTTTCCTATGAATTATTTCAATATTTTTTCAACTTCTTTTTCAGATTTTATAACTTACTTACTCTGAATTTACAACTTGTTTATCAAGTTTTTATTATAAATGGTTTCAATGTTTTACAACATCCTTTCTTAAATTTACAATTTACTTACTTTGAATTTGTAACTTGTTTTTGAAATTTTTATTATGAATTTTTTTGTACTTTTGCAACTTCTTTAACATATTGTGCAACTAGTAAAAATTTTTACTAAAATAATTGATAGTAAAAATTTGAAAAACAAGTTACAAATTCAGAGTAAGTAAGTTGCAAAATATGTTAAACAAGTTGCAATAACACTAAAACAATTCATAGTAAAAATTTCGGAAACAAGTTACAAATTCAGAGTAAATAAATTGTAAATTCTAGAGAAGAAGTTGTAAAACACCGAAGTCATTTATAATAAAAACTTGAAAAATAAGTTGCAAATTTATAGTAAGTAAATTGTAAAATTTGAAAAAGAAGTTGTAAAAACACTGAAACAATTCATAGTAAAAATTTGAAAAATAAATTGCAGATTTAGAGTAAAGAAGCTGCAAATTGTAGAAAAAAATTGCAAAAATAAAAATTTGAAAACTAGATTGTAAATTTAGAATAAACAAGTTGTAAAATCTAGAAAAAAGAAATTGTAAGATATTTTTCCGAAGAATGTTAACTGATCGTCGCTAACCGTTGACCTATCACCGGTGATCGCTGACCATCACCAAGTACAGTTTACCGGCAATTGTGGCTATTAATCGGCGGTCGGCAGTGGGCGGCATTGACTGATGGCCGTTGGGTGTTGATGTCACTGGCGGGTGGAGATATAACACATGGGAGTATTTTGGTAATTTTATATTTTTTATATTTAATTTTAAAAAATTGGTCATTTTTTATGATTAAGTGAATAATAGATCATTTTGTAATTAAATTGAGATCTTAGTCCTAAATGGTAATTTCTCCTACTTTTTTTATTGGGCCCGTATAATATTTGTTAATGTTTATTGATGATCTCCTAAGAAAAGGTCCCCAAAGCCTAAGGTTATTGATAAAGAAAGAGGCTGCAAGCGTGCCAAACACTAAAACAGTGAAGTGTAAAGCATTTATGTTACCTTACATAATATAATTGCAACTATTTATTACTGCCTCTGGTCTCAAATATAAAAGGGCTTTGAAGGGACCTATTTGGACATAAAATATGAATTACATATTGATGCATTTATTTATTTTTTCTATACTACTCCTTAATTAATTTACATATAAGAGAAAAATAATAATGAATCATTAATTACATTGTATGAGTTTTAGGCATCAAATGTAGTGTTTTAGAAAAAAATTTATTTGCGACAAATATTTAATGGCTAAAGCCTAATTAAAATATTCTATCAAGCTAGCCTGAACAAAGTGTGTGGATCTATAAATTATGAGTTCAAAACAAGCAGATTTCAAAGACTGATGGGGAATAAAAATTTTAAATATTTAAATCTATGGAAAGGAGCGCTCCAGTCTAAACTTTGAATTCAGTAGACTGATTATGTTCAAAGTCAATGGAATAACTCAATAGAAACAGAAGTCAAAAGGCACTCACTTTGTCGAATGCTGGGCGGCAAATTTGCCAGCTTTGCATATCTGATTCCCTACAGAGATGAGAACTATGTAAGGCATAATTTCAAAGTCAAAACAAAAACGGTAAAGTAAAGCAGGGCACGCATCTTGAGAGAAGAAATGGAATGTTTTCGGAATTGACTGAGGCTTCATCAGCCGAAGTAGTTTCTTTCTACTTTAAGGCTAGATTTGATACACATGAAAGAGGTTTTATCAAAGGGAGAAAGAGAGAGAAATTCTTATGAAATTTGTTTGGTACACATCATTCAAACTTTCTATAAATATAAAATAGTTCTTTTATAGAATTCTTCTCTCATTTTTCTTATTTCTTTTCATTTCCCTCAAAATAATTTCTTCATATCAAATATAGCATAAGTTATTCTTAAAACGAAAGAAGAGATCAAAGGTCGTGGGGGTCTTTAGGCGCCAATGCAACCGCTGAAGGCCCAATATATATATATATATATATTAATGAATATTTAAAAAAAATAACGTGGTAAAAAAATTAATATATATATATATAATTAATGAATATATAAAAAAAGCAATCTAAAAAGAATATATATAAAATAAGAGAAGACAATTACTTTTATGTATAATTTAATAAATTTTTTCTTTCCAATACAATTTAATGGTTATATATTTTTATTGATATTTTTAATTTATCCCGATTAATCCTTTTTTAACTAAATTTATTATTCCAAATTCAGATAATTTTCATCATCTATCTTTCTCAAATTGTCATATTGAGATTAATACAAATGTTACTTTTAATTCGTTTATGCATTAAAAAATATCTATATAAATCTTGATAGTCATATCATCTATTAAAAGCAAAATGTTAAAAATACTCAATTATAAAACACTGATAACTAATTTCACAACATATAAAGTTTAAAAAAATTATAAGAATTGATAGATTACAGTACACTTCTTTGATCATCTTGCCTTAGGCCTCAGAAATTCTTAACATAGCCCTGGAACTGATGATCAGGTAAGAATATTTGGGGATTCTGTGCCTTTGTTTTCGCGGTGTGAATTTGCAATGCTAGAGGCAAAGGGATGTGGGTGTGGATTCTAAAGGTAGTTTCGGGTAAGATCTATTTATGAGAAAAGAAGAAAGAGTTGTTGATGTTGAAAGCTTGGATCCTCCCACCTTTATTATTCACGCAGGATTGTATGTCACAAAGCATCAACCATTTGACTCCGTTGCACTTGTCATGTGTCACACTGGTTGTAATGTCCAACACATTACAAAAATGTAAAAACTTGCCTCATAATATTGAAATCAATTGGAAGTCCCTTTCAGGTGGACGAAATGATCTCCGTTTAAATGAGTTGTGAGATACGGTAATCGAAGAATAAGTAATCCCCAAGTGGTAAATTTGTGACTTGCTCCTTCTTTTGGGAGAATAAAGTTAATTATAATATTACTTAAAAGGAAATAATGGGAGGATTAATCCTCCTATTATTTTTGGTACTGGACAAGATACACTTGAGAAAGCCAACATGGTAATTGACACGATGAAATCCAACGGGAAATTGCAGGCAAGCTAGAAAAATAAGTGCTCACATGCAACAAAAGAAAATAAATTGGAAAAAAAAGGAAAAAAGAAAAACAAGATAATTTAATAGGGAGAGAGAGAAATCGCTCTTCTCTCCCAATCAAAAATGCAAAATATGAGGAACACAAAATCAAGCAAAGGAGCAAAACTTTATGCATAAATGCTATGAGTAACTAATTAATTGTCATAAGTCATGTAATTGTGGAGTCTCCAACTGATCTACCATTTACTTGATGTGAATAATCTAACATCCCTCTCATGAATTGATAAATTAAAAGATAGTTCTATCCTTTGAAAAGATGAGTTACTATTTTTTCGGCTAAAATGAATGCTATCATATCATTGTGAGTAGCGTGAATTTTCATTATAAATTTTTAAACCTAATTTTCATTAGGGTTTAATTGTCCATAAAAATTAATAGTTCTCCTAATACTATTGGTCCTATGTTCTTGGTGGCGTTGGTCCAAAACACATGAAAATGAATTCCATATGCTGTGGGGGTTTTAAACAAGTGTCTTAAAAAGGAAAGAAACTCAAAAAAATTTGTTATTGTAATGATGTCACATGGGGCTAAACCCAAGTTTTTTTTGTACACAAACCCAAGTTAATTTTGAACGGATTCCATATCGCCAACTTTATTTCCAAACACCATTCCTCAGTTACTATCTTATATTCCTCCCGTAGCAAAATTAATCATAACAAAAAAAAAATCTTCACAAAATACGACAAATATATTCTTCACAAAAACTATTTCCGCCAAGTGGATTTCATATGCAAATTAGTGTCTATGAAATATGAACTCAATATCCCTCTCATGAATTAATTAAAGAGAACAGTGACAAACAAAGTTTTGTTATAAAACATTTCATTATAATACCAAAGAGATAATTAATTCATTGAGTGACCAATTCTTCCTAATTCACATCTTTGTTGGTGCTTAAAAAAAAAACACATCTTTGTTGAAATGTTTTTTTGTAATTCCTGATTCAGAAAATAGCGGATCGCCCACACAAGCAAATTGTTGATAAAACTCCAAAATGGCAACTTCATTTCTAAAACATGATTAGAAATATTCATCTAAAAATTTAGTGGCTAATCAGTAAAACATTTTATTCTATTATTGGAAAGAGACATCACAAGTCAATGTACCACGTCCTGAGATAGAAATTTTCTTAAAAGCTTTTACTTTTTTTTTTGGCCAACAAAATTTTTTTAAAGGTTAAAGCAATAACAAAAAATGACATAAAAACAAATTATTTTGACAAAAAAAGAAAGGCGACAAGAACACAGATGTGGGACACACCTCATTGATGGCCACCACAGCTTTACCCACAACCCCTCTACAAAACAGCTCATGGAGGCTGAAGAAGACGACGAGCACCATTATGCCATTAGGCTCAAAACAACAATTATAAGAACATAGACATATATACATAAGTTGGAAGAGCACACATATCATCAAATGAATAGAATGTGGTGTGGGGGTTGAAGCCGACAACGTTAATGGTAGTAGTGCAGATAGCATATGCTGGCCTCAACGTTGAGCAAGAGGAAGAGGCAAAAATAATGAAGATATATGCTTTCTGCACACCACCATTAACATTGGCCGCTTCAACTCCAACACCACAATATTTCAGACTTCTAGTCACCAACCCAGCGGTGGCGCCAGTGAGTTAATTAGGGTTCAAAATGAGAGCAATGAGAGAGAATGAAGGAGGGTTTGGTAGGGAGAGTTATTATAAGGGAGCATTGGTGTGTATGAAGATTGATGAGTGTGGGTGAAAGAAAAGGGATATTTGTGGGAAGGGAGAACACAATTTTTCAAGGAAAAGTGACAGTTGAGGACTCTATAAGAAGAAAAATTCTAGTTAAAGGATCTCAAAATTTTACAATCTATCAATTATATATACTATAAAGTAGAGTACATTAGGATAATGTGTCAAAATTTTACAATCTATCTATTATACATACTATAAAGTAGAGTATATTAGGATAACGTGTCTTAGTATTTGGGAAGAATGATAAGCCCCAAGTTGCCAACTCATTTGTCATTATTGTTGGTTTTGGGTTTTCTTTTTTTGATAAATTGGTTTTAGGTTTTCAACTATAATATAAATTGTTATTAATCATAATTAAATATATCATAGATAAAATGATTTTTATTTCCTTAATTGTTGCAATTTTAAAGTTTTAGACTTGTTTCAATTTATTTGTCATTGAATGCATTTAAATAAGTGTGATTTGGGACTGCTGCTGTAACAACCCTTAACATGTTACTCTGGACTTAGTAACAGGCTAATGAGAAGTTGTCATATATATATCTTATACAACACTGGAGGGACCAAGACTAAAGGAATGATCAAAATAGGAGAAAGTTTGAAATTGGAAATAAAAAAGTATCACATCGTGATGAGGTGCAAAGCCGTCACGGTGAAACACTCATGACAAATTTATTAGATACTCATGGTAACTAATTTTTTAATCTATATAAGTAGTTATTTATTTCTTATATTTGAATCTAAATGGACTAGTATTTTAGCGGACTTAATAGCAACTGAACTATTATGTATCTTCCGTGTTCCAAATATCTTGAGGTCAATAATAATAATTGATCATGTTTTCAAAGGAAATAACTATTTTTTAATTTATTAATTCATGAGTGGCAGACTCAACAATAATATGACTCATCTTTTCAAAGGTAGAATTATTATTTTTAGTAATAGCTAGCAATCATTATAAATATTATTAATAATATTCTATGAGAAATATGCTTTTGGAACCTAATATAATATTTTCATATAGTTTAATTGTTCAATTGAAGTATTAATTTATTCTGTTCACATATCTTCCACTACTTTTAATTTTTAAGTATAAGTATCAAAATATTAACTATAATTTTAAGTTTTGTAAAGATTAATACAATTTTTTAATTTATAAAAGGAATTAAAAAAATTTATATTAATCTCAATATGACAATTTGAGAGGGATGGATGATGAAAAGCACTAAAAAGATTTTGGAATGAAAGGAATTTAGTTTAAAAAAGATTAGTTCTAATAAAATTAAAATATAAATAAAGACATATAATAATTACATTGCTTTGGGAAAAAATTATTAAATTATACATAAAAATAATTCTCTCCTCTCCTAATTATTTTTTATATATTTTCTTTTTAATATATTATTTGTTATGTCTTTATTATATTGGGAGTCTTAGGTGATTATATTAACTATTTAAATATTCCACTCTTCATATATTCAAGATACTATATGCACATTCAAAAATTTAAAAAAAAAAATTGACAGGTTTTATGGGAATTTGTTCCATATTTTGCTGTGATGATCTGTCCTGCTGGCCCAATTCTTTTGTTCTGGTCCGTTGTTTCATTTTTTCGTTGGCATCCACGAACCACTTCATTAAGAGTTCTTGGGATGTGGCCATTATCTACTTCAATCGAGTGCGCTTTCTCTGGGTCTCTTGTCCTGTGTAAAAGATGAAGGCCCATAAATGTTACATCTCGGTTCAGCATTTGTAGGGACCCAGTTTGATTTAACCTGTTTCAGCTCCTTTCCTTTTATTCTTTTTTTTTTATCTAAACTATACTCATTTTTTTCTTTTTTTTTACACCCCATAATAATTTTGTTTTTAAATCATAGCTAAGAAATACTACATCCCATATTATAAGATAATATGAGATTTTTCTTATTTCTTAATATAAGATAACATGTATTATAAAAGATCATCAAAATTGTAATTAAACTAAAGGATCAAATGGGAAAAAGAAAAAAAGAAAAGAAAAGAACAGTTATCAATGGATGGAAATGCCCTCTCCTTGCTCCTCTAATCCATTTTCTCTCCCTTCTAAGTCCATAACATTTTAATTATTTTCAATGAATAAAAAATCGGACCGGATCGGCCGACCCCTGGTCCGGTCTAATAGTAGATAGAAACCGGAGGCTTTCAGAACCGGTGGGAACCAATCAAGAACCTGTCAGACCGGTCAAAATCGGTATAAAACCGGTTTAAACCGATTCCCCCCCCCCCCCTTTTAATTTTCTTAAAAATTTTTTTAAAGATTTTTTAAAATAAAATAATATTATTTTTAATACTAAATACATTATTTTTAGTCTAAATTTTTTTCTTTCTATATTATAATATGTTATAAGTATTATTATAATACATAATTATTAATAATGATAAATTTACTTAACAAATAAGATAAAAATAGAATATCAATTGACTATTTTGAATTCAAAATATAATTATAGATGAATATTAGCTTGTTTAGATTTTAATATTAGCTTGTAAAACTTATTAATAATATTTTTAATTTTCTATATATTATTAAATTTACTTTTTATCCTAGAATAAATATTAATTTTATGATCATGGATAAATATTTTTATATTTTTATCTATATTATTAAAAATATATTAATTTATTTCTAACCGGTCTAACCCTGATTTGACCACTGAACCTTAAACTATTATCTCATCTGATTTAATGACCTATCCAATTTAATTCCTTGATTATTTCACTCTGCTTTTCTTTCGAAGGATCACAAATTCCTTTGTTTTTTTCTACTTTTGTCCCACCTTAAGGAAAGTAAAAAAGTTAAATAAAAAATAATAATAAAAGCCAGTGCCAACTCCGATACAACTTTTGCATTTTTACGAACAAGTGCGATCAATATTAGCTCCTATTGGGCCTTCAGTCTAATTTTCCGTATCATTTACTTTTTCCCGAATAAAAGCATTAACAAGTATACACACATATCCTACATTTTATAATTATCTTATTTTTATTTTTTAAATATGAAATATTTATTAACTTTCTGTTATTGTCTTTTATCTTTCCCATTTAAAATAGTATATAATTAAAAATATATTAATTTAATGACAATCATTTTGACCCAGGCCATTTAACCATCAACTTGAGTCATGGCTGGTCCAATTTTTTATAGCTGGATTTTTTTTTTGCCAGATTTTTAATAACATTTGCTCTCATCTTGGTAAGGTTATTATTTCAGCATTATATATCACATACCAAATTGTGTTTGTCTTGTATTTGATAACCTGAGTTTTATGAGGAATCACGTAAAGTGATATTAAAAACTGAACCAACTATTAAACCAAAAGGCATTAGTTTTTAGTTAGAAGGAAGATTAAGAAAAAAAGAACAAAAGGTCAATAAATATTTTATAATTTAAAAATTAAAATAAAATAATTATCATAGGTCACATATCTATAACATATATTTGTTTTATAATGTTATAATGTAAAGATACAATCTTGTCCATTTGTTTTGATATATATTGATGTATTACTTTTTTATTTAATTATTTTTTGCCATATTTTTCATTTAGTACCGCATAAAATTCTATAACCTTTTCTACGGTTTTTGGCTGATCTGAAGCTGAAGCCATTAAATCATTAAGATCTTCAACGGCGTAAAGGGCATTTTATTTTTGTTTTATTTTTACTTTAAAAGAACCACACAACATACAACATTATAACATATTTTAACACTTTTTTTAGTATTAAAAATATCTTGATATCTAAAAACTAATCATTTTGAGACGTAAAAATTACTGAAGGGACATTTACCTTTTCTAACAAAACATTACTAGAAATCAAATCCAAAACATGATAATTAAGGACCCAACTATTTCTGCTAACTGTTAGGACTTTGTTGGTACATACTTTGATACTTTATTTTTGTTGTATCTCATTTAATTTATTGCGTCTTGTCCTTTTTTATAATTAACTTGATATTAGAACGCACTTCGTGTGTTTGTTTTAGTTTTGATATTGTCACGTGATTTTTTATGACTGTTCTAGATATACATGAATGTTTAGTGGCCAAAAATATACTTACATGAAACCCAATTAAACATGAGAAGAGAATTTTTTTTCAGACTAATAAGTGAAAGAGAGATTAAAATAATCACTAGATATTTTTCGCCTATGAGTTGCACGCGACATGGCCTGTGAGTCAATATTATTCACAAATTATGACTTCATACAATTATATATATATATATATATGGTGCACAAGGGAAACAAAAAATTAAATTTAACAAATAAATAGAATATTATAAGAAAAAAATCATATAAAAGATTGGATAACATATGATTAATAGAAAAATAAATTCTCAAAATTAAGGTCACAATGAAATACAAGCCTCAGTTAATGACATACTTAATTTTATCAAACAAGATAGAAAAAAACATAAGCTTACCAATTGATAATTTCACCCAAAAAGTAAATATGGCTCATATAATATATATTCAATGCCAAATTTGAGTGATTCCTCACCTATAAACTTTTTACTTGTGTTAAGGATAAAGGTAGGATTACTTTCAAACAAACAGTATTTCTCCACTCAAATATTAGATGTCATCATTCTTTTATATAGTTGCTATGGCCAAATAGAATTGTAAATGGAAGGACTACATTCATGACGTAACTTACCATATATTTTAATTACTATATACATAGCTAAATAAAATGGCATAAATTAACTTACAATTTAATCTATGATGTGAATACAAACAAAGCGAAACAATTATAAAACAAAATCAATAAAGTAATCTATGAAAAAATTGATATTCAAACATGTAAAATATATACTGACGATGCTCTTACCCCTTACTTATGAAAAAAGAGCAAAGAGAGAGAGCAGTTAATGTAACATCTTAGTTTACTAGGCTTTTAATCGTATATCATATATCTAGCGGAAAAAATTAAAAACCTAGAACAATTAAACTTTTAAACTTTTCAAAATTAGGTTGCTCAAAAGACAATAAATTAACTGAAAGTTTACTTTAATTAATAATAATCAAGCCAACCATACTGTAATTACCTAACTGTTGTTCCAGAACATCTAAAGTAAAGCCAACAAGTAGAAATCATAACTAAAACATGTCACCATAATTTAATTACATTTATTCTAATACAAAATAATATCCTCCAATCTGTTTTCTCTTAGTTAATCACCTCCTTGCCTTTGCATTTGCTTGTACTTGGCCCTAACATTGTTAGTCATTGGGTATGAGATTTGGGGAAATCTCAGTAGTATATATATTCATTCATACAAATCATGCTCATAATTAGGTAGTTATGCAAACAACCAAATAACTCATATTTCATGCATCTATAAAAATTTCAGCAGAGTCTCCTCTTAATACTAGACATCCATAAAACATTTATATTGAAACAACTCATCCAATAGCATCACATAACATCCATAATTAATTCACAAAAAATGCATGAAATAGATAATATACTACCTCCACCGAAAAGTATTCTGAGCTAAGCAGCTTGCCTTCCTTCTTGAATTTTTTAAGTACCTTACTTGAAGCTAACATTCCTTTCTTTTCCTTCTCTTTCACTCACACTCTCTTTCTCTCCCTTGGCTTTCTCTTTCTGTCACTTACTCTCAACTCTCACTCTCAACTAGTAATGTGCTGAAATGAAGAAATGGGAGGGATAGTTATAGTGTTAATGTCTTAACCAGCAAGTGACATCAATTCATTGTATATCTTCATTCAGTGTATGCTCATCATAATTTAATATAATTTATTGTATACCTTCATTCAATGTATGCTCATCATAACTCAATGTAATTTATTGAAATCACTATTTATTGTATACCTTCATTCATTGTATACTCATCAGAATTCAATGTAACTTATTGAAACCAATATTTATTGTATACCTCCATTCAGTGTATGCTCATCAGAACTCAATGTAACTTATTACCTCCATTCAGTGTATGCTCATCAAAATTTAATGTAACTTATTGAAACCAATATTCATTATATACCTCTATTCAGTGTATGCTCATTGAGTTCAATGTAATTTATTGAAATCAATATTCATTATATACATCCATTCAATGTATGCTCATCAGAATTCTCATCAGAATTCAATGTAACTTATTGAAACCATAATTCGTTGTATATTTTTATTCAGTGTATATCTTTATTCCTCATATTCTAAACATAAACAGTATTAAAAATCATATATAGAAATTTATGGATGTTACAGTTAAAATATAATAATATGAAAGTTAAAATAATGGGATAGGAAGGTAATGGAAGTTTGTAATATTTTTAAAGTTAAAAATTTTGAAAAGAAAGTATTTTTAAATAAATAAGTATTTTAAAAAATAAATTATGAAATAAATATTAAATAAAAAATAATAACATCCAAATCAATTAATAATATCTAACACCAATTAATAAAATTATTGCTACTCTAATGCCGAAATAACATAGATGGCTTAGTGGTGATATGCATATTTTAAAAAAAAAGGAACAGTCTAAATCCAACCTAGTCAATTACTGTACTGCTCATAAGCCCCTTTGGAAAAAGTGGCTTCCTACAGAAAAATATATAATTGAATATAAGAAAATTGCAATCTTTAAAAAATAAAAAGCCGCATTATTCATAAAAATTTTATAACCGAGATAAATGTAATTAATTACTCCTTCCCATCCTTATTACATGAGTTTCTCTTGAAGCTTTGCATGCCCTTATTATAAGACCTTGCAAACTTTATAAAGCACATTAATTTTTTTCCTTAATATCCATGATTTAATACTCTCACATTCTGATAAAAAAATATATTCTCACATTTAATATATTGGACATTTTTTCTCATGAGTATACTAAGAATTCATTAAAAGTAAATTGGGGAAGTTTTTGAAATTTTCAAAAAATTTATTCAGCTTAACTAATTTGAACTGATTTTTTATATTTCTAGCTATAATTTAGTTTAAAAACTCTTTTAATAAGGATGTATATGTGGTATTTCCGGTGTTAATACTGGTTCAATATGCTTAAACAACTATCAACTTATTAATACTTTGAAGTAGGTTCAAGTTGAAAGACATCTCTTGTTAGGCATATTCTTATGGAATATTAGAGGGAATGCTTAGTTTTTCAAACTATGTGAGGAATTGTTAAAAATAATTTGAGAAAACTAAGGTAACAAATGATTTATAAATAGAAGAAAAGTATTTCATGAGAAGATATGTGTTCATGAACAAGAGATTTTGTATTCAAAAAACAAGGTTATGTTTCATAAAATATATATATTTTTGTATTCGTGAACAAGAAATTTGTATTCATGGGATATGAGTTTTGTAGACTTTTATTCGGAATAAGAGCTACTTGTTTCGAAAAGGCTTTTTATTTTTGGAAAAGATGATCTCAAATACGTTATGATTTTATTGCCAACGTTCATATTTGACTTTATTTTTTAACGTTATAAATTTATTAAATTATTAACGTTCAAAAACTAATGTTTATTTGCTTTAATCACAATTCAATTCGGTTTCATAATTTTACTATAAAAAGTGCAAGATATCAGCAGCAATCCTTCATTTTTCGCCTGCCCATATCCTCTCATGCTTTCATTCTACATTATGGTGAGGTACTAAAAGTTGTTGTTTGGTATCTCTAATGTTTAGGATAACTCCTAGAGTGGTTCGCTAAAATCTACAACATAGTAGAGGCAAATAACATGTTAAAAATAGTGTATTTATCATACTTTTCTAGGGTACTTGTGTATTTTCTACATATTTGATTGGAACACACTTCCTGCAGAGAAAATTTCTCAAAGCTTTTACTTTTATTTTTTGTTTACTTAATACTAATACATACTATGTACAATGTTTGTTAAATGCCCCAATCTTCTGGGCTTCAAGCTTTATAGAATGCTTTAATCAGGCACTCTTAGCCAAACAGGTACGGAGATTAATATCTGCATCAGATGAATTATTAGTGGCCATGGTCTTAGGACCAAAATATTGGTCTACTCTCTCTATCCCATTTTATGTGACGTTTAAGGTTTTGACACAAGGATTAATGAGAGCAATAAATAACTAGATAAATGATGTAAGTTTATTGCATTGTCCTCAATAATTATTTTTTTATTAGTCATTCATTTAAATAGTAGTGAATTTAATACAGGAAATAAATATGAGTATAATTGAAAAAAAAAACAATAAATGCTTAATTAGTTTCCTAAAATGATAGGTAAAATAAGACGTTGAAAATTTTTTAAAATGACAGATACTCCCTCCAGTCCATATTATTAGGCATATTATATGACAAGTTTTTGGTCCATAATATAGGGCATTAGATATTTTTTCCCCATTTTATCCATGTATTTAATGTTTTATCTCTCTTCATTTATAACTCTCTAATAATAATAGAATGAGGTATTTAATAAGGATAAAATAGGAAATGCGGGTACTTTTTACATTGATTTGAGTTGAAAAAATGATATTTTTAATATACGTGTAATTAATAAAAAATGTCTTATAATGTGGACCGGAGGGAGTAAATTGGAATGGAGGGAATAACAAGGATAATCATTTGCTTGATTATAGATCTAATTAATATGATCTTGGCACATTTGGATTGGAAGAAACTTTGGAATTTGAAACTACCGATAGGGTTTTGTTATGCGGACACTTATCTCTGATTCTCTTCCTCTCCAAATTAAAGTACCCTCATTCAACATCATTTGGATATATTAAAAAACAGCATAGGCACTGCTGCCAATGGAAGCATACATAATTATTGGACTACACGGCAACATCTTATTAATTCTCCTTTTTCCTTTCCTTTTTTTGTTTTCTCTGATTACTCTACTTTCCAATATATCTTTTTTAGTGCTATTGAACCTTTTTCATTTGTTTTTGCTTCCATTATAATTCTTCATTTGCAATAAAATTTATGTGTATTTTTAATGATATTTCTGTCTCTTAGTTATGCAAGGAATTGTAATTATATTAAATTTAGTTTTGGATTTTAGTAATGGAAATTTTTTAAAAAACAAAAACTACACATTATCAACACCTGAATGATAAAAATGGATCATTGAGTTCATCTAAACACGGATTTTCAGAATATGATTTGGAAAAGCTTTCTAATGATAATCATGCATGGTTTACGGTCAAAAATTTCATATTATCATCCATATGCTAAAAATGAAATTAAGAAATGTAATCTGCAAAAGATCCCTAGCTATCAACCAAAAGAGATCAATTTTTCATAAAGACAATACATATATATATATATGGTGCCCCCACAGCAAAAAATTCCACTACTGCTATTGCTGATAGTTGATTTCTTGTCGTGTGATTTCTTGGAGATTCCCTCCCTCCCTGGCTTTTCCCCATAAAACCACATACAATCCGCTCACTATCAACAATCCTCCTATTATACTGCAATTAAATTTGCAATACCACCTCATAAATTTGGTACACTTAATCAAATGTATAACTAAAATGTTTTAAAAAATTTAATGTGTGAGCATGAAACAGACTCACGTGCATGCATGCATGTGAATATATATTTGAGCACGTATATGCCCATTAATTAAGAGTGCATTAAAATAAATAAAATAAATTATTCGCAAAAGTGGGTATATGAATACGTACGTGTGAGTGCATGTACCTTCATATATGTTTATGATATGTGTGTGTGTGTGCCAATATGATCATGATTGAATATGCCTACGAGTGTGCATGTGTTAATAGATACTTGTACTATTTTTATTTCTTTTTTTGTGTTGTTTAATATTTTAGCACATACATTAAAATATATAATTAATATATTAAAATTTATTTTAAATTTCCTAACATACTATTCAATAAATAGATAGATAGATAAATAAAAAAAGTAATTAATCCATGATTTTTAACTTTTAAAAGGATAAATAATACTAATTGGAAAAATAGTAATTACTATTGTCTTAAAATTCTAAAATGACAAATAAATTGAAACATAAATTTTCTTCAAAAGTGGTAGATAAAAAAGAAACAGATGAAGTATATGTTAATGCGTGAATGGTAATTAGGGGTGCAGGCATACCTTCCCAGATATAAATTTTCACCCAGCATGAAACAGCCGGCCAAAGCCACAAATACAACCAAAAGAGGGTTGAAGGCCGAGACATAAAGAGGGCCTCTCATATGCACACACCATGCCATGACCACCACCATTAGTCCCGAACCCACCATTCCCTGATATTCATAATCAATTCAAATCCTTTACTAAAATGTATTCGTAACATTGGGGTTTTTTTTTTTGGTGAAATGTAACATTGGGGTTATTAATTTAACTAAAATGTGACATGTTAATGCTACTATTCACAAATGATTCAAAGTTCAATGAGATTATATATAGATAATGAGATTAGACATAGATAATTTAAAAGAATCATCTGTATATATAAGAAGCAAAGTTTGAGAAAATTTATTATTATTATTATTGATGACATAACAAACTCCATTGATGAAATAATTGATGAATACAATTATTTATACAAATTTAATACTTTGAGAAGTTATTGTCAATTTTTAGAGGTGACAAAATATTTGTATATAACTTAAAATTTAAAAAATAAATTGTGAACAGGCTAATTAACATTAATTTACTGTAATATTTTAATTTATAAATTGGATGTATCCAAAATTTTTCACATTAAAATTATGAACATACCGAGTAAGCTGCAGCGAGAAGCCTAATGTTCCAGCCCAGCCTCCATTGAGCCCAATCTCTGTCAAGGCAAAGAGCAAGCATAACGGATATGAGAGCTGCCATCAGCGACATCAGAGCTGTGCTTGAGTAATGGAATGGATACTTCTGGCTCATCTTACCCTGTGCCACAATACCCAAAAAAATGTTAGTTTATAGTAAACGACAATAGGGGGAAGTAAAACGACACGACGATTGGTCAATATTCAGAGGATTAGAGGGAGGACCTGAATGATGAGCCACAAAGCGTAGCTAAAGACGCTCCCTAGAGAAGAGAGAGCACCCAAGAGTGTGCTACCACCAGAGGGGGAAGCTTGTGGGGATGCCACGTGGCCACTCTGGTGATGCGAGAGAGAAACGTGGAAGGATCCTGTGCCTATTTTTGTGCCTTTGAAGAATGTGAGAATCATAGCTCCTCCAATTCCTATTACTGTTCCAATGGCTTTGGCTTTTCCTCCAGGTGTTTTAAAATTCAGTTTTTCCAACCTATTTACAAATTTCAAAACATCATTAGATGAGTTTTATGACTTTCATTTCCTTTTTCTTTTCTTAGCACTAGGACTATTTATCCAATAATATCTTTTCCATATACACCATCAAAAATTAAATTTAAAATATCATATTTAAGGAATCCAACTATCTATTAATTATGCTGATACCTTATTATTGGTATTTTAATTTCTTCTTTATCTTAAAATAAAATATTAATATCTTGTTTGAATGATGGCTGTTTGTGTTATATTTATTTTTCACAACATTTATTTTCTAAATAAAAAATCCTCTACTGTTAGCAAACGCTCACCAAGGGAAAAAAGCTGAGAAAAAGATTCAAATGAAGAATAAAAAAAACTTGAAGAAAAAAAAATAGAAAGAAACAGAAATGCAATGAAACTCACCGGAAGGCGACAGCCAGGATAAAGGTAACAGCTGGAAGAAGATTGGACATCGCAGAAGCGAATGTTGCTGATGTTAGATCCAATGCTTCCAAGTAGAAGTTCTGCGTCAGTACTCCTCTGCATCGTAATAGTAATAATAATATTACAGTATCAGTTAATTAATTATACTTATCTGTCACTTAAATTAGTATATTAAGAAAACATTTTTTTTTGGACGGACAGCAATGTAAATTATTCAACTTAAAAAAAATCTAGAACTATCTTTTCATCATCAAATTTCTTCTAAAAGAGATTCAAATAAATAAATCATACATATGAATGTATTTTTCATTTTGCTAAACTTACATAAACTTCCTTTTTTCTAAAACTAATACAAATTCATTTAAATTTTGATAGCGCACACACACTATTTAGTCTTATATACGGATGGGAGGCTGGATTGTAATGAAGTTGTATATTTAAATATAGATGAAGCGAAAGGAAAGTGTAGAGTTTCATGTGATCTAAAATAGTAGAAAATTAAGTTGTTTTAGCAACTTAAATTCAAGTATTAAAACGTGGACCCCAAAGCATACTCCTTGTAGTTAAAATCATTAGTTTGCATTTTTAGAAGTTTGGTCAAAAACGATGATTCCGTGTTGTATGGTTCGTTGACTCTTGGACCGTAGCTCGGCGATCCCGCCATGACTTGCAGTTGACTCGTTCCAATTGCAGAGAACTCTACAAATTTGACGTACACAATTTGGTAATATTTGGAACGACTTTTAATATGTATATATATATATACACATTCCATCCGGTCCCATATAAGAAGTTTGTTAGAACAAATTTTTAGTTCACATCATAAAGTGTTATGTATAATTTTTTTCATTTTTACCTCTATTATTACTCTTCGTAAAATGTTTGTCACAACTTTCTACATCTAGTTGGCATAATGATAGAGCATTTAATAATGTTAAAAATAGAAATTTTGGTTCCTTTTTAACAAATTTAAGATTTTTGTAAATTTTTTTTTAATATACATATATTTTATACAAAACATTCTATATATGGGATCATGGGCAATATATATAACACTCTTTATAAATTGTTTTGAAAACTAATTATACAAGCAATTCAGCATACGTACACAATTTAAATATCAAATATCAAAATATTTTATCTTAAAAAGTTTTCATTAATTTTACACATTATGGTATATAAATTATATAATATCTAACTAAATATTATATATTATTTTAAAAAGATGTATTTGTACTTTTAATATCAACTATTGGCCATAAAAAGAACCTTTTTGTCACCAGAGGGATTAATCCATATGATCCAAAATATAAGTTTTATTTAACTACAAGAAATATACTTTTATTTATTAAATCTATAAAAAATATATTATTTTCTAATTGTACCTCTATTTAATATATTATATTTAAAACTTATTATCTCTCTTATATTTAATTATAAGTAAAGATAAAATAGAAAAAAATAACATTTAATACCCTAGAAATTACTAAATGTGACTTTATATTTTGGACAAAAAAATTTTTGAAAGAGAACTTACATTTTGGTTAAGAAAGAATATGTTCTAACCTATACTAATAATTTGTGTTTGAGCACATAAATATAAAGAGATAAAAAATTAAATAATAATTTCACACATACCCAAATAATCCGCAGAGGGATGCCTGAAACAGTACTGTCCACGTGATTTTTGCTTTGTTCCTGCAAATAATTTACCATTAGCTTTTATATTCCAGAAAGTTATTATATATACTTATTATTACTGCCTGGGTACGCATTTCATATATTTAAATTGATATGCTTCATAAGCTTGCTAGCATTGAGGATTTTCTCAAGGCTCCTTTTGACATGAAACCTTTTGAAGTTACTGGTTTTCATGGCGAGAGGCAGTGCAGGTCTAATTTGAAAATAGAATCTCCCAGAACCAGACACATTGAGAAGACAAGAAAAGAAGTCAAATCAAGGAACCTGAAAGGATTGCTCGTTTTTTTCAAATAACCGCCAACTTAGATGCCAACAAAACTTAAATCAGGCGTAGTGGGTATGATATATATATATATATATTTATATATATGACAATGAAATACTAACCTTTCAAAAATCAAAGCCAGAGGAATGAGGATAGCAGTGGCGAAGATGTAGCGATATGCCACCAGTATTCTCAAATTCATGCCGTCGTCTACGGCAAGCTTTGACATAACATTCAGTGCAGTGATTGCCACCTGCACTCCCACCAGTGAGGCAGCTGGCTTAATCTGGTTCCAAACAGCCATGATTGCTATGAACGAGAGGGAAGGAGGGATGAGGGAGGATGAAATTAAGAGTTTAGGAGTCGACGGAGGAAAAAATATATGAGAGCACAAGGAAGAGATATTTGTTTAGGGTGTGGGAGAGATGAAGTATATATAGCTGAATTAATTAATTATTTAATTTAAATTTTGGCAACACAAATATACTTAAAACCATAAAATCACATTATCAAATTGCATCATATATGTATATGTATATGTGTGTCTGAATATGTAAAAACCAGGAAAGAAAAAATTGATTCCCTATTTGTGCCGTCTTGACGTATCATTAATGTTTCCATTAGTTTGAGACGGAAGCAATATGCAAAGTGTAAACTATGAGGAACAAGTTGGAAGACTGAGCATTGAACTTTTTGATCTTTTTGACAGAAATCTATTGTTGGTCTCTTAACTGTGACGTGGGTTTTACTTTGGTCATTTAATTTTATTATAATTTTTTTCATTTGTAAAATGTAGTAAAAAACTTTCTAATTGTTAATAGCATGATTAATCTTTTGAATATGACAAGTCAATATTTTTGGTTAAAAGAATTATAATGAAACTTAGTAAAGTTAAAAAAAACAAAAGTGAATGAACTACTAACATTAACTTGGAACAACAACTTTTTTCAATATTCAAAATTTATCGATAATTAATTTGTGGATGATGAATATTTTGGACATCTCACAAATCATTATTATTAATTAATTAAAATGAATTTGCTTAATTATTAGATTAATTTTATTCACCTTTGTGTTAGTATAGTCAGTCACCTTAGAGAAGGGGTGAATGGGATGTATTAAAAAAATAAAAAACGTTTTGAAATATAAGTCTATGCTAATGAAACAGTAAATTTGCCGAAAATAGAGTAAGTAGGGACTTGTCTGAAAACTCAAAAATTAAATGCAAGACAATGCAAGGAGAAGAAGAGCAAACAATCAAATTCATATTGGTTCGCTCCAATTAGCTGACATTCATTTCTTGTGAACCTCTTGAGATTTTATACTAATATTGCAAGATTTAAAAACAGGGTTATCGCTACTCCTTGTGTCTTATACACTCTCCAATACATGTGAATAATCAATAGCCCACTTAAGGATCCATTATTTTAAGTAATATCACGGTGATCAAGGGTAAACGGAATATTCCACTTAAATATCAAGAAAAAAAGATATTTTAAAAGAAAGTGTCCCAATTCACTAATTTCAAAAAAATTAAGGCTTTCCTATAAAAATAATATATTTACCAGTAAAATTGACTCATTTGCAAATAACTTATAAGTTTTTGTAAATTTTTCAATTCACTTATAAATATACTATTTTTACTTGTAAATAAGGTCTTTTTTTTTTTTTAGAATTACATGAATTGGAGCATTTTTTTTAAAATGTTTTCTTTCTTTGGTATTTAAATGGAATTTTCCTTAAAGTAAAAGTGTTTAATATTTTTCAAAGAGTAGATAAACACAATGAAGAACAAGTAGGTAATTTGAGCATTGAATAAGTGTTTAATTTATCTTTTTTTAACCAACAATTAAATTAAAAATTAGTAAAATAATACCGTGAATTTTTAAGTATGGCAAAATTTTATGATTTTAACATTGTGTACTATGTGATTTCTTAGGGATATAAAACTTAGTGGAATAATAATTAAAAGGATGTATATGAACAAGAATAATTAAATTGTACTACTTGCAATAAGTATCTTAATATGGTAATATTCCAGGAAGTGGATATTTTAGCGTTTATGGGAATGCATAATATTCCATGTGTTCATGTATTCGGACTCAGAAGAACTAAAACTAAATATCACCCTTTTTTTTTGCCAATAAACTGGACACAAAATTAAATTATGTAACGTAAGTAGCAACTAAATAACGTATGAAAATACACACATACATACGGTGTGAGACGTGTGGGGAAGGGAAAGAAGAGTAAAACATCTGTCTTATTGTTATTTCATGTTCCTGCAGCTATATATTCACTGTTTCAGTTTTGTGTTTTTCCCTTACTCATGCAAATATGGACCTCCATAGCGTGAGGAACTTGTAAGAAGTTACGGAGAATCATGTTTTATTTCATACAAGTTGACACGATTGAAAATAATACAAGTTGACCCACCCACGTATACGTACGCTTATGTGTGTGTGTGTGCTATCTGTAACACACACACACACACACACACTTAGATATATACATACAAGCCTACTCGTAGTTGCACATGCACAAAAAGGTAAGTAGACACGGTCACACATCACAAACACACATTAGCACATGTATACAATTAACATATATTCATACCTGCACACATATATCTATATATGTTTCTGGAAAAAATAAAAATAGTACCTTTTAAAAAGTTTCTTTAAAAATATTTTCTTATTATAACTCCTATAGTTTTTTCTTTCTCCAAATTATAACTCCTACAGTTTAGTATCATGCTAGGCTGTGATCTCAATAATTTTCTATATAGTTGGATTGTTTATTTAATTACTAGATTTATTTTTTAAATGTAAAATATATAATAAAATAAATAAATAATGTTAAAAAAATAATAATACAAAATTTTTATAGTATATCTCTATCGTTATATGTAGCTAAATTGATCTTAAGATTTATCAAGTTACATTTGATTACTTAAGATCATTGCTCTCAAAGGCGAAGCTAGCTTTGAAAGTTAGGGGACCAAGCTTTAAATTTAACTTGAAGGTGTGTGTGTGTATATTAGGTGGGTGTGTGTACATATAGCATTGTAAATATACAAACTTAGGGGAGGATGGCTCCCACCAGTCCCCTCTCCCTTCATCTCTGATTGTTTTAAGAATCAAATCAGTCATTAAAGGAATAAAAATACTAATTTAAGATTTAATGGTATAATCTTAGTCAAACCATGGTTTGAACTGGTTTAAATTAAAATAATATACTCTTTTTATTTCCTATTATAAGTCATATTCTATAAAGATTAAGTATGCAATATATAAGTTATTTTGTAAATATTAAATATTTATTAGCAATTTCCATGTTTATCCCTCATTAAATAATTATGGTGGAAAGAAAAAAAGAAAAATATAATTAAGATATGTTATAATTTAATGAGGATAATATTGAAAAGTTATGGTAAATTTTATAAAGTTTAAGAATTTTAATTAATTTTAACCGTTTTTCTTTATATATGTAAATGAGTTAAAAGTGACTTATAATAAGAAATAAATACAATAATAATGTTAATAATTCTATAAAAAAAATAAAAAAATGTAAAAAATACAAAATTTAATTTTTAAATTAATCACCATGAATGATTTATAAATATTTATTTAATAAAATATAACATTAACAATGAAATATTAGTAGAAGTCTATTTACTATTAATCCCTATATTCCAAATTTTACAATTTGCTTACTCGGACATTTGTAATTTTTTTTTTTCAAATTTCTGCTTTGAAGCATGCATATTTTCTCCTGCCACCTGCTTGAAATCCATTGGGAAATAGTTCAGATTACTTGACCCTTGATTTATGATTTTAGCACAGCATGATAATGTTTGGCTATGTGTTTTGATCTCTCTGAAAGTTTGAGCCGAGGAAGTATATTGAGTTGAGTTGGCTGTTGGAAATTCTGTTATCCATTTGCCATACTTGTTGGGGATTGAGTTGATGCTTGATAGTATAAGCCATGTTCATATTGTTTCATGGGATTTGGTTTTTGGTGCGCTAGCTTTGGGATTTTGGTCTCAAGACAAGCGTGCAGATGTAAATGGCAAAATATGGGTACTATATTAATCAGGGTACTATATATTAATTAATAGGGGTATTATAAAAAAATATAATTAAATTTTATTAATTTTTAAATTATTTATTAATTTTTTTAATCTGAGTATGTAATTTTAAAATATCAATTATTTTGAAATAGAAGAAGGACATATTTTCATATTGTTGTTCAGCTTTTCAAGGAAAATGTTGGAAAGGAGCAAGCTCAGCCATATGAGATAAGCAAATGTCTCTCACTTGTACAGTTGAACTTGCTCGGCTTTCATTAATTAATCCATTGGGTATTGTATCATTCAATGTCTTTTCGAACTCCTTTCTTTTCTACTTAGGCCTTGTTTGCAATCGGAAATAATGGCAAGGAATGGAAATGGACGAGAGAAACCAACATTCCTTATGTTTAGTGCACTACAATCTAGATTCCTAGTAATGATACAAAATTAACTTTTTATAGACTAAAATGCCCTCCATTATTTTTTTGATTTCCTAGATAAGTCCATCGCCGATATCACCCACCCTCCTTTCTTGTTCTTCATCCATCACCCACTGTCTCTTCCTCTGTCCACCACCGAATCACTCACCATCACTGCCATTTATCATTCCAGCATTCTCCTCCTAGTCACTCTTAAACAAATCTAGATTCGAAGTAGAAAGAGATGGAGATCAAGCTATAACAAAGGAGAGCTAGATTCAAACAACAGAGATTGGCCCGGATTCAACCCAGAAATATTGATGATAAAGCCTGGAATCGAGAAGCCAACACTTTGCACATATCTAAACAACGATAAATATCAAGCTACACAATCACTTCACATAGATTTATGCACGATGAGGGTTTAGATCTACCATTTGCTCTCAGTTCTACATATCTCTGTTGAGCTATGGTGGAGAAATGTTTTATGCTTTTTTGTTTGCTTTTATCTTTCTCTATTTATTGTAGTTTGTGTTTTTGTTTTTATATTTGTTTATGGATTATCCTTGGTGGAGAAACGGGGCAACTATTGGGTTTGAACATAATAAATATGATGAAAATACTAGTAGCTTTACTCATGTTAGTGACTCTTAATATGTTTACATGTATTGCACTTATTGTGATGAGGGTCATTATATTGAACAATGCCCATATGTTTCAACCTTGGATAATAGGGAGAATGATTTCACTAGGGTTCAAAGTAGTTTGCATGATAACACTTATCCCCCTAGATGAAATCATGAACAAAATTTGTCTTGGAATCATAATCATTCCATGCCCTCATAAGCATCATATTCTTATCCCTCACCTAATTCTTACGAAGAAGAAAGCAACCCAATTCATAAAGAGAAGCCAACCATTGAATATATATATGCTTCAACATATTGTGGATAATGAAATTGAATGAAAGCTAGTAATGAGAAGCAATTTAATGAGCATGCTTTAGCCCTCCAAAATTTAACTTCTCAGTTTGGACAAATGGTTTCTACCATGGGGTATTTAAAACAAGAGGGTGTAATCACTAATGTAGCAACCTTTACCCCTATAAAAGATGAAGAACCTTGTGAGCAATTAACCATGGGGAGTGAGAGAGTTTCTAGTGGCTTGTGATATATTTGGGGAGGTAAGTGAGTTTGAATGTTGTGAAGGGGAGAATAGTGAGTCAGTAGAGGTTTCAATTCAGGGGCCTAAACCATGTTGCATTGAGGTAAAGGATGAAGGAGATATCCCAAGTACTTACACATTTGATCCTCCTATGGAGATTCTAACTGTTACTGATGGAAGTTAAGAGGAAGAAGAGAATGATTTTATTGGGTGTTTGAAATATTTAAAGCTTCCTAAAGTTTGTTGTGAAAAATTTGAGTATGAGCCTTCCATTAGTTTTGAAAAGTCATTTTTTTCAATATCATTCATGATTGAGGAAGCAAATATTTCATCTTAGAATGAGCATCCTTTCTTGTTGAAACATTGTTGTTTGAAAAGAATTGAAGACAAGGTAATCATTATTTTTGATACATATGATTGATTGTTTTGAGAAAGTCTGGTTGAAGACTATAAACTTAGCACTTATTGCCAAACAACCCAAGTTTAATTTCCTTTATTTTTGTTATTTTTGTTTATTTCTTTTTGCTTTTGTAGGATCAACCATATGAGTTACCTTACGTCTAGTGCCCTCTAGCTCAAGTGAGTGCACATATTGTGATGCGTTGTTCGTCACTAGGCTATATCGTAAGCGTACTGGCCAAGGTAAATATGAAAGTTGCGAGCAAGATGTTGTTCCCATGGAGACTTAGATCAAAAAAGGTCAAATATTAGACATTGCATTTTCAATTAATTTGAGCAAAACAACAATTTGATCACTATCTGAAGGAATTATTAATAAATAAAGGAAACTAGTTAATTAGAGGGTTGATTAGGGATTACTTGGATGCAATTAAGGCCTATGGTTATTTCTTTCTCTTGTACTTCTTAAACACTCATTTAACTCCTTTTATATTTGTTTTTAATGATTGATCATGCTACCTAAGAGTTCTACAATAAGATAGAGTAAGAGTTAGGCATGACTTGCAAGAATTTGGAAAGGAGCATGGAAAGCTTGGAAGACTTGGTCAATTTGCTTAACATAAAGCCTAAGCTTAAGTAAGATCGTTAACTCCAAAATATAAGTTTTAGATTCAAGTCCAAAAGGAACCCATTAGAGGAGCTTATTAAAAGATCATGTGCTGCATTAAAATAGCATGTGACTTAAGCAGTATTGAACTTAATTAGTGTTAATTTCATTTTTATTAATTATAAGGTGAACTTTGTTAATTAATAAAACTCAATTAGTTAGTTAGCAGTCTTTTTGATAATTCATCTTGTAGAAAAGCATATTATGTGTCAAACATGTGATTTCATTAATATGGTGGCATGTTTATAAGGGTTTAAGTATTATTTTTACTATTTTCTTTTGAATTTTTATTATTTATTTTTGGGATTTTATTTTTACTAGTTTTCTAGGTCCAATAGGAGTGTTATTTGAGTTCAATGTCTCATAACCACATTAGGATTACTTGAACCTAAATTAATTAGGTTTTCTAGACTTATTAGATTAGATTTTATCTTACCTATTTAAGGCTAACTTTTATATGGGTTTTTCATATTTGATGAATAGAATTTCAGACTTTATTTCTCTTATGTTCTTTGAGTGCTAGAGCGAACTATGACTTATCGAAGAATTGATCCTTTCTTGTAGCGTCATCAGAACTGGGATTTAAGAGACTGGTTCTCTTGGGTTCTAATTCACTTAGACCAACATATCTTGTGTACTTTCTTATTTATTCTCTTCTTTGTGTGTTTTCTTCTTGCTATTTTCAATTTTCTAGTTTTTATGTTCCTTGTAATTGCAACGATCCGGGTGTCATTCGTATCAAGTGGGTTTTTTGGATAGGTTCCATAAGGATTCAACTATCATTTGGTATTAGAGCTTAGGTTTGCAAATTAAGGTGTGTTCTCTGTTTTGTTTCTTTCCTTGTTTCATTCCATTTTCGTTGCTCTCGGAAAAATTTCGTGTCGCTGTTCATCCCGTATGGTTGTCACTGTTTCACCGACATTGTTTTCGTTTACTGTTCATCATAATGTTCACCAGCACTGTTTTCATTACTAGTCATCATACTGTTCCGGCCACTGTTTTTGTTTCACTATTCACCACCGACTGTTTTGTTTGTTGTTCATCATATTGTATTGGTCACTATTTCATTCACTTTTCATCATCCAGATAAAAAAAAATTGTTTGCTGCTAAAAAGAAATAATAGTAGCAGAAAAAATAAATATTAAAAAAAGAAGAAAGATCTTAAAAAAAAGAAAGATTGATTGTTGTAAAAAAAAAAGAATATAGCAAAAAAAAAGAGTAGTAAAAAAATTGTTTGATTAGATTTGATTTGGAACTTGAATGACTTAATTTATCAACTTTAGTGACAAGTTCTATTGAATCTCTATAATTTGTAATTCCTTCATATTTCTTTCCTTATCAATTTCCAGCACCTAAATTTCTTTCCTCTTGTTGGAAATTTCAGTTTCTTTGTACTTATTTTGTATTGGTCATTGCTTAATTAAATTAGAATCTTTGAGAACTTTAATTTTGGACTTTTATTTTCTGTGATTGTCACTTCTTTAAAAACTGATTTTCTTTTAATTGAAGTTATAGTTTTAATTTAGCACTCTCATAAGAAAGCAAGCTTTGAGTGGAAAAAGGTAAGATAGAACTTGCATCATTTTTGAAAAAGCCTTGCTTTAATGTGAAACACGAATGCAGTTGCATTATTTGAGTGAAACACATGAGAGAGTGGTGAGGTCCATTCTTCTTTATACTTTTGTTGCAACTAACCATGTTAGGATTGGGATACTTTGCATCTCATAAGAAGTCTTTGAAGAAAGTTTCCAACTGTGACTGAAAGTTAAGAAAGTCGAAGTTGAAGATTCCTTCTTTTCATGACAAAATGATCATAGTCTTTACTGGGAATAGGAAAGAGGAATTAAGCAAGTGTTTGATCATTACCATATCATAGAGGACAAAGTTGATTGTGCCATCATTAGTTTTACTGACTATGCAGAAGTTTGGTGGAAAAGGTTCTACAAAACATGGATTGAGTATGGATTTGAATCTATCACTTCATAGAAGGATATAAAAAATCTTTTGAGAAAAAAGTTTGGTTCTTTTCACAACTAACATTTGCCTAAGAGCAAAGATGAATATCCTAAAGAGATACACGTGTCTATGAAAGGAAATCCAACTCCTAATGCATATGATTCTCACAAGTAGAAAGATAATCGAGTGGATGATGATGTTACTACCATTTTAACAACCGATGATGGAATGAGAGAATCTATTATAGGTATGCCTAATCCTCAAAACTCTGGTATTAATATCTCTTGTGATTTAAGGTGTGATAATTCTAGTGAGATGAATAATGTTGCTTGCATTAATGATATCTCTTGTAATGAAAAAATTGAATTGGAACCTGAATTGGAATGTGCTGAACATGAGAATCCCAATGAGTTTAATGTTATTAATTATGAGAATGGGATTGCACATGATATCTTGCTAAATCTTGAAAAGAGAATTGGTTTGGATGTTGATAGTGTTATGTTAGAAAGTTTAGATGATTCTAGTTGTGTTTCTAGTGTGCAAATTGAAAATAATATTGTAGCACAATTGGGAAATAAATTTCATGATGTTGCTTGTGCTTCTGAGCATAATTATGATTGTTTGCATCCTTTAGAGAAAAATCATGCTTTACATGTTACTAATCAGTTGGTGGAAAATTCTGTGGATAATGTGTGACTCCTTTGGAAATTAGCTTTTATGATTGCAATGATGTTGAGCATATTGACATGATAATTGCAGATTATGCTTTTGATTTTAACTTAAATGGGCATGTTAATCTTTATTTTTTTATGTTGGAAAAGGCCCATGAATCATTGCCATGTAATTTAGGTGAAACTTGTGAGAAAATAAAGAGTAAGCCTAAGTGGAAAAACATGAGTGATAGAAATGAGAGAAGAAAAGAGAGATGTAAGAGAGAAAATGTCCAAAAAAATGAAAAGAATACAAAAAGAGTAAGAGAGGAGAGAAGTGAGAAAAGAGTGAAAAAAAGAAAAAAGAAAAAAGAAAAATGAGAGTGAAAGTGAGCTTAAAATAGTTTGTACAAAACTCCTTCCTTCTTCACTTCATCTTTCTTATATGTCTTCATTGTATTTTCTTCTTCCTTCTTATTATGATTATGATTTCTTTGAATTATGTCACCTATCTTTGTTGCATGAGTCCATATTGAATGAGTCTCTTGTGAAAGAGATGCATTATGATAATTTAGTATCATATTCACCAATCGTTGCTTCATCTTCTAGTCCATCTCATGATCATTGTGGTTTGTTTACTTTATTGTTTCTTATATCTATCTAAGTCATCACATATGTTATGTTTTGTGTGAGTCTCATGAGTCATATGTTTCTTTGTTTGTTTGCTTGTGGATTGTTCCATTTCACAAATCTTTTGTGTTCTATCTTTGCAGATTGTGTTCCTTTTTATTTCCTTCTTATTTTCTCTAGATTTGTGATAATTTGTTCAATGTGATTTATGTCCCACCTTTGTTCTCTCATATCTCTAAATCAAATTGATTTCTATATATGTGTCATCTTTCATCATGTTTTATCATGATTTTCAAGTCATTTCTTCTCTATCTTTGTTCAATCATTGTGCATCATTTATATGTGTCAAATTTGTCTAGATTTTGAATTTGATGAATTCTATCCAAATCTGTCCAGATTTCTTTTCATATGATTATTGTACCACCTTAGTCTCTTTTGAGCCTTTTTGTGTCATGTTTGGTCATAATTTCATCCTTCATGCTTTCCTAACCCTTTATTTCCATTTGAGTCTAGTTGTATTGAGTTTGTGTCAAGTTCTTTGTGGTAGGATATTGGTGAAAATGATAAGAAAGATTCCAAATTTTGTACACCAATGATTGAAAATAAGTCCCTTGTTCAATATAACGGTTAGAAGATTTTTTATCCTAGAGATTGATTGCAAAAGCTTTGTGGAACTTTAAAACAAATTTGCAATCAAGGGAGAATATTGTCTTCCAAGTTTATGTGAAGATCAAAGCCACAAAGCATCAATTAAGTCCAAAAGGTAAGTATACTCCTTATTATCTATTTGATACTTTTAATCGTTTCCTTTCTTTCCATGTAGATTATGGAGATTCGATGATGAATCCTTTTGAGGAGGGAGGGAATGATAAGGGCTAGGCATGACTTACAAGAATTTGGAAAAGAGCATGGAAAGCTTCGAAGACTTGGTCAATTTGCTTAACATAAAGCTCAAGTTTAAGTGAGATTGTCAACTCCAAAATATAAGTTTCAGATTCAAGTCCAAGAGGAGCCCATTGGAGGAGATTATTAAAAGATCATGTGCTGCATTAAAATAACATGTGACTTAACCATTATTTGGTTTAATTAGTGTTAATTTCATTTTTATTAATTATGGGTTAAACTTTGTTAATTAATAAAATCCAATTAGTTAGTAAGTAGTCTTTTTGATAGCTCACATTATAAATAAGCATGTTATATGCCAAACATGTGATTTCATTAATGTGGTGGTATGTTTATAAGAATTTAGATATTATTTTTACTATTTTCTTCTGAATTTTCATTATTTATTTTTGAGGTTTTATTTTTATTAATTTTCTAGGTCCAATAGGAGTGTTATTTGAATTCAATGTCTTCTAGTCATATTATGATTACTTGAGCTCAAATTAATTAGGTTTTCTAGGTTTATTAGGTTAGATTTTACCTAATCTATTTAAAGCTAACTTTTATGTGTATTTTTTAGATTTGATGAATAGAATTTCAGACTTTGTTTCTCTTGCATTCTTTAAGTACTAAAGCAAACTATAACTTATCGAGGAATTGGTCCTTCCTTGTGGCATCATCAGAACTAGAGTTCAAGAGACTAGTTCTCTTAAGTTCTAATTCACTTAAACCAACATATCTTGTGTGCTTTCTTATCTATTCTCTTCTTTGTGTGTTTTCTTCTTGCTGTTTTCAATTTTCCAGTTTTCATGTTTCTTGTAATTGCAACGATCCGGGTGTCATTCGCATCAAGTGAGTTCTTTGGATGGGTTCCATAAGGATTCACCTATCATAATACCTATAAGTGCTCTCTTGAGACTCTTAATAAGTATATAACCTAATTAACTAATTAATCTCTTAACCAATTAATTAAACCCCTAATTTCAATTCAAACCCTAAATGTATCTCTACTTTGCCAATAAAACTATTTACTCAACATGGTAAGTTTCAAGTTCTCATACGATTTAACTTAAGTTCTATACTTAAACTAGCTCTCTCAAACATTGATTAAGTTACCAATAATCTCATAGGTGGTCAAACAACAAGAAGTACTAAGCATGGAGTAAAGCCAACATAATCATATTATTAATCACAAATATAAAGGAGAACAAGTATCTAATACATACAATAGATGAAAATAACCCTCGGAACACTTGTTTAACTGCTCATATCTACCATGAACTCATAAATACATAAAATAATTAGACCCATAGTAGAATATAAGGAAAAGAATAGAAGGACAAGAGATGAAACCAAGAAAGAAGCTCAATCTCTTGAAATTTCTACACCAAAGCTTGAATCTTCACCTCCAATGGCAAACCCTAGCACAACAAAGCACCTAAAATGCCTCCAAGATGTCCATAATGATGTTTATGATAAAGAGACACGAATATATTAAGAAACCCTCAAGTTGCTCCATCAAATTGAAACCATGCATTCAACTTATAATATGTTGGTGCCCCAGCAGGCCTAACTGGCACCACAGCATGAGTTGATTCTGAGTGACAAATTTTCCTTCCTAACCATGGTGCCTCTACCTTTTGTTGCTAACTCTTCTTTTTGTTCCATTCCTCTAAAAGTTTGGTTTAGGAACATGTCTCCCTTCTTCCTCTTGAAATTTATAAACTATCATGAGATCCAATTTGGAACAAAATAATGCATAATATGATGAAAACATACTATCATGCACTATTAGAGTTTAGAATGCACATTTTTCTATTTAGAGTATCTAATATGTACAATTGTGTATCCAATGTATGCATAATTCAAGGAAAATATGCTAAAAAGATATAATTTAGGATGGTTAACACACCCCAAACTTAAACAATTACTCGTCCTCAAGTAAACTGCAACAAAAATATTTTTGTGATTGTCACCAATTGATTAGGGACATTTATATTGTTGATGTACTAAAGCAAGGTAACTATTTCATAATTTGTAAGTAGGATTCCATGGATTATTTTGAGCACTATAATCTAGTGGATGAAAAATAATGACAATGGCTTAGTTCTTGGATAGTTCATTATACATCTTATTTAGGAATTTAATTACAATTACTTAAATGGTTATGGTGTGGACTAAGTATTGTTTGAGAAATGATTCAGGATTAAAAAAATGAATAAATTCTACTCTGCTAGTTGAGGCTACTTAGTAACTAGGGGTCTGCATCACAAATATTTGAATTTTGCATAAAACGGTAGTGAAGATTATGAGTATACTAGTAGCACCCTGAGTATGTTTCTTTGGGCTGAGTAATTGGGGGTTCACATCACCAATATTTGACTTATGCATCAAAAGGTCCAAAAAAGATGATTAAGGCAAAGAAAAAAATCAAAAGCAAGAAGAAAAAAAAAAGCTAAGAAAAGAAATAGAAAAAAAAAACTATTTTTCAATAATGTGAATTCTAGATTATCTCTATTGGTGATTAATATGGTCTGCCCATAGCTATGAGGTTATACATTGAGTTTTTAGATGAGTTGTATAACTTATTATTCTTGCATTATGTTATTTGTTTGCATTGATCACCTACTAGACACACACACACCACACGGTCCTTTGGATGAATGTAAATGAAGCATGTTAATTTGGTTATTGAGCTTGAGTTGCTTGTGTATATGTATATATAGTCCCTAATCTTGTTATGGTGGCTAGTCTTGAGTGTGGGGGGAAAGAGTACGGTGAAGTCTAAGTAATGCTTGCTTGAGGACATGTAAAAGTTTGAGTGTAGGAGTGTCATAACTCCTATAATTACAAGTTATTTGGCATATTTTCCTTGTCATTTACAGATTTATTAGATATATTTTAGTGGATTATTAAGTTTTTATAAAGAAAACATATACTGGTAGATTTTAAGTTGTTAAGAGAGGATATTAATGGATTGATCTGTTTTTTAATGGATCTATGGCCATTTGAGCTCATTTTGTGTATATATTCAATTCTACGGATGCATAGAAGAAGAATCAAGCAAAAAATTGATCCAGAAATATCAAAATATAGAGATTGCCAATGTTACATATGAATTGGTAGCTCGCTTTGGAAAAGAGCATTGTATCATGAATTCAGGTCTCAAATCACGATTTTACTACATCTTGCCCCAAATCACGATTTCATCTCAGTGAAATCGCGATTTCACATGTTTTACACAAAACACTGCATTTTCATTACAGAAGCCAAGGGTTTTGTTTATAACTCATTCCCTTCATCATTTCTCATGATTCTAGGCGGCAAAGAAGGGTTGGAGAGCTTTAAGGCTATGCCTAAGGGAATTGAAGGATCTTGGAGCTTAGATTTCACCATTCATTGAGTTTCCTTCCCTTTCCTCTTTATTTTCTTGTTGCTATTAGTGTTTTGTTCCATTTTGTTGGCTATTTTGTGTTGTATACAGAACATGTGTAGCTAGTTTTGTTTTATACCTAGGATTTTTATGAACTAATATTTGGATTAGCTTTGTAATTACTCTCCTATGATTAATTTCATGCATTTGGTGATTTAATTAGTGTGACTGTATTGAATCTAAAAATTGGGAAATGATTAGGGTTCTTGAATTAGGGATTTTCCAATTGGGAAAGAGAAATTGGAATAAGGCAAGTGATTAAATCAAGTGAGTTCACTTCATTCTAAACATAAAATTGGATAATTTGCTAATTAGAATAAGAATAAACTTAATTAGTTACTTTGCCATAATTAGATATTGAGCAATTTAATGCATTAATTAGTTAATTATATAAAGGATTATGAATTAATTGATTAGAATGCTAGTTAGGCACTCAAAAGATACTGATAAGTGAATTAATGCTCTATGCTAACAAATTCATGTAACTAGGACCTAAGAGAAAGTAATTACTTAATTAACTCATGTGCAAGTAAATAATTATCCTAGGTAACCTTTCTTACATCTCAGAATCACTGCTAACATCTAATTTTATTTTAAATTTATTTCCATCTTATTTTACATTTTGCTTGACTTGAGTGAACATATAAAATTAATATTCGATCGGATTGCAAGTTTATATGGAAACAATACTCTTTTTACCATATCTCTTTACTCAGTACAATTTTAAATCGCACATTTCACAAGATGAATTCATTTCATCTGACCAACATCATTAACTTTGCAATTATAATAAAACATCCCCCGTGCTATACTTCTAGTTTAGGTAATACAGATGATATTAGGTTCAGGAAATAGATGTTCCTCTTCTTTATGAAATGAGAAGAGTAAAACAAGCTAATTTCCCCCAGCTACAGTCGATCACTCACACAGAAAGCAATACTAAAGATGACACTACAACACAAATATCGTTTCCTACTCCTAACTTTCTAGAACACAAACTCAAGATGGCTCCAAGTTTTGCCACACTAATGAATGTTATGTTGATTCCCGCGATATCCGATGTATAAGATCAAAAAGTAGAATACAATATATATATATATAGACGATTGAAATGAAGAAACTAAAAATGTCTAAGTATTACTTTATTACTCACTTCTGGTCTTATTTATATATATTGTATTTATAAGATAGAATAATTCCAAGCAAATTTTAGTCCTTTATATAAGGTGTTTTATAAGTTCAATAAAATATTAATGAATGTTTTTCCAAATTTATCTTTGCAAAAATATTTTTTGTTGAATTTTAGAAAATTAATTAATTATTAATGTAAGGGTAATTTGGAAAGTTAAATTATTTTTTAAAAAATTTAATGATGTCAACTAATTTTAACTAAATAGAACTAGAGGAGTATATAAGAAGGATTTTATTTTTTTTTATTTTTTCTTGGCTATATAATAAGCATTAGATCTCTTATTTAAAATTCATTAATGCTCAAAAAACTGGACCAGATCAGACTGACCGGTTCCCAGTACTAGATCCGATTTGGTTATAGATCTCGACTACCCCTTTCCAAAACCGGTGGAAAATCGGTCTCGAACCGGTTAAACCGATTTATTTTTTAATTATTTTTAAATTTTTTTAAAAAAATTATTTTTTTATTTTTTAATAATAAAATAATATTATTTTTAGTACTAAATAGCATTTTTTTGTATATTTTTTTTCTATATTATAATATTGTATAAGCATTATTATTATATATAATTATTAATAATGATAAATTTATTTAACAAATAATATAAAAAATATATTAATTAACTATTTTGAATTCAAAATATGTTTATAAATGAATATTAACTTATTTAGATTTTAATATTAGGTATGAAACTTAGTAATAATATTTTTTTATTTTCTATATAATGTATAAAATTAAAAAAGTTATTAAATTTATTACCACCAATTTAATTCTCGTAGAATTACGATTGAATCATTGAACCTTGAACTAATATCTTAACCGATTTAATGGCCGGTCCGATTTTTTCAACCTTGGAATTCATATTTCACTTCTCTTCCTTCATCCTTGACTATGAATTTAAACTTTCACATTTTCTTAAATAACATTATGTGTTCCAATTCTATCAAACTTCAATTGTTATTATTGCTTCCACCAAAATAACACTATCTTCATTAAGTCAGTCAGTTATGCCGTTGATGTCCTCAATCGCACCATTTTCCTAGCGTCTTCCTTTATAACCCCAATAGGACGCCATTTTCTACCTGCGTCTCTTCTACTAGTCCTTATAAGAGAAGTCTCAGTCCAATAAGATATGGACGTTTCCCAACCACACTGAATCATGTGGAATTTAATCAATCCAAATAGAGAGTATGAGGCAAGTAAAGTTACTGTTAAATAACGACCTCGTTACTAAGATTTCAAGTTTTACCACTCTATTTTCCAATTTTTAATTAAAAGTCTTTCTTTAACGTTAATTCCCTACGTAGGCACCCAAGTGTCATTCTCCCCTTTTTTTTTTCCAATGATTCAGGATAGTTAATTAGTTGTGTCATGTTTCCGATTGTTTTTTAAAGTTACTAATAATATAGAATTTCAATTAAAGATTAATATTTTTAATTTTAAATTTAAATTTAAATTCAAGATAGCTAATTTGTGCTGGTCACATTGTGCGTTCTGGGATGAAGGTATATTTTGCCCACGGTTAATTTTACAGATTCAACGGTTAGGATTTGGGCGTATTGGATGTGCATCACTGCGTCCTCACATTAGACAGACAGAAGGCGCTTGCAACACACTGAAATAGTGAAGTGCAGATCAACGGCTAGGATGCACAGATCATCTGTGCTCCTATTTCAAGGAACAAAGAATCCACATCCTTCCACATGACATCATCAACACAACAGCTGCATGCTGAATATTAATTTTTTCAAGATATAAAAAATTATCTAAATATATTTTTCCTGTTCTAACATTTCATTTTCCAAATACATGATTTGATATTGAAATTAGAGTAATAAAATACTCAAAAAAACTCAACTATTTATCAAATATCAAATGTGGTACCACCTTATTAATAACCTGCCTTTCTTTTAGTCAATTATATATTATTATGTCACATTTGTAAAATGTTAATTGTATTTTCCAAACTATAAATATCAAATTAAAATTTAAGTAAGACGAACATAATTTTTTACTATTATTATATATTGGGTTCTTTAAATTAATTGAATTTTTGTCAAAAGATGCTCAATGCATTTATGACAACTTTCAAGTAAATATATACCTCTGTTTCTACTTTGTTTGTCTGACGTGAAGAGAAATCAGCGCAAAATCCGGACGGATTTTTCTTTTGGCCCCTGACGGATTGAATTTTCAAAGTAACTAATCAATAAATGATATGATCGATTTATTGATAACAATATAATGCATGAGAATAAAATTAATCTAATAATCCATAAAAAATTAAATTAAACTGATAATTAAGTAAAGACTTTTGATTTTATTTAACAATTTGTAAGCCATGTCCAAAATCCATAATAAGAAATAAGTGTGTATGGCCTACCACCAACGTTAAATAATTTTATCTAATGCTATAAGTTCGTTTGACCAAAATAAAAAAAGTAAACGCTAGCTAAATAGCTTTAGCTAGGGGGTAATACTTAAAGCAATCATGAGTCATGTACCTGCGGAGTCTCCAACTAAACTACCATTTGCTAGGTGTGAATAATCTAACACGCATCCCTCTCATAAATTGATGAGTTACTATTTTTTAGCTTGAATGAATGCGTTCGTTCTTTGCCAAATATACACTAATAAGTGAATTTTCATTATGATTTTTTAAACCTATTAATTTTCATTAGGATTTGATTATGAATAAAAATTAATAGTTCTCCCAGTACTCTTGGTCCTACGTTCTTTGTAGCGTTGGTGCAAAACACAGAAAAATGAATACCATGTTCTGTGGGGGTTGAAGTCCACAAATCTTAAATATAATTATAATTATAATTGTACATAAAATTTACATGATTGCTTCACCCAAAAAAAAAATCACATGATTGAGTTTTCATAGACCCTGAAAAGATTATTTAAACTGTACTCTATCTGGCGTAGTTCAATACTGATTGCCTATTTAACAAATGTCTTAAAAAGGAAAGAAACTCAAAATTTGTTATTGTAATGATGTCACATAATGGGGCTAAACCCAAATATATTTTTTTTGGACAAACAAACCCAAGTTAATTTCAATGGATTCCATATAATCAACTTTATTTCCAAACACCATTCCTCAATTATTATTAAAGGTGCGCACAAAGATAGAATAAAACTAGGTTAATAGTTAATCAAATGCCTAGTTTTTGTGAAGTTAGATAAGATCAAGTTCGGTATATGAGATCAGGATTAATCCGATATTAAAAAATATTTAAAAATAAAAAATAAATTAATTTTATATATTAATAAAAATATTATTACATTCATCTAAAATATATTTTCTTAAAAAATAATACTAAATTAAAAATAATACTTATTAAAATTATAAATACTCAATAATCATCTAAAAATCAAACAATTCTTCACAAAATACAACACATATTTCCTTCACGAAAACTTTTTCCACTAAGTGGATTTAATATGCAAATCACAGTGTCTATGAAAATATGAACTCAATATCCGTCTCATGAATTAATAAAAAAAAAAATAGTGACGAACAAAGTTTTGCTGGTAAACATTTCATTATAATACCAAAGCGGTAATTAATTCATGGAGCAACTTCATTTCTAAAACATGATTAGAAATATTCATCTAAAAATTTTATGGCTAATCAGTAAAAACACTTCATTCTATCATTAGAAAGGGACATCACATGTCAAAGATAGAAATTTTCTTAAATGTTTTTCTTTTTTCGGATTTTTTATGAAAAAAAAGAATATTTATTATTAAATTCCCTCAAATCATCTCCTTAACTGGATAAAATTTCATTAAAATCTATTTAATTTCCTTCATTCCGATCCCTCCCTTCAAAGTAAAGGAATTTTAAAATCACTTCAATTCCTTCATTTCCAAACCTCAACAGAACAGCTCATGGAGGCTGAAGAAGACGACGATAAGCACCATTATGCCATTAGCCATGGTCAAGAAATTCTGGTGCTGAACTGCAAGAACTCCGTAGCTCAGTAAACAAACGGACATTGGTATTTCATAGAATTATTATAAGAAGAGAGGCATATACACATAAGTTGGAAGATCACACGTCTCATCAAATGAACAGAATGTGGTGTGGGGGTTGAAGACAACAACGTTAATGGTAGTAGTACAGATAGCATATGCTGGCCTCAACGTTGAACAAGAGGAAGAGTCAAGGCAGAGGCAAAAAAATCGAAGGTATGCTTTCTGTACACCACCATTAACATTGGCCGCTTCAACTCCAACACCACAATATTCTAGATTGTGAGAAAATTTTTAAAATAAAAAGGTGTCTCTTAAAGGATTTATGAATTAATGATGACTCTTGAGATGATTCATGAAAAATTATAAGATTCATGAAATATGAAAGGATGTGACTTCTACCTATATTCATGAATTATTACAATGTATATACATTAATCATATGAAAGGAAGTGACTTTTACCAGATTCATGAATCATTACAATATATATACATTAATCATATGAACGGATGTGACTTTTGTTTAAATTCATGAATCATTACAATGTATATACATTGGTTGATGTATGTGTCTTTTTATTGAAAGAGTTATGTTGCTTCAAGAGGTGCCTTCTCTTTCCCTATAAATAGTCCATAATCTTTCATCATTTGATAATTCCAATTTTCATTCATCCACACTTGTTTCAACATATACAAACTCACTTGCCTTTATCTTTAATGCACAGAAGATAAAAAGCAAATTATCACTTTGTAAAAGCCATTGTTGTCTAAGTTTGAGTTTTGGAAGTACAACACCTACTCAAGGGTCTTCATTGTATCCTGCAGGAAATTCGTCACTAACCCAAGTTTTACCCAAGATTTGAAAATTGGTGGAGACGAATTAAATCTAAAGGAAAGTGTTGCCCACGCCTTGAAGACTTGTGCATAACCTTTTCTCCAATCTCTTTTTCTTCTACACTTCAAATTTTCATCCCTTGTAACAATCTTTAGGCTTAATTACCGTTGAATTCAAATGGCTTCTTTGAAGGATTTGACTACAAATTTTGTGAAATTGGAGAGATTCGAAGGAGGCAATTTTCTGAGATGGCAGATGAAGATGAAGTTTCTACTCACTACTTTAAAGGTGGTCTATGTTCTCACCACTCCCAAGCCCGAAGAAAGAGAAGGAGAAACTATGACTGATGTTAGAGAAAGGCAAAAATAGGAGAATGATGATTACATTTGCACTGGACACATTCTTAATGGACTTGGTGATTCTCTTTTCGATATTTATCAAGAGTACTCAACCTCTACAAAGGAACTATGGGAGAAACTAGAGGCAAGGTACATGCAAGAGGATGCAACAAGTAAGAAATTTCTTGTTACTCATTTCAATAATTATAAAATGATTGATGGAAAATCTGTTATGGAACAATTGCATGAAATTGAACATATTTTGAATAATTTCAAATAATATAACATGCATATGGATGAAAGCATCATTGTCTCCTCAATCATAGACAAACTTCCTTCTTCATAGAAAGACTTCAAAAAGAGTCTTAAGCATAAAAAAGAAGATATTTCTCTTGAGCAACTGGGGAATCATCTTCGTTTAGAAGAGGAGTATCGTAAACAAGATGATACTAAAGACACCAATGCTCATGAGAAAGTACATGTGGTAGAGGAAAGGCAGTCAACCAAGACTTCTAAGAAAAGAGGGAAGGAAAAGGATGAATTCCATGGACAAAATGGCCATAAGAACAAGAAAAAGAAGGGTAAATGTTACTTTTTTGGGAAGATTGGTCATTACAAGAATGAATGTCGTTTCTTCAAAAAGAAGAAAGAAAACAATTCTTCATCAACAGATAATATTGTGGCTGTTATTTTTGATATCAACATGGTTGAAAATAATGAATCATGGTGGGTGGATTCTGGAGCAATTTGTCATGTGTGCAAGAATAAGGATCTCTTCAAGACATTCAAGGAAGAGTATGAAAATGTGCTCTACATGATAAATGCATCAAGTGTCCAAGTTAAAGGCAAAGGGACTGTGGAAATTGAGTTCACTTCTGGAAAAACTCTTACTTTAACAGATGTATATTATGTACCAGATGTTAGAAAGAATTTAATTTTTGTACCCTTACTTAATAAGTTTGGGTTTAAGTCTGTTTTTGAGGGAGATAAATTTATTTTATCTAAGGAATGAATCTTTGTAGGCAAGGGTTATTTATGTGGGAACATGTTCAAATATAATGTTGCTTAAGTTAATAATAATGTTTATTATTATATTTGTGTTATTGACTCTTGTAGTATATAATGATATCATTCATGTCATATTAATTATATTAAATGAGATGATAAATATACTTAATTCTAAAATCTATAAGAAATCAAGAATTATACATTATTTGATTAACTAGACAATATTTTCTTAGAATAGAAAAATGTTCTAAAGTATTAGAATAATTCTAATGATATGCATGGTTGGCTTACTAGAAGTTGTAAAAAGCATTTTGTGACTTTTATTAATGATTATTCTTGATATGGTTGTGTTTCTTTAAGATATATCATTGAAAAGTTGTAACCATTCAAAAGTGAATTTATGAACATGAATAATGAATGTTTAGATGAATATTTGGTATGTTTATTCAAATTCATGAATGATCATGTGAATTTAAATAATCTTCTTGTATGACATGTATATAAATTTGAGATTCAATAACTACTTGAAAGGAATAAGTCACTATAGTTTGACCTATAGTAGTAATTCTTCAATTTTAGAAGGATATACAAATGATACTTGGGTAAGTTATCTGAAGGATCATGCTTCTACAAATGCATGGGTTTACACTCTTGGTGGGGATACTGTTCTTGGAAACAAACTTATATTATATATTCCACCATGAGTTAATAACACAAATGCCTATCTATTGTAATATGCAATATATTCTTTCAAATGTTTATAACCAAGTTTATAATGGAAAGTCGCGAGACATTGAAATAAGATATAGCTATGTGAAAGAATTGATTGTGAATGGAGTAATCTCTATTAGTTATATAAGGTCTGAGTTAAATCTTGCAGATCCTTTGACAAAAGGGCTAACAAGGCATATGTGTTGAAAACATCAATGGGGATGGGATTGAAGCCCATTAAATTATAATCACCAATGGTAGAAACCCTACTCACACTTTATTAATGTCAAGTCTTGAGTTCAAAGGTGAGAGTATACTATTAGAGTGATTGCAAGTACGTAAAATATTATCTATTCATCCCAAGGTTAAAAAGTACTTGGTTACCATGTATTTAAAGGAAGGCTAAGCTTTAACTCTTAATAGATATGTAAGCATATATTTGCTGGAGTACTTATCATGGTGTTACTCTTGACAAAGTCTACCTATATCTGAGTGAAGTGGGGCCACTTCAGGGAGTCCAAGGGCTTGACTCTCAAACTCTCATGAAAAGGATATAAGACACAAGGGCATATTAAAAAGTGTATACTAAAAATGGAATACAATGGTCCGAGATCTTCTGCGTAAGTCATGCACACCTGTTCAAATGGATTAATTGGTTCAAAGCTTGTCTACCATATTAATTCGGATGGGTGAAACCATGTCTTACTAAGTAAAGGTTCAAGTCTTTAACACACATTTATCGAAAACATGAGATTTTTGAAGCGATTAGAGTTTATTATTTAAAAATATATATTATTATTATTATTTATTTTGAAAATGGTGGGGGATTGTGAGAAAATTTTTAAAATAAAAAGGTGTCTCTTAAAGGATTCATGAATTAATGATGACTCTTGAGATGATTCATGAAAAATTATAAGATTCATGAAATATGAAAGGATGTGACTTCTACTTAGATTCATAAATTATTACAATGTATATACATTAATCATATGAAAGAAAGTGACTTTTACCAGATTCATGAATCATTACAATATATATACATTAATCATATAAAAGGATGTGACTTTTGTCTAAATTCATGAATTATTACAATGTACATACATTGGTTAATGTATGTGTCCTTTTATTGAAAGAGTTATGTTGCTTCAAGAGGTGTCTTCTCTTTCCCTATAAATAGTCCATAATCTTTCATCATTTGAGAATTCCAATTTTTATTCATCCACACTTGTTTCAACATATACAAACTCACTTGCCTTTATCTTTAGTGCACAGAAGATAAAAAGTAAATTATCACCTTGTAAAAGCCATTGTTGTCTAGACTTGAGTTTTAAAAGTACAGCACCTACTCAAGAGTCTTTATTGTATCCAGTAGGAAATTCGTCACTAACCCAAGTTGTACCCAAAACTTGGAAATTGGTGGGGGCGAATTAAGCCTAAAGAAAAGTGTTGTCCACGCCTTGAAGACTTGTGCATAATCTTTTCTCCAATCTCTTTTTCTTCTACACTTCAAAGTTCCATTCTTTGTAACATAGACTTCTAGTCACCACCAACACGAGCGGTGGCGCCACCAAGTTAATTGCAGTTGAAATGGGAGCAATGATAGAGAATGAAGAAGGGTTTTGTAGGGGGAGTTATTATAAGGGTGTATTGGTGTGTATGAAGATTGATGTGTGTGGATGAAAGAAAAGGGGTATTTGTGGAAAGGGAGATCACAATTTTTCATTAGAAAAATGACAGTTAAAAGCTTTATAAGAAGAAAAATTTTAGTTAAAGACAACAAAATTTTACAATTTCTCAAAATTTTAAAAAGTTCAATATATATTTACAATCATAAAATTAAAAATAATGAAAAGAAATAAGTTATTAAAATCATTATTATTAACTTGATAATATACATTTAGAAAAACTAATATTTTTATGACACATTAGATGAATATTTAAATAGCCAAAAAAAAAGTTAAATAGAATAGCTCCCATGCACTTTCCCTGGGACGTGCACCACGCACAATTCTTTATTTAATTTTTTTATTAATCTTTTTATAAGACAATCAAAGCATAAATGTTACTAAAACTTGTTTAGTAAATGTTATCAAAATTTTAATTTTTTAAACAACCATTATCTGTAGAACAAAAATATGATCACTCCCTCTTTGATTGTTATATTACCACTCCCTCAATTCCATAACTTTTTTATTTTATATTTTAATTTTATTTCAAAATTTTTCTTATTTTAAAAATTCAAGACCTTGGCAATTTTCTTTCTACCTATACTCTTATTTAATAATTTTTTCTCCTTCTTTTTTAGCTATAACCTAGATTTAGTATTGGCAAAACAGGTTGGCTGGACCTATGACGGGCAACCTAACTTGGGTTGAGCTTAAAAAAGCCCATATTTAAATGGATCTAACTTTCTTAAATTTGACTTGTGCTCAATGGGCTTGCGGGCCAAATTATATGCCTGTATTTTTTAAAATATTTTTCATAATTATTCAAATTAATATAATTAATCATCATTATTACTCACCAAAATCAAAATAATATTCAAAGTTTACAATTTATAAATCACTAACTAATATGGTAGTTTGAGAGCTTTTTTTTAGGATGGGGAAATTTATACTCAAGTTCTATGTTAATCTTTTGGATGCTATTTTGGAAAGTTATTATGTTATGTAAAAACATGTTATGAACTATGATCTATGTTTTATTATGATAAACATGATGGTTATGATGTAATATTATGAACACCGTATTTTGTCCGGATTTTATACATAAAAATTTTAAAAAATAATAACAACAAATAATAAAAATTAAAGATTAAAAAAATAAAAAATGATAAAAATAAAAATAAAATAAAATAAAAATTAACCAAGTTAATTAAAATGGTTAATTAAAAAACGTAAAAATGAAGAAAGAGGAAGAAATGTTAGGGTTGGAGTTGCTGATGGCCCAAATCTTTTTCCCAAACACAAAATTTTGGGTCAATAATCGGCCCAAAATAAAAAAAAATAACAATAAAACTAAAAAAAAATAGAAACAAAAAAAAATTTTAACCTTGGGCTTTTTTCAACCCAAGGTGATCTGAACCCCATTTGGGGGCTCAGCCTGAGCTCACCTGAGCCCTAATAGAGGGCTCAGGTATGAGTGAAAGAAAGGAGGAGAGGGTGAACGAATGGGATGGGTCATGAGGAACAGAGAGAGGACAGAGGGGGACAAACCAGAGGAGCCGCTATTATGATAAACATGATGGTTATGATGTAATATGGTACTTTGAATATTTTGAAAGTATAGTTAAAGTGTTTATGTGAAGTTGATATCTTAAGGTATGATTGATGATTGGCTATATTAGACATGTTAAACTTTGGAAGTGATTATGTGTTATTATGGCAGTTGGATTAAACTCGAGTTTGTCCCCTCTGGTTTTAAGGATGAATTAAGCTTTGAAAGAAGACTGGTTTCACATAATTTAGCTAGGTATGGAAGGAGTTATGATCAATTAAAGTTGATGGACCAAAACTGAAAAAGTTAAAAGTGATCAAATCAATAGTTATTTTCATGAAATAAATTATATCGATTCGCACATTCAAATTCTCATTTTTTATTTTCCCTATGTATAGAATAGAATGAGCTTTATTTTGGAACTTAAATCAATTTAAATAATTTTTTTAGAATTAGTTATTATTTTTTAAAATTCAGTTAAAATTTGAAGATACCAAATGAATAGTGTCTAAAAATTATATTTTTCTTTTTAGAGGTTTTTCATTAGTTTAAGTTTCCAAAACTTTTCTTAATGGTCTCATTAGATGTTTAAAATATGGGAAAAATTCATAGAAGTCCTTGAGGAATTTGAGTGTATCTTCACTTTCAACACATGAAAGTAGGGAAGGGAATTTAAATATATCATCTTAAACACAAAATTCCTGACATTCTGACTTAGTCTCATATAAGATGGGCTATGAAAAATCGTTAGCTTAAGTCAAAAAATTAGTTTAAGGTGCGAGTAGTAATTTAGAGAATTTTTTGAGGGTAAATTTACACTTTAGATTGCTATGTGGATTTTTTTCAAGTAAGATGCAACGTATACTATCAACTTGGATGAACTGGTTAAAAAAAAATAACAAGTGACACACTAATTGTTAAAGATAGTAGATCCCTAATGATAAGGGTGACATTGCTTTTATTTTGAAACATGAAGAGTAACATTATGTTAAAAAAATAATTTAGATTGTTTGTAACGATTTCAGGAATACTTTGAGGGTATATTTACATATTAACCCTAGTATTAACTACTTGCCTTTATGACACTAGATAATGCAATGCTCTCTTAAATCCAAAAAATAAAAAATAAATAAAAACAAAGAATATGTATAATTGTAGATCATTAATTATAATTTAAAAATTAACATTTTTAAAGAACTGTAAAAATAAATTATCATTGATATATTCTTAAAGTTATCATTCATACTCATAAAAATTAAAAATAATAAATATTTTCATTTAAGAGTAATAATAAATTTGAAGTTTTCTTATAAAATTAGAAAATTTGAAAGTTATTTCCTTGTGTAACAGTATAAATAATAATAAATTTAAGGAGTATTGATCATAATGTTTAAAAGTTTAAAAATTATTAACAAAGATTAAAAATTACTTGTCTTATTTTCACACTTCATGAGTCACAAACCTTTCACTATACATGTTCATTTTGCTTCAACTCACTTCTCGTAAGCTACACTCAGCATCACTTTGCTCATACTCGCACAACTCTGCTTGTGCTTCACACTTGCTGCCATGGAGATATCCTTCATGTCAATTAATTTTATTTACAATATGTAGAATCATTCATAAACTATATGGAGGATTTTTTTTAATGGGGATACGAAGGAAAATTTTACTTCAACTCAAAACTTAACTCCATATCATAATGGGTTGAAAATGGTTACTCAAAACTAAACTAAAAAGAATAGCGGGAACTTGTTTTTGTTTTAGTATAATAATTTATTTGCATTTGCTTAATAGGTAGTCTCTCCAGTTTTACACTACCCGTCCACTCTATTCTCTCAAGGGAAAACAACTTCCTTCATTGCAAAGGATTCAAAAGGAAGGAACCTATCCCTTATAGATTGTGAACTACTCATCGGAAAGGTCGTAAGCACACCTTCATGGGTTCAACATCACTCCAGTGCAACTTCATGCAATACTCTGCTTTCCTCTGTTTTTGGGGATAGAAAACAAAGATAAACAAATAATGTTGCAAATAGTCATGACAGAACTTTCTTTTGTTTTCATACTTTATATTTCGTTTTGAGAACCATACATATGCATACAAGCAAGAACTTCATACTCTACTTATACCACTTGCTGCCATTAGTTCTTTGCATTTCTTATGTGCCTTTTCAATTACTGACAAAATTGGCCAAAAAAATTACTGACAAGAAAATAATAAAAGTGCAGCAAGATATATAATATATCGGTTAATGATTGTTATGGTTTAATATATTAATATATTATGAGTTGGAAGAAGTATGGAACTAGAGATTGCTTTCATTAAACAATATGCTCAAACATATTGGGTTGTAATTATTTATCACATCTAATTCTCCTTTTTTCTATATTGTATAGAAGAATCAGTTCGGCAAAACTAAGCAATTTTTAATATTAATATTAACTACCACAATTTTTAATATTAATATTTCATAAGATATGAAACAAATATTTGGCCACCATAGGCTTAAAATTATTTAGGTTGTGAAGAAGATTCAAAGATGCTTTTGATGCATACACCTAAGAACCTACCATAAGAGTAGTGTAAGAAATAAGAACCATCAAGAATAATAATATATCAAATGGTTTCTTCAATTATTATTTTTCTCTTTTTTGTTATCTCACTATTCACCTTTACAGTCTAGTTTGTAATAGCTTTAGTATTTTTATACTCTAATCTTTGCAAGTTTTGCTTATCTCCATTACTTTTTATTTGTCATTGTAATGTCCCTATTTTTATAAGATATTATAAAATAAATAAAAGATAAGAAACGAAATGAGACGAAAAAGTTATATATAATCGGGTTTTAGAAGAAATTAATTTATCATCTAATTTTCTAAAGAAATTATGTTCGGTCCTTAATTGGAATTAATTTTTCATAAAGTTCTCAGCAGAAATTAATTCTAGAACTCACTCCGAAAAATATACAATATACCACTTGAATGAAAGTCCACTTCAAGTTGAACGCAATGATATAAGTATTGCATACCCGGGAGGTCTAGGTTGAGAGATAGACCTATTTGAAAGTTATTGTGAACAGTAAAAAGGAAAAAATAAAAAATTAATCTTTGAGTGAAATTATAAGAAAGTACTCGAAAGAATGAATAATTATATTTTACCCGATTTAGAGGTAAAATGGTCATTTCTCAAATTAGAAGTAAAATGTGAATAATGCATTTAAGGTCCAAAAATGAAAAAGTTGACACCTTAAAATACAAAAGAAAATAAAAAAAATGGTGAGATACCATTAAGCGTACAGAAGGGTAAAGAGGTTATTTTTTCTAGTTAAATAGAAAAATAAAAAAATTATATTTGAGCTCTAAGAATTAAGAATATTTATAATTTAGTCCCTTAAAAATGATTTGAACGTGAAAAGGGAAGAGAAAGAAGTTTGGAAAAAATTATAGTTAATAACTTGAAAGTTTTAAAAATTATAAATTGACCTCGGGTTAAGGGTATTTTTGTAAATATAAAAATTATAATCAAAATAAAGCTTTCAATGAGTTAAATCCAATGGAATATAGCAAGAAATCTATTAAGATTAAAATAATATTTATTATGTAATTAGGGTTTAATATTAATATTTTACCCAATAAAGGTCAATTTAGACTGTAAAAAAAGGTAGTATTGATTCAAGGACAATGATTGGACCTTGTTAAAATATATTTTGGACCAAGATAATGATTTTAGCTCAAAATTTATTTTTGGATAATCCTGTACCAATGTAATAACAATTTCGGCAAAAATACTTAATCGGTAAAGGGTATTTTGGTCCATAAAAAATTATTTAAGAAATTTTTGGCCAAAAAATGAGAGTATACACGTCTAAATGTGCTGATTGGGACACAAGTGAAATTTTTGACAAAACTTTTTAAAGGAAAAGTGAATAAAATCAAAAGGAAAGGTTAATTAAATACTTCTATTAGATAAATATCCTATTAACTCATTAACCTTCATCTTCCTCACTTCATTCACGATAGTTGCAACAACAAAAAGAGAGAAGAAAGCGTGAAGACCCTAGAAAAAAAAAAAAGAAGAAGAAGAGAAAGGCAAAGTTAAAGTCTAAAAAACTCAAGGTAAAATCTTATGACTATTTTATTGTGTATCCTTGAATTTAGAGAAACTTTATGGATTATGTCTCTCTATTTTTCCTTGAAATTTTTTGCCTAGAGAGAAAGTAGAGAGAGAAAATGAAGCCATGAGGGAATTAAACCATGAAAAGTGATGTATTGGCTTTAAGGATTAATGATATATCATTGGATTGTAAATTAATCGGGTAGTTGTTTTTCTATAAATTTCTCAAATTTTATGCCTATTTATGCCCCATTTGGTTTGCAGAAGTATCTTTGAAGGAAGTGGAAGTGGAAGTAGAAATGGAAATGGAAGAAGATGTAAGATTTAAAAGTGTGTTTGGTATGTGACTGAAAGATGTATATAATTTTAATTTATTATATATATGTATAATATCAAAGTACTAAAATACCCTTCTAAAAAAATTTGGCTAGAACTCGGTAACCACCGTCCACCACCCTGTGACCCACCTTTTCGCCAGATCTGAATTAATAAAATCTCCACAGATAAACAAAAAAATGAAAAAAAATTGGAACAGATATGAATCCAAATGGAAGCATTGTTGAATCTTCAACAAAATCCCATCAATAAAGCAAATCCGTGAATTGTAGATGAAGAAGAAGGGGGAAGATGTTGTCGTTCATCGCGGTCAGCCATCATCACCTTGCCCATCGCTACTCTCAGATCCATTGATGTCAGTCAAATAGAAACCCAAATCGGTCAATCTCCATTGCTTTGCCTTCGAATTCGGTTGCCGTCGCCGAGTAATCTCATAAGCTATCATTGCTGTAACCTTCAAACTCTGCCACTGCCGTCAATGTTGGTGAGGGAGGCTGGAGATGAGACTATGCCGACCTTGATGAATGGGAAGTTTTAGAGATGAGACCGGTGTTGTTGATGACAACGGTGGAAGTGTGAGGGGAAGAAGGCAGTGGAGGTTGGAGGGAAAGGCGTCGGTGGAGGTTGGAGAGGTAAAATGGTAACATAAATTCACTTCCATGGAAGTCTCCCTAGTTCCATCGGTCCTATGATGGAACCCAGTTCAACCCAATTTGATGGAAGTGAGTTCCTTGAGGAAGTCTACTTCACTCATACCAAACACACATCAAGGTAGAATCCTTTTCCATTTCCACTTCCCTAACTCCATCTCCAGCGAACCAAACAGGGCATTAGGGTTTGAAAAGGAAATAGAATTTCATGATTTTGACCCCAAAAATGGTTTCCTTGGATCCAAAATAGGTAGATATAAGTATGTTGTACAAGAAAAACTTAAAGGAAAGTAAAGTGAAAATTTTAGTCTAAGTATGCACACTTTGTAAATGAGACTATACAATTGGTGGCTAATGGCCTCATTTTGTAATACTATAGGACTCAAAGAACTGTTAGAAGTTCAAAGGAAATGTGTGCAAAGTTTGGAAAGGATTGAAAAGTTAAAAGGTAGTTTACTACCCTAATCTTGTATTATATGATTATATAGTTGCAATAATTTTAATGTTATACCAAATGTTTGCAATAATGTTATGTGATGATTTGTTGATGTTGGCTGAGTTATTTGAGGGGTTTTGTGACCCCGGGACGTCCAAAATATAAGGGGAAACTCTGTCTAATTTTCTGTAAAATGTTTAAGCATAACTGATTTTAAATGTTTGAATGATAACTTGATGAAATGTACTTGCATTATATGATTATATATTTACTTGATTAGTGGTAACTACTGAAATTCTTTGAATCTCATCCCTTTCAAATGCTTACCATGTTTAGGGTCAATCAATGCAAGGAATTCAAGAAGAGTTAAAGGAAAAAGAGGAAGAGAATGATGAATGATATTATTATGCAAGTCTTAATGTTATACTTTGGGAATTTGTATAAATTTGTATGAAAGCGGTAAATCCTGTATGATACCCTGAATATATTCTTTTAAGTCCTCTATGATATTATGCATGAAATTGGAGCAATATATGTTAATGTAAATGTGTTATGAAGTTTATTATGTAAGTTATGGTATAAATTTATTTGAGATGACCGGTATTGATTTGAGTAAGGGAACTCTATTCAAAACAGAGCATCCTATATAAGTGTTATTCATGCTCTTAAATTACACAGAACAAACTTTTTATAGAGTTAAAGAACACCTAAATTGGATAAATTTATGAATTATAGTGATTTTTCAAAGTTAGGGTTAAGAACAGAGAAAGATTAGAAAAACTGGAAACTGAAAGTTAGGTGCTAGAAATTTAAAAAGATGATATAAATCATGCAGATCTCCAAAAATTCAGTGGTATGTATTTATCGAAATTTCTATGTTTTGAGTTTCATAAACCACTGATTTGGAGGTAATTGGAGCTATACGATAGGAGATATAGATGTTTTCCCAAAACTGTTCCAGCAAAAGTGAAATTCTGACCCTTTATAATTTAAGTTAACACCATGCCTTATGCAAGTTGAATAAATGTACGAGAAAAATATTTCTAGAAAATATACTCACAGGGCTTTCCAATTACATAAAGAATGTATGATTTGGCTCAGGGTAGAGTGAGATATGAATTTTTAAATATAAGGCCAAAATCCTGGGGAAGAGAAAATAACCAAATATACAATAAATATTTGAGAAATAAAATATATAAATTGATCAAGAGAATGCTATGTTTCATATTTTTTCATATATAAAAGGTTTTTATCTATTGTTAGAGACTTGAATCACTATAAAATAATTTTTTTAGAATTAATTATAAATTTTTAAAATTCAGTCAGTAAAATGGAAACTACCATATGAACAGCAACAAAAAATTTTGAAAATTCTGATTTTCATTCTTATGTGATTCAAGATTAGGATCAAGTATAATTAAACTTAAAAAGAGTTTAATTCATGAGAAATGGATCTAAAAATATAGTGTTACGATCATCAACATTTTGTTGAATCATAGTTTTTTTTTTGTTAATTTCATTGGGTTGTTGTTTATGGTTGATATAAATAGATGCTTCATGGTGATGTTGGGCAAGATGACACAAGCCTGCACACCTCATTTTTTTATTGCTACATGGGATGGAAGCTAACGGAGTTACAGACAGACTAACAGCGGGGACTGATTTTTAAACTAAAAAAAGTATAAGGATAGGTTTTAAAAAAAAAACTATGAAAATTAAATTAAAAATTAATATAAACTAGGACTACCAAAAGATTAGTTTCTCTTATTTTAATATAATATTTGTGTAATCCTTTAAATGAATGAAATATATTAAATAATTAAAATTAATTATTTTATTACATAAATTTAAAAATATTTATGAATAATTAATATATTAAAAAAATAATTGATAACAAATATTTTAATATATAGTAGGGACAATATTATCAAACCAAACATCCATGTTTATTTCAAGCGTTGAAATATGTTTATCTTATTTTATTAATTTTTATTCCAATCACATTTTCATTTTCAAAAAATAATTGTGTGAATCAAGGGTAGGGTAGGTCAGATTAGATTAAAATCCCGTGACACAATAGTTCGTGCTGGGTAGTCACAGAAGAAGACAACAATCGGTACCCGTGATGATGACCTTGGCATCGAGTCAAACCAATTGACACATCAACGTATTCATATATCATCATTGGTCTAGAGTTAGAGACACAAATGTGTTTTCATGACATTAAATATTGAAAAAATTATATTTTAAAATTAAAATAATAAATTAATTATAAAATAAAATTTATTATTATTTTTTTAAAATTTTATTATTTAATATTTTAGATCTTAATTTTTTTAATTAAAATTTTTTTATGATTAATTTATTCTATTCACTCTTGTATATAATTCCCCCTTAATTATTTTACTTAAGACACGGTATGTCAGAAAGCTGTGTGCTTGAGCGATGACAAGCATACATAACTCATTCATTTAGCCTCTGTACTGTAATAACCTAAAAATAAATAAATTAAGTAAACGACAACAACAAGGAGTAGAAACAAAACGACATCTATTAGATACTCATTTTCAAAGAAAGACATGAATGATGAGCCGCTAAAGCCTTTCTGTATTTGCTTTTGTTAATAATTTATCCATTAAAGGAAAAAAAAAAAAAAAGCATAACTAAAGCAGCTACCCATAGCAGAGAGCGCGACCCGAGAGTAGGTAGAGTGAGAGGTGATGCAGCGTAGCCTTTATGGTGATGCAATAAGGTGACGTGGAAAAAGCCTATGTCTAATCTCTCTAAATACTTTTTTGCCCTTTAATAATATAATATTTTTTTTAGCCAAATGAATAATATGTGGTAAAAATAAAAATTAAATATTAATTTTTTAATAATTTTAATATTTTTTTAAAATTATTTTTATTTAATTTTTTTAAATATATATTTTTTATATGTATAATAAATATTATTTTATATATTATAAAAAATCTTATATTTAAAATTATAGTAAAAAAACTTATATTTAACATAGGAGGAAGAATAATTAAAAGGAAAATGGAACTAGTGCACCTTGGGCTTCATGTCTCCTCTTTTTCTCTTTCTATTTTTTTATTTAAGTGAGTTTTATTTTTTATCATTTATTATTTTTTTTACATGTGGGATATATCTTTTTCCATTTTTTTAGGTGGGCTCCACATTTTTTAAAATTTTTCTAATCTATATCAATTTTAATTAATATCATTTAATATCAAATTTTTTAAAATATGAGAAGTTAGTAATAAGATTCTTTTTTAATTCAATATATTTTAGAATTAAATAAAATATCCCCATATTCCCTCATGCATCCGCGTCTTGCAGGAGGAGAAAAATCTAGTTTTATAAAAGTTTGAACTATTGGCCAATAAAAAAACAAGAAGAAGAAAGCTAGAACCATAACTAGCCCCATCTTATACCTACTACTGTCCAAATGATACTCAAAAGATTATAATGGATCCATGTTTTTAAAATTTCAATACATATATATATTTAGAAAAAGCAGGACACAGAATAAAAAAAAGTTTTTTATATTACGAATTAACTTCAAAAGATTAATATTGTTATAAGTTTCAGGTAGAATTCTTATATTTTAACAAAACTAGAGATGAGGGTTTTGCATGACCTAAACTTGGAACTAAATCAACATAGAGCAATTAAGAAACAGCTACATGCATTTGTTTTCATATTCGAGTATTAATAAATTTAATCAATTTCACAACTACATAGCTAGATTTGTTTTCATAGCGACATTATATTATTTTGAACTTAATCTCTAAGTAATGAAATATAATTGATGATGTGTGTAAAACCAGAGGGACCATGACGGACGAAAAGCCAAAAATGAAACAGAGAAGTTCTACATTGCGGCAAGGAGCAGTGGCGCCGCGGTGAATGATTTAAAACTTTGAAAAAATTTTTGGATAGAAGGATTTCACGCCGTGATGAACTTACTCACTGTTGTGGCATCAGACTCCAGATTTGCTTAAATCAGAATCATTTCAAACAATGAGCGGAGGAAGAAACTGACGGAGAATGAGAGAAGTAGTGCTAGGGTTCAAGATTTTTGAACCTTGGGAGTGATTTTCGACCTCTGGGAGCTTGGTAAATTATTGGTAAATGATTATTGATCCTCCCTCTCCATTTTCTTTCGGTTTTGAGTTGGATTTTTCAGATATATGGTTAGGTTTTTTATTTTGGCTAAAATCCACCAACTAAAATAGATGTAATGAGATTAATAAAGTATGATTTAGTGTTAATGATGCTTGGGTATGAGTTTTAGAGGGAGTATGTATAGTTTAAGCCTAACCCTAGGTTATCTTTGGTTAAGGAAATTGGGAATCCGAAATATGTACAGTTGGTCAGAGTTTGAATGATCTTTGAGAGCTCAATGATGTATGAAAATGTGGTTGAAACTTTGGGTTAAACATAATTGGTTGAATTATGGATTTTGGTCAAGTTGTATATATGTTAATTGAAGGTATTATGATATTGTAGTGATTGTTTGGTTGACCAGAGAAGTGCAAGTAGTGTTGGATAGTCTGGGAAGTTCGTTGAATCTGTGAGTGGTATTGACAATCTCAAGTAACCGGGTGTTTGTATTATTTGTGATTATATGTTGATATATATATATAGATATATATATATGTATATATGCATGTTCCTTTTCATACCACGATATTGGTTGTGTGTGTGTATGGTTTTTTTACATATCGTAGTATACACACGGCTAGTTGAGATATGATGATTGCATATGATGTGTATATATAATTTTGAAGCATCCTCATACCATTACATGCTAGCATATCTATATGATGATTATGATGATATATATACATGTGTTTAGAGGTATGTTGGTATGATATTTACATTATCACCATGTGATTGTATAGTGAGAGATTAATATTGAGGTGATGATAAGATGGGATATATAATGATGATATGATAAAGATCCCTACCTAAATCCTTTCCTTGGGAGAGTCAGATGGCAGTGGATAAGATGAGATAATAAAACATCTCTGTCACTAAATCCTCTTCTTAGGCAAGAAGAGTCAGATGGCAGTGGATTTGGGGATGGACATTCCCTCAATCACCACCAATTCGCAGTGGTCCAAGAGAAGGAGAGCTACAGTCCAAGTACTAATGTAACCTTTGGTCGGGTTGTATTAGTGTAAGATGAGTTTGATGATATCCTGAAATCAGTCTTCACCGACTGTTAGAGGGGAATCATCTATTTGAAATATCTTATGATGATAACAACTCGTGGTTCTAGTCGTGTATGAGGGAGAACATGCATACCACTCATTTACATTTCATTGCACCATGTGCACGATTGTGTGGATTAGTATATATGTTACTTATGATTGTTCTTGGTTATTGAAACTTTGTCTCACACTCCTTTCCCATGACTAACATTTCAGGTGAAAGCTTTGGTACTAGTCCAGAGAAGACAAAGGAGTCACAATCTCTCCAGCATGGGATTATTCATCTCACGGTAGTATATATGTTTTGTCTATGTGATATGTTGTACCAAGTAGGATAACATGTTTGTACCAAGTAGGGTAGCATGTTTGTAAGTTATATGACAATGATGTTGTGTAATGATGTGGACAAATGTCGATGATAATGAATGACATGTGACGTTGATGATGAGATGGTATGGTTGAAGACACGTATGGATCTATATGTGTGATGATGATTTGGACCTTAACACAGCTCATTATTGTTAGAATAGGTGTCGGTGTGTTATGATGGTAGTATGTGGTAACCCAAAGGGGAGTTTGGGCAAAGTATGTGAGTTTTGGGTATATAACTCATTATGTGAATCAAAGGGGTCAAATCTCGAAGGAGTGGTTTCTTTGAGGTGAAACTTTCTTGGACAAGTTAGTTGAGTCAATTAGGACCTATGTAAATGATCCATAAGGGTCAAATTGCCTTTGGTGGCAATTGGAGATGAAAGGTTGCAAGTTTTGGTTAAAAATTGGCTAGAATGATATCGGGTGTCTAAAATCTCTGTATGGAGATGGATTGAGATGAAATAGGTGTCTATAGATAGATTAGGATAAGATTGATTTGTAAGAGTTTAAATCAGGTCAATTAGAAGTAGGAGTATAAAATTATGTGTGTTGGAAGTTCACCCCAGAAGTTGGAAAATTGCTTATATGACATCAGCAAAGGAGCGCCGTGGGGCCAAAAGTGAGGCCACAGAGCTGAGTACTATTAGATGAATGAGGCCCGGCGGTACTATAGCATGTCGTGGCTCCATTTAGTTATGGTTCCACTTGAAGTTTTTCCATTGCTTTGATGTTTTGGTAGTTAAAGTCAAGGTGTTTTGTTTTTGTTTGGTTAGTTTTTGAAGTAATTGGTTAAGTTTGGAAGTGTCTTGTTTTTTCTAAGATCCTTCTCCCGAATGCATGCCCCTCCTGGACCAAACAGTTCTTTTAGTACTGTTCACTAGTAGTACTTTAACCACCTAGTACTTTTGTAGTCATTGTTATTTAAAATTAAAAAAAAGGGTCTAATCAAGTAGTATCCTCATACAAGACATGATCAATGAGAATAGGAGGCTCATGAACCTTATATGGTCCTGCCAGTTTCTCAAAAGCAGCTCTTTGATGTCCTTCACACAAAACCTCACATGCAAACCCATCTTTAATTTCAATCAATCACATCTTTCACCCACCACCACAAACATTCGCCAATGTTATATTATGAGTTTAGGCTTTACAATCCCAACACTTGAAATCCGTTTGGTTCAATTATATGAAAAGTTATTGAAAAGCTACCAAATACAATATGTAAGATGTGAGAGGATATAAAAGGATAATGATTAGTTGATGGTTTATTTACTATGATATTTTGAAGAGAAGATAATGATTTTTTTAATTAAATAAAAAATACATATAAATGTAAAAATATCATTTTGCCCTTGATGTAAAAAAAATCTTTCCTTCCTGACATTCTCGTCCCGGTAGGATTACTATTACTACTACTGTCCACACTGAGATCCGACAACACCATTACACCACTAAGTCCAAATCTTCCTTCCTCGTCAACCTCAAATAAAAAAATCAATAAAAAGGGGGAAAATGGAAACAAAGAAAGACGAATGAAGGTAGATGATAAAAGGAGAAGATCTGTGAATTGTGATGAAGAACATAGGCAAACCCAAATCTACGAGTTCACTGATGAAATCTAAAATCTAAATAAGCTTAATGACACAATAAATAGATGCGAACTACTCTTCCTTCAATGTCAGCAATCATGCATGAATCCTTCCTCAGAAAGAATGACATGATTAAGAGTAGAAGCTTCACCAATGATGATGACTCTTCCTCTGGTGTCAACTTTCGTGCGCGAGTCCCTCCTCCTCATAATCAATTGCATTTGCTAGACTTTACTTTGTTAGTTTTCAAATCGAAAGAGGGAAGTTGGGAAATATTGAAAAGGATAACCAAGTCAATTCAAATCCCTTCACATGGTACAAAAATTAGGGGGAGAAGCTTCACCTCAATTTGGGTGAAGGGCATTACCCGTATAAACTTCTTCACATCATTTTTTTTCAATCAAACACACATTTTTCAGGTGATGTAGTAGGGATCACCTTCACAGACCACGAGTTCTCCCATAAATACGTATTTAATTTTTTCTTTTTAAATTATAAAACCTTCATATATGGCATATTCTTAGTGCCAGTTTAGATTTCAATTTACTAAAAAGGAATTTCTGATAAAATTAGTTTTGGAATGTGGTTTTGGGAAATTTTATTGTGGACTAATATGTTTTGTGTTTAGATGCTTTATTTGAAAATTTATTTTAGGAAAACTAATTATGTTTGGATATTTTAAAAAAAATATTTTTAGATGTGTAATTAATGTTCAGATTTGATTTAACACTTCAACTAAATGGAAAAATAAATGAAAAAGTAACAAATTGATTGTCTACTGGGATTTTGTAAATTCTATTTAATGTGAAATCAATATATAATAAAAAGTAGGGTGGAGCCAATATTGTGTATTAGCCATGGCTCCATCCTACTTTGGGCTCCATGCCCTTTTTTTTTTTCTGTTTTCTTCCTTTGTTTAAGTGATCCTATTTTTTTATTCATCTTTTTTCTTTTGTAAGTGGAGTCCATGTTTTTCCATATTTATAAGTGGGCCCCACTTTTTAAAAAAACAATATTTTTTAATTTAAAAATCTATATTAATTTTAATTAATATTATTTGATATTATTTTTCATAAGGAAAGTTAGACATATTTTTTTAAATTTAATATATTTTTAAATTAAATAAAATGTCCTTGATATGTCCGGACATATTATGTTCCCTGTGTGAGTGGGGGGAAGAAAATCTAGTTGAAGCTCAAATTGAGGATGTAGAGAAATCTTCTATTAGAAATAGTGGCAGAGAACCGAGACGGGGAATCATACTGTAGCCCAATGACCATGGGTAGTTAGACAGCAATAAATTTAAGTGTGAAATCTGTGAGGGGTTATGGCGAAGATATATCCATATGCGTAGTTATGTGGAATTTTCCCAAATAACTTTTTAAGAGAAATTTGTTAAGCAACAATATTGATATAAACAAGATTGTAGGATCTGCCATATGGAGAGTAAGTATATAAATTTTATGTATATACAAAAAGATTTCATAAATGAACTTTCAATAACAATAAATTAAGATAAATTCAGGTTTACCATTAGAGCTAAAAATTGTTTAAGTATATAATTTATTTGATTATATATATATGCATATATGTACTATATATATAAACTTTTATATCTTTTTTTAATTTATATATTTGAGTTTATTTCATTATATATATATATATAAATAGTAATATGCAATGTCTTTTCTTTTTAAATATATATTTCCCCCATCAGTTCAAGGTCCCATATCCACCACTACCGATGGGGCAACAATTAATTTTCCTCAAGATATGAAGGACAAATAGTATATCTTTCCCAACTAGATTTGTTTCATATATAAAGACTAAAAATCAAAGTTCTAATTACTTGCTTAAGAGATGAAAGCCACTATCACCTAGAGATGGCAATAGGATCAGGCCATATTAGGCTTTTACTAAATAGATCAGACCTGTATTATCAGCTTAAAACTTAAACTTGACCTGTATAAGACACTTTATTTTTGGGCTTAAACCTAAGCCGTTAAAAAGATTGACCTAACATGAAGCCTATTTAAATACTTACTAGTTTTAGTAGGTCTTCAAATAAACTTAAAGACTTAGTCCTTGAAAGTTTGTGATATGCCTCTTCCAAATCTACATCATTAAACATACAATAACAATAACAACACTGGCCTTATCCCATTATGTTAAGTCGGCTATATGGAACATACGACGCTAATAAACTCTATCAAATACCATCTTCTCAAATAAATTATTTCTCAAAAGGTCATTCTTTATAACTTTCCTTAGTGTCCTTTTTGGTCTTCCTCTACACCTTTTGATAGGGCTCCAAACCATTTGATCAATTCTTCTCACTGGCTCCTCTTACCCTCTTCTTTGTACATGCCCAAACCATTTTAAATGATTTTTTACCATTTTCTCCTTGATAGGTGCTACTCCAACTTTCCTTCATATACAGTTAATTCGTATCTTATCCAACTTTGTATAACCACATGTCCATCTCAATATTCTCATCTATGCTATTCTCATCTTATGCTCTGTTGTACTTTCAATGCTCAATATTTACTACCATATATTATTACTAGCCTTATAATTGTTTAATAAAATTTTCCTTTAAGCTTAGTAAGTAACTTGCAGTTACAAATAACTCTAAATGCTTTTCTCTAATTTGGAAAAGGATCTCAAGGGTAACATATTGTTCAACTTTTGTGGATTGAAGACCTACTTGATATAGGGTGGTAGCTTAGATAGATTCATTGGGAGAAGTGATTCCTCAATTCTTAAAATTTTCAAGAGTGATGGCAAGGGCAGAATGTCTTTTGAAAACAGCATAAGGACTAACAACAGGAGGAACAAATTTAATGATATGGGGTTTCATTAGGAATTCTAGAAATATCAACAAGGTTACCAATATGAGAGAATTGGGTTCTCCAAACACCAAGGGGAATATTAGGTGGGATAAGGGAGAAGACAAAAGAACAAGTTCAAATTCAGGAATTTCACTCACAGTAAAGGCTTTCTTACTCTCTTCTTCAATACTATTCCTGAATGTCTCATAGTTTAGGCTTTGATACCAAGATTGGGAGTACCAGATTGGGACTACAAAGAGGAGTAATACCTATATGATGATTCTTAGTGATTATGAGTAATACAAGGATATAATTGATGGGATGGTCCAGTACAAACCACATAATTATAAGAGAGATGTTCAATAATCGGAGTCACCTTTTGTCTTCTTAATTCATAGAACTCAAGAAGGGTCTGCTAATTAGAGACCCAAGTTCATTATTGTACTTTTAAAATTTTGGATCCTCTAATGTATTCGTTTCTTAGAGAGTCCTTGAATGTCATGTTCACTTGTAAATTAAAAATGACTCTCCATATATATTGATTATTGTAACCATTCTCGAACAAAAAAAGAATGCCAACTAAAAATTGTAACTTGGGACATATAAGGGATGGATCCGAGATGGTTGAAGAATTTTCCCTCGTATGGTATTCAGTCACATCCGTCTGTTTAATCCAATGCCAAAAAATTCAATGGGTATGAATGAGATCACTTGATATTATTAATTCTTTGCCTTTATGCTTGATCTCCCTCCATCCTCTATCATCGTTCCTTCAAAAATAAAAGTAAGAATATATATGTAGATGATCATTAGCTATGATTTACTGAAGTCTTTTTGACAAAACCAGCTAATTCATCTTCTTATTCTTTTTGTTTTCTCCTCCACACATAATTCACATTAATATTATCAATATACCTTCTATGATACTACAAATTTGCAATACCAACTAATTTATTTTATAAACTAGACCAAATACATATAACCCAAAGTTTTAAAATTTAATGTGTGCATTCGTGTGTAAACACACGCATGCATGCACATGCGTGTGTGTGCCCGTTATGAGGGCATAAAATAAGGAATAAAAAAATTGTTTGTATGCAATGGCATGTCTAAGTGCATGTGTTCATATGTGCATGTGTATGTTTGTGTTCATGGTAAGAATGACAAACATGAACAAGGCATCAAGGGCCACAAAAGCAAGTAAAAAAGGGTTGAAAATAGGACTTGAGCTAGTCCTAGTTGATCAAGCCATAAGACTTATGCTCAACCCTACCAGTACTTTGCTAATGCAAGTTGACGCAAGTGGTAAGATGACCGATTCTACAACTTTTGGATTATAGGTTCAAATGTCCTTTTAATTGCTAAAATCATGCTTGGTGACAACTCGATTATAGGGAGATTCTCTACCCCTAGTGGGTTATGCACCTGATTAAGCTAGTACTTTCTACTAGTCTAGTAGCTGGCCCAAGCTATTTGGATCCTTAGTGGCGGTTGAAGGTATAGGATGGATCGCCTAACTACTGAAATTTAGAGCCCTAACCAGAATTGGAAGTGCCTTCCCTACCTCCCACTTTATTCACCCAAAAAAAAAAAAAACCCTACCAGTACTTTTATTTTTTCCCTTTTGTTCACACAAAATCAACTATGCTTACATGCCTAGCTAATAAAAATTCCGAACATTCTTTTCATTGTCCAAACCCAAATTATTAATTTAATTAAAAAAAACTCTCAAAAGAAGGCACTATCAATGTCAAGGTTTTTTGAATAAAATATAATTAAAAATAAATTATTTACCAAAATATAACAAGTCAGAGATTATTTACCACAATATATCAAACAAAATTAATACAAGAAAAATCGGTATAACCCTCAATAAAGAAGTTGATTGATACATAATCAGTTTTAGATGTTTACTTTATATCTTTTAATACTTTAAAGCAAGTCAAATGAGTATGTGTTCTTTAAAAAGCAACTCGAATGTCGGGACATTGGACTTACTTTTAATTCTTTTTTTTTAAGAAAAAGCAAAGTCGTAGTTTTTTTTCCTAAGTTTTGGTTAAATTTGATCATCCATTGTTTGTATAGAGAGAAAATATGAGGGAAGAAAAAAGTGGACCGGAAAATAGGAGAAAAATGTTTATTTTTTCTTGTATATAGAGAGAAAAGTGGGGAGAAAAAGATATATATATCTATATATATATGGGTTCCATATATTTTTCTCTCCAATTTTTTTTTTCAAAAATAGAGAGATTTGAAGAAAAAACTCTCCTTTGAAAATTGAGAAATATTTGACCAATTTCATAAGGAAAATAATATATTATTAGGAAAATATTTGACTAATTTTCCCACCTCCTAGTTTTTTCTCCAATTTGAATAATTTCATAGGTTATAAAAAAATAATTTCACAAGAATTATAATACTTCTAATATTTTTTGGAAAATACTTGCATATAGTGATGAACAAAGACTTGGTAGGATTGGAATGATAATTAATCTGATGCCTGGTTTTTGTGAGATCAGGCCAGATTGGGCGAGCCTAGTATATAAGATCGAGTTAGCCCTGGTCTTTAAAAACATTTAAAAATAAAATTTTAAATTAATTTTATTTATTAATAAAATTATAAGTACATTAATTTAAAATATATTTTCTTGAGAAATAAGATTAGGATTAAAAAATAGTATTTTTTAAAATTAAAAGCATTGAGTAATTATATATTATTTTCCCCCTTATATTTTCTCCCTATTCAAATAGGAGGTAAGTGACACTCAAATCTAACCAAATTTATTAAAACAAAAAAAGCAAAAGCATAGCCACTCATGCTATGACTTTGCTTTTCCGAAAAAATAATAAAAAGCATATTCAACTTGCTTTTGTTAAATTCACATAAACTAATTTGACTTGGCTTAAATTATTTAAAAATGTAAAATCAAATAATTTCACAGTTGTCGACTGCTGGTAGTAGTAGCAATGAAAATCAGTGGCAACCAGCAGAAGTATTGACAATGATGGTGGCTGGTGACTGATGACTAGTAGTGGTGGCCTGATTCTTAAGGTGGGAGGCAAGAAGAAAGAGGATGGAAGGGTATGGAGGAATGTTTACAAAGGGCGATTTGATCCTTTTAATTCAATTACAAGCATGTAATCCCCAACACATGGCTGTCAGGGAATGTAATCATTTATAGCCATAGGTGTAATCAGCTTTACTTCCCCCCACCTCTTTGTAAATGAACCAAATATGCTATAGACCTTTCATGCACTACCCAAATGTCATGGATTAATTCAAATAATGCAAATAGCACATATTCCATTCTCACAGCCACTTCAAGTAAGATATGAGCCATTAGTGCAAGGTAAAGTTATAAGCTTTGAGGAACTCAAATAGAGACTATTTGATAAGAATGTCTTGGTTATCTTGTCTCTTAAAGCATTATATGGTTTCTTTTGAGATTAACATAGGTCTTTGTGTTATTGAGGGTATATGTGGGGCACAAATTTGAATGATGCATTACCAGCACCGTAGCTATGCAATTCATCGAATTATCATGAATCATCATATCAATATGCAAATATGCAAGGGTGTGTATATATATATATATATATAACATACACAAAATTGTGGGAGCCTTGGTCGTAGAAGATTTATCGGGGTTAAGTCCCTATAAGTGATATGACCTTCGGCCCTTTTCCTAACCACAAAAAAAGAAAAAACCACCTCCCTCTCTCAATAATATAAATATATATATCACAGATTTTATTAAAATTGGATATTTTATTAATTTATTGACATTTAAGTTTATTAAAAACTTGAATATTTTATGTATTTTTATTATTTAAATTATGTTAGCTAAATATTTTTATGACTTTTTTGAATTATTTTAAAATTTTATATCATCATACATAACTCATTTTCTACTGACTGTTATCTCATATTATAAAATTATTTTAAATCATTATTAATAATAAATAGTAAGAATAAATTTATTATTAATAAAAATATTAAATTTGTAGTTGTTTAATAAAGTTTCTAAAGTTTTTGCATACATAAAGTTAGAGTAAAAACAACTCTACTATTGTGGGAAAGAAGCGCAAAAAAAAGAGAAAAAAAAGACTCAAACTTTCTCCAATAGAGTATTAGTAAAACAACAACAAAAACTTCACTCACTGTTTATATGCATCCTTTCTCCAATAGAGTATTAGCACTATGTTTATATGCATCCTTGCATGATAGTATATTGATACAATGATGATAATGATTATGAGGATATTGATTACAAATGGTATTAGCATGCTAGCATGACACTAATGGTGATTTCATAGTTATATAGATTCGTGGTACAACATTGAGCATCATCATCACATTAAGTATGGTGAGATTCGGTGGAAGGGGTGATGATGATGAGATGAGATATGATATGATGATATGATAAAACATTCCTACCACTAAATTCTTTCTTATGGTCAGGAGAGCCAGGTGACAGTGGATTTATAGATGTACCTTCCCTAAATCACCACCAATTTAGGTGATCCAAGAGAAGGAGAACCATGGTCCAAATATTAGTGTAACCTTTGGTGGGGTGTACTTGTGTGAGGTGATATTGGTTATGTCTCGAAATCAGTCTTCACCTGCTGTTAGAAGGAAATCACCTATAAAAAATGTCTTGTGATGATTTCAGCCCATTGTTCTAGTCATGTACGAGGGAGATCATGCATATCTACATTTGCATTGCATGGCATCATATGTATACGTTATAGATATACTTGTTATATGTATATTGTTTGTTGTGTATTGTATGTGCTTCCTTATTACTGGACTTTGTCTCACACCTATTGTGGTTAATATTTTAGAAGAAGACTCTAGTACTAGTCTAAAGAAGGCTAAGAAGTCTTAGCTTCCTCAGTGGCTTAGGAATGCGTGCACTGGTAGCCAGTGTGTATAACAATTTGTTTATGTATTCATTTATGCCAAGTAGTCTTGTTTGTGTGTACTACCTGTTGATGGCATCCTAGGAGCATTGTGATGCATGTAAATGTGTATGTTTGATGTGGTATTGTGATATTGAGGAGATGATGAGGAATGTTGTGTTATGGCTAGTGTGTATGTGGTAGAGTGATTTCAAGACCTGGTATGGGTCAACTAGTATGTATGTGGTGTGTGCATTTTTAAGGAAGGTTTGGTATAGTTTATTGTGAGGCCAATATTGTTCTGGGCCTCAGGTAAGAGTTTTGAGGCATATAGCCCATTGTATTGATTTAGGGTTTAAGGGGGTTGAAACTCGAAGGGATAATTTCTCCGGGGTGAAACCTCTTAAAACAAGTTGATTATGTCATTTGTGACTTGCATGAATAGTTTTGGGCTACCAATTGGTTATTGGTAGCAATTGGAGAATGTAAGTTGTGAGTTTTGGCCAGAAAGTGACCAAATTAATCACAGGCATCCAAAATCTCCATATGGAAATGGATTGAGGTGAAAGTGGTGTCTATAGATAGATTAGGAAAAGAGTGACCGGTAGGAGTTTGAATTAGGTCAATTTGAGGTCGGAGTATAAAGCTGTGCACGTTGAAAGTTTTGTCGGAAAATTAACAATTTGTTGATACGGTTACTGATATGGGCGCCACAGCACTAGAAGCATGGTCATGGCGCCACACCATTCTACTTCTTAGAGGCCATGGCGACATTGTTGAGGCCATGGTGGCATTGTTAAGGTCGCGACTCTAGCACTAATTTGTCCTGTTTTGTTTCATTTAGCATGTTTTCAAGGTTTGAGGTGATGTTTGGGGGTTTGTTTTAATAGGGTGTTACAAGGGGAATGGGAATGGGTGAGGGATTCTCTCAACTGGCATGTTTAGTACAAAGTTAGTTGTATCCCTTGAAATCAGCAACACCCACATACGTGGGAATATCGAATACTGAAGGCGGGGTGGGATTAGGGGTGAAGCCTAGGAATCAAATTTTTTTAGGCAAAAATGCCCTTCTCAAAAGCAGTAAGGAGCTCGAGCTTCTTTCCCATTTTTGAATGCTGCCATTTCTTGTTATATGAGTGATGATGTCTCTAGTAAGGACAACATCTAGATGATGATCTTCCTCTCTCACCGGCAACTTTCTCAGATCTTTTTGACGGTAACCTTCCCTCTCATAGATCTTCGTGATGGTGGTGGTGTGGTGGAAACTTCTCCATTGCTCAATCTTCATGGTGTGATGGAAAACCTCTCTCACATATCTCACAGATCTTCGCAACGGCAGTTGTGGACTTCTCACCCTTCATGGATGGACCTGTGTTGATGGTAGAGGAGGATGATGGTGATGTTGATTTTTTTTTCTTTTAGATTGGCTTGTTTGTGGTGGCTAGTTGCTATCATTAGAGGAAGCTAATGGTGGTGGGTGTGTAGGCGAGGCAAGAAGAAAGGAGGGGGAGGATTTTTTTTTAATCTAGGGGCATTTGAGTCATTTTGTATTTTTTTTATCTCTTTTTTTTTTGCTATTCCCATCATCTTTCCTTGTTATACTAAACATACATTTAAAACTCATTTTCATTTCTAATCTCATTCCCATTTAATCAAAAATCATTTTCTGTTTACCCTACATTTTTGATATCTAAGAATGGGGATTCTATTCTTACTTGATGTCAGTTTGGTTGGCATTTTATATCAAAAATCACTGTTATCACTCTAACCTCTATTCCCAAGAAAGTGGGAATCCCCATTCCTATCCCAAAACACATCCTTCCCCATTCTTAGTACCTTGAATCATATACATATGTACCCTTCTCCCTCCCTCTTCTAGTAACCTCCCTCCTTCATTGGTTACCCCCTTTAACATTGTTGTCGCCATCATCTCTACCTTTGTAACAACAATCATAACTTTTTTTTTTGGCATTATGTGCAGCATCGGAGGAAGGTTCAAGTGGGGCAAAAATAAGCTCCACGCCATGGCGAAGAAGCAGGGCTGTCGCAATGAAAGAGAATTCTAGTTGTGTGTTTTCTAGCTGAAATTGGTGGCGTCACGGCGAGGTTATCTGGAACTACAGTGGGAATCAGGATTTTTGTTTTAATCTGACTTATTTTGGACAAACAGAAAGAAAGAAACTAAGGAGATACCAAGGGAGCTCTGCTAGGGTTCGAGTTTTCTAACCATTGGGAGCAATTTTCAGCCTCTTGAAGCTTGGATCTTAGCTGGTAAGTGATCCCTACTCCTCCTTCTCTATTTTCTTCGGTTTAAACTTGGGATTTTTTGGTTATATGTTGGGATTTCTGGTTCAGGCCAAAATCCACCGATAGAAATGGATGAAATGGGATTGCTTGAGTTGTGATTTGGTGTTCTTGTTGTTTAGGTATGAGTTTTGAAGGGTATATGTATGATTTAAGCTTAACCCTAGGTTGTACTCAGTTGAGGCTCTTGGGAATCTGAGGTAGATGCGGTTAAGCAGTGTTTGAATGGTCTCTAGGAGCTTAATGTTGCATGAAAGTGGGGCTAGAACCTTGGGTTAGGCCTAATTGGTTAAATTGTGGAATTTTGAATATTTTTAGTGTATGTTAATTAAAGTGTTATGGTGTTGTTAAGGTTGTTTGGTTACTCGGAGAAGCCAAGTCGTGGGATTGGCGTTCAAGAAAGCTTGTGGAACACGTATGCATGTGGTAGCGACAATTGAGGTCACCGGGTGTTTGTTTTATGTGATTATATGTTGATATATATGTATATATATGTATGTTTTTTTTCATACCACGATATTAATTGTGTATATGTATAGTTTTCCTACATATTGTGATATGTATGGCTAGTTGATGTATGATGATTGTATAGATTGTGCATGTATGATGTGTAGCATTCCCATACCATTGCATGCTGACATGTCCATCTGATACTTGTAATGATGATATATATATGTATGTATAGAGACATGTTGGCATGACATTGGCATCATCACCATATGAACGTATAGTGAGAGATTGATGATGAGGTAATGATGATATGATATGAGATAATGATATGATAAAAATCCCTATCGCTAAATCCTCTTCATGGGAGAGCCAGGCGGTAGGGGATAGTAAGATATAATGAAATATCCTTGTCACTAAATCTTCTCCTTGGGAGAGCTAGATAGCAGTGGATTTGGGGATGCACCTTTCCTAAATCACCACCAATTCGAGGTGATCCAGGGGAAGAAGAGCCATGGTCTGAGCTCTAGTGTAACCATTGGCCGGTAAGGTAAGCTTGGTGATATTTTGAAATCAGTCTTCACCGACTATTGGAAGGGAATCATCTATTGAAATATCTTGTGATGATGACAGCTCGTGGTTCTAGTTGTGTATGAGGGAGAACATGCATATCATTCATTAGCATTACATTGCATGACTGTATGGGTCAGTATATATATTGCATGTAGTTGTTCCTGGTTACTGAGACTTTGTCTCACACTCCTTTTCTATGAACTAACATTTCAGATGATGGTTCTGACACTAGTTCTGAGAAGATGAGGGAGTAGCATTGGACGTGGGAATACTAGATCTATGTAGTGTATGTATATTTTGGATATGTATCTTGTACCAAGTAGGATAAGTGGTTTGTAAATTAAGAGATAATTTGTGATATTTGTTATGGATGGATGTTGTATGTATGGTTATTATGGAGAATGAGTGTGATGAGCATGACTGTTTGTAATGTATGTTTTGATTGGGAGGTTGTCGAGTCAGTTTAGTGGTGTTTGTGAGCCTAACGGTGGTATTAGGCCTTGAGGGTGTGTTTTAGGGCTTTTAGTTCGTTTTTTCAAATCTTAGAGGAATGGTTTCTTTGAGGTGAAATCTCTTCGGACAAATTGGTTAAATGGTTTTGAACCCGTGTGAAGGGCCTTAAGTGATCAAATTGCCTTTGGTGGCAAATAGGTGTTGTAAATGGTGAGTTTTGGTCAAAAAGTGGCAAAAATGGTATTAGGTGTCCAGAATTTCCATATAGAGTTTGATTGAAGTGAAAGTAGTGTCTATGGATAGATTGAGGCTAGATTGACTTGTATGAGTTAGAATCAAGTTAATCGGAGAACGGAGCATAAAGTTATATGCGTCGGAAGTTCGCCTTGGAAGTTAAAATTTGTTGGTATGAAAACTAGTAGGGGGTGCTGTGGCGCCAGGAAGCAGACTGCTTCGCCAAGAGCTCCAATAGCGAGTGAGTTTTTGGGATGAGCCGGAGCCGCGGTGGTACTGTAGCGGCCACAGCCCCAGCCTAGTTTTTGATGTCTTCTGAACATTTTTTCACTGCTCTGAGGCTTAGAAAAGTTGTTTTGAGATATTTTGAGTGTGTGTGATTGGATTTTGAAGTTTTTGGTTAAGTATGGAGGAGTTCTAGAGTAAGGTGTTACAACCTCCACCTTAAACCACATTGTCTACTGGCATCTCTCTTCCAGATTTGTTTCAAGCACCATTATCTTTGAACAACGCTATTCATGTCTTAGGTGCGCTTTTATACTTGAGAAATTAACATATGTTGTAAGCTAAAAATGTTGTAGTAAGCTTTGAACACTATTGTCTTCAATTCCCCTTGCATCACCATCTTTGGTGGCTCTAGAAAAAATGGATGCTAAGATAAGAAAAAGCCAGTGGGCAACATCCAAAAGATTTTAGACGTTGATTATTTTGTTTGATTTTTCATTGATTTCATCAAGTCTAGTTTCATTTTTGGTCAAGGTTTTCGATGGTTATTGATATGATTTTTGGTTCACAATGATATATTGTTCGGTTATTGTTTCATTTTCAATTTGATTTTTGATTTCAAACATTATTGTGTTATGATTGCTGGTTCATGAGCAGCTAAGGAAGGGAAGAAGTCTCATGGTTTAGTGTGTGTTTGGAAAAATGTTGAGCAAATCAAACCTCATTTTGAAACTGAGGTTTGGTTTTAAAATGTTGTTTGGTTTATCTTTTGGTAAACCAAACCATAGTTTCTAACCATCATTTGTTCCAAAATTATTTAAATAGATTTGTGGTAAACTTCTCTACTTTTATCCAAACTTTATTTTTGTAAACTGTGATTATTCTAAACAACCTTTTACAATAAGGTAAACCAAACGGGCACTACATTTTCTCAACTGACTTCTCATCTTGCTTTTGGGTTAGGGAAACATCATTTAGTCATGTAGAACAAAGGACATAGGGAGAGAAAAACAATTTGAATGGGGCATTTTTGTCCTTTAATTTTTATTTTTATTAATAAAATATAAATAATAATTTTGTTTCTCATTTTCTTATTATCATGTCAAATAAATTCATGGTAATCTAACATTCTATTCCATTTCCATAATTTACATAAACCAAATTGGGTCCTTAGGTATGTCCAATTCCTTATTTATATCTCTTTAACCATTTAATAGTTATAATTGTTGAATCAAGAGTTTTGATGATTCCAAACCAACATCCAAGAGCTTGGATTGAAGATATCAAAGGAGATCAAAGTGCTTCAAGTGAAGATTTTCTGAGTATTTGCTGCTAGATGTTTTGTAGGATCTTTAGTTTTTGTTATGATTGGGTAAAAGATTTTGATTTGAAGAAAAGATGTTTTCAAACCTTGATTTTATGTTAAATCTTGACATATTTGAAAAACACCCACAAACAGACGAAGTTTGAAAGTTTAAACTAAACTGTCAAGTTGGAAATTCAAACTTTGCCTTTGAAAATTCGAATTTCGAGCTAAAACTGATTAAGTCTGAAGAGATGTCTCTCTGTCAGACAAATTTTGGTCATTCAAAATTCGAATTTTCATCAAGTCTGAAAGAAGCCTTTTTAGTGATAGACGAACTTCACAGTTTCAAAATTCGAATTTCAGACAGAATACAAGTTGTGAAAACCAAAGAAATTCGTCTGAAACTATGTTAAAGTTCATCTGAAATCAAGAAGAAATTGAGTTTGAAAAATGCTCTCTGACAGACGAACTTTGACTTTGAAACATTCAAATTTTCATATAAGTCTGAAAGGAGCTTCTTTGAGACAGACGAATTTCACTCTTTCAAAATTCAAATTTCAGACAAAACACAACTTGAGAAAACAAAAGAAATTCGTCTGAAATAATGTTAAAGTTCAACTGAGATCAAGAATAAAACAAGTTTCAAAACTGGTCTCTGACAGACGAATTTCACTCTGTCAAAATTCGAATTTCAGAGAAAGTTATCTACTGTGCCTCTTTGAACGTTCAATGGACAGACGAATTTTGGGCATCCAAAATTCGAATTTCGAGGGTACTGTAGAAAATTGAAAATACTGTTCACGATTTACAGAAAAACTTTCTTCTTGAAAGTTCGTATGTCACATTGTGAAAATGTTTTATAAGTTTCAAAATTCGAATTTCACTCTATGGACAGACGAACTTTGTATTTTAACATTGGAAGCTTTAACCTTTGGTTCCTTCGAAATTCGTCTGTTGACCAACCAAAATTCGAATGTCAGTGTGTCAGAAACATTAAATACGGTTGGTAAACGGATAGTTTTTCAGAGTAACCGTTGGATAACTTCCCCAACGGATAGATTTAGTCTCTAACGGATATTTGAGACCTAAAACTATAAATATAACATCATTTGAAGTTATGGGTAACGAATCAAACTTGTATGTACCGAATTTCTGCTGAATCTTCTTCTCAAAAGCTTTTACCCTTTCAACTTCATTATCTGTACTTCAACCTTCATATCTACTCTATTCAAGAGAGTTATACATTTGTAAACAATCTACTCTTCATCTGGAAGAAAGATTTACTTGTGAGAAAAATTCACAAAGGGATTGGGAAGCACATAGAGAAAGTGCTTAGAGAGTTTGAGAGAGCTCAGGAACAGAGCATACTCATGTACTGTGGCATTAGCAAGAAGCCCGTTGAAATTCTTGCTGGATAGTTGATAAATCTCAAGAGTTATCTTGGGGACTGGACGTAGGTCAAGTGGATAGACCGAATCAGGATAAAACACTGAGTCTTCCTCTCCTTATCCTTACTTATCAGCTTGCTCTGTTTTACTCGTTATTTTCATTACACTGTGATATCTTCACCAACTTCTCTTTATGTAGAAAAATTTCAATCTTCTCAATTGACCCCCCCTTTTGGGAAGTCAGCCTTGCTAACAATAATAACATAAATAAAAATATTAATTTATATAATGGTACAGTATAATATATTTAGAGTTTATAGAGAGCATAAAAGATGAGAAAACTTTTTGAAAGCTATTCATTGGAGAGGTTATAGATTATTATTGGCCGTGAAATTAAATGTATAAAATGCCAAGAGTGATAGTTATGAGGTGATGAACATCTATATATTATAATGATATTTATAACAAGCTTTTCTTATTGTCATTAATATTTGTTAATTTAAAATTTTAATGAAGTATTAATTATTTATTTTTTTATTAATATCAAATAGAATATTTAAGAGTGTATTTAAATTAAGATATTTTAATAAAATATTATTAAATTTTATCATATCATAGATTATTTAATAATTTCATTCATTTATATGAAGAACTTTAAAATTGAATTTCTTATGGGACCTCCTTTTTCTTCTCTGTTTTTTTTTTGGTAGTTTTTTCTTCATTTTAGAAACTCGCCCTAGATTTCACCTACAAATAAGCCATCACCTTCGCCGTTGCCACGTCGCCCTTCTTCGCATTCTTCGGTCTCATTGCCAATTCGAACTTCGGACTCAGCAGTTTGCAGTGTCACACACTAACCGGCAAGCCGGCAGTCTTCTAGGCTGAGGAGACTGGAGAGCCGAAAGCATCGCCCGTCGCCACCGCCGTTGTCGTTGCCATTGTCGGCTCCCTTCGATCATTTCCGACCGTGCAAGTCCCCCCGCGCCGCCGATGGGTAGCATGTAACTCTGTCGCCCTTCCGTCCCATTTCCAATGCCATGGGTATCAGCGAAAGAGAGAGGTGGCCGAAAGTGGTGAGTCTGTTTCCTTCTTCTCTCTTATCCTCCATTATCGAACCGAACTGTTGTACCTTCATCTCGCATTTTTGACCCTGGGTGTTACTCCAAGATTGGTTTTCTAGAATTTGCTTTTCAAAGTGCAAATCCTCGGTTAGTCTTAGTCTCCCATGAATACAAGTTTGCCAAAACGGGATTTTTGCTGTTAAAAGGAACTGTGAGTCTTAAAAAGAACGAACTGAGATTTTGCTGTCCATTTGCTTGTGATTCTGCTGGGCTGTCATTGGGTCCTTTGTTTGATAAAATGAATGTTTGGAATCTGCCTTTTTTTTTTGGCTCCTTTCAGCAACAATGACTATTTTTGTTTCGGTTATATTTTATAATCATGTCATTAGATCTGTTTGGTTTATTGGGGAATTCTATTCCAGTTGAGTTTTTCTGCCCGAGAATGAAGTCGTCTTTAAAGGAAATTTCGAGCTTGGATATTAGTATGTTGGAATTGTCTTCTGTATGTTTTATTTCTTGTATGATATTTTAATATATAAAATTCAAAATGCACTTCTTCAATAATATTTTACTTCTTATACTTAATATTTTTCTGGAGGCAAATTACATATTTATTTTAGCCAGTAAGGTGCAGGGGCTGCTTTACACGGCGGCGGTGAGCTCAGAGAGTTACAGAGAGAAATGGAAACTGCAGACCACTACAAGTTTCTTCCCATACAAGATGCCATGAAATGTATCGATCAAAAAGTGAACATAACGGGCATTATATTTGAGTTTGGCTTACCAAAGCGAAGTAGGGGCACTGGTAAACTTCCTGTTTGAAGAATCTCACTTCTCACCACTTAAACTTTGCATTTAGTTACGTTTTTGGATCACCAATGAAGCAATGATTATTCACCTCTCTCTCTCTCTCTCTATATATATATATATTCATGTTGTTGGAATTTACGAAGTAATTGGAGAGTGAAGTTTGGTTGCTTTAGATCTTAACTGGCAATGATGAATCAAAGGCCGGACTTATGGCTGCCATTTAGTTTACTGGTAGTAGATTGACGAATTTGTTTTGTGAAGGTGTAAGTTCTGAGCCAGTTTCATGATTATGTTCTGGTCGATGCCAATGCGTACAAAAAATCTTTGATTTTAGTGGGTAAAGTTCAAACCGGTTGAACTGTTGTTAAACTTGGTTGTTATGGGTTTCTAATAACTCATTATGCTGCACTGTTTTCATTTTTGTCATGGTGACATATCTGTGCTGCTCTGAGCTTGTGTCTTTATGTTCATTTCTTCTTAGTTTTATCAAATTCTTACCTCAAAAAGGTTAGGCTTTTGCTCATGTTTATACTTGAGGTGTAAAGCTGGAGGTTCTTTCTGAGTTATTAGCAAGAAATGCTTTCTGCTCTTGATGATTGTCTTACTTGAATAATCTCTGCAGATTACTACTGTACCCTAAAATTAATTGATGAATCATATCAGAAGCCTGGGATGTTCATTAATATTTTTGCTGAAAGTTTGGAACGACTTCCTGATGTTGTAGAAAGAGGCGACGTAGTTCAGCTTTGTAATGTGATGGTAATGGTTTTTCTTGTCCTACATTTGACAGTTCATTCTCTAAAATTATGTTTCCTATGTTTTCCTGGACTATTGCTGGGTATTGAAAGTATTTGTGCACTGGTTCTGTCAATTATATTTGTTACTTTGTACCTACATTTAAGTAAAGTTTGAGCAATATGCTGGTTTTACAATAATGAGTTTTATCAATTGTTTGCCATTTCATCTGTTTCTTGGTCATGATGTTCATGTTTTGCCTGCATGAAGGAATTTAGGATTTGGAAAAAAAATATGCAGTATGGTTATGATAGCAAGAGACTAAGGGTACGTAGTTTGACTTTGTGTCGAGAAGTGTCAATGATAGAAGGAAAAGTTGTCGTGATACTATATGAAGGAAATTTGGGTTTTTCTAAGTCATCAAGGTTTCGGCTTTGGATTTGCAAGTCTTATGATGTAACTGAGGTACTTATCCCTTGTGATGGGAAGGATTTTAGTGAAGTTGAGGGGTGGTTTTGTTTAACTGAAAGGAAACAGAAAAGGCGCAAGAATAATAAGAAAGAAAGAATGAAAGCAACTAAGAAAGCCATCTTGGTCAAATACCTTGAATAAATTTAGTAATTAAAAGACACTCAGATATCAAATTCTTCTAAGGAAAATTGGTGTTTGTAGATTTAAAAAATATGAAAATCTTTAAGTGGTTAAGCTCAACATCTCAGAAATATATTTTTGGGACTTTTGCATAGCTAAATCAATGAAACTTAAGAATATTGGAGTAGAAATTTCTGCATGTGACCTTCCAGTAAATCATTGATCTCCATTTAGATTTTTAGAAGCAGGACCTTAAATGACTACCATAATGCCCAATTTTACTAATTATATTTAACTTTATATTGCTGAATACTGATAACTCATTTTTAGAAAAACACTTGCCTTCTCATTAATTCAATCCTTTAGTTTCAAATTTATGTCTTGTTTGATACAAACCTATTTATTACCTTATATTTACATTTAGTCTTCCATTTTAAGTTCTTTCCTATCATGGACTTCATTTACACTTACCTTCTCTAACTAGAATGAGAATGTCAAAACTCAGATTGGCTTGATTAATAAAATGGTAGCATAATATTCTTATAATATTGTTGATGTTTAATCGGGATCCTGCAAGTATACAGGGTCGATCGCAGTAATAAAAAGTTTCCGGAGTATTCCAGAGGTCGAACTCAAGGGAGGTAGAAAACTTATTAGTCCAAAAGTTCAGTCCCAAAAGCAATAACAATTAAATTGAAAGGATGAATAAGAAAGAAGCAAGCAAACACAATTAATATGAGTTTAATTCAATCACTAAAAGTATTAGAGGATTGAGTTTCACCTTATGGGATAACTAGATTCGCTTTTTTAATTAGACTGTGCACAATTATAGTGACCGTTATTCCTATAATGTCCTAATTATCTCTCGGTCAATTAGTTCTTATTTAGTTAGGAATTAATTTGCTCTTGCGCAACTAAAGTTTCTAATTAAATTTTGAAAACTTCAACATATATCACAATAAATTCCTAATTTTATCGCTAGATTAGTTATTCATGTTTATCTCTCTAGATTTAGGTTCACTCTTGTCCTCTCTGTCCATTAAGTTTACCCATTAATTAGACTTTATGATGGTCAAGCATAAAATCCACATGAACGAATAAAAGAGATAAATATAATAAAGATAAAACAAAATATAACTTGAAGAACAAATCCACAGAGTCATAACTAAAGAAAACAAATTTAATCCATCATAGTCATGCTACATCGCTACCCCTGACTGGGAAATTTAGCCATACATGGAAATAGAAATCAAATTAGAACTAAAATCTCAAATCAAAGTGAAAATAACAAGAAGCAAGAATTATAGTAGAAGAGAATGAATCTATCATAGTGAAAATAACAAGAAGCAAGAATTATAGTAGAAGAGAATGAATCTATCTCTAATACTGTCTAGATCTCTTTGCTCTGTCTCTATAAGATGCTTCTAGTTACTCTCAGATGCGTTTGTGAATCTTCTCGTGTGTCTACCATGTTTCCCTATATAAAAAAGGTCTAGAAGCCATAAAAGTCCAAAATATCATGAAAACACCTCAAAAATGTATTTTTATGAACTTCTACTATTTGACCTGGTGCCATGTGGCCATAGGATCATTAAATACAGCACCGGGTGGTTCCAAAAGGCAGTAAAACTTGATACGCATTGACCCGGTGCCAGCTGAGTTTGACCCAGCGCCGGGTGGATGTCTGGCACAGAAAACTCCTTCATTTAGTTTCAGACAAGTCATTAGCTCGTGTTAACACTTTGGGCTTGATTTTCACCTTGATAATGTTGAAAAAAACACAAAACATGAAAGTTGTAGCTCTATGTCTTAACTTTCCAACGCATCTTAAATCACTTCAATCGGAGTTCAGATGTGAGAGTTATAGTCAAAATACCGACTGATGTTGAAATTTTTCAGTATGAATGATTTGTAACGTTTTTGCTCTGAATGTTTCCAAATGAGTTTATAAAGCCATTAAACACAAAAATATATAAAATCATGCTAAAATATACCAATGTAAACATATTTAGATGCAATTTGGAGCTTAAATGTGGGTATTTTACATGGACACATCAATGTTGATTGCATGATTGAATTCTTTGAGTATTATTAAGACAAATATGCATCTCTGTTTTTAAATATTTTGCATTTGACCAAGTACGTGAAGAGGCTTTAACAATTTTCAGTCAATTTACTTTTTGTAATAACGCAGCCTTTGAAGAGCCTCATAATATTGGGTTTGATTTGCATAGTGCACCGATATATCTTATAGAAAGGAATATGTTCAAGATGAATTCCAATTTTGATTTAGTGCTGCATTGTATTATAATAACTCTGTGTGAGATAAACTTGATGCTCTGCTTTTTGTTTTATTTTTTAATATATCAATTTTAATTTTGTAGGTTAAAAGGCACGGTGATGAAGTAAATGCTGTTTTCAATAAAAAGTTTTCCTCCTTTGCTTTATATAATGGGAAGGACAGTGATGATTTTGTCCCTTACCAAGTTTCTTCGAAATTTCATCCTAGACATATGGACAAAACGCTCATAGTTGAGCTAAGAAAATGGCTGGTCAATTCTCAGCTCATTGAAGGTCTGCGTTTGTTGCGTTCAATATACTTTGAGAGCAGCTGATTCATTTTAACTGGTTTAGTCCAAACTATAATTGATGTGCATGCACATATTTTCACTGTGCACAGCATGTTGTGTTAAGCGTTGCAACATTGTGGTGCAGTACTGCAGTGAAAATAATATAAATTTTATAATCCAAAATAACTGTAAGTTGTGTAAATATGGGTTTTTGAAATCAGATAAACTAGGAATTAGCCCTTTAGATGTATTTATATATTTGTTTGGTTGGCTTTAGCTCATTCAAGAATTACCTACTACTGAAATCAATACATGTGGGACTAGTTATTGTAATGTAGAACAGAAGGGGAGAAAGGATAAGGAAGAAGGAGGGAGAAAAAGAAGAAAGGGAGAGAGATACTACTAGAAAGTATTCCAAATTTTCATTGAATAGGCAAATTACTACAAAGAAAATAACTCTAGGGCTATTTATAGACCCTAGTACCATTATTAAAATAGAAATAACTTAAACGTAAAATAAAAGCAATCCTAACCTAACTAGAAGTAAAAGAAATCACAAAATAGGACAAAAATCTAAGAAAACGTAGTACGAAATTAGTAGAATCAAAATAAATCTTTCCTAAAAGATAAGACAAAGCATAATTAAATATAAAAGATAAAATAATCATATCGTAATAAAATAACTTTATTTAAAATCCTAATTTTTTAGGATAAAGATAGATAATCCTAATTATCCATTCTCCTACAAATTATTTCCATGGTATCTTTTTTTTTTTGGAAGAAGATTTCCATGGTAACTTTACCTTTTGGTTTTCTGATAATTTCATCACCTGGCTTGCTATTTTGGTGCTAAATTCATGTGTGAATATTTAAGGTTTGCATATGCTGTGTAGATTTTGATAACTTTACAATGTTAAAAGAAATCAAGGAAGGAGACTGTTGCAATTTGGCATGCAAGGTATTTTTCTTGCTCTAATTTTTGTATATGATAATGAAAGGCCCTTTTACAATTGAAATCTATAAGGTTGCTACACACATTTTGGACCTTGCTTTATTAAGACACGCTAATGTTGTTTTACATCTCTTCCTCCTCTTTATGGTGGCTAAACAAAAGAGACACCTTTTTCATTTTCACCATTATGTGGTTCTGATGTCTGATTCTGATCCTTCTTACTTTTGGATGTTTTGCACATTAAGATACTTCATTGCAATGAGACTGCAAATCATGAACGGATGGTCTTTGTTTGGGATGGTACTGATTTGCCACCGAACAATATTAGTGCAAAGTGAGTTCATTTAAATTTAGTGGTACATTGCTATGTTTACCCTTTTCCCATGTTGATATTAATTTTGGATAAATCATTTGGAGGTCAATAGCTGTTATTGCTTCTTGTTGTAATAAAAGAAGTGGTCTTCTCCCACTATTATACGTCCAGTGTCTTTATATAAGTAAGAAGTAGTGGGATATGGCTATCAATTGTTGTAATGGCTATTGATTTTCTGTTTTTTAGTCCCCTTACAGGCAGAAATAATGTCAACCTCCTCTCTCACCCTCTGTGTGTGTGTTTCTGTTTTTTCCCCTCTTCCATTTTTTTGTTTCTCACTAAGTCAATTGGGTGATGAGCTTATGGATTGGGATTTCAGTGGAAATGACTGGTCAAGAACTATGGATGGTGAGGATGGAACAAAATATTTAAGATAATATTGGCAGGAGCAATGAGCGTTACTTTGAAACATCTATTTCTAGTTCATGCTTGGAGTTGTCTGCACACTGATTTACTTAACATTGAGATAGCTTACAGGTGTGCATTGTAAGGTCCAAATATTTTTGGGTCTTGGAACCTTATACTGATATCAATTCCACAAGTCTGATCAAATTAGTTTGGTTCTACATTATTGGGAAACTTATGTGGGTGCTTGCAAGCTTGGCAATTACTAGATAATTATGTAGTTAATTTACATTGAATTCTCTATCTTTCCACAAATGAGTGAGTTTTTAACAAATATTTTTCTATACACAGACTGAGGATTTAATCTAGGGTGATATATTTCCAGGAATTGATCTTATGCTTGTAGAGACTTCTGCATTTCTTCCACACAATAATAGGGCTATATGAAATAACACAATCAGTTTACATTTTTATGAAGTATACATTAGTTATTGATGGTATTGCACTATTTCCAAAGAAATCTGATGGTCTTTTTATAAATTGCAGGCTGGAAGATGAAATGCACAATCCTCTTCCTTTGCAACTGGAACCTGTGCCTCTGCCAAGAGAGTTATTGTGTACTTTTCCTACCGTTGGGTCCATCTTGAGAATAACATGTGACAGAAACATTGAGAAGAACCGTCTAAAATTTCTAGACAATGATAAGTGGGTCAAAATTGTCAATATGCATCTTAAAGTGCATGCAGGACTATGGCATGGTGTGTTGACTCCTTATACAAAATTTCGATACCTACGAAATGATGATTATCTCATTCTACAGCGCCAAAGGTGGTTGGTGACTCATAAGATGATTGAATGTACTAGATTAGTTAACTGATGTTTAATGCATTGTCTTCTGTATTCACTTGAATCAGATTGTTTGATGAGCGAATGCCATTGAATTTGAGAAAAATGCCTTATTGGAGCTTTCCTTGGACTTCAAATATTACAGGTGTCATATGCGCATCTCATCATCGTTTCTGAATTTTTTTTTTTTTTTAATATTGTGATTATCATGTATTGGATATTTTGTTACAAGATTACAGTTGTGCTTCTCTCCCAACAGTGGTTGATCATGAAGATGTCCCATTTGTTACCTTAATGGACGTCCTAACCCATTCAGAGGTACCGTACTAAATTTTCTTCAGCCCTACATATGCCGAGCTTTGTTTCCATACCTTATTCTATCCTGAATAATGTTGTCATTCATTTTAAAATACTCAATTATTTTTTTTAACGTTCTATCCTTTTCTGTTTTTGATAAAATTACTGGTACTGCCTGCTAATGCTCATAGTTCTTAACGAAAAGTGCTAACTTATCTTGGACATTTACATTTCTTGATGTTACATACCTTTCTCGTCCTCTCTCTCTCTCTACCCGGTTGATATATATTGACTTGAAGAATTGTAGGTGACAGCAAAATATAGGTGCGTTGTTCGAGTAGTTGCAGCAATGCCATGGTTGGCTGAAAACTTCTGCTCTGAAAGTGGGATATATAGGATGCGGCTGACCCTAGAGGATCCAACTGCTAGAATCCATGCTTTTGTGTACGCTGAGGATGGGGTAAGAAATATCTTAACCTTTTCGTTGTTGTAGACTCTTGGCAACTTCCCTTACATTCCTAGTTAACTAGATGCAGGTCTGTGCAATTTGCATAGTGTTGGAGAAACTATGGGTCCAACATTACTAATTTAATTTAATAAAGAAATGATAGGACACGAAAAATAGAAGAAAATGACAAAAAAGGGAAAACCCAATGCAAGCCAAAATGCCAAATATCAGAGCAAAATACTATTACTTCCTTTACAATTATTAGATATATAGATTTTTAAGCATCTTGCATTCAAATAAATTCAAATAATCATACTTTCTCATGCCAAAAGAATACATCATACTTCTTTACTTTCTAAGAGGCCGTTGTTTTTTCTAGCACGCTTAAAAATACAATTGTTGGTAAATGGGTGCACTTAGGAGAAGACTTTGTTCTTACCTTAGAATTTGGAATGAAATTTTCCCGAAGACCAAAGTCTCATCTATTACTTTGTCATCCATATTCTGGGGCTGATCAAATCTTATTTATCTTCAAAATTTGTGCAGGAAACCCTATTTGATGGTTATCCTGGGAATAGCATTTTGACACAGAAGATGAACTCATTACTGGGAGTAACGCCATATGATGATGGTAGTGCAGTAGTAAAGTGTGCTTTAAGAAAGCCGCCATGGGTGCAGGTGTGCCTCAAGTCTTACTACATTTCTAAAGATGATATCTGGGGCAGTCGACAATATCGAATATTTGACACCAAAATAGTGGGATGAGTGTGATATTTTGTTAGAAAGGCTTTTTGTTTTTTCGTTTTCCCCTAGATTGCACTTAATATTGTAGGATATGCATTTAGATTGCATGGCCGTTCTTTTTGGCTAGCAAAGAATGTTGCTAAGATAGAATATATATGGAAGGCATTATACAGTTGAATGTTTTGAATGTATGTAAACGAATTATACTTCTAAGGACGCGTAATGTATGAGAAAATGTATCTAGCTATCAGAAAGAACCACTCCAATGTAAGATAATTTTTCTTTCCCAGCTCAAAAACTCAGTAAGGGTTTTAATTTACTGTCAAAATTTAAAGCGATGCTTATGAATAAACATTTGCATATTCACAAGTATAATGCGTATAATATCAAATTATTGAGTTCATTTTTTTTTTCTTGGAAGTATAGATATTATAGGGTCTATTTGGTTTTGTGTTTGTCAAAATCAAGTTTCAGAGAATAAGTTTGTCAAAACTGAGTATGAATAGAAGCGACGCAGGTAACCTTTATGTTAATTAGATTTGGGACTTGTAACCTATTTTACATTTTAGCAGTTTTGTTTGGGGATATCAGACAAAAATGGGGTTTGGGTTTGAAATTGAGTTCCAAATGTGAAACCAAATAGGCTCGTAGACTATAAGTATCAATTTTGTCAAATGTAGATAGGCCGACTACAAAAGAAGGGGAAAAAAGACATAGCATAATTAAAAATACGTATCAATTTTTTCGAATGTACATAGGCCACTTAGAAAAAAAGAAAAAGAAAAAAAAGAAAGTACACAAGCTGAAATAAGATTTAGTGTAAACTACAACATTGTTTAATTAATTTTCATAAAATTAAAGCTTCTTGATGTCAATTCTTATAACGGAAAATAGAAAGTCATATCTCTTATACATTTTATATCTTGTTCTTTTTAATCTTATTAACGAGGACTATCATTTCCTGCTTCGCTTCCATTTTCTGCATCTTCATGATCTCTAACATTATTTGAAGGATTAATATTGCTTTCGTGGTTGCTTTTCTCATCATATTTGACGATGATTTCAACCTTAGGAGACACGTGGAGGCTTTGTGATGGCACTATAAGATTTGTCTTCCTCATTTCTTTGCCTTTACCCCATAAAACTATGTATAATCCAACCACTATCAACACTCCTCCAATTATACGGCACACATTGTCACACCCTACTTCCAGACAATCCAACTTGACCAAAAAACTTCAAAAACCAACTAAATACAACCCAAATATCTCAAAACAACTTCCTGAAATTTTAAAGCAGCAGAAAACCACCTAAAAGACACCTAAACAGAATGAGGCCGCGGCCTACTATAGTGGTGTCACGGCTCCAACCCTTTACAGATTCATTGACGCCCACTGACTTGCTGGTGTCGCGGCCCAGCATCAGAACATGTATAAGCAAATTGCTGATTTGCCGGGCCAACTTCCGATGCGCATAACTTCATGCTCCGATCTCCAATTGACCTGATTCCAACTCCTACAGGTCACTCTCGTCATTATCTAACCATGGACAATTTCACTTGAATTCAACTCCATTTGGAGATTCTAGATGCTTAACACTATTTTGGCAACTTTTTGACCAAAACTCAACCTATCACCTCCAATTACTACCAAAGGTAAATGGACACTAGAGACCCTTCATACAGGTTATATTTGGCTAAACCAACATGTCTTAGGAGGATTTACCCTAAAGAAACTTTTCCTTCAAGAGTTGACCCCCTTGAACCCTAAAACAACATAATGGGCTATTTGCCCAAACTCACATACATGGCCCAAAACCATCTTTGGGTTCACATCCAATCATTCTAGCATACAAATACCTGCTCATACATTAAAGACCCATACCAGTGTCCACTATCAACATCACACATCATTACATCACATGCATCTCTATACTCCCAAGACACTCATCCAAGCAACCAAACTATATCAACCTACTTGGCACAGAATTACATAACTAAATTATAACCACTAAATATACTTGAAATTCTCGAGGACAGAAAAACCGCTAACTCCTTGATCCTTACTGAATTAGCACCAGAGTCTTCATCTGAAAGGTTAGTCATGGATGGGAGGGGTGTGAGACAATGTCTCAGTAACCGGGATCAACCACACACACACACACACACACACACACACATATATATCTCATACAGTCCATGAATGTAATATAAAATGAATGCAATGCATGTCTCTATTGCACACAACTAGAACCACAGGTTATCGTCTTAACAGGACATTTCATATAGGTAATTCCCTTCCAACAGTCGGTGAAGACTGATTCCAAGACAGCACCAAGCTCACCTCCCATTACTGCAACGGGCCAAAGGTAACACTAATGTTCAAACCGTGGCTTTCCTTTTCCTTTCCCACCACAAATTGGCAACGATTTAGGGAAGGTGCAGTCCACTGTGCGCCTTTCCCTTCCTGGCAATAAGAGGCGATTTAGCCACAGGGGTCCCATCCTTATCCTCCTTAACATATATATATATCATCATATATCATATCGTCATCACATCATCACCACCCAATCCGCTATATATCACAATCTCACAATGTCATGTGGTAATGCTCATGTATTAACATATATGTAATCATCATCATCATCATGATTTTAGTGTCATGCTATGCATCATGTCATATCATATTAATATTATCATCACATATGTAATCATCATCATCATAATCATAATCATCATCTAGCTGTGTGCATACCATGATATATAAAAATAGTACACACAAACACATCAATATCGTGGTATGAAAGAAACATACATATATACACAAATATACGTACTATCATATAATATAATAATACAATACAAACAAACACTCGGTTACCTCAGGTTGTCAGAACCATGCACATAGGGGCTTAGGCAAGCCTCCAGAGCACCCCAATCAAGAACTATATGCCTCTAATTAGCCAATGTACCATTACAACAATATAATACCTTTAATTAACATAACTTCCATAACACTACAATCCACAATCTAGCCATCCAAGCTTAACCCAGAGTTCTAATAACATACACACATACCAATAAATCTTAAACAACCATTCAAAAACATACCAACACATACCATTTCGGATTTCCACTTCTTTTCCCAAATTTCAACCAAGGGTTTAACTCAAACCCATTGTAATCCAATCAAAACTCATACCCAAAGCTTTCTAACACCACAAAACACTCCTACAACATAAAATCAAGCATTTTAATTGGTGGAAATTGGTTAAACTGGAAACCCTAAGCTTCAACTCAACTTCTAACTAAAAACAAAGAAGAAAAGAGAAGAGAGAAGACTAGAAATCACTTACCAACAAAGATAGAGGTCTCTTGAGTTCAAAAATGATCTCCCTTGGCCGAATTTCTCATGCCCTAGCAGAGCTCCTCCATTCTCTCCTTCCGCGTTTGACTGAAATGTTCCCGATTTAAACAAATTTTTTGACTTTCACCACGACCCTAGAACAGCTCGCATGCAGCGCCATGGCTTTCAAAGAAAATATTCAAATCTGTAACTCTCTCGCTGCGGCGGCTCTACTTCTAGCCATGGCGTGGAGTTCCTTTCCGGTTCAGCTGAACCTTTTCTTCGTCTTACTTCCTTCGGTTCTACACATAATGTCAAAACAAAGTCATGAGGGGTGTTACACTCTCCCCTCCTTAAAAGAAATTTTGTCCTCGAAATTTAGGAACGCTAACCTCAACCACATACAACCATACTCCTTTCACCATATTCCCTCAACTTTTGGGCAAGTTTCTCAATTTCTATCTTCTGTTGTGAACCTCGTGAACAAACTACTCTCTTATATTTTACTTATATCTTCACTAATTTATGCAATTTACATTAAAAATCAATCCTAGTGCCAAATCTTCCTTATGTTCTGAGACATAAGAAAGGTTGGACAACCACCTCGACCTGAGTTTTTTTCTCCCCAAAACAAACTTTTCATGCAGTTGTTCCATCAAAACTTCTAGGACATACCATCGTTTTCCTTAACTTTCAATTTTCTCCCTTATTTATCCACACAATTACTTATTCTCTCAAATGGTTAATCACTTTTAACCGTTTCTCTTGAAATTCAAATCATATCAACTGTCTTATTTACACTAATGAGGCTCCATTAACCAACCACCATCGATTTCCATAATTTATTTTTCTCAGATTATAATATCTAACATTCACCCCTTATTACCATATTAAGAGGAAAGCCCCATTTCCTTAAAGCTCATTTACAATACCGACTATTTGTCCAAGTCTCACCATAAGATATACTCACTCCATACGCAACTCCTTATACATCGACCCTCAATGGTGATCCTTATTATTTGCTTTATCCACATAATCCTTTTCAATCGACAACCTTCTCCTATCATACCCTTTACCTTGAGATTCCTCAAGCCATAGCTACCCTGTGTAATAATCCAACTATTCGAACTTCTCATGACCACTTCTTCTATGACACGGATTATTGCCTCCTTCACACATTCCTTATTCAACTAATAGTTCTCTCTCTCTTTCAATACCATTATAGATGGGATTTGTCAAGTAAGATGATCCACTGCTGGACAATTCAAACCATCCGACTCAATGTCGCTATTTCTCTTACTACACGATTTACTTTTCAAAATTTTACATCATCACTTCCCAGTCTCCATATCACTATCTCTCTTAGCATTAATTTGCATGTCAATACTATGCCTTCCTTAACTTAGTAGTATACGCTGGATTAACCACACTTATTGCATCTCGTGAAATCCATTAGCTACACCTTTGGCATTAACCAATTTAAAACTGTCACCGGATATTCCAAAAGTCATTCTTATTGCACTGTCCAAGTGTACACCATATAAAAACTCTCTATCTTACATTTCTTAACCAATTGGCACTACCAAATGCATAGGCAAAACCATCACATCTTTAAAGTCCACTAAAATTCCCTTGGTCTCATTAGCATTAAAACAACTTCTCCAGTGATCGAACTATATTTCCTTATAGTAAGGCCGTTTTCCAAAATGATTCCGTAACCTCATAAAACCTCCATACCAACAACCAATCATTAACTTTTTATATTCTTTAGAAAGGTCCTTCCAATTTTCTGATCACTTCCATTGTCATATTCTTATTTCCCTCTTACTCATCCTTTCATCTTTAACACTATATACTTGTTTCCACTTAATTATGTCCTTTTAATTCCATGTCGTTTCTTTTCCACACACTTCTTATTACATTGCGTCTCTCCAACAATCTTGCTTATGGATAAACCTCTCCGATTTTTAGGGTTTATAGCCTTTCTAGTATCCTATCCGTATACTCCTTACATTTGCTTTTGCTGCGCACTCTGATTGTTGTACAATGCACTCGCATCCCCTATGTGCACCTCCATCCTACTATTCAAGTTTCATTTACCACTGCGGACCTCATAATCCTGATGCTTATAGCAAGAGGCTATGAGCCGCCTAATACCTCTCATTGTTACACCATAGTTACAACTTGTTGACCTTTTACCAACAATGTTTGGGTCCTTACTCATGACTCAAATTTCTTTTTCCAATCCAACTCTACCATTACAATACACTACCTATCTCAATCTTTGTGAATCCCATACAAGCTCTACTTTCAAGCCTTTAATCCTCTTCTCCTGCTCATTGTTATTGAAAGATTTGGAATTCCTTCCATTAGATGATAAACAGCTTATCTCATGATTAATGAATCGCTACAATGTACGGATTGATTGGTCAGCTATACCCAATCAATCTTTCAGGAGATAGACATCCAAGACCATGAATTAAAGTGGAATTGGGTTCCCGTAAATATCATCACCAAGTCTTTCACTCTCAATCTAGTAGTGCCTCGCACCTCGAGTAACTAGTGCGTCAACTGCGTAACCAGCTGGCATTAAGCCTCAACTAGTTAACCAATAGTTCTAAACTCGTGATTCCATACCACACAGGATTGTCTCATGTTTCCCAATAACAACAACTTCCCACATTCTCCAAAGCTATTACTGGGAAAAACATTACACTTGTAATACATCGTCCCACAATTCCTTTTACAACAAGGGGATATACCAAGGAAGAAGTTTCCTTCAATCTATACCAATGACATTTCAATACTTGAATCACTTCCACAAACCACTGTCATCAATGAAGTCAACTTCTCATCCATAACTAGTTGACAACACATCTCTCTTACCGACCTGCCTTTAAATTAGAGAAAGAGAGTTACGAAAACTCTTTCATTAGCTTCAGAATCCTTACTTGATAGTCACTTTCTAAATTCCTTATAGCTTAAACATCTCTTGTAATTTGTTCTTACTTGTAAAACTCACCTTCAATCTCTCACAACTTAAAATTCCAACTCATTCGTCGTATACTGCTCCTCACAAGGTATCACCACAGTCCATTTCCAAACCCATACTAGTCATCCTCCAATTTACAAAGCTAATCAATACATCCAATTCCAAACAACCTTCTATCTCACAATTTAACTCCGCCTTCTTTCAGACCCCTATCCACCATAAAATAGATAAGAATCTCTCTTTTCAATTTAGGTTGAGCCCAAAGGACTCTACTGACCTCTTAATCATATCTTATATCCTTTCAGTATTGTTTGACCTTTTAATTCATTTTGAAATTATCCAACCACTTCCTACACAATCCGCTAACACAACACTCTAGATGATAGTCACCGTCTCTTCATTGTCCCCCTTAATGGCACTCAGATCACCATCATCATCATTACTAAGGCCTTTAACATCTGGCACTTATCTTGACTCGAGAACGCATATTTTTATCGCAAATACAAACTCCCACTAATTAACTTATTCTCCACCATCGCTACATCCAACTTGGTATCCAAACCAATGGATTAGATTCTCTCACAGTTCTTTCACTGCTTCAGAATACCTCAACCTTCAACCTTCAACCTTCAGGGTTCAATTGTTGTTTCCATATTCACTCTCTACAATTTCCATCACTTATAATACTTAACAACTTACCTTATCTCTTATAATTAGGATTTCTCCACTTTCTTTGCTAATTTCCTCTTGGGAATCCCCCCCATAGAAAAAAGCACAGATAGTTGAAATTCTCTTATCCTCATCAGTCTCCCATATTCGTTGAGATAAAGCATATATCTTCACATGCCAGTCCTCAATGGATGTATACGACACTACCGATAACTACTCCTTGATTTCCATGCGAGCTCTCGAAGCCTCAGCACTCAGTAAGACTTGCCTCCTCTACTGCTCAGCCTCCCTTTCCATCTTGAGTATTACAAATTACACATTTTATTCAGAGATACAATCTATAGCACAAAATATAGTTTTTAATTGATCCACCCATTCTTTAGTGATTGCATGTTTCAACTTACTTTCGAAAGTTGGTGGATTAACTTTCGAAAGTCTTTTAGTTCGAAGAAGAGGGAAGATACCTCTTCTTCCAACTCTTAGGGCCCTTCTGGCTCCATCACATCCACATCGATTTCATCATTCATATTACCTTATACTCGTCAGCTTGACCTCTCTAGCATTGAACTTCACATACATATTGGGTTCTTCATTTACATCACCATACCTTTGCCAGTTAACTGCTTCTGCATTCTATTCAATGTTCTTCCTTAATCAATAACTTGGTCATTCAACATAACCCATTTCTTGTGCATCTCTCTCTAAAGATCACTATTACTTTGCTTACCTCCTGTAATACATCTTTCCCTCTATACACCCATGGAGACACAATTAGTTATATGACTATGGACTAGTATTACATCGGGAATATACGAGTTTATGTAATCCATTCTATGCCAAGTATTTCCATAAGTAGAAACAATGGCTTGAACCATTGCTCTGATACCAAAATATCACACCCTACTTCTAGACAACCCGACTTGACCAAAGAATTTCAAAAACCAACCAAACACAACCCATACATCTCAAAATAACTTCCCAAAACTTCAAAGTAGTAGAAAAACACCTGTAAGACACTTGAACAGGATGAGGCCGTGGCCTGCTATAGTGGCGCTACGGCTCTAACCCTTCACAGATTCACTAACGCTCACTGACTAGCTGGCGCCACAGCCCCAACATCAGATTTTGTATCAACAAATTGCTGATTTACTGGGCCAACTTCTAACGCACATAACTTCATGCTCCAATCTCCGACTGACCTAGTTCCAACTCCTATAGGTCACTCTCGTCATTATCTAACCATAGACACTAATTTCACTCGAATCCAACTCCATTTGGAGATTCTGGACACCCAACACCATTTTAGCAGCTTTTTGATCAAAACTCACAACTTATCACCTCCAATTGCCACCAAAGGAAAATGGACACCCAGAGACCCTTTACACAGGTCATATTTAGCTAAACCAACATGTCTAAGGAGGATTTACCTTAAAGAAAACTTTCCTTCAAGAGTTGACCCCCTTGAACCCTAAAACCACATAATGGGCTATGTGACTAAACTCACATACATGGCCCAAAACCACCTTTGGGCTCACATCCAACCATTCTAGTATACAAATACCTGCTCATACATTAAAGATCCATATCGAGGTCCACTATCAACATCACACATCATTACATCACATGCATCTTTATACTCCCAGAATACTCATCCAAGTAACCAAACTATATCAACCTACTTGGCACAGAATTACATAACTAAATTATAACCACTAAATATACTTGGAATCCCTGATGATAGAAAGACCGCTAACTCCTTGATCCTTTCCAAACTAGTACCAGAGTCTTCACCTGAAAGGTTAGTCATGGAGGGGAGGGGTGCGAGCCAATGTCTCAGTAACCAGGATCAACCATATACATATACACACACACACACACATATATATATCATATAATTTATGAATGCAATGCATGTCTCCCTTGCACACAGCTAGAACCATGGGCTATCATCATAACAGGATATTTCATATAGATAATTTCCTTCCAACAGTCGGTGAAGATTGATTCCGGGACATCACCAAGCTTACCTCCCATTAGTGCACCTGGCCAAAGGTAATACTAATGTTCGGACTATGACTCTCCTTCCCTTTTTCCACCACGAATTGGTAGTGATTTAGGGAATGTGTAGTTCACTGCGCGCTTTTCCCCTCCTGGCCATAAGAGGTGATTTAGTCACAGGGATCTCATCCTTATCCTCCCTAACATATATAATCCATCCTTATCCTCTCTAATATATATATATATATCATCATATATCATATCGTCATCATATCATCGCCACCCAATCCACCACATATCACAATCTCACAATGTCATGTGGTGATACTCATGTATCATCATATATGTAATTATCATCATCATCATGATATCAATGTCATGCTATGCATCATGTCATATCATATCAATGTCATCATCAAATATGTAATCATTATCATCATAATCATAATCATCATCTAACTGTATGCATACCATGATATATAAAAACAGTACACACAAACACATCAGTATCATGGTATGAAAGAAATATGCATGTATACGCAAATATACGTACTATCATAAAATATAACAATACAATACAAACAAACACCCGGTTACCTCAGGTTGTCAGCACCACGCACACAGGGGCTTAGACAAGCCTCTAGAGCACCCCAATCACGAACTATATGCCTCTGATTAGCCAATCTACCATTAAAACAATATAATACTTTTAATTAACATAACTCCCACAACACTATAATCCAAAATCTAGCTGTCGAAACTTAACTCGAAGTTCTAACAACATACACACATACCAAAAAATCTGAAACAACTATTCAAACACACACCAACACATACCATTTCGGATTTCCACTTCTTTTCCCAAATTTCAACTTAGGGTTTAACTCAAACCCATCATGATCCAATCAAAACTCATACCCAAAGCTTCTTAACACCACAAAACACTCATACAATACAAAATCAAGCATTTTAATCGGTGGAAATTGCTCAAAACAGAAACCCTAAGCTTCAACTCAACTTTCCACCGAAAACAAAGAAGAAAAGAGAAGAGAAAAGGCTAGGGATTACTTACCAACAAAGATCGAGATCTCTTGAGTTCAAAAATGATCTGCCTTGGCCGGATTTCTCATGGCCTAGTGGAGCTCCTCCATTCTCTCTCCGTTTTCTCCTTCTGTGTTTGACTAAAATGTTCTCGATTTAAAGAAATTTTTTGACTTTCGCCGTAGCCCTAGAACAGCTTGCCGTGGCGCCATGGCTTTTAAAGAAAATATTCGAATCTATAACTCTCTCGCCATGGTAGCTCTGCTTCTAGCCACGGCGTGGAGTTCCTTTCTGGTTTAGCTGAACCTTTCCTCTGTTTTACTTCTTCCGGTTCTACACATAATGCCAAAATAAAGTCATGAGGGGTGTTAACACACCAATAAGTTTCACAATTCCATATCATAAAATCAAATCAGAATTTTTTACTGTTCAAGTGTCATATCTTAATAGTAACAAGTTTGAACAAAAATAAACTTTCATTAACAATAAAATATATAATTGGGTACTTTCAGTATTGCTTGCATTATTATATTTTTTTTCGCTAGCACTTGAACAAAAAATAAAACATATTGAATTTATTTGTGTTACAGACATGAGACAACTTATAATATTAAAAGATTCATTTTGAGGGTAGAAAATTCAAGTTTCCCATCAATGAACAATACTATAATAGTTTAATGATATTTGAAGTTCTAAGTCCTGTATAAAAAAATACTCCCTCTAGTCTTTAATATAAGAAATTTTTAACAAAATTATATGGATTAAGAATGTGAGTTAAAACTCATTAACTATCTCGATTTCTCTGAAAATCAAAATATTTTTCCAAAACTGTCCTTATTTAATCTCTTTCTCTCTCTCTCTCTTTGTGATACATTAAATAGGGGTATTTTTTGGAAATATATAACAAATATTACCTCGTATATAGTAAAAGGTCCTATATTTAGGACCATGACAAAAAGTCTTATAATTAAGACCGGAAGGATTAGTTTGTATATGGGTATGTTTGTGTATATAAATATTCAAAATGATTGATCATTATTGGCATTAAGTGATTTTAACTGTAAATTTCAAATCAAAAGATACATTTAAATACAATTGTTGAACGCCCAACAAATATTAATTTTCTTAGACAACACGTGTATGCATAATCCACAAACGCAGCCAAACATGGTTATTTCTCCCTCCGTTTCACTATATAGTGCACTTTTTTAATAAATTTATGTTTTATAATATAGTGCACTTTACGAATTACGTATTGTAATTTTTTTATCTTTCCAAGATTACCCCTAATTAATATATCCAAATATTTATTTATTATTAAAATATTTCATTCCCAATGCATTTAATGAGAATAATTTAAGAAAATGTAGAAAATTTTGTTAGTTATTAATTATTGTCTTGGTTTATATGTAGTAGTTAAAAGTACACTATAAACTAGAACAGAGTGAGTACTTATTACACACGCACGACACATTATGATATAAATGATTGTTAATCACAAAATGGTGAAAAAGAGATGAGTTCATATATACAATTAAATGAAAATGTAATTTAATGGACGAAATTAATTTTTTTTTTTATTTTTTGACTTTAAAAATAATAAATAACATAATATCAAATAAAATCAATAAAAATATAGTAGGAATATTTAAAAAACAAAAATGTGATTGTGAGCGTACCAGAGATAAGAGATAATATACACCTTCCAAGATGCAGCGTTTCATCTAACAGGAGAGATCCAACAAAAGCCAAAACGACAAGCAAAAGAGGGCTGAAAATTGACAGGGAGAGGCCCTCTTTTGCGTACACACCATGCAATAATTACAACCGTTAATCCTTGAGGCACCATTCCCTGAATGTACAAGGTAAATGATCATGCATTAGCAGAGAATGAAATATGGGCTTTGATGGATTGATCCATTTAATCTGAAAAAAATTAGTGGGTTGGACAAGAAATTTAGGAATTTTTATAAGAAACGAACTTTTGAGTCTAAACTTATTTAGCCCAATCAAAAAATGGATTAGCTCGCATGGGCTGTGGGTTGGCCCATTTATCTAATTTTTTTTTATATTTTTTAAATATTTTTCTTAATTAATGATTTTAATAGTGATAATAAATGATGATGTTGATAATTAATATATAGCTAATTGTAGTTGTCTTGATTTAAATAATTATGTATGCAAAAAAAAGTTTGTATTATTTTGTAATGTTAAATTAGATTAAAAATAAAAAAATAAAAAAAATACAGGCTTACGGGCTAACCTGTAACCCATTGAATATGGGTTGAGTTTAAAAAAACATAGTTTATTTTATAATTAGGTTTTTGAGCCAAGCCCTTATGTGACGGGCTGACCCATATGAGCTGAGCTAATTCGAATTCCCACCTCTATGCATCAGTATATATAACCCATACAAATTATATATATATATAGTAAAATTTATTGATAAAAGTCGTTTTTATCAAAATATATGATAAAATTTATATCAAGTTAAATTATTTATAAATCAAAAACAATATGATTCATCACTTTATATAATGCATGGAAAAAATGAGACACTTATTTATAGACAAATTATTTTTTAAAATAAATTAGTAAATTAAACTAATTCATTTAATTAACTAAATGTTCACAAACAAAATAATTTGGATTTATTAAATATTCATAAACTAACGGATTCATAAATTGATATATAAACTAAATAATTTTTAAAATAAAAAATTATATACTTTGATAAAATTAGTTAATAGTTTGTATAAATTATTCTTAAAATTAGAGCCCCCAAGGGGAAATATGAGATTGATAAAGTATACTCCCTATCTAAAATATAAAATATTTTTAACTAATATTTCTAACTATTACATGCATTTTAATGAAAGTTAGTTACTTTCTCTATTTATTAATATAAGATACTTTTAATCGAATTACGCGGATTAAGAATGGGAGTTAAAGTTAATTAACTGTCTTGATTTCTCTAAAAATTCTAATATTTTTTTAAAATTACCCTTATTTAATCTCTTTCTCTTTATCTTTGAATATATTAAATAGGGGTATTTTTTAGAAATATATAATAAATGCTACCTTATATATTATAAAGGGTCTTATATTTATGATCAGGGTAAAATGTACTATATATAGAAATGGAAGAAGTACATTCTTAAAATTTTAAAAAAAATCCAACATTTTATTTTTTATCATTATTAATTATTAATAGTTAAAGTTATTTTTATTACTTTTTATTACATATTAGGAGAGATTGGTTATAAATAAATAGGGTTAAAAAGATGAACTACTTCTAAAATCACATAATATTTTATATTATAAACTAAAAAAAAATATCTTATGTTTTGGACCGGAAGGGGTATAATTTTTGAAAAAAAAAATCATTGAAATATATACCGCATAAGCCACAGTGAGAAGCCTAACATTCCAATGCAACCTCCATTGATTCCAATCCCTCTCAAGGCAACGACCAAATTGTACTCCTCACTCATCTTACTCTGCCACAAAATTTACTCAAAATCAATCATCAATATAATCAATATAAATTAATATAACTTAATATAAAATTAATCTCTATATAGTAAATTGCATTTTTTATGTGTCATGACCAAAGCGACTTTTTATTTTTAAAACTCTACGCGATGCACACTGCCCTCCTGATTAGATATATTAGCAGGGACTAAACGACAACGACATGAGCAAGAGTGAAACGACGATAGTAAGTAAGGGACCTGAACTATGAGCCAAAGGGCAAAAGAGACGCCGCCGCCCAGGGAGCAGGGTGCACCCAGTATGGTGTGCCACCAGAGGAAGAATATGGTAATGCCACTTGGCCGTTACGGTGATTCAAGAGGCTGACGTGGAAGGAAGCAGTGTGTATCTGTGCACCTTTGAAGAATGTTAGAAGCACCGCCCCACCAATTCCGATCAGAGTTCCGATCACCTTTGCCTTCCCTGCTGCTGTTTTTGGATTCAATCTTTCCAATCTGATCATATCCTTTAATGCCTCAATAAGAAGGTTCCAAATATGTACAAAATTTTGAAGGGAATTACGTAGATATATATTTTTCTATATATATTCAATCTTTCTATATATATTTTTCTATTATAATCTTATTGACCTTTTTATATTTGAAATTTAAAATATATCATAAATCATGTTAAATTTCTTTGAATTATTTTAAAAATATACACAATTCTCTTTTGTTTTTAAAATCGATATTTTTTTAGTTTTAATAAAATTACAAAGACCTTCTCACTATTTTTAAGCCACAAGTAAATCTCTTATGAAAATATAAGGGTAGTAGTATGGGTGATTAAAAAAAAAAACAGGAGATTTAGTTATGAAGTTTATTTCTTATATATTCTAAAAAATTGTATAAATTCTGAAAGTTAAAAGCTTATGTAATTTAATAAAAAAGTTCCTATTAATTTGGTGCTAATTAATTTTAAAATATAAAAATTGAAAAGGTTATACCCGAAGCACACGGCCAAGAGGAAGGTCATGACAGGATTAAGAATTGACATTGCTGAAGAAAACGTAACTGATGTCAAAGCCAACGTCTCCAAATATAATGTTTGTTGCAACGTTCCCCTGAAATATATTAATATATATTATCATTAGAGCTCACACATGCACATCGTTTTAAGCTTTTTTTCATTATAATATCTAAATCTTGCACACAAATCTTATGCAAATTTTTTCTTTTCACTTTTCTCGAGAGTAAATTAAAAAAAAATCTTATTGCAAGTATATGTAGATTTTTTATTTTAAAATTATGCTTTAGTTTAATTTAATAAGTTTATACTAAAATATCTTCTATGAATTTAAATACATACTTTCCCTTAAATTTACTATAAACAAAATTTATTCTTTTATATTTTGTTTGTGCGTGTTTGAAAGTAAAAGATACTAATAATTGATAGATGTTGTCTTTATTGAGTTTGTAGAAATGTTGTTTAATTTATTGGAGAATATGTTAATTAAAAATCATATTTACACAATTTTTTATTTAAAGATAAACATCACTAATAAAATGTGTGTGTATTTGAATTTAATTTTTCTTTAAGTTTAATTTTATAAAAGTAGTAAATACACACACACCCCACCCCCATACACTCTAACATCATATGAACATAAAGTATTCTAGCTATTAGATATTCTAAAAAATGTCATTCAAAACTAATGAAATACTACTAGAAGCATTAATTAAGGTATCTTTTTGTGCGCAGTTATTAAGGACATGAAAATAAATAACTTTTTTTATGAAAAAATAAATAACTTTTTTATTATTACATACCCAAGCAAGCCGCAAATAGGTGCTTGACACAGTATAGACCGGGTCATCTTTGATTTCCCTTTCCTGCAAATAATTGAAAAAAAAATTATTTTAAAAGCTTTTTTGTGAAATCAAACACACTATTTATAATTTATGAATAATATAATTTATAATATAAATTTTATATTGTGTGGGTAATAAGGGATGTGATATTCCTTATTTATATTATAAATGATTTTCAACTAATTCATATTTTTTTAAAAAAAATTAGTTATAAATCTCAAGTTTCTAAAAACAAGCTAATATTTTACTTTTATCTTTATTAATTATTAAATTTTATTTTTTTTAAGTTATGAGACAGGTAATAAATTAATAAAAATAAAAAAAATAAACTATTATTAAAATTTAAATCGTCCTGGAGTATATGTACATATAATGTATGAAAGCCCTCTGAAAGACCTGTTAAAGATGAAAGCAAGAGCAGCCATGGAAGCAGTGGCGAAGATAAAACGATAGGCGATAAGAACTCGGACGTTCATGCCGTCGAAGACAGAGATCTTGTAGAGCACATTCAGCACTGCGAATGATAACTGCTCCGTACCATCACCATTAACATGGCAGGCTTCATCCCTTCCACCACCTTCCTTATGTCACTTGTTGTCATCGTCGTCGTCATCGTCCACATTAATTAATCGTTGCGACTGTTATTTCCACCACCTACAGTGGCGGCACCACCAACCGTTGCCCTGAATTAACGGAGAGGAAAGGAAAGTGTTTGTTGAGAAGGGTCGAAGGGGAAAGAGAGAGGCATTTATGGAGTGGGAAAGTAACCGATTCCATTGAAGTGATTAATGGTGCTTTAGAAGATTTGTTATCTTCCACGTCACCATTTAATTAAGCACTGAAAACAAACCAGCCTATGGTTCCTTGCAACCATGGGGCTGATTCCAGGGATGCTGAAGGCTTTAATTTTTTTTTTTTAAAAATATTATAATAAAAATAGTTGAAAGACATTTACCTTTTGCCCTTGGTACTTTTAGAAAAAACCTTAGTCACGACAAATTTTTTTTACTTCATGACAAAAAAATATTTCTCCCTTACATATGTTAAAAAAGGGTCATGATTGAACTAACATTATTGTTGCTATACAAAGAAAATTTTGAGAGGCTTATGTTGGTTTAAAATATAAAAAAAAAAATGTAGATGTTTGGTGTAATAGATGAGATGTTTAAATATTACTTCTCATTAATTTGTGGAAAGTTGTACTTTTCAATAATCATTAATTGATACAATAAAAAAAATAATTGAGGATAATTTTGGTAAAAAATATTTTACTACAAATTAAATGACGTTAACTACAACTAATAATATTAATATGTGTGAAATAGTTTTTTTTTCTTTTATTTAAAACCAAAGGGAGTATTTGTTTATCTATAATAAACTCAGTTGATTTATATTTAATTTGAATCATTTTATAATTTATAATTTCTATTTTAACTATTCCTTCACGGAAAGTTTAAATTTTAAATTATTTCTATGTTATATATATTGTTTTTTTAAGATAACAATACTAATATTTAGTGTGTCTATTCTATATGCATAATTTAAAATGTCTAAATCAAATTTAAACCATTAAAATTTACTATTAGTATAAAATATAAAATCTATAATAAATTAATTGCACAATTCACATATTTGTGAAGGCTCACGTTTTGGAAATTATGCAATATATAATAATAGCCTATCTACTTGTAACAACAACGTCAACAATGAATAATCTTGAGGTCACCGTTCTATTGAAAAATAAAAATATTTTAAATGGCTTTACTGGCTCCCATATGAGTGTTTCAGTACTTTATTTTCTTTGGCCATCATGAGTGTTTTACTGACCGGTAATGCGTGTGTTATTGCTGCTAGTACAGTCACGAATTTGGAAATTATTATTTTAATTGACAATAATGAGTGTAGTATCTTTAGTATGATAAAACTTGTAACAAGAGCAAGCAAATTCTGAAATTATGATTTATAACAGTCATATATTTTCTTTGAGTATAAATATAGAGTGTTTTGATTTGAATATATATATATATACATATGACCATTTTTAAAATGTTATATATAATATTTATTATACATTCAAAAAATACTCTTATTCAATTTATGAAAGAAAAAAAGAAAAAATTTAATAAAGATAGTTTTTTAAAGACATTATAATTTTTAAAAAAATTAAAATAGTTAACTAATCTTCCTTAATTCGTATAATTTAGTTAAAATGGATTTATATTAAGAATTTGAGGGAGTAATATATTATACGAGCTTATAATTCACAATTATCACTATAAAAAAAGAGGTATTTAGAGATGGCCAAAATCTGTCACTAAATAAATCAAAATCCATCTCTAATCTATTAGAGACGAATTTAGAGACCACATTTAAGTCGTCTCTAAAAGTGGCGTTATTAAATAATTAGAGAGGGATTAACTCATCCGTCTCTATTTAGAGACGGATTTATTCCGTCTTTAAATAAAACAAATTCATCTCTAATCTCAATCAAAATTTGTTACCAAAATTATTAAAAATAATCAAATAAAATAATAAAAATAGAATATAATCATCAGTCACTTCACCTCCTAGCCCAAAGCCCATGCCACATCACTGGCCTCACCCAGGTTCGAAATCATGACCTCTTACTTCCAATACCTTTGTAGTCATCATGTTGCCAGTTGAACTGAAATGTTTCTGTAGTCTCTATATGTAATATTAAATATATATTATTTATCTAAACACTAATATATAAACATATATATTTATAAGTCAATATATTATTAAAAAATACACATATGTTTTATATTCAATTATTAATATCATAAAATATTTTATTTATATATATTTATATTTATATGAATATTTATATTATTTTGTTTAGATCTTAAATAATTTTCCTATAAATATATTTGTTTTTCTTTGGAAAGAAAAAAATTATTTTCCTAGCCGACTTTTAAATTTAATTTTTATTTGTAAATAAAAATAATTATATATATTATGTTTATGATCCATATGTTTTAATATTTTATTATGTTATTTTTTGCATAGTCATATCATATAATATATATATATATATATCGTATTTTATATTATTTAATAAATTATATTATATATATGCTTAATATATATTAGAGGTGGGAGGGAACCAGATATGATTGAGTTTTATGTCAGTCCATGATCTAACCCAAAGTCTTGGTTAAATATTATATATATCCATTTTAAATTTAGAAAGAAACATATCTTTTTATTATTTACACCATAAATTTAATTATGGATACCTAATGAAAAAGGATTGAAATTTTATTTGATTTTGATTTGATTTATTTTTTAGTATCATTATTACTTTTAACTTTAATTTTAAAATGTAGATGTAAATTCTCAAAAAAAGGTTGATTTAGAAAGAATTAATGATTAATAAGTTTATAATAAATTTATTGTTGTCACAATTTTTTGAAATTATTATCATGAAATAGAATTAAAAATTAACTTATTAATTCAAAGTAAAATAAATTAATAAAATTAAGATAATCTACTTAGATATTTTAAACCAAATGATATTATTAAAGATAAATTTTTTTTGAAATCAATTCTACAAACATATCAAATATAAAAAATTTATCAACATATAGATTACTAATTAAATAAAAAATATTGTTTAATATTAATTGATTCTAGATATTTGTTAATTACTAGGACAATTAAATGTCATCTATGATAAAATTGCTTACATTCTCTTTTAGTCTAAAATTTCTTAAAACTTCAACGCGTCCTTTAATTTCATTTTACTATTTCTAATCTTAAAGTTCTCTATATATCTCCTCTCTCCTTCATTTCTTATTTTTCATTCTCATCCTATATTCTCAATTTCTCGATCTTCTTCCATCAACTACCAAGCATGCTCCTAAAAAAAAAAAGAAACATTAGGTTTTAGGATTCTGGTAGTTTGGTTTAAGGTCGCTTTTTGAAATATCTTTTAATATGATTAAAAATACAATTCACTTAACTTAAATTAGTTAACTCATGAGTTTGGTCCATTTAACATACTATAATATTTAAAAAATACCCAAAATTTGAAAATATCTCTCAAAATTTAAATTAACATATTACAATATTAAAAAATAATATTATATAAAATTGAAGTAATTTTAAAAACAAATCCGTATCTAAATCCGTCTCTAAATGTGAATTAGAGACTAATTTAGAGACAGACAAGGCACCCGTTGTTGCGTTCATTACAAATGCGTCTCTAAATTTATCTTTAAATAGATATTAGAGATGAATTTAGGGTAAGACATTTATTATTGCATTCACTAAAAATACGTATCTAAATCCATCTCAAAAAAAAATTAGAGATAGGTTTAGTGACAAATTTTTATCCATCGCAATAAATTAAAACATCCGTCACAAAATTCATCTCTAAATGTTAAAGAATTTTCAAGAAATAATAGGATATTTTTAGAGACGGATATAGAGACGAACTTTTTTATTTTAGCGATGAAAAATTAGTTGTTACTAAGTCTGTCTCTATCATATTATTAGATACGGATATAGAGACAGATTTTATTAGAAACGATATATATCTGTCTCAAACTCCGTCTCTAATACTTTTTCATTATTTTTAATATGAAAGAAAGTTATTTTGCTAAAAAAATTTGTTATCCGTCTCTATTTTCGTCTCTAATAGTGACTGATTTTAATCCGTCTCTATAATTCGTAACTAAATGGATATTTTTTTGTAGTGTATGATTTGGCTTAAGAGTGTGATTTAATTCACTTGAAAAAAATACTGTAAGTCAACTTATAATTAGTGGATTCTAGGACAACTGTTTTGAGTGTTTGAGGTTGTCATTGTCAGAAAATTCCAGTCATTAAATCCCCAGAATTTAAGAAGGAAAACAAATGCCATTTCGTTGTGCATGTAATTAGGTTCATGTCGAAAAGCAAAACATACCACCTTTTAAATGTCATTAAAATAAAATTATGAGTCATCCACAATGCTTAAAGGTTAGTGGAGTCTTGGATCAAGCCATTAAGTGATCCACTATGTGTCACTTACGAAACTATCAGCTTGATTATATGTACCATCCACCTTTTTTTTTTTGTGGTAACCTAGATTTATTGTCCGCCTCAAATTAATTCAGACCCCGTTTTACTGGATCTTGCGATGGCGACGGTACCGATGGGATTTATACTATTTATGATTTATACTCTTTCACAACTTCTTCATTTTGGTGGTTCTAAATATAAGAAAAAAAAAGAAGTTAATAATGCATTAAATTTTTTTTTTAAAATATCCCTTTATTAAGGCTCTTCAAAAAGAAATTAATGGTGTATTAAATATATTAGTAATTCACATTAATAAATTAAATAAGGATAATTTTAAAAAAAATTTAAAATATAAGATAAATTAATTAATTTTAACTAAATAAAATTTCTTTTTTTAGCATCCACAAATAGTTTTTTCTCTTATAAATGAGATCAAAGAGAGTAAATAAGTCATTGAAACGTATATTATTGTTGGGAAAAAAAGGTATAATTATATATAGTCCAATTGCAATAATATATGATAAGAGGTTTATTCAAATACAATATATAATAAAAAATTTATTCAAATGCACCTTATAAAAAAGAATTTATTCAAATGCAAGTCAAATTATAAAAAATTCTAAACTTTGCATCCGTTGAGTGAATAATTCTTTTATGATACTTGGCCGCAGCGAATTTTGAAATCTCCACACCCCTTGAACTACCAACAAATTGAACTTCAGTTTTATTCTTTTTTTTCTTTTCTACCAACACATTATGTTGTTGAAAGTCAAAACTTTTATATGTATGTATATATCTACTCCTTTTACTTTCAAAAGTCACTTAGAGAAAAGTTCTTTATGGCTCAAAATATAAATTATATTTAGATAATTAAATGAATTTTTTTCATAATTATACTTCATTAATTAGTGAGAGAGAGAGAGAGATAACATAAGAGATTAAATTTATTATTGAAAAGGTACATCATTTAATTAGCGGCAATTCTAAAAAAAATTACGTCATCTGCTTTTTTATTAAGAAATTTTTTATTTCATTTATCTGTTACTTTTAAATTTCAATACAATATTAATTAATATTATTCCAATTACACTCTTATCAATCCTTTTAAATGTACAAGATCATATTAATTGCCCTTTCTTATATATCTCTTTATTGAAGAACATGTTAAGAAATTTAAAAAAAATTCTAATGCATTAATTATATTTTTAATTTACGTGCTAAAACCTTAAATGATACATAAAAAAAATAAAAATAGTAAAATTGACTCATATTTGAGGTTAGAGATAATACTCCCTCTGATATCAAATATAAGAGAACTTTGTAAACTAGGTTTGGTTTAAAATATAAGAGAGAAAAATATAAATTTATATAGTAATAAATCCTGTATTTCAAAAATACTCCTCAACTATTGTAGTTTTGAATAAGTATTAATTAATTTAGTGTAAAGAAAAATAACATTGATTGAAGACAATTTTGAAAAGAAAAATATATTTGACTGCAAATTAAATAGGTTTAATTAATTTTATTAATATGTGTAAAATAATTTTTTTCTCCTCTTATATTTAAATGCAGAGGGAGTATATGTTATATGTTTGCTCACTACAAATTATTATATTCTTGATGGTGGAATAGTGAAAGTGCTTCACGATAACTATGTTGGAGTCCACCAAATGTTGTGAGAAATATTAAATTTGACTATAATTGGTATCTATGAGTAGAATGACTTGCTATAAATTCAGCTTGCATTGAAGATCAACGATGTGCAAAAAATACAAATGCAAAACAAAAAAGTCTCACTCAAAATATATTTGTGGCAGCTTGTCCCTTTTTAGCTATTTTTGCGGTAGTTTTCTCCATTAAGGAAAATAATCTGGAAAATGTATCGAGACTGATGTTTTATTTGATTAACAAATATTTTTAATTGAATATTTTAAGTTGTTTTTAGAAGTGGGAAATACAAATATCAACCCAAAGGGAACACTCCCTCGTAGCATTCCTTAACGGGAAAACCTCTTGCATGCAAAATGTTATAATATAATTAGAATATATTATGTTATTATTTAATATTAAGGTAATTTTGAATAATTTAATTTTACATGGGTTCTAATTATTATTTTTTGATGCAACATGGTTCTAATTATTAATTGGATTTAAATATTAGCCATTGTTGAAATGGGCTTATAACTAAAGCCCAAGTGAGAAGTATTACTTTGTCTTGGTTCCATCATTATCCAAATAAAACTAGGCTAACAACTGAGGGCCTTTTTTAGTTTATAATTTGATAACTCAGATTTGCAAACATTATTTTTTTTCTTTTTTATCAAAACATGTTTTATGGAAAATTTTAATTATTTTAACTTATTTTTTTACAAAATTGAAAACCAAATGAATATTAAAACCTAACCATTACAAGATCTTTAGTAATTGCCTTAGTGTATGAAAATCCCTCTTCCTCAATATTTGAAATAAACCTTAATTAGTTGTTCTCTAATGTATCTTCTATGATGAACAAATAAGATATGCACATGCATATCTGATATGTTGATATTATCAAATCTAAAAATATATATGATATTTTTATGATATGTATATATAAAATACAAGAAAAATTCATAAAACAAAAGCAAATTCATAAAAGAGAAGAAATGTAATTGCAATATAAAAAATTCAAACTAAGAAGAATAACACATTTATAGTCATTTAATTCATAAACCCTATGAGATTATTAACAAGGTCTTAATACAGTTGGTAGATAATTATTTCCCTTAAATATGCTGATTTGGATTTGATCTTTAGCCATATATATGAAAAATGCCTTGTTGAGAAAGGCAAAATTAACTTCGGTGATTTCTATATCTTGAAGACATTAGTATTTAGATATGTATCAAAATTAATTTTTTATTTTTTAAAAAATAATAAATTGGATATGTATCTAAAAGTATCGGTATAGTATTGAAGAAGTATCCGTGATATGTTGGTGCATCATAGTGTATCATCAATATACCAATATCAAGATTAGTTATCAATATGAAAGATAAAATCTACATAGAGCTATATTGATTACAAATCTTATATCATGTAACTCATTCATCAAGTTTTGTGCAATGCACTAGAGGACCACCAAACATGCTAATAATAACAATTACACTATCTGAATTCTTAAAATTGAACACATAGAAAGTTAATATTTCTTGAACATTCTTTCTTTTTCTTCTTCTTATTGTGGACTGTCTTGTCTTGTCTCACTTCCATTATTTGCATCTTGATGGTCCCTCTCATCATCTGAAGGGTCGATACTGTTTTCGTGGTTGCTTTTCTCGTTGTCAATGGCAGATTTGATGACGATTTCTACTGTGGGTGACGCGTCGAGGCTCTGGGATGGCACTATAAGATTCCTCTTCTTCATCTCTTTACCTTTACCCCATAGAACTACATATAATCCCACCACTATCAATACTCCTCCAATTATACTGCATACACAATTAAGTGTCACAATTCCATATATAATATTATACATTAATAGTAGTAGCAACAAGCTTGAACAGAAAATAATGGTTTCATTTTTTGGATAAAAAACACTTTCATTAACTAAGACTGTATTTTTTAGGGTTAAAAAAGAAAAGAAAAAAAAAAACTGAGACTACTTTTGAGTTCTCACACACACAAACACATGCACATCCATTCCCGCAAGCAAACATACGTGAAATTTATAAACATAAGGTAGACAACAACAACAAAAAATCAATGAGCATATAAAGATAAGACGTATACCTTCCAAGATGTAGCGTTTCGTCTAACAAGAGAGATCCAACAAAAGCCAAAATGACAAGCAAGAGAGGGTTGAAAATTGACACAAAGAGAGGCCCTCTTTTGTGTACACACCATGCAATCATCACCACGGTCAATCCTGAAGGCACCATTCCCTACATATGCATTATATATGTAATGCTTAAAATTTACGATTTTAAAAAATCAATATAAAACAATAAAATAGAATATTGAAACTGGATACTTTTCCCCCTTAATGTTACATTAAGTCTAATAAATGAGTCTCACTTTTCATGATTTATGAATTGTGTGACTTACTATAATTCTTGTTACGCATATTAGCATAAATATATATTGATATATATATATATATATAATAATCATGATAATACCATTTTACTTCTGTTATGCAACAGTAAATTTATAGTTGTTGAAAGAATAAACCATCTAGATCAACTTTAAATGATCTAGATGGTTTATACTTATTTTCATTGTCAAGTACTTGGATTTGTGATTAAAATAGGAGCACAATGTGTGAGCAGTATATATGTGTGTAATACGCTTGTCGCTTGACAACCATAACCTATTATTGATTACCATAGATTAATGCCAACTATCATCAACTACCACCTTTTTAGTTGCTGCTCACCGCCAACCGCCACCATATGTATTTAGCTGCTACTATTTGCCATCATCCACCGATACTCAAAACATGTTTGCAAATTAATTTTTCCAATTGGATTTTTTTTAAAAAAAAATTTTGTTTATAGATGTGATTTTCAGGACAAATGATTCAAAGGGATTTTTTATTTCTTATTTCCAAAACTTATTTTTGAAAAACAATTTCACAAAAATGTTTTAAAAACATCAAAACAAAAAACAGAATCAAACATGCCATTGATATCTCTTTACAATGTGTATATATATATAGACAATTGTAATTAAATTTAAAGCAAAATCATGTTACTTATTTTAAATTTTTTAAGCGTATATTGAAAAACATTTAAGTTAATTAGATACATACCGCATATGCCACAGTGAGAAGCCTAACATTCCAATCCAACCTCCATTGACTCCAATTCCTCTCAAGGCAAAGAGTGAATGCAACAGATATCACCGATGCCATCAGAGACATCAAACATGTGCTTGTGTAGTGATTTTTGTACTTCTCACTCATCTTTGTCTGCCACAAATTTAATCACAATTTCGTATATATACAACAATTAACGAAAGAGAATAGAGATAATTAAGATCCTTTTTTTTTTCTTTCTCTATACATGATCTTCTTTAAGTAGAGAGAGAGAGAGAAAGAGAATAGTACTATTAATTTTTTAAGTAGAGAGAGAGAGTATATATGTTCCACCTCCATAGTATGTTTCATATAGAGATGAGATCCATTAATTTTTTATTTTCTCTGTTGAAGTATTTCACTAGAACCAAATTACCTGAACTATTAACCAAAGAGCAAAAGCGACGCTGCTGCCTAGGACACAAAGTGCACCCAGGACGGTGTTACCACCGGAGGAGGAATATGGTGATGCCACGTGGCCATTATGGGGATGCAAGAGGCTGATGTGGAAGGAGGCAGTGTGTATTTGTCCACCTTTGACGAATGTTAGAAGCATGGCCCCACCGATTCCGATCAGAGTTCCCGCGATCTTCGCCTTCCCTGATGCTGTTTTTAGATTTAATCCTTCCAACCTGACAAAAAACCTTAAAATTACACACATAGGCCTCCTTTCTATTTTTTTTATATGTATACCATTTCGTTTTTGGCCAACATTCTATTTTCAAAATATATAGAAAAAGAAAATTTGGTCTTTAAGAAAAGTCTAGTGGTAATTAGTTTTTTAAAGCATAAAAATTGGAATGAAAATAATAATGGAGCCCATACCTGAAGCAAAGGGCCAAGAGGAAGGTGATGGCAGGGGTAAGATTCGACATTGCCGAAGAAAACGTAACTGACGTTAATGCTAACGATTCCAAGTATAATGTTTGTGCCAGCGTTCCTCTGCAATATATTAATACATATATATATATATATATATATTATTAGTAGAGCTTTATAACGTATATAATTTTAACTAGCTGTGCTCAGCATGTTATATAGAGTTCTAAAAATGTTGTGAGCAATGAAGTTTATTTTAAGCTTTTTTTTTGGCCAAAACTTTTGTTATAAATTTTAAACTTACATAAATATATAAGTTTAATTTCCTTTCACTTCACTTGAGAGAAAACAAGAAACGAACCTCTTACGATAATTTAACCATTTCTATTGAGACAAAATTTTATAAAGCATTATATAGATTTCTTTTTAATTTTTTTAAAAATGTATACTTTCGTTTATTTTAAAAAATTTTACTTCAAATATCTTCTACTAATTAAATACTTGACGCCAAAAGAAAAAAAAAATTAAATACACATTATTCTGTGTCTTTGACCCAATAGTTGGCCAAAGAAAAAAAAAACGATGGTTAAATTTAATAAAAATAAGATTTACTATTTTTTGTTTGTTGTGAATTTTCAAAAATAGGTTTTTTACTAATTTTTTAAAATATCATTTAATTTATTAGAGATTATTTTGAATAAAAATTTAAAATATTAATAAAATATAAAAAAATTTATTTTAAAATAAACCACACTTAAAATAAATTACATTTATATTAACTTGAATTCAAATTTAATTGATTTTAATTTTGTGTTAATATATATAAATATATCTTATGAATATCAATATAAAATATAAAAAACGAGTGGTTCATCTTGTCATACAAATACATAGGACCACCATAGTTAGAAATTTTATTCAAAACTGATAGGGTAGAAGCTCAGATAATAAAAGTAAGGTGGAGTATAGGGAGTAATCAAGAATTTAAATTGTTGAAATACAAAAAAAAAAAAAAATAAAAGCATTAAGACTTGTATAGATAGAACACAAATATTTCATTGTTTGTTATTACATACCCAAATAAGCCAAATGTATTAAAAACCGGACCAGACCCGCCGATTCGACCAGGAATCGGGCCCTGGTCTGGTTCGGTCCGGTTATAGATGAAGACCGGAACTCTTCAGAACCGGTGCGAATCGGAGTAAAATCGGTCAAACTGGTCAAGAACCGGCCAAAAATCAGTACAAAACCGGTTTGAACCAGTTTGACCTCTTTTTTTTTTTAATTTTTTTAAATATTTTTTAAATTTTTAAGATAAAATAACATTATTTTTAGTATTAAATAACATTATTTTTTGTATAAATTTTTTATTTTTATATTATAATATAGTATAAAGATTATTATGATACATAATTATAAATAATGATAAATTTACTTAACAAATAATATAAAAATAGAATATTAATTGACTATTTTGAATTCAAAATTTAATTATAGATGAATATTAATTCGTTTAAATTTTAATATTTGGTTGTAAAACTCATTAATAACATTTTTAATTTTCTATATATTATTAAATTTATTTTTCATCTTAGATTGAATGTTAATTTTATGATCATGGATAAATATTTTTCATATTTTTAAAATATATTAATTTATTCACAACTAGTCCAACCCTAATCTAACCATTGAACCTTAAATCGTTACTTCATTCGGTTCAATGGCCAGTCTGATTTTTAATATAAATATATCTTTTGAATATCAATACAAAATATTAACAACGAGGGGTTCATCTTGTCATACAAATATATAGGAGCACCATATTTAGAAATTTTATTTAAAATTGATAGGGTAGAAGTTCAGATAATAAAAGTAAGGTGGAGTATAGGGAGTGATCAAGAATTTAAATTGTTGAATTACAAAAAAAAAATTAAAAGCATTAAGACTTCTATAGATAGTACACAAATCATTGTTTATTATTACATACCCAAATAAGGCACTGAGGGCTGCTTGAAACAGCACGGTCCACGTCATCTTTGATTTGTTTTTCCTGCAAATAATTGAAAAAATATAATTATTTTAAAAGCTCCTTCTCAAGGTTAATTAGTCTACATAAGTGGTTCAAATTATAAGGTTTAATTCACTCTCTCGTTATCCCATCTTTTAGTTATATATATACATATATTTGTGTACACCTGATATTTTGAATTCACTCTACTTCAATTGGAGTGTTTATTGAGATCAAAACTAATTTGAATAAAGCTAGTTATCCCATTTTCTAGTTATATTTTATTCTTCTTGTTGGACCCAAAATTTTAGAACAGTTTATATGATTAACTTAACCGAATTATTATTTAGAAAATAATACAGTTCATCAAAAATATTTACATGGAAAGATAAGAAATTTTAAATTATTCTAAGATAAAAAATTTTAACGTAGATCCTTGAACACTACATCATATATAACAAATTTTAAAATTTGATTTAATAGTGCCGGATACTAGATAATTATGTAAAAAACTATGTATATATTTAACAAATTAATGTATTGAAAATAAAAAAATATAAAGAAATTGAGTTTCGATCAAATATTTCAAAAGCAATATAAAGATATATAAAATAGAAAAACCAAAAATTTAGTTTTTTTATTAGTTCTTAAATCATTTTAGAACTTTTTGAAAAATAAAAGCTCAGGAAACATATTGTGAAGTATGATATGTATATCATATATATATATATATCATATAGGTCTATCTTTCTATTTAAAGTATTGATGTAATTAATAGAGTACATAATTTAGAGGAAGAATTATATTTTTATCCATATTATATTCCATTCAGCTTTTAATTTGATCTTTATAATTTAAAAATTCGTAATTGTTTTGAATAATTTTTTTACTATAAACCCTGCCTATAAATGCACACAATAAGTTAATCATAGAACCCAAACAGGTATAATAATAATAATCTTAGCCAACTACCTGAGACTTGCTTAGCTAGCAATAGTGGGAAGCGATATGATATGGTTTATAGGTTCAAGCCTATTTGATGTAACAAAAAGAAGTATAATAATAATAATAATAGTGTTATAGACACTAGAAGTAATTAAACTATAATTAAATGTGTAAAGATGTATGTGAGTAATAAAGAACCTTTCGAAGAAGAAAGCAAGAGGAGCCATGAAAGCAGTGGCGAAAATAAAGCGATAGGCGATAAGTACTCGCACGTTCATGCCATTGTACACAGATAGCTTATACAACACATTCATCACTGCATATGTTATCTGCACCATCACCATTAACATCACTGGCTTCACCCCTTCCTCCACCTTCCTCATATCTCTCCCCATTGTTTGTATCTATTATCTCCACCACCCACAACGTCGCCACCATCAGCCGATGCCCTATTTATATATATATATCAGAGAGAGAGAAAGAGAGGTGTTTGTGGCAAAAGGTTGAAGGTGAAAGGGGAGAATTTATAGGGGGACAAAATATTGCCACCCCATTGTGGTAATGGTGCTTCAGTAGTTTGTTGTCTCCACATCATCTGACAAGAACTGTGAAACAGAAGAATCTGGTTTTTCAATTCATGGGGCTGATTGTAGTGTATGAGGGCTGCAGTATTTATGAGTTATGTTTTATATATATTTTTTCTACTTCTTAACTGAAATACATAAATTAGGGATAGGCGTTAAAATAAATTAACTATCTTATTTATTAAAAAATCATAATATATATATATATTTTAAAACTTATTATTATTCAATCTCTTTTTCTCTTATTCGTTAAATATGGGAATTTTTTATAATGTACAATAAATATTACTTTATATTGCTCTGTTTCATTTTATGTGTTATTTTAAAAAATTTTAAATGTCACATTTTATCTCTTATTTTAGAAAATCAATGAAGAATTAATTATTTTTTCAACTACACCCTTAAGTATTTAATAGTATATTATTTCAGAAAACCAATATTATAAATAGTAAATAAGTAATAATTAAGAACAATTAAGTAAAATTACATCATTCATTAGGTTATTTATTATCTTTTTTAATCCTTGTGTCAAAATCTTAAAAAACAAATAAAATTGGACAAAAGGAATATTTTAGAAAAGCTCCTATAGATAAAAGGCCTTATAATTATGATCAATAAAAGTATAATTTATTCTACCTACATATAAATGCAACTCTAATTTCTAATAAGAATTTTAAATTCTAAATTCCATAATAAACTACATACTCCTTCCATCCCATTTTATTTGCTATTTTAAGATTTTTTACATAGACCAATAAAGCTATTAAATGACTTAGAGTATAGTAAAATTTAATGATATTTTATCAAAATATCCTTAAATTAAATATTAAAAGATGATTTGTATTCCACCTACCATTGTTTTTAATGAAAGGTAAAATGGTAAAAAGAATAATTAATATTTTATTGGTAATATAAAATGACAGATAAATTGGAACATTTAAAATTTTTTAAAATGACAAATAAAATGGGACAGATGGAGTATTTAAATTTATTTAAACATTCTGTTGTCGAAAATGTGCTGTGTTGGTATTTTAGAATTTTGTCTATTAGCTTGAGTTAATGGTCGTGTGAGTAACTTGATTCAATAGCTACCATTTATGATAAACCAAATATGTAGGACTCGTTTGGTTCTCAATTTTGTAAAATTAAATTAAAATAAATGAAGTTTGTAAAAATGAAGGTTAGATAAAATAAAGTTTGTTGTACATTGTTATATTTGGATATTCTTTTTGTAAAAGTAAGTTTGACAAAAAATATGTTTAGCTGATAAGAATTAAAAGTACTTTTAGATGTATAATATAGAGTAAATTTACTTCTCCTTTTTCAAAACCCACGTTTTGTTAAAGGAAAAGCAACTTTTCCCCTCATTTTCCAAAATTATAGTTTAACTCACTTTTTATTTTTCATAAAGATAAACCAAACAGGTACACGTAATCATTAAATCAAATCGCCCTCTCATGTTGGGCTGTTGAGTTAATTAAATGAATCAAATTTTGAATAAAAAATATTTTTTCTGATCCTAGATAGAGGACCTTTCACCTTAATCTTAAATATAAAATTATTTTTAAAATACAGGGCAATATTTATTATACATTATAAAAAATATCCCTATTTAATTAATAAAAGAGAGAAAGAAAAATGAATTCAATAAGGATAACTTTGGAAATATATGGTGAGTTTTGAAAAAATTAAGGTTAGTTAGTTAATTTTAACTTATATCCTTAATTCTTATAATTTGATTAAAAAAATCTTATATTAAGGAATGAGAAAGAATCATTTTTAACAAGAGTCAATGTTTTCTCCAACATTAACTTATATCCATAGGAATGTCTCTCCCTCAAACACAGTCTTTTTTTCTTGTTGTCTTCTTTGCAAATTAATTTTTACAGGTCACAGATAGATTAACTTTTTTATGTTTAGAAAGAGAAAAGTATGAAAATTGGTTATTTATTAATGTCAAATTATTTTAATTATATTGATCAATAGTTGATATGTAGAATATGATCAGTTGATAAGTCAAATCTGTCATTTACCAGAGCTGATGCATGAATACCCCTAGTGCGTTCACTAGTGGGAACTGGGAATGATTTGCCAACCACATCCACTACCACAAAAAGGCTAAAAGTATAAAACTAAAGTTATTTAAATATTTATTGTTAAGCTTTTAAATAATTTATGTAATTTAATTTTTCGCTCAATAGTATCAATCTCAATATTTTGAAATTAATTGCAATCAATTGTTCGCTTTGTTATCCCTTTATGGAAAAAAATACAACAAATAGTAACTTAATTTTTTTTTTCACCTAGGGCCAACCCTTTAATTATTTCCGGTAGCACTATGAACTACAGGCATGATATTTTTATTATATTCTGGCCGAAGTGATCAGTTAGATTCAGTTTTCAGAACCTTGGTTTCTTCCTCAAATTAATTTGTATTTGATTTTTATACTGTTTCAGTTAGTTTTTTTTTTCTTCCAATACTTTGCGTACTAACTAAGGAATGAACAATTTGAAAATGCTAATTATATAGGCATGAGTTTTTAAAACTCCTAATTATACAGGCATCGATTTTTAAAATGTTATTTTAATTGACTACAATGATTCGAATATTTTTAGTATGAAAAAACTTTTAATGAGAACATGAAAAATCTGAACTTCTGATTTATAACAATTATCATATAATATCTTTTACGAGCATATAATTTAAAATTATAATTTCTATAACAGTTTGATTTAATTTGCATCGCAAAAATGGGTTAAATTATAATCAGTGGATTCTAGGACCATGGTTTAGAGTTTGAGGTTGTCATTGTCTAGAAAATTTCAGCCACAAAAATCTTCACAATTTGAGAAGAAAAGCAAACTGTTAAGTGAGATTAATATAAAATTACAAGTCATACACAATGTTTCAAGGTTAGTGGAGTCTTAGAATCATTCCATTAATTATCTAGTATGGAAGAATTCAAAGACATTAAATCACCACTTATGAAACTATCATCTCTCTTGAACCTTCGACTTCTTTTTTATTTCCAACTGGATTAGCACTGGTCATGTATTGTATGTAGATGATTAATTGATATATTCGTGAATCTAGATCAATTAAATGGATCATGTGCATTATATGAAGTTTAAGCTATATTGCACGGATATTTCAAAAAATAAAATGTACCTGTATCCGATATGTATCAGATATGATATGCATACCGTACTTCATGATACATATTATATATATATCCTTAGTTTTTCTTCTTCAAAAATTTTAAAATGACTAAAAATATAATAAAAAAATCAATTTTTAATTTCTTATATTAGATATTTTTATATTATTTTTAAAATCTCTATTTAAAACTCAATTTTTTCATTTTTTTTATCTTTGGTACACCAATTTCTTGAATATATACATAAATTTTTATATGTATATTTCCTGTACCCATATCCTAAAATTTTAAAAATTATCATACCAGGCGTATTGTATCATGTCGTACCGGATACCCACACCTGTATCTGTGCATCTTAAACTGTTCAAGAAATAATGTGCACTTTTCATAATATGTAAATAGTATGATTTAATATGAAATTTTATGTTGATAATATTGATATTTATATTGATGATGTATAAAAAGAAGATAAATATGAATTAATCTTTATTAATAATAGTTATTGAAGCATATAATTATGTAGTCCATTTTCAACAGATAATGAGAAATTTAATCAAATACAGCTCAAATTATATTAATTAAAAAATTTTATACTTTGTATCCATTTAGTTAATAATTTTTAAATGATGTGATTTTTAAAATCTCCACATCTATATCTTTAACTATAAACATAAAGCAACAATGTCTCACTCAATATATGGCAGATCGTCTTTTTTTAGCTGCTTTTGTATTCATGGCAAAGGTGAAAAAACTCCAATTGGCACCAATTATCTTCACTAAGCATATAATTTGGAAAATGTTTTTAGGATTGACATACATATATTTACTTTGAATTACAAATTTTTTAGTTGAATATTCTAAGTTGTTTCTGGTTAGTAATACTTTTATATTAAACCTTAGATGTTTCCAATGTATCATGAATATACTAAATAAAAATAAATCAATATCAATATGAACGTCAATATTTATCAATGTAATAGATAAAATCTATAGGAAACTCCATTGTTAGCAAATTGTCTATATATAATTAGAGACATTTTTTCATATATTGCATAGAGTCTAAGGTGAGATATACTGTTCATAACTTATTAACAGCAATCAGCTACAGATTTAATTTATTGCTACAACTCATTTCTCAATCTCCAAACAATACATGCATGGGAGCACCGCTAAATGTGCCTAATAATAACTATTCTATCTAAATTCTTGATTTGAACATTGAAAGTTCGTATTTCTTAGACATTCATTCTTTCTTCCTTCTTCTTCTTGTTCTTCTTATTGTGGACTATCATGTCTGGTTTCACTTCCATTTTCACCATTTTCCTGGTCCTTAACATCACTTGAAGAATTAATACTCCTTTCGTGGTTGCCTTTCTCGTCGTCTAGACTAGATTTGACGATGATTTCCACTGTGGGTGACACATGGTGACTCTGTGATGGTACTATAAGGTTCTTCTTCTTCATCTCTTTGCCTTTACCCCATAGAACTGCGTATAATCCAATCACAATCAGCACCCCTCCAATTATACTGCACATTATAAAATCAAATCAGAATTTCTTATAGGCTATGTCCATATTACACATTAATAGTAATGGTAACAAGCTTGAACCAAAAATAAATAAATAAAACACTTTCCCTAACTAGAGATTTATAACTGGGTTGTTTGAATTTCACTTCATTTTTATACTTTTGGTTTGTACGCTTAGCTAAAAAGTAAAACATATTTATTGCAAGCATTTGTAACAATGCATGTGAGAACTAAAAGTACTAAATTATTTGTTTATTTGATCACCTGAATTAGGTATTTAATTCTCAATCTTTAATAATTGGATAATTTAGTACTTACAATGTACTAAATTATTATTTTTTTATATGATCACGCACACACATATGTATATATGCGTACACGAAGGTTAACACACATGATTGCATGCACAAGACGAGCATTATGAATATGAATATTAAAATGATAATTAATTTGGTGAAAAAAAAAGAGTTCGAATGTGAAATTAACTGAACTAGCTAAAAAGATAAAACTAAATTGTAATGCGCATTGCACTACTTTTAAAGTAATAATTAAAATGGAAATCATCGAATAAAATTTATAAAAATAAAATAGACAATTTTGTGAGCATACAACATATAAGAGAGAATATACCATCCAAGATGTAGCTTTTCATCTAACAGGAGAGATCCAACAAAAGCCAAAATGACAAGCAAAAGAGGGCTGAAAATTGACACAAAGAGAGGTCCTCTCTTTTGTGTACACCATGCAATCATCACCACCGTTAATCCAGAAGGCACCATTCCCTATATATAGATATAAAAAGTAATTAAAATTCGCATTTTCAAAAAAAGAAATATAAAGTATTAAAAAAGTGGACAATCATGTACATTTATTTTTTAAAATATTGCATGCATTTGATGAATGGGTTGCATTAATTCATAACTTAAAAATAATGTGGCTTCTTATAGATTTTTTTTATAAAATTAATCATAAATTGATACTAATATTTGTTTTAAAAAAAAGTGAGTCTTAACAATGACTACATCTTATGGTAAAAAAAACATTCAATTACTACATCCAACACTTTTTATCTTTAAAAATCCAACAAATTTTAGGTAACAATAAAGAAAGGATAATATTTGATTGATCTCTCAAGTGGTAAATATCTCATTCATTTAGTCAAGTTTCAAAATACAGTATCGCTCGCTAGAGAAAGTAAGGGGAAGTCAAAATTTTCGAAAAGTAGATCCATCACTTTTGCTTGATTTAAAAAAAAATTAAATGTTCTCAAGGAATTGAGTTTAAATTTGAGAAGTTTTACTTCTCGGATAGTTTATAATACCTTTTTAAAAATACCCTTGATTTTTTATCCATTTTCTTAATGAAAAAGATATTTATATATTTAATACTAAAATACATCTATTGATTTATAAAACTAATTTGAACTTCTTAGAAATTAATCAAAAGAAATGAAGCATGAACTTCTTGGCAAGTACCAAGTGACCCCTATGTGTATGGATATAAATTTGATTTATTATGAATCAGTATATTAACATATTATGTCAAAATAAAATAACTTACAATGCATATTTTGCGCTATTATTTTTAAAATGCATTATGCATTCATTTGCATGATAGAGGGATTGTACTTTTAATCGGGCCTCAACTCTGTTCACATGCAGGAAGTTTAGAATTTCTTTTTTTAATATTTATGTTTTGAAAAACTAAATCTATTATAAATAAACAATGACATTAATAAACAACAAGGTAATAATACTCTTTATTAACCATATAAGCCATCGTGAGAAGTATACCGCATAAGCAACAGTGAGAAGCCTAACATTCCAACCCAACCTCCATTGACTCCAATCCTTCTCATGATAAAGAGCAAATGCAGTAGATATCACCGACGCCATTAGAGACATAAGAAATGTGCTCGTGTAATGATTTTTGAACTTCTCACTCATTTTAGTCTGCCACAAAATTTAATCACAATATTAGTATATCAATATAAAATATGCAGGAAGTAACATTGTTTACAAGTTATATGTAAATAATATACTGTTAACCTTGATTTTCATGAATCTATACAGAATTGCAAGTCTACTTATATTACAGAAAAACTTTGGTGAATCACATTTTGAGAATGTGACCAAAATAACAAATTTATTATAAAATAGAATCTCTTATCACTTTTTTTTTTTCAATTTTACTACTTGGTCTTTCAATTTTTACCATTTCTTATTAGTCAAAAGTTTTTCTTTATAATTAATTTTTTCTATTGATCTTTAATTATAATTCCCCCTAAAAACTTTAATGAGTCAACTATTTATGAGCAATGAATTGTGCCTTTTATATCTTTCAGACCCTAAGCAATGCATAGGTCCATAATTCTCTTTTTAGTCCAAAATATAAGTCTTTTTTTAGAATATTTTTTTGATATAAAATATAAGTCATATTTAAGTAAATTGAAAAATATTATTTATTTTTAATTAATTTATTAGAAAGAAAATTGTCATAGAGATTGTCTTTATTAAAGGTAATATTAAAAAATAATGTAAGTTTTTGATAAATTTAATTAGTTTAATTTTTTTTCTTAATTTATGTATAGCTAATCAAATATAACTAATATTTTAGAGTGAATAAGTAATTTTGTATATTTGTGGTGAACTAATTAAATGACAATAAGACAACTGAAAGTGAAACAACAAAAGAAAATAAGGGACCTGAAAGATGAGCCACAGGGCAAAAGAGATGCTGCTGCCTAAGGCAGAGAGTGCACCAAGTAAGAAGTTACTGCCAGAGGAAGAATACGGTGATGCCACGTGGCCATTATGACGATGTAACAGGTTGACGTGGAAGGAGGCAGTGTGTATCTGTGCACCTTTGAAGAATGTTAGAAGCATGGCCCCACCAATTCCGACAAGAGTTCCAATGATCTTTGCCCTCCCTGCTGCTGATTTTAGGTTTAATCTCTCCAATCTGACCATAAACTTTAATGCTTCAACAAGAAGGTTCCAAATACATGCATTACTTTGAAGAGAATTACATATATACTGTTCGGGTTCCATCAAAAACTTTATAGACCATTTTGTAATTAAAATTTATAACAAATACGTATAATTTTTGAGTTTTTTTTAAACTAGGCATATTTCTATATTATTATTATTTTTAAAATAAATACAAATATTCAATTTGCTAAAATTACGTAATTTTTTCTTTATTTTATAAGTTTACATAAACCATTCCTGAAACAAAAGATTAAATTGGACAAATCTCTTCTGATTTTTGTTGAAATTACATGGACATCTAGTATTTGTAAAATATGCACAAATCTCAGTGAAAGTATAAGAAAAGTCTTTATGATTTCAGAAAAAAATGCGAAATCTCTATACATATATATATGATTTATTTCTTGTTCTAAAAAAAAATTGTATAAATTCTAAAACTAGAAGAAAAATGTGTATAATCTAATATTATATACATTCTATAGGAAACCGATGTGACATGTATAGCTTGGGAATTGTTATTTGATGTTAGTTATATGGCTTTCTTTTTAACCTTTGTACTTTGATATAATTTATATGACTTTGTATTTTGCCTTTTTGTGTCATTTTCTTATAAATATTTGGCAAATACATTTTCCATGCAGTGCATGGGACAGAGATCTAGTTGAATATAAAACTCAAAGGTGGTCAATTTATTTTATATTTTGTCTTGAGAAGTGGTCTAATGTTAATTAATTTCAAAACATAAAAAATAAAATGAAAGTAAAGAAGGTTATACCTGAAGCAGAGGGCCAAAAGGAAGGTCATAGCAGGATTAAGATTTGACATTGCCGAAGAAAACGTCACTGATGTTAACGCCAGGGTCTCCAAGTATAAGGTTTGTCCCAAAGTGCCTCTGCAAACAAAAGTCATCGATATATTAATATATTATTAGTCCACCATACTCAATTAAATTACTTAACTAGACAGTTTCTTTTTTTTTTATTGCGTGAAGATTAAAATTTGATCTGCATTATTTATAATTTGAGAATAATATGACACCATGGCTAATTGCTATTTAAATTTTATTATACATATAGATAATTTTAATTGTTCTTTTTTATACCAATTATAGTTATATTAAAAATATTCTATTAGATATTCTCAATAATTGCATTTAAAACTAACGAAATATAAGTAGTAGGAGTTGGTTGATCACATAAAGTGATTTTTATGGAAAAAATAACTCTCGTTCCTTTATCTTTTCAATTTTTTTGAGCGGGTATCTTTTAATTAAAAATATTGAAAAAATTACTAAACTAGATCTAATAAAAAATATATTACATTTTTGTTTCTCTTCCTATTCTTGCCACAATCTCAAAACTTGTCTAAATTGTCATTGTCTTTTTTTTTTTTTTGGATTAATGTAAATGTCCTTGTCTGTACGTGGCACTACTATTATACAAAGAATTTTATAAGCATCAAATTGATGACATTAGTAGAAAAAACGTGAAAATTGAAAAAAAAAAGTTTTGTAACAACTTATTTAAATAATCTCTTGGAGGAAGCTGGACGACCTTATAGATAGACGAACGATCAAATTATTAGTACATTTTTTTTTACCAAGACAGTATATTTTAATTTGTAGACTAAAGCCGAAAAACCTTAATAAAACATATTAATATAATTAAAATCATGACATACCCAAATAAACCACAGAGAGCTGCTTGAAACAGTACAGTCCAAGTTATCTTTGATCTCTTTTTCCTGCAAAAAATTAAAAAACAATTATGCCATCAAAACTCCTTCTTAGGCTTAGTCTATATTTATTACTCCACCATCTAGTAGGTCTATATTTTAATCCGCCACCACTAAAAGTACAATAATATTATATTTTACAGTGAAACATGAATCATAATATAGAAAACACAACTAATAAAATATGAAATGCATAAGATTATGTGTGCGGCTACACACACATATAAAGAACCTGTCAAAGACGATGGCAAGAGGAGCCATGAAAGCTGTGGCAAAGATAAAGCGATAGGCGATAAGAACTCGGACGTTCATGCCGTCGTAGACTGCAATCTTGTAGAGCACATTCATCACAGCATATGATAATTGCACCATCACCATTAACATGGCCGGCTTCAGTCCCTCCGCCACCTTCCACACATCGCTCGTCGTCATTGTCATCCTACACACTGTTGTAAACTATTATTTCCACCAGCACCTACGGCAGTGCCTACAACCGCTGTCAGTAAATTTATGATAGATGTGTGTGTGTGTGAGAGAGAGAGAGAAGTATTTGTGGAGAAGTTAGAAGGAAAAGGAGAGGAATTTATAGAGAGGCAAAATACTGCGATTCCATTGTAGCAATCATTTTTAAATCGTTTTGTTGTCTGCCACTTTCACCATTTGAAGTGTTGTGAAGCAGAGGAACCTGATTCTACGCAATCATGGGGCGGATTGAAGGGATACTCTGTGGTTTTATTTTTCTTACTAAAATATTTACAATAAAAAACATTAAATTTTACTTGCCTGTAAAAAGAGGATTATTATTATTTATGAGGTACATATATGGATATTGTAGAGTACAATACATGACGTTGGATATGAAAAATTTTAAAATTTTAGAATATATGTATGAGATATATACATACACATTACGTTAATATTTAATAAATTAATACATGAAAAATGAGTAATCTGAAGATTTGGATTTTAAACAAGTATTTCAAAAGTAATATAAAGATATTCATAATATAAAAGCAAAAAAATAAATAAATATTTTATAAGCTATTGAATCGTTTTGAAACATTTCAAATGAAAAAAAGGCTAATCACGCAAAAGGTTAGAATATGTTACATGATAGTACATATATCTTATTCAATACATAATACATATTTGATATGGATATATTTACATTTTTCTTTTTTAAGTATAGGTGTAGTATAGATTATTATTGGACTGTGTTTTCCTCTTGTTGCACTCTACTAGAGTAATTTTGGATTGTGAGCGATGATGAGTTTTAGGGACTATGATCATCGATGAAGGAATGACAGCAAAGAACGAGTTATAAGGATTTAGAGCACCATTTTATTTTCTTGGCTTATACAAAATTCCAAAAAAAAGAAAAAAGAAGAAAATGCTTTTTTATTGCATCCTGTAACATCCTACCTCCTGACTTGACCAAAAACTACAAAGTTACAACCAAACATGACCCAAACAACTCAAAACAACTTCTCACAACCTCAGAACAGCGGAAACGAACCTTAAAATACCAAAAACTGGGCTGGGGCCGCAGCCACTACAATATCGTCGCAGTTCGGTCTCCTTTGTTTCTCCATCGCTTCTGGCCTCACTGGCACCGCGGCCTGGACTTTGGAGCCACGGCGCCCCATGCTGATATCCCATATCAGCAACTTTCATACTCCGGGGCGAACTTTCGACGGGCATAACTTTATGCTCCGACCTCCAATTGACTTGATTCCAACTCCTACAAGTCAATCTAGTCCCAATCTAACTATAGACACCACTTTTACCTTAATCCAACTTTGTATGGAGATTCTAGACCCCTGACACCATTTTGGCCACTTGTTGACCAAAACTCACTACTAACAACCTCCAGTTGCCACCAAAGGCAAATGGTCACTCAAAGACCATTCATACAAGTCCAAAACCCCCAAACCAACTTGTCCAAAGAGATTTCACCTTAAAAGAATCACTCCTCTGAGATTTGACCCCTTGAAACCCCAACTTGTCAAAATGGGCTATAGGCCCTAAAACGCACCAACTAGGTCCAAATCTACTCTGGGCTCACTAAACCACCATACTATCCTTCCCACATCCAAAACCATGAAACACTGCAATACAACATAACCAATTCCACATACATAACTATATACACATCCATCCATTCAATCCATATCCACATCATATGTTCATTACAAAACCTTCTATCCTACTTGGCACAAGATACGTTATCCAATATACAAATACTACATAGACTATTCCCATGTACGCATCTACTCCCATGTCTTCTTCGGACTAGTGCCAAAACCGTCACCTGAAAGGTTAGTTCATGGGAGAGGGGTGTGAGACAATGTCTCAGTAACCGGGGACAACTACACACACACACACACACATATATATATATATACCTCATGCAATTCATGTATGGAATGTGAAATGAATGGTATGCATGTCTCCCTCGCACACAGCTAGAACCATGGGCTATCATCATAACCGGACATTTCATATAGGTAACTCCCTTCCAACAGTCGGTGAAGACCGATTCCGGGATATTACCAAGCTCACCTTACACTAATGCAATTCGGACAAAGGCTACACTAGTGCTCGGACCGTGGCTCTCCTTCCTTTGGACCACCTCAAATTGGTGGTGATTTAAGAAAGGTGCAATCCACTGCCGCCTGGCTCCCCTAGCCATAGGGGAGGATTTAGCGACAGGGATCCCAACCTTATCCTCCTTAATCATATCTTATATCATCATATTTCATATCATCATGTATCATATCATCATCACCACCCAATCCACCATATATCACAATCTCACTATGTCATATGGTGATGCTCATGTATCATCATCATATTACAATGTCATGTATGTGTCATGTTGTTAGATATGTTGGCTTCCCAAGAGGGGGGGTGAATTGGGAAGATTAAAATTTTCTGCAAAATGTCAAAAAAGTTAAGAAAGCAAAGGTGACAGTAAAATAGAGTATAAGTGAATGACAAGTAAAAGTAGTAATAGAGAAGGGAAGACACAGATGTTTATCCTGGTTCGGTCGCTCAATCTTGACCTACGTCCAGTCCTCAAGCAACCACTTGAGATTTTCCACTATCTTGCAAGAATTCAGTGGGCTTCTTGCAAATGTCACAGTACAACTATGATACTCTATTTTTAGAGCTCGCACTTTTTCTCTTTGCACTCTAGCTAAGTGCTTTCCCAAACCCTTGTGATATCCCCTCACAAGAAAATCTTTCTTCCAGATGAAGATAAGATTGTTTACAATGGATAAACTCTCTTAATGAGAGTGTATATGAAAGTTGGAGTACAAAGAATGAAGTATGTGAGAGTAAGAGACTTTGAGTTGATGATTTGATAAAGTTTTAGTATATACAAAGTTAAAATCGTTACCCACAACTTCAAATAATGTTATATTTATAGATTTAGGTCTTAACTATATGTTAGAGACAAAATTTATCCGTTGGAGAAGTTACCCAACGGTTACTCTGAAAAACTATCTGTTCACCAACCGCATTTAATGCTTATGATATCCAAAGTTTGAATTTTGGTTAGTCAATAGATGAATTTTGAATAGACCAAAAGCTAAAGACTTTAATGTTAAATATTTGAAGTTCGTCTGTCATAAAACAAAGTTCAAATTTTGATCTTTGAAAAATGTTTCTATGTTGGAATATACAAATTTTCAAGTTTAAGGTTCTTTTGCAAAGTATGAACAGTTGTTCCATTTTGCTATAATGCCTTCGAAATTCGAATTTTGATACACAAAATTCGTCTGTCAGTGGGCAGTTCAATAAGGCACAATAGTTCATCTATTCGAAATTCAAATTCTCAAAATGTAAAGTTCGTCTGTCAAAGAGGCCTCTTTTCAGACTTACTTCGAAGTTCAAATTTCTGAATACTATCATTCGTATGTCAACATATCATCATAACAGACTCACAAGCTTTATTTCTAAAATTTGAATTTTCATGTTCAAAGTTCGTCTGTTAATGAGCCATTTTGATGCTCCTTCCAAACTCAGTTTTCAGATGAACTTTGACATATCCTCAGACGAATTTTTCATTTTTCATAAGTTGTATTTTGTTTGAAATTAGAATTTTCAAAAGCCAAAGTTCATCTGTCAGAGAAGGCTCTTTTCAGGCAAGATTCAAAATTCAAATTTTTGTAGTCAAAGTTCATCTGTTAGAGAAGGCTCTTTTCATACTTGTTCATTTTTAATACGAAATTCGAATTTCCAAAGTCAAAGTTTAAATTTTCAAAATAGCATATTAGTATAAACGTTTCAAACTTCGTTTGTTAGTGGGTGTTTTTCAAATATTCCATAGATTAATATAGAATCATAGTTTTGAAACATCTTTTTGCCAGTTCAAAGTCTTTTACTCAATTTAAACATGGCTGTAGATTCTACATCTATTTTTGTACTAGTTTTTCTTGAATTTCTCCACTTGAGATCATTTGTGCACCTTTGATATCTTCTCTCCAAGCTCTAGAAAGTTGGTTTGGAATGATCAAAACACTTGATTCAACACATGTCATGCCATGCCAATATCATCATCATAATCATCATCGTAATCATTATAATCATCAAAATCATTGTCTCGTTGTGTGCATACCACGATATATAGAAAACAACACACACACACACATATCAATATCGTGGTATGAAAGAAACATGCATATATATACAAATATACATACTATCATACAATACAATTCAAACAAACAAACACCCGATTACCTTAGGTTGTCAATACCACACACGTGGGTTCCACGAACTTCTCGGATTGTCCAACACGCATGAACCCCTCTCGGTTAACCAAATAACCTTCATAATAACACAATATCTCAGTTAACCACATATATCAAATTTCCAAATATCACAATTTAACCACGTTAGGCCTAACCCAAGGTTCCAACACCCTTTCATGCATCAAAAAGCTCCTAGGAACCATTCAAACACTACTTCAACCACATACACTTTGGATTCCCAAGAGCCCAAACCGAAAATAACCTAGGGTTAAGCTCTAAACACATATAATCCCTTCAAAACTCACATCCAAGCAACAAGAACACTACAACACACTTCATTAATCTCATTTCATCCATTTTAATCGGTGGATTTCTTCCCAAACCGGAAATCCAACCTCAAAACCGAAAATCCCAAAATTCTAACTGAAGAAAATGGAGAGGGAGGAGTAGAGAACACTTACCAACTTGAATCCAAGCTCTTGAGTTCCAAAAATCACTCCCAACGGTCGAAAATAGCGAACCCTAGCTCAGCTCCTCGTCGCTCCCTCCGTTTCTTTCTTTTCTGTTCATCCAAACTAAGCCGGATTTAAACATATTCCCGAATCTCGCCGCAGCCTTAGCATACCTCACCGCGGCTCCACCGCATTCAGCTGAAACCATGCTATTGGAAAGATTCTTGTTGCGGCGGCCCTGCTTCTCGCTGCGGCATGGAGCTCTTCCAGACTCCACTTGAGCTTTACTCTATCCTGTTTCCTTTGGTCCTGATCACGATGACAAGAAAAATGACATGAGGGGTGTTACACATCCCATTTCCATGTCAGTTCCTTTTTTTCACTTACGTGAAAACTGCGTTTTTTAAAAAGATATTTTAATTTTCCTTTTCTACTTTGCTTATTAATGTAACTGACGTAGAAATTATAATTTCTACGTTGGATTTAAATATAAGCAATGTAAAAAATTCAATTAACATGAATTTATTGACAAAACTGCCATCGTTGATATTTTTATGTCGGTTTCACATAGAACCCACATGAAATTAAATTTAAACATTAAAATATTTTTTTGTACTAGTGTTTAGATGTTTATATTTGATTTCAATATATAGTTTGTGTTTTACATTTTTTTATTTTAGTTATAATTTTATAAAAAAATAAAATTAAAGAAACATCTTTATTTTGTATTATATTTTTAAATTTATATATATAACTTTGACCATTTAGATTAAATTTGAATTATTTAAATTTATTATTGCCACAACAACAAAGAATTTGGTTGTGTGGCTAGCATTGAAGGATTAAGACCTTTTTCTTCTATCAGAACCTGTTATTCTCTTCTACTTAAATTTGGTCGGTTAGTTCTATTCGAATGGTTGGAATAAAGGTTTAATCTAATAATAGTTAAATAGAATTAGATAAAGTTTCTTGAATATTACCACACGAGACTGCTCAAGTGGTATAGGAGTTGGGTGGAGTACTGTTAATAAAAGTTTAGGGTTCCAACATTTATGATATAAGGAAAAAAATGTTTGAATAATTGTTACTAAATTTTCAATTAGATTTGTATAATGTATTTTTTCCCTGGATATAATCGATATCATGTTTTTGAGTTGTAATCAAAGTTTGCTTTGTGGAAAAAATATAAATACAATAAAAAAATTTACATAAGCCCAACAAGTACTCGTATTATACCAATGGCTTGACTTTACCTATAGAAATTGGATGTCATTTTCTCTTTAACTTATTTTAAAAATATTTTATTGGAAAAAATTAAATTGCAATGAACTGTTATTAAAATAATAGAATAAAATAGTAAGAATGTTAATAACCCCATCCCTTCTCATGTCAATTTCTTCTTTATGTCTTATTTTGTATTTGAAATTTTTATGAGACTAGGACCCATTTAAACCCAAACATATCGATAAATTAATTAATTTAATTATGAAAATATATAAAATATCATAAGTAAACATTAATTAAAAATCATGCATGAATGATGTATCTAAACTATTTATCTATTTATTGCATTGCAATTAAATTTGTCTAATTATATTTCATGATTCAACTTTTCTTTCTTTTAAAAAATCTCATACATGGCTTGAGTTGTCCCATTACACATGATTTTTTTTGTGACCAGTAGGAAATAATCTTTCTTGGAGTACAGAAAGCAAAAGTTAAATCCTTTCCAATGAAATTTGTTTCACGTAAGGAGCATGTGCTATTTCTGCAAATTGCGTGCATAAATTTTAAATTATTAGTCGTAATTCCTTACACTTGTACGAGAGTTCAGATTTAAAAAATATATATATATACTCCCTCCGTTTCGTTATATAGTGCACTTTTTTGAGAAATTAATGTTTCATAATATAGTGTACTTTACGGATTACGTAGTATAATTTTTTTCTCTTTCCAAGATTGCCCCTAATTAATAAACCCAAATATTTATTTATTATTAAAATATTCCATTCCCAAAGTATTTAATGAGGGTAATTTGAGAAAAGATGAAAAATTTTATTAATTATTAATTATTGTCTTGATCTGTGTGTGATAGTTAAAAATTCACTGTAAATTGAAATGGTTGGAGTATTTATATGGAATTTAAAAAATTTACTGTCAACTAATGATCAGTGGATTATAGGACAACTGTTTTGACTTCTGACTCTGAGGCTGTCAATGTCAGACACGTCCGGTCGCACGAGTCTAAAGAATTTAAGAAGAAAAAGCGAATTCCATTTTGCATGTAATAATAAATATTCTTTTATTAGGATAGTGTTGGAAATCGTAACACTCCTACCCATCAAATAACATTAAAATAAAATTACGAGTAATAAAAAATGCTCAGAGGTTATCTGATGGAGTTTCAGGTCATTCCATTAAGCAAAGTATCGAACAATGCAAAAATATTAAACCATCACACTGAAACTATCAGCTAGCTCATACCATCTTCTTTTTGTTTCCAACTAGATTAGTTTCGACAAATTTATAAAAAAAATTATATTGAAAACGTTAGAGATGATCTCTTTTTCTAATAAATAATTACTGAAACATATAACTACAAAATCATATTATAGTACACAATAAAAATTATATTGAAATAAAATTTAAATTATGCTAACTCAAAAAAATTATTATTTAATTAATAATCTACATAGTACTTAATATAATAACAATCATAATATAACCCATAATTTAATATCTTTATTCTAATTTTAGTAAAATTTTTGTGCCATGTTGATATCTATTTTAAGATATATTAAGCATTGAGTCCACAAATGAGTTCATAGTTCTTCTGAACCAAAACGCTAACAATATGGACATGACAAGTTGACCTCAGATTTGACAATACAATTACACCGTATGTCGTTGCTAATTAGAAGAGATTTAAACTGATATGAATATTTTAATTAATTTTGAAAGGTTATCTTTAACTAGGTCAACATCTTTAAAATACAAATTGCGTAAAAAAGTAAGCAATCAAACTAGAAGCCATGCAAAAATTGTAAGTACAAAACAACAATATCTCATTCGAAATAAATTAATGAAGTCACTTTTCAAACAAAAACTCTAATAAAAGTACATTATAGTTCTTTTCATAAAATTCATTTTCAACAACAACACGATTCTTAATTGGTTGCTGCAAGAAGAGCTTGTGCTTATCCGTACTAAGATGACTCACTATACATACCTAGTAATATATAAGTGTTGCAACTCTCAAATTACGTACGTAGTCGAGCCCCATGCGCGCTCAAAAAGATAAAAAGTAATTATAAACTCACAATGATGTAATATAATTGCAAATAAAAGTCAACAATTTTAAGAGGTAAACAAATAAAAAATCAATTTATAAGTACTCCAATATATAATTATTACAACTCTCACAATTACGCAATCGAACTAGCCCCTTTTGCCCACCCGAATGAAAAGAAAAATTAATAAACATAGGCAATTTTATTTCAGAAAGAAAAAGGAACATGGGAGGGGCATTACACATGATTTACTAATAGCCATGAGAGTAGGACTTAATTTCCTTCTTTGGTACTCTTTATTATTAATTTAATTCTCCTTTTCATTTTAGAAGAAGTGATCAAGTGACGAGCTTTGGATGCGCCTTTCCAATCCACGAAGAATAAGAGTGTTAATGAATGATTGAAGGATATTATGTTTCATAAACTGTAAATAAAATACAACAATCTACACCCGAAAATACAACAATTTTAAGAAGTCAAAAGTTCCCAAAGGGAACATTAAGCGAATGAAGTCAGGAAACTCAACTAATTGTCCTAACAGTCACACAAAACCACTCACAGGACTTACATAGTCTCTATAGCATGATACTCTAGCTCTCGCTCACTCTCTTTCAATGTGAGACTCTTTATTTTCCGTGTTGTTCTAAGGTTATTGTTGACATTCATAAATTCATGTCATCAGAAATATTTTCTTTAGCATTTCGGAGTTTATTGAGCTATTTTTTCATTATTTGTTCACTAATGAAGGAAAATGTGCTTTGCCCAGTAAAATTGTGTTTTTGCTTGAACGTTATTATGTCTTAGCTCGTTTCTTTGTATTTTGGGAATCGAATGACATAGGTATTTGTCGGAGGTAGGACTGAAAACGTAAAGAAAAAGAGGTGTCTTTAGAAGAAAATGCACTGGTGCCACGACGTATCAATGTTCAAGCCACAGTGCCAATCGCAAGTGAAATGATCAGAAGTGTTTCTCTTCATGATTTTGACCTAGATTTCACTATTTAACGCCTCTAACTGTACTTCTTCAATATTCTGGCCACTTTGGGGTTCAAGAGGGTACCTATGGAGAGCTAGCTAGAGCTTGGCTTAGAATGGAGATTTTGTGATTTTTATGGTAATTTTTCCTCTTCCTTTATTTCTTTGAACTTGGTCTACTATTTACTCGGTTTGGTTTGTTGATTTGCTTTGTTAAACTCTCAATGTAAGGTTAAACTCTTGTTCTTGAAATTATTGTAGTTTTATTTATGGATAAGTGTATATTTTTAACTATTGATTGCTATACAATGGTATTTTTATTTATCCAATTATTATACTCTTCATGCGTCCTTGTTGATTGGTTCTGATGAAGCCAAGAGATAACAAAATTGGAATAGATCTTTAGTTAATTAGGTTGTGTGGGTACTTGAAACTAGTGATGTTGGGTTCATGATTTCACTTTGTAAGATAGAAATAAACCTACTGGCCTCACATAGTTACATTAGATTAATTTGCTCTTAATTGTGAATTAATTGATTGCACTACAAATTGTGGGCAAATTAATTAGGTAGTCTTTTTGACATTGAGATATACGCTTTGAGATAAAATTGAGACTAGTACTAATTAAATACTGTTAATTATAATAAAGAACGAGTAATTCACATGCTATGACATAATTTTAGCAATAACAATTCTAAGTCATCTCTCTAATGCCAAAATCATCACTAATATTTAACATTAGTGTAGGTTTATTTTGTAATGACCCTGGTTATGTCATTGTGGGTATATTATCATTACTACACTAAACACTTTCTAGATCATTTAAAATAGACTTTCTAGATTGGTTCTGGAGTAGGTGTAGAAGTGGCTAATGTAGAAAGTATCACTTTTTAGATTAGTTCTATAACTGATCTAGAAAATAAATTCTAAATCGGTTGTTTAAAGTGGTTAAAAATCACAAAATGAGAAGACTTTCTAGATTGGTTTTGTGACTTAGAACCGATCTAGAAACTCCTTTTCTTAAAAAAAAAATTGTAGCTATATATATTATCCTACCCTACTGAACCTGTTGACAAGAAAAATTACATTAAGAAGTATATAACTCTGCATTTCAATTACATTTCAGTTCTGTGACCCCGGCCAAAAAAAATCAGTTTAATTTCTAATATACTAACACATTTTTAGTACGTTCTAACTAATACGTCACAGCATTTTCATCTTCATGTCAACTGGCGGAGTATTACTTTCAACAAGAGGAGGCCTGCAATTTTAGCTAAAATAAATGCCTAATCTAAACCAAAATAGCAGTTGAGTGTGGCAACTTGTTGGAGTACACATGAAATAGAGATAACCAAATGCAACCGGCTTACCTACTCATTTATTATAGCATGCTAAAAAAGGTGTCAGAAAGCATAACCAAAGTCAAACTAAAAGCTAATAACTCCAAGCATGGTAGATTTACTACCTAAAATGAAAGCAAATGAACTCCACAATGTCAGACTCCAGGAATTTCCCAAATCAAGATCACCACAAGAAAGCATGCCAGAATCTTAGCAACCATAACTGAGCTTTTCTCATTAAACTTGTTACAAACACCCAGTGCTCCATACACCATCAAAGTGAAAAGAGTGTGCATTGGACATATATAATACAGCATATAGTCATTGTTAAGAACAATACAACAGAAGGTAACAAAAAAAATTAAGTCGCCACATCATCTACACGACAGACTAATGAGTTAGAGTTGTCTTGTTTAACAAAAGAAGGGGGTAAGGGAGAAATAGAAAGTAGACAAAAAATACTGTAAAGCAAATGATTACTATGAAGAAGCCAATAAAAATCAAGTAGGTCATCAAAGATGATGTCCCTTAATTATATGGGGATTGTTCGCCACCGGGCTATACCACAAGCGTACGAGCCGAGGTAATAATAAAGTAATGAGTGAGTATCGTTTTCACAGGGACTTAGATTAAAAGTGATCAAATATTGGACATCACATTTTCAATTAATTTGAGTAAAGTAATTAAAATGTTCACTATTTAATTAATTTCTACTATGAAAGACAAGCATATAAAATTAGCAACAAGGACAACTAGGACTTGAAGAATTCAAAGAGACCTAGGATTATTCACCCCCCTTGTATTTCATAAATACCCAATAGAACTCCTTTTACATTTGTTCTTAATGCAAGATTATGTTAGTCAGGATACCGATTTAGCTATATGTGTTCTCTCGAATCTCCAAATAATTGTTTAGTTTAATTAATTAAGTAATCTCTTAACTAGTTAATTAAACTCCCAAATTCAATTCAAATCCTAAGTAACTATATGAGGTTAGTGAGTATATCTCTATCCCATTAACACAACTCTTCACTCAATAAGGCAAGATTTGAGTTCTCACATAGCCCAACTTAAGTTCTCTATATAAGCTAGCTTTCTCAAGTATAACTTAAATAAACCAGACAATCTTATTAGTGGCCAAACAATAAGAGGCATTAAGAATAGAGCTAAATCAACATAAAAATGGCATTAATCACAAATATAATAGAGAAATGAGTATTTAATCCATACAAGGGTTCAAAATAATCCTAGAAATAGAGCACTGGCCACTCATGTTCAACAAAATCATAACAAAATATATCTCAATCAACATCATTATTGAACACAAGTAAGAAAAGGAAGAAGGAGATGTAAGAAAACCAAAGAGGGAAGCTAAAATCTCTTCAATGCTTTAAACCCTAGCTTAAATCTCCTTCAAGAAGCCAAACCCTAGCACACCCAAGCTCCCAAAGTTGAGTTCTGGACGTCCTCTTCGTGCCCTAGCTCTCCTCTCCCTCAGATATTTCTCTCAAATCCTTCAAATACTCAGTTCAAGTGAAGCTCTGCATTTTACTGATGAATGATTGGCGCCGCGGCTACAGGATCCAGGCTGCAGCTTCGTGTCATCCAACCGTGCTGTTTAGCTCACTGTTTGTCATGGGGCAGCCACCTCATGTTGTAACGCCCTACCTCCTCACACCACCAGACTTGACCAAAAACTTCAAGAATAAACCAAACACAACCCACACAACTCAAAACAACTTCTCAATACCTCAAAACAGCAGAAATGAACCCAAAAATGTCAGAAAATGGGCTGGGGCCACGGCCGCTACAGTACCGTCGTGGCTCCGGCCTCCCCTGTTTCACCATTGCTTCTGGCCTCATTGGCGCCGTGGCCTGGACATTGCACCGCGGCGCCCCCTGCTGATTTCCATATCAGCTACTTTCATACTCCTTGGTGAACTTCCGACGCACATAACTTTATGCTCTGACCTCCGACTGACTTGATTCCAACTCCTACAAGTCAATCTAGTCACAATCTAGCCATAGACACCACTTTCACTTCAATCCAACTCCGTATAGAGATTCTAGAACCCTGACACTGTTTTGGCCACTTATTGGCCAAAACTCACCACTAACCACCTCCAATTGCCACCAAAGGTAAATGGTAACTCAAAGACCATTTATACATATCCAAAACCCCCCAAACCAATTTGTCCAAAGAGGTTTCACCCCAAAGGAACCACTCCTCTGAGATTTGACCCCTTGGAACCCCAATATGACAAATGGGCTACCAGCCTTAAAACACACCAATTAAGCCCAATACCAACCTTCAACACACATAGCACATACACACAACATACATACCACAAACAACCTCTTTCCACATACATAACTATATACACATCCATATCATACATTCATCCATTACAAAATCCTCTATCCTACTTGGTAAATGATACAATATCCAATTACAAATACTACATAGACTACTCCCACGTACGTAGCTACTCCCGCGTCTTTTCCGGACTAGTGTCAGAATTGTCACCTGAAAGGTTAGTTCATGGGAAAGGGGTGTGAGACAATGTCTTAGTAACCGGGGACCACCACACACATACACACACATATATATATATATCTCAGGCAACTCATGTATGCAATATGAAATGAATGGTATGCATGTCTCCCTCGTACACAGCTAGAACCACGGCTATCGTCATAATAGTACATTTCATATAGGTAACTCTCTTCCAACAGTCGGTGAAGACCGATTTCGGGACATTACCAAGCTCACCTTACAGTAATGCAACCCCGCCAAAGGTTACACTAGTGCTCGGACCGTAGATCTCCTCCCTTTGAACCACCTTGAATTGGTGGTGATTTAGGGAAGGTGCAATCCACTGCCGCCTAGCTCCCCTGGCCATAGGGGAGGATTTAGCGACAGGGATCCCAACCTTATCCTCCCTAACATATCTCGTATCATCATATTTCATATCATCATATATCATATCATATCGTCATCACCACCCAATCCACCATATATCGCAATCTCACAATGTTATGTGGTGATGCTCATGTATCATCATTTAATCATCATCATCATATCGTAATGTAATGTATGCATCATGTCATGCCATATCAACATCATTATCATAATCATCATCATAGTCATCACATCATCGTCTAACTGTGTGCATACCACGATATATAGAAAACAACACACACACACATATCAATATCATGGTATGAAAGGAACATGCATATATATACAAGTATACATACTATCATACAGTACAATATAAACAAACAAACACCCAGTTACCTCAAGTTGTCAATACCATACACGTGAGTTCCATGAACTTCTCGAATTATCCAACACGCGTGAACCACTCTCGGTTAACCAACAACCTTCATAATACCACAATATCTCAATTAACCACATATACCAAATATCCAAACATCACAATTTAACCACTTTAGGCCTAACCCAAGGTTCGAACACCTCTTTCATGCATCAATAAGCTCTTAGGGATCATTCAAACATCACACAATCCCTTACACTTCGGATTCCTCATACTCTCAACCAAGAACTTAGGGTTAAGCTCTAAACAAATATAATCCCTTCAAAACTCACACCCAAGTAACAAGAACACCAAAACATACTTCATTAAACCCCTTTCATCCATTTCAATTGGTGGATTTCATCCCAAACCGGAAATTCAACCTCACAACCAAAAATCCCAAATTCCAACCGAAGAAAATGGAGAGGGAGGAGTAGAGAACACTTACCAACTTGAATCCAAGCTTTCAGAGGCTGAAAACAACTCCCAATGGATGAATCCAGCAAACCCTAGCAGAGCTCCTCGGTTTCTCCTCTGTTTCTTTCTTTTCTGTTCGTCCGAACAGATCCGGATTTAAATAAAATTCCTGAATCTCACTGCGGCCTCAGTATACCTCACCGCGGCTCCATTAGTTTCAACTGAAACAATGCCACTGGAAAGGTTCTCACCGCGGCGGCCCAGCTTCTCGCCACAGCGTGGAGCTCTTCCAGACTCCATGTGAGCCTTCCTTCGTCCTGTTTCCTCCGGTCCTGAACACAACGCCAAGAAAGATAGCATGAAGGGTGTTACACATGTCATGAAGCTGCGGCGTGGGCATCTCAGGCTATGGTCTTTCCTCACTGTCTGCTCTAAGCCCACGACTTAATGCCATCAAGTCACGGCGTGGTATTCTTTAGAAGCCTACTCCTTTCTTTGCTCGCATGTCTTTCTTAAGTTACATTCTCTCCCTCTTTCCTGGTTTCCCAACTCTACCAAAAGGGGTTTAGTTGTTCCACTACTCTCTCCATGAGGTTTGCAACAAAGATGAATATTTATAATCTTTCATGGGAATAAAATAATGGATAATAAAGCAAAAACATACTACCATGCATTATTAGGATTAACTTATACATTTTCCTATCCTGAGCGTCAAGTATGTACAAATATGAATGCTTAACTCAAGGAAAATGCGCTGAAAAGATGTAATTTGGTATGATTAATAGGGATTGCTTTACGTTATAATATTATTTCAATTGCGGGTCAGTGCCAAAATTTTGGAAACTGAAAGTAGGACATGGGTACCTTTGTAGAATCTCAAGTAAGTTTATTCCATCACATATGTAGCAATAAAGCATAATCAAGTCGAATTCAAACCTATATGGAATGGAATCGTGAATATTGAATACATTCTTAGATTATGTAAAAAACAATATTTGAATCATCCGCCGAAAAAACCTTACATATATTCTTTCAAGTATTTAAATATATTCTTAGATTCTTTTAGTTTTTAAACAGTTTGTAACCAACACAAAAGTAACCCATCCATAAACTTCCTAAAAATATACTTGTCCAGACAAAATATATTCATATAGAACAAATTCTATATGAATATATTGATGTTTTAACAACATGAATTACAACTTCACATACCTTCTCCAAATTCATAATGGCCACTTCATTTTTTACAATAGTGACAACTTTATATATATATATATATGTATATAAAATATGCAATTTCATAATAATATAATTATATATATCATGTGTATGAGTTATTAAAAGTTGAGGTTTCAATCATATTATTATATTATTATGAAATTTCATATTTTATATATATATAGACATGTATATAAATTTGCACGAGTGCATTTCTTCAACTAATATTCGGGAAAGGTCTTATTTTATTTTCTTCAACTAAGATTATAACAAGGACAAAAGAATAATACTGCACCAAATCCCATGTCAAGGATACAGCACAATCACAAATGTTGATAGTTTTATACAAAGAGAGCATAGAAACATGCAAAAAGATTGCATAATACCAAATAGATACAAACCTTTGCTCCTCTTGCGTTGTAGATTTACCATCTTTCCTTGAATTGACATTGTAGCCTCACGAGCCTGCTCAAAGGTGACAGAACAAAATGCTTACTATTAGATGATAAGTAATTGAACAATGTTGATAGAGTTTCTCTGTTTGTATTAGCTTGCCAAAAATACATTGTACTATTAAGCAAAAAATATAGGAACCAAAATACACATTGGACAGAAACACTAGAATTAAATGATCCAAAGGACAATGTTTCCTTTCAACAATAATTAATTAAAATAAATTTTAAAAATAAAATAAGTAAAATAAAGAGGGTTACCTTATACTCATCATTAGCATGCTGAGCAAAAGCAATATCTATGTCCTTTTCTTTGATACAAAATATGAATAAACAACACTAGTAAATAGTATCAATGCAGAAAGATCAACTAATGTCAATGAATACTAAATCACATACAACGACTTAAAACAACATGGCAAAAAGATCAACCCTTCCTTTCTAATTAAAAGGCCTTAGAAGTACAGAAAAATAAAGGCTTAAAACAATCAATACTAAAACTTTACCATACAATTTCACTTTAGCATAAGAAAGCCCTTGCTACATGACCAAGTACTCTTGAATAACATTGCTAGAATTATCTTTGCTGATCCTATCTGCAACTATTCTTTCGTACTGAAAAAGTAAATCATGACCAAATTAGATGCAGTGCTTCATAGACACAAGAAAAAGGGAAGATCAAATTCACAAAATGCAGGAAAACAAACCTGACTATTTTGCTTGATAATATTTAAATCCATCTTCATACTCTCATCATTGACCTCAATTTACAAATAGCACCAAAACAATTATAAAATTAAAACATGCCTGACACTTAGATAACTTCAAGATATTTCCAAAAGGTCCTTATTAGTCAAATGCAATCTCACACCTGCAAATACAAAACTTTCAACAAAAAAGAGACAATGAATGAGCCTCAAATAGAAAAGATTAATACAACTAATTCAAATAAAGAGAAGAATCATCACTGAGTACTTTTAGAAAAGGGGGGGGATGGGGAATAAAAACAAAAGTAGATAAAGTAGATAGCAACAACAATAACAATGAAAAGAATACATTTTGCAACTCAGTGAATGACTTCCATTAACAATGCAAATTTGACTAGCCTTTCCATTTTATTAAGAATTCCATCTCATTCAAATCAGGTACACAACCAAACAAATGACTCCATAAAATAGGCTATATTGATCTATTGTTATATGATGAGAATTTTAGTATTAACTATAAATCCTCTACATTTTCAACTCGATAAACTGTCATTCTCATTGTTTATAAGTAAAGTTCATCTTTCACTATTGCTAAATATGTTGAAGGGTAAAAAAACCATTAATAGAAATATAACTATGTAAACTAAGCTAAAAGAAATAATGTGGAATAGACCAATGAGAGCAAAGACATGATCTTGCTCACCTTAGCACATAAATTTGCTTACTCTTGAATGTTTATCACTAATGAGTTTGGTAAAAAAATGAATATCAAATTCTTGCCCAACTGTTGCGGATGAATTGGACAGCAACTAAGCATTTACATTAAAGGTAATTTCATATATTTTTTCCTCTAAATTTTAGGTTCTGTATGTGCAGGAGAAGTACAAGAGCTTATTTTTGTCCAGATCTTAATATGCAAATACTAATGTCAAATACCAATTATATTACCAATAATTACATCAATACCATATCATATCTAACCAAACTCATAGAAAATAATTGACCTTAGTTTTGGTCTTCAGTTAACTTTCAGAGTGCAAATCTCAATTTTAATTCATGTATACACACAACCAATCCTCAGTATACTAACTTTAGCTTGTTTCTGGGATGGAGAAGACCAAGAGGAAGTGACACTCTGAGGCCTAAAAATCATGAAGGAGTTGAGGATTTAGATGCATAACATGAGTTGAGAGAAAACTAGGATAAAAAGGACAAAACAAAGACAAAATGTTCATAACAAAGACCTAACACATAGTGAATCTGGAAACAACAAAATGTAGATTTTTATAGAGATAAGCATCTACAACAACATATATAAGTCCCATATAGCCCCATATAGTTGACATCTATGAAAACCTAACTCAGAAAGCATATATATCATACTTTTCATTATCATGACAAAAACCTAAAAATAGCATAAAACTCTCTTATCCCTAAAACAACCTATATTTGTCCCATATAGTCCATGCCAACAGAAACAAGAAAAAGCCCTATTTTTGTACCAACAGAAGAAGAAGATGCCCTATTAATGAACTCTTAACCTTAATCTTCTTGAGTTCCAAACATGACCTGAAAATAAAAAGCAAAACACATAGAAATTTTATTCCCAAACCTGAAATCAGAAATGTAACTTCATGAATCGTAGCCCCTCTTCTGTAATTACTTAGGTGAAAATTGGATTTGTATAGCAGGTTTGAGTTCAAGGCCAAAAGTTGCAAAGCTCGGACCAAAGTTAGACTTCACGAAGATAAGATGAGGAGCAGAGGTGTGAAGGGAATAAACGAATGAAGAAGGTCAAAGGATGAGGTATGAAGAAGCAAATGAAGGAAGAGGGTGAGGTGATTAGGTCAAATAATGAAGGCCAAAGGTGAAGATCAAAGGTGTTGTTCGGTGGGGATACCGAGTCTGAGTGAAGGTTATGAAAAAGAAAATGGGTAATAGGGAGGTAAGAGGATGTAGCAAAGAGAGAAGGTGAGGTAATTAGGTCAACTTTGTAGATCAGACTTTTTAAACAAAAGGTCTAAAAAGTTAAAGCTTGAACACTTATTTACAAAATTGCCATCTGTCATGTTTTTTAGATCGATTATTTAAACAACCGATCTAAATTACAGATGTAGAAAGGATATTTTGTACTAGTATATCAAACTAATAGGAAAGATATCATTAGAATTGCACAAGATCGGAGGGACAAGGATTGGAGGAAAGATAAGAAAATAAGCAAGTTGAAAGAAGGAGGTAGAATCCTCTTACACCATAGTGAGCTCCAATGGTGTCACGGCGAAAGCTGCCGAATTGGACTTAAGCTAAGACAAAATGGGCTCATGCCACAGTGAACTTACTCTGCGCCAGTCGTAAATATCAAATTAGAAAGAAGACGATAGGGTTTGCTGGAATAGTGGTTTAAAGGGAGAAATTTTGTGCTCTGCTAGAGAACGTAATTTCAGGCATTACGGAGCTCGAATCTTGAAGGTATGGTGTTGTTAACCTCTCTTCTTCTCATTCACGTGTTTTGGATGGTGTTTCCTATTGAGTTTGCTTGGAGTTCCGATTTGGTTACGTTTTCACTGGTTAATTTGCATTTAAATGCTTCAAAGATGTGTTGTGGGTTGTTTTTAAGTGTTGGGTGATGGTTTTTTAGTGTTTAAGTGATGTTTTCTCCAAGCCTTGGCTTCTTACTTTGTATTCTACTAGATATCCAAATTTGTATGGGCTCAGATATGGTTTTATGAGTTGTTTTAGGTATTTTGGTATACGGATTTGATTATGGGTGCCTTGTTTTTTATGGTTTTGTTTTGGGTTATCGAGTAGTGTTGGCTGGAGGGTGATGATTTGTATTGATAATAACTATTTGGTAATATGTAGGTTGAAACCTTACTCATTTGGGATTTCCTGACTCTGTAGAGTCTTTAGGAAGCATTGGAATGTTAGTAAGTAGCCATTTTGATATATGAAGTATTGGGTCCATTAGGCTTTGAATAGATTGGTTGAATTGGAATGGATTCTAATAAGGTTGTTGTGTGGATTACCTTAAGTATTGGTTTGATACAATGTGGTAACCCGGTCTTACATCCTTTTTCATATGTTATAGTTGTTCTTCATCGGCCTACTGAGATGTCATGTGGGTTCGGACAGCTTGAGGTAACTGGGGTATATTCCTTTTCTTTTATAATTGATCATATATGTTTACCTTTTTTCATATCATGATATGCACCTGGAATGGATTATGTTTAGCTCTTTTCATATAATGTTATGCACCCACCACATATTACATTTGGCTATTTTCATAGTAAGTTTCTTTTTTCTACTCCAAATTATGATGAACATTATGTTGGCTATAGTATTTATGAAAATATTCATAAGGCTTTGTAAGCATGATGGATATTGTTGTACTAATGGATAGTATATCTGTGGGTTTTAGGGCCATGACCCCTTTCTTGTTGTCAATTGACGTTTTCTTCAACAAGGTGTCAATTGTAATAATTATGTGGTACAATGTCTAACATGTTGTGTGCTCTTGTTTTCTGCAAGTCAGTATGATGTGTAATTTGTCAAGACTTCGTTGTACTTCATGGATTGATGGTTATGCCAGATTTAGGTTTGTGATAATGTTTATGCCTTGCTGCATAGTAAATGTATATCATATATGACTAATGGTGTCTAGATCTCACTATCTTGGTGTTTCAGGTTGAGAACTTGTTATCCCTTTATTTTCCTTTCAATGTGATTAGTTAGTTTGCTTGCTTGGTTTGGTTCATGGGCCTTTAATGTATCAAATAGGTATATAACCCATCAGTGTAAAATGAGGTTCAAAGGGTCAAAACCTAGAGAAATAGCTCTTCTGGGATGGCATCCTCTTGAACATGGTTTTTGAGATAGTTGGGACTTGTTTAGAAGTTAAGGATTGGAGTAAGAAGGTTCTGGGAATAGTTAGTAAGCTAAGTTGGCATAAAAATGACGATTTTGGTTTTGAATGTCCAAAATCTTCATACGGAGGTATTCTGAATCGTAGTTTGTACCCATAGTTAGCTGAGTAGAATGACTTGTAGGTTTTGGAATTAAGTAAATTAGAGGTTGAAGTAAGAAGTTATGTGTGTCAAAAGTTAGTCGAAACATTAAGAAAAAGTTGATGCTTTTGCTATCAATGGCATCACGGTGCCCAGATCCATTCTTCTTCTATCTAGAAACTTCTCACACTACAACACCAAGTGGTCTTGTCATGGTGCTGCCCTGCCTCTGAGTCTCCTCCTATTATGTTTTGCATCGTAGTGCTAAGTTTGGTCCTTATCTTTATAAGATGTTACATTTTGGTATCAAAATAATGATTCAAACAATTGTTTCTCTTTGCATGATATAACTATGCTTGGCACTTTACTTGTTTTGTTGGTGTATACTCTCATATCCCTTGGTTTCATGCTAGATTAGAATCTCGATATCTGAATTGTGTTACTATTGTGTATAAATTACCTATGGCACATCATGGTAGGCCTAGCAATAATGATCTTTTGAGGGAGATGCATAAGGTGATCATGGATTTGAATGGCTGTGTTTGAATTCAAAATGAGGCGTTGGTTCGGATGCAAGAATATATGGAATAATAGGAGTATGTTGACTCCAAGAAGGAGCCGTAGGAAGGGGAAGCAAAGAAGTATGTGGACTTGGATGCCATAAGGGGTGGAATGTGGTATTTTTGAAAAAATGATGGACTTCAGCAAGTCTAACCCTTCTGCCTTTGAAGGAAAAATAGACCCCACTATTGCAAAAGAATGGATCGAATAGCTTGAGATTATCTTCGGGGTTATGGATTATAGTTCTAAACAGAAGTCCAACTAGCTATATTTAAGCTTGGGCAGAAGGCTAAGCAATGGTGGAAGAATGTGAGGCTGGGTATGGAGGTTATAAGAAGCCATTTGAATTAGGAGCAATCAAAGAGAAGTTCTTTGCTCATTATTTCCCTTCTACTTTGATGATTCAAAAGGAAGCTTAATTTTTGGTATTCAAGCAAAGAAATTTACCAAAGGATGAGTACATCGACAACTTCCTTGATCTGGTGAAATATTCCACCTACCAAAAGAATTTTCTTGATCATAGGTGAAAAGTGCAGCGCCTACTGGAGGGTGCGTGCCTTGAGATAAAAGAGCACCTATCTGTTGTGGATTACACTTTATTTGAGGATCTCTATGCTAAGAAGTAGGTTGTGGCTAGGAAGATGAGAGAATCTGAGGGGGAGAATAACAATTTCATGTTCAGAGCCTTTTCACATCTGAGGCCTATTGGTGGAATCAGTAAGTAGAGTGGTTTTAGTGGGGGTAGCAGTAGCAGTAGTAGTAGCAGTAGCAGTAGCAGTAGAAGTAGCAGTAGTAGTAGCAGTGGTTCATAGAAGAAGAGAGGTTTATTTGTAAGGGGTGGTCATAGTAGGAGTGGCTCTAGCTATAGTGGGTCGTGGAGAAGAGATTTGATGCCAGCACATATAAGAAATGTGGGATGAGCCATAGAGCATGACCCTGTTTGATATATTACAATTGTGGGAAGCCAAGAAATGTCTCTTGTGGAAGTAATGCCTCGAAACAGGAAGGTTCCGTGAAGAAACCGACAATGCCAGGAAGGATTTTTTCTATATCTTAGTAGGAGGCAGATGTAGCATCGAATATGATTTGAGGTATTATGAAACTCGATGGCTTTATCATTTATGCATTATTTGACTCTAGTGCATCGTATTCTTTCATTTTTTTGGATCATGCTCAGAGATTGGGTATGGTGGCAATCAAGTTGCCTTTTGAGCTATCCGTCTCGACATCTATGAAAATCTCAGTGAGGACTACTCAGGCATGTTTCAATTATGTAGTACACTTTAAGAATCAAAGTACCACCTTGGACTTGATTTGCTTGTCATTACAGGGGATTGATGTCACTATCGGTATAGTTTGTTGGAAGCTAATAATGCTATTTTGGATTGTGCTAAGAAGATTGTATCCTTGCCCATGAATATTCCTGGTTCTTGGGATGCTAGAGGAAGTTACCATCTTTCTTATGCTTAGGAAGAGAGGTATCTATGTAAGGGATGTCAAGGGATTATGGAGTTCTTCTTAATACAGCAGAGGTGGAAGAAAGGTTGGAGAAGATTTCAATTGTTTGTGATTATCCTGAGGTGTTTCCTGAGGTTACCGGATTATCACCTAAGAGAGAGGTTGAGTTTCCCATCTCTAAAGCTCCTTATCGGATGTCACCATTAGAATTGATGGAACTCAAAAAGTAGATTAAAGATTTGTTAGAAAAGGGATTCATCTGACCTAATGTCTCACCATGGGGAACTCCGATGTTGTTTGTTAAGAAGGATGGAAGTCTTCATTTATGCATTGATTATCGGTAGTTGAATCAAGTGACAGTTAAGAACAAGTATCCTTTGCCATGTCTTGATGATTTGATTGATCAGTTGGTTGGTGCATCTATGATTTCTAATACTGATTTGAAGTTTGGGCACCATTAACTTAGCGTGCGAGCAGAAAATATGCCTAAGACTGCTTTTCAAACTCGGTATGGACACTGCGAGTTTCTTGTGGTGCCCTTTGCACTAACTAATGCCCCTGCCATCTTATGGACTACATGAACCAAGTGTTTTGACCATATTTGGATAAGTTTGTAGTGGTGTTCATTGATGGTATTCTCATATACTCCAGAAGTGAGGATGAGCACGAACGACACCTTCATACAGCATTATAGGTATTAAAGGACCACAAATTGTATGCCAAGTAAGTATGAATTTTAGTTAAAGGAAGTGCAGTTTTTAGTGCATATGATCTTAGCCAAAGATGTAGCAATGGATCCTAGTAAGGTGGAGGCAATGTTAAAATGGGAAAGACCACAATCTATGACGAAAATCCAAAACTTTCTGGATTTAGCTAGTTATTACTGTAGGTTCACTAAAGGGTTTTCTCAGTTTGCTATGTGTTTGACAAGGCTAACATGGAAAAACCAACCTTTTATCTAGGATGACAAGTGCGAAAAAGCTTTTCAAGAGCTAAAGGTTCGCTTGACGTCTACTTTGGTGTTGACCATTCCTAACCCACATGAGATATTCATGGTTTACATGGATGCCTCTAAGAAAGGTCTAGGTTGTGTCTTGATACAACAAGGGAGAGTAGTAGCTTATGTCTTGAGACAGTTGAAGTCTCATGAAGAGAATTACCCTACCCATGATTTGAAGTTAGTGGTGTAATAACCTAATAAAAAACAACCTCGAAAACCATTACACACAACAAAAAATTAATCGAATTGGACAAAACTGGGTGAAACAAAGCTGGAGCTGTGGCCTCAATAGTACTGCCGCGACTTTGTGAAGGCAAAATGGTATGGTGCCGCGGCCTCACCCTTGGCGCCGCGGTGCCCATGATAGATACCATATCATCAAAATGATGATTTTTCTAGTGAACTTCCAATGTGTACAACTTTGTACTCTGACCTCTAATTAACCTGAGTCTAATTCCTACATGTTAATCTTATCACAATCTATCCATGACACTAATTTCACCTCAATCCATCTCCTTATGGAGATTTTGGATGCCCGTGACCATTTGATCATTCTTGACTAAAACTCAAAACTTACACTCTCTAATTACCAGCAAAGGCAAATTGGCATCTCAAGACCATTCACACAGGTCCCAATTGACAAAATCAACTTGTTCAATGAGGTTTTATCCTGGAGAAACCACTCCTCCAAATTTTGACCCCTTTGAACCCCAAATCAACACAATGCACTAGATGCCCAATTCACACATAAAAAGGCCAATAACTGCATTTGGCTTACAAACAAAACACACTAGCCCTACATAAAACAGTAATACAAGCATCAATACAGCATGACCCACACCGAGGTCCACAATCACATCACATGCACATAAACCATAAACTTAGCATATAGCCACAACTATACCGTTCATCATCATTCAACATCATCAACACATCATCATTATAACACCCCCCATGACTTTGTTTTGGTATTGTGTGCAGAATTGGAGAAAATAGAACAGAGGAAGGCTCAAGTGGAGGAAAATTGAGCTCCATGCCGTGGTGAGAGCAAGTCCAGTGGCGTTTTCTGGCTGAAACATGGTGGAGCTGCGGGAAGCTGCCCTGAAGTCGAAGCAAGAGTCGAGAATCTGGTTTAAATCAAAAACATTTCAGATGAACAGAAGGAAAGAAACGAAAGGGAGTGACGAAGAAGAACACGAGAGCTGTGCTAGGGTTTGAGATTTCCGGGCTTTGGAAGTTATTTTCGGACCTTAAGAGCTCGGATTCACGTGGGTAAGTGATCCCTACTCCTTCCTCTCCATTTTCTTTGGTTTAAATTTGGGATTTTTGGGTTATATGTTGGGATTTCCAGTTTGGGATGAAATCCACCGATTAAAATGGATGAAATGGAGTTAAGGAGGTGTGTTTTGGTGTTTTTGTTGCTTGGGTGTGAGTTTTGAAGGGTGTATGTATGATTTGAGTTTAACCTTAGGTTGTTTTTGTTAGGGCTCTTGGGAATCCAAAGTGTATGGGATTGTTTGGTGTTTGAATGGTTCCTAGGAGCTTAATGGTGCATGAAAGGGGTGTTGGAACCTTGGGTTAGGCTAAAGTGGTTGAATTGTGATGTTTGGTTTATTGGTATATGTTGTTAATTGAGGAATTGTGATATTGTGAAGGTTGTTTGTTTAACCGAGAGGGGTTCAAACATGTTAGACAACTCAAGAAGTTCGTGGAATTCACGTGTATGGTATTGACACTTGAGGTAATTGAGTGTTTGTTTGTATTGTATGATGTTACGTATATTTGTATATATATGCATGTTTCTTTCATACCATGATATAGATGTGTTTGCGTGTACTGTTTTCTATATATCGTGGTATGCACATAGCTAGATGATGATTATAATGACTATGATAATGATTAGAGATGATGATGTTGATGTGACATTACATGATGCATGCATGACATTGTGACATATGATGATGATGATTATATGATGATATGAGCATCACCACATGGCATTGTGATATATGGTGGATTGGGTGGTGATGACGATGTGATATGATATATGATGATATGAAATGTGATGATATGAGATATGATTAGGGAGGATAAGGATGGGATCTCTGTCGCTAAATCTTCCCCTATGGCCAAGGGAGCCAAGTGGCAATGGACTGTACCTTCCCTAAATCACCACCAATTCGAGGTGGTTCAGGGGAAAGAGAGTCACGGTCCGAGTACTAGTGTAACCTTTGGCAGGGTTGCATTAGTGTAGGGTGAGCTTGGTGATATCCCGGAATTAGTCTTCGCCGACTGTTGGAAGGGAATTACCTATATGAAATATGATGTTATAACAACAGCTCATGGTTCTAGCTGTGTGCGATGTAGACATGCATTCCATTCATTTCATATTACATTCATGGATTGTATGAGATATATGTATATGTGTGTGTGTGTGTGTGTGTGGTTGTTCCCGGTTACTGAGACATTGTCTCACACCCCTCTCCCATGAACTAACCTTTCAGGTGACGGTTCTGTCACTAGTCGGAGAAGACATATGAGTAGCATCGGACGTAGAGATATTAGGTCTATGTAGCATGTGTAATTTAGATAATATAACTTATGCCAAGTAGGATAGAATGTTTTGTAATGGATGTATGACATGGATAAGGATTGTTATGAATGGATGTTGTATATATGGATAGGTATGTGGAATTGTGTTGTATGTATTATATATGATGAATGATGGTGTATGTGTGACTCGAGGTGTTGAGGAGTCTGTGTGGTAGTGTTTGTGAGCCCCAAAGGTGTTTGGGCTTCGTTGGTGTGTTTTAGGTCCTGTAGCCCATGTTGTCAAATAGGGTTCAAGGAGGTCAAATCTCAGAGGAAGGGTTCCTTTGAGGTGAAACCTCTTTGAACAAGTTGTTTAAGTGGTTTTGGACCTGTGTAAATGGTCTCAAGTGGGTGAATTGCCTTTGGTGGCAAATGGAAGTTGTGAGTTGTGAGTTTTGGTCAAAATGTGGTCTAGTGTCCAGAATCTCCATATTGAGTTGGATTGAGGTGAAGTGATTTCTATGGATAGACTGGACTAGATTGACTTGTAAAAGTTGAAATCAGGTTAATCGGAGGTCAGAGCATAAAGTTATGAGTGTAGGAAGTTTGTCCCAGAGTATAGAAGTTGTTGGTATAGAAAATCAGCAGGGGGCGCCGTGGCTCCAAGAAGCATACCGCGGTGCCAGAGAGTCCAGTAGTGTGGTAAGACAGGGGAGGTCTGGAGCCGCGGTGGTACTGTAGCTGTCACGGCCCTAGCCTAGTTTTTAATGTTGTTTGGTTCGTTTCCGCTATTCTAAAGTTTCAAGAAGTTGTTTTGAGATGTTTTGGTTGCGTTTGGTTGATTTTTGAAAGTTTTGGTTAAGTCTGGAGGTAATTGGGAGTATATTGTTACAATCATCATACCACATAACAGTAATACTCCCCAGGACATAATCTATGAGTAGAACACACAATATTATACTACTTGGCACAAACTAACACATAAATTGAATAATACAGTTACCAATACACTTGGATATTCCTGTGCAAAGGAGAGCTAGGACTTCTTAGTCCTCTTTGGGCTAGTATAGAATCTTCTCCTGAAATATTAACCACAGAGGGTGTGAGATAGAGTCTCAGTAACCGGGAAAACACACAACATACAACAGATATCCACAAATCTATACATATATGCATTTGGTGCAATGTAATGTAGAATGTCATGGTATGCATGTCTCCCTAATACACGGCTAAAACCACGGGCTAATGTCATCACAAGACATTTCCAATAAGTGATTTCCTTCCAACAACCGTGAAGACTAATTTTAGGATATCACCAAGCTCACCTTACACTAGTATAACCTGACTAAAGGTCACACTAATACTTAGATCGTGGTTCTCCTTCCCCTGGACCACCCAAATTGGTGGTGATTTAGGGAATATGCAATCTACTTCCACCTGTCTCTCCTAGCCATATGAGAGGATTTAGTGGCAGGAATGTATCATCATATCGTCATATCATATAATATCATATCGTATCTCATCTCATCATCATCACCCAGTCCACTATACCTCACTATGCTCAATACAATGATGATGTTCAATGCCATGCCAACATGTTTATACCATTATGCAATTATCATCATTATCATAATCATCATCAATGTCATGCTAACATACTATCATGTGAAAATGCTCAAGAATCACATATGTGTGTATATATAAAACCTCATCACATACAAATACACGTACCTCAACTAACCGTGTGCATACCACAATGTGAAAAAGGCCACACATACACATAAACAACATCATGGTATGAAAAGAAATATGCATATATATAAACATACAGCCAATAATTAACACACATACATATACACTCGGTTATCTCATATTGCCGACACAACTCACACAGTGGATTTGCCAAGCCTCCAGAGCACCAAATCATGAACCAACACTTCCAATCAACCGATTATATACTACAACATCACAATATCCTCAATTAGCACAACATACTATATCAATTCATAACTCATAAATCAACCATCTAAACTTGACCTAATGTTACAATAGCATAATTGCACATCAATGAACCTCATACAATCATTCAAGTCATGACTCAACACATACAAGTTGAATTTCAAGCTAAACCTTAGAATTCCAAGTTAGGGTTTGGGACAAATCATGCATAATCCCTCCTAAACTCATACTCAAACCTCAAGGACACCCAATAATACTTCAACAACACCAGCACAAGCATTTTAATCAGTAGAATCATCCATAAACTCAAAACCAAGCATACTCCCATGGGTTCATACTAGAAATGCATAGAAAAGAGAGGAGATGGAGCAAAAATCCACTTACCAACCAAGATTGAAGCTCCTTGAGTCCCAAAATTTCTCTCCAAGACCAAATCTTTCAAACCTTAGCAAAGTTCATCTTCTTCTTCCTCCATTTCTCCCATTTGTCTGATCAAAATAGCTTCTGATTTATAGAAATTTGATGTCTAGCACTACAGCGCAAGACCCTACTGCCCAAAAATATTAATAAATCTCTGTCTCACTCGCCGTGGTGTCCTTGCTCCAAGTCGCGGCGTGGGACTTCTATTCCAATTCTTCCTAACTTCTCTCATTTCATCCTTCCTCTGGTCCTAGTTCCTCCGATGTTGCACAAATAACAAGTACACTTCCTATTAGCTTGATGTTAGGTCCAAGATAATATGTTCAGGGTTGTTACAAGTAGCGTTGGTTTTTGCCTTGAAAATATAGAGACATCACCTTTATGGTGTGCTGTTTGAGGTGTTCAGTTATCACAAGTGTCTAAAGTATCTCTTTGGTCAAAAGGAGTTGAATATGAGATAGTGACGTTCAATGGAGTTTTTTAAGGATTATGATTACACCCTTAAGTATCATCACGGAAAGGAAAATGTGATGGTGAATGCATTGAGTAGGAAGTCCATCCATATGACCACTATGATAATGTAGGAACAGCAATTGATTGAAAGATGCCTTAGTGTTGGAGTCTATCAATGTATTTGAGCGATTTGCAAAAGGAGATCCAATTTGTGCAGTTGAAAGATGAGTACCTTTTGAGTGTTAGAGAACAAGTATAAATGGGAAAGACACAAGATTTTGATGTGCATGAGGATGGAATTATCTGGTATAGTGGAAGGATTTGAGTGCCTAAAGTTAAAGGTTTGCATGAGACTATCCTGGAGGAAGCCCATAAGAGTCAGTATACCATTGACCCAAGTGCTACCAAGATGTATCATGATTTGAAACACGGATATTGGTGGCCTAGGATAAAGAAGGATATCACTGAGTATGTGTTGAGGTGTTTGGTGTACCAATGGGTAAAGGTGCGCATCAGTGTCCAGCAGGGCTGTTGCAACCATTGGAAATTTTAGAGTGGAAATGGGATAGTATTTCTATGGACTTTGTAATAGGATTGCCTAGGTCTTCTTTAGGACATGATATAATTTGGGTGATCATCGATAGGTTAACTAAATCGGCTCATTTCTTGCCCATTACAGAGACTATTACTATGGAGAAGCTCATGCAATTATACATGGATGAGATAGTCAAGTTGCACGGAGTCCAGAAGAATGTTGTGTCACATCGATATCCACAGTTTACATCAAAATTTTGGAGGTCTCTTCAAGAAGCTACGGGAATGAGGTTGAATTTCAATACAACTTATTATTCTTAGTTGGATGGGCAAATCGAGAGGACAATTCAAACCTTGGAGGATATGTTGAGGGCTTATGTTTTGGAGTAGACAAGCAATTGGGATAAGTATTTTCCTTTGGTGGAGTTCGCCTACAACAACAGCTATCACTCTAATTTATAGATGGCACCTTATGAGGCCCTATACGGCAGGAGGTGTTGGCCGCCGTTATGTTGGGTAGAACTCAATGAGAGAAGTTTGTTGGGACCGAATATAGTGGATCAAACTACCTGTCAAATTGAAAGTATTCGACCAAAGCTATTAGCTGCTTAGAGTATATAGAAAAGTTATACGGATATGAGGAGGAGACCGTTAGAGTTTCAAGTTATAGATCATGTATTTCTAAAGGTCACCCTAGCCACCAATGTGGGAAGATCCATTCGAGCGAAGAAGCTCACCCCGAGGTATATGGGATGATTTCAAATTCTTGATAGGATTGGACTAGTGGCGTTACTACCTAGCCTAGCTAGGTATACAACGTATTCCATGTATCTCAACTCGAAAAGTACTAGCCTAATCTGTCTTATATTATAGAACACGAGGAGGTGCAGTTGCAGAAGGATTTGTCATTTGTGGTCAAGCCGGAAAGAATTGTAGACTTGAAAGTGAAGCAATTGAGGAACAAAACAATAAAGCTAGTGAAGGTTTTTTGGAAGGATTTGACATTGGGAGAATCCACATGGGAGACAGAGGAATCGATATGGAAGGACTATCCTCACTGCTTTCATTAAGGTATATGGTTTAAAATTTTAGGACCGAAATTTTTATAAGGTGAAGAGGATGTAACAACTCAAATTATGTCATCTTGAATGCGTTGTCAAACTAATGAGAAAGATATTACTAGAATTTCAAAGGACCAAAGGGGTCAAGAATAGAGGAAAGATCAAAAGATGAGCAAGTTGGAAGAAGTAATTTCCTATTAGAGATGCATAATGAGGAAAACTCCTTCAACAGGATTTACCCTTGGGTTGCGTGTTTATTCTTAGTAAACAATCTTATTTATTACTTTGCACCGTATTAGCAAAATTCTGGTTAACTGTCTTGTTGACATTTTGGTTGTGACTGTTTCAATGCAGCACATGGCAATGATAAAGACTCAAGCCAAGGTGCAGAATAATTGGAGAAGGTTGAACAAGAGCAGCATTCAAAATGGTTCAAATCATATTCTTGATGTTTTTGTTTTTGCATTGGTATGTTTCTTTATAGCTTACCTTTGGTCCAAAATGTCCAGAAAATGAGACTAAAGGGCTGCCCAGCTTCCAGGTTGAAAGACTTGGCACTTCAGAGCTTCTTTGGACCACTAACATGATGCCTGATTCTGATGTGAATATCAGTTCCTTGACCCCTAGGGATTCACATATCTGACACTTTTTCTTTTATATATGTGGTTTATAGTTAAATGAAGGGTTCTTTATTTGATTAATTAAATGTCCTGCATTTTTCTCTTTATATATAAAGCTTCTCGTTTTGTTGATTGTAGAATTATCTTTATATATCCTTCTGTTGGTGGCATACTCTTGCTTAGTTTTTCTCTTATCATTTTTCTTGCGTTTCTTCAACTACTTAATTCTTCACGCACAACCTATAATTGCAGCCCTCTACAAAGAGTATAAGTGAACCGCATATTTGAGTAACTCATATCTAGTATTTAGATTTAGATCCAATTTTATGCATTTTGTACAAGGTTGCTCAATTAAATTAATATATTAAACTTGTTGAACTTAATGGATACTCTGCACTTAATGGGCTAATTGAGTGAAATAAACTCATTAAGTTGTAAAGAGAAATGCTTTAATATTTTGTTATATTAGAAACCATATCGCTTAAGTTAATAAAAATGTTTTATTAACTTGTTTATATTAAGAAGTCTCACGTCACCTAATTCAAGGTATAAAGTGGGAAGAAAAGTCTATAAATAAATCTTCTATGAACTCCAAAAATAATAATGAAGATTTTATGCACTCTAGAGGCTCATGTGGTTTCTCTAAACAAAATCCTATATACAGTGCGTCTAAAGTCTGTGGAAATATAATTTAAAAAGCTTTCTTCTCTCATTTTCCCATGTGAATATTATATTTATCTATGTGAATGTGTTTAGTTTTAATATTCTCTTGGTCTGCTAACAAAAGAATAAGTATTTTGTTTGTGTGTAATTTTGACAAAAAAATTAGATGGTATTTTACTTTTTTACTAAAATTAAAATGAACAAAAACTTGAATACATTTGTTAAAAAAAAACCTTTTATGCATTTAAGATATGGATGTCTAAACTTAATTATTAAGTTGGCAAAAAAAATGATTATTACAATCCCAAGAAGATGTGTCCCAATCCTATTAAACAATACTTTAAAAAAAGTAAATATACCCATATTTAATACACAATACAATAAATATATGTTTCATATTTATGCATACATATCAATTTGTATTATTTTTCATCTATATGTATCACTTTAAATTTTGATAATCAAATAGGACAATTTTTTAAAATTTTAAAGTGAGACAGAAAAAATAAAAAAGGATTTAAAAATGTGATGTTTCTGCATTTTCTTTTGTTAAATGATCTTTCTTTTAAGAAGAAAGAATAATAATTTTATTTATAGGTTGTTATAAACATTTTATTTATCCATGTGGTTTGTTTTAATATTTATATAATAATTTTTAAAATATTTAATATTTATTTTTTTAATGAGTTGATTTATTGATTATACACATAAATAATTACATAAATAACTATATTTGTGTGTATGTATTCCATGTACCCATATCCAAAAATTTTGAAATTATCATATCCTTCGTATTATATTGTGTTTGATATGCATTGATTCAAGTTCATTTAAATTACACTATAAAAAAATTAAATACATCATAAAATATATACATCTTTTGATCAATATTTATATATTTTCATATATGTAACAAATAAGAGATCATTCATATATGTATGAAATATTTAAAGTTTTTTGAGTACCCGAAATAAATAATAAAACAATGAAAACGCAGAGTGTCTAGTAATTTAAAATATTTAATCAATGTATTTTTATTAAATTTATAATCAATTAAGTACATTACTTTCAGTACAACATAAAAAAAATTAAAATAAAATTTTAAAAATATGCCTTTATAAAAATAAATAAATATGCTTTCAAGAGGTAAAGACTTTTGAACTCTATATTAGAAAGAAACAAATATTTGTGTGCATATACAAATTAAGAGGTGCTTTGAACTACCATTTATATTATGTGATTTTATTCAGTTTCATAAATTCAAATAAAAAATTAAAAAAAGAAGAAAAAAAATTAACCTTAAAGATATTATAACTATCTTCTATACCTAAAAAATTGTGTGTAATACGGACAAACATATAATAATAATTGATGACAAAGCATGCACAATTTCAACGTCTATGTGGGTATTCTCAGCGATATATTAACAATCTATTTACATATGCTGTACAACTATCTGGGTTTTCACACTTAATTATTAGGCTACACTAGTAAAGGAGTAAAACAAATACAATATTGCTATTAGATCCCACACTAGCGAAAGTTGGTGAGAAAATGGCTCCCAGGCCAACACATCGGGGACGTCATGTCAGCGAGTAATCAATCCACTTGTGCTGGAGATTGATAGTGCAGATAATTAGAAACCCCAGCAAAAAGCAGTCTAGATAGTGGTACAGTGGTGTCAGCCTGTCAGTTGGTCGGTCAAAATGCTTTACAGAGGTTGTTAGCCTTCATGTTAGATGATCCCTGCTGATCTAATGGACCCGTTGGTCCACACAACCTGCTTCTCTTGGGTTCGGATATCCTCACATGTGAAGAAATTGCAGAGGCCAGCACATCGATCAACACACCATCGTCCTCATCTTCTGAATTGCAACTCTCCGAGGGTGAAAGCCGGCTTGAAACTTCACTAAGGGAACCATCGTCAATCTTGTTAGGTTCAGGCGCAACAAACTGGCGGCAAGTGGCCGCTCCAATTTGATGCTTCAATTTTGTTTTGATGGGCAGTCTTTCAAATGTGGGTTCTGTATAGAATAGTATCCAAGGATGCCCTGAAATCGAGTCATGGAATGTCAAATTATATGCAGAGTGCAGACGAGTTTAAGACGCCCACTATCAAACAGTTTTCAAAAGTTCTAGTCTTGTCACAGCGTCAAGCAAAGATGCAAAATGTGTCAAGTGGATAACAGTGTCACTATTACCAGAAAAGACATACAAATATGTTTTTTGGCCAACACAAAATATTTTTAATTGAGAAACAAAAAGAGTGGGGAAAAGGACATAAGTAACCAACCATGAGAATATTCTAGAGAACTTGGAATTTAAAAAAAAAATTCATTACTTTTATTAATTCAAACCACCAACTAAATCATATGAGAACTAGACACGTTTTTTGTCCAATGCACGGAAATTAATAAACAAGTTGCACTGTAATAACTTGTAAATAGTATGACAAACTACAGATTTCATAGTTTATATACAAATATATTGATTATGATGATAATGATTATATTGATATTGATACAGTCAATCATTCGAAAATGCGTTATCAAAGACAGACAAAGCAGGCAAACTGCAGCAAATTAATATCATTCTGAACTTACTTAGTACTTCATCAGCTGTTATTCTTGACAAAACATCCCTTGTCAGCATCCTCCCAACAAGATCTCGGGCAGGCTTAGACATCAAATCCCACGTGCCATTTTGGTAATCCAGTTTGACATTTTTAATAGCCTCAAAGACTGCTTCCAACGAATCCCCATGAAAAGGAAGAGAGCCAACTAACAGAGTATGCAGGAGAACTCCAGCACTCCATACATCCACCTTCTTCGAATAGCTACCCAGCAATACCTCTGGAGCAACATATGCAGGGCTTCCAGCCAAACCAGTCAAGTTCTGACCTGAAATTTTAATATTTAACTAATTAACTAAGGAGGAATAACCAAGGTTTTGGAAAGATAACAGAGTTTTGTATCAACAAAATTACAAAACCACAATGTCATGGATTCCATTGTTTGATAATAATGGATGTTTGAACATAGCAGTCAAACAAAGCGGACGTCTTGTAGGAAGGAGTATTGAAACTGATATATGCACTCTTCCGAGGTAATCTTACATGCAGATTGTGGGCACACATAAAAGCAGGGTAAAGTGAAGAAAATACTTCTTGAATACTCATTAACACAGAAAATTTAAGAGAGAACCATTTTGATTGTATCCAACTTGGATTTCCCATGGTCAGATCAGGTTATGGATCATGACATTACTAAACTGACATTCCAAGACAAGAATGCGAGGAGTTATGCATTTGATAACTAATAAAACTGCTAAAATGTACTGCGTTCAAAACTGCTGTATCAGTTCTAAACTCATTATGGCGTATTCTTTTGGAATTTTCTCTGTTTCTTCATAAGGTCAACAGAAACCATAAAAATTCAGTTAAACAAGCAGATAGGCATAAACATAATCACAGAATAAGTGGACGTCTGCCTGGGCCCTGGGCATTTTATTTTAAGGATACCAACTCTGGTACAACTTTATAACAGGCAAGTTGGGCAAGGGTTTTATTAATCAAGAGTCAACAATATAATAAATGAAAAAATCTCATCAAAACAGGTTTTGCAATTTACCATTGGATATTCTCATGGCCTGGCCAAAATCCGCAAGCTTTATTTTTCCTGATGCTGTTAGCAGGATATTTTCAGGTTTGATATCTCTGTGCACAACTCCCATATCATGAAAATACTTAATAACTAACATCACTTCCTTGAGGACATTAGCAGCCCTTTGCTCTGTATATGGGCCCTCCTCAACCATCCTATCAATCAAACGCCCTCCAGAACACAACTCCATAATAAGATGGAAGCAGTCGGCTTCTTCATACACTTCCTGCAGCATCACAACCCCAGGATGTCCAGATAAGTGTTGCATTATCTCCACTTCTCGATGAACTGTTTCCTCCCCCTTCCTCAGAGTCTTACAAGCATATTCTGCTCCACTAAGCCTGGAACGACACAAAGAAACAGATCCAAATTTGCCCTGCCCAATTGTTTCACCTAAAACATAATCATCCTCTACCTTTCTCTTCCTGCCCATCTGGGTAGTAACATCAATGCATCCTATCTTCCTCTTGAGACCTCTTCCAGGTGTGATCAAAGATGATGTCCCACAAGGTGGAGCGGTGGCAAAGCCTGCAAGCCTATTATTACAGGAAGCAACTGGTACTGCATGAGCATCTTCTTTACACCGCTTCTTCAACCTGGAACAATCTTCTAGCGAGTAATGAGACTTCAAATTTGATGACAGAGATTCACGATTCCCATGATGTGAAGTCAAAATTTCTTGAAGATTTGAGGATGCATATGCCTCACTTCCTTTCCTTTTCTTCCTCATAACATCTGTTCTTGGACGATCAGCGGTTTTATACCACGAAGCTGTCATATATTGCCACAGAATAAGCTCGCAAGGTCGACTCCACAGTCAAATGCGAGTAGATCTCCAATACCTTCTAATAAATTCACACCTACTGATAGATTACCCAGAATCAGAACAATCCAGAAGAGCAAAGCAAAACAGAGGTATGAACCTTCCTAGCCTTTAGTACAACTCTGAGAATGTAAATCAAAGCCTAAAATACTTTTAGACCATAATCGCGCCAAACGGCGCCATTACTTCAAGCCAGTATATAAGAATATTTCTATCTCCAAATTGCATAATATACAGACAAAAATCAGAGATTTGATTTCCTTTGCGAATTATAATGAATGCGGTTTTGTCTATGCAAGTCCTCCCAGATCAGATAAAGAGAAGTCGAGAACTATAATTAAAATCTACTTTACTCTAAACGCTAATGGTGACTTAGACAGACATCCGGAACAACATTGCAGATAAAAGAACGAACCTTCGGAATCATCCCATGTCCTTCAAATTCTAGAGATCGGATCGATCAGTTCCTGAACAAAGAAAAAGAATGGCAAACCAAACCAGAGAATCACCGATAACTAATTTGAGGGGCGAAGGCAAAGAAAAAGAAGGGAAATCTGGAGCAATCGCGGAAAATTTGGGGCAATCCGGAGCCGAAAACCCTAAAAAACTCCGATCGAAGAATGGGTACAACTCGCTTGACTGTACATATTGACTTATCAATGTCCGGTCAAGCGCGATAAAAAAATTAAAAATAAAAATGACAGAAATGAGAGTCCTGGTCCTCGGGTTTAGGATTTTTCCACCTGTCTTGTAGCTGGGGTAAATCAATATAAATCAATCTCTGCGTCTTCTCTCAGTAACACGACGTGAGAGATATTCATTGGTTAAGATAAATACCGAGATATGATAATTCAATTTATTTCTGAATATAAATAATTTCTCTTAGATATTAAGAGCTTAAAGGATATCTTAAAATTATCATATTAAATTAGAATAATCTTAACATATGGATATCTGAAATATGTCTTACTAAAAAGTTATTAAGGTATATCTTATTCAGATTTTTTTTAATACACAAGTTCCTCATGTGAGACATGTATAAAGTATACTTGAATCTTAAATAGACAAGAATAAGATATAATTATTTTAGAATTTTAGGAAAAATGAGAAGTTTAAAAAATATGCATTATATTTCACAAAAGGTTTTCGGATTCCTTTTTCTCCGATGCCCCCTTTCTTACAAATCATACTCCTCTTATAGATTATAAACAAACCATAGAGATCGTATCAAAAAATATACAAACCATAGAGTAAACACACATGACAGACAGGTTTTATCACTCCTGTCATATTATTATATGACTCAAAAGTAAAAGTGCACATGACACATAAGCCTTACCTAACTTTACATCACATGACTTTTTACAGCCTAACATTTACATAAAATCAACAAACTAGACTTTTTGTATGAAATTAAAAGTCTTTATGAATAGACTCGTGACCAGCTACTTCATGTCTTTTTATTTTTTTTGTCTGTAATATTCTTAAAATGTTAGATAACAAAAAATGCATAGAAAATTTACAAAAAAGGATAGACACTGTTTTGCGTGAAATAGGATAAAGATATCTTTTTTCCCTGATTGAACGAAAAAATGAGAAATTATATTTTTGCCCCTGAGAATTATGGAAATAACAATTTTATCCCCGAGGAGAGGTCAAATATTTTGGTGAAAATTACACCTAATGATCTGAAAGTTTTAAAAATGATAAATTTATCTCGAGTCAAGAGTAATTTTTTAATATGTAATATTACTGTCAAAACGAAGCTATCGACAAGAGAAGTCCAATGGTATATGACACTGAGTGTTAATATTCAAGGATGAAGAAATAATCAGTGCCAAATATTAAAAAGTAACTTTATACCGATAAAGCTGCTTTTTGATATGCAAAAGTCAAAAAGAAAAGCTATTGGACATCTCAAAATGAGCTTTTTAAAGATAGTATATTAAAGTAATACCCGATACAAATTCACTTTAACCTTGTATTAATAAAGTGAATTTACACTGCAAAATGTAACTTTACTGGTCCAAATATAAAGTAACCAATACAGGATATTATTGGACTAGAAAAAATTGTGCAGTGTCTTGGACAAGTGTACCTCTTATTAGGACGACACATGTCAGCCCATGTGTCCAAATCGGAAGCCTTAATGGTTAAGAAAAGGGAGGACTTAATGATTAAGTTTTCTAAATTAATCATGATTAGCCAAAAAGCAAGTGTGATTAGTGGCATATTATATATACTCCCTCATGACTTGGCTGAACAAACACTACAGGGAAAGAGGAAGGAGTGGTTTGCAAAGTTGAGAGAAAGGAGGGAGCACGTGAAGGAGGAAAGAAAAAGAGAAGAAAAATAAGGAAGAAAAGCAAGGAAAATTGGTAAGCAAACCTCTTGTGTTCTTTAAGTGTTGTACTATAGTTTCTAAGCTCTATGGGTTAGTTCCCTTGAAATTTTCTCTCCTTCATCCACTGTTCTAATCTAGCCAAGCATGATTAATGGGAAGGAAAGTTGTTTTTAAACTATAAAATCAAGAGAAAGTATGAGATTTTACTAAAGGAAACAAGTATGGTATGTTTTAAGCAAGTTAGTGAAAGAACCATTCTTTTTCATTTGGAGCAGATTTTCGGCTAGATCATTTGAGTGTCTTAAGGTTGGAATTTCATTAATTTGATGGCAAAAATGAATTCCCCATGATGAAAAACCTTAAAGACAAGGGTTGCCTCAAAGATAGAGCTTAAAATAAAGAGTTTGGGAATTTAAGGGTTTCAAGAGTTTTATAAGAGCTTTTTGTGATTAGCCGTGAAATCAGTGACTTGAGCATGTGTTTAATGATGTTTAGGGACTTGAGGAAGCTTGGGAAAACTAGAAGAAGCTTTGGTTTAAAGAGGAAAGCCAAGTGCAAGAACCAAAGGTAGCTAAGTTTCATATTCTTGCTTTATGTTCTTTCATTGTCTTTCTATGATTAAATTGTATTGCTATATTGCAATTGTGATTTCTTTGATTGGTTTTGGCTATAAAATGAGGGGTTTTATTCCCCGGGTTATCCATTTTCTAAGCTGTTATACTGTCAAAATTTTGATGACCAAGTAGCAATTTATTGTTTAAATGTGATTGATGTGATCAAATGTGAGTTATTTGACATAATTAACATAATTTCATGAAATGTAACTTACTACTGAGATTGCCCCCAATCTCATCCCCTCAAGTTTCCCAAATGACTAGACACAAGCTATGGCAAAGGAGTCCAAAAAGCTAAGGAGAATGAAGAAGAGAAAGATGCTTAATGATGTCTTCAAGTTATGATTGTATATTTTGAAATTATGTATAAAACCATGTATATGCTTTTAGATATGTGTCATTGTGCTATTATGTCCTTATGAGCATTATGAAATGTTTGGCATGGATTTGAAACATGGAATGATCATGTAAGCTTGTTATGAAGTCTACTTTGTCATGTTATATTGCTATAAGTTCATTTTGTAGCAATAAAAGTAAAGTTAACACTGTTTGATAGAAACAGGGAAAGTAAGTCAAGTGTTATATATGTTCTAAAAGTAGAGAGAACAAGCTTTCCAATGAGCTAAAGAACATGTAATTTGGATATATGTACGATTTATAGTGTAATTTTAAAATTGAGGATCAAAATTAGACAATGATGTGAAGGTTGCGAATTTTACTGAATATATTACTTCTCTTTGAAAAGTAATATAAAATCTATAGAAATCCAAAAATTCAATAGTATACATTTATGAAAATATTTATGTTTTGAGGTTATTATGCCACTAGTTTGAGTTCAATTGGAGCTGTACAATAAGAAATATACAAGTTTTCCCGAGACTATTCTAGTAAAAGTGATGTTCTGATTCTTAGTGATTCAAATTGATGTTGTGCCCTTTCTAGGCTAAATAAATGTATAATAAAAATAAGGATGTAAGTAGACATGCATAAATTTCCAATGGTATAGAGAATGCATGATTTGGCTCAGTATAGAGTTAGATATGAATTTTTAAATTATGGCCAAAATCTTGGAAAAGAAAAAGAAGACCATTTGAATAGTGGAAGTTTAAGTATTAAACTGTATCAATTGATGCAGTTAAATAAAAGTTTAATATTTTTCGTTATATATAATATTTCTAGATTCTTTTAGAGACTTGAATCATATTAATAGCATTTTTCTAGAATTAGTTATGATTTTTCAAAGTTCAGCTAGAAAAATGGATAATACATGAACAGTTAATTTTGAAAAAAATTATTTTTCAGATTTAATCCCTTTAATGATTCAAGCTTCTAAAATGGCTTAGTTAGACATTAGAAATGCTATACTACTTGGGAAAATGTATGATAAAGTAAGGTGTTACAATGTCCCCATCAAGTTTCTTTTTCTTTTTCTTTGCAAGCTTTAGTTGTATCTTATCTAATTTTGCGTCAATATCAAAACCTTCAACAGGAGTAGATGATGTGTTGATGAGAGAAAATTCTACAGGAACTGGGGATCTATTTCGTAAGGGTCATGAGATTCAAGATACTGTAGTGGGTCTTGATCTTTAGAGAGGTTTGTCATTGGCAAGTCTTGATTGGATGAAGTGCGTTCAACTAAGGGTGTCAGAGAGAGTTCAGGCCATTCAAAGGGAATGGCGTGTCCTGTTGTCATCACTTCTTCTGGGTCAAAGAAGTCTCTTGGGAGTGGTCCAAAAGAGGTGTATATCTGATCCGTTGCATTTCCTATGAAATTATTAAGACTTAAAAGAAAATCTTTTAATTCATTAATAACTTGTTCTTCACGGAGTGGCCAATGCAAAGTAGTTCTCCATAGATAAGTTTGAACAGGAGTATACAGACTTCCTTGATGATCAGCCTCATATGGACAGTGAACTACAAAGAAAGTGTAAACCTTCTGTTGGTGTGAGGGAATATTCCACAGATCATATTCTTCAATGACTTTGTAAAGACATCCTCTCCAAACTGGTAATGGTGCGAACCAGGACAGCAAAGTGGTTAGGTTGGAATGAGTATTTTTCTTATCAATCAAATACTGATAAGTTTGTTTTGGAGGTAGTGTAAAGGCACAAGCAAACAGGGTGGAAAGAGACCATACATACCACGTAAACTCAGGGGTAATGGGACCTCAGATAAAGGGAATGACCAAGTATGGAAGTAAGGGGTCGAAAAACACTGGTTTTGGTGAAATTCCTGTGGCTTGGAGGAAAAGGTGAAGGTAGTAGAAAAGGGTCTTTCTAGGAACAGAATTAGTTTCAGTGGCAATGGTTGGATATTGAGTTGGAGGGAAGACCAGTTGACGGCTCAAATGAGAGTAATGACTGGGTTGGTGTTTAGGCATGGCTGAAATGTTGAGGATGAAGAGAGGTGATTTTCTGGGAGTGGTTATCTGATGATTTTTTGAAAGAGGCCCTGAAAGGAAGTCTGCTAACACATTGTGCTTTCCTTTGATATGTTTCACCATGAATTTATAGCGAGAAAACCAGTCTTTCCAGCGAAGTAATTGCTTTTCAGGTAGTATCTTCTTTTTCTGGTCTATAATGGCTGGACAATAAATATTATCCATTTCAACAGTGAAATGATTGAAACAAAGATAGAAACTGTATTTCTCAATTCCTCTTTTGACAGCGAGGATCTCCTTATAGATAGTATGATAATGTTTTTCAGTTTCTTTGAATTGTCCATTGGCGTGTGCATAATAGTATCTTTTCCCATTGTTTTCTTCGATAAGAACAGCTCCCTAAAAGCCTTCACTAGCATCTGTCTGCAAGATAAGATTTCCCTTGTCGAGGATCTTTAAAGGCGGTGAATGCTAAGCAATTATTTTCAACTTTTTTATTGCTTCTGTCTACTTGTTAGACCATAATGGAGGGTTCTTTTTCAAAAGTTTAGACAACTGACTGGTATACTGTGTGACACGAGGAATGAAGTCTCAATATAATTGATGATACCCAAGAAACTTTGAATCTATTTAGTGGTTAATTTATTAGGAAAATCTAGTAATTGATGTGCAATGTGTGGGCCTGGTTGGAAATGTCCTTCAGAAAAGGTCATGCCTAAAAATTGAATTTGGGCCAGTCCTATTTGGCTTTTAGTGGCAGATAACATAATCCCATGGGTTTGAACAATCTGATGGAATTGGGCTAATAAGGTTTGATGGGTTTCTTTTGTTTCAGAATACATAAGTATATCATCAATGTAAATGAGGGCCGAATGAAGGATGGGTCCAAAAATTCTTATCATGGCCTTAAGGATGGGGCAGGTTTAAACCCAAATGGCATTACCTTCCATTGGTATTGAGCATTTAGAATACAAAATGCAGTTTTATACTTGTCCTCCGGATGGATCCCAAGTTGCCAAAATCCTGCTTTAAGATCGAACTTTGAAAAGACTTTAGCATTCTTCAGATGAACAGCTTGAGTATTTATCTTTGGAAGAAGAAACTTATCATCTTGTAAAAAATGATTAAGAGGCTTATAATCAACAATGAACCTCTTTTTTCCTCGTCTTTTTTCTGCATCTTTTTCAACATAAAAGGCTTGGCATGCCCAAGCTGAGCTTGTTGGCTCGATTAATCATTGTCTTAATAAACCTGCATATTCTTCTAGGGCGAGAGAGAGGTCTTCAGGAGACATTCCTGGATGAGAGGCCTTGATTGGATTAATATCTTCATTTTTCTTGAAAGGAAGTCAAATAAAAAACTCTTTATTCTTCCAAAGAGGAAAAGAATGATTGAACTGTTCACGATTTTCTGGACAAAGTGGCAGGAGTTTATCTCTGATATAATCATAACCACGTGGTACGTGCTGAAGTTCAAAAAGATTTCAGACTATTTCCCATGGAGAAAAAGAGGTTTGAAACGTATCCCCTTGGAAAGAATCTGCAATCCTTCTGCAAGATGATAGATATCCATGCCAATCAACAAATCTTTGTTTGGTAGTTTACTCCCAAGTACTCTGGTTCAAACTGTGCAGTTAGGAAAGAACTAAATTCCCACCTTTCTGGAGATGAGATTGATCAGAAAAGGATTTCCATCAGCAGTAGTAAAATATTCTTCATGAGAAATCCATTCTTCTGGTGGCAGAACATAGGGCTTCATGACACTGCAACAAGATCTTGTATCGATGAAACTAATAGCTTGTCTAGGCTTATCATATTTATCAGTAAGGACTTTGATCTTAACATTGGGAAGTGGCACCGAAGATGGAGGCTTGACTAGATTGATGTTGCATAGTTGGTGGTCTGAACAAAACTGTTGGTAAGGACGTCCCTTCTTAAGAAAAAGCTAAATACTGAGAATTCTGTCATTATCATCAGAAAAATCTGAATCTATGTCTTGTGGAATCACAAAACTGGTGTTGTCATCCTGAGACTCTTGTTCTTCAAGGACTGATTCAAGATCATCATCATCTGATAAGGATAATGCTTTTTGAATCATGCTGAGCATTTTAATATCCTTTTTGGATTTATTTGGACATCTTTTTGAAAAATGTCCTTTCTGCCCACAAATATAACATTTGTCAGATTTCTATGAAGTCGAAGATCTGCGCTTGAAGAATTGGAAAGGTTTTCGCCGCCATCTTTCTAAATAATATTTTTTCTTCTAAGGAAACTTGAGAGAAATGGGATTTCTTCTTTGGCGGACACGAACAAGCAGTCTTTTCTTTACACTTAATTTTCAGATCAGGTCTCTTGCAGACTTTGTATAAATGAGCCTTATTCTTGAGAATATTCTTGATGAATTTCTGTTGCTCACAGAGTCTGTCTGGAGAAGATAAAGCCAATTGATAAATTTCTCCTAAAGTGATTTGTGCCATGTCTCATTGAAGAGAGTTGATAGACTTTTGTAATTCTGGCTGAAGCTCATCAGGCAAAGAGGCAATGACAACATGCATAAGATTGACGTCATTTACTCCGCATATAATATTTTTCTAACATTCTTTTGAAATGTTTTTGTAAATCACTGTGTTCCAATGAGCAACACTTCATTTCAAAATATTCCTGTCGAGCCTTTTTGTCAATAATGCTAAAATCTCCAATAAATTCCTGATGTAAAACTCCCAAGAAAGTTGTAATATCATATTAAGCCATTTGGAGTTTTTGATACTCACTTAAGCTAGTAAACCATTCTCTAAGGTCACCAGTCATTCGTGAGAGGAAGCTGCTTAAAACATCTGAAGATGGGCTTCTGGCTCATTCATTTGAACATCTATCCATGCACCAAATTCATGCATTTTTTCTCTCCATCTATGATGAGGGAGGTCATCGAATGTGAAATAATGACCATTTGCTGGTTTGTGATAATGCACATTCACTCCATGTACTGAATCAACAGGGTCTTCAATAATTGGCGTTGAAGATTCTTGTTGTTCTGTTGATCTGTGTTCTGGAGGATTTGGTGTCACCATAAACTTGGGTGGAACTTTATGGGATTGAGCAGATGAGTCTGATAACTCTAATTTCAAATTATATTCCTCATCAGAATTACCATAATCAGTAAAGGGTTTAGACATTTGATGAATTGTGGCTATAGATTTGTCTGTGGAATAGGACGAAGAAGTTGGTTGTTGTTTGGGTGAAGATTAAGGAGTCTTAGTTTGTAAAGGCTTTTGTGGTGGTTGTGGTTCTGAGGCGTAAGATGTAGAAGAAGTAGTGACTTAGGTGTCCTAGGTATATAAAGGTTGTACTGGCTGAGTTTTTTGTTTTCTGGATTCTCAGATTTGCTAAAAAATAGGATAATTCATTTGGAAAGGTTCTCTAGTTGGTTGATGATATGAAGATAAAGAGGCAACAGTGGATGGTGAATACAGGGGTGTTTGGTAAAACGTATCCTAAGGATAGGTTGGAAATGGTCTAGAGAGATCCATCTCAATTCTTTTCAATTCTTCTTTTATCTGCTTCAACTCTTGTTCTTTCTTGAAAAACTGTGGACCTGTGTATATGGAATCAATATATTCGCAAAGCTCTTTGTTAAGCTGCTGAGCTTTTGTGGAATAATTGATATAGAGTTGTTTCACACGTTCATCAAGAGAATCCAATCTACTTGAAAAATCGTCTGTCTTATCATGAAGTTGTTCCAGCCTGGTAATGATCCTGTGTAGGACCTTGTTCTGACTAACTGAATTTTTAGTTTGCCAATTCAGAACTTCTTCAGACTGAGATAAAATTTTAGGACCTTGAGGAGTCATTTGTTTTGTTTGGATAAAAGGTCGGGAAGAATATCTTGATGATTCATTGACTCTTCTTTGAAGTGGAGGAAAGTCTTCCTCATAAGTGGGTCAAATCATAGCGATGCAAGGTAGGGTGTTTGAAGGGTTGTTTGGGATGGATTTGATTACTGGTTCAAGAGAAGAAAATTTTGTATCTTGGGTGTCTTTAGGGAAGAGACAAGAGGCTATATCAGAATGACCTAACTCTTTTAATAGTTCATGAAAAGTAGCAGGCTTGGGTGGAGGTGGTTTATGGAAAGCAATCCATTTCTTTCTTCTGGATATGGTTTGTTTTGGACCATGATCAGGGTCATCATCCCGGTTTGGTTTTCTGTGGTAATAGGAAGGTTTCTGGAGTAAATCTCCATTAAGGGGCAAAAGATTTTCTTCTAGTTCTGTCTAGTTATCCCAATTATAGCAACCACAATCAGGACCACATTCCTTCGGGGCATGATCCCAGACAAAGTGACCATGTACCTTTTTAACAAAACAGAGCTTGGCTCTGGCATCAACAAAATGAAGGGGAATCTTTTATTTATGTCTGTAGGCTAGATTGATGGTCAGGATTTGTCCTTGATAAGAAAGAGGACCTTGTCCGGGTCTGTTGAAAGTGGACTTATCAGAGAGTCTTTCCAAAATATGAGCTTTTATAGTGTGAACATCCTTTCTAGAAGTCTCTTTCATAATTGTTTATCCATTCCAGAGGCATGATCTAGGCCAATTCTCCTTTAGGAATTCATCTCGGAATTTGGATTACAGAGGTGTCAGACTGGTTGGACACCATATACAAAGTATCAGTGGTGGAGTTGGGAAACTTAAGATTCACCATATGATCTTGAAGTCGATAAATCATTTGGTGATGAAGAGTAGCCATAGTTGCTCTTGGGTCTTGTTCTGCACCATGGATCTGAATTTGTACCTTCAGACGATGTGAAAGAGTTTCATCATCAAGTTTCATATTGAAATCAGGAGCTATTGTCATCATAATACTTTCATTTTTTTTTAGTTTTTTCTATTATAAGTTATTTTTAACTATTTTACATATATTAAAAAAAAGTAATTAAAAGTTAGTTTAGGTGGTAAGAGTGGGATAGCGTATGGGTAAAGGTTAAGGGTTCAAACCTTCCTTATGTATCAAAAAAAAAGAAAAGTAATTAAAATTTACCATAACTTTCCACTATTACTCTTATTAAATTATATGAGTCTTAATTATCTCTTGATTAATCTCTCACCATTATAATTATTTAATGAGTGGCAAATATAAAAGTGAATATTTAATACTCACAAAATGACTTATATTTTACATATTTAAATTCTTTATGACATAATAGGGAATAGAAGGAGTATATTTTTATATCAATTATGATTAATATCTTGATATAAAAGTTAACTTTATAAATGTGAGTAATCAATTACTCTCTCTATTCTAATTTATATGACATCTTTTATGAGCTTTTTTTTTTATTTTGATAGAGAATAAGCAAAAGACACCTACTATACTAAGAAGCTAAATTAACCACTAAAAGGCTGTCAATAATATCTCTAGGAATTAACTGCAGCCCCATAGGAAGACCAAGAGTATGTTTAGCTAATAAGTCTACTCCATGATTGCAATCCCTGCTAACATGTAACAATTGAATATGCCAGTCCTTCTGCATACAAGCCTTAATCTCATCAACCAGATTATTTTCTTCATGTGGCATACAAGCCTTAATCCCAAGATAAGCTCAAGAGCATTTGTAGAATCACTCCTGAGCAAAATGCGTCACTAACCTCTGTCCCATGCCCGCTTTAAACCCATGTAACATGCCCAAAGTTCAGCTGTCAAGCAATGGCCACTCTCAAGCTGAAGCATAAACGCTTCTATATGTCTCCCCTGATTATCTAGCATAATACCTCCACAGGCCACTTTCCCTGAATTCTTGGACCATGCCCCATCTACCAAGATCTCAACTTCATAGCCAGTTGTTTGAATTTTTTCTTCCTCATTTACATCTACTCGTCCTTGCATATTCTCAACGTGAAGCTTGTTAGCAGCCCTTCTCATATAGTTAATAATACCACTCGCCTGGCCCATGATGCTTTGAGCCTTAGGATATTTATTCTCAAATATTCTCTCATTTGTTCCTTTCCAAAAAAGCCAACAAATAACACCAAAAAATCCTCCCCACCTTTCATGGCCCCTTCCATGGTTCCCTCGTACATTTTAATTAAACCATTCCTTTAATCCCAAAGAGTAGAACTTGTGAATCTTTCCTCGATCAACAACTTGAGCCCATACCCTCATAGCAACAGGACAATTTCTAAGCACATGAAGTGTGTCTTCCACTTCAGAAGTGCAGTGACAACAAGGATTATTACTTAAGCCTCTAATGTGCCTTGAGTTGTTAGTGAGGAGCCAATCATGTAAAGCAAGCCAAAGAAATGTCTTACACCTCTGTGGTATCTTGAGCTTCCAGAGACTTCCCCAATGAGGTTCAATCCCTCCTTCCCTATTCTCCATATGCAGACCTTATCGTGAAACCACCATGTTTCCTAGCTTGCACTTTATAAATTCTTCTCCATCTCGACCACATACTCGTTCAAGTCCCTTCTCAACAAGATCCCAACTATTCTTAATTCCTCTCCACAAATGTGAACCCGCTTTCTCTTTAGCAATCAAAGGTATATGATCATTACCACATCTGTATTTATTTCTCACCACCTGTACCCACAAGGCGTCTTTCTTCTCAACCAAGCCCCAACCAGCCTTCATCATAAAAAGCCTTATTTTGTAATTTAATATGTCTCATACCAAGGCCTCCACGCTTCTTATCTTTGCACACCTCTGTTAGCAAGGCTGACTTCCCAAGAGGGGGGTGAATGGGGAAGATTGAAATTTTTCTGCACAAAGTAAAGCAAGTGAAAATATCACAGTATAATGAAAACAACGTGTAAAACAGAGCAAGTTGATAAGTAGAGATAAGGAGAAGAAAACTCAGTGATTTATCCTGGTTCGGTCTATCCACTTGACCTACATCCAGTCCCCAAGACACCTCTTGAGATTTATCCACTATCCAGCAAGAATTTCAACGGGCTTTTTACTAAGGCCACAGTACACGAGTCTGCTCTGTTCTGAGCTCTCTCAAACTCTCTAAGCACTTTCTCTATGTGCTTCCCAATCCCCTTGTGAATACCCCTCACAAGTAAATCTATCTTTCAGATAAAGAGTAGATTGTTTACAAATGAATAACTCTCTAGAATAGAGTAGATATGAAGGTTGAAGTACAAATAATGAAGTTGGAAGGGTAAAAGCTTTTGAGATGAAAATTCAGCAGAAATTCGGTATATACAAGTTTGATTCGTTACCCACAACTTCAAATAATGTTATATTTATAGATTTAGGTCTCAAATATCCGTTAGAGACTAAATCTATCCGTTGGGGAAGTTATCCAACGGTTACTCTGAAAAACTATCCGTTTACCAACCGCATTTAATGTTTCTGACATACTGAAATTCGAATTTCGGTTGGCCAATAGACGAATTTCGAGGGAACCGAAGGTTAAAGCCTCCAACGTTAAAATGCGAAGTTCGTCTGTCCATAGAGTGAAATTCGAATTTCGAAACTCATAAAATATTTTCACAATGTGACATACGAATTTTTAAGAAGTAAGATTTTCTGTTAAGTGTGAACAGTGTTTTCAATTTGCTACAGTGCCCTCAAAATTCGAATTTTGGATGCCCAAAATTCGTCTGTCCATTGAACGTCCAAATAGGCACAGTAGTTCACTTTCTTTGAAATTCGAATTTTGACCGAGTGAAATTCGTCTGTCAGAGACCAGTTTTGAGACTTAAATCATTCTTGATCACAGATGAACTTTATCAAGCTTTCAGACGAATTTCCTCTATTTTCTCAAGTTTTGTTTTGTCTGAAATTCGAATTTTGAAAGAGTGAAATTCGAATGTCACAAAGTAGCCTTTTTTTGACTCAGATGAAAATTCGAATTTTGCTAAGTAAAAGTTCGTCTGTCAGAGAGCATTTTTCAAACTTAGTTTCTTCTTAATTTCAGATGAACTTTAGCAAAGCTTCAGACGAATTTCTTTGGTTTTCATAAATGGCATTTTGTCTGAAATTCGAATTTTGAGACTGTGAAGTTCGTCTGTCACAAAAAGGCTTCTTTCAAACTTGATTGAAGTTCGAATTTTGAATGACCAAAATTCGTCTGACAGAGAGACACCTTTCCAGACTTAATCAGTTTTAGCTCGAAATTCGAATTTCTAAAAGCAAAGTTCGAATTTCCAACTTGACAGTTCAGTTATACTTTCAAACTTCGTCTGTTTGTGAGTATTTTCCAAATAGGTAAAGATTTAATTTCAAATCAAGGTTTGAAAATGTCTTTTTCTCAAATCAAAATCTTTTACCCAATCTAAACAAAAAACTAAAGATCCTACAAAAGATCTAATAGCCAATTCACAGAAGACCTTCACTTGAAACAGCTTTGATCTCCTTTGATATCTTCAATCCAAGCTCTTGAGTGTTGGTTTGGAATCATCAAAACTCTTGATCCAACAACCTCATCCCAAGCAACAAGATGTATTCTTCTTCTCTCATTGCTTGAGCCCTAAATACACCCACGAGTGCATTTCTCTAGTTCATCACATGTATTGCTCGGCAAAGGTGCTGTTCGCATCGAATAAAGTGGGATAGTTGATAGGATTGATTTAGCCAAAGTATGTCTTCTGGCCAAGGAGATAGATTGGGCCTTCCAGTTACTTAATCTTTGCTTCACTTTATCAACCATGAACTGATACGTATTTTTGTGCACCTGATCATGTTGAAGTGGAACTTCCAAATACTTACCCAGGTCACTTGTATGCATGACTACAAGTAACTTACTCAGTTGTTCAGCTCTATTATGATTTACATTTTTAGAAAAATATACTCGAGTCTTACTTAAACTCACCTTTTGACCCAAGGCATTACAAAAATCACTCAAGCATCCTTTAATAATCTGTACTTGGTCAACTGCAGCCTCCGCAAAAATAACTAGATCATCTGCAAAGAACAAATGGGAGATAGGTGGCCCATCTTTTGTCAACTTAATAGGCCTCCAATTTCCTTGTGTTATTTCCTCTTGAATTAGGTGTGCAAGCTTCTCCATACAAATCATAAACAGATAAGGAGAAATAGGATCCCCCTGACGAATTCCTCTAGATGGACGAAATTCCTCCGTTTTGCTACCTTCCTATAAAATTTGCATCTTATGAGAGGATATACAATGTCGAATAACCTCAATCAAATTTCCTAGTAAATTCAATTCCTGAAGACAAGAGATAACAAAGTCCCAATGAAGTCAGTCATAAGCTTTCTCCAAATCAATTTTAATAGCCATGAAGCTTTTCTTCCCCTTTATACTCCTCATAGAATGAATAACTTCCTGTGCTATTATAATATTATCACTACTCAGCCTTCCTGGAACAAATCCACATTGATTAGGGGCAATGACATCAGGAAGAATACTCTTGATACGATTGACCACCACCTTCATAATCATTTTATAGATGACATTACATAAACTAATAGGTGGGAAGTCCCTAATAGTTTCTGGGTGGTCCTTTTTGGGAATAAGCACAATCAACATACCATTAATATCATCAACTTTACACAGATCTGTAAAAATAGATTTCACATACCTCCGTACTGTGGGAGCAATATGATACCATTGATTCTGGAAAAATAAAGCATTAAGTCCATTTGGTCCAGGAGATTTCAGAGCTACCATACTAAAAACTGCTTGTTTGATCTCATCATCACCAACCAGTCTTCCCAATTCATGAAGGCGCTTTGTCTCAATTCTCGGGTAGGTGATATCACATCTTCTGCTTACCATATTAGGGCCCTCCTCCCAAAATAACTGCTTAAAAAAATTTAGAGCAATGGATTTAATTTCCTCTGTGTCATAAGTCCACTCTCTATTATCACTTTGAAGAGCTTCATTTTTGTTTCGCTTCCTTCTATTATTTACTCCTACATGGAAGTATTTAGAATTCCGATCACTTAGTAGAAACCAATCGCATTTAGCTTTTTGAGTCCAAAGGAGTTCTTCTTGGAGAATAGCATCCTCAAGCTCCTGCCAAAGATGTTTCTGCAATATTTCCAAGTCAGGTAAATTATAACAGTTAGTCACTGATTTATTCAGACCCTCTAGTCTATTCATTAGATGTCTTTTCCTCCTTCCCATATGGCTAAATACTTCATAACTCCATTCCTTCACAACTAAAGTGAAATTTTCAACATTCTCACTCCATCCATCATCCACAAGCCAGGAATGTTGGACCATTCTAGCAAAATCATGATGAAGAACCCAAATAGCATTAAATCTAAAAGGTCTGTCTTGATTACTTCTCATCGGGTCAACACTAGAAGTTCTCAAAAGAAGAGGACGATGGTCTGATTTGTAGAAAGGAAGATGAGTGACTGTAGCATTTTGAAGCTGCTCTAAAAAAAGAGAATTGCCGAACCCTCGATCAATCCAACTTTCACTTCCTTCTCTTCCCCAAGTGTAATGGCCCTATACAGCCAAGATTAGAAATGCCCATCTCCTCCACCCATTCTCCAAAGTCTCGATCTATGGAAACTCCCTTACGTAACGCGGAACATTTATCATGGAGATAAAGAGTACTATTAAAATCACCTCCTATACACCAAGACCCATCAATTAAATTATTAACTCTTTTCAATTCTTCCCATAACACTCTCCATTTGATAGCATTGGGGCCTGAATAAATTGTAGTAAAGTAAGTTTTCCTCCCAGCTACCTCAACTCAAGCATGAATAAATTGATCATGAGTTTGCATAACAGTAACATTCCATTTATCTTCATCCCATAACATCACATACCCCTGCCATAGCCTCTAGCATCCACCATTACGCACTTCTTGAATCCAAATTTGTGAGAAATAGTTTGTGCGTTTTGCCCACTAGCACGTGTCTCCAAAATAAAAAGAATGTCAATAAAAATTTTTTTAGTGATTTCCCGGACTAAACCTCACAAGGATTTTGACCCAGTGTCTTGGTTGTTCCAAAATAAACAATTCATTTATCCAGTACTACTGGGGCTGCATGGCTTATAGGACCCCTGTTTTCAGCAAATAATATTGTCTCCTTTGCACCCTCTTCTATGAGCTTTTAGTGTTCATTAATATAAATTTTTTTACAAAATTTAATAAAATATTTGAGTTTTCTTTAAATGTTCATCAGAAATTCACTCTATAAATATATAAATATCCATCTCTTTTTTATTATTGTGATTAATATGATATGAAAATGCACAGTAATCTTTGAAAAAATTTTGAACTGTTGATAATAAATTTTAGCACTTCATATTTTAAGGATATTTTTGCCCGCTTAACAATTTTTTTCCTACTATCAAGTCAAGAACCTAAATTCTAAGTATTGATAATAATTTTTAGCACATCATATTTTAAGGATATTTTTGCCTGCTTAACAAATTTTTTTCTTCTGTCAAGTCAAGAACCCAAATTCTTCTTAGAAATTTATAAATTTTAAATTTTTTTTGGAAATTTTCACTCGTTAGGAGTCCTAAAACCTCTTTTTTCCAAAAAAAAAATCAAAGGAACATATCACCACGCGAGCAATAAATAGGGAAATGAGTCCATCTGGAGTCTCATGCGGTCATGCCTTCTCCATAGCTGATTCTTCTTTCTTTATAGTACACAAATAATTCTTTAAACATTGAGTAATATAAAGACCGAAGATGTTGAAAGATTGGTTTAATTTGATTTGATTTGGTTCGATTTTATCTAAAATCATAAGAAATCAAACCAAGATCAATTTATAAAAATTGGGGTTTTTTTTGGATTTTGTAACAAATTGATTTTTGGTCTGATCAAATTTGAATATTTTTTATTTTTTTAATTATTAATGTTTCTTTCTTTCTTTCTTCTTTGCTTTTGAAAGATTTTTACAAAGTGGTAAAAGGAAGCTTGTATAATTTCAATAAAATATATTTGTAAAATATAAATTATAAAAAATAGTATAAGATAATAATAATGACAATTAAATATTTTATAATGTTTTAAAGAATCAAAATTAATTTTATTATTTTTTAAAGCTATTATCAATTATTAATTTTTTCAAAGTTATAATTTCATTTTTTAGAATTTACATATTACAAGAATATTATTATATACTTTCAATTGTAATTTTTAGAAAAACATAAATATTTTTTAAAATATTCATAATAATTATAGAAAATAGCTTTGGGTTTCACTATGAGTGCAGATCATGAAAAATATTCAGAGTTGTCTCTTCATCATAGAAGATAACCAAGGACAGCTTCCAAGAGGTGGTTGATAAATGATAAGGTGAGAAAGAGACCTTCGACCTGGAAAGCTAACGCGCTCTTACTGGCTCGAAGATCTATGTTGGTTGCTTCGGTCACTTCTACCATCCCGGGATACACCATGCGGACCTCACTCTTGCCTGTCAGCACTTGTGAGTCCGTGGAGAAGAGTAACAGAGGGTTTATTTGGGGCCAAACTAGCGAGAGAAGGAAAACATCTCAGTTCGTGGCTTGGGATAATCTCTGTAAAGCAAAGAAGAAGAATGGTAGGTTATGTAACATCCCAATTTTTTTATGTATATATATTATAACTGGATGATGTTATAAAAGATACTAAATTATTTTGAATTAATTTATTATGATTGAAGAAGTTTGGATATTTAAGTAAATAAGTTTAAGACCTAAAATATTATAAAAACATTAAAAAGGGGCTTAAATGGGTAAAATAGTCATTTTACAATAAGAGAGAGAGGAAATGATAATATAATATTTTAGTGTAGATTAAAAGTATAAGTGATATTGATTATATGAGTTTAGAGACGAAAAAGTATAAATTCAGTAAAATGCGAATTCCACGTAAATAGTAAATATCGGGAGTGATTAATAGTGAAAAATAAGCAATGGACTCCACATGAAAAAGTAAAGAGGAAAAGGTAGTGGGTCTTGCAGATAAAGTAAATAGAAAAGATACAAAGTATAGTAGAAAATTTAGATAAAAAAAATATTCAAACTAGAGCCAAATTGATTTATAAAAATCAAAAAGTACATTTTCCCTCTTTTTATCTTGAAAATCAAAATTGGAGGGAAAAATTGGACAAAAATGCCTTTACCAACTCATCTCACAAAACCAAAAATATCTTGAGGTAAAATGCTAAAGTGGTATTAAATATTGAAAGGAAAATACAAGCCATTTGATTAAAATAAGATCTAATAGTTACCAATCCTCAACCTTTGCTATAAATGCCCTCAATCCTCCCATTCTGGATTGTGTGACTCCAAGAGAGTTAGAGGGAGAAAGTTGGTGTAAGAGTGAGAGATAGGGGTGGGAATAAACCAAGCCCTTTCAGGCTGGCAAAGGCACATGCCACAAGTATTAATTATTATATCCAGACTAGACCTATTCACATATATTAATATATTTAACATAATAATAATAATATATAATTTAATTTAAATTAATTTTATTAATTTATTAATAAAATATAATATTATAACCAAAACTAAATTGTTATCCCCCCTTATCTAATTGGAACGACCTCGAGAACCCTAGCCTCCCTCCATCATCTTTGCCTCTGCCTTTACATTGCCTCTGTCTCTGCATCACCTTTGTCTTTGTGTCGCTGTTGCCACCATCTCCCAATCGCGTGATGAGCCTTCACCTTAATCTCACAGCTGCAAGTCTATAACTCTACGAGCTGCCTCCATTTATTGCCTCCCTCTCCTCGTCGACGGCTCTAATAGCTATGATTGCGAACTGCCACCATCTCATCCTTCCACTGTAACTGCGACTTTAAGATTGATGCACGTGTTCACAACCCCTCCTTCATCTCTATTGCTTTATTTCTATCTTTGTGTTCTATTTTCAGATTTGTTTGTAGTGTTGCTCTTGATATCTTATCTCTGAATTGGTATATGTGTTCTCAACCCTATAATTTCTCTTATTTTGTTTATGTGTTTTTCCTTCTTGGCATCTTTAAAATTTTCTTTTGCCATGAGAAAGTTTTTTCAAATCCTCCCCTTATTGTGAGTCACCACCTGGCCCAATTTCCAAACCAATTTAGTGCCCATTTAGATTATCTTTTTTATAAAAATTTTTTTAGAATAATCACAGTTTATAAAAATAAAGTTTGGATAAAAATAAAGAAATTTACTATAAACCTATTTAAATAAAAAAAAATTAAAAATCATAATTTAGTTTATAAAAATATAAATTAAACAGGCACATAGTATATTAATATGATATAATCTATCTATCAATCTATTGAGTTAGTTGAGCAACCTAAAACATAAACATACTTATTTCATCAATTTTATTTCTCATTCCCATTCTTTTCCTTTTTTTTTTTCTTTTTGGGTAAATTCTCGTTCTTATTCTTATTCTTATTCCTTTTTCTCAATTCTCAATCCACATTCCCTCTCCCAACGAAACACAACATAAGAACCCTACAGCGCCCCCGTTCCTACCAAGCCTCAGTTCACATTAGTGTCGTCACCATCCTCCTCTCTCGTCTCCGACCGGCGGTGACCCTTACTACCTTTCAGGTTGGACAGCGTCTCCGACCATCTGTCTCTCTTGCCTCTATTTGAATTTCCGAAGCTTTGCCTCTGGAGCTAGCCGTTCAAGTTCGAGCTTCAAGCCTTCAATCCTTCCAGCCTTCCACAGCTCCAATATCGCATTCGTAGACGCCCTCACCACAATTATCGCAGGTACGTTGGGTTCATTTGATTTTTGTGTGGTTGATCCTTCGGCTTATTCGATTATCAGAGATTGGATATGAAATATTGATGGGAAGCTTAGTTTACTTGGAAGAAATATGCACGAAACTGCGCGCTCTGTTTACTTGAGTTGTTTAATTTTTCTTTCATTGCAGTAGAAAATATCTCACTAAACAATATATTGATCCCCTTTTTCCTTGGACATAATAATATTTTTCTTTGAATTAAGTCAATTTCAGTACCTCCATCGTGCACGCCTATATGATAGAAATTCTACAAAAAATGTATCGTAGGAATAGGTTTCGAAGAATTTTGAAAATTAGGATGTCCTGTTACCAAATGTTGCTAAATGTTTTGCCAAGAAAAAAGAAAGCAAACCTTATGACAATGTGTGGTTTATGTGATTATTTGGCATATATGATTGGAGGGAAATACTTGCGTACCCTGCTTTCTCAATGATCCTTCTATCTCTTCAGTTTACTTTATTGTAATTGGTGATATTTTATTCCTCCCCCAAGTTGTACTTAATTTATCCTTGTTAAAAATCCTCATTTAATTAGAAAATATTTAGCAGAATTTCCTGATGCAAGGTGAGGTCACTTTTGATCTCTCATATTCTGGTGTATTATGAGCTAGAATTATCTAACTGAAATTTGATTTGTCATATTCTATTTTCTTTGAATATATGTGGAGAGGGGAAAATATTAGAAAGGGAAATTAAGAGGAAAAGGGGTGTGATAAGGTTAGTTTCACACTGTTTTTTTTTTCTTTCACGCGTATGAAATGTTTGAATATTAATGATATAACTATACACACGCAGATTAATTACTTGAGATTTGATATTACAAGCGACGTAAGTTAGGGTGGTTACTTGAAGAGGAAAGAGATGAATGAGCTAACCCTCCCTCCATCAAAGGATTTGTGTGAAGCATATACAGTGGTTGATGCTATCTCATTAATTTTATCTTTATTTATTTATTTATTTTTTTTTTGTGTGTGTTCATCCCCTTTTGTTTCAATTTTTTTTTTGGGTACTTTGATGTGCATCTTTTTGTGACTTTTCATTCTTTTTTACTGATAATTTTTAACTATAGTAATCAAATAGTATAATGCATTCATGGTATATCCTTTTTATTTTCTTGGGATCACATCTTGTTTGTGTGGTGGTATATTTTCTAGACTGGGGCGTGCATCAACAATGGGTCACTTTGCTCAAATGTTAAACCCTACAAAAACCCACAACCCTAAAATTCTTCCCATCAGTCCCACTTTTCATGCACTCTCTTCGTTTTCTTCCTCCTCCCGAGTCACTTTGAAGCCACAAAAGTTCTCAATTTCATCTGTCTCGATGATGCGAAGCCAGGATCAAAGAGAACCTCAGCAACAATTTTCTTTGGCTGAAGCTCTTCTCAATAGTAATCGCAAGGAAGAAGTTCTTGGCAACCTCAGAAGCTCCCTCTCCAACTGCCTCTCTGAAACTAACCTTCACTTGACCATTCCTGGTCTCAAGTCCAAAACTAGAGGCAAGGTAAACTCCTAGTGGAAAATGCATTTTTCAGAAAAAAGTTGTCTTTTTTTCTACAAAAGATTTGCAAAGCTAAAGAAAGTTGTTTTTCTTTTTATCGTTTCCCCTGTATGTGGCGGGCAATTCTAAAAGAGCTCACTATATGCTGGTAGGTTAGAGATATTTATGACGGCGGAGACTATCTTGTTTTGGTGACAACTGATCGGCAGAGTGCATTTGACAGGATTCTTGCTTCAATACCTTTCAAAGGCCAGGTTTGACATACGTGACCTTTTTTCCCCCCTCTTCTTAATCTTAATGAGATGCTGCGTGAGAAGTGTTGCTTATTAGATTGTGAATGGAAATGCTCGTGACTACATAGGATGTTGGAATTTATTTCTACCGGATAGTGAGATAATTATCAAAGCCAGCTAGTATTTGGTGTTACTCAAGAATTTGAGTCGCTGCTTTTACACTTGTCAGGTTCTTAACGAGACAAGTCTGTGGTGGTTTGAAAAAACTAAGCACATAACTTCCAATGCTGTTGTTTCAGCTCCTGATAAAAATGTTACAATTGCAAGGAAATGTTCGGTGTTCCCAGTTGAATTTGTTGGTGAGTTATTTGCCATTTTATCTAATGTTTTGCTTGATGCTATTTCAGTTTCCTAGATTGTGTTTTACCCAAATTGTGTTTGGAGTTGGGTAGCCTGAAAGACACTGTTTTTATATAATAAAATGATGGCACTTTTTTCTGTCACACACACACAATTAGCATGTATTGTGCCCTTGAAAAATCTTGACATAACTTCTTTAGTTTTGTAATTATGGAAGACTAATGCACAGATATTAGAAAAGGATCAGGACAAAAGATCTCTTGTCATAGTTTCATGATGGATTAAATGTATTTTAGTTAGAGATATGCACTCTCTGTTCCTTTATGTTTTATTGTTGTTCCTCTTGTTTTACATGTTTTCTTTATTTATATCTTCTGGGAAGTGACATGGGGATTCAAGCAGCCACTGATTCAGAACAATGTGGCTGTTTTGCAGTTAGAGGATATGTGACTGGGAGTACTGATACGTCTCTATGGACAGTCTACAGTAAAGGCATCCGAGAATATTGTGGCAATGTTCTTCCAGATGGTGAATTTTCTATCAATCTTTGCCTTTCAGATTTCTTTTCAAAGCTGCTTAACTGTTTAATTTATAGGCTATTAACACATTACAGGATTGGTGAAAAACCAAAAGCTGTCCAAAAATATAATCACACCAACAACCAAAGCTGCAGATCACGATGTTCCTGTAACTCCTGATGAGGTATGATGCATGTAGTATCATCTTTGACTACCTATTGATGGTGATTGAACTTATATTAAGAAATAAGCTTCACAGGTAAGAGAGAAGGATAGAGAGAGAGCAGAACTGAGGTTAGGCAGAAAAAGGAGAATGTTTTGGAAATTGTGAAGCTACTTTCCATTTGGCTAGTTTACTCTAACTTAAATAAATGATACAAGGTAGGGAGCTATTTCTCTGATATCGTCTTGGATTAGGTATTACCCTTGGCACAGTCCTTAATGTATTTTTCCTTTTAGGGTGAGTTTATATTGCATTTGCGATATCATTATGCCTTCAAAAATGTCAACCATGACTTGTTGTAATTAAGCTAGATCTGCTTAATAGAATGAATAGATTTTTCTGATCAGAAGCCTATAATATAACTCTGGAGTTAAGGTCTTGTTAGAGGTAGACCAACTTTGGAAGTAGGTAGTAGGAAGCCTGATTGAAAATCAAAGATGATTCCCCATTTAGTACTGGATTAATCATTCAATTCTTATTCTTCGTGGAGTTCAAATGCATGACTAAGATTGCCGATTGATGCTCCAAATTCAGATAAGATTTCAGTTTAGACTTTAGAGCTTGGGGTCTTATGACATCATATCATGAAAAGTATTTCTTAAAAATTTATTGAATGATGTAAGATTAGTTTTTCCACATATATTAACTGTTTTTACTGAGGTTCAATAATGGATTTTCAACAATTGGATCATTTCTTTTGATATTCTAATACTTCTATGATGTATTTTCCTTGTAGATTATTAAAAGTGGACTCATGACTCAAGCTGATTATGAAGAAGTGAGCAGAAAAGCATTAAGCTTGTTTGAGTATGGTCAGGTAATTAAGCTTCTCTTTCTATATTGTCAGCTATGGTGGATAAGCATTCTGCCTTTGTTTTATTGCTGTTCACCTCATTTGCTTGACTTTGCAGCATGTGGCTTTGGACCATGGCCTCATATTGGTAGACACGAAGTATGAATTTGGGAAGGCAAATGATGGTTCAGTTCTTTTGATTGATGAGGTTTAATTTTATTCTGAAACACATTGAATGTTATCCAACATCCACACATTAGTTTACCAATATGTGATAAAGCAGTTTAATTTGTATCACTAGGTGCATACTCCTGACTCAAGTAGATATTGGATTGCCAATTCTTACATGGAGCGCTTTCAAAATGGTGTTGAGCCTGAGAATGTTGATAAGGTACATTATGTCTTTTTACCGTTATTTGTTTTATTTTTGGGCCATTGCTTTATGCTTTTATTATTGCCTTATGCTTTTATTATTGATGTAAATATTTGATGAATGTATAAACTAAAACCTATTTCTTAAACCTTTGGTCTGTATGGATGAATTACACATATGAAGCAATTTTTTTATGTTCAGATGATTAATGTGTAGGAGTTTTTAAGATTGTGGTTCAAAAGTCACTGCAACCCATATGAAGATAAGGTAATTTATGCTGTCTAGTGCTATTAAATCAGAGTATAGACTTTAAATATGCATCATATCTAATTGTTGGTGGATTTTTCTTTAGGTCCTTCCTAATGCACCTGAAGATCTTGTTTGTGAATTGGCTTGGCGGTATGTGTAGTGCTTTTTCCTTTTACTCTAGCCATATTTTGCTTTGAGCTAAATATTTCAAAACTTACCCCCTGATATATGGTTTTTCTATTTTGGATTGATAATTGCTGTTATTAATAAATAAAAATATACTGTGAACGTGCTTTTGACTAGCAAATACAAACTTCCTACACCCTGCCTTCTCAGAATGTATTTATGATGACTGGCGGTTGATGCCTTGGATTCTAGCAACTATAATTTTCTATTTTCTTTTGTAAAATGACTTATAAGCTGTTGAGCTGTATGCCTGTTTAAAACATCTCCAATTTTGCTTCTTTTTTGCTTCATTGCTAAACATACTATCTTATAAGGTTGATGGGGGAAAAAGAGACTAATGTTACTCAGCTTTTTCCACGAGATGTGCCCAAAAAAAAAAGGGCTAATGAACTTCGTGGTTGAGTGATACCCAATATGGGTCTTTTGGTTCAACTCCTTGTAATAGGCATTAAGATGCAGCACTGATACTCATTTGTATGGGTGCAAATGTGCAATAATATCACTATTCATGAACTTGTATTCTCGAGACGTGGATGAGTAAGTTGCTTTGATTTTATTACATGTCTATCGTGTGGTGATACTTCTGTTACATGAATTTGCTTGCTGTGAGTCAGCTTTTGGAAGAGTTTTATTTCATATAATCTTATTCATGTAATTGGGCATGGTACTGTTTTTCATGACAGATACATATTCTTGTACGAGACGATAACACAATCAAGATTTGATATAGTTTCAAAGGAGGTAATTCATTACATGAAATTAATAGATATCAAAATTTATATAGTTTCAAAGGAGGTAATTCATAGACCAATATTTTGTTAGAATATCATTACATGAAATTAATACGGGTATGTAATGTGCATTTTGCCCTTGCAGGAACCGATACATGATCGCATATCTCGAAATGTTGCATCTGCGCTATCTTCTCTAAAGTAGCTTTGGAATTTTAGGTTAGACCACACCGCAGCTCTGTAATTTAAGGGCCTCTTTCTGAAAAAGGTAGTTGTAACGAAGAACTTCTTTAAGCAACTGTTTACAAATAGCATTTTAGTTTAATTTAATTGTAAAAGCTAAACACAGAAAGAGTTACTTTCCATGATCTTCAAAGAGTTCAAGACAGTGATGACAGATAGTTTTCAAATTTGTTGATATTATGTGTTTTCCTTCATGTTTTAGATGAAATAAGCTGTTTTTGAGGACAACGAATGGTTTGCTTTGTATTGTATATTCCTTGTGATATGGTAGGTGAGGAAATTGCTACTTGTTCCTATAATATATCATTGATACCTCAATCAAATTAAGTATTTGCTACAATTTATATTCTACTCTGAATATGGAAGCTTTTTAATGAATTATCTTTGGGAAAATCAAACATTTAGTCCACATGCTTTTACATCAATTTTGAATTTAGTCCCTACACTGTAAATGTTTTTAAGTCCATCCTCATACTTTGTTGCCGTTATGGTGTAACTCCGTCTTTTTTAACATTAGGAAATTGATCCCTATCTTGTTCAGATGGCAAAACTGTGTCATCAACTCGTTAATATGGTTGACACGAGCGTAGACGTGGTAGATGGAATAAGAAAATACCAGGCTGACCAAGCAAAATGCGTCTCCCTCCTCCAGCATGTGAGTTCGTAAGAGCAACAACCTGCTAAGCAAATAAGCGATGTTCTAGTTGACAACCCGCTGCAACAGGACATGTAGAAACTCATTCATATGAACCATGCTTCTTGCACTCTATGAAAGTAGGTTGAGGGCTATGCAACTCAGCCTTGCCTTCTTTCAGTTTCCTTCATTCACTTAGCTTATCTTATTGCTTAATTAGGGTGAGAGTGGCTCTGTTTTGTTTCAGCCCGTAAGAATCTCTCTTTTTTGTGCATTATATTCGCTTACTTTATTTGTTGGAAACCGGTTTTTGATTATCTGATAAAAGCATCATCATACAAATATTATCATATAAAATAATGCAATTTATGGTTTGAATATAAAACAATGCGAGTTATGGCTTGTTGAACTCAAGAGAAAGAGATATACTTGTCTTCGGACCAGTTTACTTGGCATGTATCAACTCGACAGTTTACCCCACCTTGGCTTTAGAAGAAAATACCCATGTTCACATCTTTAACATTTGAAGCCCTAGTGTGATTATTTCAAGGTTTACCCTCCGCGCCAATGAGAGAAAATAGGGAGGAGAGAAAATTGGGAAAGAGAGAATGGAGAGAAGAGAAAAGTGTGGGGGAGTGATTTTCTCTTTATATACTTGGCTGAATAAAAGAAAATAGAAAAGAGAAAAGTAACTAATTTTACATTGACAATAATATTTTTATTATTTTTAAGAAAATATTTTCATGTAATAAAACTTATTATTCTATCATAATATTTGTATAATTTTTATATCATATTAATAAATGAAATTAAAATGAGATTTTAATTTTAATCTTAGTTTAAACTAATTTTATCCAATCTTAATTTTTTTAATTTTTAAAATTATTTTTTATACATTGATTTAAAAAATTTTAAAATAATACTAAAATTGAAAATGTATAACATGTCAATATTTAAAGACATTAAAAACAAAACTTGATGGCAACAAATATAATCAAATATAGTCCAAATGGAGTACTAAAGTGATAACAAAATTCAATTTAAAATTAGCATTTATATAAATTACCATTAAAATTAAATATAGTGCTTATTTAATAAAGTCTCCACCACCATCAAAATGTAATTACACTAAAAACATCATGATAAAATGTCTATTTTCCAAACTAGATATGTAATAATCATTTCACTACTTGTTTCAAAACACCCTAACTTCAGTTATCATTTTAAGCAATGTTTAAAGTCGCACATGATGTGGAACTCTAAAAAAGATTCGCTTGTTTGTTTCTCTCATTACACAAGAAGAGGCAACATTGTAGCTTTTGATTTTCATTTATTTCAAGTTCTTCAAGTGTTGCCCACACCTCCCCTTCACTATAATGATGAGGCCGACTCTTTTCAAGTATTACAAGACTTTTTTCGGAGCAATAGTAATAGATTTATCATAGAGAGTATTACCATCTAGCATGACATCAACTAATTCCTTAAATCCAATTGTCATCTTTTCACACCTTTGTCCAATGGTATCTATAATTGTTGCCTTACGCTTTTGTCCTTTACAAGATATAGCTCTTGGGGATTAGTTTAAAGTCTCATTTGTTGGACTGCTCTGTGTTAGGTGGTGAGTTTATGGTCTCATTCTGAAAATTAAAATCACCTTTATACATTGTTGCACCTTTAAAAGAATTGTTTAAGTCAATGCACTCATTCTCCCATTATTTTATCTTATCTTTAGCTATTCCAGCATACTTTCCTGTTGCTCTGTAGCACCAAACAAATCATACAACTTATCATAATGCAATACGGGTGCATTCTTCCACCTTTTTGCACCTGGTTTTTTCTATAAAGAAAAAATGTTGACTTTTAGCAATAAAATTCCAAAATAAAATTTTCAAAATATCACTTAACAATGATAAGAGTTAGCATGAACAAGTTACTTACCTCAATCAAAGTCATTCCAAATTGGACTTTTAGCTTCAAACATTTTTGTCACCAAACTCCATGAAAATCCACTTAATCCATTAAATAAATCATAAAGCTCTGCAAACTGTTATGATAATGTTTTCTTTCTATTCTTCAAATGTTGCTTTGTAATGTGAGGTTTGAACAAATTCTTAAGAGCTTTCAACACATTATCATATGCAAATGTAGTAAATGTGCCATCGGGAAGGTTTCCTTTCATCATCTCTTCCAATAAAGCATCAATAAAAACTTCATCTATTTTGGGTGTCCATCGCAAATTGTCCTTCGTTAAATCTTTTTTGTTTGGTACCATTATTCAACCTACATGCAAGAAAATAATGACATAAAAAGAAAACATGAAGAGTACAATTTGAATGCAATACAATTTCAACTAATAATACAACAATGATTATTTACTATTGTAATACAAGGCAATACACTAGTTCAACTAGTGATATAATAAATATTATTGTATATCATAATACAAGTCAACATGGACTGCTATAAATTGTAACACACAATCTCAACACATTATAAAACTTCAAAAAATATATCAAATCAAAGTCGATGCTAGTAGTCAAGTCACACATGAGCTGCTATGTTATCTCTTAAAATTGATCATTATTTATAGTCTTCCTCTTGATTGTGTGCAAGATGAACATTTGTGTCATCACTGTCATCAAGTAATAGTTCATGATATACTTGAGCAATTAGATTCTCATCAGGATCTACACCCATCAAAAAATTATGTAATATGCAACATGCTATCACAATGTCTCTCAGAATTTGGAGTGAATAATGTGATTCGTTCCCACTAACTATAGTTGGAATTTTTTTTTTCAGAACACCAAATGTTCTTTCAATAACATTTCACAATGAGGCATGTTGATGGTTGAAATTTTCTCTTGCATTTTGTGGTGATCTTGTTGAATATTCTTTCAAGTGATAATGAACTCCTCTATAAGGTGTTAAAAGACCATGCTTGAGTAAGAAGCCCGCATCCCTAAGATAAAATTTTTCTAAACAAAATAAATCATTTCATAAGAAGTTTTAACAAAGAAGCACTTATATATAATACCATAAATTACAAATATAAATTTTCATACTTACCTTGTGGAATTCTAAGACTACCTTCTTTTGATAATGCATTTTTTAAAATTCTTGAATCCGAAGTTGTTCCTTCCCAGCTAGTCAACACGTAAGTGAACTTCATATCAAAAGAATATGCAGCGAAAACATTTTGTGGAGGGTAATCTTTTTGTCCTCGAAATCGAGTGGCTTCTTCTCTAGGCACTTTTGCCCGAACATGGGTTCCATTCATTGCTCAAACACAATCCTATTATTTAAAATTAGTTAGGAGTCAAATATATAATTCAAAATTCTAGCTCATTTATATTACTCATAAGGAAGATACATGGGGCACAAATATAAAAAGTATACCTTAAAATATGGGTAAAATCTACTATTATTGAGAATTTGTAAAGGAACTTCTGATCCAGAAGGCTCCACAAGAAACTCAAAAAATGGCTTGTAATACATTATGAAAATAATGACTAATAGTCTCCCTCGATCGATGAAAGTAAAAGGCCATGGTTCTATGTTTTACATTGTGTGCTAATATGTGGAGGAATTTGGCCACCTACTCCTCAACCGTAGCATAGCGAGAATCTTTAACTATGCTAGTGTTCCAAAGTTTCTCACATAACTGTTGAAATTCTTGTGGGTCCATTTGAAGAACATCACAACATCTTTCAGTCTCTTGAAACTGAATAAGGAAATTGCCCAAACCTGGGATTGTTTAGAAGTTTCTGCAATCAGTTTTTGAGAAGGAGAAAAGGAGGAAGGTTGAGAGCTGGACCACACCATTTCGAGTGATGTTTCTCCCAATAATAACACGAGGAAGAAGGTTGAAAGAAAGTGAGAGAAAGATAGGAGGAACAAGAAGAAGCAAGAGGAAGAATAAGCGCGAAAAAGGCAGCGGGAATGTGAAAAAATTAGTGGGTAATTTTGGAAGAAAAATTTTCTCTCCAAAATCTCTCTATTTTAGGGAAGAAAAATTGAGGGGAAAAATCTGTGGGTCTTACATAATATTTTTTCCCCAGTTTTCATTCCCTCTCACTTTTCTCTGATCAGCCAAGCCAGAGAAAATACAATTTTCTCTCCAGTTTTTCTTCATATTTTTCTCCCCCCCCCCTTTTTTCTCCTGCCAAGCAAAGCATTAATGTCACTTAACTTCACAATTCTATGTGCTTTTAATGTTATCGTTGATTATTACTTTCTGTGCGATAGAGCTTCATCCAAATCAGAAAAATATTGAAAAACAAAGATATAACAGTGAAACAAATGGATTATAATATGTTTTTGTTTGCTAGAATATATGAATATAATAAAAGGGTTTATTTGAAATTTTTTTTTGGAAAGTTCCCTATTTCCTAATGGGTTTGCTGTTGATGGTAATTGCTTTTTATTCAACTCAAAAAGCTATTAGGTTTTGTTAAAAAAAGGATTAAAAAGGAACTTATTTGCAATGTTATTAGAACCGAATTAGACCAATCAGTTCAATTGGAAACCAGTGACTGGTTCGACCTAGGGAAAGGGGGAATTAGAGATTTAAGAAACTGGTGGTGAATCGGTAAAATCGGCATGAGCCTTTGAAAACTGGATTTGTTAAGGAGAAGTTTGCAATGTTTTCAAACTTGGACTAGATCGGACGGTCGGATCGGTCGAACCGCCACTTAGAGACTTCACCGGCTTGTTTTGATGGTTTGAGTCGTTTCTGTGGTTAAATTGGATTGGATCGGAGGTTGAGTCGAATTGAATCGGATCGAGCCGGCAATTGAGCTAGAAATTGGCTTTGAGCCGAAAACCAGAATGGTTCCAAGAGAACCAGTTTATATATATGTTTTTTTTAATTCATAAATTAATTAAATATTATTATTTTACAAGATTAAAAATGTAAAAAAAAAACCTTTCTTATCCTTATTAAATATTATTAATACTTCTCATTTTCATTTCTTAAATATAATTTACATTTTTAAACATTAAAAAGTTTCTTTTTTATCGCTATTAAACATTATTAATACTTTTCATTTTCATTACTTAAAAAAATCTCTTTTACATATTAAATTAATGAGGGACAAAAAATGACATATAAATTCATGTTACTTTATAATATGGGACAAAAAATTCTACTAATTATCTCATAATATGGGATTGAGAGAGTGTAAACTAATATAATATATTATAAACTTATGAAGTATTTGGCAAATTTAATGTACTGTATAAGTTTATACATTATGATTCTTTTATGTATCAAAATTTTATATAATTTTAATCAATTGATGTGGTTATATAATAGAAGATGTGATTTTATTTGTTATATATATATATATATATTATATAATATAATTTTTTACATAATTATTATGCCACCGATTCGACTGCCGGTCCAACCAGTTAAACTATAAAAATCGTAACCTGATGGCATTTCTGGTTTGATATCCGGTCCGATTTTTAAAACATTGAAAGTTTGTTTGGTGAGACACTAGAGGAGTAAGAAATAGATTTATTTTTATATTTAATTAACTAAATATGAATAAAATGAAAAAGACTAAAATGACCCTCTATTAAAATAAATATTCCTTCCCTTCTCTTTCTTCTTCCCGGCGTCACCATTGTTGTCTCTATCATCAGCAAACCAAACTTATCGCCAAAATAGAAAGAATCAACAAACTTGAACCAAATCTAGAAATGCATTCAAGGTGGATGATGAAATTGAAATCCATTCACCAGAGGAAGAAATCGAACCAAATGGAAGAAAGCTTGAAGGTCATTGAACAAAGAATGCATCATCGTCGCCAGTGAAGAGGACGAAAGCTTGAAGGATGCCAGATAGGAAGAAACCCGGAATCATTGTTATCGCAGGGAAGAAATTAAACTTGGAGAGAAATCGAATCCGGTGAGAATCGAAGCCAGTGGAAGGAATAAAATCTCTCACATTTTTCTACATCTAATTTCTGTTTAAAATAAATTTATTTTTCCCAACATCTCTGAAACTTTTTATTAGCTATTACTCCCTCCGCCTAAGTCACTTTTAACTACTTCACAGAAATCAAGAAATATTAGTTACATTAATAAAATTGCTTCACATTTGTTTTGATTTCAATTAATACTATATATTTGAACTTTTCAAAACAAATTAATGCTCCATAAAACAATTTTTAAAAATAGTATTTTTGGAATAAAGTAATTAATATTTCACAAATTTTTACAAAGTGACTTATATTTGGAATTATAGAGTTATTCTAGAATGTGACTTATATAAAGGACCGGAGGAAGTACAATGGATCAAAACTTCTGGAAGGTGAAATTTCAACTTCTTGTCATCTTTTAAAATGTTAATTTTCAATGCACACATAGAAAGGCAACTTTTTTTTTAATATTTGAATGTCCCAATATTTTATATTTTTATTATTTTAGTATAAGCCTCGTAAATATATTTTTATTATTTTCATAAAAATATAATTTTATTATTAATTTTTCAAATATCACTACTTATACTTTTAATCAATTTATTATTTTTAATATATAGTTTTATTTCATTTCTTGCTCACATTTGAAACTTCAATTATGTTAAAAATTATGGAAGTCTTAAAGATAAGTAGTCTAGGTATTCTTCATTTTTTATATATTATTTAAAATATATTATTTAAATTACTACCGGTTTGAACCTGATTAGTTGAAACATTGAATCTTAAATCAATACCTTATCAAATTCAATATCTGATCCAATTATGATAACATTACTTCTTTTTTTGTTTTTGCAAATAATAATTAGTTGTTCACCAAATATACTTTGTTTTTTAGAATGAAAACATAGGTTTTGTTGTGGGATATAAAAACTGAAAAAGACAAGTGAATTGAATTGTGATAACGTTTCTTTGATTGGATATTTCATAGTTTTTCTTTAAAATATAATGGCGTTGTTTTGCTTTTTTTTTTTAAATTCAAATAGTTATCATAAATTTATGTATTTATGTGAGCCTGAGAGAAGGAGAGTGGTTAATGATTCATCAGAGCATCAACTTGATCATCACTCATTTATTTCCAGAAATACAATTATGCTCATAGTACAATTCTTTCATTTCCTTTTTTCTTTTGATAGACAGGAAAAAACAAAACAAAACAAAACAAATGAAAGAAGACAAGCTAAGTAACTCCCTCTTCCTCAATCAAACTAATGGCAAGATCACCAGGAATAATTTGAAGACCCACTGCCGAGGAAAGAGCACGCTTGGCTAGAAAGTCAGCCATCCCATTGTCATCTCGATCAACAAAAACAAAACGCACCTGTCATGCACGTGAAACCATATTCTGGACCTCTAACAGAAGATTCGAATTAGCACAACGATCCAAATTGCTAGATCTAATAGTCGAAACTACTTCAACAACATCGCAGTATATCTTAATCTTCCTCCACGCTCTTCCCCAGGCGTGTTTCAACCCCATAAGGCTGTTATTGTTGACTGCAAATTAAAAATTTGTCAGAGTAAAATAATCCGAGCCGTGCACAAGGACACTGTCCTTGAGAGTTATTCCGCCACAAGACGGCACTCCCCAGGATTGAACGGATTCTTCTGCGGAGTCGCAGGCAAACAGAACAGCAGAAAAAACACAGATGAAGAAAGGAGGAAGAGAGAACAGCTCGAATGATGTCCGCAGCTGTGGTGTTTTGAACCCAGTGATCGACCTTGGTATTTATAGGTACCAGAGCGACAGGACGTTGAACGACACTTAATGACGTTAATGAGGATGTTTCTGAACGTTGGGCGGTTTCTGACATAAGAATTAACAAAAATTAAACTATAGAAAACGGATCAGTAAGGTCAAGGAAACGGATGATCAACGTTCAGAAACATTAATAGTATGAACCTCATAACCGAAGCCTTAAAACCATGAATCTTCTGGAAAGCTAAAAAATAATTTCTGGCAACGGCAAAAAAGTGTCCAACCCCGGGTATATTTTCGCGCGCAGGGGGGGGGGAATCGACGGATTTCAACTGAGTTGGCCCAGTTTTGTCCAGTTTTTGTGCGCGCGAGCCCATTCTCTTCCTAGGCCCATTTTGCTCCTCCATAATCACATGTTAATATTTATACTCTTTGGTCTTCATTTGTTTGAGCAATGTGGGACCTCTTTTTCTCTCTTTTCATTTTGACACACACACACATGTATTTTCCAACAATCCCCCACATGTGTGTCAAAAGATTACTATTATTTGAATGAGTATAAGCATTTCGAATATGGTGTCTTACGGACTATGAACCATATCTAGACCAATAAAGCTTAGTACACAGAGTTGTCAGTGAAGCTTATAGCTTCTATGAACTAACAATTCTTTGTTGTATACTAGCGGCTTTAAGAACCAACTTATACCCCCACAATTTCCACTGTTATCGCAGTTTTGCGCTTTAAACTTTGGCCGTGCGCGTGCCTGGTTTTAATGAATGCTTTAGAGATTTTTGCCATGATCTCATAGGAGCGGCCTCACTCCACATTCATATAGGTGATTTCATCAAGTGTGTCTGCAATGAACACACCATCCTTAAGGAATATGAAATCATTAAGAGTTTTTACTCAACCTCGCCAATAATGCATCCTAACACTTTTCTCATATCATAGGAAGGGATCAAAAATATGTTGATGAAAGAGTTTTGATGATTTTAAACCAACACTCAAGATCTTGGATTGAAGATATCAAAGGAGATCAAAGCTGTTCCAAGTGAAGATTTTCTGAGTATTTGCTGTTAGATCTCTTGTAGGATCTTTAGTTTTTGTTATGATTGGGTAAAAGGTTTTGATTTGAAGAAAAGATGTTTTCAAACTTTGATTTTATGTTAAATCCTTGAATATTTGAAAAACACCCACAAACAGACGAAGGTTAAAAGTTTAAACTAAACTGTCAAGTTAGAAATTCGAACTTTGCCTTTGGAAATTCGAATTTCGAGCTAAAACTGATTAAGTCTGAAGAGATGGCTCTCTGTCAGACGAATTTTGGTGGTTCAAAATTCGAATTTTCATCTAGTCTGAAAGAAGCCTTTCTGGTGACAGACGAACTTCACACTTCCAAAATTCGAATTTCAAGTAAAATGAAGTTTGTGAAAACCAAAGAAATTCGTCTGAAACCATGACAAAGTGCATCTGAAATCAAAAGATATTCAGCTTGAAAAATGCTCTCTGACAGACGAATTTCGAGATTCCAACACTCGAATTTTCATATAAGTCTGAAAGAAGCTTCTTGACAACAGACGAACTTTGAGTCTTCAAAATTCGAATTTCAGACAAAACAAAACTTGAGAAAATAGAAGAAATTCGTCTGAAACTATGTTAAAGTTCATCTGAGATCAAGAATGAGTTAAGTCTCAAAATTGCTCTCTGACAGACGAATGTCACCCTTTCAAAATTCGAATTTCAAAGAAAGTAAACTACTGTGTCTCTTTATACGTTCAATGGACAGACGAATTTTGGATACCAAAATTCGAATTTCGAAGACACTGTAGCAAATTGAAAACACTGTTCACACTTAACCAAAAATCTTTCTTCTTGAAAATTCGTATGTCACATTGTGAAAATGTTTTATAAGTTTCAAAATTCGAATTTCACTTCATGAACAGACGAACTTCGTGTTGTAACGTTGAAAGCTTTAACCTTCGGTTCCTTCGAAATTCGTCTGTTGACCAACCAAAATTCGAATTTCAGTATGTCAGAAACATTAAATGCGGTTGGTAAACGGATAGTTTTTCAGAGTAACCGTTGGATAACTTCCCCAACGGATAGATTTAGTCTCTAACGGATATTTGAGACCTAAATCTATAAATACAACATCATTTGAAGTTGTGGGTATCGAATCAAACTTGTATACACTGAATTTATGCTAAATCTTCTTCTCAAAAGCTCTTACCCTCTCAACTTCTATACATACACTTAAACTTTTATATCTACTCTTTTCAAGAGAGTTATTTCATTGTAATCAATCTACTCTTCATCTGGAAGATAGATTTACTTGTGAGGGGTATTCACAAGGGGATTGAGAAGCACATAGTGAAAGTGCTTGGAGAGTTTGAGAGAGCTCAGAAACAGAGCATACTCGTTGTACTGTGGCCTTAGCAAGAAGCCCATTGAAATTCTTGCTGTATAGTGGATAAATCTCAAGAGGTGTCTTGGGGACTGGATGTAGGTCAAGTGGAAAGACCGAACCAGGATAAATTACTGAGTTTTCTTCTCCCTATCTTCACTTTTCAGCTTGCTCTGTTTTACGCATTATTTTCATTATACTGTGATATCTCCACTTACCTCACCTTGTGCAGAAAATTTTCAATCTTCCCAATTCACCCCCCCCTCTTGGGAAGTCAGCCTTGCTAACAAAATAAAGTGTTAGTAAAACTAACAAATGACTTGTTATTACCCATATGAACCTCCTTCATGGAATCCCCAATCACAGAAGTTGGGTTACCATCATTGTTAATTTTCAAATTGGTTTAAGTCCCATTCCCCTCGATGTTTCCAAAATTTGTTTTTTCCCTAAAGGTTTGGTTAGAGGGTCTGCCAGATTTAATTTTGACCTTACAAAATCGATCGATATAACTCCATTTTTCAACAGCTGTCTTATAATATTATGTCTCAAACGAATGTGCCTACTTTTGCCATTGTAGGTCTTATTTTTAGCAACTGCTATTGCCGATTGACTATCACAATGTAATGACACTGATGGTATTGGTTTTTCACCTAATGGGATATTTGCTAAGAAGTTTTTCAACCACTCAGCCTCATTACTAGCCAGCTCCAGAGCAATGAACTCTGAATCCATAGTGGATCTTGCTATAATATTTTGTTGAGCTGATTTCCAGGTTACTGCACCACCACCAAGAGTGAATACATAGCCACTAGTAGATTTGGTCTCTTCTGAATCTGAGATCCAGTTAACATCATTGTATCCTTCTAGTACAGCGGGAAATCCACCATAAAATATACCATAGTTTATGGTACCTTTCAAATAACTCATTAATCTGTCCAAAGCTAACCAATGTTCAGTACTTGGACAGTGAGTATATCTACTCAATCTACACACAGCATATGCTATATCAGGTCGGGTGTAATTCATTAAATGTAATAGACTTCCAATAATCTGTGCATATATAGTTTGAGCTACTGGATCACCTTTATTTTTAACTAATTTGGTGCTAGCATTATAAGGAGTGCTTACAGGTATTTTTTCAAAAAATTCAAATTTTTTAAGGATTTTTTCAACATAATGTTCTTGAGATAGTAAAATGCCATATTCACTCCTTATGATTTTAACACCTAATATCACCTTTGCTTCACCCATATCTTTCATATCAAACTTTGAAGAAAGAAATCTTTTAGTTTCAATCACAACATTCATGCTTGTACCAAAAATGAGCATGTCATCAACATATAAACAGATAATCACACAACCATCATTCATAACTTTTGTGTAAACACATCTTTCTACTTCAACAGTAGAAAAACCATCACTCGTTAAGACTTGGTCAAGTTTTTCATGCCATTGTTTGGGTGCTTGTTTTAATCCATACAATGATTTAACAAGTTTACAAACTTTATTTTCTTGTCCAGGAGCAACACACCCTTCAGGTTGTACCATATAAATTTCCTCTTCTAAATCACCATTTAAGAAAGCTGTTTTAACATCCATTTGATGAATAAATAATTTATAAACTGAGGCTAGAGCAATTAAAATTCTAATAGAAGAAATTCTTGTCACTGGAGAAAAAGTATCAAAATAATCAACATTTTGTTTTTGAGTAAATCCTTTAGCTACTAGCCTCGCTTTATATTTGTTAATGGATCCATCAGGATTATATTTCTTTCTAAAGACCCATTTACAACCAATAGGCTTTGCTCCTGGAGGCAAGTCTACTAAAATCCAAGTTTTATTTTGATTAAGAGAATCAATTTCAGTTTTGATAGCTTCTATCCAAAAATGAGCATCAGAAGATGAAATAGCTTCAGAAAATTTTGATGGCTCATTTTGTACCAAATAAGTATAAAAGTCATTTCCAAAAGAAGTTTCTTTCCTTCGTCTTTTACTTCTCCTCAAATTTTCGACAGAATTTTCATTTTGATTTGATGAAGGAAGTAAATTTTCTGCAGTTTGAGAAATATGTTGAACTTTCAATGGAAAAATATGCTCAAAAAATTCTGCATCTTTAGTTTCAATAATAGTGTTCTGATTAAGAACATCACTTTTTAAAACTAGAAATCTATAAGATGCACTATGTTCAGCATATCCAATAAACATGCAATCAGAAGTTTTAGAACCAATTTTTCTTTTCTTAGGATCAGGTAATAAAACTTTTGCAAGACACCCCCACACTTTTAAATATTTTAAATTTGGTGTATGTCCCTTCCATAATTGATAAGGTGTCTTATTTATTTTCTTATAAGGTATTCTATTTTGTAAGAAACATGCAGATAACACTTGCCGTGCTGCTTTGTCTCTACCAGATTTGCTTTTGATATAATCTCCTTGCCTTTTGCAGCTTGCATCTCCTTCCGGTTAGTGTCCTCGATTATGATGTGAGTAATCAGATCTGATAGTGATAATTGTTTTTGTTTATGCTTTAGCTGTTGCTTGTAGTCTTTCCATGATTCTGGTAGTTTCTCGATTAGAACTCCAGCAACGAACCCATCAGGTAGGTTGATTTTTTCAGCACGCAACTCCTCCAGTAGCTTGTGATACTCATTAATTTGCAGCTTGATATCTTTGTCCTCGGTCATCTCCCATTTGTAGTAATTTCCGACGACAAACTTTTGTTTCCCAACGTCCTCAGCAGTATACTTTGCAATTAATGATTCCCAAATTTTGCTTGCTTCTTTGTACACATAGTACACATCAAACAGATCATTAGATAAGGTGTTAATGATGGTATTTCGGCATACCTTGTTGGCATAATCCCAAGCAATTCTTTGACTTTGGTCAGCATCTGATGAAGGTTCAGACTGAGTGAGTGCAGCAACAACTCCATGCATGTCAAGAATAGAGTAGACACGTTCTTGCCACCTTCTAAAATTTTTCCCATCAAAGACTTCAATTTTCGAAACATCTGGTGGTGGCCTAGATAGCGGCATCGGAGGCAGTGCTAGTGGGACGAAGGATGTAGCACTCACACCAGCACTGGGAGGACGATCGGAAACAGCAACGTTGGTCTGTTGTGACTCCATAACTCTCAAGATTGTTATTGTTGACTGCAAATTAAAAATTTGTCAGAGTAAAATAATCCGAGCCGTGCACAAGGACACTGTCCTTGAGAGTTATTCCGCCACAAGACGGCACTCCCCAGGATTGAACGGATTCTTCTGCGGAGTCGCAGGCAAACAGAACAGCAGAAAAAACACAGATGAAGAAAGGAGGAAGAGAGAACAGCTCGAATGATGTCCGCAGCTGTGGTGTTTTGAACCCAGTGATCGACCTTGGTATTTATAGGTACCAGAGCGACAGGACGTTGAACGACACTTAATGACGTTAATGAGGATGTTTCTGAACGTTGGGCGGTTTCTGACATAAGAATTAACAAAAATTAAACTATAGAAAACGGATCAGTAAGGTCAAGGAAACGGATGATCAACGTTCAGAAACATTAATAGTATGAACCTCATAACCGAAGCCTTAAAACCATGAATCTTCTGGAAAGCTAAAAAATAATTTCTGGCAACGGCAAAAAAGTGTCCAACCCCGGGTATATTTTCGCGCGCAGGGGGGGGGGAATCGACGGATTTCAACTGAGTTGGCCCAGTTTTGTCCAGTTTTTGTGCGCGCGAGCCCATTCTCTTCCTAGGCCCATTTTGCTCCTCCATAATCACATGTTAATATTTATACTCTTTGGTCTTCATTTGTTTGAGCAATGTGGGACCTCTTTTTCTCTCTTTTCATTTTGACACACACACACATGTATTTTCCAACAAAGGCAACCCAAAACTTCTGCAGTGAAAGTATCTCCTTCCTCCATGCGAAAAACAAAAGCTTCCTCAATCAACCATTTACTATTCTGCAAGATACCGCCACAGCCAACATTAAGAGACATGTGAGAAAACGCACCATCAACATGCACGGTGCACCAGCCCCTGTCCCTATCATCATCTGTAACAACGCTAGACCCTTCATAACTGCCCTTACTGTGTTTGAGATCCTTGCTTTTCGCACTACTCATGCACTTGAGAATTGCATAAGCCTCATCAATGCATGCCGAATCATTATGAGTTGTGTGATCATGGACCTCTCATTCCTTTGCTTCCAAAAAATCCAACACATGACACTAAATAACTCAGTCCATGAATCTTTCTTATCCCCTCTCCTCTTTTTCAAAGTACTCACAACCCAATCCCACATATTAGCTCCAAAAAACTGTTGAGCATGATTAGGTTGAAGGAGCTGCACCCAAACAGAGCGAGCTCTCCTACAGTCACGTAAAACATGAATCATATCTTCTATCACATCTTGACATAAATCACACAGACCATCCCCGGTGCAAACCTCTATGACGTTTAGCATTATTAGTTAACAGTCAGTCATGAAGCACCATCCACATATGCGTTTTACACCACTGTGAGATCTCCAACTTCTAGACTTTACTCCACACTGACTCACTCCTCTCATCTTGTTGAGTTAGCAACTTATAGGTAGAATTCACAGAAAAGGATCCATGCTTCTCATGACTCCACCTAACTGTAGCATCCCCATTCCTATGCAAGACTTCCACACCACTTTTGACGTTATCCCAAGTGGACTTAATTCCACTCCATATCCTTGAACCCAATTTTTTCAGATCAATAGAAGGGAGAAGATCATTCCCACAACTATATTTTCCTCTCACTACACGAACCCATAACGCGTCCTGATTCATAATAAGACCCCACCCTAGCTTCATGAGGAGAGCTTGATTTTGCTGACTTGAGTGTCTCAACCCTAAACCACTACTCTTCTTATCTCTACAAACTGTATCCCAAGCTACTAGATGCATTCTCTTCTTTTTCATAGTTGACCCCCATAAAAAAACTTCGTGCACTTTTGTCAATTTCTGCACAACATTTAGATGGGAGCGGCACTGTTTGCATCACATAATTGGGCATAGTGAAAACCATAGATTTGACTAAAGTATTACGACCTGCAAATGATATAAACCTCATCTTCCAGCTACTCAAACGAGCTCTGATCTTGTCAATCACGAATTGATTAGTATCCTTCGAAACCCGTTGGTGATGAAGAGGGACCCGGGGTACTTGCCCAAGTCATTTGTATGGTCAAAACCCAATTATGCATTACTTTTTATAATAAAAATAAAAATAAAAATATAATATTATTTGGTAATAAAAATAAAACTAATTTACATTATATTATATATATTTTTTATATTTTATTATATATTACTTTATATATAAAATTTAAAATTTAAAAAATAATTATGTTAACAAACCTTGAGTGGTTCAAACGAAACCTAACTTAAATAGGTTAGACCTATTACTATTACTAAATAGGGAGCTTGAACTATTTAATTAAATAGGTTAGTCAGGACATAGTTTCTTAATAGGTATTTAACTTATTTCTACCCCTAAGTGCACCCGCCTTTAAAAATGTAATATAGTAATTTAAATTTTTTAAATAAAGCATATAGCAAGATTCAAAAAATCAGATTGGATGTAGAGGACAACCGGCTAGTTTCGGAATTTGTTAAACTAGTTGAACTGATTAGTTTTTTTTTTAAAATTCAGTTTTTAAAATAAAATAATATTATTTTTAATACTAAATAACATTACTTTTTGTATAAATTTTTTCTTTATATATTATAATATTGTATAGCATTATTATGATACATAACTATTATTAATAATTTTTTTAATAAATAATATGAAAGTAGAATATGAATTGATTATTTTAAATTTAAAATATGATTATGAATAAATATTATCTCGTTTAGATTTTAATATTATATTATGAAACTTATTAATAATTTTTTTAATTTATATATAACCTATAAAATTTAAAAAATATTAATTTTATTACTATTTATTTAATTCCAGTTGAATAAGTTGTTAAATTTTGAACCAATATTTTAATTAGTTTAATATTTAGTCCAATTTTGAGTAGTACTGGGAATCGGGCTGGCCCGGCCCATATGGGTCAGCCCGTCATGGGCCGGGCCTAATATGGGCTGGGCCTAAAAGCCCGTTTATCAGATGTGCTGTGTTTTTTTAAGCTCAGCCCATATTCAACGGGCTACGGGCTAGCCCGTAGGCCCATATATTTTTTTAATTTTTTTAATTTTTAATCTAATTTAACATTTACAAAATAATATAAATTTTTTTTTCATATACATAATTATTTAAATCAAGACAACTAAAATTAACTATATATTAATTATTAACATCATCATTTATCATTACTATTAAAATCATTAGTCAAGAAAAATATTTAAAAAATATAAAAAAAAAGAAAATGGGCTAAATGGGTTGGCCCACGACCCATGCGGGCCAGCCCATTTTTTAACCGGCCCAAATGGGCTCGGGCTCAAAAGCTCGCTTCTTATAAAAGTTCCTAAATTTTTAGCCCAGCTCGTTATTTTCTTCGGGTTAAATGAGCTAGTCTATCGGACTTAACCCATATTCCCAGCTCTAATTTTGAGTATCTTAGCATCTAGTATGAGGAAATTATACCTCAGGTACATGATGCTAGCGCTTTGATGAGAAGGGTATGCTGGAGATGCGTTAACCTGGTTTTGAACCACGGATATTGGACTTGGGTAAAAGGACCAGAGTGTCAAAATTCGTTTCTTCAATCTGTCTTTTCGTGTCAATGTCATGTCAAATGCAAAATAGTGGGTAGCTACGGGCCTCCATAGACTTTGAACACCAAATAGAAAGTTGTAGCCGTATGGAAATCACCTCAAGTGTCGGTGCGTCATCGCTAGAAATTAGAGGGCTATAGAGAAGTGAGAACCAGTGTGACCTATCATCTAAGACCTGCGAAGAACAAGTGGTTTGCTGCCATAGATGTGTCCTGACGCCAGTGCAGTGTTTGCCTGCACATCTTTGCACAACCGGTGAATTTTAGCCGTCCACTCAATCCAAGCGTCCACAGAACACCACGTCATACAGATCATAATGCCTCATCCACATCATCCATTGTGTTATAATCTTGGCCCTCTATTTAATTTTCCTATTTCCTTTTATACCCAATATAGCCACACTGTGAGTTTTTTGATCAATTGGATGGGTGACATTTTTTGCTATGTAGAGATGCATAGAAACTCCCCATGTTGAGAATCCTAACGCACCATAGAGCCACGACATTCTCGATCTCAGACTGAAAATCAATGATAGGCACTAAATGCTCATCACATATTTAGATTGAAAATAATTTTATAATTGTTATTTTTAAAAAAACAATTTTATCATTGAAAAATTAGAATAAAATCTTTAAATTTGAACCACTCAAATTGAAACTGGATGGTTCAAATATCATTGCTTTTGCAATCACTCAAGGGGTCTGTTACTTCACTTTGCAATGCAAATAGCATAGAAGTTTATAGCTATCCAGATTCACAGGAAATACGACAAAAGTTCGCTGCTAAACATAATGCAGATGAAACTGGAAATGACAATGTTAAATTTTCTTGATTTCAAAGGTGGGTGCACTTAAGGGTAGAAATAATTCAGATGCCTATTAAGAATTTATGTCATCACTGATGTATTTAATAAACCAGGCTCCCTATTTAGTAATAGGTCTAACCTATTTAAGTTAGCTTGGCTTGAACCACTCAAGGTTTGTTAACATAATTATTTTTAAAATTTTATATTTTATATATAAAATAATATATAATAAAATATAAAAAAATATATATAATATAATGTAAATTAGTTTTATTTTTATTACAATATAATATTATATTTTTATTTTCACTTTAACGGTAGTGCATCCTTCGGCCTCTGCCTCCATTTTCATTTTTCAATCTGCTCTACCAAAGAGTAGTAGAGAACCCGGCCACAGGTACTGCGCCTCCATCCTCCATCGGTACTGTGCCTCCATTCCTCTCAGTCGGTCTCTCTCTCGTCTTCAAACATTCAACGCAATTGGTCTCTCTCTCGTCTTCGAACAGCATCGTGTCTTCACTCTTCAACCATCAGTCTCTCTCTCGTCTCTCCATTTCCGAAGCTCCACCGGCAGACGGCGGTGACCCTTACGCTGTTCAAGCTTCCAAAGCCTTCAATCTAGATCTATGACCCTTACTCTCTCTTCTCTCTATTTTGGATTGTGTTTCTGGTATTTTCGACACCTCTTGTTTCAGTTTCACTATTGCCCTGTTTCTCAATGATTGCTTGCAATTTTGTTACTCTCTCGTCTCTATATTTTGCTTCACATAAACTTAGCTGTTCAAATTTTGTTAACGTAAATGTACCATTTGTGTGTGTGTATATATATAGTAGTGCTGTTTCGTAGTTAATATTGGATTGCTCAGGACTGTAGCAGAAACAAGAAACAAATGTTGAATTTGAAGATGGCCTCCTCACCTAAAAAAATTAGATGATGTGATCCCAAACTCAATAGACAATCAGATTTCTGTTTTGGCATTGCTTTCATTACATGATGCTGAACAACTTTTGGTAGCGCGCAAGAGAGAATCAGATTGAGTTATGTTTTTTGTTTTTGGAAGAATTTGCTTTGTTGTGCGTGAATGTACAAAACTCCATGATGAGTTCATGTGCTTTATTTTTGACATATATTTGTCTCCCGATTTGTTTATACAAGGAGCTGAAGAAAGAATGAAACATGTTCTTTGGATGTCTAGCTTGATGAATTGGATAATAATTAAACTAGGAACTGATTTGATTATATGATATTAATAATATTTGCTTTAGTTTAGGTGATCATAATTCATAACAAATGGGCTTGTGTGCACAGATGAAATTGGCTTCAGTTTGCAATTGTAAATTACGTTGAGTTTTTTCCTTCCAAGTCAGAAAAATTGTACTTTATCACCTACATGTAACTATTAATGGCTTTAATTTATTAATAAAGCGTACATGTTACTCCTTCCGATCCTATATATAGGATCTTTTGATCCTAAATATAAGACCCTTTACAATATATGAGGTAGTATTTATTATACATTTTCAAAAAATGCCCATATTTAATATATCCAAAGAGAAAGAGAAAAAGATTAAATAAAGATAATTTTGAAAAAATGTTAAAATTTTTGGAGAAATCGAGGTAGTTAATTAATTTTAATTCCAATTATTAATTTGCATGATTTGATTAAAAGAGTCTTATATTAAGAATCAGAGGGAGTATACCATATATGTATATATGTGCAGGCCAAGTATATCTAATGCCAAGGAACAACAACACAATTGAATCCACAGCTCAAGAGCAAACTAATAAGCATTCATTTACGGCTATATGCTTCTTTATATATTTTGTTGTTCTGCTATCTTGATATATATGTGTGTGCGCGTGCGTGTGCTTTGTGTTTTTGAATTCGTTTTTGGATGCAAGAAAATATTATAATAGTGATCAATCTGATTCATTGGTAATGCTTTGTGTGTATTTTATATCGACTGTTATTGTTTTAATTACTCGAATTTGAGTATGAATTTTGATAAGGAGTCTTTTTTTTTTTTTTAATGACAAAGGGAAAATAATAACAAAGCTTAGGAGCCACAAACTCTTGGGTAGACACCAGGTCATCAAGGCGTAATGGAGTAAGCTATTTTGATAAGGCATCTTGTAAGAAAGTGTTGGAAGTCACCGTCAAACCCTATTAGGGTTTTTTCCCTCATTTATTTAATTGTTAGTCATCTGTTTTAATTTTATTTTATCCTCTTAGCATATTTTTTGGGATTTTATCTATTTATCTTTCAAATTAGATATTCTATCAAATCTATCCTTGATTTTCGGTTACCTAGGCAGGCCTGTTGCGTATAGCCTCTATTTATACCCAAACTTGTGAAGGAATACAGTATGCCAATGGAATTAACATTGGCAAATTTCATGGTATTAGAGCCATCAACACTGATATGTCTTCTCACATCCAGTTCATCAAATATCATGATTTTGCCACCGAGACTCATGGTGGCACTAGCATAACGTCACCTACACAGGTGGTTTCCCTTATCACAACCGTAGCGATCTCTCGTCTTTTATGATCACTACTCATTGCCTTGACAGTGAAAACTACCTTCTATGGTCATAAAGTTTTCTAATGTTCATTCAAGAAAGGGGCAAGGAAGACTAGATCAATGGGAAAATTAAAACTCCTAATGAGCAAGACCCAAAATTTTCGGCTTGGAAGGCAGAAAACAACCAAGTTATGTCTTGGTTAGTTAATTCAATGACAACGGTAATAAGGAGAAGCTTCATGCTGTACAAGATAGCTTGAGATATTTGGGAGGCAGCTAGAGAGTTGTATTCCTCAATTTCAAATACTCCTGTTCTGGTCGAATTCAAGGGGCAAATACATGAATTGAAACAAGGCAGTTCAACTGTTACTACCTACTATAATACTTTGAATTATTTATAACAGCAGCTGGATCTTTATGATGTACATACCTGGACATGTCCTGAGGATGCAAAATATTACCAGAAAATTGTTGAAGAAGAACAAGTTTATAAATTTTTGACAGGTTCAAGTCCTAATCTTGAAGAAGTCAGAAGTAGGATTATGGGTGTTGCAACTCTTCCTACTATTCGTGAGGCTTTCTCAACTGTTAGAAGCGAGGAGTGCTGGAAAAAGCTTCTTATTATAGGTTCTAAATTTGTTATTTTCGAAAATTTAATGTTGGTGGCTCGAGGTTTGAATGATACACAGAAAAGAAATGGGAAACCTTGGTGTGATCACTGCAATAAAATGGGTCATACTAAAGAAAACTGTTGGAAACTCCATGGCAAACCAAGTAATCTTAAATCTAAACCTAGATTTAAGAGCAGAGGAAATGCAGCAAGTTGTAGAGACGTTACAGAACCTGACCTGAGCCAAATTGAAGAGTAATTGGAGAAACTACAGAGGCTAGTCAATGATCATGAGAAATCCCAAGCACCTAGAGTGGGAACTAGTTTTGTAGTACAATCAGGTAAGATGTCTGTGGCACTTAGTATAATGAAAATGGATCCTAATTCCTAGATTGCAGATTTTGGTGCTTTTGACCACATGACAGGTGATATTTTGAATTTGGAAAACATCACTCAATGCACTGAGAATCTAGTTGTGAAAATTGTAGATGGATCATATGTTAAGGTCACTTGTGTTGGGACTGTTACTATTTTTGCAACACTAGTTTTAACTAATGTTTTATATGAACATGATCTTGCTTGCAATTTGATATCAGTTTATAAGACAACAAAATTTAACAAGTGTACGGCTCAGTTTGTGGAGGCTTTCTGTGATTTTAAGGACTTAAAGACTGGGAGGATGATTGGCAGGTGTGAAGAAATGGAAGGGCTTTACTACATTCATGCAAGTGGATTGAAGGCAGAGAAAGGAATAAAGGCTCATACAGCTACATTTACGGTGGATAGTTTTAAATTATTGCATTTACATTTTGGGCATCCTAGTGTTGATTATATGAAAAGAATGTTTCCTGAATTTTCTAATAAAGATCTTTTTTATTTCCATTGTGAAATTTGTCCTCTTGTTAAACACACTCTAAATTCCTATCATTCTTGTAAACACAAGCCTACAAAAACTTTTTCTATTATTCATAGTGATGTATGGGGACCCTCTAGAATAAAAAATATAAATGAGGTTCGCTGGTTTTTAACCTTTATAGATGACCATACATGCCTCACTTGGGTTTACTTATTGAAAGAAAAATTAGAGGTACCTTATATTTTCCAAAGGTTTCATAATGTCATAAAAACTCAGTTTCAAACTAATATCCAGATTTTGCACTCAGATAATGGCAATGAGTATTTTAATTCAATTTTAGAAACTTACTTATCTAGCCATGGTATTGTCCACCAAAGTTCCTATGCATGCCTACACACCTCAATGAAATGGGATCCCAGAATGCAAAAATAGATATTTATTTGATGTTGCTAGATCTTTGTTACTTACTTCAAAATGCTCCTAATCATTTCTGGGGGGAAGCTATTCTCACTGCAGCCTACCTAATCAATCAAACTCCTTCCAAAACTCTTCAGTACAAAACCCCTCACCAAACTCTACTTGAAATCTATTCTGATAATCAACTTATGATTAATCTGCCTCTAAGGGTATTTGGATGTACTGCATTTATTCATAATTATCATGGTGGCAAATTTGATCCCAAAGCTATTAAGTGCATCTTCTTGGGGTACTCTCAAACCCAAAAAGGCAATAAATATTATAGTCCTACTACTCAAAAATTTTATACACCTCAAGGGATGTAACTTTTCATGAAGAACAACCCTTCTTTCCCAAAACCTCCATTCACGGGGAGAATCAAGTGTCATAAGAGGAATGGATGTTTTGTGAGATTTAGCAGCAAGTTTCTGATGTTCAAAAGGTGTTTGATGATCAAGGGCTTGACTAAATACCTTAGCTATCACTCTAGTACTACGGCAGAACTGTTAGGTATCCTTGAAGGTCTTAACCTTTGTTGGGAAAACAAGCATACCAAAGTTAATATTTACACTAACTCGCTTGAAGCTCTTTCACTCATTCAACATGAATTCACCCAAGATCATCCTCTTTTGGAAACCATCAAGAAAATTAAGGATTTTGTTATGAGAGATTGGACAATCACTTTTGACCATATGTTCTGAGAAGTAAATAGATGTGCTGATTGGCTTGCTCAACAAACTTCTAATGATAGTTTTAACATTTTGATTTTTGATGTTCCACCTTTTGGGGTGCATAAATCTTTTGACTTTGGACATAACCTAATTTAGATATATCTGCATGGTTAATTCATGGCTTTGTATTTAAAAAAAGGTGTTTGATGAGACGTTAGTCACTACTCCGCCCCTTTCACTATCTGAACTACAACCTGAATTTTTCCCTTAACAACATGAATCTAAACTTGAGTCTGTCTATGGTATCCAAAATGAACAGAATGATGATATTACAGGTTCTAAATGTGCTACTAGTGATGTTACAGCCAGTTTAGATCAGCTCATGACAGATGCTCCTCAATCTTCACAGCAATGCCAATCATTTGAACCAACCTCAGTTCTTGAATATGTGATAGATGACTTAGGGTGGCCAATTGCACTAAAGAAGGGTAGGAGAACGTGCACTATGCATCCAATAGGTAACTATATTTCTTATGAGTGCTTGTCTCCTAAAATGCAATGCTTTGTTGGTAATATTTATAAAGAAAAGTTGCCCAAGGATATTTATGAGGCATTACAAATTCTTGAATGGAAAGCTGCCATCAAGGAGGAGATGAGGGCATTGGAAAAAAAATAATACTTGAAACATCACAGAACTACCAAAAGACAAGTCCACTGTAGGTTGCAAGTGAATGTTTGTCATTAAATACAACTCCAATGGTAGTGTTAACAGGTTCAAGACTCGACTTGTAGCCAAAGGATTTACTCAAACCCAAGGGATTGATTTCCAAGAAGCTTTTACACCTGTGGCCAAGTTCAAGACAATTAAGTTGCTTCTATCTCTTGTTGCAAATAATGATTGGCCATTATTTCAATTAGATGTCAAAAGTGCCTTCTTAAATGATGATATTGAAGAAGAAGTTTATATGGATATTCCACCTGGTTTTTGTTCAAAAAGGACTAAAGGGAAAGTTTGTAGATTGAATAAATCATTGTATGGACTTAAACAGTCCTTGAGGGCATGGTTTGATAAATTTACAAAAGCAGTGAAGGTTGCTAGATATAGTTAGTATCAAACTGATCATACATTGTTTGTGAAGCATTCTCCTAATGGCAGAATCACTATTTTAATTAGACGACATAATTATTATAGGTGATGATGCAGCAGAGATAGTGAGACTAAAGAAGTTTTAGGCGTCTAAATTTGAAGCAAAGGATTTAGATCCTTTAAAATATTTTCTTGGCATGGAAGTGGCACGATCAAAGAAGGGAATAACTATGTCTCAACATAAATACACTTTGGATCTACTTAAAGACACAAGCTTCCTAGGATGTAAGCCTTCAAATACACCTATGGAAGCAAATTACAAGGTAGGGCTAAAGGAACAAGGAAGCCCAATAAATAAAGGAAGGTACCAAAAATTAGTGTGAAAATTGATTTATCTCTCTCATACTAGGCCAGACATTGCATTCTCTATGAGTGTGGTGAGTCAATTTATGAATGATCCTCATGAGGAACACTTGGAAGTAGTGTATAAAATCTTGAGGTACTTGAAGTATATGCCAGGTAAGGGATTGCATTTAAGCAAGAACACAAAAAGGGGACTTGAAGTTTATTTTGATGTTGATTGAGCAGGTTCTCCAAGTGATAGGTGCTTAACTACATGTTATTGTACCTATGTATGGGAAAATCTAGTTAATTGGGGGAGTAAAAAATAACTTGTAGTGGCACGAAGCAATGCTGAAGCAGAATATTGAGCATTAGCATTAGCTATATGCGAAGGAATCTGGCTAGAAAGATTGCTTGAGGAACTGAAGATTAAGATTGAAGGACTATTGAGATTGTTTTGTGATAATATGATAGGAATTTTGATTGTCAAGAATCCCATACATCATGATAGGACAAAACATGTGGAAATTGACCGTCATTACATCAAAGAGAAGCTTGACAATCAAACCTACTAAGTTACAGGTGGCAGACCTACCGACAAAGGCTATCCCGAGAATGAAGTTTGATGAATTATGGAGCAAGTTAGAAATGATTAACATATACTCCCTAGGAGTGTTGGAAGCCGCCATCAAACCCTATTAAGGTTTTTTCCCTTATTTATTTAATTGTTAGTTATCTATTTTAATTTTATTTTATCCTCTCAACATATTTTTAGAAATTTTATCGGTTTATCTTTCAAATCAGAGATTTTATCAAATTTGTCCTTGATTTTCAGTTACCTAAGTAGGTCTATTGCCCATAGCCTCTATTTAAACCCAAAACCGTGAAGGAATAAAGTATGCCAATAAAATTAACGTTGGCAGATTTCAGAAAGTTTACTTCATCATTCATTTTTTTCAACTTGTCTTTAATCTAATTTGTCTAATTTGTGGGTAATGCTGTGTTAGTATATATTCAGATGCCATAAAATTAATCTATAAATGTGAACCAACCCCAATAAACGTGTTTTCAAATTATATTACACTCACTCTGCAGCAAAAGATTGCTCCAAAATCCCGAAAACCCAAGAACCAAGTTGGAGTTTTCCGGGTCCTTGATCCCGTTGCAAAAAAAAAAAAAAAAGTCGAAGCGTTCCGATCATCGTTCAACCAGCACCATCGCTTCACGGGGCTTCATTTCTTTCGACTTTAAACATTAAAGCTGCATACACATAGCGTTGAGTGAATGCGAAGGTTTAGTTGGTTAACGCCGGTAAGTATTTATCATTTGAACATTGTCAGCAGTCAAATTTCTGTTTCGTTTCCTCTGCGTTATTTTGTTTTGTTGTCCAATGCAGCATCGGCTTCAAATTCTTGCCTCTAAGGCCTTGGAACCGCCTGTTGTTGAAGGAAAGTCTATTAGTAAATTATGGTCCTTTAGCCAATCGTTGTTTATCAGACGAGGCACGTTTTCAAATTTCTATTTTTCTTAACACTAATTATAATTTCCGATTCTAATTATGCTTGTGGTTTTCCTTTCGCAATTTTAATCCCGTTTTTTTTTTTGGTACTGTAACAGCTATGATGAGCTGCAATTTTGCTAAGATAAATGACCAGCTTGCAATTTCGGGAATACCTTTAAAATATCGCTTTATTCATGCCACAGGTTTGAATTAATCACCAATCACCATATTTTGTTCATTGTCAACACTTAAGTTACTTCTCAAATATTCGGACTTTATTTCATTTCTTTCTATGCGTTTTATTCCAGCAATTCTTTCATCCATTGAACGAGACTACTATCAAATTCTTGGTGTTCCTGAAAATGCCAGTCAAGACGATATCAAGAAGGCATTTCACAGAGTGAGTGCTTGTTGGAAAGAATTCCTTCTGTTGTGGTTTACTAGTACTATTTGGTCAAAGCCAGCTTGGTAGACTTGATTAGGAATGAAGAAGTAGAAGCATGATGCATGTACAGAGAGAAAATCGGAAAGACTGGTTGAAACTGGAGTTTATAACAGATGTAAAAAACAATCAAATGATGAAAGGGAAAAAAATTGAAGCTACTTAGTTACAAACATTGATAATATAATTTTAGTCATGACAATATAACATGATGTCACGAGTTTATATTTGTGATCGAGTTGATGTTAGAAGAGTAATAGTAATAATGCGTGAAGGCTTAACAAGTTTACACAATATGGTAAATGTTGTGAAGTATTTCTGTTTTATTGTTTTATTCTGTATAACTAGTCGAACTTGAATATATTAACAACAGTTTGCTGGAGGGTTATAGTTGCATTCTAAATTAATAATGTCATACTGCAACTTGACAACCATGTTTGAAGATATTTTCACTTATCTTGCATCATGACACACTTCTCTTCCTTTCACAGCTTGCCAAGAAGTATCATCCTGATGCAAATAAGAATAACCCATCTGCCAAGAGGAAATTTCAAGATATAAGAGAAGCTTACGAGGTCTTTACTATAGTTTTTTACGGAACTGTCATTTTCTTTCCACATCGATACTTCAAAATTAATTAATTGATGAAATGGTATTCTCACGCCCCTTTTTGCAATGTGATTTCAGATCTTGAGACATTCTAAAAAGAGGGCACAGTTTGACAGGGTAGTTTTTTCTTCCTCCTGAATTGTTATTGTTTTTGCTGTTGTTTATATTTAATGTGATTGTGGATTATCTGGAATTTTAGTCGATCAAAGCTCTTTTAAAATTCTGTAATGCCTAGTCTTATTTTAGTGACCTGACTATTTCAATTATTTTCTCTGATGAACTTCTGTCTCAACTATAGATGCGAACTTCTGATTCAGAGAACATAGAATATGATGGTGATGCTGCAGAACGGTTCAGAAATGCTTACCGTGCTCACTTGTCTGATTCATTTCATAGAATCTTCTCAGAGGTAATCTTTTTGGTCTTGCACTTGCTGTTGTCATTGTTACTTAAATACACAAGTTAGATAAAAATGTCTCATTCTTGACAGATGTTTGAAGAAGCGACCACTCATTCTGCATCAAATATTGAGGTCAACCTAATGCCGTCTCTCAGTTGTTATGTTGAATAATTTGTTATATATTGAAGCTAAACCATTTCCTTATTGTTTTACTAATAGGTTGAGATATCACTTTCTTTCTCAGAAGCTGTGAAGGGGTGCACCAAACACGTGTCTTTTGATGCAACTGTTCCCTGCGATTTGTGCGGTGAGTAAAATTTATATATGCTTGGGAAAAGAGTTTATATATCCTTGGAAATTGAAATCTGAAAAGCCTTGAGATAACGTTGTATATGCGAGAATCATTTCTAAATTTTTCTTCTGCATAAGAAATATTTTAATGTTGTCAGTATATGCGTGATGGTTGCAAAATAAGTTAAAATCAGACTCTTGCAATTACTTATGATAAAAAAAATTAATGACAAAGAATTCGCTTATTGTTGTATTGAAACTTGGCAGTTTCCCAATCTGTGTATGGCATGGCATATAGAATAAGGCATAGTGTTTAGCAACCTTTAAGAATGCAATCCTGTTGAACAAAACATACATTAAGATATCTTTAGAACCCAATTTTTGAAGGGTGGAGGTATGAGAAATATGGCTCCCTTGATATTAGGATACCATCCCGCTGCAGGGGCTTAAGAGGAGAGATAAGCCTCATGAGATTATAATAAACAGATAATTACAAGAGCAATTTTTTCCTTTTTTTTTTTAATAAACAGAAAACATACAAAGCATTAAGCATGCACCACAGAATAAGTAAATACTTGCCCCAGTTGTTGACATCTTTGTTTGTTGTAATTAGTTGAAGCAGTATGTTTCTTGTTCCCCTTTACATAGACTTACGAGAGACAGCTGAGCTTTTTTTTTACAATGCAGATGGGCGAGGATATTCACACAATGCAAAGGCAATTGTTTGTCCAACGTGCAGGGGTGTAGGCAGAGTAAGTGCCTTAAAAAAACAATATTGATTATTATTTTGGGACTAATCCTATCAAGATTTGGGTTTTGAGACTATTAGTTTCATTAGTTTTTAAGTTCTTAACATATCCATTCTTCTTTTTAGACAAAATAATATTAATTCATTCTTGATTGCATTGTATTTTGACCAGGTAACAATCCCTCCATTTACATCAACATGCATTACATGTAAAGGATCAGGCCGAGTCATCAAGGTCTTTCATAATGTTATATTGAATAATCTTGGGTGGTTGATCTCTTTCTGTGAAATTGTTTATGAATATCCTCCATGTGTAGGACCATTGTAAATCGTGTGGAGGATCTGGGGTAGTTGAAGGCATCAAAGAGGTTAAAGTTACTGTACCAGCAGGTTGGTTCCTACATGTTGTGATGAAGCTATCCGCAATTTCAGTTTTGGTAAAATCCATCATAATATGACATAGTTCATATTTCTTTTAACTATATTCTCTCAATCCAATTCCAATTAGCTTTTTGTCCTTGCTTCATCCTTAGGCTGATCTATTGTGGACTACATTGTATTATTCTTCTGCATTATGGTCTAGGTATCAGGTTCCCTATTTTAATGCTAAGGATCAAAATCATTTAAAGCTTAGATTTTCTCTGCCATCTGAGTGTAATAAAGAATCATTCATTGATTTTATATTTTTATTAACTTTTTCTTGATCTAATCATAGTCTTCCATGAATTATTAGGCGTGGATTCAGGAGATACAATTCATGTGCCAGAAGCTGGGCATGCTGCTGGACGTGGAGGTCGACCTGGAAGTCTATATATTAAAATAAAGGCATGCCTTTACATTTTTCCTTTACTTTTTGATTAATTCTCTGGCTAACCTGGACTGGTTTTCTGGTTTATGATTCTGTAAATTTACTATTTCTACATTCTTAAAAGGTGAGAGAGTCTCATTCATTAAAAGAAAAATAAAAGGTGAGATAGTCTCAATCAAACCTATAGGTAATTTGATAGATGCTTAATCAGAAATGTGTGATTGTAAAATCACAGAAATTTTCTTCTACTTTTCTTTAATTACATGATTGAGGATTTAAAAAATTTCATCCGTCTAGCTTGTAACAATGTTAAATTTTATCTCAAAGGAATTTTGATTTTTGTTTCTTTAATTGTTCCTTTTCTAACATGCAAGCTGTCTACCTATGCTGCTGGGTCTGCTGCACTACTGTCTACTTGTTTGTAATAGTTGATTATGTTGTAGTCTATTTTATTTTGATAAATTCTCATTTGAAGTTTGCTTTTTGGGTGATATAGGTGGCTAAGGATCCTGTTTTTGTCAGAGACGGTGAAGATATTTATGTGGAGTCTAATATCAGCTTTACACAGGTGAGAATCAAGTAGTGTTAAGTGCTTTGTTAATTGCATATGCTTTTGGCTCATATTTTGGGTACTTCTAAAAATGATCTTCTAGCCCTATCAAGATGAACCTGAAGCTGCACTATACTTTGTTTAGTTTTATATTAATCTGTTTCATGTTCATGTATGGTCTAATTTAGCTAAATTAGAGGTGTGCTTCTCTTGTTACTGGACAACAACTTCGAAAGGCTGCAAAATTCAACTAACATATAAGAAAAGTTCTGTAAAGCATACACATAATGAATTTACAAACATATCATAGAAAAAGAAGAATGTGTTGAAACTTATTCCATAACCCTCCTATTTTTTTTCTCACTTTCCTCAAGTCTGAGGGAATGGATTTCCACAGATTATAAGTAAAAGGACTTTATTTGTTACGTTAGCTGTTCTTTCTTAGTTGTATATCCCATTCCTTGAATTTTTCCAGTCAGGTCAAGTGTAGATACCATCGTTGGCAACTTATTGATCTGGATTTCTGTTGATTCAACTATGGAACAGTTTTATTGATTGAATCAGGGTTTAATTTCTTACAGGCTATTCTTGGTGGCGAAGTTGAGGTGCCTACTTTATTAGGGAAGATGCTAGTAAAAGTAAGTATGATTTATTTTGTCAGCGTGTTCTTTTGTTCCACCAAATTTGTAATGACAGAAAATTAGCATGCCATTTTTCTTTCTTTTAATCGGAGTACAAATTTATTAAATATTACAAGGTCTGAAAGAAAGCCACGGTCCTTCTAGTACATGCAAAAATTAATTCTAAAACTTGTTTGCTTTGAATCTTCTCTACACACTTCGTAAAATATGTATATAGTTTATTTCCATTGGTAAAACAAAAAAAAAGGCAGAAAAAAGTGTGAATCTACTCTGATAATGAAAAATGATGTAAAAGCTTGCCCCCTAACAATGGTGGTTTACTAAATAGTCAAGGAAGTGAAAGAAATTACAGTTTGCAAGACTTGTTTTCCTGCAAAATAATTGTTATCAAGCAAAACTTTTGATGCCAGCAAAAATAGCCCTCCTAATAGAACATGCAAGGGATTGAAGATCTCATATTGGATCTGTTACACTGTTCAGGTTCTCTACTGGATATGTAGAGAATATAATGTTTAGGTCAAGCATTTCTGGGGCTGTTGTTCTGGAATCCAAAAATACCCTCAAAGGAAAAGAATAATTATATTTCAATATTAGAGATTGACTGCTGTTGTTTAAGTGCATTACCCATGTTTAATCCAAATTTTCTGTTTCATTTTCGTTCTCTGTGCTTATTCCTAGATTTTGGATTCATGATCTTCAAAAGGATCATATCTTGGTGGGGAAAAATTACCTGACCCAACTTGCCATAAGCAAATTATGGCTTTAAACTCGCCACAAAAATAATTTCACATGGCTGCTAGTTGTGACCCCATCTTTTCTGTTGTGCAATTATGTTCTTTGCAGATACCCAAGGGTGTTCAACCAGGACAGCTTCTATTGTTAAGAGGCAAAGGTATAAATGTATAATGAATAGTACCTTCTCTCAAGGACAATTGTGGGTAAAAGTATCTATCTTTCTATCACCCATTGCTTTAAATATACATCGATGTTAATTTTTGTTGCAGGACTTCCAAAGCATGGTTTTCTTGTAGACCACGGAGATCAGTTTGTGCGCTTCCGTGTTAACTTTCCCATGTAGGTTTCCAGTATTAGTGTCTTAAGAAATATATTTGCTTATTATGTAAAGATACGATGAAGGCCCCTTCCCTAGAATGTCGTATTTTTCTTGCATATACTTGTCATTTTTAATTTAATTAATATTATAGCATCATGGGAAATGGATTGCTTTCTAGATATATTTTTTCTGTCAGTAGTTGGCTATTGGTGTTTGCTGAGAAAGAAAATGTGGAAGTCCAGTGGGTGGTCAATTAACAGTGCTGCATCCTTTGGTGTCTTAAATGCAGTTATAAATATTCTACATTTTAATATTTTTGTTCTGTTCAGTAATTGATTATTTGATGCAAAAAGGATAATTAAATAATTAGGATTTTAAATAATTACTAGGTTATTTAGATTTAATTTATTTTAAATTTATTTTATCTTTTAGGTTTTGATTATTTTGTTAGATTTATTTTCATCTTATATTTTAGGATATAGTTTAGGTTATTATTTATCTTTTCTTTAGATTTAAATTATTTTATCCTTTTAAGATTCTAGTTAGATTAGGATTTGAGACTCTATAAATAAGCCTTAGAACTCCTCATTGTATTTCAACTCTTTTCTTATTAATAGAATATTATTTGAGATTTTGTGAGTGTATTTTCTCTTTTTAATTTTTTTCTCTTCTCATCTACCTTCTACCTTTCCTCTATCCTGTCCTACATCAATTTAGTATCAGAGCAGGTTCCCCTACGCCCTCGCACACTTCCCTCGCCGGAAACCTATCAGAAATCTTGCCGGAACCCTAACCACTTCAGTGTTCATACCAAAAACCTTACCTATAGACATCCAATCAACAAATGACCACCGTCGTTCATCTCGCCGAAGGAAACCCGGCCCTTCCATCGAACGCGGTTGCTGGCGTCCCTGCCATGCATCGGCAACCCTCCTTGCATGTGGGCTCCACGCGCCATTGTGCTTAGTTCCATCTAGATTGCCTTTTTCACTGTTTCTGAGGTCTTTTTGCACGATTTCCTTCATTCCTACTGTGTTTCAAACTAGTGGCCAGTATCTTTGGGACTCACCATGGATTTGTTTCAGATTAGATAATTGAGATAGTGAATCAAAGATTTGGCTCCTCGGACCATAGGTTAGATACCATGGATCATAAACTTGAAGAGTTGAGGGAGATGTGTGAAGACCTTATGCAGACCATTAAAGTAAAAAACAAGCAATATATGACAGAAGCTACGGTTGAAGGTTCAAAAATTCACAGAGAAATCAACTTTGGGGATGGATACACTCCTTCCTTTAGTACTGCAAGACCTCCGCCTATTGGGAATCATCAGTTTACAAACGGCAATGGAAACAGGAGTCTCAGGAGTCCTCCTCATATAACTTGACTCCCAACATAACTATGTAGAAGATCAGTAGGTTGATCATGAGCAAACAAATTATTACAATTGAAGATATGAGTCACCTCCTAGAAATCATAGGGGAGGTTATAGACAAATTCAGTTAGATGACATCTCTAAGAAGGTCAAGGTCGATGCTCCTTAGTTCGACGGCCAATTAGATTCCATCGCCTTTTTGGATTGGTTGGCTAGCATGGAAGACTACTTTGAATGGTATGAGAGGAATGATGTGTATCGAGTTCGTTTCATTCAGATAAAGCTTGTTGGGTCTGCCAAGAAATATTGGTAGAATGAGTAGTAGAAACTAGACCATCCAGGACAGCCCTTGATTAATACTTGGGCCAAGATGAAGATGAAGTTGAAGTTGAAAGAGAAATATGTGTCTACCAATTACAGGAGTCAGCTGTTCAATCAATGGTTGAAGTTGAGACATGCCACCAACATGGCTCATTTTGACAAATTCACAATTCGGTGTAAGGTTAAGGAAGATCCTTGGATGTCAATTCAAAAGTTTGTCAACGGTTTTCGAGCTGACACATAGCAAAAACTTAAACTGAATCCTCCTGAATCTTTTAAGGAGGCTTACCATAAGACCTTGGAGGTAGATTCTTTACTTAAGAATTCATATGGCAAGCGTTTTGTTTCTCAGGGTACTGATTCTCGCCAGACACATAGTTTCATACAACCCAACCACTTTACTGGAGTGCCTCCTTTGAAGACCAATTCTTCGTTTCAATCTAGTCAGACAACTAGTTCTAACGGAAGTACTTCTAAGAATGTTGAGTCGACAAGATCCAACTTCCGCTCTAGTGGTTCTCCCACTGAGTGTTTTCAATGTCATTCTAAAGGTCACATCGCATCAAGGTGTCCACAACGTGCTCTGCTTCTTGAATCCCTGGCTGAGCATAAGGAGGAAGTGGTAGATGCTGATGTGGTGATTGACCTTGTTGAGTATTCTTCAGACGTGGACGAGGAGATTATTGTGAATGATTATGAGACTGGATGCATGGGTGTGATTAGGTGTATGCTATATGTCCCCTCGCCTAATGACTCTTGGAAGAGAGCAAGTACCTTTCAAACTGTGAAATGTGGGGGTAAATCATGCAAGTTAGTTATTTATGGAGGAAGTGCCAGGAATGCAATATCCAGCTGGGGAGTTATTAGGCTTGGTCTTAAGTCAGAACCTTACCCTAAGTTTTTTCAAGGAGCATGGGTTGATGAAAGACTTCTTTAACTATTACACATCGATGCTGTGTTCCCTTTTAATTGGGAGAGTGTCATGAAGAAGTTCTATGCGATGCCCTTCGTATGGATGTTGCTTACATTTTGTTGGGAAGACCATGGCTCTACGATAATGATGTTACAAGCCATGGTCAGGAGAACACTCATTCATTCAAGTTTAAAGGGAAGACAATCTTGTTTCCCACTGCGAAGCCCAAGATTGAGAATACATGTTCGAATAAACAAAGGGAGTTGAGGCCAAAGAATCAAAGTCTTTATCTTTTGACCAAGAAGTAGTTTGTGAAAGGAAGCAAGGAGATGAAGTGTTGACTTAACTCTCTGGAGGGGAGTTCTTTCAAGTGGGAGAGAATGATACAGAAATGATAATTAAATAATTAGGATTTTAAATAATTACTAGGTTATTTAGATTTAATTTATTTTGAATTTATTTTATTTTTTAGGATTTGATTATTTTGTTAGATTTATCTTTATCTTATATTTTAGGATATAATTTAGTTTATTATTTATCTTTTGTTTAGATTTAAATTATTTTATTCTTTTAAGATTCTATTTAGATTAGGATTTGAAACTCTATAAATAAGTTTTAGAACCTCTTATTATATGTCAGCTCTTTCCTTATTGATTGAATATTATTTGAGATTTTGTGAGTAGATTTTCTCCTCTTCTCATCTACCTTCTACCCTTTCCCTACCTTGTCCTACATCATTATTACTATGGGTTTGACATTTGAGTCATTCAATTCTGAAAAGAGGTAAATGATCATAATGAATTTTTCCGGTTATTTTATGTGCCATAATAAAGTGGCTTTTATATTCAAATTCTCACCATTTTTCCATTTGGTCTTCTTTATGCATAAGCATTAGCGTGCTGACAGCCTAGTTGCATCATCTCATTTCTGATATGCTCATCCTTTTCTAGTTCAATTAATGAGCGACAACGAGCCATCCTAGAAGAACTTGCAAAGGAGGAAATAAAGGAAGGATACAACTCACAAGTTGAAGGAAATTGGTATGTTCCCTCTATAAATTAGTTTTCTGCGATATGATGTGCGTTTTAGTTGCCTTATGCCTATGAAAAATTTGACAGTTACATGACTAATTGGATGGAGGAATATCACGAGTACTAGTGTACTACTGTTGATATATAATATTTGCCCATCCATTTGTATGGTTGAAAATTTTGCCTAGCATGCTAGCTTTAATTGATTTTGTTTTATTGCATATCTCATACCCTATTATAAGTTTTTGCTTGAGTGTCATCCGGTTGTGATGAGGATCTGAAAATGGATAACAGGCTTCACCAGCAGCTATCCTCTGGTTGAACTTACAGGTGGCAACAAATTCTTGAACACGCGACGAGTCCAATGTTCATGTTGGAACTATCCATGGTGATATTAATCCTTCTCTTCATCAATAAAATGTTGAGCTGATAACTTGCTCAAAGATTATGACAATGCTCCTTGCCGAGGGAAAACGTGATTGATGCATTCTTCATCCTTACGGATTATGTTGGTGAAAGGTATCAAGTGCTGGCTTTCTTTTCCTTGAATATCTGAAATTCGCGTGCTTAATATGTCATGTATCATAACCAGCACGGAGATCATAAATTTTCTATATTGTATGCCCAAATGCCATATACGTAAAAAATTAAATTGCCCACTCATCAAACACCATGGGATATTATCCAAGACAAGCAAAGCTCTCTACCCCCTCCCCCCAACTGCTCTTGGTCATGTTAGCTACTCTCACTGGTTATAATTGCACATCTTTGTATGACATATCAATTGGTTTGTGTGCAGCTGTTCATTTGTGAATTTTTTGTTATAAGAACTATCTGCTTATTCTGAGGTTAAGGAAGAAGCAATAAGAGAAGAAAAAGGAAATTTGGGCATGTTTCCTCTCGTCTCTGTGACAGATGGGTAGTTAGCAGGATTGGATGATATAGTACCTCGACTCTTCCTAAGCAATTTAGGACTCTAGGTTACTTATGCTAATTATGCACTTTTTTTATTGCAAGCAGGGCTTGGTAGAGTGAAGAAACTCAGATCTATTTATATCATTGAGTGAATGGGTTATGGACATCAAAGCTTTTGGCAGAAGAATTCTATTTGTAGCCACTCAGTCTCTAGTCTCTCTTCAAGGTATGTCTCCAATTAAGTGTGTTTGGGGTAGCTGTGCTTCTGCTGAAACCTAAGCTTTGGCCTAAAACAATTTTTTGCTGCTTCTGCCAAAAAACTTTGGTTTTGGGGTAGCAATGAATTGGTTTAACTCCAATTCTGCCCTTGCTGCTTCTGCCAAAACACACTAAATTGGTTTAAGTCAAGACTTTTTGAGGATATATCTTCTGATTTGGTTCGGTTGTCGAGGTTATCATGGAATTCAAGCCATTGCTGCATAATTGGGAACTCTTAAATGTTTTTTTTTTTAACATTATTGCATGAATCAAGTACACCCGTAATTTGTTGTCCTTGTTCTCTTCCATCATAAAAGCATGTAGCACTAAATTTTTACACTTAGCACTAGGTTATGAAATTTTTAAAAATCACTCTCGTATATGTACAAAGAGCTGTAATTACATTTTTGGCATTTGGGTAGCTAAACTTCAGTCTTGTTCATGCCAATATGAGTAAGTAGCAAACTTCAGGGTCTTGGTTCCAGAATGACTGAAAATGGAATTGAATTAAATAGTTGAGAATGGAATAATGATGACTATAAATTTGTTTGGTAAGATATTAGTGAGGTAGAAAAAATTTTTAAAAGTAAAATTTGATTAAATAAAAATAAATATAAATGAATTAAAAAAGCATGTTTGATTTGATTCTTAAGGAGTTTAAGAATGAGATTCTAGATCTTACTTTAAAGGTTAGACTATTTGGTTGTATAATGGAAATTTGGACTCCATATGAAATGAGGACACCGAAAAAATAAGAAATGTGGATTGCCACCTTAATCCTTTTCTTTTCTCATTCTCATTTTTAAGAATTATTTTTTGAACCAAATTATTTTTCTTCACTAACCTCGTTTTCTTCACCTTTATTCCTCTCTTTCATAGTTCACTAACTCTTCACCAACCTCCTCTCCTCTTTCACTGATAGTATGGTTAAAATTGATTTTGATGACTTCTAGTTTCATTTTTGATTTTGATGGCCAATCTGTTTCATTTAATTCCATTCCCAATTATTCCAAAAATCAAACGGTTCTCAATCTGGAATGAGTAGATGGTGGGGCGGTGTTATGCACAACTATGACAATGTGAGTAAGTAGCACACCTTAGTCTTGTTATAGGAGTATTGCGACTTTTTGTAAATTTATATTATTTTTAACTTCATTAGGAATATTTTATCAAAGATTTTAAAATTTATACTAAAACAACTTAAAATTATTCATAATATAAAATTTCTAATTTTTATCCCAATTAGACCTAAATAAATTTAAAATATTTATATGAAAAAGCTCATGCTAATATTTTTTACTGATTTGAAATTAAAAATACAATATATATTTATTAAACAATTTTAAATAATTAACTATAGTAATATTTACATGACTATATTTAAAATATTAAATTAAAAATTACTAAAATTTATAGTAAAATAAAAATACCTCAAATCAGTCATTATAAAATATATAATAGTGTATGAAGTTGCATTGATTACAAATAGTAAACAATGCAATAGTAAATACTGCAATTCATTTTAAGCTCTGGTCAAATGTATGATATTTATTTTAGTTGACAGTTAAAAGTTAGAAAATGTGTCGAGAACATTTTTAAATATATATTTATATTAAGGAAAAGTGTTTTACTCCTAAAAAATGTTGAATGCAGTCAATTAATGGTTGTTAGATAGAAAGAAATGGAATTTTAAAAATAAAGTGATATTTATATGGTTTTTATGGATTTTTAGGAGATCTTTATAATAATTAAAGTAAAATGTGAGGAAAGTCTAACGTATTCTATTCTAAATAATATTTTGTATGACAAAATAAGCACGGAAAGGAAGTGTTGACAGCCAAACTTCAACACGCAAACGATCCACTTGGTTCATAAAATGTTGAGCTTCATAATTCTGACAATTTTTTGTACCAAAATTTTTAACAGCTATCAGTAAAAAAAAAAAAGAAATAACTGTTCATTAATTTGATATGAATGAGGGTTAGATTTAGTACGTATAAAAGAGATTACATCAAGGGAAAATAATAAAAAAAATTTTGTAAAATTTATTTGGTATATATAATTTAATAATGACTTCTAAACATGGCATAAATTTATGTAGTTGAGTGGCGTATATATAAATCAAAATTTTTAATCAAGATATAATAAACATTCTTAAATATGTCTGGCATTTGTATAATTTAATTAAAAAAACCACGCAATTGTATCTAGAAGTTGTAGATATGATGTGCAAAGTAGATATTTGTTATATTTTTAATTGGAATATTTTATGATTAACACATAAATGATATATGTTAACTTTTTGTTTGACAATAAAAACAAGGTTGTGTGGATTGGACCACATTGACCGAAAATTAAGAAAAAAGAATACACGCCGCTACACATAAATCTGGCCACACAGTGAAGGTGTCACAGGTCAGAACATACGAATAAAGTGCCTTATTGACCCACAACATATACACTACACACATAGAACGCGAATTCACGAAGTAGTTTTCTCAAAAGTAAAACAGAAAAGCTCATGAAGCAAATGGAATGATATGCACTCTGCAGAGATTACGAATAGGAAGAAGGCCCACGCGCTTCTTTTTCTTTTTGGCGAAGCAGATGAGACCAACTAAGAGGAATGCGAGGAAGCAAGCACCGCCCGGAGAAGTGCACAATGCAATCAATGTGGTGTGGTTGTGGCTGTGTCCTCCTGAAGGTGGCGCCACCGCATACAATGGTGGTACTGTAACTGGTCCATATACCTCAAACACAGAAGGTGATGGTGAACTTGGACCTCTGTGTGGCTTTGGTGGTTTAGCAGGACCCTCTGAAGGCGAAGGTGATACGTTATGTTATGGTGGAGCTGCATCAAACGGTGATCTAGCTAGGCGATGGGGAATAAGAGCTAGGTGGAGTTGTCTTATGATCTGGTGGACCATTTGGGGATGGAGAAGCTGGTTTTGATGGTGGTGGCGACTGAGCGGCAGGTGCCACCGGAGATGGACCATTGGGAGTAGTTGGTGGTGTGCCCCTAACGGAAGTCACTCAAGGAGTTGGTGGAGCTGCCGTCGGGGCTGGTGGTGGCGGTGACCGGTTTGGATGGTCATAATGATTAGTTATCGTGTCAGTATAGGCTGTAAATGAAGAAGGCACTAATATATAAATATTTTTGCACATGAAGATTCATATATTCTCAAATAATAAAGGTTACAATAACTTGTTTATCTCCTCCTGCCTCTCAGTCTCATTCTTCGAGTTTATTTTAGCAATTTTTCTAATTATTAGTATATTTCTGCTTTTTTTTTTTCTTTCTGCATTCAAAACTTGTTTTGTTTCATGATACTTCACTGAATAAGTAGGCTAGCTATGATTCCATGTAAAGCCATATATATATATATATATCCCGGCCTGTTTCTTTTCTGATAGAGAAGGACCGATGATATATATATATATATATATATATATCTGCCATTCAAATTTGCTTCTTGTGAGTGATGTCTATTATAAAAGAGCAAACCTTGATGCATTGAAGGTAGCTCATATTTTATTTATTTCTGCTGTTGCTTAATTTCTACAATATATTGGTAACTGCTTCTGCTCTTAGTAATGACATTTGAACAATTTGATCTTTGGAGGTCTTCATTCATATAAGCTGCTTAAGATGGCCTCTGAAAAATGTAAGGAAGTTGATGTTTGTGGTTTGGGGATGACCAATGCTATTTCACTAATAGCTTTGCAAGTGCATGTGTGAGATCAATAATGAATTTCTCTGAAGTGTAGGACATTTTCATGGTAGCAAATCTTTTAAAAAAAAAATCCTTTTAGCATTTTTTTATATTTTTTGGTTTATTCAAAACATTATTGTACTTGATTGGATTCAGTTCCAAATATAAATTTCCAAGCTCACTGTCGGTGTTTCTTGTTGAACTGATTACATTAATTAAATTGCAACCACTGGCTGGTAACTAGGAACAAAATAGCCATTTTGTTTTGTTTTGGGGGATTGGGTTGGATAATAATTCTAGGGCATTAATTGGTGCATCATTGAGGCCAGAATATATATGAACTGGAGAAAGAATGGTTGTATGATTATTTGATTGCTCATACATAAAGAAAACGCTTTTCTTCAAATAAAAATATGATTTGATATTTTTTAAATAAAGAATAATTATAATATATATTTATAATTTTAATAATAGTATATATATTATAAATATAGACACACATTGACCCCAGCCATTTATAGTATCAAAGTTAACTTTAAAAATAAATACACCTTTAGCTATGTAACATGTGTTGGGCATCAACAAGTTTAATAGAGAGATCAATGATTCCACCTTACCCATAAAACATTTTTTAAAAGTGCAATATTAGAGCATACTGACCATTGAGGCAACGGTACTTCAGCGCAATGGATGTCTGCCACGTCACCTTTTGAGGGCGGTGAAACAAACGAAGGAAGCTGATTCGTTGCAATCATGGGGCTGATTACAGGGTTGTTGCAGGGTTTTATTTTTTTAAAATAAAATATTTACAATAAAAATATATTAAATTTTACTTACATGTCAAAAGAGGATTATTATTGGATTGCATGTGTTTGTCTCTTGCTGCTCTGCTAGAGTAATATTATTGATGTATATATAAAATACTGAATTCATTTGATTTCAATAGTTTATATTTTATTTTGGTTAAAAATTTTATATTTTATCATTTTTATTTTAATTATTACCTTCACAAAAATATTTTTTATTTGGTATTGAAATTTTTAAAATTTAATATATATATATATATTTAATTTAAACCGTTTAAATCAAATTTAAGTTATTTAAAATTTTTACTATAACAATAACACAATTAGAATTTAGAAAGAATAATAGAATATAGTTGGGGTCAGTATTAATATCAGGACGTAGATCATATCAGAAATTGTGTTACTATTTTCTTTTACTTAAAATTTGGTCGGTTAATTTAATTTAATGGTTGGAATAAAGGTTTAATTCAATAGCTAAGATATGTAATATACTACCCAATCATTAGATCAAAACTTTTTCAGTCATTAAATCAAAATCTCAAAGAACACAACATAAGTTTCAACAAACGATTATCTTTTTACCCCAACATTGCTAGCGGACCAAAAAAATGTTTCTTCACCAACCCATCTTGTTGGATTGAATAGAAATTCAATATCCATTTTGGATTTTAATATAAGACTTTTTTAACTGAATTACATGGATTAAGGATAAGAGTTAAAATTAATTAACTACATCAATTTGTCAAAAAATCACATTTTTTCAAAACTACCATTATTTAATCTCTTTCTCTCTCCCTTTGAGATACATTAAATAGAGACATTTTTTTGAAAATATATACTCCCTCTGGTTTTTAATATAAGACCTTTTTAACCGAATTACGCGAATTAAGAATTAGAATTAAAACTAATTAACTACCTCGATTTCTCCAAAAATCCCAACATTTTTTCAAAACTACCCTTATTTAATCTTTCTCCCTTTCTCTTTGGATACATTAAATAGGGGCATTTTTCTAGAAATGTATAATAAATATTACCTCGTATATTATAAAGGGTCTTATATTTAGGATCAGAGTAAAAGATCCTATATATAGGAACGGAGGTAGTAATAAATATTATCTCATATATTATAAAGGATCTTATATTTAGTATCAAAGTAAAAAATTTTATATTTAATATTAGGAAAATATTCTTTAAGCAATAAGTAATACCAAATGTTAGATTATTATTTTTTTCTAAAAAATGTCTCTTCCTCATACACGTCTTTTCGGTCGGTGACGACATCTCATGCAGGAATATTCTTATTGCCTTGGGGAAACGAAGTTAAAAGGCTTTAGAAATAAAGTTGTTTAAATATTTATCATTAAGCTTTCAATTACATTTGAATAATTTATATTTTTCCTGGATAGATTTTTTTTTTGGTCTATGAACTGTTATACAAGAATGTAGAAGATGAAATTATCAGTGCTCAGAAACGTGTGATAACATACTGTTCTTAAGGTGTTAATTTATCTCTACTTAGATTGCTATAGGATTCCTGTGAACCACCCTTAAGAGTAATTCTGAACACCTTAGATACCAGACAGCAATTTCGATTATCTATCTATGATGCAGAATAAGAAATAGTGAAGAGAGCAGAGAAGGAAGCTGAAGAATGTTTTTCTGTATGTCTGTATTTCTGTTCTATCCTTAAAATATAGAAGACAAATATGAAACCGAAATTAATGACCATTAAAAGAAAAAAGATCCATTTCTTAATGTTGGAATCCATTTATGATTTGATAATAAAATATCCGTTTTGATTTGAGAATAAAAATCCATTTCTGATCATTTTAATATTTAGTTTAATTTAATTTATATTTTAAAAAAAAAACACCATACCAGACATACCATTAGATTTATTTTGATCCAATGTTCACGAGCAAGCCACATGCTAAGTGTTTAAATATTAATATTAATTAATTAATATTTAAAACCACTTTATTCCTTTAAAGCACCACATATCCTTCCTTATAAGGACTTTTGGGTAGTTGTTTTTATTCAATGTGAGAGTTTGTTCCTTCACTTTACTTTTTTCAAACTATCCCAACATGAGACAACTATTCAAACCAAACAAATATACTTTTAATATGAAAATTCGTATGTTCTAAATGGGATTTATTTGACAAACTCAAAGTTCGAATTTCACTCTTGAACAGATAAATTTGGAAGTTCAATGTTGAAGTTTTTAGCTTATGGTCTCTGTGAAATTCGTCTGTTGACACCCAAAATTTGAATTTTGGTATGTCAGACGGATTAAATACGATTGATGAACGGCTAGTTTTACAGAGTAACCGTTAGTTAATGTCTCTAATGGCTAGATCTTGTATCTAACGACTAGTTAATTCACAAATCTATATGTAGAACTTCATTTGAAGTTGTGGGTAACAATTTTAATGCTGAATATACAAAAACTCTGCTGAATTTATTAGTCAAAGCCTTTTCACACTTACACATCATTTATTGTATTTCAATTGTTATATCTACTCTAATTTAGAGAGTTTTCTTTTTGTGTAAAATCTTTTCTTTGTGTGGAAAAATAATTTCTTGTGAGGGGATTCACAAGAGTATTGGGGAAACACTTTATAAGAGTACAGAGTGTAAAGTTTGAGTGTTTTTAGAACATAACATGAGTTTATACTAAGGCATTGTAAGGAGTCTACTGAATTCTTACTGATAGTGAAAATATCAAGTGGTAGTTTGTAGACTAGACGTAGGTCAAGTGGATCAGATCAAACCAGGATAAATTTCTTTGTCCTTTCTTCCTTTACCTTGCACTTACATTCATTCTCTTTGCACTTTGTTTTTCTACAAACTTCTACTATCACTGTAATATCACATTTTTGTAAAAAATTTCAAACTTTCCAATTCAGCTCTCTCCTTAGGAAGCCAGCAGTTCTAACATTACATTATTTACAAGTTGTAGATATGTGACACATTATTCTCAACTTCTGCAAAATGCATAGAGGCACCAAATAAACAATACTATAATAACAACTACACCGTAAATTCTTGAACATAAAAAGTTCATATATAATTTCTCAAACGTTCTTTCTTCTTTTTTGATTAAAAAAAAGCTTTCTATTTTTTCTTATTGTGGACTACGTTTTCTCGTCATTGAGAGGACATTTGTGAGTAGGAGACACGTGGAGGCTCTTCGATGGCTCTGTAAGATTCATCTTCAACTCCTTGCCTTTACCCCATATAGAACTATGTATTGTCCAACCGTTATCAACACCCCTCCAATTATACTGCATACACCACCCAGTTTCACAATTCCACATTATAAAAAATCAAATCGGAATTTTTTTACACTATCAATATTATACATTAATGGTAATATACAGTAACAAGCTTGAACAAAAAACAAACACTTTCATTAACAAAGATATATAATTGTGTTGTTTGAGTATCACTTGCATTATTATAGTAATTTGAAGAATCGTTGTAATGTTATTACTTTAAAAATAAGAATCATTAAATAAAATTTGTAAAAATATAGACAATTAAAAAAATTTCAATGAGCACACAAAGAAAAGAGATGTACCTTCCAAAAGATGTAAGGTTTCGTCTAATAAGAAAGACCCAACAAAAGCCAAAATGACAAGGCAAAGAGGGTAGAAAATTGACACAGAGAGACCCTCTTTTATGTGCACACCATGCAATCATTACCACTGTTAATCCTGAAGTCACCATTCCCTATATATACATAGATATAACAATTAACATTAAATTAACTTTTTAAAAAAATTAATATAAAATACAGAAAACATAAACCTATTTATGTGCATTACATGAAATATGATGGATGAGTCACATTTATTACCTGTGAATATGCGATTTACTATATATTTTATGTCATATATTGAATATTGATATTTTTTTGGATACATAGTTTCTTGTGCATTAGATTCTACAAAATTTGAAAAATGAATTTGTAATGTTCATTATATATTATATATATATATTCATTTGTAATTTTGATTCAATAAATCGCATACATGATTAAGATAATATGCTAATTTATAGGGGTGTTCAACTAGCTCAATAGCCTGGTCATACCTGGCATGTCAGGTTGGTCCAGAGACCGAGTTGGGTTAGACACCGAGTTGAAATCAAACCCAGTCTCACCCGATCCCCATATATATATATATATATACTTATATATATAATTTATAAATATTAATTTTATATGGTATTTTTTATATATCATATATATAATAAATTGATTATATCATTATTGTGAATATTTTTAAAAATATAATCTTTTAATTTTACTTAAAAATTTAAATTAATTTCTTAATATTGTGTAAAAATAATACATAATTATTAAGTATTTATAATTTTAATAAATGTTACTTTTAATTATAATATTATTTTTAAGAAAATATATTTGGAATGAATATAATTATATTTTTGTTAATAAATAAAATTAATTTATTTTTAATTTTTAAATACTTGTTAAGACTGGGCCAACCCCTATCTCATATGTCGGGTTGGCTCAGTCTTGCTCAAGTTCACAAAGACTGGGTATCGGGTTGACAATCAATCCGATCTTATTCAGTTTTTGTGCACCCTTACTAATTTATTGACAATTCAAGCTGATAACAATTTAGTAAATTAAGCTAATTGATTAAATTAAATAGTGTTTTACAGACTAAATAAATACAAAGTTATTAATTATTTAACAATTTTAGATTATTAAAAATTTCTAGACTAAATTAGTCATAAATTGATACATATATTTGTGAAAACTGAAAAGTGAGTCTTACCAATTAATATGTCTGAAAGTTTTATGTGTAATTTTGATTTAATTTTTTTTATCTAGCACATTTTTATTTGTTTGGCCTGTTTAAAAGAGCCAACAAATTTCGGGTAGAAAGTAAGGCACGAAAAAATTGATCTCTCAAGTGGATTATAATATATCAATCTTTTAGTCATGTTTCAAAATATGAGTACGGATATAAATATGATTTATATGAATCTACCTATATCAATCTATTATAGTAAACTAAAATAATTTACCATGTTTCTTTATTGCTGTTTTATTATTTATTTTTCTTAAATGCATGTTATGCACATTTGCATGATATCGAGGGATTCTAATTTTAATGTAACCTGTTGGCGAAAAAAAATAATGTAACCTTTCCTCAACTTCAGTGCATATGTATAGAATTTAGAATTTTCAAAATTTGTATGACAAAAAAAGAATTAATCAAAATAAAAATAAATAAATAAATAAATAAACACATGGAAACATAGTAAAAAATCGTAATAGTAACCATATGCATTCATTTTATTTTCCTATAATATAGTGATTGATTATAGACTTCTCTTAAAATAATCACGTGGGTGTGGCGTGGTGGTTACTCACCTCGTCTCTTTACCAAACGATTGAGAGTTTGATCCTCGCTCATGGGAATAGAGTGCACTCCGTGGCCAGCTATTTGTAACACCCTTCATGATATCTTTCTTGGCATTGTGTTCAGGACTGGAGGAAACAGGATGGAGGAAGGCTTAAGTGGAGTCTGGAAGAACTCCATGCCGTGGCGAGAACCATTCTAGTAGCATTGTTTTAGCTAAAATTGGTGGAGCCGCAGCGAGGTATGCTGAGGCTGCGGTGAGAGTCGGGATTTTTGTTTAAAACCGGATTAGTTCGAACGAACGGAAAAGAAAGAAATGAAGGGAGCGACGGAGGAAACCTAGGGAGCTCTGTTAGGGTTTGCTGGATTTGGCCATTGGGAGTGATTTTCGGATATCAAGAGTTAGGATTCAAGTTGGTAAGTGTTTTATACTCCTCTCTCACCATTTTCTTCGGTTGAAATTTGAGATTTTCAGTTGTGAGGTTGGATTTCTGGTTTGGGACGAAATCCACCGATTGAAATGGATGAAATGGGTTTAATGAAGTGTGTTTTGGTATTCTAGTTGCTTGGGTGTGAGTTCTGAAAGGATTATATGTGTTTAGAGCCTAACCCTAGGTTGTTTTCGGTTTGAGCTCTTGGGAATCCAAAGTGTATGTGATTGAGTAGTGTTTGAATGGTCCCTAAGAGCTCATTGATGCATAAAAGAGGTGTTAGAACCTTGGGGTAGGCTAAAGTGGTTGAATTGTGGAATTTGGATGTTTGGTATGTTGTATTAATAAAACAATTATGTTATTATGAAGGTTATTTGGTTAACCGAGAGGGGTTCATGCTTGTTGGACAATTCGAGAAGTTTGTGGAACTCACGTGTGTGGTATTGACAATCTAAGGTAACCGGGTGTTTGTTTGTTTGTATTGTATTGTATGATAGTATGTATATTTGTATCTATATGCATGTTTCTTTCATACCACGATATTGATATGTGTGTGTGTGCTATTTTCTATAAATCGTGATATGCACATAGCTAGATGATGATTTTGATGACTATGATGATTAGGATGATGATTATGATGATGATATTGACATGACACGACATGATGCATACATGAGCATCACTACATGACATTGTAAGATTGTGATATATAGTGGATTGGGTGGTGATGATGATATGATACATGATGATATGAAATATGATGATATGAGATATGATTAGGGAGAATAAGGTTGGGATCCCTGTCGCTAAATCCTCCCTTATGGCCAGGGGAGCCAGGCGGCAGTGGACTGCATCTTCCCTAAATCACCACCAATTCGAGGTGGTCCATGGGAAGGAGAGACACGGTCAGAGCACTATTGTAACCTTTGGCCAGGTTGCATTAGTGTAAGGTGAGCTTGGTGATGCCCCGGAATCGGTCTTCACCGACTGTTAGAAGGGAGTTACCTATATGAAATGTCCTGTTATGATGATAGCCCGTGGTTCTAGCTGTGTGCGAGGGAGACATGCATATCATTCATTTCACATTGCATTTATGAATTATGTGAGATATATATATATGTATATGTGTGGTTGTCCTCGGTTACTGAGATGTTGTCTCACACCCCTCTCCCATAAAATAATCTTTCAGGTGACGGTTCTGGCACTAGTCCTGAGAAGTTGAAGGAGTAGCAGCGGATGTGGGAATACTAGGTCTATGTAGTCTATGTAGTATTTGTATATTAGATATGTATCTTGTGCCAAGTAGGATAGAAGGTTTTGTAATGAATGTATGATGTGGATGTGGATTGTATGGATGGATGTGTATGTAGTTATGTATGTGGAATTGGTTATGTTGTATTGTAGTGTTTCATGGTTTTGCATGTGGGAAGGTTAGTATGGTGGTTTAGTGAGCCCAGAGTGGATTTGGGTCTAGTTAGTGCGTTTTAGGGCCTGTAGCCCATTTTGTCAAGTTGGGGTTCCAAGAAGTCAAATCTCAAAGGGGTGGTTCCTTTAGGATGAAACCTCTTTGGACAAGTTTGTTTGGGGGGTTTTGGACCTGTATGAATGGTCTTTAAGTGATCAGTTGCCTTTGGTGGCAATTGGAGGTGGTTAGTAGTGAGTTTTGATCAATGAGTGGTCAAAATGGTGTCAGGGGTCCAGAATCTTCATAAGGAGTTGGATTGAGGTGAAAGTGGTGTCTTTGGTTAGACGGGGACTATATTGACTTGTAGGAGTTGGAATCAAGTCAATCGAAGGTCGAAGCATAAAGCTATTCACGTCAGAAGTTCGCCCCGGAATATAAAAGTTGCTGATATGGAATATCGGCACGGGGTGCCGCGGCTCTAGAGTCTAGGCCACGACGCTAGTGAAGCTAGAAGTGATGGAGAATCAGGGGAGGCCGGAGCCTCGGCTGTACTGTAGCGGCCGCGGCAGCAGCCCCAACCCATTTTTTCGTGTTTTTGGGGTTCGTTTCTGCTGTTTGAAGTCTTAGAGAGTTGTTTTGAGTTGCTGGGGTTGTGTTTGGTTGAATTTTGAAGTTTTTGGTCGAGTCTGGAGGTGTTAGGAGGTAGGGTGTTACAGTTTGGTATTAGAGCAATGGTTTTGGGCCATTGTTTCTGCTTGAAGTACTACTTGGCACAATTTTAAATACATAGACTATATTCCCATTGCAATGCTAGTCTAGAACCATATAATTGAATATGTTGTTGCTTGTGTGTAAGAAGAATGTCTTGAAAAGGAAGATCGAGTAACAGTGATCTTATGAGGTAGATGCATGAGATGCTGGCTGGCCTTAGTAATTAGGTGAATACTCAGGGGGAGATGTTGGACAGGTTGCAAGAGCGAATGGATAGGCAAGAGTAGGATGAAGTGAATGAAGAGGCCGGTATATTTGTGGATCTGAATATAGGAGAGGATGAAAATGTGGTGGAGCCTGAGAGAGCCCTAAGGGTTGGAAGAAGGGGTATCTCTTCACAATTGAGGGACTTTCAGAAGTTCAATCCTCTGGCTTTCGAAGGTACCATGGATGTTTCACAGGCTAAATATTGGATAGAACAATTGGAGAATATCTTCAGTGCGATGGATTGCACCTCAGAGCAAAGGGTGCAATTGGCGGCGTTTAAGCTTGAGAAGAAGGCCAAGAGATGGTGGAGGAGTGTTCTCCCAAGTGTTGAAGTGATGAATCCACCTATGAATTGGGATCAATTTTAGGAACAGTTCTTTACACATTACATCCCTCCAGCCTTAACGATGCAGAAGGAGGCCGAGTTCCTAACTTTTCAACAAGGGAATCTATCAGTGGATGACTACATTGACCAATTTTTGGACTTGGCAAAATATTCCACTTATCTGAATAATTACCCTAATGATAGGTGGATGGCTCAGAGGCTGTTTGAGGGAGCCCATCCAGAGATCAAGGAGTGGTTATCTGCGGTGGAGTTTGTGTCATTTGAGGACTTGTGTGCGAAGATTCGTGCCCTATATAGACGAATGAAGGAGGCTGAAGAGCATAGAAGGAATTCCATGATTCGGGCCTTTTCTCACCTAGGACCTATAGGAGGAATCAGTAAAGAAAGTGGTTCAAGTAGTGGTAGTAGTGGTGGCAGTACGGGTTCTAGCGGAGGAAGAGGTCACCATAATAGAGGCCGCCATGGTAGAGGAAGAGGCAGGTCGCCATAATAGAGGTCGGTTTGGTAGAGAACCCTTTTATCTAGGTGGCTTTGAATAGGTGAGTTCTAGTTAGAGTGAATACGCAGGAAGGGACTCCACTCCATCTCAGTACAGTTTAGGTAGTGTATCAAATCTGTGCACAAAATGCGGGTTTAGCCATGGTGATCATCCGTGTTTGGTTTGTTTTAATTGTGGGAGACCTGGACATATTGCACGAAGTAGTCATGAGCCAAGTTGTGAAGATGCGATAAGGAGGCCCACGATGCCTGGATGTGTTTTCGCCATCACCAGACAAGAAGCGGATGTAGTGCCTAATTTGATTAGAGGTAAACTTAAACTCAATGGTTACTCTATTCATGCTCTGTTTGACTTAGGTGCATCGTATTCCTTCATTTCTTTTGATTGTGCTCGAAGATTGGGTATTGTGGTAATAGGGTTTCCTTTTGAGTTGTCAATGTCCACACCCACGGGAGTTTCATTAAGAACTACTCAAGCTTGTTTGAATTGTATTGTTCATTTTGAACACTAGAGCACTACCCTGGATCTAATCTGTTTGCCGTTGCAAGATATTGATGTGATAATTAGGATGGATTGGTTGGAGGCAAATAATGCCATTCTCGATTGCGCTCGGAAGACTGTGTCTTTGCCTATGAATATCCCTAGTATTGAAGGTTATGAGAATGTTTGTTTGTCCTTTGCCCAAGCTGACAGGTATTTGAGGAAAGGATGTCAAGGGTTTCTGGTTTTCTTCTCTGTGAACGTGGATATGGAAGGAGGTGTCGAAAGATATTCGGTTGTGAATGAATTCCCTGATGTGTTTCCAGAGGAGATTACCGGTTTGCCACCAGCACGAGAACTGGAGTTTTCCATCGATTTGGTGCCCGGGACGAGTCCTATTTCGAAGGCTCTATATTGAATGGCACCATCTGAATTGAAAGAGTTGAAGAAGCAGATTGAGGATTTGTTGAAAAGAGGTTTCATTAGACCTAGTGTCTCACCTTGGGGAGCTCCAATGTTATTCGTCAAGAAGAATGATGGTAGCCTCAGATTGTGCATTGATTATAGGTAGATGAACCAAGTGATGATCAAGAACAAATATCCTTTGCCTAGGATTGAGGACTTGATTGATCTGTTGGCAAGTGCCTTTGTATTCTCTAAAATCGATTTGAGGTTAGGATACCATCAATTGCTAGTGCGTGCTGAAGATGTGCCTAAAACGGCTTTTTAGACTCGATATGGTCATTATGAGTTTCTCGTGATGCCATTAGGGTTGATTAATGTCATGGCAATCTTCATAGATTATATGAATAGGGTAAATTTGTTGTGGTTTTTATTGATGACATTCTGATATACTCTAAGAGTGAAGAAGAGCATGTACTCCACCTTCGAATTGTGTTGCAAGTATTTTGGGATCACCAACTGTATGCTAAGCTCAATAAGTGTGAGTTTTGGCTACGAGAGGTGAAATTTCTGGGTCATGTGATTTCTGCAAAAGGAGTGGTTGTAGACCCTAGTAAAGTTGAAGCGGTGTTGAATTGGGAGAGACCGCGATTGGTGACTGAAATTCAGAGTTTTCTAGGATTGGCTGGATACTACCGAAGGTTCATTAAGGGATTCTCCCAGCTTGTTATGCTATTGACTAGACTCACCCAAAAGGATTGATCTCTCATTTGGGATGACAAGTGTGAGAGAGCATTCCAAGAGCTGAAGGTTTGTCTGGCGTCCACCCCAGTGCTCATTATCGCTTACCCATTAGAGCAATTTACTGTTTACACTGACGCCTCTAAGAAGGGTCTAGGATGTGTATTGTTGCAGCAAGGCAGAGTTGTGGCATATGCTTCAAGGCAGTTGAGGCTTCATGAGGAGAACTATCCTACTCACGACCTTGAGCTGGCATCTATAGTGTTTGTCTTGAAATTGTGGAGGCATTATCTCTATGGTGCTCAGTTTGAGGTGTTTAGTGATCACAAGAGTTTGAAGTATTTGTTTGATTAGAAAGAGTTGAACATGAGGCAAAGGCGTTAGGTTGAGTTCCTGGTAGACTATAAGTTTGCTTTGAAGTATCATCCTGGGAAAGCCAACGTTGTGGCAGATGCATTGAGTAGAAAATCGATCCATATGGCCACAATGATGATAAGGGAGCATCAGTTACTGGAAAGCTTAAGAGATATGAAGTTATCCATTAATGTCCATCCTGGAGTACTAGTAATGAGTTCCATCAGTGTATCAAGTGATTAATTGAGGAACATTTGCTATGCTCAGATGGAGGATGACTATCTTTTGGGTATTCGGGAACAAATTGAAATAGCGGAGACCCAGGATTTTGATATTCTGGAGGATGGTATCATCCGGTACCGTGGTAGGATTTGTGTACCTAATGTTGCGAGGTTGCAAGAGATCATTTTGGAGGAAGCTCATAAGAGCAGGTATACTATTCACCCAGGTACCACTAAGATGTACCAAGATTTGAAGCATGGTTATTGGTGGCCAGGTATGAAAAAGAACATCGCAGAGTATGTGGCAAGATGTTTGATCTGTCAGCAGGTAAAGATTGAGAACCAATTGCCTGTAAGTACGTTGCAACCTTTGGAGATCCCGGAGTGGAAATGGGATAGTGTTTCCATGGATTTCATGATGGGATTACTGAGGACCTCTTCAGGACACAATGGAATATGGGTCATTGTGGATAGGTTGACGAAGTTGGCCCATTTTCTTCCAATTCGGGAAAAATTTTGATGGAGAAGCTGGCTCAGTTGTACGTGAACGAGATTATGATGCTGCATGGAGTCCCGATGAATATTATGTCAGACAGAGATCCTAGGTTTACATCCAGGTTTTGGAAGTCTCTTTAAAAGGCCATGGGTACAAAGTTGAGTTTCAGTACCACTTATCACCCTCAATCTGATGGGCATACTGAAAGGACTATTCAAACTCTGGAGGACATGCTGCAAGCGTGTGTTCTAGAGAACAAGGGCAATTGGGATCAGTTTTTGCCATTGGTTGAATTTTCCTACAACAATAGTTTCCACTCGAGTTTGCAAATGGCTCCATATGAAGCGTTGTATGGTAGGAAGTACAAGTTGTCATTGTGTTGGGTCGAACTCGGTGAAAGGAGTCTTTTGGGTTTGGATATTGTGGATCAACCTCTCGGTAAAAAGAAAGTATTCATCAGAAGCTTCTTACTGCTCAGAGTTGACAAAAGAGTTATGCGGATAGGAGAAGGAGACCATTGGAGTTTGATGCTAGAGATCATGTGTTTTTGAAGGTCACTCCTACCATTGGTGTTGGAAGATCGATTCGAGCCAAGAAGCTTACTCCAAGGTATATAGGTCCATACCAAATTCTGGAGCAAATTGGGCCAGTAGCGTATCGAGTGGCGCTACCACCTAAATTTGCTGGATTGCATGATGTTTTTCACGTGTCTCAACTCAAGAAGTATCATCTGGATCCATCTCATATAATAGATGATGAAGTTGTTCAAGTGCGAGAGGATCTGACTTTTGAGGTCACGCCGTTGCAAATTCTTGATGTTAAAGAGAAGCAGCTGAGAAATAAGACCATAAAGTTGATAAAGGTCCTATAAAGCAGTTTGACATCCAATGATGTCACGTGGGAGACTGAAGAATCCATGCGAAGGAAGTACCTCGAGATTTTTGCTTGAGGGAAGAGTTGAAATTTCGAGGATAAAATTTTTATTAGGAGGGGAGAGTGTAACACCCCTCATGATATCTTTCTTGGCATTGTGTTCAGGACCGGAGGAAACATGATGGAGAAAGGCTCAAGTGGAGTTTGGAAGAACTACATGCCGTAGTGAGGAGCAGGGTCGCCGTGGTGAGAATCATTCCAGTAGTATTGTTTTAGCTAAAACTGGTGGAGCCGCGGTGAGGTATGCTGAGGCCGCAGTGAGAGTCGTGATTTTTGTTTAAAATAGGATTAGTTCAGACAAACGAAAAAGAAAGAAACAAAGGGAACGATGGAGGAAACCGAGGGAGCTCTGCTAGGGTTTTCTAGATTCAGCCATTGGGAGTGATTTTCGGATATCAAGAGCTTGGATTCAAGTTGGTAAGTGTTATATACTCCTCCCTTTCCATTTTCTTCGGTTGAAATTTGGGATTTTCGGTTGTGAGGTTGGATTTCTGGTTCAGGAGGAAATCCACCGGTTGAAATGGGGTTAATGAAGTGTGTTTTGGTATTCTAGTTGCTTGGGTATGAGTTTTGAAGGGATTATATGTGTTTAGAGCTTAACCCTAGGTTGTTTTCAATTTGAGCTCTTAGAAATCCGAAGTATATGTGATTGAGTAGTGTTTGAATGGTCCCTAAGAGCTCATTGATGCATGAAAGAGGTGGTTGAACCTTGGGTTAGGCTAAAGTGGTTGAATTGTGGAATTTGGATGTTTGGTATATTGTATTAATAGAACAATTGTGTTATTATGAAGGTTATTTGGTTAACCGAGAGGGGTTCACGCATGTTAGACAATTCGAGAAGTTCGTGGAACTCACGTATGTAGTATTGACAACCTAAGGTAACCGGGTGTTTGTTTGTTTGTATTGTATTGTATGATAGTATGTATATTTGTATCTATATGCATGTTTCTTTCATACCACGATATTGATATATGTGTGTGTGTTGTTTTCTATATATCGTGGTATGCACACAGCTAGATGATGATTTTGATGACTATGACGATTATGATGTCAATATTGATATGACACGACATGATGCATACATAACATTGTGATATGATAATGATGATTATATGATGATACATGAGCATCACCACATGACATTGTAAGATTGTGATATATAGTGGATTGGGTGGTGATGATGATATGATACATGATGATATGAGATATGATTAGGGAGAATAAGTTTGGGATCCCTGTCGCTAAATTATCCCCTATGGCCAGGGGAGCCAGGCAGCAATGGACTGCACCTTCCCTAAATCACCACCAATTTGAGGTGGTCCAGGGGAAGGAGAGCCACGGTCCGAGCGCTAGTGTAACCTTTGGCCGGGTTGCATTAGTGTAAGGTGAGCTTGGTAATGTCCCGGAATCGGTCTTCACCGACTGTTGGAAGGGAGTTACCTATATGAAATATCCTGTTATGACGATAGCCCGTGGTTCTAGCTGTGTGCGAGGGAGACATGCATATTATTCATTTCACATTGCATTCATGAATTGTGTGAGATATATATATGTATATGTGTGGTTGTCCCCTGTTACTAAGATGTTATCTCACACTCCTCTCCCATGAAATAATCTTTCAGGTGACAATTCCGTGACTAGTCCTGAGACGTCGAAGGAGTAGCAGCGGAGTGGGAATACTAGGTCTATGTAGTCTATGTAGTATTTGTATATTGGATATGTATCTTGTGTCAAGTAGGATAAAAGGTTTTGTAATGAATGTATGATGTGGATGTGGATTATATAGATGGATGTGTATATAGTTATGTATGTGGAATTGGTTATGTTGTATTGTAGTGTTTCATGGTTTTGGATGTGGGAAGGTTAGTATGGTGGTTTAGTAAGCCCAAAGTGGATTTGGGCCTAGTTAGTGCGTTTTAGGGCCTGTAGCTCATTTTGTCAAGTTGGGGCTCCAAGAAGTCAAAACTCAAACGGGTGGTTCCTTTGGGGTGAAACCTCTTTGGACAAGTTGGTTTGGGTGGTTTTGAACCTGTATGAATGGTCTGTGAGCAACCAGTTGCCTTTGGTGGCAATTGAAGGTGGTTAGTAGTGAGTTTTGGTTAATAAGTAGCCAAAATGGTATCAGTGGTCTAGAATCTCCATAAGGAGTTGGATTGAGGTGAAAGTGGTGTTTATGGCTAGACGGGGACTAGATTGACTTGTAGGAGTTGGAATAAGTCAATCAGAGGTTAAAGCATAAAGTTATGTGTGTCGGAAGTTCACCCCGGAATATGAAAGTTGATGATATGGAATATGTATGGACATTTCTTGAAGTGAAAAATTACCCTCCCTTTGTTTAATTTTAAAAAATCTTTTAATAAAATACTCATTATTAACCCACATAAGTCATGATGAGAAATATACCGCATAAGCCATGTGAGAAGCCTAATATTCCAACCCAACCTCCATTGATTCCTATCTCTTCCAAGAAAAAGAGCAAATGCAGCTAATATCACCAATGCCATTAGAGACATCAAACATGTGCTTGTGTAGTGATTTTTTAACTTCTCACTTATCTTAGTCTGCAACAAAATTTAATCATAATAATCAATTAATAAATCAATATACCATTAACATATAATATATATATATAGTTGCATTATTCACAAGCTATGAACTGTATAACCCAATCTTGAACCTTGTAAACTACATTGAGTTGCTAGTTCTGTATATGGTGAACTAGGATTTGGATCCCTTATAGTGTCCACTCCCTCAATTGCTCAAGTGCTGCAATATATTGAAGGGAGATAAATTTATTATACTTAAAATAAAAATATAAAAATAACATAAATATCTTAACATTTATACTGCACTTGAGCAATTGAAGGAGGTGAATAGTGTAGAAGATCCAAATCCAGTGAACTAAACTACAATGACAAAACTGAGCATGAAATGACAATAACTGATAAGGGACTAGTGTCAATGGGTTACTGATTTGTTAATGGAAGTTTGTCACTGGTTGGGAGTTCATAATGTCCCAAAACAATTAAGTAGATGGAGAGGTTGGTTATGTACCTGCTTTAGAAAGAGAACTTGCTTTAGAGAAATGCTATATGCAGGGTTTGCTGCTGTGATATGCTTGGAGAGAGAGAGAAATACACGTTTGTACAATAGGAAGAACTCTACTATTTAGTTTGTGTTGAGAGCAATACAATTAATAGAATTAAGAGTTAGATGTAAAAGTTATACATGTCAGAAACAAAGATGGGATGAGAAAGAATTCTTTTTGAAACTTGGTGTTGTTAGTGATTAATTGTTTTGATATAGGCTCTTTCTTTTTGTTGGCAACTTCTGTTTGGAAGTGGAATTAGAAGAACCCTTCGTAAAAGGTGGCTTTTGATTCCTTTTCCAGTTGCCTTTTCCTTGTACAGTGTGAAGCCTATTATTTTGGTAGTAATGAAAGTATTTGATTTATTACCAAAAGAAGTACTTTTAGAATCTTTTAGTAGTATTCCTAACATTGTAAAATGATTAGACTAAATTATAGATTTCTAAAATAGAGAGGAAATCACTATAATTAAGGTGAAACAGAAGGGAGGTAATAATATTTCATTGAAAAATATATTAAATTTTACTTACATGTCAACAGAGGATTATTGTTGGATTAGTGTGTTTGCCTCTTGCTGCTATGCTAGAGTAATATTGATATATATATATATATACATAGTACTAAATTCATTTGATTTCAATAGTTTATATTTTATCAGTTTTATTATAATTATTACTTTACAAAAAATATTTTTTATTTGGTATTGAAATTTTTAAAATTTAATATTTTTAGGTATATATGCAATTTAAGCCATTTAAACCCAATTTATGAAGTTTTTATTCTTTTTCTTGTAGGGACTAATCTTCTCTATGATACTAAAAGTAAAAAATTTTTCCCAACTAAATTTGTTTCATACATAAAAGTTAGGAATTAAATCCACAACTATTTATTTAAGAGGCAGGAGTTTCAACCCCTCATACTAACCCAAACTAATTAAGTTATTTAAAATTTTTTACGGTAACAACATCACAACCTAGAAAGAATAATACAATATAGTTGTGGACTTGTGGTCAATACTAATATTAGGTCCTAGATCATCTTCTTCTATGAGAAATTGTGTTATTTTCTTTTACTTAAAATTTGGTCAGTTAGTTTAATCTAATGGCTGGAATAAAGGCTTAACTCAATAGCTAATATATGCAATATAGTGCCCAATCATTAGAACAAAACTTTTTCAGTCATTAAATGGAATCAATAGACTAAATTTTATATCAAAGAGCACAACATAATTTTCAACAAAAAGATTATATTTTTCACCAGGGACGAAGATTGGTCTAGTTAACAATAATGCGGCTCATATTTCAAAGGATATAGGTTCGAATCCTATTGTCGATATGAGAATCTCATTGATGGGTAATTTATAAGTATCTCCATAAATGCTCTTTGAATCCTGATATCTGCCCTGACTCTAGTGAGCTTCTAGAACCCAACTCACAAAAACGTTTTTTTACAAAAAGAGAAAAGATATAGAAATAAAGTTGTTTGAATATTTATTATAAAGCTTTCGATTACATTTGAATAATTTATCTTTTTCCTGGATAGAATTTTTTGGTCTATGAAATACTAGATTTTCTTACCAAAAAATACTGGATAGAATCAATGTAACAACCCTCATGACGCTTGTTTTTGCCATTGTGTGCAGAATCGGAGGAAACAAGACGGAGGAAGGTTCAAGTAGAGAAGAAATGAGCTCCACGCCGCGGCACAATGCAGGGCCACCGAGGCGAGAGCCAATTCCAGTGGCATTGTTTTGGCTGAAACTGGTGGTGCCGTGGCGGACTTATCTGGAGCCACGACGAGAGTCAAGAAACTGGTTTAAATCAGAATTATTTTGGACGAAAAGCAAAGAAAGAAATGGAGGGAGCAACGAAGAAGACGCGATGAGCTCTGCTAGGGTTCAAGTTTTCTGGCAAATGGGAGTGTTTTCCACCGTCTAAGAGCTTGGATCTTAGTTGGTAAGTGATCTATACTCCTCCATCTCCATTTTCTTCGGTTTAAACTTGGGATTTTTCGGGTATAAGTTGGGATCTTTGATTTTGGTCAAATCCCACTAATTGAAATGGATGAATGGGGTTGAAGGAGTGTGATTTGGTATGTATGTTGCTTGGGTATGAGTTTTGAAGGGATTATGCATGATTTGAGCTTACCTCTAGGTTGTTTTGGTTAGAACTCTTGGAAATCCAAATTGTATGGGATTGATTGATGTTTGGATGGTTCCTCGGAGCTTAATGATATATGAATATGGGGTTGGAACCTTGGGTTAGGCCTAAATGGTTGAATTGTACTTTTTGATCAAGTGGAATGTTGTGTTAATTGAGGTATTATATTGTTGTAGTGGATTGACTGGCTAATTGAAAGCACATAGTTCATGATTAGGGTGCTCAGGAGGCTTGCTTAAGCCCCTATGTGCGTGGTGTTGACAACCTGAGGTAACCAGGTGTTTGTTTGTATTATATTGTTTATATTGTATGATAGTATGTATATTCAGGTATATATGCATGTTTCTTTTATACCACGATATAGATGTGTTTGTGTGTACTGGTTTTCTATATATATTGTGGTATGTATACAGTTAGATGATGATTATGATTATGATGATGATGATTACATATATGATGATGATATTGATATGATATAACATGATGCATAGCATGACATTGAGATCATGATGATGATGATGATTATTATATGATGATACATGAGTATCATCACATGGCATTGTGAAATTGTGATATATGGCGGATTGGGTGGTGATGATGTGATGGCGATGTGATATATGATGATATATATACATATACGTTAGGGAGAATAAGGATGGATTATATATGTTAGGGAGAATAAGGGTGGATTGTATAGGTTAAGGAGGATAAGGATGGATGGAATATATATAATACATATGTTAGGGAGGATAAGGATGAACTATATATATTTTAGGGAGGATAAGGATGGAATATATATGTTAGGGAGGAGAAAAATGGAATCCCTGTGAGGGAGACATACATTCCATTCATTTCATATTGCATTCATGAGTTGCATGAGATATATATATATATGTGTGTGTGTGTGGTTGTCCCCGGTTACTGAGACATTGTCTCACACCCCTCTCCCATGAACTAACCTTTCAGGTGAAGACTCTGGTGCTCGTTCGGAAAGGATCAAGGAGTTAGCGGTCTTTCCGTCCTCGGGAATTCCAAGTATATTAAGTGGTTATAATTTAGTTTATGTAATTGTGTGCCAAGTAGGTTGATGTAGTTGGTTGCTTGGATGAGAGTCCTAAGAGTACTATCTGTATGTTATAGGATGATAGTGATGTTGATGGATGTTATGCAAGATATGTATAGAGATGTATGTGATGTAATGATGTGTGATGTTGATAGTGGACCCAGGTATGTGTCTTTAATGTATGAGCAGGTATTTGTATGATAGAATGGTTGACTGCAAGCCCAAAGGTGGTTTTGGGCCATATATGCGAGTTGTGAGCATATAGCCCATTATGGGGTTTTGGGGTTCAAGAGGGTCAATTCTCGAAGGAAAGGTTTCTTCAAAGTAAAGCCTCCCTGGACATGTTGGTTTAGCCAAATATGAGTTGTGTGAAGGGTTTATTGGTGTCCATTTGTCTTTGGTGGCAATTGGAAGTGATAGGTTACGAGTTTTGGTTAAAAAGTGGCCAAAATGGTATTGGGTATCCAGAATCTACAAATGGAGTTGGATTCAAGTGAAATGGGTGTCTATAGTTAGATTGGGATGAGAGTGACCTGTAGGAGTTGGAATCAGGTCAATCGAAGATTGAAGTAAGAAGTTATGCGCGTCAGAAGTTAGGTCAGCAAATCAGCAATTTGCTGATATAAATTATGGTGCTGGGGCCACGGCACCACCGTAGTAGGTTGCGGCCTCATCATGTCCTGGTGCCCAACAGGTGTTTTTCCGCTACTTTGAAGTTTTGGGAAGTTGTTTTAAGATGTTTGGGTTATACTTAGTTAGTTTTTGAAGGTTTGGGTCAAGTCCGGAGGTGTTTGAGTGTAGAGTGTTACAATCAATATCAATTTTCTTGAATTGTAATCAAAGTTGCTATGTTATATACTTTCGTTGAAATATATACTCTTTCTAATATAAAATATAAGTCCTGTTTCAAAATTTTTTGTCAAAATATAAGTTCTATTTAATAATTTTTTAAGGTATTTAATTTTTTTTCCTAGTTTACTCTTATCTACAATTAAATGTAAGAAAGGTGGTATATGATATGAGTAAGGGTGCTCATAGGTGCAATTTAGTTTGGTTCAGGCTACTTCATGCTTTTTGAATTTTTTTTCTTAAAAATAGCATTCTTCTTCAAAAATTAAAATAAATAGGTTACATATAGATACTTTATGAACATTAGATAAGTGAAACAAAATGGGAAAATTCTAAACAAATACTAAGAAAATAAGATATTTCTAAAAAGCAACACCAATTCAACCTAATTCCAAAAAAACTACTAAGATTTGTAATTGGTATTAAAATTGGAAGGTGAAAAATAAAAATGCCCTTCCTATATAAATGATCCATTTGCAAGTGATAATAATATATTTGTAAGTGATAATAGTGTATTTACAAGTGACCCAACTTCATTTACAAGTTATAATAGTGTCATTTGCAAATGAGCTTATTTCATTTACAAATACACTATTATCACTTGCAAATATACTATTATCATTTGCAAATGGATCACTTGTACAAGAAAGATATTTTCATCATTTGTCTTCTAATTTTAATTTCAATTACACATTTTGGTAAATTTTTGAAATTATGGTAAATTAGGGTTACTTTTTGGAAATATCTTATTTTCTTGATATTTATCTGGAATTTTCCCAAACTAAATAGTGTGGTTATGGATAATTAGTTATGTTTATATACTATAACTTATTATAATATAGTTATTAGGTGTGGTACAGTTTTGTTTAGGTTTCACTATACTAAAACTGAACAGAACCAAATTGAGTCAGTTTCAATAGAGCAAAAACTGAAATAAACCTCATTTCAATTTGTTTTGGATTGGTTTTTTTAGTTTGGTTCGATTTAGTCAATTTGGTTTGATTTTGAATACCCTTAGATATGATAATTGTGCAAATTTTGAATGTCATGCATTAAATAGGGATACTATGTTGGAAAATAATTTTTTTTACAAATTTAATGAATAAAATTACATTATTTAATTTGCGTGCAATTAGTTAACTTGGACTTATATTTTAGACTAGAAAGTGTATATAATATAACAATGACTATATACGTTAATATATATATATGTATATATATATATATGTATATATAAGCCGAACCCTTGTATTATACCAATAGCTTGACGTGGACTACATAAATTGGATGTTGTTTTCTCTTTAACATATTCTAAAATATTTTTTTAAAAAAAAACTAATTATAGTGAACTGTTTTTTATCTTTTGAAAATAATAATAGAATAAAATAGTAAGAATAGTAATGAATTCATACCTTCTCATGTCAATCTCTTTTATATATACATATATATATATATGTATCATATTTTATATTTTATATTTTGATTGTTAACATTATTATGAAACTAAGAAAAACCTAACCCAAAAAACACATATAAATAATAAAAAATAAATTTAATTATGAAAGATTTATATAATATCATCATGAGTAAACTCTAATAAAAACCATGCATTTATCATATATCTAACTATATATTTCACTACAATTAAATTTAAATTCGTCTATTTTTAAAGTTACATAATTAATATGTTTTTATCCTGCTGTGAGTACAGGGTGTGGCAAGAAAGGTGTATTTCATATCATGAAGCAAGACATTGTTGGTCGATGTATTCTCTTCTATCAATCACGAGCTTTGCAATAACTGGGGAATTAATAGTTAGCATTTCGTCATAACTCGCTGCTAGTTTTGTTGTTTTGCCTGAGCCTTGTATTGTTGAATGGTCCTTAGAGTTGATGTAAGGATCAAAGATGAGATGTAATTTAGATTAGCTTTTGATGAAAATTTGCTGCTAACTTAGCAAAAAAAAAAACCTCTATTTATGTTTTATTTCAACATCAAAACAATATTCTCATCAACAGTTTGAGACTCTGTTTTGTGAAATTAAAAGGACAAAGAAATTCTTGGTAATTGAAATTTCCTAGTCGTAATTTTATGGGCATGGTCATTATCATAGATATTTATGGAATTCACATAAGTGTGAAGTCACCATTTTGAACCGTAATTAACTCGGGGGTGGTGTATAAGGTCGCCTTTGTTATTATTCATCAAGTTAATTTGTTTATATATGTCCTTTTGTCATTGCTTCAAACTTTAAGAAATTTTTGTTGGCCAAAGAAAAAAAGTAAAAGCTTTAAGAAATTTTCTTTCTCAACACCTGGTGGTACATTGACATGTGATGTCTCTTTCCAATAATACAATGAAGGGTGCTACCAAAAAATTTATAAATGAATACTTCTCCTATAACACCCTACTTCCAAACACCTCTAGATTTGATCAAAAACTTCAAAATCCAACCAAACATAATCCAAACGTCTCAAATGAACCTTTCAAAACCACCAGGCAGCAAAAAAACAACATAAAAAATATCAAAAAGTGGGTTGGGGTCACGCAACTACAGTACCGTCGCGGCTCCATACCTCTCCTATTTTTCAATCGCTACTGGACTCTCTAGCACCGCGATGCCCCATGTTGGTTTTCTATACCAGCAAATTCTCCAACTCCGGGACGAACTTCCGACACGCATAACTTTATGCTCTTATCTCAGATTGACCTAATTTCAACTCTTACAAGTCAATCTAGTCCAATCTATTCATAGACACCACTTTCACTTCGATCCAACTCCGTATGGAGATTTCTGGACCCTTGATACCATTTTGACCACTTTTTAACCAAAACTCACCACAAACCTCCTTCAAATACCACCAAAGGCAAATGGGCACAGAGAGATCATTCACACAGATCCAAAACCACTCGACTAACTTGTCCAAGGAGGTTTCAACTGAAAGGAACTATTCCTCTGAGATTTGATCCCCTTCAACCCCATTTGACAAAACGGGCTACAGGCCCTAAAACACACCAACAAGGCCTAATTTCACTTTTGGCCTCACAAATGCTACCACACTAACTCCTCAACACCCCGAACCACATATACACCACCTTCCATCCTACACATCATATATAACATAACTCCACATATATAACCATACATAAAACATCCATTCATAACAATCCTCATCCATGTCATACATCCATTACAAAACATATTATCCTACCTAGCATAAGGTACATATGCAAATAAACATAAACTACATAGACCTAGTATTCCCATGTCCAATGCTACTCTCGCGTCTTCTCCGGACTAGTGCTAGAACCGTCACCTGAAATATTAGTTCATGGGAGAAGGGTGTGAAATATATTCTCAGTAACGGGGGACAACCACACACATATATATACATATATATCTCATACAAACCATGAATGCAATATGAAATTAATGCATGTCTCCCTCACACACAGCTAGAACCACGGACTGTTGTCATAATAGGACATTTCATATAGGTAATTCCCTTCCAACAATCGGTGAATATTGATTCCGGGACATCACCAAGCTCACCTTATTCTAATTCAACCTGGCCAAATGTTACACTAAAGTTGGGACCGTGGCTCTCCTTCCCCTTTCCCACCACGAATTGGCAGCTATTTAAGGAAGGTACAGTCCACTGCGCGCCTTTCCCTCCTACTCATAGGAGGTGATTTAGCCACAGCGATCCCATCCTTATCCTCCCTAATCATATATCATATCATTATATCATATATCATATTGTCATCACTACCTAATCCACCATGTCACAATCTCACAATGTCATGTGCTGTATCATCATATATTCATCATCCTCATGTCACAATGTCATGTATGCATCATGTTATATCATATCAATATCATCATCTCTAATCATCATCATCATAATCATAATCACCATAGTCATCATCTAGCTGTGTGCATACCACGATATATAGAAAACAGTACATACAAATACATTTATATCGTGGTATGAAAGAAACATGCATATATACAAAAAAAAAATATGTAATATCATACAATACATATAGTACAATACAAACACCCGGTTACCTTAAGTGTCGATACCACACACGCTGATTCTACAAACTTCTCGAGTAGTCTAGCATACTCGAACCCCTTTCGGTCAACCAAACAATCATTACAACATCATAATACCTCAATTAACACAATATATCATTTAACCAAACATCACAATTCAACTAATTTAGCCTAACTCAAGGTTCCAACACCCCTTTCATGTATCATTAAGCTTTGAGGAACCATTCAAACATTAATCAATCCTATACACTTCGGATTCCCAAGAGCCCTAATCGAAAACAACCTAGGGTTAAGCTCAAACCATGTATAAACCCTTTAAAACTCACACCCAAGCAACAAAAACACCAAATCACACTTCCTTAATCTTATTTCATCCATTTCAATTGGTGGATTTTATCCCAAATCGAAAATCCCAACATATAACCAAAAAACCCCAAGTTTAAACCAAAGAAAATGGAGAGGAAGGAGTAGGGATCATTTACCAATGTGAATATGAGCTTCAAGAGGTTGAAAATCACTCGTAGAGGCCGATGATCATAAACCCTAGCAGAGCTCTCACGTTCTCCCTCCATTTTCCTTCTTTTTCTTTACGTCCGACTGACTGAAATATTTTTGATTTAAATGAAATCCTCTACTCTCGCCTCAGATAAGTCTACTACGACGCCACTATGTTTCAGCCTAAACAACACCACTGGACTCACTCTAGGCACAGCGGCCATGCTTCTAGCCGCGACATGGAGTCTAATTTTCCATCACTTGAGCCTTCCTTTGTCCTGTTTCCTTCAGTTTTGCACACCATGTCAAGAAAGATGTCATAAGGGGTGTTACACTCTCCCCTCCTTATAAAAATTTTGTCCTCAAAATTTCAACTTTTATCTCAAGTAAAGATCTTTGGGTATCTCATTCACATGGATTCTTCTGTCTCCCACAAGACATCATTGGATGTCAAGCTGCTCCATCGAACCTTTGCAAACTTAATGGTCTTATCTCTCAACTGTTTCTCCTTCACATCAAGAATTTGCAACGGCGTGACCTCAAAAGTCATATCCTCTCGTACTTGAACTACCTCATCATCAATTATATGAGACGGATCCGGATGATACTTCTTTAGTTGAGACACGTGGAAAATATCGTGCAATCTAGCAAGATTAGGCGATAGCACCACTCGATACGTTACTAGCCCAATTCACTCCAGAATTTGGTATGCACCCATATGCTGTGGAGTGAGCTTCTTCGCTCGAATTGATATCCCAACATCGGTAGTAGGAGTGACCATAAAAAACACACGATCTCTAGCATCAAACTCCAATGATCTCCTCCTTCTATTCGTATAACTTTTCTGCCGACTCTGAGTGGTAAGAAGCTTCTGACAAATACTCTCTATTTGCTGAGAGGTTTAATCTACAATATCTAGGCCCAAAAGACTCCTTTCACCAAATTTGACTCAACATAACGACGATCTGCACTTCTTGCCATATAAAGCTTCATACGGAGCCATTTGCAAACTCGAGTGGAAACTGTTATTGTAGGCAAATTCCACCAATGGCAGATATTGATCCCAATTGCCTTTTATTCTCCAGAACACACGCCGGCAGCATGTCCTCCAGAGTCTAAATCATCCTTTTAGTCTGCCCATCAAATTGAGGGTGATAAGCAATACTGAAACTCAACTTTGTTCCCATGACCTTTTGAAGAGATTTCCAAAACCTAGATGTAAACCTAGGATCTCTGTCCGACACAATATTCATCGGGACTCCATGCAGCCTAACAATCTCATTCACATACAACTGAGCCAACTTCTCTATCAAAATAGTCTCCCGAATTGGAAGAAAATGGGTCGATTTCATCAATTTGTCTACAATGAGCCATATCGCATTATACCCTGAAGAGGCCTTGGTAATCCTATTATGAAATACATTGAAACACTATCCCATTTCCACATCAGGATCTCTAAAGGTTGCAATGTACCTGCAGGCAATTGGTGCTCAATCTTTACCTTCTAACAGATTAGACATCTTGCCACCAGTACCCTCACTTCAAATCTTGGTACATCATAGTGGTACCTAGGTGAATAGTATACCTACTCTTATGAATGTTGAATCAAGTGTCTTGATGATTCCAAACCAATCAACCAGAGTTGGAAATAAGATATCAAAGGTGTACAAAAGATCTCAGATGGAGAAACCCAAGAAAAACTAGCATAAGATTAGATATAGGATTTCTTACTATGTTTAAATTGAGTAAAAGACTTTGAACTTACAAAATAATGCTTTAAAAATATGATTTTACGATAATTCATGAAATATTTGAAAAATAACCACTAACTGATGAACTTTGAAGTGTTAAAATTGATTTGCTGCTTTGGAAATTCGAACTTTGGCGTCTGAAATTTGAACTTCAGATTGAAAATATGTTAGTCAGAAAAGAGCTTCCTCTAACAAACGAACTTTGATTTCAGAAATCTGAACTTTGAATTAAGTCTGATAAGAGCACTCTCTGACAGACAGACTTTGGCTTTTGAAAATTTGAATTTCTAGTAAAACACAAATTATGAAAAATGAAAAATTCATCTAAGGATATGTCAAAATTCATCTAAAAGTAAAGTTTAAAAAGAGTTCTAAGTTAGTCCTTTGACAAACGAACTTTGATTTTGGAAATTTGAACTTTGGAAACACAGCTTGCAAGTCTGTTATGATGATCTTTCAACATACGAATTTTAGTATTCAGAAATTCAAATTTTGAAAAAAAGAACTATTATACCTTATTAAGCTGCCCACTGACAGACGAATTTTTGGAACTAAAATTCGAACGTCGAAGGTACTGTAGCAATATGAAACAACTGTTCACACTTACCAGAAGTACTTTAAACTTGAAAATTCGTATGTTCCAACATAGAAACATTTTCCAAAGATGAAAATTTGAACTTTGCTTTATAATAGACAAATTTTGAGGTTCAACGTTAAAGTCTTTAGCTTTTGATCTCTGCGAAATTTATTTGTTGACACACCAAAATTTGAACTTTAAGTTTTAGACGCATTAAATGCGGTTGGTGAACAGATAGTTTTTAAGAGTAACCGTTGGGTAACGTCTCTAACGGCTAGATCTTGTCTCTAACGTATAGTTAAGATATAAATTTATAAATAGAACTTCATTTGAAGATGTGGGTAATGATTTTACATTGGATATATAGAAACTCTGCTAAATTCTTGAGTCAAAGTCTTCTACTCTCACATACTTCATATTCTGTACTTCAACTTTCATATACACTCTAAATTAGAGAGTTCAATCACTGTAATCAATCTTATCTTCATCTGGAAGAAAGATTTTCTTGTGAGGGGATATCACAAGAGATTTGGGAAGCACTTAGCTAAAGTGCAAAAAGTGAGATTGTAAGCTTTTGGAACAGAACATTAAGATGTATTGAGGCAATTGCAAGAAGCCCACTGAATTCTTGTAAGATAATGGAAAATCTCAAGGGGTAGCTTAAGGACTGGATATAGGTCAAGATAAAAAGACCGAACTAGGATAAACATTTGTCTCTTCTTTTCCCTTATGTTGTTTTTTCTTTGTTATTCTTTTATACTCTGGTTTTACTGTCACTCTTACTTTTATCACTCTCTTGACTTTTACAGAAAATTTTAATCTTCCCAATTCACCCCCTCTTAGCAAGCCAGCATATCTAACAAGTGGTATTAGAGCCTGGACTCCCAAACAAAGGATCTAACAATTTGGGAAATTCAATGGCTGGCTTTGGAGAAAGCATACTACCTGAGGGAAACAACACAAATAGACCACTTAGCTTCAGTGGAGAACACTATGGATACTGGAAGATGAGAATGCAAATCTATCTCTAGTCCATTGATCTGGACATTTGGTCTGTCATCCAGAAGGGAGATTTTGTCCCAATGAAGCTGCAGGATGATGGGAAATACAAGGAGAAGCTAGAAGAAGAGTGGAATGAGGAGGATAAGAGAAGAGTCTTGCTAAATTTTAATGCAAAACACTATTTGGTCAGTGCATTAAACCAAGACAAATTCTACAGAGTATCACAATGTTCCACAGCCAAGGGTATGTGGGACACTTTAGAAATCACTCATGAAGGAACCACTAGAGTAAGAGAGAACAAATTGAACTCCTGCATTAGTTAATATGAAAGCTTCAGAATGGTGGAAGGTGAGAGTATTAAAGAGTTACAAAAGATATTCACCCCCATTGTGAATCAATTGAAGAGTCTTGGCAAGGAGTACACTCAGCCAGAAAAAGTCAGAAAAGTCCTTAGAGCTCTTCCTTTGGATTGGCAACCTAAAGTAACAGTAATAGAGGAAGCCAGAGGAGAGTCAATAGCCTCTATCACAGCTCTCTTTGGTAGCCTTGAAGAATATGAGGGAAAGAGAAAGGTTCTTAAGGAAGCAGGTCAAGACAGGAAAAATAAAGGTCTTGCTCTAAAAGCTACTGAAGAGAAAGAAGAAGAATCTGATGATAGAGATGAATTAGATGAAGAAACTCTGGCCATGATGGTCAGAAAATTTGGAAGGTTTTACAACAAGAAAAAAAATAAAAGATTCTTCAAGAAAGGAACAGCTGGAGACAACAAGAAAGAAGGAAAATAGCCTATCACATGCTACGAATGCAAAAAGTAAGGGCACATCAAATGAGATTGTCCACAATTCCTAAAGAAGAAAGAGAAAGAAAAGAAAGCTGCTAATAAGGGCAAGAAGAAGAGGGCATACATCTCATCAATTTGGGGCAACAGCTCAGATGAAGAAGATGATAATGAAGATGAAATTGCCAATATTTGCTTGATGGCACTTGCATCTGAAGAAACTCCAATCTCATCCAACAGTGATCATGAAGATAAGGTATATGAATCTGAACCTTCCTATTCTGAATTACTTGATGCACTTTGTGAACTGCATGATGAGTTCATTAAGACCCATAAAGAACTAAAACAGGCTAAGAAAAAGATTAACAAGTTAGAATCTCAATGCAACATTTCTGACACTGCATCTCTGCATAGAGTTGAATCTGCTTGCTGTACATCATGTATTCAATTAAAGCAAACTAATGACTATCTATTAAAAAGCATGGCTAGACTTACTAAGGGTAAAGATATGTTGTTTGCCTTAATGGGAAGTCAGAGAATCACACAAAGAAAAGTTGGACTTGGCTATGATCCTTATGTAGTAAAAGAAAAGATTAGAAAGAAAAATCAAAATCAATATATGAGGCATTTTATGTATGCTAATGGACATAAAAAGAAAGATCACATTTCAAATCACATTGAATCCCATGATCAACCAAAATATGTGAAATAAAAGTATTATCTGCATTGCTTTCTTCCTGCATCATAATCCAGCAGTCCCTTTACCACCTGTTACTTCTGAAACAAGAAGGGACACATTTCTAGTTCATATGTATTAAAGAAAAATAGACTTGACAGGAAGGTAAAATGGGTTCCCAAAGATACATTTGTATCAAGGAAAAATTCCACTGATAGAAAAGGACCCAAGCAAATTTGGGTACCTAAAAAGAAACTCTAAACCTTGTTTTGCAGATTTGTCTTAAAGCAAGAAAGAGTAACAAATGGTATATAGACAATGCTTGCTTAAGCCATATGATTGGTGATAAGGAGAAGTTCATCACTCTTAGAGACAAGAAAGGAGGAAAGGTGACATTTGAAGGTGACCAATATGGCAAAATAGTTGGCATTGACATTGTGGGCAAGAACCCTGAAACATCTATAGAAGAGGTGTTGTTTGTGATTAGCCTCAACCATAATCTGCTAAGTGTAAGTCAGATATGTGACAAAGGAAACTGGGTATTGTTTGACTCAAAGTTTTGCCTGTTCATCCCAAAAAGTGATCATAAAGTAATCATCAAGGCTCAAAGGGATGGTAACTACTATACAATCGATCTTGATGAACTTTCTTCCTTATATTCTGTCTGTTTAATTAGTCAAGATAAGGATAGTTGGTTGTGGCATAAAAGACTAGCACATGTTAACATGAACCAGCTGTCAAAACTAATTAAGAATAAGTTAGTCACTGGCTTACCAAAAATCTCTTTTGAAAAAGACAAAGAATGTGATCCATGCCTCAAAGGAAAACAAACTAAATCATATTTTAAATCTAAAAATGTAGTCATCACATCTAGACCATTGCAACTATTGCATATGGATCTAATAGGTCTATCTAGAGAAAAAAGCATTTGTGGAAATCTATATATTCTTGTGATTGTGGATGATTACTCTAGATTTACCTAGACTTTGTTTCTTTCTTCCAAAAGTGAAACATTTGATGCATTTATAACCTTTACTAAGAAAGTACAAAATGAAAAAGGTATTTCTATTGTGTCTATCAGGTCTAATCATGGAGGAGAATTTGAAAATTCCTGTTTTCTGGAGTACTGTGATGAACATGGAATTGATCATAACTTCTCAGCACCAAGGACTCCTCAGCAAAATGGAGTGGTGGAAAGGAAGAACAGAACAATTGGAGAAATGGCAAGAGCAATGTTGAATGAAAAGGAACCCTCTCAAGTATTCTGGGCTGATGTAGTAAACACAGCGAGTTATATAATTAACAGAGCCTACATCAGACCAATTTTGGGGAAGACTCCTTATGAACTGTACAAAGGGAGAAAGCCAAACCTTTCACATCTGCATGTATTCGGCTGTAATTGTTTCATCCACAATAATAGAAAGGAGAATTTAGGTAAGTTTGATACCAAATCTGATGAAGGTATATTTCTTTGTTATTCTAGTAGGAGTAAAGCATATAGAGTTTTTAATAAAAAGACTAGATCAGTAGAAGAATCTGTGCATGTTGTGTTTATTGAAAATAAAATAGTTTTTGAGCATGTCATTGATGAAGATGATCTTAATTCTAACTTTAAGAACTTAGATCTTTCTGAAGAAGGTAAAACTAAACCTCCAAAAATATTTGAATCTACTAACATAGAGGAAGATATTCAGAAGAAAGATCTTGAGGATGAGAACAATGAGGAAATGTCTCAAGAACTCCTTAGAGCTTGGAGATATCAAAGGAATCATCCTATTGATTAAGTGATTGGAGATGTTCAGGAAAACGTTAAAACCAGAAAACAACTTAGGGATCAGATGATCAATTGTGCTTTTATTTCCCAAATTGAACCTAAGTGTGTTGAAGAAGCCTTAACTGATGAGTACTAGATTTTGACTATGCAAGATGAATTAAATCAGTTTGAAAGAAATCAAGTTTGGGATTTAGTGCCTAGACCTAGAAATCACCCTATCATTGGCACTAAATGGGTCTTTAGAAATAAACTTCATGAATCAGGAACAATAATTAGAAATAAAGCAAGACTAGTTGCCAAATGATATAATCAAGAAGAAGGTATTGATTTTGAGGAAACTTTTTCTCCAGTTGCAAGATTAGAAGCAATTAGAATCCTATTGGCCTATGCATGCATGAAAAACATACTGTTATATCAAATAGATGTGAAAAGTTCTTTTCTAAATGGACATATCATAGAGCATGCTTATATAGATCAACCTACAGGTTTTGAGGACTCAACAAAACCAAACCATATTTATAAACTAAAGAAAGCTCTTTACGGTTTAAAACAAGCTCCTAGAGCATGGTATGAAAGACTAAGCAATTTTCTAACTTAAAAGGGATTCAATAGAGGAAAAGTAGATACTACTTTTTTCACCAAGAAAGAAAACAAAGACTTACTTATTATTCAAATTTATGTTGATGATATTATATTTGGTGCTACTAATGAATCTCTTTGTAAGAATTTCTCTAAGCTAATGCAGGGTGAATTCGAAATGTCAATGATGGGTGAGTTCAACTTCTTCCTTGGATTTCAAATTAAGCAATGTGATGATGGTATTTTCCTCAATCAATCAAAATATCTGGAAGAGTTGCTGAAAAAGTTTGGCATAGAAAAAGCCAATTCAATGGGAACTCCTATGGCTACTACAACAAAGCTTGATATGGATGAAGAAGGAAAAACCTTTGACATAACTCAATATAGGAGAATGATTGGATCCTTATTATACCTAATAGCTAGTAGACTTGACATCATATTCAGTGTCTATATGTGTGCAAGATTTCAATCATGCCCCAAAAAATCCCTATGCAACTGCTATGAAACGTATCTTCAGATATCTAATTGAAACATCACATATGGGACTTTGGTACCCAAAGGGCAACGGAGAAGAACTCTTAGCATACACTGATGCTGACTTTGCTAGATCCAAAACTGACAAAAAAGCACAAGTGGAACATGTCAGTTCCTTGGAAGATCCTTGGTTTCATGGTTTAGCAAGAAGTAAAATAGTGTGACTCTATCCACTGCAGAAGCTGAATATGTTGCTATTGGTGGCTGTTGTGCTCAAGTCATTTGGATGAAACTTTAGCTTGAAGATCTTGAAATTGAGATGAAGGAAATACCAATAATGTGTGATAATCAAAGTGCTATTAACATCACAAAGAATCCTGTCATGCATTCAAGGACAAAGCATATTGAAGTTAGGCATCACTTTATAAGGGATCATGTTCTGAAAGGAGAGATTAGATTGGAATACATACCTACCGAGGATCAAGTTCCTGACATTCTGACCAAGCCTCTTCTAGAAGATAGACATTGTAAAATCAGGAGGGAATTAGGTATGGTAAATCCCAATGAACTGTAAGTAAGTCCTCATATACATCTATTTTAAATTTTCTAACATTGAATGAATCCTAACTTTAGCATCAGAGTGAGTTTGATTTGAGTTGCAGGTACTCCTCATAAGTTCAAATGACAATAGATCTGTGCAATGGAGCTAATCAGAATGGCACAATCAAAAGATGAAAAAGGAAGCAAAAAATTTGAACTGTTGGATCTATTCTGTAAGTTTAGAAATTTAAAATTCATATTTTAGATGATTATTAGACGAATTTCCATGTTAAATTGTGTTTTTGGAAGAGTCAGCATGCTCAACATTTGAACTTAGATGCCCATCAGATGAATTTTAGTTGGCTACACACTGTAACAATTCTCTTTTGACCTTCAAAATTTGTCTGTTGAACAGCAGAAATTCAAATTTCAAAAATAAAATGTCAATATTGTCTTTGTTCAAAATGACTATTGTACAAATATGCATTTCTCAAAATACGCATTTTAGAAATTCTTTACAAAATGTTGAAATTCAAATTTTTTAATCAAAATTTGTTTGTTGAAACATGCTCTCATAATTGGGTCTCTGAAAGATGAATTTTCATGAGTAAAATTCATCTGTTGCCTATTTTGTTCATAATTGCTTTTTTACCTGGATCTTTCGAAGTTCATACTTTGTTGAAACAATGTTCGTCTATTCACTTATTGTTCTCAGAACTAAGCTTCTGTCAGATGAACTTCCAGATGAAAATTCATCTGTCAGTAAGCTTTGCCGTATAGATTAACTTGTAACTGCTCGAAATTCAAATTTTGACCTTTCAAAATTTGTCTGTTTAACGGTTACATAAATTAAAACCGAAGGTCTTCCTTTGAAGAGACACAACCCTATTCGTGTCTCTCTCAAGTTTGTTCAAATTCTCTCTTTAATTCCCATTAACTCCATTCGTGAATCTTCATTTCTCACCGATTAAACTTCTTTTCACACCTTATAAACCATTCTTAGCATCTTTCTAAATCATTCCTTTACAAGAATTGCGAGAGTTAAAAATCTAGAAGCTGGGAAAGGAGAGTCACGACCTAAGAGGACTATGAAATCTCAATATGCCTCCAAGGAGAGTGAAACTCAGAAGAGGAAAGACGAATCTAGCAAGGCAACTCCTTCCAAGAAGTAGAAAACAACTCCTAGGGCAGACTCGAAGAAATCTGCACCTTCTCCCTTGAAGAAATCTGACCCTGTTGTTCTTGTTACTCTTGTCACTCTTGCCTCTTCTTCCTCCTCTGGCACTGAATCTGGAGAATTTCAGTTAACCACGCTGCCATTGTGGAGTAATGCTTATATTCTGGGAGAATATACTACCAAATTTGTCAATAAAAATGTAATCAAGCCTCACTGCATAAATTTGGAAGATTTCTTGATTTCTAACAACTTTGATACTTGGTTTTGGATGATAAAATATAAGAATTTGTTAGAAATACTGGAAAGATATGATGATGAGGTAGTTAAGACTTGGTATGCCTCTCTACAATACAATAGCAAGAAGAAGAAGTGGGAAGTAAATCTTAGATCAAGGACCATCTGGCTGACAAATGAAACCTTCAATGAAGTACCAGAAATTCCAAGGCAAAATGGATTGAAAATTGACATTACTTCCTCAAGGTGCATGGATGAAGCTGAAACTACAAAGAAAGAAGGAGGGCCTTTCTTGAATTACAAAGAAAACACAATTCTGAACACTCTGAGTTTGCTGAAGCCTACTGACCTCAGTGCCCAAGTAAGAATCATACACTATATTGTGTCTAGGATTATTTTCAACAAAGGAGGCAGTTTCAATCTGATCACAAAGGCTGAAGCACATGTGATGGCATCAGTCATGCGTGGCAAGTTAATCAACATGGGCCACATCATCCTCCAACGCATGATCAAGGTAAGAGATCAGAGGAAAGATTCTACCCTTCCATATGCATCAATCATCTCCAAGATACTTCAGTATGCCCAGATCTAACATCTAGAAAAAGGAAAAGGGAAGCCTAGTAAAATCTTTAAAGAAGAAGAACTACAAAGGATGGGAACAGAAAAGAAAGATGGAAGATAGATTGGAAAGAGAGTTGGAAAGATAGAAGACCTATTCTTTGATGAAGATGCCTCCCAGCAGCAAGTAGGGACCTTTGAGACTGCTCTAAAATCCATGCCTCAGCCTTCTTAACCTGTCCCATCTCCATCTCAGTCCACTCAAACACAAATACCATCCACTCCCTCTACTCAGGCAAAGCTAACCAAGATCACTGAACTGTATGACAGTCTGTCTGCACTCATACTGAGCATCAGGGATGAGCAAATTGCCAAGTTTGCCCATCTGCAAGACTAGATTCATCAGTTGGCAAAGAATATGAAAGTGATTGCTGATGCATATGAAGACATCAGGAGTGTCATTCCCTCCACATCAGCTCCACCTTAGCCAGGATTCTCTGAGTCAGTCATGTCTCCTACTCCTGAGCCTCTAAGTCCTTTTGTGCTAGCCTTCCCTGAACCAAATGATATTATACGTGATACTGAGGCTGCTAGCACCTTGACCACATCACAGGCCTCCAGTAATGAGGCAAGTCCTGGTCCTCCCTTGGACTATGGCATGAAGGAAGAGGCTCCTCAAGAACCAAGCTCCCATGAGCCTATTACTGAAGATGCTCATGATTCAATTCTCTCTTTTCAAGAATCTGAGCAAGTGGAGAAACTGGTGTCAGCCATTACTACCACACCATTCATGCAAGCTTCCCTAAATGAAGAGAAAAGCATTGTGCTTATCTAGATCTAGAAGCTACTGCTCATGATACTCTCTTACAAGCCCAAAGATTAAGGCTTGAAGAAATGTTTCGTCCTCCTACTCCTGCTCCCTTACCTCTTTCTGTTTTTAGTCTCTCTGAGGTAGGAAGGGCTCAATTGACTGTTACTAGGCAAGAAATGCAAGAACTTCTTGAAGTATCTGACGATGGGGACTCTAGTTCTGAAGTTTCTGGGCCTCTGCCAAAGCTTAATCCTAATCTGCCCTTTATTCCTGTGCCTCTTCAAGCAATTCCAATATCTTAGATCCATCCTTCTACTGTTCATGTACACATTCTTGATGATGCCAAAAAAGGGGAGAAGTTATCTGAGCAAACTGGAAAATCTGCTACAGATCCTTCTGGCAAGACCTACAGCAAGAAGTCCAAGTCAAAGAAGAAGTAATTAGAACTTAGGATTGCTTGGTCCTTCTTGTAGTGTTGTTTTATGAAAGATAAATCTTGCTTTTGAATTCTATGTTTGTCATGTCATATCTTTGTATTGAAACTATGAATGAATTAATGAATCTCTCTATTTGATCTATTGTACATGATGCCTTATTTTTTAATTTAATGCACATGTTGAGGGGGAGCTTGTTGAAGCAATTCCAAGTACTAATCCAGTTTAAAAGTTGTTTTATCATCATCAAAAAGGGAGAGGATGTTGAATCAAGTGTTTTGATGATTCCAAACCAACCAACCAGAGCTTGGAAAGAAGATATCAAAGATGTACAAAATATCTCAAGTGGAGAAACTTAAGAAAAACCTGCATAATATTAGATATAGGATTTCTTACTATGTTTAAATTGAGTAAAAGACTTTGAACTTGCAAAAGAATGTTTTAAAAATATGATTCTATGATAATTCATGAAATATTTGAAAAATAACCACTAACAAACGAACTTTAAAGTGTTAAAATTGATTTGCTGCTTTGGAAATTTGAACTTTGACATCTGAAATTTGAACTTTGGATTGAAAATATGTTAATCAGAAAAGAGCTTCCTTTGACAGACGAACTTTGATTTCAGAAATCCAAACTTTGAATTAAGTCTGATAAGAGCTCTATCTGACAGACGGACTTTGGCTTTTGAAAATTTGAATTTCTGGTAAAACACAAATCATGAAAAATGAAAAATTCGTCTAAGAATATGTCAAAGTTCATCTGAAAGTAAAGTTTAAAAGGAGTTCTAAGTTAGTCCTCTGATAAACGAACTTTGATTTTGGAAATTTGAACTTTGGAAACACAGCTTGCAAGTCTGTTATGATGATCTTTTAACATACAAATTTTTATATTCAGAAATTCAAACTTTGAATTAAGTCTGATAAAAACTATCTTTGACAGACGAACTTTGGCTTTTGAAAATTTAAATTTCAAAAAGAAGAACTATTATACCTTATTGAGCTGTTCACTGACAGACGAATTTTTTGCACCAAAATTCGAACTTCGAAGGTACTGTAGCAATATGGAACAATTGTTCACACTTACCAGAAGTACTTTAAACTTAAAAATTCATATGTTCCAACATAGAAACATCTTCCAAAGATGAAAATTCAAACTTTGCTTTATAATAGACAAACCTTAAGGTTCAACGTTAAAGTCTTTAGCTTTCGATCTCTGTGAAATTCTTCTGTTGACACACCAAAATTCAAACTTTGAGTTTTAGACGCATTAAATGCGGTTGGTGAACAAATAGTTTTTCAGAGTAACCGTTGGGTAACGTCTCTAAGGACTAGATCTTGTCTCTAACGTATAGTTAAGATATAAATCTATAAATAGAACTTCATTGGTAGATGTGGGTAACGATTTTACATTGGATATATAGAAACTCTGCTAAATTCTTGAGTCAAAGTCTTCTACTCTCACATACTTCATATTATGTACTTTAACTTTCATATACACTCTAAATTAGAGAGTTCAATCACTGTAATCAATCTTATCTTCATCTGGAAGAAAGATTTTCTTATGAGGGGATATCACAAGGAATTTGCGAAGCACTTAACTAGAGTGCAAAGAGTGAGATTATAAGCTCTTGGAATAGAGCATCAAGTTGTACTAAGGCAATTGCAAGAATTCCACTGAATTCATGCAAGATAATGGAAAATCTCAAGTGGTAGCTTGAGAACTGGACGTAGGTCAAGATAAAGAGACCAAACCAGGATAAACATCTGTGTCTTCTCTTCCCGTATACTATTTTTACTTTGTTATTTTTTTATACTCTATTTTTACTATCACTCTTGCTTTTATCACTCTCTTAATTTTTGCAAAAAATTTTAATCTTCCCAATTCACCCCCCTCTTTGGAAGCCAGCATATCTAACAATGAGCTTCCTCCAAAATAATTCCTCGCAATCCTGTAACATTTGGCATACAAATCCAACCACGGTACCAGATATTACCATCGTCTAATATAGCAAAGCCCTGGGTCTCCGCTATTTCAATCCATTCTCGAATGCCTAAAAGATAGTTATCCTCCAACTGAACATAGTAAAGGTTCCTCAATAAATCGCTTGACACATTGATGAATCCCAATACTAGTACTCCAGGTTGGACGTTAATGGATAACTTCATATCTATCAGGCTTTCCAGTAATTGTTGCTCCCTCATCATCATTGTGGCTATATGGATCGACTTTCTACTTAGTACATCCGGCATAATGTTGGCTTTCCTAGCATGATACTGCAAAGCAAACTCATAGTCTATCAAGAATTCAACCCAACGCCTTTACCTCATGTTCAAGTCTTTCTGATCAAACACTACGCCAGATTTAAGTTTTATTGGCGCTCAATAGTTGGCGTTTGTTGGACAAACGTCATTTAAAGTCCGGACTGACAAATTCCATCTAAAGTAATAAAATATTATAAAGTTAGAGTTTGTCCAACAAACATTAACTAAAGTCCAGACTTTCGATGGCGTTTGTTGGACAAACCCATCTTCCAACAAACGCCATCTAAAGTAATAAAATATTATAAACTTTAGATGGCATTTGTTGGACAAATGCCATCTAAAGTCTAGACTGAAATTTTAGGATATTTATTTTAAAAAAATCGAAGGCACGGATTGATATTCTAGACCTTTAATTAGGAAATTATCAACGGATCAGATTATAATATCCTTTTGTTACTTGTCTCTCTCCCTTTTACTTTAATTTTCTTTTCGTATGCGTACGCACTCATTCCTCTTTGTTCAGATTTTTAGCCTCTTCTTCCTCCATCACCCTTTCTCTTTTCTCACCAACTATTACTTCTCTCTCTTCTCCTCCAACAATTGTTACACTTCAAGACACAGACGGAGATGGTGAGAAGCATAAGAACGTTTTGGCTGCAAGATGATTGTACTTCCCCTTCGAGTGCTCCTCAAATCGCCTGCAGGCCCCACGTTCTTTGAGTGCTCTATTGTGAGGGATCTGCTGAGAAAGGGGATATTTGAGCTGTGGATGAAGAGAGGTGGAAGAAGCAAAGTCAAATTGTCTTCACTTCGTACCAGATCTGGGTTAGTTCTTGCCAACCGATCTCTTCTATTCACTGCAAGGGGACTAAAGAAAGCAGAGGAAGGAGCTGAGGAGATTATGAGAGAAGGCTTCGAAGTTGCGATAGAGATTCTGGTTTGCGATTTTCTAGTGGCTTTTTCCTTTGGTCTGATTGTGCCTTTTTTTTTCTTTCTTTTTGAAAAAATATTCATAGAACCTAAAGCAATTGAATCTTCATTGTACACTAATGTTGGTTTATCTGATAAGACTCTATTTTACAGTTTGTTAATTAATATTGATAGATTGTCCCTATTTGGAAATTGTATTCATCCTTTTCTTCATCTTCATAGCTCTAGTACGATCCAAGTAAAATATATGAAATCTGGCGGATTTTATTTCTGGTAAATTGGAATTGTGACACCTGGGAACAAAACAATAATTGCAATTAAAAAAAAATAAACTAGAAAAGTTAGCGCTAGTTTTAGTTGGCGTTTTCACAAACGCTAAAAAAGTTGTCCTCCCTTTTATCAGTGCTCAAATACATGGCATTTTTTAAATGCTGAGTGAGGGTAAAAATAAATGCCAAGTATTCTTATTTTTGGTGTAGTGAAACAAATACTTCAGACTTTTGTGATCACTGAACACCTTGAACCGAGCGCCGTAGAGATAATGCCTCAACAATTTCAAAACAAACATTATAGCCGCTAGCTCAAGGTCGTGAGTACGATAGTTCTCCTCATGAGGCCTCAATTGCCTTGAAGCATGCGCCATAACTCTACCTTACTGCATCAATACACACCCTATACCTTTCTTAGAGGCATCCATGTAAACTGTAAATGACTTTGATGGGCTAGGGATAATCAGCACTGGGGTGGATGTTAAACAAACCTTTAGTTCTTGGAATGCTCTCTTACACCTATCATCCCAAATGAAAGATTGATCCTTATGGGTGAGTCTAGTCAATGGCATAACAAGCTGAGAGAATCCCTTAATGAACCTTCGGTAGTATCCAGCCAATCCCAGAAAGCTACAAATTTCAGTCATAGATTGTGGTCTCTCCTAATTCAACACCACTTTAACTTTACTAGGGTCTACTACTACTCCTTCTGCAGAAATCACATGACCTAGAAATTTCACCTCCCATAGCTAAAACTCAAGTTTACTGAGCTAGGCATACAGTTGGTGATCCCGCAATACTTGCAACATAATTTGAAGATGAAGTGCATGCTCTTCCTCACTCTTGGAGTAAATCAAAATGTCATCAATAAATACTACCACAAATGTATCCAGATACGGCCGAAACACCCTGTTCATATAATCCATAAAGATCATCAGGGCATTAGTCAATCCAAATGGCATGACAAGGAACTCTTAATGACCATATCGAGTCCGGAAAACCGTTTTAGGCATATCTTCAGTGTCACACCTCATACTTAGACTCATTTCCCATGTATCAAACTATATTTAAGTCCATTAGTGCTTGATTAGAGACTTGATTACATAAGACAACTTAAACCAATTTATTTCATTTGGGGTACTGTTCATTTGGTTAACTTCTTTTCACCTAGTGAACTTTGAAAATTCATAACTAAATCAAGAAAAATTATATTGATATGGTTAAAGTCTCTAAATATAGCTTAAAAGATTCTATACATGGGAAAAATGTTGAAAAGTGAAATTACTTGACCAATTTATACAGTAAATTCATATTATCTTCACTATAGTAATGGTCATTTTTTAAATTTTCTGATTTTGACCATAACTTTGAAAAATCACCATAAATCATACACAACTCCAAATTGAGTGATCTTTATGTATATGGAAAGATACATATGTATAATATTCAAACATATAAAACACTCATATATTTAACATATCAATTTTGCACAGTACTATGAATTCCCAACAGTGTTCAGAAAGGTCTCTTGCATTCTTCCAACTTTCCAAAATACACACTAATATATACATACATAGCCATAATTTGCCTTTATCTTACATGATACTCCATAACAACCTATAAGAACATATTAGCATGAAAACACAGCATGATCATGTCCCATAAGATTTTACATAACATTTCATATAATAGTATCAACATAAGTATCATTATCTTGAACATTAACTTGCTTCTCCTTGCCTTTCCTGTCTTGGGTAATCATACCAGAACTTGAACCTAAAATTTGTTAGACATTTGGAAAGGGGTGAGATTCAAAGAATATCAATAGTAACTACCATACATGCTTATAAATCATCATATATTGCAAACTTTCATGAAACATACATTAAACTTTCATTTAAAGTCATTTGTGCACAAACATTTTCTAAAAACTTTGGGCAGCACCTCCCCTTAAATTATAAACATTCCTAGGGTCAAATACCCTTTAAATAACATATCCAATCAATTCAATCCATCACAAAATATCAATACAATCAACAATTACATCAAGTAAGCATATTGGCAACAATACCAATATATAGGCACAATCGGGTTAGTCAACTACCTTGTGGATTTTCAATGACTTTCAAACCTTATACTCCTCTTCTTTGGTCTTGCAACCCTTCTTTGTATCTTAATGCATCACAAAATATGGTCATTGATCACTGATTATACAATTTCCTTTACAAAGTGCTCACTTGAACTAAAATTTTTACTTTGTTATCCATAAAGCATTCATTGTACAACATGCTTGTTTCTACCTAATTTGGACCCAAGGAATCCATTTTTAGAGTCAAAAACTTGAAATTCCCTTCCTATATTGAACCTAATTAGGCAGAAAATTACCATAAATTGTAGAAAAATAACTACCCGATTAATTTGTAATCTAATAGCATATTCATGTACCTTATGGCCTTTATAACACTTTTCATGGTTTAGTTTCTCCATACCTTCATTTTCTCTCTCTACTCTCTCTCTAGGAAGAAACTTTCAGTGGAAAAATAAGAGAGAATAAGCCATAAAACTCTTCCAAACTAAAGGATACACATGATTATGGCCATAAGATATTACCTTGAGCTTGTGAGCACCAAATTTTGCCTTTTGTCTTCTCCTTTTTGTCTTCAAAATTCATGAGCTCTCTCACCCTTTTTCTTTTTGTTTCAGACGTGAAAGTATGCTGAAGAAGATGGATTAAGTGTTTAACAAGAGTGGTTAGAGGATTAAGTAATAAAACCTAACCTTAGTTACTTTATTATTTAACTTTAGTTACTTAAAATTTAATAAAGCTTTTTCAACAATTCCCTTCATGTCCCACTCAGCAATCAAACGTTTTTCATCCCCTTTCTGGCCAAAAATTGCTTAAATAATCTTTATGAACCAAAATACCTTTACTGATTAAATTTATCCGTACCGATTAGATATTTTCGCCAAAATTGTTATTAAATTGGTACAGGATTATCCAACAATTAATTTTGGTCCAAGATCATTATTTCAATCCAAGATATATTTTATCAAGGCTCACTAATTTTTCTTCAATTACTACTGCCTCTTCTTGCAGTCCAAACTGACTTTTATCGGGTAAAATACCAATATTAAATCCTAATTACCCAATAAATATTACTTTGACCTTAATAAATTTCATACTATACTTTATTGGACTTAACTCATTGAGAGTTTCATTTTGATTATGATTTTTCATATTTACAAAAATACCCTTGACCCGGGACCAAATTACAATTTTTAAAACTTTCGGATTGTTAGGAGTAATTTTTCCCAAAATTCATAAACTTTCCTTAATCTCCCCCGCGTACACCACCTTCCTCTTTTTTTTTTTCTTTTTTTTTCCTTTTCTTTTTTTCTTTTATTTCTTCTTTTTCTTCTATGGGCAAAATCATAATTTTTTCCTTTTCCTTCCAACTGAGATAATTAACCTCTTTGTCCTATTTCATGCCAAATGGTGTATACTCATTTTTGTAAATTCTTTATAGATTTTAAAATACTGAGCCTTGAATATCCAGAAAAAAATTTCAGGATATCACATTCAACACGCACTCACAATTGATGGTATCCTGACCTCAAATTGATTTTCGAGAATACGGAGGCACCTACCAACTGATCAATCAAGTCTTCAATCCTAGGCAAAGGATATTTATTCTTAATCGTCACTGGGTTTAGCTGCCTGTAATCAATACACAATCTGAGGCTATCATCCTTCTTCTTGACAAACAACACTGGAGTTACTTGGTTTGATGAAATCCCTCTTCAACAAATCTTCAATCTGTTTCTTGAGTTCCTTTAATTTAGATGGTGCCATATGATATGGAGCCTTCAAAATAGGACATGTCCCGGGCACTAAATCAATGGAACACTCCAACTCTGTGGTGGTGGCAAACTAGTAATCTCCTCTGGAAACACATCAGGATATTCACTGTATCTTTCTATACCTCCTTCCATATTCACATTAACAGAGAAAAAAACCAGAAACCCTTGACAACCTTTCCTCAGATACTTATCAGCTTGGGCAAAGGACAAATAGATATTTTCATTCCCTTCAATACTAGGGATATTCATGGGCAAAGACACAGTCTTCTAAGCACAGTCAAGAATGGCATTATTCGCCTCTAACCAATCCATCCAAATTATCACATCAATCTCTTGCAACGACAAACGGATTAGATCCAGAGTAGTGCTTTGGTGTTCAAAATGAACCACGCAATTCAGACAAGTTTGAGCAGCTCTTAATGAAACTCCCATGGGTGTGGATACCGGATACCGACAACTCAAAAGGTAACTCCGTTGCCACAATACCCAATCTACGAGCGCAATCAAAAGAAATAAAGGAATATGATGCACCTGAATCAAACAAAGCATGAATAGAGTAACTATTGAGTTTAAGTTTACCTTTAATCAAGTTAGACGCTACATCTACTTCTTGCTGAGTGATGGAAAAAACTCGTCTGGGCTTCGTGGGCCTCCTCATCGCATCTTCACGCCTGGGCTCATGACAATTCCACGACATATGACCCTATCTCCCACAATTATGACAAATCAAGCACAGACGATCACCATGGCTTATACCACATTGTGTGCATGGATTTGATGCACTACCTAAACTGAACTAAGATGCAGTGGAGTCCCATCCTACATAGTCACTCTGACTGGAACTCCCCTGGTCAAAGCCTCCTCTATAAAAGGGTCCTCTACCATACCGACCTTTGTTGGACTAATCCCTGCTAAACCTGCTTCTTTCTCTACCATGGCGACCTCTATTATGGCAATCTCTTCCTCCACTAGAACCTATACTGCCACCGCTACTACCACTACTTGATCCACTTCCTTTACTGATTCCTCCTGTAAGTCCTAGGTGAGAAAAGGCCCGAATCATGGAATTCCTTCTATCCTCCTTAGCTTCCTTCATTCTCCTGGATAGAATGCGTATCTTTGCACACAAGTCCTCAAATGACGCAAACTCCACCACAGACAACTGCTCCTTAATCTCTAAATGGGCTCCCTCAAACAACCTCTGGGCCATCTACCTATCATCGGGGTAATTATTCAGATAAGTGGAATACTTAGCCAAGTCTAGGAATTGATCAATGTAGTCATCTGCCAACAGATTCCATTGCTGAAAAGCTAGGAACTCGGCCTCCTTTTGCATCATTAGGGCTGGAGGGATGTAGTGTGCAAAAAATCGTTCTTTAAACCATTCCCAGGCCATTGGAGGATTCATCGCTTCAACACTTAGGAGAACACACCTCCACCAATGCTCAGGCTTCTTTTTAAGCTTGAACACCACCAATTATACCCTTTGCTTTGAGGTACAATCCATCACACTGAAGATGTTCTCCAATTGCTCTATCCACTCCTCAACCTGTGAAACATCCATGATACCTTCGAAAGCCGAGGGCTTAAGCTTCTGAAAGTCCTTCAATTGTGAAGAGATACCCCTTCTTTCAACTCTTGGGGCTCTCTCAGGCTCCACCACATTCTCTTTCTCAACCTCTTTTGCATTCAGATCCACAAACATGTCAACCTCTTCATTCACATCACCCTGTTCTTTCATGTTCATTTGCTCTTGCAACCTATTCAATGTCTCCCCCTAGGTATTTACTTGATTACTGAGGCCAACCAACATCTCATGCATCTGCCTCATAAGATCACTATTACTCTATTTCCCTCTATGAAACATTCTTCCTACACACAAGCAACAACATATTCAATTATATGGTTCTGGACTAGCATTGCAGTGAGAATATAGTCTACGTATTTAAAATTCTGCCAAGTATTAATCCGAGTAGAAACAATGGCCCAAAACCATTACTCTGATACCAAAATGTAACAGCCTACTCCAAAAACCTCCAGACTTGACCAAAAACTTCAAAATCCAACCAAACACAACCTAAACGTCTCAAATGAATCTTTCAAAACCATTGGGCAGCAGAAAAACAACATAAAAAACCAAAAAGTGGGCTAGGGCCGCGGTCGCTATAGTGCTGCTGCAGCTCTAGACCTCCCTTATTTTTCACTCGCTCCTGGACTCTTTGGCACCACGGCCTACTTCCTGGCGCCGCGGCGCCCCATGCTGGTTTTCTGTACCAGCAAATTCTGCAACTCTGGGGTGAACTTCCAACACGCATAACTTTATGCTCGTACCTTGGATTGACCTGATTCTAACTCCAACAAGTCAATCTAGTCCCAATTTATCCATAGGTGCCACTTCACTTTTATCCAACTCCGTATAAAGATTCTGGACCCTTGACACCATTTTGACCATTTTTTTGCCAAAACTAACCACAAATCTCCTCCAAATGCCACCAAAGGCAAATGGATACACAGAAATCATTCACACAGGTCCAAAACCACTCAACCAACTTATTCAATGAGGTTTCACCTCAAAGGATATCCAATGAGGTTTCACCTCAAAGGAACATTTCTCTGAGATTTGACCCCCTTCAACCCCATTTGACAAAATGGGCTATAGACCCTAAAACACACTGACAAATGCTACCACACTAACTCCTCAACACCTCGAACCACATATACACCATCATCCATCCTACACATCATATATAACACAATTCCACATACATAACCATACATACAACATCCATTCATAACAATTCTCATCCATGTCATACATCCATTACAAAACATACTATCCTACTTAGCACAAGGTATATATCCAAATAAACATAAACTATATAGACCTAGTATTCCTACGTCCGATGCTACTCCCGCGTATTCTCCGGACTAGTGCCAGAACCATCACCTGAAATGTTAGTTCATGGGAGAGGGGTATGAGATAAAGTCTCAGTAACCAAGGACAACTACACACACATATATACAAATATATCTCATACAATTCATGAATGCAATGTGAAATGAATGCATGTCTCCCTCACACACAGCTAGAACCACGAACTGTTGTCATAATAGGACATTTCATATAGGTAATTCCCTTCCAACAGTTAGTAAAGACTGATTCCGAGACATAACCAAGCTCACCTTACTTTAATGCAACCCGGCCAAAGGTTACACTAGAGCTGGGATAGTGCCTCTCCTTCCCCTTTCCCACCACAAATTGGCAGCGATTTAGGGAAGGTACAGTCCACTGCGCGCCTTTCCCTCATGGCCATGGAAGGTGATTTAGCTGCAGGGATCACATCCTTATCCTCCCTAATCATATATCATATCATTATATCATATATCATATCATCATCACCACCCAATCCACCATGTCACAATCTCACAATGTCATGTGCTGTATCATCATATAGTCATCATCCTCATGTCACAATGTCATGTATGCATCATGTCATATCATATCAATATCATCATCTCTAATCATCATCATCATAATCATAATCATCATAGTCATCATCTAGCTATGTGCATACCACGATATATAGAAAATAGTACATACAAACACATTTATATCGTGGTATGAAAGAAACATGCATATATACAAAAACAATACGTAATATCATATAATACATATAGTACAATACAAACACCCGGTTCCCTCAAGTGTCAATATGACACACGTGGATTCCACGAACCTCTCAAGTAGTATAGCACACTCAAACCCCTTTCAGTTAACCAAATAATCACTACAATATCATAATACCTTAATTAACACAATATATCATTTAACCAAACATCACAATTCAACCAATTTAGCCTAACTCAAGGTTCTAACACCCCTTTCATGCATCATTAAGCTCCTGGGAACCATACAAACATCAATCAATCCCATGCACTTCGGATTCCCAAGAGCCCTAACCGAAAACAACCTAGGGTTAAGCTCAAATCATGCATAAACCCTTCAAAACTCACACCCATGTAACAAGAACACCAAATCACATTTCCTTAATCCCATTTCATCCATTTCAATCAGTAGATTTTAGCCCAAATTAGAAATCCCAACATATAACTGAAAAACCCCAAGTTTAAACCGAAAAAAATGGAGAGGGAGGAGTAGGGATCACTTACCAATATGAACCCAAGCTTCAAGAGGCTAAAAATCACTTGTAGAGGCTGAAGATCATAAATCCTAGCAGAGCTCTCACATTCTCCCTCCATTTTCCTTCTTTTCCTTCGCGTCCGACCAACTGAAATGTTCTGATTTAAACGAAATCTTCGACTCTCACCATGGCCTCAGATAAGTCCGCCACAGCGCCACTGTGTTTCAGTCGAAATAACGCCACTAAACTCGCTCTCGCCGCGGCGGCCATGCTTCTAGCTGGGGCGTGGAGCCCAATTTTCTTCACTTGTGCCTTCCTCCGTTCTGTTTCCTCAAGTTCTACACACCATGTTAAGAAAGATGTCATGAGGGGTGTTACACCTCCTATCCTAAATATATAACATTTTTAATTGTCTTATACATTTTAATAAAATAAGTTAGATCATTAAATTTATCATTTATCTTTTATACTTCTATGTATATTTATCTCTTACCTATTAATTATATATCATAAGCAAATATGAAAAAAAAAATTAATACACCAAACAACCTTATAAGATATCTTACATTTTGGATCAAATATTATTTTTAGAAGATGTCCTATATTTAGGATTGAAGGAAGTATTTCTTAATCATGTTTTAGAAGTGAAGTTACTCCATGAATACAATGCTACCGGGGTACTATAATGAAATGTTTGATAATAAAATTGTGTTCTACACTTACTTTTTAAAGTAATTTAATAGTAATTCATGAGAGGGATATTGGATTGACTCACTCTTATGTACACCAAGCAAATGATAGATTAGTTGGAGACGCAACAATTAAATAATGACTCATTAAGTGGCTTTTACTTCTTCCATTTCAAAATAATTATCATTTTGGATTTTTTTTCTTATTTCTAAACAATTGTTACTTTACAATTTTCAAAATAATATTAATAATTTTTTACAAGTTTATCTTTCAATAATAATAAAGAAAGAGAGAAGTATTAAAAAATACTTATAATTAATAAGGATATTATAGTAAAATACAATCAAGCTTCATTAATTTTTACATTATTTATTAGCTTTTTTAAATTTGCGTGCATAATTCCAAAGTGACAATTATTCTGAAACAAAGGGAATACCAATTATGCATGAAGTTTTGCTCCTTTGTTAGTTTTCTTTGCATGCCTCGTACTCACTTCTTTTGAAGGTTAACATAAAGGGGGAGTTAATTAATGCATGAACTATAAAAGAGTGAAATTAATTAAAAGTTATTTCCTCCAATCTTGAATACAAGGGATTTTGAAAGAATCTACCTCGATTCAAAATATAATGTACAAATGTGGATTGTCAATGCATTTACATTTTCCCTTATACTACCCCTTAATGAATTTACACATGAGAGAAAAAATTAGCGAATCATTAACTAGATGATATTAGTTTTAGGTATTAAATGCAGGTGTTTTTGAAAAAAAAAATCATCTATGACAAATTTAATGATCATAAATACTTTTAATTATTTTCCTTGGTCTATTAAAATAAATATTTGTTCCTCATCTTCAAAACTGATGGGAGTAATTGATTACTTGAAGGCGACTAGCTGTTTTTCAGAAAAATATCATATCACACTCATGGAATAGCCTTCACTCTTAAAGAATACATGACCTGTTGTCTTAAAATATACTATTTGGATTAATTAACAATTGCATGAGTGGTGTCCAAAAAAAATTGCATGAGTGTAAAATTCAAAAGGAATGTCCACTCTTCAATTCAAAAGTTAATTAATTCCTCCAATCTCAAAATATAAGTTGTTTACAGAGGTGTTCTCATGATTTGAAATATAAGTCATATCTAGATTATTATATAATTTTTTTCTAAATGCTCCTCATTAATTAGATGATGAGATAAATATTAAACAAGAGATTAAAGATAAAATTTAAAATTATAATTGAAATTGTACAACATTTAATAGGGCCAAATTTAAAAAAAATTAAATTTAGAACAAATTTAAAGAGTTTGACAACTCCTTTTAATATCTATAAAGTAGTTAAAAGTGATTTATATTTAAAACTAAATATAATATCTTAAAAAGATACTATTTATTAAAGTGAATGTCACGAAAAGGAGTAGAGAGTTGATAGACTTGAACCACTTTGTTGATCTTCCTACCTTCTATAACATCCACGGCTTCTTTGGGATTGATGAGTGTCCCCACAAACCAACACAAGCATTTTCGGTGTGCTTTGTCATCACTCACACAACTCCTTCCCAGGAGGTCACCCATCCCAGAATTGCTCCAAGTCAAGCACATTTAACTAAGGAGTTCTTAAGGGATAGGCTACCCAAAAGATAGGTGCATCTTGTTGGCAAATGTAGTACCTATCAATTTCTCTAAACTATCTTTTAACCGTATAGTCCCATATCTATACAGTATCTAGATCCCTCTTATTCCGGTATGTATACGATTCATTCATATGCCCTTCCAACTTAGAAGCCTGCTAGGAGCCACTCCTTATTCATGCCTCATCATGTTATCTCACCCCCACCTTCATCAGTGTCCGGATGTCACATGCCCACCAGCTTCTACTTGGTTCGTCCCGGAACCACACCGAATTGAGAGAAGCTAGGCTCTAATACTAATTATAATGTCTAACCGCTTCTTTGAGATTGATGACTATTCCCACAAACCAACACAAACCTTTTTGGTGTGCTTTGTCATCACTCACACAACTCCTTCTCAAGAGGTCACCCATCCCAGAATTGCTCCAAGTCAAGCACACTTAACTGAGGAGTTCTTAAGGGATAGGCTACCCAAAAGATAGGCGCATCTTGTTGGCAAAGGTAGTACCTATCAATTCCTTTAAGCTATCCTTTAACCATATAGTCCCATACATATACAGTCTCTAGATCCCTCTTATTCCGGTATGTATTCGATTCATTCATATGCCCCTCCCGCTTAGAAGCCTGCCAAGAGCTGCTCCTTGTCCATGACTCATCACTTTATCTAAACCCCTTTTTCTTGCACCAGCAATCACTTCCCACCCTCAGTAGTGCCCGGATGTCACATGCCCACCAGCTTCTGCTTGGTTCGTCCTAAACTATACCGTACTGAAAGAGGCTGGGCTCTGATACTAACTATAATGTCCAACCGCTTCTTTGGGATTGATAACTATTCCCACAAACCAACACAAGTCTTTTCAGTGTGCCCTCACTTACACAACTCCTTCCTAGGAGGTCACCCATCCCAGAATTGCTCTAGGTCAAGCACGCTTATCTGAGGAGTTCTTAAGCTATAGACTACCAAAATGGTAGGTACACCTTGTTAGTCTAGGTAGTACATATCAATTTCTTTAAGCTATCCTTTAACCGTATAGTCCCATACCTATACAGTGTCTGGATCCCTCTTATTCCATTAAGTATTTGATTCATTCATATGCCCCTCCCGCTTAGAAGCCTACTAAGAGCCGCTCCTTGTCCATGCCTTATCACTTTATCTCACCCCCTTTTTTTGCACCGAAGATCACTTTCCGCCCTCATCAGTGCCCGAATGTCACACCTTCCTTCTATTCAACATATAGTAAGATTATTTGAAGATAAAATTATATTTTTTATTCTTACTCATTGTAACAAAAGTGGCTTTCCTTGGCGGTTATTTTGTGTTCCTTTGTGGTTTTTGACAACAAAGGATTTGAACGCAAAAAAAACTTTGTTTGCCATTAATAACCACAAATGAAAGCTCATTTTCCTTTACGGTTGTTGCAAATAACTCTAAAGAAAAGTCATTCTTAAAATAAATAAATAAATAAATTGACTTTTGTAAGCGGTTGTATTAACAACTACCAAATTTAGTCTTAAGAAAAAAACAGAGATGGTTCATGCCACCCAGAACCCCAAACTAGAACCCCAAATGCCCATCATCTATGACAGCTGAAACATCCCCAACCTTACAACTTTCACGTTCAGATATGCTTTGAATGCTTCTCCATGTCCTTGCTATTCAAAAAGTTAATGGCCAGCATCAGTCCTTGAGCCACCAGCGGCGAGAATAGGAAGAAGTTTAAAGAGATCACCTCAAATACCAAAAGCTTCTTCGGCACATCGTATGAAGATTGGTTCTCCAAGCTGCACTAACCTGAATCAAAAGAAGAATTAATTATGTCTTTTATGAATAGACATAAGGTTTAATTAAAGGTTGTCATTGTCTTCGATGACTTTGTAACGACCTTAATTTAATCATTTGGACATGTGAGTAGACTTATGGAAGGGTATTCTTAGAATTTCACAGAATTGGAGGGGTAAGGATTGAAGGAGGACAGGAAAAATAGATCAAGTGGGAAATGGTGGTAGAGGCTGACTGCACTATTGTGAACTCAACAAAGCTGCGGCAAGAGTCAAGGTTAAAGCAGAAGAATTTCCGGGTAGAAGGTAATGTCTTCAATGACATTAGATAAGCCTGCCATGGCAACAGGTCACAAATTTATATAAAAATCAAATGAACCCCACCATGTCGAAACAATAAATCGGGAGGAGAAGTCTGGGCTTTACTAGGGTTCATCATTTTTGGCTTGGAAGGCGTGGTTTTTGGGTAAAGGATTTGGTGTTTTCAAGCTTGGGGTAAAGGATTTTGGATGTTTGAGTGATGGTTTCTTCAAACCCTAATCTCTAATCTTAAAGTTTCTAATGGAGTTTGAATTTTTAGGGCTTAGTTCTGCTTTGGATGATTGTTTTGTGTTCTATATTGTGTGGATGTGGTGTTAGATTCTTGGTTTTGCTAAGGTCATGCCCGGGTTGCCGAGTTGTGAGTTACTAGATTCTATGTTATCTCTTATCTTGAGTGCTTTATGATTTTGTAGTGTATAAGCTTACTTAGTTGAGGTTTCCACACTCTGAGAAGTCATTTAAAAGCGCTGGATCTATTGGTAAATGGCTACCCTTTGGTAAGAAGGAAATTGGATCTTGAAGGCTATATGTGACCTTGAGTAATTAATTGGTCCTAATGGTGTTTTGATGCTTGTTTAGGTTTAAATGATGCTTGGAAAGTGTTTGTTGACTTCATTACATCTCTCTTGTGCATATGTAGTTAGTACTCTGGCAGCTTACCATGTTTTTTGTGTGTGTAGGCAACTCAAGATAATCGGGGTGTAATTCTTACTGTTTTATAATTGATTATATATGTTTTGCACTTTTCATATCATGATATGTATTTGGCGCGACTAGTAAGGTTATGGTAACTCTTTCTTTCTTCTTTGTATATATGTATAACATGTGATGGCCATGTAAAAGAATGTATATATAGGTATGAGAAAGTATGTGACTAGTAGTTTCATACATGACTTGTTGTGCATCCCATGTTTAGACTAGGTATATTGATAAATATGCTAGCATGATAATATATAGAATATGATGGCATGTTAACATGGCATGACGACATTGTCACTGATGGTTATGCATGTCGAGCCTATGTTGGCTGGGTGATGATGTCGTTGAAATACCACGTGATATAATGATTCCCTAAATGGCACATAAGGCCTTATATCCAAGTGGCGAGGTAATATATCCCTATCGTTAAATCATCATCATTTGGCTAGGAAACCATATGGCTATAGATTAAGAGTGTACCTTCCATAAATCATCATCAATTATGGTGGTCTAGGAGAAGGAGAGTTATAATCCAATCACTAGTGTAATGGCCTTTGACTATGTCATGACTGGTGAGCAGAGACTTTAGTGGTTGTTCTGAAATCAACCTTCACCAGTTGTTAGAAGGAGACCACTTATTGGGCTTACTTGTGATGGTAGCTAGCACATAGTTCTAGCCATGTTTTATAATTTAAATTTAGTGCATATGATGCATATTTCATCATTGCATCTATTCTTTGCATGTACAGTTATGTTTTAAGGAAGTTATATTTATTTGGAATTACCCTTGGTTATTGAGACTTTGTCTTACACCCTTCTGTGGCTAACATTTTCAGGTGAAGATTATAGTGCTAGCAAGGAGAAGACTAAGGAATCTTAATCTATTTCTTTGAGATTAGGGATATTCGAGATCATTGTTTTGGTAGTTTTTTGTATAACAACTGTTCTAGCTAGTAATATTGTGCCAAGTAAAGTGCATTTGTTACATACCATATATTCTGACATATTTAAACCTATCTAGAATTCCTTATTCCTGTTCATGTATGACTTGAGTTGTATGTTAATTGGCTAGGTTTATGATGTGAATAATAACGTGTGCTTTGGGCGTATAGCCCAACTTTCCTTATGTCTAGTTCCAGGCTAGATATTGAGAGTCTCACATGTATTTTGATGAGTATGGTTAGGGCTTGAGTTTGTTTTGGTTTATAGGCTAGTTGTATGGAAAAATGGGTATATAACTCACTAGTTGATTTTCAGGTTCAAGGGGGTTAAATCCTAAGGGATAGATTTCTTTAGGGTATAACCATCTTGGACCAAGCCATTGTATTATTTATGACTTGTGTGAATATGTTTGGTTGTTAGATTGCTTGTGGTTCAGAATTAGGAGGCACCAAATGCCAAACTTTGGTTGAAAACGATTATTTCATTTTTGGAGTCCTAAATCTTCCATACGGAGGAATTTTGAGGTGTGGTTTACACCAGTAGTTAGAAGGCGTCGAGTGTGATATGGGGGTTATGGAATCACGTCAATCAGAAGTCTATATCGAGAAATGTGCAAGTTTGAAGTTCAGTTAAAAGATCAACAAAAAGCTAATCTAATATCAGTCTCTAGTGCCACGGCACCCAGGTTCTAAGCCACGGTACCATACCCCATTGAGCCTCCCTCACTGGGAGGCAGAAGTGTTCCTCACCACACTGAGCCTTGCATTTTGGTACCCAGCATGTGTGGTGTTTGTCGTGTTGCTTCAAGCCCTTGGGAGTCTTTGTCTAGTCTAATCTATTAGGATGTTATAGATTTCGTCATCACATGGAGTAGTGAGAAAGAGGTCAACAAAGACAGTGATAGTGAAGAGGGAGTTCACGTTGACGATGCCATTGAGAGCAGTGACTTAAATGCTCACTGTGGATAAAGAAGATGACGAAGAAGCAACCATCCTCATCGTGTCTTGTTGGTTGTAATTGTACTACTTTGGATGCTACCCCAAAATGAGATAACAAAAGGACATAGAAATTCAAACAAGCATGAACTTGAAGATCATATTAAAATTTGCATGTTAAGAGAGAGAAAGGGAGAGAGATGCTCTTCTTTCATGGGTATATTGACTTTGTGATTCTAAGGATTGATTTTTATTTTATTTTTCTTAACTTAAATTGGTTAGTTGGGTTCTGTTCTATTTTCTCAGTACATTGACAATGCCAATAATCAAGTGAGGGAGTTCTTGGAAGGAGAAAAATTAGAAATCACATGGGGGTTTGGGGAGGAGGGGGGCGGGAGTACAAGTGGTCAAGAGATGGATAATGAAAAGTGAGAGAAATTAGTTGAGACCAATGGATTTTTTTATCAATGATCATAAATAGAAATATGTGTAGTGTGTTTTTTATAAAATAAAATATTAAAGTTTCCTTTGCAGGTCTTTAAAGAACCACAAAGGAAAGTTCCGTTTTGGTTCTTCTAATAATCATAAAGAAAACATTGTCCGCTTCTCTACTTCATTTTTCTTAGTATTTACTTGTACAATTGCCAACTTTTATGTTCCAAGAAAAGTCATTTTTGACGTAGTGACTATTACATTAAAGTTTTAATATAATATTTATAATTTGTAATTCATAAATTTGTGTAATTAAATCCTTAGAGTTTAAATAAGTTTTAATGCAATCCTGGCAATTTTGGAGGGAATAGAAAGAATTGCATGCCTTTTTAGCATATTTAGCTCCCAACTCTTTCCCTATACTATGGATCTTCTCCATTTTTCTTTACCACAAATTTTGGACTAGTATCACACTGGAAATCAGCCATTCTTTCACATCAGAGGCACCAAATCACGCTTTCACTAAGACAAAGAAAAGAAGTGGAAGAGGGAGTTATTAGTTTTAAATCGACTACTCTTCCTCAAAATCATTATATTTATATATATAACTCCCTTTTTAAAATTTTGAATTCAAAATTCAAAATATAATAAATAAATATTAATTAATTCCTATTAATTAATTATTGCATTCGATCAATCTATCCGTCGGCCCAAAGTCCAACAAATCTCAATCATTAGATTTTTGTCAATTTTTTGCCAAAGATATCATTAATTTTATTCATTATTTATTTTTTAATCTTTTCTTTAACATAAACCATACGTATATAGTACCAAGACAATATATGATTAGTAACATCAATAAAATATTAAAAAATTGTCAAAATTTTAATTTTAATAGTAAGGACTAAATTAAAAATTTTATGAATTATAAATAATAAAAAATTATTACATTTCATATATTATATTAAAAATTGAGAATAAAGTTTATTATATTTTACTATATTATTCCAAAATTGAGGTTGGGGACAAAATCTAAGTTTGGACTTGATGATTAGTACCTAACTTGGGCTAACTACTGATGGCCTATTTAGTTCTCAGTTTTGTAAAATTAAGTTAAGATAAATGAAATTTGTAAAAGTAAAGTTTAGATAAAGTAAGTTTATTGGAAGTTGTTATATTTGAATATTCTTTTACAAAAATAAGTTTGACAAAAAATTTGTTTGGATGATAAAGGTTAAAAGTACTTTCAAATGTATAATATAGAGTAAATTTGCTTTTCCTTTTTCAAAATCCACGTTTTGTTGAAGAAAAAGTAATTTTTCCCCTCATTTTTTAAAATTATAGTTTAACTCACTTTTTATTTTTTAAAAAGGCAGTTTATGTTTAGCCAAATATATCCTTTTAAAAAATTATGGTTAAAAATAATAATTTCTTTTTAATAAAGATGACCGAAAGAAGCGCTAAGTATATTTTCATTTCACTAGGCCTGTGACGACCAATTTAAAATGGGGCCACGTCAGATTTGAACTCGATAATTATTTGAGGTATCGTTTTTGCTTCTAAGAACAAGGTATTTTTTATGAAAAAAAGACGGTATTTATATATTGATGTGATGGACAATTGTATGTTTAAATTGAATCCCCGATATTTATATATTGATGTATTCGGAGATAATGTAATAAGAGAATGTGACTATCTGAAGTCTTATATTTTATCGTTATACTAACTATCTTTTCCCTTGCTCTCTCTCAAAATATATACCCATGTATATTCACTTTTATAACAAAAGATAAAATATTTATAAATTTATTCTTAAATTTCTTAAATTATTTATCAAATCACTACTCTTAAAAAATCATTGCTTGAACTAGTGTTTTTATGTAGACAACACGTACCCTCTTCACTCATGTAGCCATACAATTGGAGGGATAAACATAATGATAAGTCCCACTTGATTGGTGGAGCCAACCACAATGTCTATTAGCTTCATGATGACTGCATAACTAAGTGTAGCAAATCCAAAAACCATAGTTCAAGCACTATATATATATATATATGTATGTATGTATGTATACTTTTCTGTGGGCAAATCCGTAAAAGTTGTAGCAAATTAAATGTTTGAATTTTGTTAAAAAAAGGTCTATATATACATGTATAGTTTATTTATTATTTAAGTGAAATATACTCCATCTAGATGAAAAGATAATCATTATGTACTATCTACTATGTTTAAGTATTGAGCAATTTTTTTAATACCAATTGGTTTTCAGAACCCACATTGAATTAATCTAGATCAAGTAAAGTCAAATTACATAGGTCTAAAACTCTCCCAATAACAATATTTTTCTCATATGCAGAACTTAAACTCAAAATCCTGCTTAAGATTTGAACCAATTAAACCAAATGCTGTTGGTTGGAACATATTTTAAAAGATAATAAAAAAATAACAAAAATATCAAGTAATTAATTTCCAATAGTAAAAGTTAAAAAAATTATGATTAAAAGTTTCTTCATTTTTTTTAGGTTTGTGATTTACACAAAACCTAAGGTAAGCTGTATTATTCATGATTTATTATTTATACAGCTTTTTATAGATTTTATAGATATATAGAAACAAAATATATTGTAAATTACACAACAATGAAAGATTTAGATCCTCTTAAATACCTTTTCTTTTGGTCATGAATCCTCTCAAGTACTCCCTCCAGTTCATACAAAATGTCATTTTATGGTCTTTCATATAAACTAAAAAAGTTATTAAATAATCTAAATTATTGTAAAATTTAATAATATTTTATTAAAATACCTTTGTCTTACAATTGCTTCACACAAATTACACTACGCCAAAAATAATATTTCTTAGCGCTTAAAAATTGGTGGTTATAGGGGAAAATGCCAACAAAAATGATGCAGAGGCTTTTCTTTGCAGTTCGCCAAATAACTGCTAAGAAAAGTTTTTACAAGCTTTTTAAAAAAAAAAACATACGAGGCATGGATCAGTAAGCAAGCCACAAATTAATATTTATAACCATTGATAAAAAAGATCTAACGGCCTTCCTTTTTTTCCATCTCTTTCCTTAACACATCTCTTTCTACACCCACTTATACATTTTCATGTCACGTATCAAACTCCATCACTTTCATATTTTTCAATTTTTTCTCTCTCCACACCTAATCACTTTTCTTCCCTCTCTTTCTCTCTCCACACCTAATCTCTTTCTTCTTTGATCTGCAAGCTTTCTCTTCCTTACATGTCTTCTTCCTCTTTCATCACATTCAGATCATCGTTCTTACTCTTTCAATCAAATTTTATTATTCTTTCCTCTTCTGTTTTCTTCTATTCTCTTCTCCCTCAGTCAAAATTTTCAAAGTTTGGTCCAAATCTTGTACAAATCTTGAAGTATGGTCCATATCTCATCTTGGCACCAACAAATTACAAGCTTCTTCTTTAGCAGTGACTTTGTCCACTGCCTTCATCACGGACTACAATGTTTGTGTCTACCTTCACCAACGGCTTTGTTCTCTCTCATCTCATCTTAGCTCTGAAGCAAGAAAATGAATCTTGAAAATAGAAAAAATTTTTAAAGCTTGTAATTTTTTATGACTTAAGATATAAATATTGATTCTATGGCAAATTTTTTCTTCTTCTTCTTTATGATTTTGATTTTTTTGTTCTGGTCTAGTTATATAAAATTTCAATTAGATCTATCTATGATTTATGTTGTACATTTTTTTTACCTTTAGATGATTCTGAATTACTTATTAAGGATGATTGTAGCTGTGATTACTTTTTTTAAAAAAAAATAAATTACCCTTTATTGGCGGTTATTTCAAATAACCACCAAGAAAGGGTATTTTTTAATAAAAAATTTACCTTTTATTGACGGTTGTCTTAGAGAACCACCAACAAAAGTCTATTTTTATTGGCAGTTAATTATCGTCAACAAAAGTTATCCCTTATCTCAATACTCAAATAGTTGACGATTTTAAATCGTCAATAAAGACTAAAATAACTGCAAAAAAATCACATTTTTGGTATAGTGTTAAGAGATAATTAAGAGTATTGATGATGGGTAAAATAATAAAAAGTGTAATTAATACTTAATCAATATTTTAAAATAATAAATATTATGAAAAATTTTAAAAACCCTAACATGACATTTTTATAAACAGTACTTTAGAGTGATATAGTTAGGAAAAAATAAAAATAAAATGATGGATCCCGCCTCCTCACAATAATGTAGGTTTCTCTCCCTAATTAGTTTATTAATAATAGGATAAAATAGTATACACTGCAACTTAAAACTGTTGCCTATACTGGTAGGCAACGATCTTCATCATTAATTTATTATAAACTACTTTGGATTATCATCTTCCTACCAACCTAAAAATAAAAGCCCTTATGTACGATTGCTAACACTCCCACGTGGCGATCACTAGTGTGGGTGAGAACCTGTCGTTCTACTACACATTTTATTGCATGAACAAAGATACTTAAATAATACTATTACGTGCATTATATTTTACATATTCCCGATACATGTTTTTGAAATTGACCAGCCATATATCTTATAAATGTGTATAAAGCCGCATTATTCATCGGTTTAAATAAACACTACTTGCTGTGGCAAAAAAAAATTAATAAATACTTACTCTAGTCCTATATATAGAATTTTTTATCCTGATTCTAAATATAAGACCTTTTACAATATATGAGGTAGTATTTATTATATATTTAAAAAAAATACCTTTATTTAATGTATCTAAAGAGAAAGAAAGAGAGATTAAATAAGGATAATTTTGAAAAAATATTAAGATTTTTGGAGAAATCAAGGTAGTTAATTAATTTTAACTCCTATTCCTAATCCGCATGATTCGGTTAAAATGGTCTTTTATTAAGGATAGGAGGGAGTAAATACTACTTGCCATATAGAACTTTGTGCAATGCACCATCCCACCATTGAGTTTACAGGAAAAATAAGTTGAATAGTGGCAGGCGGCGCGAGCAGAATTTCATTTCAATTAAAATGAATGTGGTATTTTTTTTGTTTTGGTATTAAAATCTATATTTGATGTGTAGAATTGATTATGACGTATGTTGAGTTAATGCAAATATCTTACGGCAAAACTCAGGAAACTTGCTTTGAGAAAAATAATAAAAAGAAAGAATGTTCATGCCTTATTGTGACTAATAAAAATTTCCTGTTATTTTTTCTATTTCTTGATAAAGTTCATTTTCAACAACAACCAACTCTAAGATGCTGCAAAAAGAGATTGTGGTGATTTTCGGATCAAAAAAGAGATTGTGGTGATTTAATTAGATGGTGATCCAGCTCCTTTGTCCACCCAAAAGAACAAATAGTTGTGGCGTCACAATTACAATTTTAAAAAGTCAAAAAGAAATGAACTTTGTAAGTTTTCCATAACATTCATATTGCTCGAAAGTCTTTCCTAAACCACTAGGAAATGCCCAAAATATATATATATATATATATATAGCAAAAGTACTGTCTCAATTCCTAGAATTGAGTATAAATATTCTTTCTTGATATATATTAAATCTTAATCTTTCAGCCTTTTATTGTCGCTATCATGTCTTCCTTGATTCTCACTTTCTGATGAATCTTGGCGATTTCTATCCATATTTGAAGTATTAACATTGTTTTGGTGGTTTTCTTTGTCATCGTCCATGGAAGATTTGACAATGACTTCCACTGCTGGGGACACGTCGAGGGTCTCCGATGGCACTAAAAGATTCATCTTCTTCATCTCTTTGCCTTTTCCCCATAGAACCATGTATAATCCACACACTATCAACACTCCTCCAATTACACTACATAAAATAGGGTTAATTTAGCAAATTATCATATGGAAGTAGTAAATTGGATTCCCTATTTATTCATATATTTCAAAGGGACACCACAAAATCTGTAGCAAATTAAACCATTTTTCACCACAAATTTTTCTCACAAATTTTGTGTATTATTCTAGTGAGAAAGTGATACAAAAGATTTTGAGTATGTATGAAATATATCTCATCATTACATCTATTAACATTGTTTTACCTCTCTTTCTTTGAAAGCATCTCATCATTATTAAAAGAGTAGGTTTATACAAATTTTGAGATAAATTGTATTGTTCGCTTCGCAGCTGCTTGTAAACAATATGGTCCTATATATTTTTTTCTTATATTTTATATTGACATTATTGACTAGAAAAATTAACATATATATGCCCCTAATTCAAACAAATTAAGAATAAATTAAAAGTAATTTGATAGCAATTATTTATTTTGTTTTCTTATCTATATATTTTGATTATTTTACTCGTTGAGATAATAAGTGTGTGGGTTTTTTTTTATAAGAATATGATATGTATAAGATTTGAATGGCCATGTTCTTATATCAAAAAAATCATACATCTATAATGCTTTAGCAAGAGAATATAAAGAACTGGATATAACGTATTTTTCTTACGAAAAATGTAAAATATATATATATATATATATTAAATATGAACAAAGCTTTTTTATTCTATTGATATTACACATGAATATTTTTAAATTATAATAAACTTATGAAAAAATTAAAAGAATTGTGTTTTAGTTTTCCTTTTTTGAACAAAAAAGCGTAGGTAAATTACATCCCAAAAGCTTACAAGAATCAAGATATGTCTCGCAGTGTAAAAAATATTTGAGGAAGTACTTACTACTGGTAAATTTCTAGCATCAACAACAAAATTCATTTGGATTTAGGGTCCAACCGTAATTTAATTCAAATTAATTGGAACCCAAAGTGGTGATCAGATCAAGATATTCATTTTAAGTTGTGATGAAATTACCATCTATTATACTTAGTGGAAAAAAATGAGAGGAAACACCTCCTATCAACCTAAATATATTATTAAGTAAAATTTAATGCAAAACAAAATCTATTGTGTATTTTTTAATATTTTATGATTATGTGTATATGTGTAATTTTTTTAACTTTTTAAAAGTATAGGCATATAAGATAAGAGTAATTGTATTCGAAGTTGCTTTTTTTAATTCTGATATTTTCTTTCATCTTGAAGATAGTGACTAAAGAAATAAAAGTATAGGCATATATAAGAGTACGTAATTGTATTAAAAATTATTTTTTAATTATTTTTTTTTTACACTGAAGGTGGTGACTAAAGAAATAATAAAAAAGAGGCAGAAATATACCTTCCAAGGTGAAGCATCTCGTTCATAAAAAAGGATCCAACAAAAGCCAAAAACAAAAGCAAGAGAGGATTAAACACTGATACAAAGAGAGGCCCTCTTTTGTGTACACACCATGCTATCATCACCACATTCACTCCAGCTGGCACCAATCCCTACACACACAAAATAATTTACATGTACTTATTTTTTCAAATAGCCAAAAAAATTTTAAGTATTTAATATTAAAAATTAAAATATTTAAATACATCATAATTATATATATAAATATTAAAATTAGATCTCATTCAAAATATAAATAAATATAAAATTTATAAAAACTAATAGTAATCGGTTTAAGTGATTCTGTGCATATTTTCCTTTAAGTAATAGCTCAAAGTTTGATATGACTCATTTTATTCAAATACAATACACTATGACCATTTAATACTCCCTCCATTTCTTTATGTGTTGTTTAAGGTTTTAATACATATATTAAGAAATATAATTAATGTATTAGAAATTTTTTTAAATTTTTTAATATGTCCTTTAATAAATGAGTAGGTAAAAAAAAGCAATTAATTAATGTTATTTTTAAATTTTGAAAAAATAAATAAAAATATAATGAAAAAACTAATAATTAATAGTCTTAAAATTTAAAATTTAAAAGTTTCCAAAAAAAAAAAAAAGGAACCGACGGAGTAAAAATAGAATCACATACCGCATAAGCAACAGTTAGTAGCCTTATGTTCCAACCCAATTTCCATTGACTCCAATCCCTTTCAGTGCAAAGAGCAAAGCCAATAGAAAACACCGAAGCCATTAGACTCATCAACGTCGTACTGGAGTAATGACATGGGTATCTCTCACTCATCTTACTCTGCATCATTTACAAAAAACAAATGTTAATTTTGAGTAAACGACAGCATCAAGGATCAAAACGGCAGGTGTTAGAGCCATATGGGACCTGAACGATGAGCCACAAAGAAAAGGAGGAGATACCGCCCAAGGCGCAGAGTGCACCCAAGAGTGTATTACCGCCAGAGGAAGAGTGTGAAGATGCCACGTGGCTGGTGAGGGGTCGCAAAATGGTGAGGTGGAAGGAGGGAGTGGGTATTTGTGCACCTTTGAAGAATGTTAAAAGCATGGCCCCACCAATTCCTGTTAGGGTTCCAATGATCTTGGCCTTCCCGGCTGCTTCTCTCCAATTCAATTTTTCCAGGCTGCCATATCAGGATAGAGTATCAGAAATGAAATTAAATTTTTAATCGCAAATTCTTTATGACCAATACTACTAGGAATGCTCAAGCCAAGTCGGGCCATCCACCAAGTCAGGCAATAGGATTGGGCGAAACATGGCCCAACCTGTTATATATATATATATATACACTTTTTTTATAAATTCTTTTGAAGATATTAGTTGTTTTATAGTATTATTTTTCTCAATATTTCTCATATAATAAATTGATTTTATGGTCGACACAAAGATTTCAATTTTTTGTACAACCAAAAAAAATTTCAACTTATTTTTTAATTTAATATTATGTAAAAAATAATAGATAATTGTTAATCCCAAAATTATTTTTCAAAAAAAAAATATTTTGAATAAAGGCAGCTATATTTTCATTGATAAATAAAATTTTTTTAAAAAATTATTAAACTTGCTTTTAGCCAGGCCAAGTCCAATCTAGTCTGACCCATAAACATGTCCAATACGAATACATTATAATAAATTAGAATCCAATGTCATTGCAGAATTTATAAAATCCCATCCATTGTATGAAATATATATAAATAAATATTTTATATATTGTTATATATTAATGTTATATATATATATTTTTTAATTTACGTGTCATATTTTCCAAAATAGTGTAATTGCATTGATGTACTGCTAAATGCTTATTGTTCTTAAATCATCCAATTCAAATCAGTGAATTGACAAATGCGATCTTAGTTCGATTCAAAATACTTTTAAAACGATCTAGTTAAAAGCCACTTTGAAAAGATACAATGAATGACTTCTAAAACTAAACTAGAGCCATCGAAATTAAGTGTCTTTTTTTTTTTCCAAACACTGAAATTAAGTATCTGTTGGTCCTACTTCGACGTCTTGCATTATTTTTATTTTTGTAAAAAAATTAATTAATACCATACTAATATATTGCAATGGAATATCCTGCAACGAAAGTAGCCATATAAAAATAAAATTAGTTAATCGGTCGTGCGATGAAAGTTACTTGATGGAAAATAAAAACTATATAGGTTTAAAAAGAAGAAATTACAGACCTCAAATTGAGAATATAAAAAAAATATATTTTCAATCTTTATATACTGGTAAAAAAAATCTTTTTAAATCTTTATATTTTTATTAAATTTTTATTTTTGTTCTGGTAATTTAAGAATTTAGAACTGATTCTTATTATTTACAAAATTTTAATTTATTTCTTAATAATAAAATTTGTGAATATTTTTTCAATTTTATTAATCAACTAATTATATATTATCTTAATATTCTAAATATGTATAATTTATTACAATACAAATAATAAAAGTTTAGATAATGGAATAAAATTATCTCACTTATATGATAAAAATTGAAAATTCAGTAAAATTATTAGGGTAAATAATATTTTATAAAAAATATTTATTTTGATAGAATTAAAATTTTAAAGACATTTTGAGTACACTCTAAGGCCAAAAGTTCAAATTTGAAGTCTTGAACGATAACTTTTTTATATAATTTAAATTAAAATTTTCATCCTAGAAAGTATTAATATAATTTTAAAATTTAAGATGTTTTATTTTATAGCTTATTTACTTTTGAGTTTAAAATTGATATATTTATCCCTCGAGAAATGAAATTGAGCTTAGTGGAAGCCAAGTAGGAAATCTCTAACAAAAGTCGCAAGGAACATGATCATGCCAACTATGCCACCTACCCAATTAATTAATTAAGGTAAAGTATATTAGATTGGAGAGATAATGGAAACAAACAATACAAGCAATAAACAAAAGAGAAAATTTTGCAATAAATTTAACGAATAACTTTTGAAAAATAAAATAAAAACAAACAATAAATTTTGCAAAGAAGCTTACCCGAAGAAGAGGGCAAGGAGAAAGGTAAGGGCTGGAATGAGATTGTTCATTGCCGATGCAAACGTTGCTGATGTTAAGGCCAGCGTCGCCAAGTATAATGTTTGTGCCAATGTTCCTCTGCACACACACGCACATATATAGATATATATATATATATATATAGATATATATTTCCATCATGCATTCTCTTAATTATAAATGAAATGGCTTTAAACGTTGAGTTATATATTAGTAATAACTAGACAATTAACTAGTATAAATTCGAGTATTATTAAGTCTAAATGTGATCAGTAGCTCTATATAACATAATTTTTTTTCTATTTATAAGATTCAAATCACTAATGAAACATAATTTATTAGTGATAACAAATTTTATTTAATTTTATCGTTATGTAATAATAACTCTCTATTAAACTTTAGTTTATATGCAAATAATACCCTTAAACTTTTGACCTTGTATAAATATATAAAATTGTGATTGGCATGTTGTATTAATAAAATAAAAAAACATTTAATGAGGAGATTTTCTGATGAATCTAAAAATTTATGAAGTTTATTGTCAAAATTAAAAAAAAGAGAAAAATTTATTTACAGACGATTGAAACTTTTCAAAGATGTTATATAAAAAAAAATTAGCAAATAAAATAATAAATGAAGGGTAAAAAAACTATCGTAAATGTTGAATTGAATAAACAAAAGTAAGTATGATGAATATGCTTGTATACTTTTAAAGAGATAAGATGAAAACGATAGAAACCTAAATTATTGTTTTTTTATTCGACATTCCATCGTAAATCATTTATGTCATCTCGCATATGAATATTCCAAAAACAAATATTCTAGTGAATACAACATGATCAAACTAGATGACGTTTCATCAAGTGCATCAAAAATTCAAAATATAAAGTATAATAAAAAGGTGAAGGGTTAAGCAATATTATATGTATATATAATAAAATGAAAGTAAAATAATAGTGATGAATTAATACCCAAATAAGCCAGAGAGAAGTGCCTGAAACAGTACAGTCCAAGTCATCTTCGGCCTCTTCTTCCTGCAAATAATTCACCAGCATCTGTCAATCTAATCAGTGTTCTTCCTTCCAAAAGAAGCTAAAGCAATATTCTTATTATTAAGCTTATTTTGCCTTAAATAGTGCTCATTATATAAATATATATACACACACATATATATAGTTCAAACTCAACAGAAAGTGAAGAAAGTGAAACCTTTCTAAAAAGAAAGCAAGAGGAGCCATGAAAGCAGTGGCGAAAAGAAAGCGATAAGCCATGACGATTCGCAGGTTCATGCCATCGTAGACGACGAGCTTGTAGAGAACGTTAATCCCAACGTATAATATCTGAACTATCACCATTAGTATGGTTGGCTTTAGCCCATCCACCACCTCACATATGCCCCTCATCGTCTCTGTCACCATCACCAGCAAAGGTGGCGCCACCAGCTATTGAGATTGTGAGAGAAAGACGAGAGAGAGAGAGAGAGAGGAATAGAGGTAGGGAGGGACAAGTAAGAATGTGTTCGAGATGAAATGTTGTAAGGCACTGGCTATTTATAGAAAATAATCATTCTTAAAATATTATGGGAGATGATAATTATTTTAAAAGAACTTAGAATTTTAATTTTTTATAAATAAAGTCTTTATATTTTTAAAAGTTATTACAGATACTTTTAAATTAATATTCATATTTCTCAAGAATTACATATTCAACGTATTCACCATGCTTATATATATGCTATCGTATAAAAGTACTATTTATTTTCTCAATCATATTTTATTGCATCAAGAGGCTTAAACTTTAAATTTTTAATCACTACCCACATCTAATTTCGCAATTATCGATCATATGAACTAGTCCCAAGACCTTATCAATCTTTAGTGGCAGACCTATTTATATTTTAAGGGTGCAGTTGACACCCCTCAATTTATTACTTATAATATCTCTAAATCTTAGCATTTTGATATCATTGATCCTAATATTTTTTTATTTCACTAGACTCAAGTTTTGAATACATATAAATTCAAATTACTTTTAAGTTTAAATTTTTATGGTTCAAAATTTTTGTAAAAATTTTATAAAATTCAATAAATACAAATTTGAGTTAATCAAAGCCCAAATTAGTGAGATTTTAGACTATCCTGAGAGTCCAAATAATTTTTAATTATATAATAATAGTTACTATCATTTATTAAAAAAAGTCACGCATTGATGCCAAGTTGATTATTCAAAAGTTTTAAAATATTAAGTTACATAAAAAACAATTGTAAAGTAGGTAATATATTAGATTTATATGGAAAAATTTTATATAATTTTAGTTTATCTTCATATAATAATAATTATTGCTATTTACTAAAAAAAATAGGTTGCCCGCACTAACCAAGTGTCCTAGATCCGCTACGTCAATCTTGTATCTTATTTTGCATATTAAATGATTCTTATAAATGATTAAAAAATTAGTAGATTTAAAAAATACCAAATCGTGTAGTATTATTTAATAGTAATATAACTAAGATGGCCCTTCTTAAATTCTCTACAAATACTCCCTTAATATTAAAAGTAGTTGTTCCACCCTTTTCATTTAGTGGTATTATTAGGCAATATTAATTAGTGGACGGCAAACCTTATTAAGATGCAGTTCACTGTGTGGCAGTGCTTTCCACCTCAACGTATAGTTTACGTACTGTGAAAAAGCTCTTGCATTCTAGCCAGTTCAGTAGTGCGATCACTAGTGCGAGGAGTCACATTCTACTATATTCCGTACAGACAAATAATCAATATAATGCTAATAACCTACAGACCTAATAACACCGAATACTCCTTGAGTCAAAAAAAAAAGAGGTTGCGTTTCGAGTCTCACTTGTGATGTAATGTCATTTTGGACATGTAAACGTGTGTATTTTAGTAGTTCAGAATAAAAAAAATTTATCAATATATATTAATATATATATATATATACATAGTCATCAAAATATGTACTCTCTCCGAATCAAAATATAAATTTTATTTAACTAATTACATAAGAATAAAAAAAAATACTTTTATTTATTAAATTTATTAAAAAAATTATTTTCTAATATTATTCCTATTTAATACAATACATTTAAAGTTTGCTATTTTTATTACATTTAATTATAGATAAGGATAAAATAGAAAAAAGAACATTTAATAGCCTAGAAATTACTAGATAAAACTTATATTTTAAAAAAAACTTTTAAAATAATTCTTATATTTTGAACTAAGAATATACATATATATTAGGTTGGAGCATAAATTATTCAACCTGAATAAATCGATCTGGCCCAAACCAACTCAGACAGGTAGAAAATTATCTCAAACTTTCAGTCAATGCCGTTGGGTTGAGCCAACAGGCTTAACAGCTCGAATTGGCACGTATTGTTAGAGTAATAATATAAAAAAGTCATCTCAAGCTTTCAATGGTGTTAGCATTTTAGTCTGGAATCTTTCTTTTTTTTCTCTCTCTCTCTCTTAGCCATGTCTTCCTTTTCACTCCCCACGCATCTCCTTCTCCACTCTTCATTGTCTTCCTTTGTCAATGGCAATAGGACTATGCTTTTCCAGAATGGTAGATGTGAATGGAAGAAACTATTTTGATTCTCATGATTTGCATATCTTTTGCAGAATCTTCACCGATTTGTTAGGTATTTTGATCTCTCAACCTATTGTTGAATCTTCATATGTACTTTGTATTGTTGAATCTGTACTTTGCTTCAAGCAAAATGGTTTTGATGCATTTTGCTTCATCTCTTGGATCAACTGGGTACGTTAACTTGTGAATCTGAGGTTGACCCATGAGAAATCAGTTTAAACTCGAGTATGACCCTGTCACATCCTGCCAAATCACAAGTTAGGCCAAACAATAGCGTCCTTTGACCCATGCACACCCCTTATATGTGTGTTTATATACTCTCTCCATTACAAATTGAGTAATATTTTAGAAAATTGTTTTTATTTCAATTTGACTGGCGTAGTATATTACCAATAGAGAATTAATTTCCTTTTTCTAACTCTACCCCTAATTAATAAAGGAGGGTACATCACATGAAAATTGGTACTGTACTAAAATCACATTATTTATTAATTTATTTATTATTTCTTAATTTTTGTGTCAAAACTAAACAACAATATCAAAATAGAATAGAGAGAATATAATAAAACCTAGAAAGCAGCAATATGTATGAGTTATACAGCTAATTTCAAAACTTCATGTATGGGTGGGGGAAACAAAACCCGGACTTGGTCAACCCGGTCCAGTTCGAGGTAGCCGGGTTTGAGAAGAACCAGGTCTTTTCAACCCAAGAAAAAAAACCCAAGGTTTAAACCGGGTTAATGGATCGGGTTTGACTAGACTATAGGCTATCCTTTTAGACCAAATGGTTTGGCCCGGCCTGAAGATCTATTTATATTATATATATATACACACATAAAAAGATGTCATTTAAGAAGCCACCTGGGGACAAAAGGGAAAGCAAACCCTAGAAACTTCTCTTTATTCGTCATTTGCACAACACAGCCTTACTCTCATCTCTGTCCTGCATCCTTCCCATAATCTCCTTGAGTTCTCCATCGCCATTGCTATCTTCACCGTTTGCCATCAACATTGTAAGGCTGGCGCTGCCACCATGCTTGCTTGTCCTTCCTCTACTCTGCTTGTTGTTTCTCCATTGATAGGTGCCTCCTTTTCCATCTCTTTCTTGTCATCGCCTTAGCCTCCTCCAACCTTTGCCCTTGAGTTCATCGTTCTTCAATGGTGAAGAAGATATATCTATTTCCAACTATGTGCCAATGAGTTCGTCCCTTTGCGTCCGTGGCCTCTTTTCATTCTCCCTTGCCCTGCTTTACAGATCTAGGTCTCTTCAAGTTATAGATCTAGGTTGTCTTCAATTTTTTTATATGTAGTTAATTTACATATCTTTGGCAAAAAAAATTTACATATCTAGGTTCCTTTCTTTTATTTGTGGTTACTAGTTAATTTATAGATCTAGGTCCTTTTCAGTCTTCAGTTCTTTTTTCTGCATCTCTACTATTTATATTTTTGCAGTTTGTTTAGAAAATTTGTCGAAGTGGGGGGAATTATTTCTTGAGGAATGATGATTAAAGTTGAATGTTATGTCACTCCTTAGGTGGTAATTACTTTGAAACTGATCTTTTAGGAGAATGGTGGATAACTCGACTTCTAGTGCGAGATTTGAGTAATGAGTCTTACTCCATTTTACTTCAAATTCCTGCAGATTTCCCCCGGAGGGGGGGGGGTGTTGGTACAATCTCACCATCAGTCTGCTTAATTTATAGACAATTCATGTACTCTAGTTATATGGTATTATTTTTTCTTACCATTATTTTCTGTCATTGATGGATGGATATATTCAGGAAGCTATATGACATTATTTTCTTCTTTGAAATTTCAATCTGAAAATTGAAATTTCATTTTGCAAAATTAGAATGTGAATTGGGGTCAAGTTAATCATAAAGATGTTTATGTTTTGTAATTAATAATCATGTTGAAGGTGGATCTAATTGAAAAGTGAAAAACGTCCAGATGGTCAACGTATGATTCCAATGAACCTTTGCACCTATGTTATTATTTTGGGCCATAGCAAAAAGAAGCTTAGATTTTTTAAGGAAAATAAAAGGCTCCTGGTCTAGTTTGGCCTGGTCTATCTTACCAACCCGACCAAACTAGACCAGGCCACTGGTTCCTAAATTTAACTCAACCCCTCTACAAAAGTAGACCGAAGGCTCCCAGCAAACTATATATGTCCTATCTGGTCTTCCCCACCCCTAATTTCATGCAATGTACAAGTTCCACTTTTAATTAACTAATATCAATATATCATATATCAATATCTATAATGATATATAAAATAAAAAGAGGATAGAATGAGAATCCACCAAAGTGTATGTTGGATTGACAAAATAACTTTTATTCCATTCCACACACTAGTTAAATCCATTCTTTCTACTAAATTCAATTCCTTTCGAATTTGAATGGAATGAAAGATTCAAAATAAAATCAATATTTCATCCTCATCCACATTCATATATTCTAATTGTTATAAAAATTATATACATTATTTCTATATATTACATAGAGTATGAAAAATAAATCATATTATTCATAACTTATAAATAATATGATTTATTATATATTATATATATATATATATAATCAGTTTTCCATTCTATTCCAATAATATTTTCATTCAACCAAACTCAAATTTAGAATCAAATATTTAGTTGTTTCCATCACATACCAAATATAATTTTTTTTTATCATATTCTCATTCCACTCTCATTCTTGTTCTTCCAATTTCCATGAAAAAAAAAATCTTGCAAAGCAAACGGGCCCTTCAATTATCAAAAGTGATTCTCTTACTTTTTTTCTTAACATGATTGTGTATTCTTACAAATGATAATTTGGTCTAGTTATACATACAAACATACATACATATATTAGATATTGAGTTTATTCTAAATTCTTTTATTGCATAAATCCGAACACTGATTTGACCTTGAGAAACATTTTGTAGGTAGTGTTGCCGTCAATGGATAAAAAACCTCTACAATTGAGATTCCCTAAAATTGTAAAGTTCAAGTTTTATCTTTTTCGGATGCCCAAAAAAAATTATCATTTTGATTTTTTTTGTTACTTATATTTTTTTCAAAAAAATGTAAAAATATATAATTTCATCGATTCCATCATATCTCAATATTTAGAATATCCATTCTATTATTCATTGACCATGTCAATCAGCATTAATTCATTTATAGTTTCAATGATTTTTTACTTAATTATTATTAGGTTAAAAGACGTGTTAATTTTTATCTTATTAAATATAATTGGTTTGATTTATAAATGCTTTATATAACTATACATAAATTTTTTGCCAACTATATAACTATATATAAATTAACTATTTCTGTGTGTGTGTGTACAGACACAGACTCTTTTGAGAGGAGTGGCCTGCTACCTTATCTCCTACGTGTAACAGCACGTATTACTCACTTGCATCCATACCCAATATGAGGATTGTGACATTGTAGCAATTTTTTCTATAAACAAAAGTATAAATTTGATTTTTTTTTTTTGTTTTCTTGATAAGTATCTGATACATGATTCTATTTATTAATTTAGCCTCAAGTATTGTTGAAATCTAAATAAAAGTATTTCTCTTAGTATATATTATTGTTTTCATTCATAAGTCTCAAACACAACACCTTATTTAAGGAGTAGTATTGAATTTTTTTTCACTCCATTCAATCTTCATTAACATAAATTTGATATTTTAATTCTATAGTGATCATGATGAAGAATAATTATTGTGCTATTGTTTACAATTCCTTATTGTCTATATAATTTCAATTCACAAACCATTATATATAATTTGTGGGAAGCTAAATTATTCATTAGTCGCCTATGATGCATGGACCTATTTCTAGTTATATAATAACTATGAGTTTATAATTTAAAATTATAATTTCTCAGGAAGTGAGATTGTGTGCATGACAAAAACTAATTTGATGTGTCATGCGATCCTTTTTTGGAAGGATAATATAATCAGTAGCTTTTGAGACATGTTCGAGGCCAGGTTGTCATTTTCAGCAAAACTAACCACGCATATAGGATTTAATTAATTAAAAAGAAAAGAAAATAAATTTTTAATTTAATATACTTTAATTTGGTTAAAGTCCAAATTCAAAACACGCCCAACTAATGAATGAGATCAAATAAAACTAAATTACAAAACGCACAAGCGTTAGTGGAGTCTGTCTCATATATCATTCCATTAATTACTCGTGTCCAAAAATTCAAAGAGTTATGCGGTCACCATTGGAATTAATAATAACATTTTCCACTTTTGTTTCCTATATGGGAGAGGGAGGATTGTAACATAAGTACACACTAGAAACTTTTTTATAAATAATTAATTAAGGAACCTGCCATTTTGTTTAATTATGATATTTATGATTTAGATTAATTTGAGACAATGTTGGAATATGGTAGTTCTGATTTTTGTTCCACCCCAGACCTGTCTTGTATTCTTATACAATATGATAAAAATTTACAAAGTTATCAATTAAATTTCATGTTATTATAGCACCGATATTTTAAAAAATTAAATGTACCAATATTTGATACATATCAAATATGATATATGTATTATACGTATGCAACAATTTCTAGCTAGCATATGCTGGTAGCCTATATAGTATGATGTGATACACATACCATATTTCAACATATGGGTAACATTTTACATTTATAACATATAAAAGGGCAAAAGACAACAAAATGCCTAAACGATGCAACGAATGAGCATAAGTGACAACATTTACCCAACCAGGTTTCTTTCTGAATCTAGGTTTTCATTTATTGGGCTTTACTTTACTCATGGGTTCGGATCATTTTCATCCGATGGCCCACAAAATACATCAACATATAGTAGGTCACAATATATATATATTCACAAATTATTAACAATGTGATTTATTCCTCCAAATTTATGTAGCATACATGAAAATGTGTTTAGAGTATATTCCCTCCCTCCCAAAACTATAACAGTTTAGGGTTGTGGCTCATAGATTAAGAAAAAAGCTTTAATGATGTAAAAATGCTATATAAAGACTAAAATACCCCTATTTACTCCCCTTTTACATAAAGACAAAAGTGTTGATTTCCAATGGAGACGGTCATGGTGGCTTGGAAAAGTTCAATGATTTTAATAAGTCCAACACAAAAAATGCATGATTAGCCTAGGAATTACTCTTTCTGGTCCTACTTGTAGGATACTTGATAAAAGAAATTTTTTGTCCAAAATATAGAAAATATTGTAATATTAATTATTTTTTTCCAACTCTTCCCTTACCTTGATTAATGTGGGCTAAGTAATGTATTATAGGAAATCCAGTTCTATTAATTTAACTTTCATTGTAACATGCTACCGCCAAACACCTCCAGACTTGACCAAAAACTTTAAAAATCCAACCAAACACAACCCAAAATCTGAAAATAACTTTCCAAAACTTTGGAACAGCAGAAACTAACCAAACAACACCAAAATCTTGGCTGGGGCCACAGCTACTACAGTACCGCTGCTGCTCCAGCCTCCCCTGTTTTGTATATGCTTCTGCCTCCACTGGCGTCATGGCTAGGACACTAGAGTTGCGACACCCCATGCTGGTTTCCACACCAATAAAAACTCAACACCGAAGTGAACTTCCGACACACATAACTTTATGTTCTGACCTCTGATTGACTTGATTTCAACTTGTAATATCCTAAAAATTCTCTTAAATGTTTGAAGCTCAATATTTTAAATTCTATAAGAAATTTGTAAAAATAGATATAAGTCATTTTGCATGATATAAGGTAAAGAGGTCAATTATCTCAGTCAGAAGAAAAGATGAAAAAATGATTATTTTGCCCCTGAGAAAAAATAAAGGAAAAGAAAAAAAAAGGGAAGAAGAAAAAAAAAAGATGAGAAGAATGGAGAAGAAGAGGCGATGTATAATGAAGTGAATTTTATGAATTTGGTGAAAATTACACCTAATGACCTGAAAATTTTAAAAATTATAGATTTGTCCCGGGTTAAGGGCATTTTTGTAAATATGAAAAATTATAGTCAAAATGAAGCTCTCAATGAGCTAAGACCAATGGAATATAGTATGAAATTTATTAAGATCAAAATAATATTTATTGGGTAATTATGATTTAATATTAATGTTTTACCCAATAAATGTCAGTCTGGACTGCAGAAAGAGGCATTATTCATTCAAGAAAAATGTGTGAATTTTATATTTGGACCAATTGGGATAAGTATATTATGATAATTTTATATCCCAATATAATTATAATTAGTATTCCAACAATAGTAGAATATACTGTTAAAGTAGTTTCATTTGTCCAGACCGCTTTAGCATATATCTGGATAAGTAAATATCTAAAATTTTTGGACCAAAATACTCCCCATTTCGTACTCCACAAGCTGCACATGTCAAAATAGGCTTAGTTTATTATTTTTCATGAAAAAGCAAGAAAAATCAAGACATTAAGTGGCAAATTTTCATTGGTTGGTGAAATTTATATATACTCCCTCCTTTCTCATGTTTTGGCCAACCATTTGGCAAGGAAATGAGGAAGAGAAGTCTGCAATTGGAGAAAGGGAAGGGCAGCCACGTGAGGGAGGAAGAAAAATGGGAAAAAAATTGGAGGAAAATCCAAGAAAATTTGTAAGTGTTTCTCTTATGACTTATAAGTGTTCTAGTATCTTTTCTTGGTTGTTTGGCTTAAGTTTCCATGAAATATTTTCTTTCCCATCTCTCTATAATTTTGGTCCAAGCTTGTTTGGGTATGGGGAGTTGTTTTAAAGTCATAAAATCATGATTTGGTTTGAGATTTTGCAAGAGGAATCAAGTATAGTATGATTTAAGCAAGTTTTGAGAAAAACCAATTTCTCTTCCTATAAGTCAGATTTTGGTGAGCTTTTTATGATGGGAAAGAGTTGGATTTTCATTGTTTTGATGCTAAAAATGGATTCCTTGGGTCCAAATTAGCTAAAAACAAGTATTGGATTTAAGGAAAACCAAGAGATAAAGAATTTGGATTTTTAGGGTTTTAGTAAGACTTTATAAAGCAACCTTTGTTTTAAGTTGATTAAGTTGATATTGAATGATGTTTTAGGACTTGTGGGAGTTCAAGAAAGCTAGTGGAAGTTTTGGTTCCAAGTGCAAAAGCAAAGAAAAACATAAAAGGTAGCTAAGTTTCATATTCTTGCTTTATCTTCTTTCATTGTCTTTCTATGATTAAATTGTGTTGCCATATTGCAATTATGATTTCTTTGATTGGTCTTGGCTATAAAATGAGGGGTTTTATTCCCCGAGATATCCATTTTTTAAGCCGTTATACTACCAAAATTTTTATGACCAATGTGGCAATTTATTGTTTAAAGGTGATTAATATGATTAAATGTGATCAAATGTGAGTTATTTGACATGATTAACATAATTGCATGAAATGTAACTTGCTACTGAGATTGCCCCCAATCTCACCCCCTCAAGTATCCCAATGATAGGCACAGTTTATGGCAAAGGAGTCCAAAGAAAAGGCAAGGAGAATGAAGAAGGGAATGATGCTTGATGGTGTTTTCAAGCTATAAGTGTATATTTTGAAATTATGTATAAAATCATGTATATGTTTTTAGGTCTGTGCCATTGTGATATTATGTCCTTATGAGCATTATGAAATGTTTGGCATGGATTTGAAATATGGAATGATTATGTGAGCTTATTATGAAGTCTACTTTGCCATGTTATATTACTAGAAGTTCATTTTATAGTAATAAAAGTAGAGTTAATACTGTTTGATTGAGACAGGGCAAGTAAGTCAAGTGTTATATATTATCTGAAACTAGAGAGAATAATATTTCCAATGAGCTAAAGAACACTCAATTTGGATATGTGTACAATTTATAGTATATTTTTGAAGTTAAGGGTCAAAACTGGATAGTAAAGTAAAAGCTGCGAATTTCACTGTAAGTATAACTTACTTTGAAAGGAAGTATAAAATCGTACAGAGCTCCAAAAATTTAGTGATTTATATGTTTGAAACGATCTATGTTTTGAGTTCAATATGCCACTGGTTTGAATTCAATTGGAGCTGCACAATGAGAGATATACAAGTTTTCCCAAGACTGTCCAATAAGAGTGAGGTTCTGACCCTTAGTAATTTAAGTTGAAATCATACCCTGTCTAGACTAAATAAATGTATAAGAAAAATATGAAGGTAAGTAGAAATATATATATATTTCCAATTGCATATAGAATACATGATTTGGCTCAGTATAGAGTTAGATATGAATTTTTAAAGTTATGGCCAAAATCCTGAAAAGAGAGAAATGACCATTTGTATAGTGTAAGTTTGAGCAATAAACTGTACTAATTAGTCAGGTTAAAGGAAGTTTTCATATTTTTATCTTGTATATCAGGTTTCTATCTTCATTTAGAGACTTGAACCAAATTGACACGATTTTTCTGGATTAAGTTATGATTTTTCAAAATTCGTCCAGAAAACTTAAGAACCAAATGAATAGTACCACGTTTTTTTTTATTCAAATATTTTGGTTCTATTAATGGTTTAAGCTCTTAATATGAGCTATTTGGACATTGTACATACTATAATATATGAGAAAATATAGATAAAAGTAAGGTGTTACACAACTCCTACAAGTCAACATAGTCTCAATCTATCCATAGACACCACTTTCACCTCAATACAACTCCGTATAGAGATTCTAGACCCCTGACACCATTTTAACCACTTATTGACCAAAACTCACCACTAATTACCTCCAATTGCCACCAAAGGCAAATGGTCAATCAAATATCATTTATATAGGTCCAAAACCCCCCAATCCAACTTGTTCAAATAGGTGTCACATCAAAGGAACCACTCCTCTGAGATTTGACTCCCTTGAACCCCAACTTGACAAAATGGGCTACAGGCCGGAAAACACACCAACCAGGCCAAATTCCACCTTTCATCATACATAACACATACATACAAGATCCATTCATAACAAACCTTACAATATCTTATATTCATTACAAAACCTTCTATCCTACTTGGCACAAGATACATATCCAAAAACACATATATACTACATAGACCTAGTATTTTCACGTCCGATGCTACTCACGCATTTTTTCTGGACTAGTGCCAGATCCGTCACCTGAAAGGTTAGTCATGGGAGAGGGGTATGAGACAATATCTCAATAACCGGGAACAACCACATACAATATATATATATACTAACCCATACAGTCGTGAAGTGTAATGCTAATGAATGGTATGCAAGTTCTCACTCATACACAGCTAAAATCACGAGCTATCATCATTATAAGACATTTCAATAGGTGATTCTCTTCCAATAGTCGGTGAAGACTGATTTCGAGACATCACCAAACTCACCTTACCCTAATGCAACCCGGCCAATGGTTACACTAGAGTTTAGACCATGGCTCTCCTTCCCCTAGACCATCACGAATTAATGGTGATTTAGGGAAGGTGCATTACCAAATCCACTGCCACCTAGCTCTCCCAAGGAAAGAATTTAGTGACAGGGATATTTCATCATATCATATTGTCCTCTGCCGCCTGGCTCTCCCATGGAGAGGATTTAGCGACAAGGATCTTTATCATATCATGTCATCATCATTTCATCATCAATCTCTCACTATGCAATCATATGGTGATGATGCCAATATCATGCCAATATGCCTCTACACATATATGTATATCATTATCGTCACAAGCATCATATGGACATGCTAGCATGCAATGGTATGGGAATAATACACATCATACATACACTACATATACTATCATCACATATCCACTAGTCGTGCATACCACGATATGTAAGAAAACCATACACATATGCAGTCAATATTGTGGTATGAAAAGGAACATGCAAATATACACAAATATACGTATTATCATATCATACAAACAATACAATATAAACAAATACTTGATTACCTTAGGTTGTCAATATCACACATGTGAATTCCATGAATTTCTTGAATTGCCCAACATGCTTGAACCCCTCTCGGTTAACCAAACAATCTTCATAATAATACAATTCTTCAATTAACATAGTATACCATTAAACCAAACATCACAATTCAACCACTTTAGCCTAACCTAAGGTTCCAACAGCCCTTTCATGCATTATTAAGCTCCTAGGAACTATACCAACACCAAACAATCTCATACACTTCAGATTCCCAAGAGCCATAACCGAAAACAACCTAGGGTTAAGCTCAAATCATGCATGAACCTTTCAAAACTCACATTCAAGCATCAAAAATACCAAAACACACTTCCTTAACGTTCTTTCATCCATTTCAACTGGTGGATTTTGGCCAGAATTGAAGATCCAAATTTATACTTGAAAAACCCCAAGTTTCAACTGAAGAAAATGGAGAGGGAGGAGTAGAAACCACTTACCAACTTAAATACAAGCTTCTAGGGTCCAAAAATCACTCACAGTGGCCGAAAACTCCAAACCCTAACAGAGCTCCTCGTCACTCCCTCCGTTTCCTTTCTTTCCTTCACGTTCAACCGACCGAAATGTTTCTGTTTTAAATCAGAAACCCGACTCTCACTGCGGCCTTAGCACACCTCGCCACAGCTCCACCAGTTTTCAGCCGGAAAAAGCCACTGGACACGCTCTCGCCACGGCAGCCCTGCTTCTCGCCGTGGCGTGGAACTCTTTCAGACTCCACTTGAATCTTCCTTCGTCCTGTTTTCCTCCTGTTCTACACATCATGCCAAAACAAAGTCATGAGGGATGTTACATTCATCCATATGATTTTTAACCTAAAGAGAGATTGGCTACTTATTGGTTTCAAAAGGGTTACTTAAAACTAATTAATGTACTTCCTCCTGTCCTAAATATAAGACATTTTGCTCTGATTCTAAATATATGACCATTTACAATATACAAGGTAGTATTTCTAAAAAATGCCCTTATTCAATGTATCTCAAAAAAAGAGAGAAAGAGATTAAATAAAAATAGTTTTGAAAAAATATTATGATTTTCACATAAATCAAGATAATTAACTAATTTTAACTCTCATTCTTAATTCGCGTGATTTAATTAATAGAGTCTTATATAAAGAACCAGAAAGAGTAATTTTGGTATTAGTTGTGGCTAAGAGTAAAACTGGAAACACACATAATTTTTTTAGAAGATTAAGGAAAAAATAATTTTTCTTAAGAAGCGTAAATTAGTTAGAAGTATATATCTTACATTTAGAATCGAAAGGAATAAGTAAATTAAAAAGAGGAGTAAATATTTGTAGATGAGAGAGAACAAAAATGTGATTGATTAAATGGGCTATAGTTGAAAAAATGATTATGCATCGGATTTCTAAAACAATAATAGTTGCACTATTATAAGCTATCATTATTGTAGTTTATTTCTTACTCCCTCCGGTTCACATTATAATGTATTTTATATCAATTACACACATATTAAGGAAATCATTTTTTCAACTGAAATTAATGCAAAAAATATATATATTTCATATTTTACTCTCATTAAATACCTCATTCTATTATCATTGTAAGGCTATAAATGAGAAGAAAGAAAGCATTAAAGATAGAGGTAAAATAGGAAGAAAAATATCTAACGTCTTATATTTTTTATCAAAAACTTATCATACAAAATATCTTATAATATGAATTAGAGGGAGCAGAGTCTATGTAATGTAAACGTGTCTTATAAATAATAATATTTATAGAGCCAGTTGTAATATTATTAATAAAATAAGCTATGAAAATTACATCTCTTTCCTTAATTAAATTCCATTTCATTACACAACTAAAACCAGCAAACTACATTTGTTTTTAATTAATTGTGAGGGGATACTATAAGATTTACCCTTTATGAATTTTGCAGGATAAGACAAAGCTACTTTGAGGATTATCCAAAAATACAATGGAGAGATACATCGAAAAACAGGTAATGACTCACTTTGTTTCCAGAATAATGTCTTATATCAAAGAAAAAAGAGATTGTATATACCTAGAACCGTGGGTAATACATACTTTTTTTCTTTTATGTTTGGAACCAATTTTTTTTTTTATAAATTGATTTCAAATTCGTTCTGAAATATTAGTTTGAAAAGGAGTTTTTCAATTTCAACACATCCACAATCAGAGATTTGATTTGAAATGAAAGACATAAATTTATCGTTAGTTTGTCTATTAATTATCATAAGTCAGTGCATGAATATTTGATCCATGCTCCGAGAGAGACGGATTTGGTAAGTAAAGATACAAAATTTGCTTTTAGATTTGATGTTTATGATGAATTTACACGTGGAATAATAGAAACATATGTTCTTGATATAATATGATAATATCTTGACTATATATATATATATTCTTTAATCTTTGTTAAATCTTAATGGACTTCCCTCATTAATAATATGCCTTATGCGCGCATGTGTTTTGTATGAAACAGTGAGTGATAAATTAGATAAAGTATTATTGAGATAAAGTATCATTAAGATTTGAGGCATGGGACATGAGAGAAAAAGTTTAAATCGAGAACCAGTAGTAGAAATAGGTCATGTCGGTGTGCCTCATTAAAGATATTTGATGCCTTCGAAGTTCGAAGTAAAATTTTGTGTTCGTGTACTACTGTGAATGTAAAAAATTATATTGAAAGAGTCTTACTTTTCATTTCGAACCCTGGCAAAAAGAAAAAACAACAACAACAACAACAAAGCAGGGAAGGGGGCCAATGGTGATATCTGATGGCGACGGTAATTGACGGCACCGACGAGAACGTAAAAGGATTTAGGTTGGCAAAAGCTGCAGAACGAGAAAACGAGGGATTGGGATAGATAGATTGTAAGGATAAGTTTGTAATTTTAGAAAAAAAATTAGCAAGGACACTTTGATTGCTACAAAAATAAGCTGTTCACTACTTTACTTCCTTCCAAATCCCCCCAATTTTGGAGGCCATCCCCTCTTCTCCATTACTTTTTAAAACCAGATAAGAGGAGGAAAGTAAAATCCCTCCATCTTATTGCCTCCAAATCTTTCCAACCAAATATTGTGTACAAGTTTTTTTATAGATAGACTGCAAGGTTAGACATCCAATTTGTATGTAATTAGGGTGTAAATGAATTATTAAGAAGTTGAGATCAAGTTATTTGGATATATATTATAACTAATATAAGATTATATATGTATGTAATTAGGATCTTGAACGGTTGTGATATATAAGCGAGGGATGATTTTAATAATTTTCCGTTCAAAATTATATGAGTAATTTGTAATTTTTTTTTAAAGTTGCAAGAATTATAAATATATGAATTGATTCATGGGTTTGTTGCCAAACCTCGTCAAATAATTTTTATTGTTCACCTCTTTTATCTCCTGTATGTATTTTTGTGACTAAGATCTAACCTGTGCATGTATTGTCATTTCCAAGATAAATAAATAAATAAATGCATTATTCAGAGTACAAGGGGTACGTAAAAAATTTATTTAACAAAATTCAAGAAATAAAAAAAAAGCATCCACCCAAAAAAAAGAAATGTTCAAGTTCCACTAGAGTTTACCCCTTGCATACCAAGTCTGACATGGATCCCATGATGTGAAAATTCATACCTGAAGTGAAAATTTGTGAACTTTAACAAAGATTACTTAATTAAGAAAGAGAGAGAAGATGTCAATTCTTGATGATTCTTCATGTATCTTAGCCTTTTCTTCCTTGGCTTCAGCGTTAACCTCAACTTTAGCCTTCTCTTCCTAAGCTTCAGCCTTGACCTCAGCTTGAGCCTCATCTTCCTTAGCCTCAGCCTTGACCTCAACTTGAGCCTCATCTTCCTCAGCTTCAGCCTTGACCTCAGCTTCAGCCTCCTCTTCCTTAGCTTCAGACTTCTCTTCCTTAGCTTTATCTTCAACTTTGGTCTCAACGTCAACCTCAACCTTTGCCTCTACTTTGTTACCTTCTTCCTTTTCTATTCCCTTAGCTTCTTCATTCTGTCAATGTATTCATAGATATTATTAGACGTACAAAAAAAGAAAAAAAAATTCACAATTTTCACCTATCCAACTTCAAATTTCTTCACCAATTTATGGAAAGTTGAGCTATAACTATAGATAATTCATTGTTGAATTAATCAATAAAAGTTATAGTTCAAGGTCATTGATCGAATGTAATCAAAATGATTGTAATTAATTTAGTATACTTTTAATTATATACATCATATACAAAATAGCAGATGAATTTTTTAAGTACAAAAGGTATATGAACTGACAAATAAAGACAAATTTAACATAAGTTTAAAATTGACTTTAACTGATATATCATTTATCTCTTTAAGACATAGTAAGTTTTACTTCTCTCAAAAAAATCTTTTCATATACTACCACATATGTTAGAATCTTGTTAATAATGAAAAACACATTTCTACCTATTCTTAACCTTTTTTTTTCAATTTTTTACTTGTTTTTCCTATTTCTTCATCAATTTCATTGGTTATTGGCTAGTTCTTTTCGATTATTTTTTTATAACCAGTTCTTGTCTATTCTTATATAACTGATTTTAACTGTCCAGTGCTTCGAATCAAATCAATGTCCAATTCTTCGATTCATTGATTGAAGGGCGACTGAATGAATCCTATTTTCATAACATAATTTTGATCTAATGGGCGTAATCAAACCAATGGCAATTAATTTAATATATTTTTAATTATACATATTTAAATATTTTATACAAAATGAAGATGATTTTTTACCAATTCTTAATTGATTTTATCAATTCCTGTCTACTTATTTTTTCCCTATTTCTCGATCAATTTCATTAGTTATTGACCAATTTTTATCGATTCTTTCTAAACTGATCCGATCCTATTTTCCTAATATAATTCAACCAATATATATACACACGTACCTCACTAAGCAAGGTGCCTAGAGACTTATCATCAACCTCAGGCTTGGTGGCTTCTTCTTCCTTCTTGGCCTCATCTCCATCTTGAACCTTCTTCTCCACCTCCTCACCTTTCACCAACTGAGGTTCTTCATCAGGATGGGAGCCCTCTAGGGTTTTGGGTTCGCTCGCACAGTTTCCCATTGCAGATTTCTTGATTTGGGAGAATGAACAAATTAAGATTGATTCTCTCTCTTGCTCCTTCTATCCCTTTCGTACAAGGCCAAGAAGATGCAAGAGAGAGTTCGATGGCAGAATGATCAGACCTGTGAGAGGCTTTTATAATGATGATCAGACCTGAGTTTCTAAGGCTTGGAGTGAAAGTCTCTGGAAGTTAGGGTTTTCAAATATCGCTTTAACTTTTTTGCTTATACTTGGCACAATGATATAGCCTAAAATAGCTGTGTGATTGGCAATCACGGGCTGTGAATGGCCATTATTAGCTTACCAATTTAGTTTTGATTCCGTTTGGGGATTGCTGGATTTAAGATGTTTATAAAGCATAAATAGAAAGTTGACCTCATTTTCTAATTTGTCAATGGTTTTCGCGAATTTTGGAAATTCGGCTTTCATTTATTATATATATCCTCCCCATAACTCAATCAACTTAAAAATCAACTAATTGTTTGCTATCAAATATTACTATTTATCAATCCTTGCTAATCTAAGTAACATGAAGCTCGATTTCTCTAGAATAAAATTTAGAGTTCAAGCATTATCAATGGTAAGTATATATATGTACACACACACACTAGGAGAACTTTGCCTTTTTAATGAATGTACCCGATTCAGATTAGTCAATCATTATTGTTAGAATTAAATTGGTCATCTAATCAATTATATTGCAAGAAATCACATTATTCACTAATCATAAATTAATACTACGACTCAGTTCAGACCTCCATGCAACATATGAAGCTCATTTTTAGTTAATTATATTTTCTAAATGCGAAAAAACCATCCCCATTAACTGCCCCTTTCCGCTAAGATTCAAAATCTTCAATTTTCTCCATGAAACACCATCCTTAGTCCAACGTACCCCCTCGCCCTATCCTATTTATGAAACCCCTCTTCACCTTTGTTAGCCCTGTGATCTCATGGAGATCTTGTGGATTTTGATGATAACAAATGTTAAGTTTTAATAATTGTTTCCTAAAATATAATTTTGACTATTGTATCTGATCTTAATAGAATATTTAATTATGAGATTGTGCATTAATATTTACAAGCTTTAATGCAATATGTGTCTAAATGCAAATATATATATATATATATATATGCACAAGCAACGGTAGTATGATGATAAGCTTCGAGAAAGGAAAATGGACGTTGCAAGATCAAAGAGTAGAATCAAATGGTGACTCAACTCAACAGTTATTTCAAGACATACATAATTAAAAAGAAGATGAAGGTTGAAGATAGTAACATCAGAAAGAGAGAAGAAATCGATAGAATATGAGCTTTAGTTAGTGAAAAATCTGTGCATTGAGTTTTTTAGTTGTGACGCTATCATCTAGTAATAAGAGCTATTATTGAGTGTTATTCAAATTATTTCATATATACCTACTCAAGTTTTGAGTTGGCTAGATTTTGTTGGTGAGTTAAATCATCTGTTGTATTTGTTTCATATTATAATGGTAAAAATCTCTTGAATATTTTTTAAGGGTATTGGACATACGTATATATGGAAGCAGGAAGACCAAATTAGGATAAATTCTTTTGCGTCTTACTTTTCTTCCTTACTTCAATTGAATGAAATTTGTCAACATACTAAAAACTGGAATAGACATTGAACTAGTCAAAATACTTGTTTAAAGCTGAATGATTCAATCATGGTATAACCAAAATTAAATCACTAATAATAAAATTAATTATTTTTTAATTTTATGTTATATAAAAAATTAAAAAAATATTATTAATAAGTTTCATAATCTAATATTAAAATCTAAACAAATTAATATTCACACATAATTATATTTTGAGTTCAAATAGTTAACTAATATTATGTTTTCATATTATTTGTTGAATAAATTTATCATTATTAATAATTATGTATTATAATAAAACTTATATAATACTATCATGTACTAAGAAAAAATTTATACAAAAAAATGTTATTTAGTACTAATTAAAAATAATGATATTTTATCTTAAAAAGTTAATAAAATTAAAAAAAAATTCAGACCAACTTAAACTGATTCTGCATCGGTTTACAACTGATTTTCACCTGTTTAAGTTCGATTTCACTGATTTTTTATCATTTTTGAAATCCAACAGTTCTTTTCATCTTCTAGACTGGACCTAGCACAAACTATTAGTTGAACTGGTCTGTCCAATCCCCTTTTTTGTACTCTAAAATTAATTCAAATTTACTTGGCTAATTGATAACATTTATATTTCTCTTATGTACAACACTTCTAGCCAAGTATTTCTTTCAACCTTCAATCTCTAATCAACTTTTTCTTTATTTCTTTCTCTTTTCACCCTTCATTACTAGTGAAAAGAAGTTCACAACCAAACCCATAGAGGTAAGGCTTCAACCACGTTTTTGGTTAACCACAATTTGGTTTAGTCTTCCCACCCATCCATTTATAAGGTTGTTGGGGTTGGTTTACCTTGTAAATCTGTATCTACAACTGTGTAGCTAATAAATTGTGAAAAAGCTGTATTATTCACAAGCCGTATTATTACATACTCTCAAATTATCATGTTATTTATATTCTTTCCAACAAGATAATCTAAATATAGAAAAAAAATGTAAAAAGATAATATTTTAATGAAAGGAAATAATTTATAGGGAAAGTCAGTTCTTAAGCATGTGTTTCACTTCCCTCCAATTTTTTTTTTAATTCTTTTTTTGCCAACAAAGAAAACATTCATTCAAAAAAAAACCGAAACAGTACAATCAAAGCCAAACGGGGGAAAAAAAGCACTACCCAAATAAGATCTAACCAACACTAACACAGTTATCAATCTTTCTTTTTTTTTTTTGGCCAAACACAGTTATCAATCTTAGATCTAATATTAATTTCGGGTTGGCTCTGAAGCTTTGCTGTGGAAACCCAGTTTTACTTTGAATTTTGTAGTATGTATAACAATCACTTGGACAACAAGGACTTTTTCTTTTTCGTTTTTGCGTGAGCACTTGTACAATTACTAATCTTCTGGGGTTGTGTCATGTTACGACCCATTATGATTAGGCCCACTATCACTGGTTAGGCCCATTTCACATGTCAAAAGGGAGTTAGCTCAATAGTATACAAGTCATTTACCCAAAAAACAAAAGGCATATAAGGCCCTGTTTGATTGGTGTTCTCAGAAACAGTTTTTTGTTTTTTAGAACAAAAAAATACAAAAACTCATTTGATGAGTTGTTTTTAAAGTGAAGTGTTCTGAAAACAAAAAAACAACTTGATGTTTCTGGAATAGAAAATGGAAAACAATTTTAAAGTATTTTGGGATGTTTTGTTTTGAGAATTTGAGGAAACACGGAGAACAACATGTCTCATTAATGGCACTTTTGTAATTTTTAACCATGTTCAGTTTTGGTCTTCGAATCCTATGAGCCCATTTTTCACTCTCAACTCATCTTGCCGTGGTCTTCTATCGGCACCAGGTCTCGAGAGTCTGCTCAAGTCCAAAAAATCTCAGCTCCTCCGCCTCAACTTAGCCATTTTTCTCTTGCACTGAGGTCGCCGGTCTTCGTCCTTCCGCTATTACCTAACCGTCGGTGAGCTATTTTGTCCGTTGGTGAGTCTTCTTTCTTCTTTCTTGCCGCAATTTTTTGAGCTTGGATCCTTCTTTCTTCTCATTTTCTACTTCGATTCAGCTTCAAGTTTGCGTTAATCCAGTTTTCGGCTTCAGTTCCTTTTTTATCTTCAAGTTTCAGGCTCGATCTACTATACTGCTTTGAAAGGCTTCAAACCCGGGACATCTTGAGCTTCGATTCAGCTTCATTTCTGGTTTTCAACTTGAAGTTCAGCTTCGATCACTCGTTGATTCAGGTTTCAGGCTTGATCTGTAAGTCAGTCTGCATGTGAGCCAATTTTGTATTTTGAAACTCGATCTGTAACTCTTAACCTTGGAGCTTCAACTCTGTTCTGCTCAACTACAATTGTCATAACTGTTTTTGTCGTTTGAGGTGTTTTGGTGGTCAAGCTCTATTTTTTTCCCCCTGATTTTCGTTATATTATTATTTGTTGGTTTATATCTGGATTCTTTTTGCTTGGCTGCTGAGAAAATTGATACTCCTTATAGAGCTGATATTAATTTTGGGTAAAAAAATTTTGGTATATCAGGATGTTGAGTGTTGACTTGAGTGAGATATGATATTTGTATCCTTGTGAAACCTTTTGTATTTGTTTATGAATGGACTGTTGAACATCCTTTACCAATCTTAGGGAAGTCGTTTCCTTCAAGGCCTAACATGCAAATATGTCAAAACCCTCATTATCCTCCATTTTGAAGTTGGCTGGTCAGTGTCTATTTTATTGTGGCTACCTTTTGTAGCCTCACGTGAAGTGTATGAGAACAAATCAAAACCTTGTATTATTGAGGTGATCCAATAGAAGGTACAGATGTAATGATGCACAAGTTCAAATTTTATATCATCATTTATTTTAATTATTGAATTAAATTTTCTTGCCCATTCAAATGGTATGTAGCATGATGGATCGACTGCAAGATGCATTCATGTGATTTTTTTTTTTTTAAGGATTTTACAATTTAACAATAGTTGAAGTAACTATAATAAAATTTGAAGTGTGAGGAATTTTGAAATACGGATACTGGAAATAGAGTGATGTTGGGAAGTGACTATGAAATTCTTGCTTCACTTTTAAAGAAATCAAACAGACCAATATATGATTGTTGCCTCTCATTAATGTAATTTGCAAAGAGAGTCTTCAATTTGTCTATGAGTTATTGTTTATGATTTTGTTGTATATGGTGGGCTGATATGGATAATGCCTTTACTGACTTTACTTTATTTCTAAATGGCTTTCTATTGGAATGCTCTATATTGAATCCACAATCCCCTGTTTTAGTGGGAGAGGATTTAGGATTGCTAATTTATTTGGTAGAACCTATCTTATGTGATGCCTTTTCTATGTTATACCTTCTATAGAGGAAGAATTATTTCACTTTCTAATATTTTGGTTCTTGAAATAGTTCAATTTGTAGGATTTGAGTTTGGTCATAAAAAGTTTCTTTATTTGTTTCATTTCCATCTTTCTCCCGTGGGGCCATGATTATTCCCTCATAAAAAGTTTCTTATGTGATGCCTTCTCTATGTTATAAGCAGATATTTTATCTATAGGACCTAAATTGCAAGAAAGTTAAAGCCTAGATATGCAGTGACATGTATTTAGTTTTGTTTTCTTTATTTGATGGTCCTTGATTTTCCGAGTTTTGATACTTTCTTATCTTGTCAATGATACTTCGATTTTGGTGAATTTGTTTAACTCCTTGCTTGAATGATTGAATCCCATATATTATAGATGGCAACTAGTAGGTTAATAGAAGTTTCAGAAAATGCAACTTGGCCAAAGCATGTAGTTAAATGCTTCATAGACATTATGATTGAAGAAGTAAACAAAGGAAATTACAACAATGGTGTGTTTTCACGGAAAGTTTGGAAAGACATGTTAGGAAAGTTGAATGCCATGACTGGGTGCCCTTTTAATGATAAACAAATCAAGCAAAAGTATAATAGGCTACGGGCAAAACATAGAGATTTTTCTTTGTTGCTACAACACACTGGATTTGGTTGAAGTCCTGAGACCAACACAGTTACTGCTGATGAGAGATGTTGGAGAGATTATATTTTGGTATGTAACCATTTGAAATTTTTTTCTACATTGTATATGTATATTATCTAGATTATTGATACTGCATATTTTTGTAGGCACATCCTGAAGCTGCTCAATTCAAGAAGCAAGGGCTGGAACATTATCAATTGCTAGGTGTAATTTTCAATAGAAGCACTGCCATCAGTGTACTTCATCATTCATCTACTCAAGATCCACCAAATTCTTCAGATGAGATTCAACTTGAAGAAGAATATCTTCATGGTGGAGTTCATGTAAACCTTGAAAATGATGATGACATTGATGAAGACATAATTGAGCATGTGACACGTAGTGGAAAGCGCATTGTTCAGCCTGATCGAAAGAAAAAAAGAGAGTGCAGATCTGATCAATTGAGTGAAGCAATTCAAGCAATGGTTAAGGCATCTAATGCAAGGGCAGAGGCTCACCTAGCTAAAATTGAGATGTTGAGGGCAAAGAGCACAGAAGCTAGTAGTGTTGGAGCCACATCATCTTATTATTCCATTGCCAAATGTGTTGCTATTCTTAATGAGCTTGAAGATATCTCTAACGCGGTTTATGTGAAGGCAATGGATAAATTTATTGATCCTGCCTGGAGGGAAATATTTATGGCTGTGCCTTCACAGAGGAAGAAGGCATGGCTGAATAGTTTGATTTGATCTATGTTTGTAGGTGCTATGTTGTGTTTATGAATGTTATGTTTGCATGTCTTGTGTTTGGTGATTATGAATGTTATTACTAGTTATGTACTTGATACTTTCTCCAAGCTATGAATACTATGCCTATTTATGTATTTGATATTGTTTCCAAACTATGAATACTATGACTAGTTATGTATTTGATATTGTTCCCCGTGATTTATGTTTATTTGCATTTGAACAGATTATTGTGCACAATGGATATTAAAGGTAGCTCTGAGGGATCTATAACTTCGTCTAGCTCAAGTGAAGATGACTATGAATTAGCAGAGTTAGCATTAATTAACATGATATGTGAGTATGAAAGCAAGTTTCTTAACAAAGTTCCAGTTCGTAATTCTGCGCTTACTGGTCGAGAATTTGTCAATGAGATTTTGCAAGGATCTGGAACTACATGTTATGAATTGTTGAGAATGGAAAAGACATGTTTCATCAATTTATGTGATGAGTTAAAGAGTAAAGATTATTTAATGGACTCAAAAGAGTTGAGTTTGGAAGAGAAAGTTGCAATGTTTTTATACATTATAGGCCATAATCTTAGACAACGGGTAGTTGCTGATCGTTTCCAACATTCGACCCAAACTATTTCTTATTATTTTAAGCAAGTGTTAAAAGCAATGTGTCGATTGGGGAAAGAGATCATCAAGCAGGAGACTTGGGAGTTGCCTGACAATGTTAAAAATAACACAAAGTATTATCCTTGGTTCAAAGTAAGTTTTAATATTTTATAGTTACTGCTTATTATTAATATTAACATAAATATTACCTCTCATATATATATATATATTGAATCAGAACTGTGTAGGTACAATTGATGGGACACATGTTAGTGCTTGGGTGCCTGTTGAGAAGCAAATATCATATAGATGACGAAAAGCAGTCCTCACACAAAATGTTATGTGTATATGTGACTTCAATATGATGTTTACCTATGTTTATTCAGGATGGGAAGGTAGTGTTCATGATGTAAAAGTTTTGTTAGATACAATGACCAATCCTAATGCAGATTTTCTGTGGCCTCCTGAAGGTTAAATTCTAAATGAAATGCTTTTTTTTTTACATATAATTACTCTTCTTCTTTAGTTCATTTAGATGAATTTATTTATATTTAAATTAATGTTTTATATTGCCTCAGGATCATATTATCTTGTGGACTCTGAATATCCTTGTAATGGAGGTCTTCTTCCCCCATATAGAGGAGAAAGATATCATGCACAAGAATATCGAGGAAGAGGACGTCAAGTTAGAAGTCCCAAAGAGCTTTTTAATTATAGGCATTCTTCTTTAAGAATGACGATTGAACGTTGTTTTGGGGTATTGAAGGCTCGATTTCCAATTCTAAAATTAATGTCATCATATGATCCTTTAAAACAACGTCTCATAGTGATAGCATGTTGTGCTATTCATAATTACATACGTAAGTGGAGTCGATGTGATAGACTATTTAGAGAATGGGAGAACATGAATCCTGAAGAAGTAGAAGACCTGGCTAGAAACACAAGTCTAGAAAATACAAGTTATAATATCGAAAACTTATCAAGACTATCTGATGAAAGTGCAGCACAAATGGAAATACTTCGTGATCATTTTGCATCTTGGATGTGATTAGAATATATCAATTCTTCTAATTAGCAACTTTGTACTAATTATATAAATATTATTGTTGAAAATTTATTTAAAACTATATCAATTTCATTGTTGACTATGTAATTTATGTTAGCAAAATATTTTATTTATGTTGGTAAAATATGTTATTTATTGTTTCTTCTGCTGAAATTTATTTATGAAGTGAAGAAGTTAATTATTATAGTTAAAAATATGTATTGACTTTGCAAATGGAGTTGAAAAGACAAGAAATGAAAGATAATCCAATATTGCTAGCAAAAACTTGCAGTATATTTCACACACTATAACATTCAAACACCTCACTTAAAGCTTACCATATAGAATTTTATCATTATATTAATCTATTATATTATAATAAATATGTTATTTATTGTTTATTTTGCTAAAATTTTATTATTAAATTAATCAATTATGTTATAGTAAATTTAGTCTATTCAAATCATAATAAAGAAAAAAGTGTCAATTATTATGAAAATTGTTTCATAAAACAAGTGAATCAGACAAATTTATCTATTTTTAATTCTCAAAACATGTTTTCAAAACAATTTCTCAAACAAGTTTTTTTATTTTTTTGTTTTTAAAAATAGTTTTCAAAACAATGAATCAAACAAGTTTTTTATTTTTTATTTTCTAAAACTTGTTCTCAGAAACACTTTTACAAAACTGTTTTGAGAACAATAAAATAGAAAACGCTGTCAAGTAGGTCATAAGTCACTTTCACAAAAAAAAAATAGTACATAAGTCACATATGTACACAAATTATACTGAGAATGAATTCACGAACCTTCTCCATATTATATTTTCTTTTTTTTTCTATATTTTTCCAATATACTATGATTCCATATTGTGAAAAAAAAAACCAAAAGAAAAACCATTGAGCTATCCTACCTCTTGACATGTGATAATGGGCCATACTAGTGATGGTGGGCCTGATCATAATGGACTATAGTCCAGCTAGTTGACAATAACTATGTCTGTGAAAGAGACTGGAGATGTGGTCTTATAAATAAGTAGGACAGGCCCAGTAATTTGTCAGCTTTTGTGGATTTGGGTTCTCATTTGCGACGAAAGCCCAGGTGTAATTAATCTATGTTTTAATAAGCCGGGTTAATTATAATGTGTGTTTTCTTCTTCTTCTTCTTTTTCCTGATAACCATAATCTTTATAATTTCTTGCTTTTGAATTTAATAAGTTTCCTTAAATTAATTTTTTTATTTTTGATAAAAAATAAAATTGAATAGTAAATCAATAGTAAAACTAATTTGACTTTATAGTATATAGATTGATGATGATGATTGATTTTTTATTGGTTTTATTATAGGCGGATTTTGGCATTTGAATGGATTGGTAATGGTATCATAACCGGTTCACAAATGTGATTCATCGGTTCGGTCTGTTTCATAATATTGGTCAATGTGACTTGCGAAAATTGAGGAATTTAATTAGAAATATAATTAAGATTATTTAATATTTCCTCTTATCCTTATTATAAGGGGCTTCCAACTACTTTACGTAAATTAAAAAAGTTAGTTATCTTCTTAAAATCTTAAAAAAAGCCTAAACATTCCTTTTTTACCCCTATTTAATATAATAATGCAATCCATATTAAATATCATTTGACCTATTATGAATGCCTCTTTTATCCAAAAAGTCCAATAACAATTTACAAGAAGAAATAAATTATGAGAGTAAAATAGAAAAAATTCTATAAAATATTACAAAGTTCCTTGTAAAAAGAATTAAAAAAGACTTCTAGAAGGTCCCTTATAAATAGATCCAGACTATGTTGTTCCAAGCAAGATTTTTTTCATTAAGATCATATTGGGAAAAAAATATGCCGTTGAGCTATGCTATCTTGACATGTGATAATGGGCCAGCCTAATGACGGTGGGCCTAGTCATAATGGACTACAAAGAAGTGGAGATGTAATCTTAGAAATAGGGAGGCTAGGCCCACTAGCTAGTCAGCTTTTGTGGATTTGGGTTCTCATTGCTAAAATTAATTGCAATTAAATTTAATCTACTTTTGTCTTCTGATTTTTAATTTAAAAAATTAATTTTTTATTGGTTTTGTAACAGGTGGATTTTGTCATTTAAATGAATTGGCATCATAAAAGGTGTGATTCATCCGTTTGGTCTGTTTTTAACTTTTTATAATATTGGTCAATGTATTTTTGAAAATTTAGAAATTCAATTGGAAATATAAATTAAGATTATTTTACATTAATGATTAATATGCTGTTCAAAGCAAGGTTTTCTCTAAGTTGAACTTTTCACTTGTAAAATTTTAGTCCTTTTATGTGCCTTTGTCTCTATAATTCAACTTTCTGTTCATTTAATTAATTTTAGACAAAAGTTTATGTTATTTAGTCATCCAGGGTACCGAGAGGTTCTTGCCTATGCTTGCACACATGTATATTCCCACACTGATAAAGATGCTTAAAACCTTTTCTCTACTTTGAATGGCTCACTCTTTTCAAACTTTTCTCATAAATGATTTGGCTTTTTGATGGGAATACTATATTTTATCCTATGAATTGAAATTCAGTACACGAATTTAAAAATGTAATAAAAGAATTTTATAAGAAAATTCAGAGTAGAATAAAAGTGTTGAATTGCACTTAAAATTAATTGCAAGAGACCTTTCATATTTGCATTCTGACTTAATGTTGATTTGTAGAAAAGTATTTGAAGTTGGAAAGTGGTCATTTATAATTAATTTTAATTAAAATTTAATATTCAAAATTGTGTTTTGTTATTTATTTGTTCTCGAATTACTATTGAATCAATTATTTCTTCATTACTTTTAACCAATCAAAATGATAATTGCATAAATTAATTAAATTGGAAACAAATTAATGTTACAACTTAAAGTCCTCAATACCAGTTGGTTATTTTAAAAAAAAATTGTTAGAATAATGAGAAGGGTGCGTTTTAAGATGTGACAAAGGAAAAAAGTATTAATTCTTATTCAGTAAGTGTTCTCATCCCCTACTTAAAATTATACAACTAATTAATTTTTCTTGCTAGAGAATTCTTATGAGAGTTTTCTAAATTAACCTAAAATCTTTCTTGGAAATTAATTCTTCTCAAGGGTCTTTAAATATTACTGTCTCTTCTTTTGAAGAATGCTCTTAGTGACAAAATCATGAAAAGAAGTCATCATGCATTAAATTTCTATAATGTGTAAGCCTAACAACTTGCGCACAAAAAAGTTTTCTGTTTAATTAAGTCACAATCTAACTGACATTAATTACACTTGTTTGGACCGCTACTCGATTAATAATTTAATATCAACTCCTTTTTTTTTTCTCGCTCCTGATTTTGAATGTTAGGAAACTGAGGAATATGAGATGCCTTTTACAGGCTATTTTAATAATAAATATATTTTTTCTTCACAAAGAAAATAAATATATTTTTAAACTTTTATTTATTATGGTTATTTTATGAAAATAGGTTTTTTTTCAAAAAAATAGTAATACATTATTGGTTATTTTAACAAATTTTTTAATGTTGTAATTAATTTTGTTAAGATTATTAGAAAATATATGTCCAAATAAGTGAGTTTTGTATTTTTTTAAAAAGGTAATAAATAAATATTTTTTTATTGTAATGCTAAATGATTTTCAAAAGTTACATTAAGTTCTAATTAATTTGGATCAAACTGAGTGAGGCCACCATATGAGTATAAAATTCTTTTAGTAGCAATTTTCTCCGCATACAAAAATTAAATTCAAGATTTTACTTAAAAAAAAAAGTATCGGACAACTTAAGCCAACTACTGTTGGTAATGAATTAGGAGTTTTGAGACTCTAATGCTTAAAAATTAATGAGCTCAAAAATATATTTTTTGGGAGACTAAAATTACCACATGTACTTTTTAAAGTTATCATTGATTCTTCTCTGTATATTACAACTTGATCCATCTTATCTCTTTGTAACAAGAATTTTTTAATTTAAAACTATAAGAATTATAAATGATTATTTTAAAATCCATTAATGTTAACTTTGGAAATTACATGTGCTGTTTTTATTCTTCTAAGAAAATGTTGTTTCTTAGAGCTTTTCTAGAAAGCATTACTGCTATCATTTTTTATTTTCAAAGAAAAAATTCAATAATCAGTAAGCATATTGCCATATGCAAAAAAGAACTAAATCTCAAGTTTTGTGTTATACAAAGCATGAGATTAGAAGACGCATTATTCACATGTCTATGAACAATGCGACTTCCAACACCCTAATCAATGTGTGTATTGATTAGGGCTTGGTAATTTTTTTAATTAATTGTTGAAAGAACTAACAATATTAATGATGTTGTTTTAAAATTGTTTGCTAGTAAGCAATTCTAAAAGGACTACAGCTTGTTTAGTGGATATAATCTGATGCTGTTAATTTAATTACTCCCTCCGGATAATATAAGAAACAAATAACATATCACCATAATCAAGAAAATAGTTACACATCATGAATATGTCACAAAATAAATTTCTTTTCACAAAAACCCTCATTTCATGCTTCTTATAAATCAAAATTATAAATAAATCTTCTTCTCACTTATTTCTCATTGTAAAATAACTCCACTTTAATTGTGGGTAAAATTGGAAAAAGCACATTAATTAATCAGATAAAACTCATTTATCTTTTATATTTTTTTAAAAAAATTGAAAAATATCTCCTATATTTTAGAACGGAGGGAGTAGTTCATAAGCTTCAAAATGATCATATTAATATACCCCCTCCGGTCCAAAATATTAGTCCTCTTTCAAAAGTTTTTTATTATTCAAAATATTAAGTCTCATTTGATACTTTTAAGGGTATTAAATGCTTTTTTTTTATTTTACCCTTATCAATTATTAAATGTAAGAGAAATAATAAATTTTAAATACAATGTATTAAATAAGGGTACTATTATAATATATTTTTTAATAGATTTAAAGAATGAAACTATATTTCTTGATTTCTACATAATTAATCAAATAGAACTTATATTTTGTGCTGAATGGAGTTTGTATGTATATATATACTAGGACTCCATGTATATATATACTAGGACAAGAAGCTCGAAGTAATAAATGGGAAGGCAAATCTGGTGGCGAACTTCTTGGCATATACGGGTTCTTCTCCCACTAGTCGTTTTTGCTGTATAACCCCTACTTGTGTTGGGCATATGGTGCATTATGAGAGTCTGCGATCTTTATCCCGTGACATGTAATTTGTTTTTCTTTGGCTTTTGCCCTCCTTTCTTCATAAAAAAAAAATTGTTTTGGCAACTAGTACTTAATAATGTTTTCAGAATCGAACCGAATCGGATGATTAGACCAGTTGAATTATCACCCAAAGTGAAGAATAGCGCGATTTTTAGTTTTGGACTGTTTTAGAAGTTGTACCAGATTTGACCATTTTGAATCAATTTTTGAGCCGGAAATCAGAGTTGAGCAGGGAAACGGAGCGATTTTTAGAGAATTAGACAATTTTTTAAATTGGATAAAATTTAACTTAAATTTAATTTTTTTTACCAAAATTATTAATTATAAAAATTATTAAAGAGTTTTGAGACTATTTTCCTTTTTATTTTAAAATTATGAATTATAAAAATGAACAATTTCATTGTATTATACTCTCTCTATCCCAAATTATAAGAGAATTTTGAGACTCTTCATTTATTCTAAAATATAAAAGATATGGATAAAATTTATGGAGTAATTCATATTATTTTCTTTTTATACCCTTGAGTAATTAAGGTTATATTGATAATTACTAATAATTAATTAGTCTTACTCCAGACTTTTAATGTGGGCAATTCCAGAAAAAAATTGAAATTGTAGCATAGTTAATGAGTTTAACTATCAAAACTGTTTTTTTCTTAGTATAGATGAAGTAATTATTTGTTTCTTATAATTGGGAACGGAGGAAGTATAATTATTTTATAATATTATGATCATATTGTGTTATCAGGTTAAAATGTTTTAACATTACTTTCAAATGATTTAACATATATTATTACTATGTAAGTTTATTAACTTATTATGAACTTAAACTACTTAAATTTATTCTCTTAACAATTTGATATTTTATTTTTATACATATATTATTATATATAATATTATTTTTACTTAATTATTACATCACTGATTCAACTGCTGGTCTAATCGGTTGAATCATAAAAATTGTAACCCGATGACATTTCCGATTGAACATCTGGTCGGATTTTTAAAATATTAGTACTTAGTATGCTAATAATTTTGAAATACTTTTAATATAATTAATGTGGGATTTATGGAATCGTGTATTGCACAAAATATAAGAAATGAGTCTAAAAGTTAAAATTAGTAGTCCATATCTAATTTGTAAAAATTATTTTTTAATTTTTCCATATAGATCAAGGAATATATTAAATAATTTAAAATATTATAAAATTTAATAATATTTTACTAAAATAATTTTAATTAAATACTCTTTTAAATGATCTATTTGATATAATAAAAGGATAAAATAGTAAAATAAGCTATTAATATTTTATTAAAATTCTAAAATAATAAATATTGTGAAAAATTTTTAAAATCCTAAAATAACAATTTTTATGTGACGGATTAATCAAACACTTTGGATGAGTCTACCTTTATATATTCACATACACACATTATTCTTCAAATGTTTATAAAGAATTTTCGAAATAGAGGTGAGCACAAGATTATTATTCAAATTCTTTTTAATGACTTTGTGAATTTAATTTAAATCCTTTAATGTATGAACACTAAAAAATATATACACAATATTTTCGCATTTCTAAGTCGTTGAGAGAAGAAAAACGGGACAGAAAAGTCGGTTCTGTGTTTGAAAAGTATGTACTATTGGACAAAAATAATTAATAGTGGACGTTTCTTTTTTTATTTTAATTCTTTAGCTTTTAGAAAATGGTCATTATCCTTCAAACATATTATTTAAATTGATTCTAAACTAATGGAAAATATTATATGTTAATTTTGTACCGAGAAAAATTATGGTATTTAATTTTAATCAATTAATATTAATGATATTAATTTCCTCACTTTTGTGTAAATATTTACAGTCTCCACATTTATCCTATCTTTCAATAAAATTATAATACACCTGTGTATCTATAGAAAATTAGAAATAAGTCACATTGTTTAAGGTTTATAAATATTGTAGCTCCCCATAATATTTATTAAAATTGTTCAATGAAATAATTGTTTAGGTCATTTTATATTTTGAAAATTAACATAATTGGGATTTTTTTGGATGAACATAATTTGAATTTGAAAAAATATTTTATATGTTCCTGTATTTATATATAAAAATAATATTTTTGGGTCAAATCATCATATCAACCGACCATGTATTATTTGTGAAACGTCAAAGATCTTCATGCGACTAATGAGAAGATTATTATTCTTCCTTCTATTATTACGTGTGAAATATCACATAAATGATAAAAGGAAATCAATAAATAAATGAATTAATTAAAAAAACTAAATTTGAGTATATGTTTTGTGATAAATTGAAACACGATATAATTTTATTAGAAGACTAAACGCAAGTCTTTCCCATCTACTCATATAAACACAAGTTCATCTAGTATTAGCAATCAGTCAATTAATTTGTGTTTTTTAACATAAGAGCTTTCCTGTAGAAAAAAAAAATACAAGTAGCAAACGTAAAATTTTAAAAAAAAATTATAACATCTAAAACTAAAATTAATGTCATCTTATTTACCAAACAAGAGTCATCTCAAAATATTTGCAGCAAATGAAGAAAATATTTATTGAACATTAAGCAAGATCTTATATTCAAGTGTTGTGAATAGAGAAAATTGTAACAAGAAAAGCTACTCTCTTGGGTCCAAAATATATATAAGGTATTTTCAATTATTTCACACATATTAAACAAATTATTATATTCTTAAATCTCTTAGAAAAGAGCAAAATATTTTATTTTTACTCTTATTAATTAAAATTTATTCCACTTCTTCCTATGATTTTAGGCTATCATTTATAAGAGTGGTTATTAAATGACTAGAGATAAAAAAAGTAAACCATTACATAATATTACATTATATGAACTAAGAAAATGCTCCAAAAGATACTTTATATTTTGAACCCCAAGGAGTATACACCAATGTAGTTTGACTCAGATGGATTTAAATTAATTAGTGCTTAATTAACGTGACTTCTGAAAAAGGTTAGTATATAAAAAAATATTTGCAGCAAACATTATCAAAATTAACTTTGAAATTGGTAACAACTTACAATAATAAAAAAGAATAACCAAATAAATAGTGCATATGTAGTAATTAGACGTTTTACGTAATAGTTACAAATCCATTTGATTATCAAAATAAATTTCAAAATTTATGGAGAGCAACGCTATATATTCATAAAATCACGGCCACCAAGTTATATGATATACGATGTACGTTGTCATTTCCACCAAGTTATATATTTAGTAGCAAAGCCGCCGGAGTGGCCTGCCTCCGAAGATATATAATCGATTCGCAGCAGCAAAACACAGTATCTTTCAAGGTGATGGCGATACTTAATACAAGGTATGTCATCCCCAATTCCCTTCCTCTCCTGACTTTTTCTCAAAACCTGAGATTCTATTCACATTTTCAACGGCAATCTTTGAAGAAAATTTCTGGCTTTGATAATGTTGCTGATGCTCTAGCTTCATTCAATGACCTGATAGTCCTCCGTCCTCCTCCTCCCATTCTGGAATTCAACAAGATTTTAGGAACATTATCATATAAAACACTTTATAATACGGACACGAGGAGGAGCAGATGAGTGAGGAGCCAGTAACAATGAGAGAATGTGGAGTAAAGAGCACAGGGACATGTTAGCTATGTGCGGATAAGCTATTTTACACACTTTAAGGAGGTGAACGTGGAAACAGCAAGAACATGATCACGAGGAGAAGTGGAGAGCTAAAATAAGGGAGAGTGGACACAGGAAACACGCACATGTGGTAGCTGAGGAAACTGCCGCCAAACCATATATCTCTATAAATAGAAACGTATTATATATAGTCAAGGAAAGGACATTCAACCACTGTTCCCAACACCCTTGAAGCCTCGACTTCCTTTAGCATTCCATTTGTATTCTTCATATATTTCCCTTTAGTTTTAGGAATTAACTTCCTAAGTTATGTTCTTATGATCATTCAATTCTGCAAACATGTTTCTTCTTCACTATATTCAATAGCTTTTTATCTTTCCCGTTCATTTATATTTTAGTACTTGCATCTCGGGATCTTGAGGTAAATGACCCAAGAGTTTATAATCGCTTTGATTGATAAGTCAGAATTTCTAACACTTTGAGATTAACACATCTTACATGCTTGGAGCATCAATTTATTCACAACAGAAATACAACTGAAATAACATAAATGCCCTCCCAATAATTATCAATTCATTATTAGTGCATTAGCTTAGATTTAAGATATTGGATATTTTTCTTCGTATTTTATCCTTATATTTAATTCTTCCATATTTCTCATTTATAACCCTACAATAATAATAGAATGTGATATTTAATAAGGGCAAAATAGGAAATGTAGGTACTTTTTACATTGATTTTAGGTAAAAAATAATTTTTTTAATGTATATGTAATTAATATAAAATACATTCTAAAATGGTCTAGAGGAAGTAGTTTTTCTTTCAAAAAATAGTTTTTCTATTTTCGGAAACAGAAAACTTAGAAAACTTGTTTGGTAAACCTGTTTTTTAGAAACTGTTCTGGAAAACAGAAAAACAAAAAAACAGAAAATTCAGAACACCTTTAAGGTGTTTTGTAGTTTTTGTTCTGAAAAACACAAGGAGAGCTGAGAAACATCCATCTCATTAATGGTAAAGTTATAAATTTTGAATAACTTATCTATCACTCACTAGTTATGATTTTGAAAACAATTACTCAAATTGATTTTTTTGTTTTCTTGTTTTTAAAACTTATTCTCGAAAACAGTTTTACAAAACTGTTTTCAGAACAAGAAAATAGAAAACACTATCAAACAGGCCCTTCATCATCTCTTTTCTTTTTTTTCCCTTTCCTTTTGGCTCTTGACCTCAAACCAAACATAATGCAAGTTTCCTTAGTTAAATAAGAGGCTTCCCCTTTTTCTTATATGACAAAAATGATGTTTTCAAGAAACATCTTCCACACATATCAAACAACATAAAATTATCCATTCCTTTTTTTGTGCGTGTTCCTATTTTACTTTCCTACCAAATAGGGTCATAATTGACTCAACAACATTTATGTATCACGTGCTTTCATTCTAAATACATAATTACATTATTATAAATACACCCTTCATTTTTTAACTGTTGGGCTACACCCTTGATGGGTATAGAGCCCAAACAAAAAGGGCATAGGCCCAAAATAAATTAATTATTTTTTTAGTGTTTATTATTTTAAGAAGAGAGGGAGGGAACAGTTAATAAGAACCGCTCCCTCACACCGCACTAAAGAGATTTTGAAGCGATCGTGTTAGTGTGGGAAAAAGTAAGAAACGCATCATTTTTTTTTGAAAGCTCTCTCTTCCAGAAAAGTAACGGTGAATTGTCGCTGAAATTAGTTCTCTCTTGCTGTAACTTCTCTCTCTGAAAAATACACTTTCACTCTCTTCATCTGAATTCTTCCCGGTGTGTATCTACGGTGAATCAGTAAACAAAGTCCGAGTGATTTTGTTTCTACCGCCTGGAACTCTTCATCCTCTCCAAGTGGAAGAATATTCCGTCATTGGTAAGTACGTCTTCCCTTCCATTTATTTTCTATCATTGGCATCAGAGACTGAGTTTAGATTCATGAAAAATAGTTTTCCGCTACAAATTTTTTTTCTGAGTTTCATAATTTGCATACTGTGTATATTTTTCTTATGAGTTTTTTTTGTATAATTAGTATACTGTTTATACTCATGAGATAAGTAAATAGGATTCGGTAAAGGTGATCTAAAAAATTTAAAATTTTTTACACGGTACAGTTTTAGGGTGCTGTAAGATCATCTCTTTCAAGAAAATAAATATATCATTGTGTAGAGAATACAAAGATGAGATTAAGCCTACTAAAACCGCATTAAAATGAACACTGGATTAGAGAGAAAATACCAGGAAAAGTCACGGTATGCGTAGGAAAAAGAAAAAATTGGGTTTAAATAAATCACAATTTTTTGGATAAAAGGAGACCATCATCATGTAGAGGATGCCGAGACGAGAAAAACGACACCAAGAACGCCTCAAACGGACGCCGGACGGAGGAGAAAACGGCGAAAAACGGTGGCGGGTTCGCGGGTCCGCCACCGGGTCCGTACCGGGTCGGGTTGACCCGGCGGGAGGTCAGGGATGACCTCAGCGACGCGTCGTTTTGGCGAAACTGAAAAACGACACGTCGTTTTGACTCACAAAAAAAAAAAAAAAAAAAAATTCTGGGCCGGCAGCAGCTGGCCCTGTAAAAAAAAAATAATAATTAAAAAAAAATTTAATTGGGCCGAGACTTTGGGCCCTTTAAAAAAATTTTTTTTAATTAATTAAAAATTTTTTTTTTTTGGGCCGAGACTTTTGGTCTTTTCCAAAAAAAAAAAAAAAAATTGGGCCGAATTTGGGCCCTTCCCAAAAAAAAAAAAGGGAATTGCTTACAGGGCGCGTGGGGGCGCGTGAAGTGGTATTTTTGGCCACGGTTTGCTTCTAAAAATTGCTAAATTCGAGATCTTCAATTTGATATACTATTTGGCTAGTTTTAAGATAGGTTTGGATCTGTTTAGAGCTATTTCATTATATTTTTTTTAATAATAAAATTTTTTTTATCATTTTAATAATTTCTACTATTTTATTGAAGGAAAAAAAATATATAATGAAGCAAGAGAATTCTGAAAGCACTGAAATAGTTGGATATGGTTCTCCAAGTTATGAGTATTTGGAAGAACTTATTCCAGAAGATGAATTTTTGGATGAAGATCCTAATGAGGTGTTTCTAGAAGGAGAAGAAAATCCTGGGGAACTTCAAGAAGTGTATACAGATCCAAATGGGCCAAAGGAAGATGAAATTGTTTTTGAAAAGCCTAAAATTGAAGATCAAGAAGTAGATCAACCCCTTACCCACTCTGTAGCACAAGACATAGCAAATAGAGATGCGAAAAAAATAAAACATTTAAAAGACTTGTATCCAATTCTTGCAAAGTATTCACACTTTGTGATGAATATGGAAGATGCTGAGTTCTTCGCGAACGTCATCATTAAGTTAAGAGAAAATCTGAATACACAAAACAAGAAATATTCAGATTACACCTGGGTCGATGCTATTAAGAGAGCGATGAAAATATCGAATAGCATTCTTAAGAGAAAAATTGTTAATTTCTGTTTTTCTATTTGATTTATGTATTTGTTATTTATTTATTTTTTTTGTACAACGACTATGTTCTTGTATGTATTCAATATTTTTAATATATATGCTTTATTTGAGTGGGAGCTCTTAAAATAAGTTTTTTTTGAGTTAATTATTCTAGTACTTGTATTAAAATCTTAATAGTAAATAATAGTAACATTAGCATCCGTGTGATGGGAGATACACTTGTGGTCTCCTGATCATGGAACTAATGAAATTATTATTATTCTACTAAGAAATAATACAAGTATATGACATTGTATATTGTACTGTGCTACATGTATATTTAATTAATACATTCTTTAGTTTAGCTCAATAATAGAAATCCTTTATGTGGGATAGTTTCGTAACTGATTTGAAGATGGCAACCAAGAGTATAATGGCTGAGCTAAACAAAGAAGATAAACTAAATGGGGACAATTGGGACATCTGGCACCGAAAGGTTTCCTATATATTGGAAGAACAAGATGCTGTAGAGCCACTGACTATAGTCATGGCACAACCAGAAGCCGGCAATACAGCTCAACATAGGAGAGACCAAGAGGTCTACATGGCCTGGAAAAGGAAGAACAGCATAGCACGTATAACTATGCTGGGCACTATGGCCAATGACCTAATGTGTGAGTATGAAAATATTCAACTGCACAAGCCATGTGGACGGCATTAAAGGATAAGTTTGGAGGTACCTCTACCACCAAACTCAGAAGGCTGACAATTAAGTTTGATACTTATAAGTTAAGGCCGAATACTCCTATGAAACAGCATCTACGAGAGATGACCAGCATGATTAGAGAACTGAAGGAAGCTGGGCATGAATTGTCTGATGAACAGCAGATCCAAGCTGTTATAAGGTCACTCCCTTCAAGTTGGGAACACATGAAAGTCAACTTGACCCATAATGAGAATATAAACACTTTTAGTGATGTGGCGAAACACCTGGAGCTTGAAGATGAACATCTAGAGGCTTACAGAGCATCTGGACAAGCCTATCTGACTGAAGAAGCAGGAACTTCAAACCCTAAGCCCAATTTCAAAAAGGGCAAGAAATATCAAAGAAAGGGTAAGAAGAATGGCCCGAAATTTAAAAAGGGGAATAAACCTTTCAAGAAAAGAGGGAAGAAAGGCGGAAAGAAGAAGAATACTGACCTGAGTAAGGTTAAATGTTATTCCTGCCTGAAAATGGGTCATTTTGCAAGGGATTGCCCTGAGCAAAATGAGCGTGCAAAGGTACTAGTGAATTATGTTAATTCACATATATCTTATGTTTCAAGTACTGTTTTTTTAACAGAAACTATTTCTTCTTCTTGGATAATTGACTCAGGCTCCACAGACCACGTGAGCAGGGATCGAGGATCCTTTACAGAGTACCGTCGGTTGCCAAATCAAAGCAAGTGGCTTTATGTTGGTAACAATGCGAGAATTGAGGTGAAAGGCATAGGAACCTGCAAATTAACTTTGCGAGGTGGAAAAACCTTAATCCTCTATGATGTACTTCATGCACCTGACATCCGACGGAACTTAGTTTCTATTTCCTGCTTATTAATTTATGGGTTTAATGTAAATTTTCATGATAAGGTAGCAGACATTTCATTAAGGACAACCTTTTATGGTTCAGCTTTTCTTTCAAAGAAGTTCTTTGTTATGGACATTGTTGATGTATTTTATATGCATGATTGCTTTGCAGCTTCTTCCAATTCAAATGTTGATATGAATGCTTGGCATGCTAGACTAGGACATATTAATCAAAATAGAATGATTAAACTAGCTAAAGAAGGACTGCTAGGTGAAATTGATAAAATGGAAATGTCCTTGTGTGAGCATTGCCTAGCTGGTAAAGCAACTAGAAAACCATTTGGAACTGGAACTAGGGCAGAAACTCCATTGCAATTAATCCATTCAGATGTTTGTGGTCCTATGAGTGTGAGGACAAAACATGGAGCTGTTTATTTCATCACTTTCATTGATGATTACTCGCGATTTGGTTATGTCTATTTGATGTCATATAAATCTGAAGCACTAGAATGTTTTAGACGATACATGAATTTAGTTGAAAATCAAATGGACAAGAAAATCAAAGCATTAAGAACCGATCGCGGACGTGAATATTTATCGGAACAATTCAAAAAGCTCTGTGAAGAAAAGGGAATAGTGAGGCAACTTACAATTCCTGGCACCCCACAACAAAATGGTGTAGCCGAAAGAAGAAATAGAACATTACTAGACATGGTTAGGTCCATGATGGCACAAGCCAATCTACCCATTTCGTATTGGGGAGATGCAATTTTAACAGCAACCTTCATACTTAACCGTGTGCCTTCAAAATCGGTCACATCAACACCCTATGAGCTATGGACAAATCGGAAGCCGGATTTAAATATTTTAAAACCCTGGGGGTCGGCAGCTTATGTCCATGATACTTCCCACAAATATGGAAAAATAGGTCCAAGAGGGAAGAAATGTATCTTTATTGGATACTCTGAACAATCTAAGGGTTACGTTTTCATTGGAGAAAATCAGGATGGGAGTGTCACTGAAATAGAATCTAGAGATGCAACATTTCTAGAAAACGAATTTCCTAGCAGAGGTGAGGTAGATCGTACTATATTTCTTTATGAGATACATGAAGAAACTGAGGAACAAATTAATATGCCTCAACATCTTAATTCGAGTGGGAGCTCACAAGGACAAGTACAAGATTCTGTTCAAGAACAGAATAACTTACAAGAGATCCCACTGCGAAGAAGTAACAGAGAAAGTGTACCAAAGAGACGTTTCCCAATAGAAGGGACTGCACTTATAGTTACTCCACAAGATTATGATGAGCCTAGTTCAATACATGAGGCTTTATCATGTCCTGCTAGTAATGAATGGAAGAAAGCAATGGAAGAGGAAATGAATTCAATGAGGATAAACCAAGTCTGGGATTTGGTCAATCTTCCATCTGGACGTAAAGCAATTGGGAATAAATGGATTCTCAAAATTAAGAGAAATGCAGATGGATCGATTGAACGATACAAGGCTCGATTAGTAGCAAAAGGGTATACTCAACAGGAAGGTATAGATTATGAAGATACCTTTTCACCTGTTGTGCGTTTTAACTCCATAAGACTAATTCTGGCAATAGTAGCATGTTTAAATTTAGAATTACATCAGATGGATGTAAAAACCGCATTTTTAAATGGTGAACTGGATGAAGAAATCTATATGCAACAGCCATTAGGTTTCATTGAGAAAGGGAAAGAGAATAAAGTCTGCAAGATAAAAAGATCTATTTATGGACTTAAACAATCATCCAGACAGTGGTATTTGAAGTTTCACCAAGCAATAACCTCATACGATTTCCAGATGATCGACGAGGACCACTGTGTATACATCAAGAATTTTGAAAAGAATCTTGTGATATTATCCCTTTATGTGGATGATATACTATTAGCCGGAAATAGTCTAAAATCGATTATAGCTATCAAAGAATGGCTATCTTCGAATTTTGAAATGAAAGACATGGGTGAAGCTGATTATATACTAGGAGTTAAGATTCATAGGGATCGCCCAAGAAAATTAATATCCCTTTCTCAGAAAAATTATATTGAGAAAATTCTTGAGCGATTCAACATGAAAAACTGTAAACCTATGGATACCCCTATTTCAAGAGGAGAAAATCTGAGCCGAGATATGTGTCCTCAGACTGAGTCTGATAAGAAAATGATGGAAAGAGTCCCTTATTCCAGTGCAGTTGGTAGTTTAATGTATGCCATGATGTGTACGAGACCAGACATTTGTTATGCAGTTGGTTTGGTCAGTAGGTACCAGTCAAACCCTGGACTGAAACATTGGAAAGCTGTGAAGAGAATCCTGAGATATTTACAAGGCACAGCAGATTATGCCCTATGTTATCAAGGAAGCGATTTACGTTTGGTAGGATACTCCGATGCAGATTGGGGAGGAGATCTAGATGAGCGCAAATCGACTTCTGGATATGTTTTTCTACTAAACAATGGAGCTATATCTTGGTGTAGCAAGAAACAGACTTGTATTGCTTTGTCTACCATGGAAGCAGAGTTTGTTGCATGTTCTGCAGCAGTACAAGAAGCAGTATGGTTGAAAAGATTCATAAAACACTTAGGGATCATTGGTGATAAATTGGATCCAATTTTGATAAACTGTGATAGTGAGGCTGCCATTGCCTACACTAAAGATCCCAAGTATCATAGTAAGACAAAGCACATAGACACCAAGTATAATTTTGTAAGAGATGCCATAGCACAGAAAAGTGTTACAATTCGCCATGTTCCTACACGTCAAATGATTGCTGATCCCTTCACCAAGCCAATACCGAGAGATATATATGTTGATCATGTAAAATCACTTGGTATTCGTAGGATATGATGTAACACAAATCTATGTAATGATCAATTATATGAATAAGATTAAGTGCATTTTTTTCTATAATTGAGTCATTCGAGTACATATACTTATGAAAAATATACAATGTCTAGTATGTCGTACATGTTGATAAGGTTGGCTTCCTCACACGAGCAACTGCCTTTGATACTCATGAAGAGTGTGCAAAGATGAGACATCTTTTGTATTTACTGGCAAATCTGTAAGAGAGCAGATATGACAGTCAAACAATACAAAATAAGTCGCCCTGACAAAAGAAGAGAATAGGTCAGGATGAGATCCAATAAATATAAATTTTGGATTGAATTATGGATACCCACAATCCATAATACATGTAACCAGATGAGAATTCTCCAACAAAGACGTTATGATAAGTGGAAGGATTGGTGGAATTCGGGTTAGACACTGTGTGTGTTTGAACTTAAATCTGTACGATGTTAACAACAAATACAAAATCGACATACGCTCTTATGTAATAAGAGTAACATCGTAGCATGCAATTCATACTGCATGTGTTTTTTTATATAAAACCGCAATTGGGAAGTAAGTGAATAGATCCCTGCTTCATTACTGTGTGAGTCCCAGAGAGAAATAAAATCTCTCATTAATGTCCTTATGACTTTGACATTTTTCATGGAAAATGATTCAATGTTGGCTACTTTAGCATATATCCAATGGTCATGATAAATTCGATCTAAAGGTCTTATGCTAGGAAAGCAATTGTTTCATATTGAAATGAAATATGGGCGAAAGGAAGATTATCTGAATATATACACACTTATACTAGTGTTTAAGACATGTCCGTTAAGAAGTTATGGTATTAACATCTTAAGCGTAGACACTAAGTATACAAGAGTAAGGCGATCTAAGTTCGTATATAAAACTTATGAGGGATTAGATTTGCCATTGATGAAGTGTATATGGATAAATCTAGGATATTCAAGGCATAATTCATAAATAAAATAAATGTGAAATACATAAGGTAATTCTATACTGGTCCTTGAAAAGGATTTCTAGTATAAGAATAACTAATTATAGACGTCATGCCCATGCGGTCACGGTAGAACACCTAGTATGAAATGGAAAGGAAGAATTGTAAGAGGTTAACCCATCAAGTGTGAGTGGGAGATGTTGGGCTACACCCTTGATGGGTATAGAGCCCAAACAAAAAGGGCATAGGCCCAAAATAAATTAATTATTTTTTTAGTGTTTATTATTTTAAGAAGAGAGGGAGGGAACAGTTAATAAGAACCGCTCCCTCACACCGCACTAAAGAGATTTTGAAGCGATCGTGTTAGTGTGGGAAAAAGTGAGAAACACATCATTTTTTTTTGAAAGCTCTCTCTTCCAGAAAAGTAACGGTGAATTGTCGCTGAAATTAGTTCTCTCTTGCTGTAACTTCTCTCTCTGAAAAATACACTTTCACTCTCTTCATCTGAATTCTTTCCGGTGTGTATCTACGGTGAATCAGTAAATAAAGTCCGAGTGATTTTGTTTCTACCGCCTGGAACTCTTCATCCTCTCCAAGTGGAAGAATATTCCGTCATTGGTAAGTACGTCTTCCCTTCCATTTATTTTCTATCATTAACAATGAATACTTTGAAGTTATGCACAAAGCTAACAAGTAACTTAAAATTTAACAAAATATTATTATATTTTATTATAATATTCTTATTAAGTACTCTTTAATACTTGTCTCATTCTTCATTATTGTTAAAGAAAAAAATTGTCAAAAATATAATTTATATTATCTTGAAATTCTAAAGTAACAATTCTTTAAAAAATAAAATAAAATATCCAAATGTTAATTGTTTGAAAAGGGAGAGAGTAATTTAATTTCTAAGAACGCCAATCACAAAATTTGAAGGCCTGGCTAACAATACACAAGTTATTTGCTTGCAAGACTTCAATGAAGTGTTGCATTAGTATTGGTTCATGGGGCAGATATTCTTATTCTTGATGGGGTGTGATGTCAAGAATTTTGAAGTCAAATGTTCATCCATGTGGAACAATAGGGTTGGTTCTTGCTTAGATAAGCTTCATCAATTAATGTTTTACAATGTGCCACAATAAAATATTGATGATGGCAGGCTTGGATGTTCGTAAGATTATTATAAAATCATAGAAACTCTCCTTTTAATAAGTTTTGGGAATGCTGAAAATAAAATAAATAATTATTAAGATATATATATATATATAAATTGGATCACCAAAGAATAAAATAAAGTTTTACTTAAATCCTATCCTATTAAAATTAATTATCAGTATCAATATCATCCATATCAAATATTGAATTTATAGCAAATTGCATGGTTAATATAACCCAACCTCTAAATTCTATACAATGCCAAAAATAAAACTAAATTAGGTTATTTATTCTGCATTTATTATACTTGATATTTCTGTTTAAGAAATTATATTCATTTTCAACATTTTATATCATAAAATTTCTATTTAGTGACAAAAAAGTTACATTATATGAAAATATAATTTTGTGATAGTAAATAACTTTTGTAAGCAAGGAAATATATTAAATTTTTTTAAAAGAAATGCATATTATAAAAACTAATGCAAAAAAAGATAAACTAAAAAAACCAACAAGCATGTTGCTTATCTGAATACCAGAGAGTTGTGCTAATTTAATTAGTGATTTTGTGTTTAAGTTCTAGATATACAACTATGTTAAATACCATTTGTTCAAAAAGTTTCACTGCTCTTATATTTCTATATAACTCGATCCGAATTATTATATGAAAATATAATTTTGTGACAGTAAATAATTTTTGTAAGCAAGGAAATATATTAAATGTTTTTTAAAAGAAATGCATATTATAAAAACTAATGTAATAAAAGATAAACTAAAAAACCAACAAGCTTGTTGCTTAACTGAATAGAGCCTTGTGCTAGTGACTAATTTAATTAGCGGTTTTGTGTTTGAGTTTAGGTATACAACTTTGTTTAATACTACTTGTTTAGAAAGTTTGCCGCTCTTATACTACAGCCCAACTTTATTTGAATTAATTAAAATCCGTAACTTTCTAGATATTTGATAGTTTGATAAAAAAATAAAATAAAAAATTTAGATGATTTTGGTCAAAGTTATCATTTATGTATTTTTTGAAATTAACACTAGTATATCTTAAAGTTATTATTCATATTTTTGTGAAATAAACTAATAATGATTTTGACAACCATTAACCATGGCTATAATTCTATGTTCTTTAAAATACTTTCTATTTAATATGGATATGTGTCAATTTCCTTATAATTTAGCCAAAAGTCTACAATTTAATCTAAACCTAATCAGTGGGCCACATAAAAAGTCTAAACCTAATCTATATTAATCAAAGAAGGACATAAAAGTAAATTGACTTTGGATATAATAAATGAAACTACTTCCTATGTGCCATATTATAAGACATTTTATATGACAAGTTTTTGATTCAAAATATAAGATATTAAATATTTTTTTTCTCATTTCACCCCTATCTTTAATGCTTCCATACTTTTTATTTATAATTCTATAATAATAATAGAATAGGGTATTTAATAAAGGTAAAATAGAAAATATAAATATTTCTTGCATTGATTTCTGCTAAAAAAATTATTTTCTTAATATGCGTGTAATTAATATAAAATATCTTATAATATGATTCGGAAGTAGTATATTTTAGGGAGGGGCTCATGACAAAGATTTCTCATTAAATATAGCCAGTTAAAGCTCTTAAATTACTGGCCAAAACCACCTCTTACATTATTATGCATTAATAATATCTTCGTATTAATTTAAAGATTCTATTATTATTGAGACAAGTACATAATTAATATGTACTAATCTTCTCCAAGAAAAACTATATATATATATAGTATTTAATTTAATTGTAAATAAATTCTAACACCGTTCAAATTGTCACCAGTGGTAAGCTCATGTCCAATAGCAAAGTTAATTTTTCATTTTTCAGTCATTTTCAAGTTTTATATATAAAACAAACCGAATCTAATTAACAGTTCGAGAGTATAGTGTCGGGCCAAGGATACTTTGGTCAAATAAAAAAGTAATAAAATATTACAAATAAATAAATCGTCATAAAAAAATGGAGTGGATACTGGATATGTGTCCTCAGAACGTTTGACAAAAAAATGAGTTACTAGATAGAAAGGAGGAAAGAAGAAACTGGAAAACGCTGAACAGTATCATAGCAAGAGAACTTGAGAGAGAGACAGAGCGAGAAAGTTAGAGAAAATCTGAAGAAAATTAACCAGTTAATCCGATCTTTCGTTCTTTCTTTCTGTCAGTTTTTAAGAGGGAAAATCTTTTACGGATTGAAGCTGAAGGTTAAGTACCATGAAAGAGCAGTGGCCCGATTTTGATCAGCAACGCTTGCAGGTTAGTGGGAGGAAACGACGGTTATGTTTTTAACTTTTGATCATTCGTTTCAACGTTTGGATTTGATGTTGTTTTAGATTGAACTTAGATTAGATTCTTACTTTCCTTTTTTTCCTTTTTCCTTTTGCCGTTATTAGAAATGGTGTTGTTGGTGTTAACCATTAAGTTTAATTTATTTAAGGTTTAAATGTTGTGATGATTTAATTTTTCGCAACTGGAGCTTTATCGGATTAGATCTGATCATTCTTCAGAATTAGTTTTTTTGTTTGTTGAATGCTTTCGAATTTTTCTTTCGGTTACATTATGCTAATCGTTATGGGTATTATGCTGTGTTTTCTGCGTTCCATCTTGTCTTTGTTCTTGACGAATTCTTATTGGGTTATATGTTCTTGAAGGAAATTAGCAACACCGGAGTGACGTATCCAGAAGGCAGCAAATAGTAGAACCTGTGGGACTTGTCAAAGTCATTCATGGCGTCTGCTAGCCTTGGAAATGGTGGGGCCAGTAGTTCAAGGTCTGTTAATGGCTTCAGGGGTTCATCTAGTTCAGTGGATTGGCTTGGGAGAGAGATGCTTGAATTGAGGTTGAGGGACAAGATTGATCATGATGAGGACAGAGTAAGTTTCTGTATTTTCATACATGGTTATCATCTTTTAGATACTTGGATTTCTTATATCAATTGCTGAAATCTTATTTTAAGCTTGGATTGTCTTCCAGATGAGTTTGGAATTAAAGGAATCACTTTTTATCAGTTTGGAAGTGATTCCTTCACACCAAGGGCACTTAATGTGATTTAAGAAGTGACTGCTGCTAGAACTTACCATCTGTGGATTTTGATTTTGTTTTCTTAGCTTTTCTTGTTCTTAGGTGTTACTATTTGTATTTTTCAGGATAGTGAGCCTGACATCATTGATGGTGTTGGTGCCGAAACAGGACATGTGATAAGAACTAGCATTGGTGGTCGAAATGGTCAATCTAGGCAGGTCAAACTTTTTTTGCGGTTATTTATCTGATCATAAGTGAATTATTAGCTGGTGACAACATCCCTGATGTATGCTTTGTTTGAGTTCATAGAATGTCAGCTACATTGCAGAACACGTGGTTGGAACAGGCTCTTTTGGTGTTGTCTTTCAGGTGAGGGAGAGCCACATTGTTTTTCTCTTGATATCTTTTGATCATGCTTTTTAATGACAATATACTTGTAATTTTACTCACTTTAATGGCTTTATTAGGCAAAATGTAGAGAAACTGGAGAAATTGTAGCCATCAAGAAGGTTCTCCAAGACAAGCGCTACAAGAACAGGGAGTTACAGATTATGCAAATGTTGGATCATCCAAATATTGTTGCCCTGAAGCATTGCTTCTTTTCAACAACTGACAAAGAAGAGCTTTACTTGAATCTTGTGCTTGAATATGTTCCTGAAACTGTTCACCGTATTGCAAGGAACCATAGCAGGATGAACCAGCGAATTCCTTTATTAAACGTTAAGCTTTATACCTACCAGGTATGCCATTGCTTGTTTCTCTGTTTGATCTGGAGTGGAAACAGTTAACAATAGGGAGAGATAACCCTCCAAAGTTTTAGATGATTACAAACATACAAATAACCCTTATAAAGAAACGTATTCTCCCAAATAATATATGATTATTCCCTGAAGAGCTAATTCATCCCTTCTAAAATTTGAACCCTGCTTAATTTTTTGTTTCACACTTTTCTCAGCCTTATATTGCCCCATCTGAACACCTTTGAGTCGAGCTTCACTGATGATTTCATTTTATTTTAGTATTTGCTTCTGAACTTACGAATTGTGGACATTGCATTTGTATTTTGGAAAAAGACTTTCAAAAGAAGGAAAACCCAAGAGTGATAATGTGGTTTACACATTTTAAATCTCCAGCATTTTTTTATCTGTTGTTATTGCTGTTATTATGTTTTTCTTATGTGTCTTGTTGCAGATTTGCAGGGCCCTTGCTTATATACATAATTGTATTGGAATATGTCATCGTGACATAAAACTCAGAACTTACTAGTAAGACATCCCATTGAGCTATTGATTCTGATGTGATATTGAGTGCTACAAAGTGTCATTCCTTGTCAAAAGTTCCGGCATGCTCATACAATCTTTAAGAAGTGTTTGAAATTTTGTTTATACTCTAAATCTAAATAAATGAACAGTTACACACTGAAGGGAACATTGCTGAAATGAGATTAAGAAAACATTCAGTTTGTTCTGTTCATATCCATCTGATACCCAAATAATGCATACTGGCACCCTTATATTTCTGCATTAGCGAAGGAGAATTAATTTCCCTCAAAAGGCTTTATAACTGTAATTTTTTTTTGCTAGCATAATTATAATCAAATCATTAGGTAATGTTTTTGAACTTCTCACTGAAATTAGTCTTATGACGTATGGTTTTAGGAAACCTGATTTTACCTTACACTATTTTAAAATTATTCATGTTGTCACATGTTGATGCAAAAATATTTAGTCCATTTTACCTTATACTCTTATGTCATTTTTAGTTGGTTAAAACTATTGATGATGCTTTTTATTTGAATTTTCTATCTTTCACTATTTAAGTGTTATACATTTCCTTTTAAAGTATTTTTTGCCCTAATGTAATTTATATATAAGAGTTTCCTTAGAACCTAACCAATAATTACAAAAGTATGAACTGCTGAAGAAAAGTTTGACTCTGAGGAATTGTTCGTTGTAAATTCATTTTAAAAACTCATTCATGAGAATTTACAGTCTTCTAGACAAACTTGAGGTGGAATGTCTCAGTGTTTTTGTTTCTTGTAGTTGTGTTTTACTATTTTATGTGAGGAATGAGCAGAGTAGTGATTCAATACGTGAGGAACCACTATTGAGCTCTGACTTGATGGGAGGTGCAGGTGCTAGATATTTTTGGAATAATTAAATACATCACGTTCTTCCCTCTTTAGCCTTTACCATTGCCATACCTTGCTGGAAGATTTACTTTTACTTTTGCAAAGTTATTGGAGGAGAGCATTGGATAGACCTCATTGGATATTTAGGTTTAGGAGCCTGCAGTCAACTCAATGTCATGTAGGGATCATTATAATTTGAAGTTTGGCTTAACATTAAAAAGGAAAAATGAAAAGATGCTAGAATATGTGCATTTATATATTAGTAAATGCATGTGAGCATCAGTTGCTATTTGTTTTGTTGTGCTCAAATGCATGTTGCTTATGGCAGGTGAACCCACATACACATCAGCTCAAACTTTGTGATTTTGGAAGTGCAAAAGTGTTGGTGAGATATTTAGCCCACTGATGTTTGCTGGAAGCATTTATTTCTTTACTCAGGTTTTAATCATATTTATTATTCTTCAGGTGAAAGGAGAACCAAATGTGTCTTATATCTGTTCAAGATACTATCGTGCTCCAGAGCTTATATTTGGTGCCACTGAGTACACAACTGCCATAGATATATGGTCAACTGGTTGTGTGATGGCTGAACTACTTCTTGGACAGGTAAGACACACGCATGCACCTACACACATCCCTCGTTTTTTGTCCTTGTCATTTTTGTTGTCATTGAAGTCCAACTTATTTTGCAGCCTTTGTTTCCCGGAGAAAGTGGAGTTGATCAACTAGTTGAAATCATCAAGGTGAGGGGTCAACTCTCTTTTGTCATTTGGGCTAGTAGATTCATCTTTTACCAGCCATACATTGCAAAAGCCTGGATTACTATCTTAGATTTATGTAATACTTGCAATAAATTATGTAAAGCTTTTTGGTAGACTGAATAAATTTGGTCATTTTAATATGAAATGATAAATATTCTGAAAATTTTCACATTTTCTTCACGTCAGTGCAAAATGAAAGGAGAATTTAACATATTTGTGCCATGCTTTCCACTTTTCTGCTTTAAGTTGCACTTTTATACTTGATTGTTTCTTCCTAATATGAGCAAGCTGGTGGTATAAAGGAGAAGCTGCTTTTGTTCAGGTTTTGGGAACTCCAACCCGGGAAGAGATAAAATGCATGAACCCAAATTATACTGAATTTAAGTTTCCGCAAATAAAACCTCATCCATGGCACAAGGTCTGTTCTGTCTTGTCCTCTGCTTACATAATTTAATTTGTTGCAAATGCTCTCAGTAATTCAGGATTTTCATTAAATCCCTTCGTTCTCATTCTTTTCCAAGGTAATCATGATTTTAACTATTTTTGAGCATGTGCTTGATACTTCCTACTAAATGTTTTTTATCAGCAATCAGCATGGTTTGTCTGATGGAATTATGCTTATTTTTCTATGGTTTTGTAAAGAGATTGACAAAACTGACTGATTAAAATGTTAAATTGAGCGTCTTGTGTTCAGAATGCCCCTTATGAGGTTTAGAGAAAGCATTTTATCAGATAGATGGGATCATGGGAAGCATAATCCAAACTAAAGTTCAATAATCCCCCTTAAAAAAATTTTTTTTTTTTTTTTTTTACTTGGTTCATTATAAAAGTAAAATTGTTATTATTGAGGAAGGAAGCTTATTCATATCATTCAATGGTACATGCTACGGAAGGATGCTAATCAATATAGCTAATTTGTGATGGTATTAGATAGCGTTAATTGCAGATCAAGAATCATACGATCCCTTTGCTGATATTGAACAGAATGGTCTATAGATTTTGTGCATTACTGACACTTCCTAGTCCAGGGATGCCAAGATGAGGCAACATTGTTTTCAGAATTCAGAGACGTGGTGTGGTCTACATTTTCTTAACACACACACACACACACACACACACACAGTTCTGGTTGCCCATTGGTTGATGTGGGAGGTCTTATAGACATCCCAAAATTAGGAATAGGAAATTTATTTCAATATGGTTGCAAATTAGTATCGTTATTATATGTAGATGTGAACCTATTTGTTTTGAGCTTTCGCAAATTTTGGTATAACTTTTGTGCTTGTGTTGATATTCATTGCCTAAAATGAATCTTCTTGGCACTGGGAACATATACCTAGATTTCCTTCCATATCTGACAGGTCTTTCAGAAACGTCTACCCCCAGAAGCCGTTGACCTTGTATGCAGATTCTTTCAGTACTCTCCCAATTTACGATGCACTGCTGTAAGTTTAACATCTCTGTGTCTGTCTTCTGTTTTTTTTTTCTTTGTTGTGATCATGGATGTAGAATATTTTTATAATACTATTTGAAGCTTGCCATTTTATGGTACTGCAGTTGGAAGCTTGCATTCATCCCTTCTTCGATGAATTAAGGGACCCAAACACCCGCCTTCCTAATGGCCGCCCACTTCCTCCTTTGTTTAATTTTAAATCTCAGGGTGAGTTCCAGAATTACTACCTAATAGATTACAGGAGTGCTTTGGAAAATGCTTTATCTGAAGCAATAAACCAGTTAATGAGTTTGCTTGCGACAGAAACATGTTTACTACATCGCTATAAATGAAGATAAGCCTTATGCTTTTGGTTTTCATTTCTTTATTATGTATGCTTTATCAGGGATCAGTTGAACCCAAAAACTGATGTTAAGCAAAGGAAATAATTGTTTTGTAATTTCTGACATGTCCCTCCATACAAAAATCCTTCGGACATGGAGGAAAGATGAATCCATCATACCTTGTTCTTGTGTTTGTGCTGCAACCCATTTAAGCATATGGAGTTGGTAATAATCAAACTCCAACCATTTGGTCACAGAGGCTTTTTTTTCTTCTTGGTAAGTGGTCATGGAGGCTTTTGATACCATATTAAGTACCATTGCAACTCAAGGGTTAGTTAGGTGAAGTCCAATGAACTTGATCAGTTGCAGTGCTGAGGAAGGAAATTAACTATGGTAAATGTAATTGGCACTTTCAACCTCCATATTGAACTCGTGAAAAAATTTGATAGGACTTATTGTAAAACTAGTTTATGCATGCATTGGTACTCGGAAAAAAATATTTTTGAGTATAACGTATGTATTTAAAAATGAATATTTGATGTCTAAAATTTGAGATAAAATCATTTAGTAGCTCTAAACGTGTGAATTGGAACATCATAGTTTTTGAGTATTAAAGCCATACAAAAATTTTTGAGTGTTGAGTTAAAATCTCATAACTTTGTACCAAAGTTGGGATTTTGTCATTGTTGGTTTATGGCCTCCTTGACTTCTATATGTTATTATTGCAGAGCTCGCAGGTATACCACCTGATATTGTCAATCGGCTTATTCCAGAGCATGCTCGTAAGCAGAACTTATTTATGGCTTTGAACACCTAGCAACTTTTACCAAACTCTGTTTTATCCAGTTGTTATTTCTTACCAGGCTGTAAATCATCTGGTGCTTCTGAGAAAGAATTTCACAGAAAGAGTTCATAGGTAAACATGAAAAAGTTGCTGTTTCTGAATATGTAGTCCATGGAGTTGTTTTCTGTTATTGCTGGAGAGACTGCTATTTCTTGTATATCTCTATCTGAGACAAGTAATAGTGATGAGTTTTGGAAGAAGATAAGAGGTATGAGTTTGTATATGTGTAAATTATAATATTGATACACCTTGAATTGTGCCCTCAACCCATCCCCATTAATTTTGATGTCATGTTTTTGTTTAAAAAATTCAAGATGAGATGCTTCAGGGCTTAATGGATAACCCTGTTTATCTTGTGTTCTTCTGAGCAATTGTTGTCCGTTTCCATTTTGGATTGGGTCAAAGCAAGTAGTTTTTGAAGCCTAATAATAATAACCCCTCTAATTTTCCGCTCGAGTTGATCATCATTTGCAGGAGTGCTTACGGGTAAAGTAATAAAACTCTTATTTCTTAATATATGGGAGAGACCAAGGAGGTAGAGACAGTGATGAAATTGTTATATTTCCATTTTCCCCCCTTCTTTTTGGGCTGAGAAACTGCTAACATTCCAGAGTTAGCATATTACCACATGCTAGCGTTTGGTGAAAACCATGTATTAGTGGAGAGCTTGTTAGATAACCTTTCTGAATCCGCCGAGTTTACCTAATTAAGATAAATTAGCACCATTCTAGCCCCCACAATTACACCAAAAATAAAGAAATGAATAATTGCATTAGTTTTATGAAAATAATAAAACTCATTTTAATTTTGTATCTGTGCACGTCTAGTGATGATGTTGAGTGAGATATAATAATTTAAATTTATATCGTGTTTAAATGGAGGAGAGGGGAGGGAAGAAATTTTAATGAAAGAAAGGAAAAGGTTTTAATGACTTTTGTTTGGTTGGGTTAAAAAGATGAAATATATTTTAATGATTTTTTTATTTGGTTTAGGAGAGAAAGGGGTTATTTATTTATTTATTTTTTGGTGTGAAGGAGGGGAGCTATTTATTATAGATGTGAGAAGGTAATATAATACTTAGGTCAGATTTGTAATATTGTAAATATGGGAAGGTAATATAGTCCATATGTGTCAAATTTATATATCTTCCCCCTCCCTAGTAAGAAAAAAAAAAAAATCCTAATTTGAAGGGAAGGGGAAAGAAAAAAATAACTTTTGCCTCCCCTCCCTTCCAATTTTTCCAACCCAACTTGAAAATCCCAACCATACAATGCTTAATTAGGATTTTAAATTTATTTCATGTAGTGTTTAATTTAAATGGAAAAGAGATGAGATGAGAGATTTTAATTAAAGGGGAGAGAGGAAAGGGGAGGAAAGAGAACTCTCCTACCTTCATTTCTCCTAAGAAAAACCTTAACCAAACGTATTTTAGATTCATAAAAATGTGATAAACAACTAATTTACCAGGCTTGTAATCTCCTTCTCATGTTTATTTTTTTGGCCAAAATTTCCTTCTCACATTGCCGTTATCTTTTTCTTCCTTCAATTTGAGTCCTCTTTATTAGATTGTCTCTCCTTTTATCTCTATTTAAATTTCTGATTGTTTGACATTTTTTTTCGATATACGATAGTTTGACATTTTTGATAACTCATATCAATTCCCAAATATATTGCTAAAGACACTGCATTTTAGGCTTATGAAATTTGATCATGGATTTGAAAGACAAAATAAATAAATAAATAAATAAATAAAATAAAAAAGAAAGAAAAAGAAAAAAAAGTTCTATAGTTAATAGTGGTAACTGGTAATTTAATGTTCCATGACTAACTATTTGAGCCCTTGAAATTGATCAAACGACCCGGAATTAAATGGAGAGAGGAATATGCATTCCAATGGAGAGAATTCAGTTTCGAATTTTTTGGTGGGGAGTAATTTCCTGGAGTGCATGCAACATGATTTTGAGTTTTTTTTCTTTTTCTAAAAATTCTTGAAATTAAACATATTTTTTCTGTACAGTATAAAAAATTTAAAATAAATTTTATTACTTATAACTTATAAATAGTGTAATTTAATATATATATATATATGTATAATATTATGCTTTATGCTTTAGACTGTGTTATGCATTTGTGCTAGGCTTGGAATTCAGAAAATGTTTAAACACACGACAGACACCAAGGAGACCATATTTTGATTGACCTAAAAGTGAAAATCACTTCTCATTGGCCTTAGGTATGATCTACTCACTCAGATGATGATTATTAGACATCAACTGAGAGAGAGATTTTAGGACGTGACTTACAAAATGGAAAAAATACAATAAGTCACTGTACATAAGAGATAAAAAATCCCACAAGGAACATTTTATTGTCACGAATGATGAACAGTGAATATGCTTCTACCCCAAAATTACAGATTTTAAAGTTTATATACTATTCATAGTTTATAAATGCCAGTCTGGGTACTACCCACGTAATGGCATTGAAGGTTTTCTTTAACAAACTTCAAAAAATTTTGGCCTATTTGACTAGTTAGATCGGAACCTACAAGGTCTAGTTTGGATATAAATGATGACTAGCTATCTTTAGAACCAATGAAAAATTGGTTAAACCGAATATGAAATAGATAAATTATCTTTTAGTTTTTAAGATAAAATAATATTATTTTTAGTAATAAGTAGTATTATTTTTTGTATAAATTTTTTTCTATTTTATAGTATTATATAAGTATTATTATGATACATAATTATTAATAATGATAAATTTACTTAACAAATAATATGAAAATTAAATATTAATTGATTATTTTGAATTCAAAATATGATTATAGATAAATATTAACTTGTTTAAATTTTAAGATTAGGCTTTGAAACTTATTAATAATAATATTTTTAATTTTTTATATAACATATATAATTAAAAAATTATTAAATTTATTATCACCGGTTTTATTTTAATTGAATTACAATTAAACCATTGAATTTTAAACCCGTTTCTTGATTGATTCAATCTCCGATCTAATTTTTTGAACTTTGCTCTTTAAAAACTAGCCATTCTAGTTTATAATTCTTGCAGGTGATCACAGAAGTTCTCTAAACAAAAATAGAAACCGTAGACAAGTAAAACAAAAGATGCTAGGGCGCGTTTCCAATATAAGAATTTCGCCATGAGAATGTCGCCTAGTGGGTAAAATAATTGAAAAAGACATTTTTGGCCACTAATTAAAATAACGTTGGGATAAGGAATTACTGAACTAGAGCTAAAATATAGTGGCAAAAAAATAGGGCTAAAATATTTATTATAACTTCTCTTCCTTTTTATTACTTTATTACTTTAATTTTACTCTTTCATAAAAAATGATTATCTAATTTTTAAATTCTCTGTCAGTTTTTTTTTAATTATAGATGTCCAAGTTAAAAAAAATAAATTGCTACCAACAGGTTAAGTTAAGTGATGAGGGACTCAACACTCTTAAATAAGATCTTGAATTCGAATCTTATAAATGAAAAAATTATATTAGGCAAACTACTTATTTGAACCCAAAAATGCTAAAATAGATAACTATATATATATATATATAGTTATAAAGAATAAATTACCACTATTCACACTCTACCTCATTCTTGCCACTTAAGTTAGTCCTAGGTTGCTCATATCTTTGTAATAAATATTTGAAATGAGTTAAAATTTAATGAGTTTAAATAAGAGTGTTTGGAAAAATTATGAATACTTTTGAAAAATTTAAGACTATTAACTAATTTTAAAAAATTTTCTTGGATTATATGAATTGCTTAAAAATATGCTATTTGATATTTCCTCCGTTCCAAAATATAAAATATTTTTATCATATGTTTTGTTTTTAGACGTAAGAGATAAATGACTTTTGTCTAATAAATTAATATTTTTTTAATTTTACTATTAATTAAATTAGACTTATTATTATAAGGTATGAGTTAAAATAGAATTAAGTGAGAAGATTAAATTAGGATTTTTTTTGAAAAAAATTCCCTTTATGACATATTTAAAATGTCTATTTATTTTCTTGTTTTGGATAATTTAGTTATTTATTTCTTATATTTTAAAATGGAGGGAGTCCTTCCATACCATATTAAATTCAAAGATAGTTGGGCTTAATTGGAAATAATTCTTTCAACTTAATTTTTTTTTTCTAATCATAAGATTCAAATCCTCAACCTCATTTAAAGAGAATCAAATTTCTTCCACTTGAACTAATCAAAATTTTTTTTTGGTAAAATAATTGTGGGCTAAGCCCAAAGAAAACGCATTACATCGTAGTAGGGACAAGTCCCAAATGATCCTGCAGTACAATAATACCACCTATAAAATCAGGTGGATATCTTAGAAAATCATTGCTAATACAATTCAACCTAGCAAATCTAGTCAGAGCATCAGTAAGACAATTAGCTTCTCTATTAACATATGTAATTTTCACTTGCCAGTGTCTACGTAGAAGCTCTTTAATTACCCTCATAGTGTTGCTAACCTCGAGCATACCTGGTAGATCTTGATCTTTCAAAACATCATTCACAAGGGATAGAGAATTGGATCAACTTCTACCCTTCTACATCCAATCTCCCAAGCAAATTTAAGACCTTCAACTATTCCCCCAGCCTCAGCTTCACATAGCTCGAGCAATTACCAATCCACTTATAAAAACCACCAACCCAGCAGGTATTTTCATCTCTCAACACTCCCCCACAACTAGTAGAATGAATTTCTACACATACTGAATCATCAACATTAATTTTAAACCATCCTCTATGAGGAATAGTCCAATGCTCATTACTAGCAGTAGTAGACGTGACCATAATTTGGGTTCTTCTTTCATAGTCTATCTTCATCCTCTCATGAAGCATGATGATTTCCATGGCACGATTATTTTTTCTCAGAAAAGAGGCATCAAAACATTCCTTGTTTTAGCCCACTCATTCTTTGTAGATCCCATTGGCCGTTCCCATCAACCCATTCATACACCTTTAAGTTGGAATGGAAACTAGCATGGTTCAGGTCCACAAAATTCATCAATTTGATGCCTTCTTTAACCCATTGATCTTAAAAAAAACTCACAGTTTGCCCATTTCCCACAACCCATTTTATTCCTTGCTGAATAATAGGCCATTGATTACATAAGAATTTCCACAAGCCAGAATCAGGTTGCTTAGCCAACCAGCCCTATTCATTGATTCCACGCTCTCTATATTTTTTATTCAGAACAGTTTTCCACAAAGCATGATTTCCATATTCGAGTCTCCAACATAGCTTAGCACCACAAACTTTATTAAAATTTGTAAGGTCTCTAAAACCAAGTCCACCAAGATGTTTTGGTTTGCACATAGTCGCCTAACTTACTAAATGAAGTTTCTTTTCATTCGGCTCATCTCCCCAGACAAACTCACGTTGGATGTGCTCCACCTTTTTGCTTTATATCCACCGGGATTTGCATAGCTTGCATGGTATAAATCGGGATTGCCCCGATAACAGATTTTGCTAATGTAATTCTTCCAGCTCTAGATAAACATTTTGCTTTCTAACCTGCCAATTTAGAGTGCACTTTGTCAATAATAAAGTTAAAATCTTTTTTCCTTTTCCTACCTCCATGAAGAGGGACTCCAAGGTATCTTCCAAGATCTGAACAAATTTTGAATCCCAACTCCTGTTGCACTTCTTTCTTTTTTGTTGAGAAACATTCCCTGAAAAGAAAACAATAGATTTACTTATGTTAACTTTCTAGCTTGAAATTTCACAAAAACTACTCAAACAATTCATTAAAATTCTAGCTTGTTCAACAGAGGCTTCACACAAAAGTAATAAATATCAGCAAACATTCAATGAGAAATCAAAGGACCATTTTTAGTTACTCGAAAAATTTTCCACCTGTTAGAATCAACCTCATCACATATTAGATGTGAAAGTTTATACATACACATAACAAAAAGGTAGGAGGCAAGTGGGTCACCTTGCCATAAACCTCTTGAAGGGTTAAAAAAAGAAGTCTGATTACCTTTCCATAAAACATTGAAAGAACTTCTGGTAATGCATCTCATCACAGCATCGTGAGATTTATTATCAAAGCCTATATTGTTGAGTACCTTATTAATAAAGCTCGACCTCATTCTATCGTAGGCTTTTTCAAAGTCTATCTTTATAGCACAAAAACCCCTTCCTCCTCTACATTTGTTCATAGAGTGAATTACCTCATTGGCTATAATAATATTGTCTTGAATGCATTTGCCTGGAATGAAACTTGATTGATATGGTGAAATTAAAGCTTCCATGCATGGCTTCAACCTGTTAACAATAACTTTAGTTAGACATTTATACGGGACATTACTTAAAGATATAGGACGAAATTGAGTAACAAATTCAGGATTTTTAATTTTAGGAATCAAAGTGAGTAAAGTTTTGTTTTCCTCCCTCATATCCTGGATTCCTTCAAAAGCTGCAATCACAAACTGCACAGCACTCCTTCCTATAGTTTCCCAACTTTTTAGAAAAATATAGGAGGAAAACCATCAATGCCTGGAGCTTTATAGCCTCCCATTGCAAACAAGGCTCTTCTAACCTCTTCATGGCTAGGTTGCTTGGATAACTGGTTCAACTGGTCTTCTTCAATACAAGGAAAATTTGTTGCAGTAGATATATACATCACATCACTAACTTCTTCAGAGAATAACTTTTTGAAATAGTCAACAATTTGTTCTTCTAATTTCTGCTCATCTTGAATCCACAAACCATTCTCATCCTTCAATGTCATAATTCTGTTGGCTCTACTTCTACAAGTGGATTTAATGTGGTAGTATCTTGTATTTTTGTCCCCCTGTGAAATCCACTGTGTTCTTGCTTTCTGAAACCAAAGCAATTCCTCTTGCAATAGGATTTTTTCTATTTCTTCATTCAACTGTTTCTCAATTTCGAGATGTTTAGCATAGGGATAGCAGTTGGCACTTTGGATACCCTTTAATCTTGATAGAATAATGTTCTTTCGCTTACCAATATGTCCAAAGGTCTCTTTACTCCATTTCAACAACTCTTCCTTCATGTTGCTTAAGGCTACCTTTAGCTTGTTAGGTTGGTTGGTCACCTAAGAGAGGGTGAATTGGGTGATGTAAAATTTTCGCCCTTTTTGGGTCATAATCCAATTTCACCAAGTGTGCAGCGAAACAAGGATGAACAGAGAGAGTTGAGTGCAGTAATTGAATAAAGAAGATAAAGAACAATACACAACAATTTATATTGGTTCAACCCAACCACTTGGCCTACATCCAGTCCTCAAGCCACCACTTGAGATTTTTCACTATATCCCACAGGTTTGATCCGAGCACCTATAAAGTCTTAGTACATCCCATAAGTTTTAATAGGCATTTGTGAAGGCGCTTTCCCCACACCCTTACAAAATATGTAATTTCCCTTAGTGATACTTCACACTAAGAATCTACATAGAAATTGTAGAAAAGAATGAATACAGAATGAAAACTCTCTCTTAGTGTAAATGATGCTGACATAGAAAGATTTTGTATATAGGGACAGCATTTTCACATAAACTCTCTCAAGATTGTTACCATAAGTTCAAATGATGTTCTATTTATAGATTTGTGGTGTAACTAGATGTTAGACACAAGATCTAACTGTTAGAGACATTACCCAACGGTTACTCTGCAAAACTAGCCGTTCACTAAACACATTTAATGCGTCTGACTCTGAAATTCAAATTTTGGAGTGTCAACAGATGAATTTTGTAGAGACCATAAGTTAAAGACTTTAACATTGAATTTCAAAGTTCGTCTATTTAAAAGTGAAATTCGAATTTTCATCTTAACAAATATTTCCCATGTTAGAATATATGAATTTTCAAGTTTAAAATGCTGCTGATAAGTGTGAACAGTTGTTTCATATTACTACAGTGCTCTCGAAGTTCAAATTTTGGAGACCCAAAATTTGTCTATCAGAGCTCAACTCAATATGGTACAAGTTCTTTCTTTCGAAATTCAAATTTTGATTGTGAAAATTCGTCTGTTGGCTGTTCCAAAAGCATTTTTACATTCTAGAGATTTGAAATTCAAATTTTGAAAGACAGAATTCGTCTGTTAGTCTTAAAATTCAAATTTGAGAAGTCAAAATTCATCTATCAGTGGCAAGGTCAACATGACACAAAGGTTCTCTTCGAAATTCGAATTTTGGAGGCCCGAAATTAGTCTATCAGTGGTAGAACCTCTGTAACTTCAAACTTTGCACTGTAGATAATTTTGCAGAAGTTATAACTCTCCCATTTTAACTCCAAATTAAGCAAATGACCTATGGTTGGACAGTTCTCGATGCCTACTTTCAAAAGAAATAAGTTTCTATGATATATGATTAAAATAATTATAAGAGGTCAAACTTGAAAATTCATATTTCACTGCTCAACTTTAAATGACCATAGTTTTTTCATATGACCTTTATTTTGAGTGAAATAATCTTCTTTGAAAAGCTTATTAAGTCTAGTTACATGAAATAGGTTTTACATCAAAATCATATATATTTTGAGAGATGTCTTAAAAACACTAATCAAAAGCAAAACTCTAAATTCTTGAAAAACCATATTTCACTATATTTAAAAGCAATGATGTATTACTTTGATAACCAAAACTTTTTGAGCTAATCAATTGCAATTGTAAATCATTGAGTTTCATTCTAAAGTTCAAATTTTGAAATCCAAAGTTCGTTTGTCAGAGGTACTAATTTTGAACTCTTTTTGCACTTTCATAGCAGACAAACTTTGATATGACTTTGGACGAATTTTCCATTCTTTACAAATTATGCTTGACTCAAAATTTGAATTTCAACAACCTGAAATTCGTCTATCAGATGTAACATCTCTATAACTTCAAATTTCAATTACCAAAGTTTAAATTTTCAATAAAATACTCAAGCATTAACTTCAAAATTTATCTGTCAGTCAGTATTTTTCAATTTTAACGTATGCTAACATTAGATTTACTTAATCTATCTCATTTAAAATATATGGTAACAAGATTAAGTAATTTTTAAAGATCAATTCCACCTCAAGACCTAAGTGAAAATAAAATATATCTCATGACTAGGTCTTCAAATGTTGAGTTCCACTTCCATTTGGTCATCTCTTTTTTGACAGGCTCCCTTCTGATCTTTCATTTTTGGAGCATCCTTTCTTTTCTTCTGTTTTGAGTGATGCATGATACTGATTTCCATTTCTGTATTCCAATGCTTACTTTTCTTAATTAGACAATCCTACATTTAATATATTACACTTATAAATCAAGTAGTTAGTCTATTTTATATATCCAATTTATATTATTGATTGTAAAAGTACATTGAATATATTTGCATATAGCATGATATATGTATTATAACCATAATTAAATATATGCTAATACAATTTTTACTTCTTTAAGGAGCATTATATATGTCAGATACATATGATACATTTGTTCTTTATTACTCTATATTTATCATCATCAAAACTTATATTATAGTAATATTTACCCAGCTGATTCTCCCTTTCGCATTTATTTTTAACAAACTTATTATATCCTTCATGTGTCATCGAAGCCGCTTCAAATCTGAATGGTCTTTTTGCTTTGTTATTCTTTTTGTCCTTCCACAAAGATATCAAGAGAGGGTTATGATAAGAGTGAAACTCTTGCAAGTGTATCAACTATAGTTTTAGAATAATTCTCAATCCATTCCTTATTCCCAAGAGCACGATGAAGTCTTTCATAAATTCCATTCAAACCATTAATCTTTGGTCCTCTCCAAGTAAACTTTGGTCCACTAAAACCCAGATCAATTAGCGGACACAAATTAATGTTTTGGATAAATTTTTTGCATCTTCTAATATGCACAGGAGCCCCACCTAACTTCTTTTTTTGAGTAGTGTGAATACCGTATTTTGTTATATCAGTATATATATAATAATAATTTTTTAATAAGTATGAAAGAATTTTTTTTCTCATAAGATAAAATAATATTATCTCTTGAAGGTTGTCATATCTTGATGAGTTATGATTTTCTCCTTTTTGAAATTTTCATAAAAATAAAAAAAGAAAAGAAAAAAAAAAAGAAAAATCAAGGATTAAGATTTGATATCAAGGTAATAATGAGAAAAAGAATACAAATTAATCAAATTTAATGTGAATATTAAGAAAAAAATAATAAAAGTGGATAACAGTGATTTTGAAATATTAATTGAATGATTTCTTTTTGGCATTATAAATAAAGGCAAGATGAGTACAGAAAAATCAACAAGAATCAAAGAAAGGAGGAGAGATTGAGAGAGTAGGTGAGAGGTTGCATAAAAGTTGGGAGTAAGTATTGGTTTTTTCGATAAGGTTTAAGATAGAAAATTTCTTTTCTTCTTCTTCATTTCATTTCATTGCATAGTTAGTCTTTTCTAAAGAGTAGAACCTTTTTAGAATGTGATCTACTACCTTCTCCTCTTATTGACTATTTCCATGGACCTCAAATTCGATATTTTGGTAAAATCCATAAAATAAACTACTTATATCAATAAATACCTCTTGTGAACACCCTATTTTGTCTTGACAAAAACAAAAATAATAAAATACAAAAGAAATAAAACAAAATTCCCTTTTAGGTAGGAAAATTAATAATTATAATTTAATTTGAAGATAAATGCAAATCTTCCTAAATCTAAAAATCACTCTTAGAATCCAATTTCTTCTTTCTAGAATTTGAGATCTAAAATTTTAAATAAAGGAAAAAAAGAAAAAAGAAATTTAAAATTAAAATCAAATTCTTTTTAGTCTTAAAAGAAAATAAAAAAATTAATTAAAAAATAAAAAGTTCAAAAAATAAATAAATGACACATTCTCTCTAGAATTTCCTTTAATCTGAATAGAAAATCTCTGGAGAAATTTCAAAAAAAGATCATTCTACAAATCCAATCTTATTTCTCTGAGGAATTTCAAAATTCTATCTCTTTATTTTGACTTTTCAAAAAACTTATTTGTTTCAAAAGGGGTTAAACAAAAAGTAATAATAATAAAAATAAAGTAAAGAAAAATAAAGAAAAAAAAAGAAAAAGAACAAAAAATGAAAAACAAAGAAAATAAAATAACAAAAATAATATGAATCAAAGTAAAAAATAAAAAAATAAAAAAAATGAATGATTGAAACTCAAAAAAAAAAAAGAGGGGGTGAGTGGCTTACAACGTTGGGCTTGAAATGCTGAAGCCCAGCATTTCAAGCCCATAATCACCTGAGCCCTAATTAGGGCTCAGGCACACAAGGGCTCTAGAAGAGCCAGAAGCAGGCGAGAATGGAGGAAGAGAGACAGAGGGAGCTGCGGGGGAGAGAGCAAGAAGAACAGAGGGAGCCATGAGGTTTGAGCACGAGAGGCAAACTGTAGAGAAGATTAGAGGGAGACTGAACACGCAAGATTGAAAAGGGAGAAGACCAGAGGGAGTTTGGCACCAAAGAAATGAAAAACAGAGGGAGTCAGGGGCGAGGAGGAAGAAGTCAGAGAACTAAAGCCAGGACGCGACAGAATGAGGTTAGGCCCATCACTCTATACCTGCCATGGCAAAATAGAGGAGGTGAAGGCGGCTCGTGGTTGCAAGCAACCGGAACAGGGGAGCAAGATGACCGGCACATGGAAGCATGGCCGAAAGGACCAACCATGCGCTCGAGATCCCTTTTTCTTCACTCGTAAAACTGCTATAAAAGGGATCAAAGAACAAATTCTAGGGGCAACGAAAAATCTAAGGAGCATTGAGGCAAAATTTTGGAAAAGTTGAGAAACACTCGGTTGCAAACCGAGGATGAGAACCTTCGAGGGAGGAAGAGATCAAGGAGATAAAGACAGGAGGCCAAATTTGAGACAAGGTACACTAGGAATTGAGAATTGAGTGGCATAGATTCAGGATTGGGTAATTCTTGTCTCAATTGTGCCTTCCACTTTTATTGACGCTTATTTTTTTAGGTTTCTCCAATCCTATTTATGAGCTTTGGAATCCTGGATTTAGATTATTCATACTTTCTTCTGAATGATTTATGCAAATCTTGTTGATTTTGTTAGCTTTGAAAACCTTAACTGGAAATTGGGACATTCAAGCTTATTTATAGGAGACCTTTTCTGTTAAGCATTGCTTGTTTCTCTGTTAATTGACCATTGTTTGAGCTCTTAGGCTTCATATTGGACTGGTTTAGGAAAATGTGATTTGATTTATTTGGAAACCCAATGACTGCTTCGGTTGTTAGCTTGTAGCCGTTCAAAATTCGATGATAAATTGTACATGTTTGAAAATAAGGAACAACAAGTTATGGATTTGGGTGTGGTTATGAAATTGGGTGTTAGTTGTTAGAACATTGTGTGAGTTGAAAGATTAAGCTTCAAAGGATCCTTGCCTTCTTAGTTGTGAACACCAATCTGTTTCCTCGTGGGCCTGACTTTGAGAAGTTTGTTATGAATATTTTGTTGTGTTTTTCTTATGGGACGGACATTAGGAGGTTTGGTATGAATATTTTGACTCGTTTTTCTTATGGGCTAGATGCTGAGAAGTTGGTTATGAATTATTTTGATTTGCATGGGCCTGACATTGTAAGCCTATAGGGGTACACGTGTACCTTATAAAGGTATGCATGTAATAGGTCCTAATGGTTTTTTTGGTTACTCAAATTTTCATTTTCTTATAATAAATAAATAAAACAAAAAAAATCACTATCCAAATCCAATTTTCTTCTTAAGATTTTCAAAATCCTATCCCTTTCTTTTAGTTAAAAAAAAAAAACTAATGAAAGAATAAATAAATAACTACCTATATAATTGCGTTACGTGAGGTTTTCGAACTCACGTAAACATCTTAATTAATCATATGATCACGTGAGTCTGCGAGTCCACGCAGACATATGTTTCGACAAGTAAGACGCGTTTGCCAAAAGAAATAAATAATTTTTTAATATATACGTACTTTGAAAATATTTTAAATAAATAACAATATTTAGTGAAGTCTTTTAGAAATAATTGACTTAGTAACCATACCATGTGAGGTTTTTGGAATCTACGCAGGCATTTAAGTTTATTGAGTTGTGTGTGAGATTGCAAATCCACGTAGATACATTAGTTAAAACAACTTTATTTTAAGAAAATAGTTATATTTCATAAAAAAAAATTATGATAATATAACAAGTTTTTCCAATTTTATTTTCAAATGTATAGTAAAATCATCAATTGAAAATCGAAGAAGAAGAATATTTTCTAAATTTTTGCTTTAAATGTACAATAAAACCTTTATACCGTGAGGTTTAGAACTTTTGAAGGTAATTAAGGAATTGATCTATCGGGTATGGCTGCGAGTCTGTAACAGATGGATTGGTTTTCTTTTTAAAAGAAAAATTCTCAAAAGTACAAAAATATGTTATTTCAAAAGTAAAAAATCAAATAAAAGTATTTTCAAAAATTAAAGAAAAAAAGGATTTTCAAACAAAATAAATAAGAGTAAGCAAGCAGAATTAAATTATTTTTTTGGAAATTAAAACATACCAACTCAATCTCAGAAAATCATTTTATTTGCAAAAAGTTAAATTATTTCCAATTAACTTTCTCTTATCATAAAAATTTTATAATTAAAAAAATAACAACCAACTGACATGCATTTCTAGTCTCAAACTATATAGACTTTGATCCCCATTGTAGGATATGTAGGTCCCAGGCTCTGATCTTGGATCAAGTCCGCCCTCGTAAATAAATAAACATTTTCCAATTTGTTTTTTCAATTCCTTTTCCTCCTTTTTCTTAAATCTCCTTAATTTTTAATTTAATTTATTCTCTTTATCTTGTTTACCTAATTTCCCAAATTTTCTTATTTTTTTTTTCTTTACCCTTATTCTTGCATGTGAATGATAAAAGAAAAATCAAAATATTTTTAAATCCATATTATTTGCACAATCAACATAAGGTAACTATTTATAGGAATGAGTGTCGTGGGGTGTCTAACATCTTTCCCACGCACAATCGATTTCTGAACCCAACTTTGATTACGCAGACCATCATTTTCTTTCCCTAATTTGGTTTCTCAAGATTTTCCCTCAAAATTTTGATGACGACTTCTTATAAGTCAGTTTTCGTTTTGAAACCCGATTTGTCTCATTTCTATTCTCTTTTTCCTTTCATCACATTTTTCTGGGTGCGACACCTTTTAATAGAGAGAGATGCATTTATGATATACGTACTTGTTTTATTCTTATTTTATTTTATTTTATCTATTTATTTATTTATTTTTCTTCAATTTGTTTCCATGGACCCAAAGTATGATCTTTTGATGAGATTCTACAGACAAATTACTTATGTCTGTGAATATTTTTAATAAGAATGAAGGCATATTCTCATTGGTAATAGATAGATTTGTCCTATTTTTATAATATCATGGTTTATGTTCTATAAGTCAATGTGTATAACTACATAATTATGGTCATACTTGTCAAACATGTTGGTTAAATTAGTGGAATGACACTTTGTAATATTCTTTTCACTTGCTATTTTAATCGATTTTTTTCTTTTTTTTTTCGCCTTCTTCCTTCTCTAATTCCTTTCTTTCTTTCTTTTTTTCTTCATTTTTTTCCTTTTCTTTCATCCCTGAAATTTTTCTTTCTTTCTTTTTCTTTCTCTTCTTTTTTCTTTTCTCTCATCTCCGATTTTTTTTTCTTTCTTTGTTTTCTTCCTTCTCGTTTTTTTCTTTTTTTTTTCTTTTCTTTCATCTTTGTGTTTTTTTTTGGATTTAGTTGACCTTGGTATAAAAATAATATTTTGCTTCTCCCTTTGAACTTAGCTCATTAAGGGATTTATAGAGATTATGATACTAGATAATTACATCTTATATTTCAAGATCATGGAATTTGATTGAAATATTTAATATCCAAAATTGTGGTTGAAGGCACATATAGCTTTAAAGAAGATAATTTTTATGTGCTTTATGATAATGATAGTTAAGTTATTGATTATATTATTTTTATTCCTTTGTGTGATTATATGATATTTTCTCATTAAATTTATATATCTTTAAATTTTTACCCAATGGGGTTTTTGGAACCATTTGAGTATTTAAATTAATGAATTCACCATGTGTTGTGATTTACCTCCACTGGTATACTAATGAAATTATGCATTTTCTTTTTTGAAAAATAGTTTTGAAATCAAAATAATAAATATTTTCTCAAAGTTGATAAAGCTTTGCATCTATTTTTAATATATTTTAAAGTTATTCCATGTGAGGTTTTTAGAGCTTCCATAAGTATATAAACTAAGCACGTGAGATTTTGAGAATCTCTGTGAATTTATCAATAAGTAATAAATAAATAGCTAAATCATTTATATATATATAATATGAATAATTTGATTTTTGAAAATAACAAAAAAATATTAAAAATTATTTTATTAAAGTATATATAATTTTTTTCTTAAAAAATATAAACCCAGTGATATGAATTTTTTTTCTTAAAAAAATATAAATCCATTGACATGAATTTTTACACTCGAATTATGTGGACTTTGATCCTTATAATGGGGTATGTATGCCCTAGAGTTTTATTCTAGGTCAAGCCGGCCTTTGTAAACAAATTTATTTTTTATTATTTAATTGATTTTTTTATATGTGTTTTATAAAGGTAGTAGATCATGTTAATTTTCTATAAACAATTTAAGGTAACCATTTTTATAAATGAGTATTATGAGGTATCTAACACTTTTTCCATATTGCAATTGACTCCTGAACCCTTTTTTATTTCATAGGCTGTGTTTTTTTTTCTTTCTAAAGATTTTTCAAAATTCCTCTTTTAAAAATTTTGTGACGACTTTATTTTGTTTTGATTTATGTGTTGGGAAATTAAAATTCGGGTGCGATAGTTTGGCGACTCCACTGAGAATTATTTGAGAGTCAAGCCTATATAAGTTGGTTCTATAAAATTTTGTGACCTTAACTTTATTTTAATTACCGTTCATTTCATTTTTTCAATGTTGTTTATCTCATATGATTAAGATATATAATATTATTTTATTAATTTTGTTTTTTCTTTTACTATATGAATAATGTGCTTATTGTATATTATTTTATATATTTCTCTTATTATTATCTACTTGTCAGATGAGGGTTGAATAATTTGTAGGTCTCAGATATGTATGCTCTCCTTACACATTATGCACTTACATATTTTCGTCACACACATTTTGGGCCCTATACATGGGTCTATGATTACCTTGGGGTAGTGATGTTTGTAATGGTTCCCTCATACAGTTTTTGGACCCCTAGGAAGTTAGTGTGAAGACTTCATCTATACAGTTACCTATTTTGTAAAGTTGGTCACTGTGGAACTTCTAACTTTTTAGTGGATCAAGTTTGCTTACATGGTCTTTGCCTTTATGGTAGAGACTGTTAGCAAGGCTGACTTCCCAAGAGGGGGGGGGGTGAATTGGGAAGATTGAAATTTTTCTGCACAAAGTGAAGTGGGTGAAGATATCACAGTGTAATGAAAACAAAGAGTAAAACAGAGTAAGCTGATAAGTAAGGATAAGGAGAAGAAGACTCAGTGATTTATCTTGGTTCGGTCTATCCACTTGACCTACGTCCAGTCCCTAAGACAACTCTTGAGATTTATCCACTATACAGCAAGAATTTCAACGGGCTTCTTGCTAATGCCACAGTACACGAGTATGCTCTGTTCCTGAGCTCTCTCAAACTCTCTAAGCACTTTCTCTATGTGCTTTCCTAATCCCCTTGTGAATTCCCCTCACAAGTAAATCTTTCTTCCAGATGAAGAGTAGATTGTTTACAAATGTATAACTCTCTTGAATAGAGTAGATATGAAAGTTAAAGTACAGATAATGAAGTTGAGAGGGTAAAGCTTTTGAGAAGAAGATTCAGCAGAAATTTGGTATATACAAGTTTGATTCGTTACCCATAACTTCAAATGATGTTATATTTATAGTTTTAGTTCTCAAATGTCCGTTAGAGACTAAATCTATCCATTGGGGAAGTTATCCAACGGTTACTCTGAAAAACTATCCGTTTACCAACCGTATTTAATGTTTCTGACACACTGACATTCGAATTTTGGTTGGTTAACAGACGAATTTCGAAGGAACCGAAGGTTAAAGCTTCCAACGTTAAAATATGAAATTCGTCTGTCCATAGAGTGAAATTCGAATTTTGAAACTTATAGAATATTTTCACAATGTGACATACAAATTTTCAAGAAGAAAGTTTTTCTGTAAATCGTGAACAGTGTTTTCAATTTTCTACAGTACCCTCGAAATTCAAATTTTGGATGCCTAAAATTCGTCTGTCCATTGAATGTTCAGAGAGGCACAATAGATAACTTTCTCCGAAATTCGAATTTTGACAGAGTGAAATTCGTCTGTCAGAGACCAGTTTTGAAACTTAATTTATTCTTGATCTCAGTTGAACTTTAACATTGTTTCAGATGAATTTCTTCTATTTTCTCAAGTTGTGTTTTGTCTGAAATTCGAATTTTGAAAGAGTGAAATTCGAATGTCTCAAAGAATCTCCTTTCAGACTTAAATGAAAATTCGAATGTTGCAGAGTCAAAGTTTGTCTGTCAGAGAGCTTTTTTCAAACTCAATTTCTTCTTGATTTCAGATGAACTTTAACATAGTTTCAGACGAATTTCTTTAGTTTTCGTAAACTTCATTTTACTTGAAATTTGAATTTTGGAAGTGTGAAGTTCGTCTGTTATAAAAAGGCTTCTTTCAGATTTGTATGAAAATTCAAATTTTGAACAACCAAAATTCATCTGACAGAGAGCCATCTCTTCAGACTTATTCAGTTTTAGCTCGAAATTTGAATTTTCTAAGGCAAAATTCGAATTTTCAACCTGACAGTTCAGTTTAAACTTTCAAACTTCGTTTGTTTGTGGGTGTTTTTCAAATAAGTAAAGATTTAATTTCAAATCAAGGTTTGAAAACATCTTTTTCTCAAATCAAAATCTTTTACCCAATCACAACAAAAACTAAAGATCCTACAAAAGATCTAGCAGAAAATCCTCTTCAAATTCTTCACTTGAAGCACTTTTGATCTCCTTTGATATCTTCAATCCAAGCTCCTGGATGTTGGTTTGGAATCATCAAAACTCTTGATTCAACATTCTCCCCCTTTTTGATGATGATAAAACAACTCACAAGCTGGATTAGTACTTGAGTTTGCTTACACAAGCTCCCTCTCAACATATGCATTACAGTTCATAAGATATCATTTCCACCATATTAAGTGAAGAGATTTAAAGCATAAAACATTGCAATCAACAAATTCATTCATTCGACCAAATTGTTACAATACATCAATTAAAGACCAGTTCTCAAAAACATAAGGAATAATAATAAAAAAAAAAGGGCAATCATAACAAAGTACAACAAGAAGATTCAGCCTAAGTCTTATTCAATCACTTCTTCTTTGGCTTAGATTTCTTGCTGTATGTCTTGCCTTTCCCAGATGACTCAGCAGATTTTCCAGCTTGCTTGGTCCCAGTTTGCTTTATCTTCTCCCCCTTTTTGGCATCATCAGAAAGCCCAACAAAGTCCATTGGAGGAGGAATCTGAGAAATAGGAACAACACGAAGAGGGATGTATGCAAAAGGAATCTCTGGCTGAGTTGGTGCAGGAGGCTCAGCAGGCTCAGGGCTAGGTTCTTTATCATCATCATCAGAGCCCTCAAGCAGCTCTTGCATTTCCTGCCTGGAAAGAGCTAGTTGAGCTCTCTGTTCCTCTGAAAGCCCATAAGCAGCAAGAGAAGGAGAGGCAGGTTCAGGAGGAGGAAACATTTCTTCAAGCCTTCTCCTTTGGGCTTGCAGAAGAGCATTGTGAGCAATAGCTTCAAAATCAATAACAGGCACAATGCTCCTTTCCTCATTGAGTGCAGCTTGCAGAAATGGTGAAGCAGATATGGATGCTACTAGCTGCTCAACTTGCTCAGACTCTTGGGTGGAAAGGATAGAGTCTTGTCTAATTGCTTCAGTAGGCTCAAGAGGGCTAGATTCCTGCAGACCCTCTTCCTTTATGCCATAGTCCAAGGGAGGACCAGGACTTGCCTCATTGCTGGAGGCCTTTGGAGTGCCAGCTGGTTCAGTCTTTTGCACACTAACATCAGGGACAGGAGAATCCAACTCAAACAGACTTGGAGGCACAGGAGATGGAGACAGAGTAGGCTCAGGGACACCAGGCTGAGGTGGAGCTGAAGTGGTAGGAATTGCATTTCTTATTTCTTCATAAGCATCAGCCACCACTTTCATATTCACAGCCAGCTGATGGATTTGATCTTGCAGGTGAGCAAATTTGACATTTTGCTCATCCCGAATGTTGAGAATGAGCGTTGACAAACTGTCAAACAACTCAGTGATCTTTGTTGGCTTGGCCCGTAAGGAGGGAGTGGAAGGAGGGTGAGTAGGTCTGGAGGGAGATGGAATTTGCTGAGAAGGATGAGGTACAGATCTTCCAGGGGCCTCAGAAGTGCCTTCTTGTTGGAGGGATGCATCAGTAACAAAGAACAAGTCTTCAGATTTCCCTGCTCCCTTTCCAATCCATCTTCCTTCATCTCTTTCAATACCCATCCTTTGCAGTTCCTCTTCTTTGAAGGCCTTTGTGAGTTTCCCTTTCCCCTTTTCAATGTGTTGAATCCTAGCATATTGCAGGATTCTTGAAATAATTGCTGCATAGGGGAGTGTGGAATCCTTCCTTTGATCCCTTGCCTTTATCATATGCTGGAGGATGATATGACCCATATTGATTAGCTTCCCACGTATGATAGCTGTCATTACATGAGCCTCTGCCCTGGTTATCAGATTGAAGCTTCCACCTTTGTTGAATATGATCTTGGACACAATGTAGTGCAGGATCCTCACTTGAACACTGAGGTCTGTGGGCTTCAACAGATTTAGAGTGGGCCTATTCTCCCTTCTTCTGAATAAGGTGTCCAAGATGGTGCTCTCTTTGTAATTCAGAAAGGAACCACCTTCCTCATCAGCTGTGCTAGCCTCGTCCATATACCCAGAGGCTGTGATGTCAATTTTCAGCCCATCTTGTCCTGGAATTTCCAGCACCTCGTTTACTATTTCATCAGCAAGCCAAATGGTCCTTGATCTCAAGTTGACCTCCCATTTCTTTTTCTTGCTGTTGTATTGAAGAGAGGCGTACCAAGTCTTCACTACTTCTTCATCATACTTTTCAGCAATTTCCAACAAGTTCTTATATCTTATCAACCATATTCCAGCATCAAAGTTGTTAGATATTAAGAATTGTTCCATATTCACACAGTGAGGCTTGATTACCTTTTTGCTGAAAAATTTGGTAGAATACTCTTCTTGAATCTCAGGAGTACTCCATAGTGGTCGTGTAGTAAGCTCATACTCTCCAGATTGTGTAGAAGAGGAGGAAGCAACAGTAGCAGTATCAGTAGAAACAGGAACCGAAGATTTTGCAGATTTTGATGAGGATGGTCCTGCTTTCTGGGAATCTGCCTTGGAAGAAGATTTCTGGCGTTTGGAAGGGGTAGCTTTACTGGGTTCGGCCTTTCTCTTGGATTTCTCTCCTTCCTTTGTAGCATATTGAGATTTTACTGCTCTTTTTGGCCGAGCTCCAGCTTTCCCTGCTTCAGGATTTTTGACTCTTGCCATTTTTCGGTTGAATGAGGCAGAATGTGGCTGAGAATAGGTTTATGGGATGCGAATGGAAGTTTAAACGCTGAAGAATGACGGTTTTAGGACAGGAGTAAAGAGGATTTAAGAGAGAATCAGAACAGACTCGGAGGAGTTACGAATAGGGCTACGTCTGTTCAAGAGAAAACCGTCAGTTTTAACGTATGTAACCGTCTGACAGACGAATTTTGAGGGGTCAAAATTTGAACTTCAGGCAGTTGCAGGTTAAACCATTTGGCAAAGCTTACTGACAGACAAATTTTCATCTGAAAGTTCGTCTGACAGAGGCTTGGAACAAGCAGTACCAGCACAACAGACGAATTTTGTTTCAACAAAGTTCGAATGTTGAAGAGAAAACAGTATCAACAATCAAAACTTCAACCAACAGACGAATTTATCATTTAAAACTTCATCTTTCAAGCATTCAGCATGAAGAACATGATTCAACAGACGAATTTTGAACTGAAGATTTGAATTTTTCAACGTTTGTAAAGGTTGTCCAACAGTCATATGTTAAGAAGTGATAATTCATATAACAGTGATGGACAAACATAACTTTGAAAATTTTTGTTCTTAAAAATTTGAACTTCCATTATTCAACAGACGAATTTTGAGACATCAGTGAGAACTGTTCCAAAGTATAGTAGGTCGAAGTTCGTCTGTTGGTCACTTAAAATTCGAATGTTGACCACGTTGACCAGTACAAAACACAGTTTATGAAGCAAAATACGTCTAACAACATTTAAAATACCAATATCATCATTAAAAACTTACAGAATGGATCCAGAACTTAGAATTTTCATCATTTACTTCACTCTCTGGTTGTTCCACTCTGTAGTGCTCCAATCTTTCAAACTTTCAGCCATTGATTCTCACAAGGAGCACCTGCAACTTAAATTAAACATACTCCGATGCTCAAGTTAGAATTAATTTTAATATTGAACATTCTAAAATTGGAATTACACGGGAATAACTTACAGTTCATTGGGATTTACCATTCCCAATTCTCTCCTTATTTTGCAATGCCTGTCTTCTGATAGAGGTTTTGTGAGTATATCAGCAATTTGATCCTCTGTTGGGATGTACTCTAGCTTAACTTCTCCTTTTAGAACGTGATCCCTGATGAAATGGTGTCTAACTTCAATATGTTTTGTCCTTGAATGCATGACAGGATTCTTGGTGATATTTATGGCACTTTGGTTGTCACATATGATTGGTATCTCTTTCATTTTAACCTCAAGATCCTCAAGCTGCTGCTTCATCCGGATGACTTGGGCACAACAGCTTCCAGCTGCAACATACTCAGCTTCTGCAGTGGATAGGGCCACACTATTTTGCTTTTTACTGAACCATGAGACCAGGGATCCTCCAAGAAACTGACAAGTTCCGCTTGTGCTTTTTCTGTCAGTTTTGGATCCTGCAAAATCAGCATCAGTGTATCCTTTGAGATCTTCTCCATTGCCTTTTGGATACCAAAGACCCATCTGTGATGTTCCAATAAGATATCTAAAAATTCTTTTCACAGCTGTTGCATGGATCTCTTTGGGGCATGATTGGAACCTTGCACACATACAGACACTGAACATAATGTCAGGTCTGCTAGCAGTTAAGTACAACAGGGATCCAATCATTCTTCTGTACTGAGTAATGTCAAACATCTTTCCATTGTCATCCATGTCCAGTTTGGTTGCAGTAGCCATAGGTGTTCCCATTGGCTTGGCATTCTCCATTCCAAACTTCTTTAGCAGCTCTTTCAGATACTTGGATTGGCTGAGGAAGATGCCATCATCTCGCTGTCTGATTTGCAATCCAAGGAAGAAATTGAGTTCACCCATCATTGACATCTCGAATTCTCCCTGCATTAACTTAGAAAATTTCTTGCAAAGAGCCTCATTAGTAGCACCGAAAATAATATCATCAACATAAATTTGAACAATTAGTAAATCTTTATTTTCTTTCTTAGTAAATAAGGTTGTGTCAACTTTGCCTCTATTGAATCCTTTTTCACTTAGAAAATTGCTTACTCTCTCATACCATGCTCTAGGGGCTTGTTTTAAACCATAAAGAGCTTTCTTTAGTTTATAAACATGGTTTGATTTTGTAGAATCTTCAAAGCCTCGAGGTTGATCTACATAGACCTCTTCCATGATATATCCATTCAGAAAAGCACTCTTTACATCCATTTGATATAGTAAAATGTTTTTCATACATGCATATGCTAACAGTATTCTTATGGCCTCTAATCTAGCTACTGGTGTAAAGGTTTCTTCAAAATCAATACCTTCTTCCTGATTATAACCTTTAGCAACCAGTCTAGCTTTATTTCTGATTATTATTCCAGATTCATCAAGTTTATTTCTGAAAACCCATTTGGTACCAATGACAGGATGATTTTTGGGCCTTGACACTAAATCGCAAACTTGATTTCTTTCAAACTGATTTAGATCATCTTGCATAGCCAAAATCCAGTAATTATCAGTTAAGGCTTCTTCAGCACATTTGGGTTCAATTTGAGAAATGAAAACACAGTTTAGCATTTGATCTCTTAACTGTTTTCTGGTTTTGACTCTCTCTTGAACATTACCTATCACTTGATCAACAGGATGATTCCTTTGATATCTCCAAGCTCTAGGGAGTTCTTGAGATGTGTCTTCATTATTTTCTTCATCAAACACTTTCTCCTGGATATCTTCCTCTAGGTTAACAGATTCAGATATCTTTGGAGATTCAGTTCTACTTTTATCAGAAATGCCCAGTTTTTCAAAATTGAAAGCAAGATCATCCTCATTGGTAACATGTTTTGAAACAGTTTCATTTTCAATATAAACCACATGCACAGATTCTTCTACCACATTTGATATTTTATTATAAACTTTATATGCCTTACTCCTACTATAGTAGCCCAGAAATATACCTTCATCGGATTTGGCATCAAACTTACCCAGATTTTCTTTTCCATTGTTGTGGACGAAGCATTTGCATCCGAACACATGGAGATGGGACAGATTTGGCTTTCTCCCTTTGTACAGCTCGTATGGAGTCTTTCCAAGGATGGGTCTGATGTAGGCTCTGTTGATGATGTAACTTGCTGTGTTCACTGCATCAGCCCAAAACACTTGAGAAAGTTCCTTCTCATTCAGCATAGCTCTGACCATTTCTCCAATAGTTCTGTTCTTCCTTTCTACTACTCCATTTTGTTGAGGAGTCCTTGGTGCTGAGAAGTTGTGGTCAATTCCATGCTCAGTGCAGTATTCCAGGAAGTATGCATTTTCAAACTCTCCTCCATGATCTGACCTGATAGACACAATAGAAATACCTTTCTCATTTTGCACTTTCTTAGCTAAGGTTACAAATGCATCAAAGGTATCACTTTTAGAGGAAAGAAATAATGTCCAGGTGAATCTAGAATAATCATCTACAATTACAAGCACATACAGACTACCACCAAGACTCTTTACCCTAGAAGGTCCAATTAAGTCCATATGCAGCAACCCAAGTGGTCTAGTTGTGGTAACTATGTTTTTAGATTTGAAGGATGATTTAAATTGTTTTCCTTTTAAGCATGCATCACATTCTTTATCCTTTTCAAAAGATATTTTTGGCAAAGCAGTAACTAGTTCATTTTTAACCAGTTTGGACAATTGATTAATGTTAACATGAGCTAATCTCCTATGCCATAACCAACTATCGTTATTTTGACTAATTAAGCACACAGAATCTAAGGGAGGAAGTTCATCAAGATCAATAGTATAACAGTTACCATCCCTTTGAGCTTTTAGGATTACTTTGTGATCACTTTTTCTGATGACCAGGCAAAACTTTGAGTCAAACAGCACCCAGTTTCCTCTATCACAGGTCTGACTCACGCTCAACAAATTGTGGTTGAGGCCAATTACAAACAGCACCTCTTCAATGGATGTTTCTGGATTTTTCTCCACAATGCCAATGCCAATGATTTTTCCAAATTGATCACCTCTAAAGGTCACCTTTCCTCCTTTCTTGTCTCTAAGGGTGATGAACTTCTCCTTATCACCAGTCATGTGGCTTGAACAGGCACTGTCCATATACCATTTGTTACTCTTCTTAGTTTTAAGACAAACCAGCAAAACAATGTTTATGTTTTCCTTTTAGGTACCCAAATTTGCTTGGGTCCTTTTCGGTCAGTAGATCTTTCCCTAGATGCAGATGCAACTTTGGGAACCCATTCAACTTTCCTGCCAAGTCCATTTTTCTTTAAAATACAGGAGCTGGAAATGTGTCCCTTTTTGTTGCAGAAATGACAGGTAGTGAAGGGACTGCTAGATTGAGAAGCAGGAAGAAAACAATGCAGATAATACTTCTGTCTAGCATGCCTTGGTTGATTATATGTCTCAATGTGAGGTGATGCATTATTTTTCTTCTTATTGCTCTCAGCATGCATAAAATGTCTCCTATATGCATTTTGGTTTTTCTTCCTAATCTTTTCCTTGACAGCACATGGATCATAGCCTAGACCAGCTTTTCCTTGTGAAATTCTTTGGCTCTCCATCAAGGCAAACAACATATCTTTACCTCTAGTGAGCCTAGACATGCTTTTAACTAAGTAATCATTAGTTTACTTAAGTTCAGTGCATGAAGTACATCAAACAGATTCAGCAGTACGTAAAGAAGTAATTTCAGAGATTCTGCTTTGAGATTCCAGCTTATTTATCTTCTTCTTTGCCAGTTTTAGTTCTTTAGCAACTTTAATGAAATCATCATGAAGCTCATGAAATATATCCAGCAATTCAGAATAGGAAGGTTCAGATTCATATACCTCTTCTTCCTGATCACTGCTACATGAGGGTGTGGCTTCTTCAGAAGCAAGTGCCATCAGACAAATGTTGGCAATCTCATCTTCATCTTCTTCTTCCTCATCTGAGCTATTGCCCCATATGGATGAGATGTAGGCTTTCTTCTTCTTCCCTTTGTCAACAACTTTCTTTTCTTTTTCTTGCTTCTTGAGGAATTGGGGACAGTTCCACTTTATGTGTCCCTGCTTTTTGCACTCATAGCAAGTTACAGGTTCTTTTGCCTCTTCCTTGCTTTCTCCAGCAGCTCCCTTCTTGAAGAATCTCTTGTTCTTCTTCTTGCTGTAGAATCTTCTGAATTTTCTGACCATCATAGCCAGAGTTTCCTCATCCAGCTGATCCTCTTCGTCAGATTCTTCTTCCTTTTCATCAGCAGCTTTGAGGGCAAGGCCTTTCTTCTTTCTGTCCAGCCCAGCTTCCTTGAGAGCTTTGATTTTTCCTTCATACTCTTCAAGGCTGCCAAAGAGAGCTGTGACAGAGGCCATTGATTCTCCTCTGGCTTCTTCTATTGCTGTCACCTTGGGCTGTCATTCCAGAGGGAGAGCTCTGAGTATCTTTCTTACTTTCTCATACTGAGTGTATTCCTTTCCCAGGCTCTTCAGTTAGTTCACAATGAGAGTAAATCTCTTTTGGAGCTCCTTTATCGTTTCTCCTTCAGCCATTCTGAAGCTTTCATACTCCCCAATGCACGTGTTCAGTCTGTTCTCCCTGACTCCAGATGTTCCTTCATGTGCAATCTGCAGAGTATCCCACATTCCTTTTGCAGTGGTGCATTGCGAGACTCTGTAGAATTCATCCTGGTTCAGGGCACTGAATAAACAATGCTTTGCTTTGTAATTCAGTAAGAGTCTCCTTCTGTCTTCATCATTCCATTCTGCTTCCAGCTTCTCTTTGTATCTTCCATCTTCAGTTAAGGCCATTGGGACGAAATCTCCTTTTTCAATAACTGACCAGATGTCAAGATCAATTGATTGGAGGTAGATCTGCATCCTCATCTTCCAGTACCCATAGTGCTCTCCACTGAAGCCTAGTGGTCTGCTAGTATTATTTCCTTCAGGAAGTATACTCTCTCCAAAGCCAGCCATCTTTGTTCCTAGACTGTAAAATCCTTTGAATGGGAATCCGGGCTCTGATACCACTTGTTAGCAAGGCTAACTTCCCAAGAGGGGGGGTGAATTGGGAAGATTGAAATTTTTCTGCACAAAGTGAAGTGAGTGAAGATATCACAGTGTAATGAAAACAAAGAGTAAAACAGAGTAAGCTGATAAGTAAGGATAAGGAGAAGAAGGCTCGGTGATTTATCCTGGTTCGGTCTATCCACTTGACCTACGTCCAGTCCCCAAGACAACTCTTGAGATTTATCCACTATACAGCAAGAATTTCAACGGGCTTCTTGCTAATGCCACAGTACACGAGTATGCTCTATTCCTGAGCTCTCTCAAACTCTCTAAGCACTTTCTCTATGTGCTTTCCCAATCCCCTTATGAATTCCCCTCACAAGTAAATCTTTCTTCCAGATGAAGAGTAGATTGTTTACAAATGTATAACTCTCTTGAATAGAGTAGATATGAAAGTTAAAGTACAGATAATGAAGTTGAGAGGGTAAAAGCTTTTGAGAAGAAGATTCAGCAGAAATTCGGTATATACAAGTTTGATTCGTTACCCATAACTTCAAATGATGTTATATTTATAGTTTTAGTTCTCAAATGTCCGTTAGAGACTAAATCTATCCGTTGGGGAAGTTATCCAACGGTTACTCTGAAAAACTATCCGTTTACTAACCGTATTTAATGTTTCTGACACACTGACATTCGAATTTTGGTTGGTTAACAGACGAATTTTGAAGGAACCGAAGGTTAAAGCTTCCAACGTTAAAATATGAAGTTCGTCTGTCCATAGAGTGAAATTCAAATTTTGAAACTTATAGAATATTTTCATAATGTGACATACGAATTTTCAAGAAGAAAGTTTTTCTGTAAATCGTGAACAGTGTTTTCAATTTTCTACAGTACCCTCGAAATTCAAATTTTGGATGCCTAAAATTCGTCTGTCCATTGAATGTTCAGAGAGGCACAATAGATAACTTTCTCCGAAATTTGAATTTTGACAGAGTGAAATTCGTCTGTCAGAGACCAGTTTTGAAACTTAATTTATTCTTGATCTCAGTTGAACTTTAACATTGTTTCAGATGAATTTCTTCTATTTTCTCAAGTTGTGTTTTGTCTGAAATTCGAATTTTGAAAGAGTGAAATTCGAATGTCTCAAAGAATCTCCTTTCAGACTTAAATGAAAATTCGAATGTTGCAGAGTCAAAGTTTGTCTGTCAGAGAGCTTTTTTCAAACTCAATTTCTTCTTGATTTCAGATGAACTTTAACATAGTTTCAGACGAATTTCTTTAGTTTTCGTAAACTTCATTTTACTTGAAATTCGAATTTTGGAAGTGTGAAGTTCGTCTGTTATAAAAAGGCTTCTTTCAGATTTGTATGAAAATTCAAATTTTGAACAACCAAAATTCATCTGACAGAGAGCCATCTCTTCAGACTTATTCAGTTTTAGCTCAAAATTTGAATTTTCTAAGGCAAAATTCGAATTTTCAACCTGACAGTTCAGTTTAAACTTTCAAACTTCGTTTGTTTGTGGGTGTTTTTCAAATAAGTAAAGATTTAATTTCAAATCAAGGTTTGAAAACATCTTTTTCTCAACTCAAAATCTTTTACCCAATCACAACAAAAACTAAAGATCCTATAAAAGATCTAGCAGAAAATCCTCTTCAAATTCTTCACTTGAAGCACTTTTGATCTCCTTTGATATCTTCAATCCAAGCTCCTGGATGTTGGTTTGGAATCATCAAAACTCTTGATTCAACAGAGACAACTTGGAAACCTTATTAGGACAATAGACCAACACTAAAAACTGGCATATTGATTAGATAAACTCTAGTAACCAATCAATTAGCTAGTACTCACTTTCTTAGGGTTAGATATTCCTATACCCTAAGGCCTATCCCACGATTAGACAAAAGGAGAGTATATTCTTTTCTTTATCATAACATATCATCATTTAAAAATATAGGAAAGGGCGACATGCTGTTGCCTTATCACCAGAGTATGTATCAACGTCTTTGCATAACTTGATACAACACAGTGGTAGTATATGCATTAGTAGCATAACCCTTGTCTATGGGTCCCCAACTCTAATAGACCATGATTACATTCATCATGTTAGAAATATCTCATAAAGAGATAACCTTATAGAAATCATGGAACTCTTTTTTCATAATAAATTATAAGCCAAAGAGACTCATTTTGATATAAGAGAATTTTTTTTTAAAAAAAAGAAAGAACTTTAGTTGCATATTCATTTTAGACTTTTTGCAAGTTAATGATTTCCCTTCTCCTCAAGTCTCCCACACCAAAATCAGTTGCATTAAATAGCAATCAATCATTTAAAAAAAATAACAATTTCTTCATGCATTTAAAGAAAAAAGAAATTTTAACCTAAAAATTGTCTAACGTTTAACTTGTTAAATTGTCCAACATTTTTTAAAAAGACTTGGCATAAGAGTAATGGCACATAACGGAAACATGAATCAAGGACACACTGGGAAAGTGTACAAAGGAAAGGGAATAAAGTTGATTGCAGAACCATAGCCAATTGAAAACTTAATTTAGCTAAGTCATCTCATTAAAGAATGGGTTAAGGATGACTTAAAAAAAATTATGGTTAATATTGGAATTACTACATGTGAATATACGCAGCCATGCTTTGGTAGAATTAGGTCAATATTGGGATGCTTTGCTGAAATGCTTTACATTCCTAGATTTTCCAATTATGCCAACCTTAGAGGAATATGGTGCAATCCTCAAAATGCCCATGAATAAAAATACAGCAGTGCATCACTATCCTAGGCAATTACTAGCTCGAGAAGCTACAATAAAAATTTTAGGCTTATGCCCAAAAAGGTATGAATGTCTTGCCGAGGACAAACTGAAGGAAGTTCAAGAACTTAGAAAATCATTTGAAGAAGTTGGCAAAAAACAAAGATTGGGTTGCTTTCTGTAGGGTCTTTACATTGGTTATTTATGGTGTAATTCTCTTTCCATCGACATTGGCATAATTGATCTAGGTGCCATTAATGTATTCCAGGTAGTGGAGAATAGCCAGATTAATCTAACATCTACTATATTGGCGAAGACATATTTGATTTTGACTCACTACCATATGAAAGGGAATGGAAAAATCTTGTGCTGCCTAGCAATATTAGACATATGGATGTTAGGTCACCTTTTTGGAAAAGGACGTCACTTTTGAAGAAGGGATGAATTGTGAGGAAGTCCATTAGTTCATTTAAGGGCTGACAATCAATTGACAAATTAACTCGTGATTATTGGATGAAGATTTTTATTGAGCTAAAAGAAGATTCTATCCTATCGAAATCATATTGGTGGCAGGATAAAAGAGTTATGTACTATTGTGATGACTTCCCAAACATACCTCTCATAGGACCTAGGGGATGTGTTAACTATAATCCCTCACTTGCATTGAGACAACTAGCATTTGAACAACACCCGACATCAAAGAAAGAAGTACAAGAGATATACTCTTAACATGGATAGCTTAAAATGAAACCTTCAAGCCAGAAAATAAGAGAAGCATGGTGAAGGGTAGTGTACAAAGGGAAAGCTGAATTTGGGCTATGAGTGGTGAATCCAACTCCAGAATATACAATCTAGTTGAAAGGTATGATAAATGGGTCAATTCCTGCTTATACTTCCAGAAATACACTGTTAGGAAATAATATGGTGGAAATTAATAAAAATTTGACAAAGCGCTTGAAAGAAAGAGAGAATAAATTGCAAGAGTTAGTAAAAGTAGATTCCAAAAAGAAGAAAGGATCTTGAAGAAGATTATGAGATAAAAAAAATTAAAAAGGGAAAATACAAGATTGACAAGAGAGGTGCAAGATGTTGGATCAAGAGTTTTGATTATTCCAAACCAACACTCAAGAGCTTGGATTGAAGATATCAATGGAGATCAAAGCTATTTCAAGTGAAGATTTTCTGAGTATTTACTATTAGATCTTTTGTAGGATCTTTAGTTTTTGTTTAGATTGGGTAAAAGATTTTGATTTGAGAAAAAGACGTTTTCAAACCTTGATTTGAAGTTAAATCTTTACTTATTTGGAAAATACTCGCAAACAGACGAAGTTTGAAAGTATAACTGAACTGTCAAGTTGGAAATTCGAATTTTGCTTTTGGAAATTCGAATTTCGAGCTAAAACTGAATAAGTCTGGAGAGGTGTCCCTCTGTCAGACAAATTTTGGTCATTCAAAATTCGAATTTCAATCAAGACTGAAAGAAGCCTTTTTGTGACAGACGAACTTCACAGTTTCAAAATTCGAATTTCAGACAAAATGCAATTTATGAAAACCAAAGAAATTCGTCTGAAACTTTGCTAAAGTTCATCTGAAATCAAGAAGAAACTAAGTTTGAAAAATGCTCTCTGACAGACGAACTTTAACTTAGCAACATTCGAATTTTCATCTGAGTCAAAGAAGCTACTTTCTAACATTCGAATTTCACTCTTTAAAAATTCGAATTTCAGACAAAACAAAACTTGAGAAAATAGAAGAAATTCGTCTGAAAGTTTGATAAAGTTCATCTGAGATCAAGAATGATTTAAGTCTCAAAACTGGTCTCTGACAGACGAATTTCACTCTGTCAAAATTCGAATTTCAAAGAAAGTGACCTACTGTGCCTAGTTGGACGTTCAATGGACAGACGAATTTTGGACTTCCAAAATTCGAATTTTGAAGGCACTGTAGCAAATTGAAAACACTGTTCACACTTAACAGAAAAACTTTCTTCTTAAAAATTCGTATGTCACATTGTGAAAATATTTTATAAGTTTCAAAATTCGAATTTCACTCTATGGACAGACGAACTTCGCATTTTAACGTTGGAAGCTTTAACCTTCGGTTCCCTCGAAATTCGTCTGTTGGCCAACCAAAATTCGAATTTCAGTATGTCAGAAACATTAAATGCGGTTGGTAAACGGATAGTTTTTCAGAGTAACCGTTGGATAACTTCCCCAACGGATAGATTTAGTCTCTAACGGATATTTGAGACCTAAATCTATAAATACAACATCATTTGAAGTTGTGAGTAACGAATCAAACTTGTATATACCGAATTTCTGCTGAATCTTCATCTCAAAAGCTTTTACCCTTCCAACTTCATTATTTGTACTTAAACCTTCATATCTACTCTATTCTAGAGAGTTATTCATTTGTAAACAATCTACTCTTCATCTGAAAGATAGATTTACTTGTGAGGGGTATTCACAAGGGGATTGGGAAGCACATAGAGAAAGTGCTTAGAGAGTTTGAGAGAGCTCAGAACAGAGCATACTCGTGTACTGTGGCTTTAGCAAGAAGCCCGTTGAAATTCTTGCTGGAAAGTGGATAAATCTCAAGAGGTGTCTTGGGGACTGGATGTAGGTAAAGTGGATAGACCGAACCAGGATAAATCACTGAGTTTTCTTCTCCTTATCTCTACTTTTCAGCTTGCTCTGTTTTACACGTTGCTTTCATTATACTGTGATATTTTCACTTGCTTTACTTTGTGCAGAAAAATTTCAATCTTCCCAATTCACCCCCCCTCTTGGGAAGTCAGCCTTACTAACAAGTGGTATCAGAGCCCGGATTCCCATTCAAAGGATTTTACAGTCCGGGAACAAAGATGGCTGGCTTTGGAGAGAATATACTTCCTGAAGGGAACAACACTAACAGACCACCAGGCTTCAGTGGAGAGCATTATGGGTACTGGAAGATGAGGATGCAGATCTACCTCCAATCAATTGATCTTGACATCTGGTCAGTCATTGATAAAGGAGATTTCGTCCCAATGGCCTTAACTGAAGATGGAAGATACAAAGAGAAGCTGGAAGCAGAGTGGAATGATGAAGACAGAAGGAGAGTCCTACTGAATTTTAAAGCAAAGCATTGTTTAGTCAGTGCCCTGAACCAGGATGAATTCTACAGGGTCTCACAATGCACCACTGCAAAAGGGATGTGGGACACTCTGCAGATTGCACATGAAGGGACATCTGGGGTCAGGGAGAACAGACTCAATACGTGCATTGAAGAGTATGAGAGCTTCAGGATGTCTGAAGGAGAAACTGTAAAGGAGCTCCAAAAGATATTCACTCTCATTGTGAATCAACTAAAGAGCCTAGGAAAGGAATACACTCAATCAGAGAAAGTGAGAAAAATTCTCAGAGCTCTCCCTCTGGAATGGCAGCCCAAGGTGACAGCAATAGAAGAAGCCAGAGGAGAATCAATGGCCTCTGTCACAGCTCTCTTCGGGAGCCTTGAGGAGTATGAAGGAAAAATCAAAGCTCTCAAGGAAGCCGGGCTGGACAGAAAGAAGAAAGGCCTTGCTCTCAAAGCTGCTGATGAAAAGGAAGAAGAATCTAACGAAGAGGATGAACTTGATGAGGAAACCTTGGCTATGATGGTCAGAAAATTTGGAAGATTCTATAGCAAGAAGAAGAACAAGAGATTCTTCAAGAAAGTAGCTGCTGGGGAAAGCAAGAAAGAGGCAAAAGAATCTGTGACTTGCTATGAGTGCAAGAAGCAGGGACACATAAAATGGGACTGCCCCCAATTCCTCAAGAAGCAAAAAAAAGAAAAGAAAGGTGCTGACAAAGGGAAAAAGAAGAAGGCGTACATCTCATCCATATGGGGCAACAGCTCAGATGAGGAAGAAGAAGATGAAGATGAGATTGCCAACATTTGTCTAATGGCACTTGCTTTTGAAGAAGCTACACCCTCATACAGCAGTGATCAGGATGAAGAGGTATATGAATCTGAACCTTCCTATTCTGAATTACCGGATGCATTTCATGAGCTTCATGATGAATTTATTAAAGTTGCTAAAGAACTGAAATTGGCAAAGAAAAAGATAAGCAAGCTGGAGTCTCAAAGCACAGTTTCTGAAACTTCTTCTTTATCTACTTCTGAATCTGTTTGCTGCACTTCATGCACTGAACTAAAACAAACGAATGATTATCTAGTTAAAAGCATGTCTAGGCTCACTAGAGGTAAAGATATGTTGTTTGCCTTGATGGGGAGCCAAAGAATATCACAAGGAAAAGCTGGTCTTGGCTATGACCCATGTGCTGTCAAGGAAAAGATTAGGAAGAAAAATCAAAATGCATATATGAGACATTTTGTGCATGCTAAGAACAATAAAAAGAAAGTTAATGCATCACCTCACATTGAAACGTATGATCAACCAAGGCATGCTAGACAAAAGTATTACCTGCACTGTTTTCTTCCTGCATCTCAATCTAGCAGTCCTTTCACTACATGTCATTTCTGTAACAAAAAGGGACATATTTCCAGTTCTTGTGATTTGAGGAAAAATGGACTTGGCAGGAAAGTTGGATGGGTTCCCAAAGTTGCATCTGCATCTAGGGAAAAATATACTGACCAAAAAGGACCCAAGCAAATTTGGGTACCTAAAAGGAAATCATAAACATTGTTTTGCAGGTTTGTCTCAAAGCTAAGAAGAGCAACAAATGGTATATGGACAGTGCCTGCTCAAGTCACATGATTGGTGACAAGGAGAAGTTCATCACCCTTAGAGACAAGAAAGGAGGAAAGGTGACATTTGGAGGTGATCAATATGGTAAAATTGTTGGCATTGGCATTGTGGGCAAAAATCCTGAAACATCCATTGAAGAGGTGCTGTTTGTGATTGGCCTCAACCACAACCTGCTAAGCGTGAGTCAGACTTGTGACAAAGGAAACTGGGTGCTGTTTGACTCAAAGTTTTGCCTGGTCATCAGAAAAAGTGATCACAGAGTAATCCTCAAAGCTCAAAGGGATGGTAACTGCTACACTATTGACCTTGATGAACTTCCTCCTTTAGATTCTGTATGCTTAATCAGTAAGAATAATGATAGTTGGCTATGGCATAGGAGATTAGCTCATGTCAATATGAATCAATTGTCTAAACTGGTTAAAAATGAGCTAGTTACTGGTTTGCCAAAAATATCTTTTGAAAAGGATAAAGAATGTGATACATGCTTAAAAGGAAAACAAACTAAATCATCCTTCAAATCCAAAAACACAGTTACCACAACAAGACCACTTGAATTGTTGCATATGGACTTAATTGGACCTTCAAGGGTAAAGAGTCTAGGTGGCAATCTGTATGTGCTTGTAATTGTTGATGATTATTCTAGATTTACTTGGACATTATTTCTTTCTTCTAAAAGTGATACCTTTGATGCATTTGTAACCTTAGCTAAGAAAGTGCAAAATGAGAAAGGTATTTCTATTGTGTCTATCAGATCAGATCATGGAGGAGAATTTGAAAATGCATACTTCCTGGAGTACTGCAGTGAGCATGGAATTGACCACAACTTCTCTGCTCCTAGGACTCCTCAACAAAATGGAGTAGTAGAAAGGAAGAACAGAACTATTGGGGAGATGGCCAGAGCTATGCTGAATGAGAAGGAACTTTCTCAAGTGTTATGGGCTGATGCAGTGAACACAGCAAGTTACATCATCAACAGAGCATACATCAGACCCATCCTAGGAAAGACTCCATACGAGCTGTACAAGGGGAGAAAGCCAAATCTGTCCCATCTCCATGTGTTCGGGTGCAAATGCTTCATTCACAATAATGGCAAAGAAAACCTAGGTAAATTTGATGCCAAATCAGATGAAGGTATATTTCTAGGCTACTCTAGTAGGAGTAAGGCATATAGAGTTTATAATAAAAGATCAAATGTGGTAGAGGAATCTGTGCATGTGGTTTTCATTGAAAATGAAACTGTTTCAAAACATGTTACCAATGAGGATGATCTTGCTTTCAATTTTGAAAAACTGGGCATTTCTGATAAAAGTAGAACTGAACCTCCAAAGATATCTGAATCTGTTAACATAGAGGAAGATATCTAGGAGCAAGAGTTTGATGAAGAAAATAATGAAGAAACATCTCAAAAACTCCCTAGAGCTTGGAGATATCAAAGGAATCATCCTATTGATCAAGTGATAGGAGATGTTCAAGAGAGAGTCAAAACCAGAAAACAGTTAAGGGATCAAATGCTAAATTGTGCTTTCATTTCTCAAATTGAACCCAAATGTGCTGAAGAAGCCTTAACTGATGATTACTGGATTTTGGCAATGCAAGATGAACTAAATCAGTTTGAAAGAAATCAAGTTTGGGATTTAGTTCCAAGACCCAAAAATCATCCTGTTATTGGTACCAAATGGGTTTTCAGAAACAAACTTGATGAATCTGGAACTATAATCAGAAATAAAGCTAGATTAGTTGCTAAAGGGTATAATCAAGAAGAAGGTATTGATTTTGAAGAAACCTTTGCACCAGTAGCCAGATTAGAAGCTGTAAGAATTCTACTAGCTTATGCATGCATGAAGAATATTTTGCTATATCAAATGGATGTAAAAAGTGCTTTTCTGAATGGATATATCATGGAAGAGGTTTATGTAGATCAACCTCCAGGCTTTGAGGATTCTACAAAACCAAACCATGTCTATAAACTAAAGAAAGCTCTTTATGGATTAAAACAAGCCCCTAGAGCATGGTATGAAAGATTGAGCAACTTTCTGACTGAAAAAGGGTTTAACAGAGGCAAAGTTGACACAACTTTACTTACTAAGAAAGAGAATAAAGATTTACTAATTGTCCAAATCTATGTTGATGATATTATTTTTGGTGCTACTAATGAAACTCTTTGCAAGAAATTTTCTAAGTTAATGCAGGGAGAATTCAAGATGTCTATGATGGGTGAACTCAATTTCTTCCTTGGATTGCAAATCAGACAGCTTAATGATGGTATCTTTCTTAGTCAATCCAAGTATCTAAAGGAGCTGTTAAAGAAGTTTGGAATGAAGAATGCCAAGCCAATGGGAACACCTATGGCCACTGCAACCAAACTGGACATGGATGAAAATGGGAAAATATTTGACATTACTCAATACAGAAGAATGATTGGATCCCTGCTGTACCTAACTACCAGCATACCTGACATTATGTTTAGTGTCTGCATGTGTGCAAGGTTCCAATCATGCCCCAAAGAAACTCATGCAACAGCTGTGAAAAGAATTTTCAGATATCTAATTGGAACATCACAGATGGGTCTTTGGTATCCAAAAGGCAATGGAGAAGATCTCAAAGGATACACTGATGCTGACTTTGCAGGATCCAAAACTGACAGAAAAAGCACAAGTGGAACTTGTCAGTTTCTTGGAGGATCCCTGGTTTCATGGTTCAGCAAAAAGCAAAACAGTGTAGCTCTATCCACTGCAGAAGCTGAGTATGTTGCAGCTGGAAGCTGTTGTGCCCAAGTCATCTGGATGAAGCAGCAGCTTGAAGATCTTGAGGTTAAAATGAAAGAGATACCCATCATGTGTGATAATCAAAGTGCCATAAACATCACTAAAAATCCTGTCATGCACTCAAGGACGAAACATATTGAGGTTAGACACCACTTCATAAGGGATCATGTTCTGAAAGAAGAAGTTAAGTTGGAATACATCCCAACAGAGGATCAACTAGCTGACATACTAACCAAACCTCTACCAGAAGACAGGCATTGCAAAATAAGGAGAGAATTGGGAATGGTAAATCCCAATGAATTGTAAGTCATTTCTGTGCAATTCTGTCTTCAGAATTTTTAATACTAGAATTTATTCTAACTTGAGCATCGGAGTATGTTTTAATATAGTTGCAGGTGCTCCTTGTGAAAATCAATGGCTAAAAGTTTGAAAGATTGGAGCATTCCAGATTGGAACAACCAGAAAATGAAGTGAATGATAATTATTCTAAGGTCTGGATCCATTCTGTAAGTTTTTAAAGTTGAAATTTGTATGATGTTTGATTGCTAGATGAATTTCATTGATAATCTGTGTTTTTGAACTAGTCAACATGGTCAACATTCGAATTTTGGTTGATCAACAGACGAACTTTGGCCTGTTATGCCTTGAACAGCTCTCGGTAATGCCTCGAAATTCGTCTGTTGAAGCTTGAAAGTTCGAATTTTCAAAAAACAGAAATTTCAAAGTTATGATTGTCCATCACTATTATACGAATTATTACTTCTTAACATACTAATGTTGGACAATATTTATAAAAGTTGAAAAATTCGAAGTTTCAGTTCAAAATTCGTCTGTTGACTTATGCTCTTGATGATTGAATGATTGAAAGATGATGCTCTGTATGCTTAATTCGTCTATTGGTTGAAGTTTTGTTTATTGAAGCTGTTTTTCTTTTCAACATTCGAATTTTATCGGAGCAAAATTCGTCTGTTGTGTATGTTTTGATTGTTTCAAGCCTCTGTCAGACGAACTTTCAAGATGAAAATTCGTCTGTCAGTAAGATGTGCTGAACGGTTTAACTTGTAACTGCCCGAAGTTCGAATTTTGACCCCTCAACATTCGTCTGATAGACGGTTACATGCGTTAAAACCGACGGTTTCCCACAGAACAGACGCAACCCTATTTGTAACTCCTCCAAGTCTGTTCTGATTCTCTCTTCAATCCTCTTAACTCCTGTCCAAAAACCATCTTTTCTCACCGATTAAACTTCCTTTCGCTTCCCTTAAATCTATTCTAAGCCACATTCTGCATCATTCAACCAAGAAATGGCAAGAGTGAAGATTCCTGGAATAGGACAAGCTGGAACTCGGCCTAAGAGGACGGTCAAATCTCAATATGCTACAAAGGAAGGAGAGAAATCCAAGAGAAAGGCCGAACCTGGTAAAGCTACTCCTTCCAAACGTTAAAAATCATCATCCAAGTCAGAATCTCAGAAAGCTGGGCCCTCATCTTCAAAATCTGCAGTTCCTTCGGCTGATACTGCTGCTGTAGCTTCCTCTTCTTCTACTGAATCTGGAGAGTTTGAATTGACTACACTGCCACTGTGGAGCACTCCTGAGATTCAAGAAGAGTACACTACCAAGTTTTCAAACAAAAAGGTAATCAAGCCTCACTGTGTAAATATGGAACAATTTCTGATATCCAACAACTTTGATGCTGCAATATGGTTGATAAAATATAAAAATCTGTTGGAAATTGCTGAAAAATATGATGATGAGGTAGTGAAGACTTGGTATGCCTCTCTTAAATATAACAGCAAGAAAAGGAAATGGGAGGTCACCTTGAGATCAAGGACCATTTGGCTTGCTGATGAAACCTTCAATGAGGTATTGGAAATCCCAGGTCAAGATGGGCTGAAAGTTGACATTACAGCCTCTGGGTATATGGATAAGGCTAGCACAGCTGACGAAGAAGGTGAGCCCTTCCTATATTACAAGGAGAGCACTATCTTGGACACCTTATTCAGAAGAAGGGAGAATAGGCCCACAATAAATCTGTTGAAGCCCACAGACCTCAGTGTACAAGTAAGGATCTTGCACTATATAGTGTCCAGGATCATATTCAACAAAGGTGGCAGCTTCAATTTGATAACTAGGGTAGAGGCTCATGTAATGACTGCCATCATACGTGGAAAGCTGATCAATATGGGTCATATCATTCTCCAGCGTATGATAAAGGCAAGGGATCAGAGGAAAGATTCCACACTCCCCTATGCAGCAATTATTTCAAGAATCCTGCAGCATGCTAGGATTCAGCACATTGAAAAGGGGAAAGGGAAGCTCACTGAGGCCTTCAAAGAAGAAGAATTGCAAAGGATGGGCATTGAAAGAGATGAAGGACATTGGGTTGGAAAGGGAGCAGGAAAATCTGAAGATTTGTTCTTTGTTGCTGATTCATCCCTCCAACAAGAAGGCACCTCTGAGGCTCCTGGCAGATCTGTACCTCAGCCTTCTCAGCCTTTTCCATCTCCATCCAGGCCTACTCACCCTCCTTCCACTCCCTCCTCACGGGTCAAGCCAACTAAGATCACTGAGCTGTTTGACAATCTGTCAACACTCATTCTCAGTATTAGAGATGAGCAAAATGCCAAATTTGCTCATCTACAAGATCAGATCCATCAGTTGGCTGTGAATATGAAAGTGGTGGCTGATGCCTATGAAGAAATTAGAAGTGCAATTCCTACCACTTCAGCTCCACCTCAGCCTGGCATCCCTGAGCCTACTCTGTCTCCATCTCCTGTGCCTCCAAGTCCTTTTGAGCTGCATTCTCCTATCCCTAATGATGGTATGCAAGTGACTGAACCAACTGGCACACCAAAGGCCTCCAGCAATGAGGTAAGTCCTGGTCCACCCTTGGACTATGGCATGGAGGAAGAGGGTCTGCAGGAAACAAGCCCAATTGAGCAGAGTGAAGCAGTTGCTCAGGACTCTATTCTTTCCACCCAAGAGTCTGAGCAAGTTGAGCAGCTGGTAGGATCTATTTCTGCTTCACCATTTCTGCAATCTACACTCAATAAGGAAAGGAGCATTGTGCCTGTTACTGACTTTGCTGCTATTGCTCATAATGCCCTTCTGATAGCTCAAAGAAGAAGACTTGAAGAAATGTTTCCTCCTCCTGCACCAGTCTCTCCTTCTCTTGTTGATTATGGGCTGTCAGAGGAATAGAGAGCTCGGCTAGCTCTATACAGACAGGAAATGCAAGAGCTGCTTGAGGTCTCTGATGATTCTGTTGAAGAGCCTGCTGAGCCCTCTGCACCAGCTCAGCCAGAGATTCCTTTTGCTTCTGTCCCTCTTCGTGCTGTTCCTCTCACTCAGATACCTCCTCCAATGGACTTTGCTGGGCTTTCTGATGATGCCAAAAAGGGGGAGAAGATAAAGCAAACTAGGACTAAGCACGCTGGAAGATCTGCTGAGTCATCTGGAAAAGGAAAGACTTACAGCAAGAAGTCTAAGCCAAAGAAGAAGTGATGTTTTTAGATCTTAGGCTGAATCTTCATGTTGTATCTAGTTTTAATTTTTTTTTTTTGCTTGTTTAATGTTTTGAGAACTGATTGAAATATGTATTGCAACAATTTGTTTAAGTAAATTATGTTTTTGGTTGCAATGATTTGGTCTTTGAATCTCTTCACTTAATCTGTTGAAAATGATATCTTATGAAATGTAATGCATATGTTGAGGGGGAGCTTGTGTAAGCAAACCCAAGTACTAATCTAGTTTGTGAGTTGTTTTGTCATCATCAAAAAGGGGGAGAATGTTGGATCAAGAGTTTTGATGATTCCAAACCAACACTCAAGAGCTTGGATTGAAGATATCAATGGAGATCAAAGCTGTTTCAAGTGAAGATTTTCTGAGTATTTGCTATTAGATCTTTTGTAGGATCTTTAGTTTTTGTTTAGATTGGGTAAAAGATTTTGATTTGAGAAAAAGACGTTTTCAAACCTTGATTTGAAGTTAAATCTTTACTTATTTGGAAAAAACTCACAAACAGACGAAGTTTGAAAGTATAACTGAACTGTCAAGTTGGAAATTCGAATTTTGCTTTTCGAAATTCGAATTTCGAGCTAAAACTGAATAAGTCTGGAGAGGTGTCCCTCTGTCAGATGAATTTTGGTCATTCAAAATTCGAATTTCAATCAAGACTGAAAGAAGCCTTTTTGTGACAGACGAACTTCACAGTTTCAAAATTCAAATTTCAGACAAAATGCAATTTATGAAAACCAAAGAAATTCGTCTGAAACTTTGCTAAAGTTCATCTGAAATCAAGAAGAAACTAAGTTTGAAAAATGCTCTCTGACAGACGAACTTTAACTTAGCAACATTCGAATTTTCATCTGAGTCAAAGAAGCTACTTTCTAACATTCGAATTTCACTCTTTAAAAATTCGAATTTCAGACAAAACAAAACTTGAGAAAATAGAAGAAATTCGTCTGAAAGTTTGATAAAGTTCATCTGAGATCAAGAATGATTTAAGTCTCAAAACTGGTCTCTGACAGACGAATTTCACTCTGTCAAAATTCGAATTTCAAAGAAAGTGACCTACTGTGCCTAGTTGGACGTTCAATGGACAGACGAATTTTGGACTTCCAAAATTCGAATTTTGAAGGCACTGTAGCAAATTGAAAACACTGTTCACACTTAACAGAAAAACTTTCTTCTTAAAAATTCGTATGTCACATTGTGAAAATATTTTATAAGTTTCAAAATTCGAATTTCACTCTATGGACAGACGAACTTCGCATTTTAACGTTGGAAGCTTTAACCTTCGGTTCCCTCGAAATTCGTCTGTTGGCCAACCAAAATTCGAATTTCAGTATGTCAGAAACATTAAATGCGGTTGGTAAACGGATAGTTTTTCAGAGTAACCGTTGGATAACTTCCCCAACGGATAGATTTAGTCTCTAACGGATATTTGAGACCTAAATCTATAAATACAACATCATTTGAAGTTGTGAGTAACGAATCAAACTTGTATATACCGAATTTCTGCTGAATCTTCATCTCAAAAGCTTTTACCCTTCCAACTTCATTATTTGTACTTAAACCTTCATATCTACTCTATTCTAGAGAGTTATTCATTTGTAAACAATCTACTCTTCATCTGAAAGATAGATTTACTTGTGAGGGGTATTCACAAGGGGATTGGGAAGCACATAGAGAAAGTGCTTAGAGAGTTTGAGAGAGCTCAGAACAGAGCATACTCGTGTACTGTGGCTTTAGCAAGAAGCCCGTTGAAATTCTTGCTGGAAAGTGGATAAATCTCAAGAGGTGTCTTGGGGACTGGATGTAGGTAAAGTGGATAGACCGAACCAGGATAAATCACTGAGTTTTCTTCTCCTTATCTCTACTTTTCAGCTTGCTCTGTTTTACACGTTGCTTGCATTATACTGTGATATTTTCACTTGCTTTACTTTGTGCAGAAAAATTTCAATCTTCCCAATTCACCCCCCCTCTTGGGAAGTCAGCCTTGCTAACACAAGACAATGATGTAAAAACACAAAATACCCAAGTTAGACTAGTCAAGTTAGTCAAAGAGAATGATGCGCTTAGGAAAGAACTTCAAGAAAGTAGGCCACGAGAAGAATTACAACAAGAGATCTACATGCTTGCCCAACAATTAGAGAAGAAGATGGATGAGCTCATTTTAGTAAGAGGGAGTGCTACCGAGACCACCCAAAAATTTATTAAGAAACTCAATCGGAAAATAGAAGCCATGGAGGGCTGGAGGTCACTTTATTTGGAACGGACAAAGGAAGCTAAAAAGTAGATGGAGCGATGTGGAAAGTTGATCATGCTGGCCAACTCCACAATTCTAGAATTTGTTGATGTATTTAGGCGTGCTGAAGCCATGGCTCTACCTTTGAGTACTCCAATAAAGATCATTGAATTTTTCCAGTTATGCAATCAAGTTGTAAAAGAACTTGAGCTTATAGCAAATTTTTGATATTGTAACATTATTCAAATTATGGAGATTTGTGATTTATATTTATAAAGGAACTTTTTGCATTTACTCATGCTATTGAGACTTTGAACAACGATGGGATCTAGTGTCCCTCCATTTCAATTGTCAACTCTATGTCTCTTGGTAGAATAATAAGGTTCCCATATGGAATAGAGGGTGTTCATGCCTAAAGACCCTTATGATGCTGGACACTTACTAAGTAAAGAAAAATAATAAAATAAATAAATAGAATCTAAATATTTATTATTTCAAATAGGAAAAACAACATTGCACATCCAACACAGAAGCAATCTAACCAAGTACCCCTACACATTCCTACAACACACGTTTTTGAAATCACCAAATGGGTTTGACTAATGAGAATGAATCTATTGCCTTGAATGAATGAATAATTGCTATGGAGGCTCAAATGACAGAAATGAGTGAAATGATGAAATTTTTTACCACTTCCTGGAAAGCAAAATGTAGCGATGATACTCCTCAAATAGAAAAGACAAGTTTATCAAAGGCTACCAAGAAGGAAGCTCAATCAATTCCAAAAGTAGATTCAATGCAGAATGAGATAAAAGATCCCCAAGATCAAGGAACATTTAAAATAGAATTTCTTGGTGAAGACCATACATACATCTTCCAAATCCCTTCAATAGTAGCTAAAAATGATGAATGGAAGGAAGAGTTAGGAGAGATGAAGGACCAGTAAAAGGCCTTACAGGAAACAGATGCATGGGGACTGTTGGACTTGAAGGAACATTGCTTGATTCCCTCAATCATCATATCTAAGAAGTTCAAAGTCCCAGACTTTGACAAGTAATGGTAGCAGTAACCCAATTTATCACCTGAAGCCTTATTATACAAAAATGTGAATTTGGTCACAAGATGAAAAGTTTCTTTAGATATTCTTCCATGAGAGCTTAATTGGACTTGCCTTGGAGTGATATGTGCAATTGGACATGTAACACCTTATACTTAAGTTCATTTCCCATGTATTAGACTCCAATTATATCCATTATTGCATGATTAGAGATTTGATTGCTTAAAAAGATCAAAACAGATTTTTCTTTATTTTGGGTACTGTTCATTGTGCATTTTCTACTTTACCTGATAAAATTTGAAAGTTCATAACTAATTCTAAAAAAATCATCTCAAAGTGATTCAAGTCTCAACAAATAGATGAAATAATTTTATATGTGGAAAAAATATGAAATAGCGTTATTTCTTAAATATTTACTGTACATTTAGTCATTTTGAAACTTTCCAGGTTTTGGCCTTATATTTAAAAATTCATATCTTATGATATTCTAAGTCAAATCATTCATTCTTTATGTTATTGAAAATCCCTATATCTCTACTTCCTAGAAATATATTTTTTTGTACATTTATTTTGTTGGAATAGGGCAGGGAATTAACTTAAGTCATTATAAGTCGAAACTTCACTTTTACTGAAGCAGTTTTAGAAATACATGCATATCTCTAATTGTATAGCTTCAATTACTTCTAAATCAGTGGCATATTAATCTTAGGATATAGAGCTTTCTACATATGTAAACCACTAAATTTTTGGAGCTCTACATGATTTTATATTACCCTTGAAATTATCAGTACTTACAATAAAATTCGCAGCATCCTTGCTTATTGTCCAAATTTCAACCCTAAATTCAAAATTTCACTATAAATCATACACTTGTCCAATTTAAGTTATATTTATCTCTTTAGAAAGCTTACTGAGTCTAGTTTCAGAGAATGTATAACCCTTAAAAGGAATGCTCTGTGTTAGACAAATTTCTTTTATCCAAACTTCTACTAGTCATTTTATTTATAATTATGCCATAACTCATATAATAAACTTCATAAACATCATACATTAACATTTATTATTCCAAATCCACACATAACATCATAAGGGGACTAGAAGGAATATGAATATACATCATTACATAATCTACCTTCCATACATTGATACTTATTTCATAATAAAGCATATTAACTTGCATAATCAAATTATTAATCACAATCTTTTTCATTCCTCTTGCTTCCTCCTTGCCTCTTCCATGTCATGGGCCCTAACATATTAATCATTTGGAAGCGATGAGATTCAAAGAATCTTAGTAGCTATGCCCAATTATGCATTCACATCATCGTATTATTTTATAAAATCATCAAAGAAAATCATAACTTCATATTATAACATACAATTCCATAAAAATTTCGGTATGATAATACTTTGTAACATGGACATCCTAGAGTCATAAAACCCTTCAAATAATCAGCTAACAATTCAAATATATCATAAAGCATTCCAACAATTATATAGCATAGTCATATTATCATGAAAACACAATATGACAATATTAAGCATAATAGGGAAAATACTACTTTCTTGACTTCCTTTGATTTCCTTCCTTTGTACACTCCTCCTTCGATCTTCAAACACTTCTTTGGATCCTATAGCATTACAAAGTAATGTCATGAGCCACTCATTACACAACCTCCCTCACAAAGTGGCAACTTTAACTCTAAAATTCTTTATTGTCAATCTTTGGGAATTTCTCGTACAACATGCTTGACTTGACCTATTTTGGACCCAAGGAATCTATTTTCGGGGTCAAAATCATGAAATTCCCTTTCTTTTCACAAACCCTAAATAGTAGAAAATTTTCAAAAATGTAGAAAAATAACTACCTGATTAATTTGCAATTCAACGGTATATCCTTAATTCTTGAAGCCTATACATCACTTTTCATGGATTAATTTCTTCATGGCTTCATTTTCTCTCTCCACTCTCTCTCTAGGTTGAAACTTTCAGAAGTAAACTGGGGAGAAATAATCCATAAAATACCACAATACTTAAGTATATACAATATAGTAACTATAGAAACCTACCTTGGAAGTTTGGGACCTTGAGATTGCTTCTTATTCTCTCCCTTTGAGCTTTTAGTTTCATGCCTTCTCACCCTCTTTCTCCTATGGTTCATACATGAAATGGGCTGAAGAAGATGAAGCTTTATGACTTAATGAAATATTTAAGTAATAAAACAACTTAATTAACTTTATCTTTGACTTTATTGCTTTTCTTCTTCAAAAAGCTTTTGAAAAATTTCACTTGTGTCCAAACCTGTGTTCAGACGTGGATCACCTTATTTTTTAGTCAAAAATTGTTTCAATAATTTTTATGGATCAAAATACTCTTTACCGATTAAATTTACCCATACCGATTAAGTATTTTTACCAAAATTGTCACTAAATTGGTATAGGATTATCCAAAAATTACTTTTGGCCCAAAATCATTATCTTGGTCATAAACATATTTTATCAAGGTCCATTCAGTATCCTTGAATTGGTACTACCTCTTTCTGCAGTTTAAATTGACTTTTATCAGATAAAATATTAATATTAAACCATAATTACCCAATAAATATTATTTTGATCTTAATAGATTTCTTGCTATATTCCATTGGGCTAGTATCATTAAGAGCTTTATTTTGACTATAATTTTTCATATTTTCAAAAATACCCTTGACCTGAGATAAATTTATAATTTTTGAAATTTTTGGGTCCTTAGATGTAATTTCTCCAAACTTCTTTCTCTTTTCCCTTTCATGTTGAATTCATTCTTAAGGAACTAAGTTGTAAATATTTTTAATTTTTGAGGTCAAAATATAATTTTATCATTTTTCTGTTTATCCTGGAAAAGTGATCTCTTTATCCCTTATTATGCTTAACGGTGTTTTTTCATTTTTTCCAATTACTTATGCCTTTTATGATATCAATATTTTTTTCTTGGAATTTAAATGTAATATTTATATTTTACTTCTAATATGAAAAATAACCATTTTGCATTTAAACCAAATCAAAAAGTAATTATCCATTCTTTTGAGCACTTTCTTGTAAATTTACCCAACGACCAATTTTTTATTATTTCTTTCTCACTATTCACATTAACTTTCAAATTTGATATATCTCTCAATCTAGACCTCCTTGCTACACAATAATTATACTGTTATGCTCAGTTTGGGATGAGTTTTCATTCAAGCGGTATATTACATATTTTCTAGGATAAATTCTGAAATTAATTTCTGCTAAGGACCTTATGGAAAACTAATTCCAATTAAGAACCAAACATAACTTATTCTGAAAATTAGATGAGAAATTAATTTCTTCTAAAACCCGATTATATATAGCATTTTCGTCTTACTTTATTTCTCATCTTTTATTCATTTTATAATATCCCATAAACGTAGGAATATTACGAGATATGGCTAAGATCTGCAGGTAGAGGGATCTTATTGATGCCTTCATGAAAGAGTACAAATTCAAAATTGACACTGCTTCAACCAGGAAGCAATTAAAAGCATCAATAAGAAGACTACAGAGTCATTCAAGGAATATGCCCAAAGATGGAGGATGGTTACATCATAGGTCCGACCTACTTTAACATAGGATAAGCTTTGTTCATATTTTATACATACATTGCAAGAACTTTTCTACCAGTATATGGTAGGTATGCATTGTTGAATCAAGTGTTTTGATGATTCCAAACTAACCTTCAAGAGCTTGGGGAGAAAACATCAAAGATGCACAAAAGATCTCAAGTGAAGAAATTCAAGAAAAACCAACACAAGAATAGATATAGAATCTCTAACAGTGTTTAAATTGAGTAAAAGACTTTGAATTGAAAAAAAGATGTTTTAAAACTATGATTCTATATTAATGTATGGAATACTTGAAAAACACCCATCAACAGACGAAGTTTGAAAGGTTAGTATTGATCTGTTGTTTTAAAAATTTGAACTTTGGCTTTGGAATTCGAATTTCGAATTGAAAATGAACAAGTTTGAAAAGAGCCTTCTCTGATAGACAAACTTTAGCTTTTGAAAATTCGAATTTCTGAATAAAACACAATTCATGAAAAATGAAAAACTCATCTGAGGATATGTCAAAGTTCATCTGAAAACAAAGTTTAAAAAGAGTTCCAAGATAGCCCACTGATAGATGAACTTTAATATTGAAAATTTGAATTTCAGAAACAAAGCTTGCAAGTCTGTTACGACAATCTGTTGTCATACAAATATTGGTATTTAAAAATTTGAATTTTGAATTAAGTCTAATAAGAGTTCTCTCTGACAGATGAACTTTGAATCTTAAAAATTCAAATTTTGAAAAGATGAACTATTGTGCCTCATTGAGCTGCCCATTGACAGACGAATTTTGGGTACCAAAATTTGAACTTTGAAGGCATTGTAGCAATTTGGGACTACTGTTCACACTTTTAAGAAGAACTTTTTAACTTGAAAATTCATATGTTCCAACACAGAAAAATTTCTCAATGACAAAAATTTGAACTTTGCTTTACGACAGACTAACTTTGAAATTTAACGTTGAAGTCTTTAGCTTTTGGTCTCTGTGAAATTTGTCTGTTGACCAACCAAAATTCAAACTTTGGATGTCAGAAGCATTAAATGCAGTTGGTGAACGGATAGTTTTTCAAAGTAACCGTTGGGTAACTTCTCCAACGGATAGATTTTGTCTCTAATGTATAGTTAAGACCTAAATCTATAAATATAACATCATTTGAAATTGTGGGTAATGATTTTAACATTATATATACTGAAACTCTATCAAATTCTCAACTCAAAGTCTTTTACTCTCATACTTCAGTCTTCTGCACTTAAACTTTCATATACACTCTAAATTAGAGAGTTCATTCTTTGCAATCAATCTTATCTTTATTTGGAAGAAAGATTTTCTTGTGAGGGAATATCACAAGGGATTTGGGAAGCACTTGGCTAGAGTGCAGAAAGAGAACTTGTAAGCTCTAAGAACATAGCATCAAAGCTGTACTGAGGCAATTGCAAGAAGCCCACTAAATTCTTGCAAGATAGTTGAAAATCTTAAGTAGTTGCTTGAGGATTGGATGTAGGTCAAGATAGAGAGACCAAACCAGGATAAACATCTATGTCAATCCTTCTCCTCTACTGCTCTTACATTGCTATTATATTGTACTCTATTTTATAGTCTTGTTTATCTTCATTATACGCTTAACTTTTGCAGAAAATTTTAATCTTCCCAATTCACCCCTTTCTTGGGAAGTCAAGTTATCTAACATGTATGTCATAGAGTTTGCTAATTTGATTAAAATTGGGGAAAGAATTGATCTAAGGTACATGATGGAAAGATTGTTGTTCCTTGAGTTGAAATTAGGACAAAAAGAAGTCAAAATCCTAAGAAGAAAGAGGATGGTGTAAATTACATCCAATCTACAAAACCATTTTTTGCAGGACAATATTCACCCCACCAAATAAGTGGACAGAATCTAAGGCAAGCCCAGATTAGGATAGCACCTAATAAACAAGGACAAGCTGAAGGGCAGAGAAATATGTAGCAAAGAGATAATCGTCTATGACCCAATTTAGGCATGACTGTTGAATCAAGTGTTTTGATGATTCCAAATCAACCTTCAAGAGCTTGGAATAAAGATATCAAAGATGCACAAAAGGGTTCAAGTGTAGAAATTCTAGAAAAATCAGTGCAAGAATAGATTAGAATGTTTAGAAATGTTTTAATTTGAGTAAAAGACTTTGATTTGGTGAAAAGATGTTTTAAAACCTTGATTCTATGTTAATTCATGGAATATTTGAAAAACACCCACCAACAGACGAAGTTTGAAAGGTTTATACTAATATGCTATTTTGAAAATTCAAACTTTGGCTTTGGAAATTCAAATTTCATATTGAAAATAAACAAGTCTGAAAAGAGGCTTCTCTGACAGATGAATTTTGACTTGAGAAGTTCGAATTTTGATACGTGTCTGAAAAGAGCTTTCTTTGACAGATGAACTTTGGCTTTGGAAATTCGAATTTCATATTGAAAATAAACAAGTCTGAAAAGAGGCTTCACTGACAGATGAATTTTAACTTAAGAAATTCGAATTTTGATACGTGTATGAAAAGAGCTTTCTCTGACAGATGAACTTTAGCTTTGGAAATTTGAATTTCGCATTGAAAATGTACAAGTCTGAAAAGAGGCTTCTCTGACAGACAAATTTTGACTTGAGAAGTTTGAATTTTGATACGTGTTTGAAAAGAGCTTTCTCTAACAGACGAACTTTGGCTTTTGAAAATTCGAATTTCAGATAAAATGCAACTTATGAAAATTGAAAAATTCGTCTGAGAATATGTCAAAGTTAATCTGAAAAAAAGTTTAAAAAGAGCTTTAAAATTGCTCACTGATAGACAAATTTTGAACTTGAAAATTTGAATTTCAGACACAAAGCTTGTGAGTCTATTGTGTTGATATGTTGACATATGAATGATAAAATTTAGAAATTTGAACTTTAAAGTAAGTTTGAAAAGAGGTCTCTCTGACAAAAGAACTTTACCCTTTGAAAATTTGAATTTCGAATTAATGAACTATTGTGCCTCATTGAACCAGTTACTGACAGACAAATTTTGGTGTTCCAAAATTCAAATTTCGAAGGTACTGTAGCAAATTGAAATTACTATTCACACTTAGTAGAACTACTTTAAACATAAAAATTCGTATGTTCCAACATAGAATTATTTTCTAAAGATGAAAATTCAAATTTTGCTTCATAACAGAAGAACTTCAGGAGTTCGACGTTAAAGGCTGTAGCTTTTGATTTATGCGAAATTCGTCTGTTGACCAACTGAAATTTGAATTTTGAGTGTCAGAAGTATTAAATGCGGTTGGTAAACGGATAGTTTCTCAGAGTAACCATTGGATAACATCTCTAACGGCTAGATCTTGTCTCTAACATATAGTTGGGGCAGAAATCTATAAATAGAACTTCATTTGAAGATATGGGTAACAAAATTACTTTGTATATACTGAAACTCTGCCAAATCATCTATTCAAAGTCTCTTACTCTCACATACTCCTAACTTTGTACTCCAACTTTTATATTCACTCTGATTAAGAGACTTTATTTGTACACAATCTTATTTTCATCTCGAAGAAAGATTTTCTTGTGAGGGGATATCACAAGGGATTGGAGAAGAACTTAGTGAGAGTGCAAAGAGTGAAAGTGTGAGCTCTAGAAATAGAGCATCAACTTTGTACTGAGGCATTTGCAAGAAACCCACTGAATTCTTGTAGAATAGTGGAAAATCTCAAGTGATAACTTGGGGACTGGATGTAGGTCAAGTTGAAAGTCCGAACCAGAATAAATATCTGAGTCTTCTCTTCCCTACTGCTACTTTTACTGTTTATTCATTTATACTCTGTTTTACCATCACACTTTGCTTTCTTCACTTTCTTGATGTTTTGCAGAAAAAATTTTAATCTTCCCAATTCAACCCCCCTCTTGGGAAGCCAGCTTATCTAACAAGTGGTATCGGATTCCCAGTCAAAGGATCTTACAATTCAGGAATTACAATGGTTGGCTTTAGAGAAAGCATACTACCAGAGGGAAATAAAACAAATAGACCACCTGGCTTCAGTGGAGAACACTATGATTACTGGAAGATGAGGATGCAAATCTATCTCCAGTCCATTGATTTGGACATCTGGTCCATCATCGAAAAAGGAGATTTTGTTCCAATGGTATTGCAGGATGATGGGAAGTACAAAGAAAAGCCAGAAGCTGAATGGAACGAGGAAGATAAAAGAAGAGTCTTGCTGAATTTCAAGGCAAAACACTGCTTGGTTAGTGCTTTGAATCAAGACAAATTCTACAGGGTCTCACAATGCTCCACTGCTAAGGAAATGTGGGGTACCTTGCAAATTGCTCATGAAGGGATAACGGGAGTTAGAGAAAACGAATTGAACACCTGCATAGGTGAATACAAAAGCTTCAGTATGGCTGAAGAAGAGAGTATAAAAGAGCTACAGAAGAGATTCACCCTCATTGTGAATCAATTGAAGAGTCTGGGAAAGGAGTACACTCAGACAGAAAAGGTCAGAAAGATCCTCAGAGCTCTCCCTCTGGAATGGCAACCCAAAGTAACAGCAATAGAGGAAGCCAGAGGAGAATCAATGACCTCTGTCACAGCTCTTTTTAGTAGCCTTAAGGAGTATGAAGGAAAAATGAAGGCTTTTAAGGAGGCAGGACAAGACAGAAAGAAGAAAGGTCTTGCTCTGAAAGCTGCTGAGGAGAAAGAAGAAGAATCTGACGATGGAGATGAGCTAGATGAAAAAACTCTGGCTTTGATGGTTAGAAAATTTGGAAGATTCTATAGCAAGAAGAGAAACAAAAAAATCTTCAAGAAAGGAGCAGCTGGAGATAGCAAGAGAGAAGCAAAAGAACTTGTCACTTGCTACGAGTGCAAAAAGCAGGGACATATCAAATGGGATTGTCCACAATTCCTCAAGAAGCAAGAGAAAGAAAAGAAAGTTGCAGATAAAGGCAAGAAGAAAAGAGCTTACATCTCATCAATATGGGGCAACAGCTCAGAAGAGGAAGAAGATGAAGATGATGAAATTGCCAACATCTGTCTGATGGCACTTGCCTCTGAAGAAGCTGAAATCCCATGCAACAGTGATCAAGAAGGTGAGGTATATGAATCTGAACCTTCCTATTCTGAATTACTAGATGCATTTCATGAGTTGCATGACTATGATCCTTGTGCAGTCAAAGAAAAGATTAAGAAAAAGAATCAGAATATATGTATGAGACATTTTGTGCATGCTAGTGGCAATAGAAAGAAAGAACATATTTCACAGCACATTGAATCTTATGATCAACCAAGGCATGCAAAACAAAAATATTATCTACATTGCTTTCTTCCTGCATCTCAATCCAGCTGTCCCTTTACCACCTGTCACTTCTATAACAGGAAGGGACATATTTCCAGTTCATGTGCTTTAAAGAAAAATGAAATTGACAGGAAGGTTAAATGGGTTCCCAAAGGTACATCTGTATCTAGGGAAAAGACTACTGATAGAAAAGGACCCAAGCAAATTTAGGTACCTAAAAAGAAAATATGAACCTTGTTTTGTAGGTTTGTCTTAAAGCTAAAAGGAGCAACAAATGATATATAGACAGTATCTGCTCAAGCCATATGACTAGTGATAAGGAGAAGTTCATCACCCTTAGAGACAAGAAAGGAGGAAAGGTGACCTTTGGAGGTGATCAATATGGCAAAATAGTTGGCATTGGCATTGTGGTCAAGAATCCTGAAACATCCATTGAAGAGGTGCTATTTGTAATTGGTCTCAACCACAATCTGCTAAGAGTGAGCCAGACATGTGACAAAGGAAACTGGGTACTGTTTGACTCAAAGTTCTACTGGTCATCAGAAAAAGTGATCACAAAATAATCCTCAAAGCTTAAAGGGATGATAACTGCTATACTATTGATCTTGATGAACTTCCTCCCTTAGATTCTATCTGTTTGATTAGCCAGGATAATGACAGTTGGTTGTGGCATAGAAGATTAGCTTATGTTAACATGAATCAACTATCAAAACTAGTTAAAAATGAGTTAGTCACTGGCCTACCAAAAATCATTTTTAAAAAAGACAAAGAATGTGATGCATGCCTAAGAGGAAAACAAACTAAATCTTCCTTTAAATCTAAAAACGTAGTCACCACAACTAGACCACTAGAACTATTGCATATGGATCTGATTGGTCCATCTAGGGTAAAAAGCATGGGTGGAAATCTGTATGTGCTTGTAATTGTGGATGATTACTTTAGATTAACCTGGATAATGTTTCTTTCTTCTAAGAATGATACGTTTGATGCATTTGTAACCTTAGCTAAGAAAGTGCAAAATGAGAAAGGTATTTCTATTGTGTCTATCAGATCAGATCATGAAGGAGAGTTTGAGAATTCATACTACCTGGAGTATTGTGATAAGCATGGAATTGATCATAACTTCTCAGATCCAAGAACTCCTCAGCAAAATGGAGTAGTGGAGAGGAAGAACAGAACGATTGGAGAGATGGCTAGAGTAATGCTGAATGAAAAGGAACTCTCTCAAGTATTCTGGGCTGATACAGTAAACACAGCAAGTTACATCATAAATAGAGCGTACATTAGACCAATTCTTAGGAAGACTCCTTATGAGCTGTACAAAGGAAGAAAGCCAAATCTCTCACATCTACATATATTTGGTTGCAAGTGCTTCATCCACAACAATGGAAAGGAGAATCCGGGTAAGTTTGATGCCAAATATGATGAAGGTATATTTCTGGGCTATTCTAGTAGAAGTAAGGCATATGGAGTTTTTAATAAGAAATCTAAATTAATAGAAGAATCTATGCATGTAGTATTTATTGAAAATGAAACTGTTTCCAAACATGTCACTAATGAGGATGATCTTATTTCAAACTTTAAAAACTTAGATCTTTCTAATGAAGATAAAATTAAACCTCCAAAAGTATCTTAATCTATTGACATAGAGGAAGATATTTAGGAGAAAGATTTTGAGAATGAAAATAATGAAGAAATGTCTCAAGAATTCCCTAGAGCTTGGAAATATTAAAGGAATCATCCTGTTGATCAAGTGATAGGAGATGTTCAAGAGAGAGTTAAAACCAGAAAATAGTTAAGGGATCAAATGATAAATTGTGCTTTCATTTCTCAAATTGAACCTAAATGTACTGAGGAAGCCATAACTGATGAATACTGGATTTTAGCTATGCAAGATGTGTTCAATTAGTTTGAAAGAAATCAAGTTTGAGATTTAGTGCCCAGACCCAAAAATCGTCCTGTCATTAGCACCAAATGGGTTTTTATAAATAAACTTGATGAATCAGGATCAATAATAAAAAATAAAGCTAGACTAGTTGCAAAAGGATATAATCAAGAAGAAGGTATTGATTTTAAAGAAACCTTTGCTCCAGTGGCTAGATTAGAAGCAATTAGAATTCTGTTAGCATATGCATGCATGAAAAATATTATGTTATATCAAATGGATGTGAAGAGTGCTTTTCTTAATGGATATATCATGGAAGAAATTTATGTAGAACAACCTCCAGGGTTTGAGGACTCTACAAAACCAAACCATGTTTATAAACTGAAGAAAGCCCTTTACGGTTTAAAGCAAACCCCTAAGCATAGTATGAAAGGTTAAGTAATTTTCTAACTGAAAAGAAATTTAACAGAGGAAAAGTAGATACTACTTTGTTCACTAAGAAAGAAAATAAAGATTTACTTATTGTTCAAATCTGTGTTGATGATATTATATTCGGTGCTACTAACGATTCTCTTTGCAAGAATTTTTCTGAACTAATGCAGGGAGAATTCGAAATGTCCATGATAGGTGAACTCAACTTCGTCCTTGGATTGCAAATTAAACAGTGTGATGATGGTGTCTTTCTCAATCAATCCAAGTATCTGAAAGAATTACTGAAAAAGTTTGAGATGGACAATGCCAAGCCAATGGGAAAACCTATGGCTACTGCAACCAAACTGGATATAGATGAAAAGGGAAAAATGTTTAACATAACCTAGTATAGAAGAATGATTGGATCTCTACTATACCTAACTGCCAGCAGACCTGACATCATGTTTAGTGTCTGTATGTGTGCAAGGTTCCAGTCATGTCCCAAGGAAACCCATGCAACTACTGTGAAGCGTATCTTCAGATATCTTATTGGAACATCACAGATGGATCTTTGGTATCCAAAGGGCAATGGAGAAGATCTCAATGGATACACTGATGCTGACTTTGCAGGATCCAAAACTGACAGAAAAAGCACAAGTGGAACTTGTCAGTTTCTTGGAGGATCCTTGGTTTCATGGTTTAGCAGGAAGCAAAATAGTGTGGCCTTATCCACAGCAGAAGCTGAATGTGTTGCAGTTGGAAGCCGTTTTGCCCAAGTCATCTGGATGAAACAGCAGCTTGAAGATCTTGAGATAGAGATAAAAGAAATACCTATAATGTGTGACAACCAAAGTGCCGTTAACATCACAAAGAATCCAGTCATGCATTCAAGGATGAAGCATATTGAAGTTAGGCACCACTTCATGAGAGATCATGTCCTGAAAGGAGATATCAGATTAGAATACATCCCTACAGAAGATCAAGTTGCTGACATCTTGACAAAGCCTCTTTCAGAAGATAGACATTGTAAAATCAGGAGAGAATTGGTATGGTAAATCCTAATAAACTGTAAGTAAATTTTTGTATCAATTTATTTTAGAATTTTTGACATTAATTTAATTCTAATTTTAGCATTGGAGCAAGTTTAATGTAAGTTGCAGGTACTCCTCATGAGTTGAAATGACAATAGATCTAAAAAAATGGAGCAAATCAGAATGGAACAGTCAAAAGGTGAAAGAGACAGCAAGAAATCTGGGTTCTGGATCCACTCTGTAAGTTTTTAAGGTTGAAATTCACATTTTAGTTATGTGTTAGACGAATTTCCTTGATAAATTGTGTTTTTTAACGAGTCAGCATGCTTAACATTAGAATTTAGATGCCCAACAGACGAACTTCAGCTTGGTTTACATTGTAACAGTTCTTGGTGGTCCCTTGAAACTCGTCTGTTGATCCTTGAAAGTTCGAATTTTCAAAAATAAAATGTTTCAATGTTATCTTTGTCCAATATGATGATTATACAAATGTTTATTTCTTAACATACGCATGTTGGAGAACCTTTACAAAGTGTAGAAATTCAAATTTCTGATTCAAAATTCATCTATTGAAACATGCTCAAAATGTTGAATCTCTGAAAGATGAATTTTCATATGCATAGTTCGTCTGTTGTTTGTTGCATTGATTATTGCTTGATGCCTGTTCTTTGAAATTTGAACTTTGTCGAAAGAAAGTTCATCTGTTTATCTTGTGCTGCTTGGACCAAGCCTCTGTCAGACGAACTTTCAGAAGAAAATTCATCTGTCAGTAAGCCTTGCTGAATGATTTAACTTTTAAATTCTCAAAGTTTAAATTTTGACCCCTCAAAATTCGCCTGTCAGGCGGTTACACACGTTAAAACTAACGGTTTTCCACTGAACAAATGCAACCCTCTTCATCTCTTCTCCGAGTCTATTCAAATTCTCTCTTTAATGCTCTTCAATTTTGACCATAAATCTTCTCAGCTTCATTTTGAAACATTCATCCACGTAAATGGCAAGAGTAAAGAATCAAGAAGTTGGAAAGGGAGAGGCATGACCAAAGAGAACGGTCAAATCCCAATATACCTCAAAGGAAGGTGAAAAACTGAGGAGAAAAGCCGAATCAAGCAAGGCAACTCCCTCCAAATGACAGAAAACAACTCCAAAGTATGAATCAAAGAAAGCAGGACCTTCTTCATTGAAGAAAACAGAGCCTTCGGTTCTAGTTCCTGCTATTACTGTTGTTGCTTCCACTTCCTCCTCCAGTATTGAATCTGGAGAATACCAACTTACAACAATGCCATTATGTAGCACTCCTCAGATTCAGGAGGAATACTCAATCAAGTTTGTAAGTAAAAAGGTAATCAAGCCTCATTGTGTGAACATGGAAGATTTCTTATTCTCTAATAATTTTGATGTTGGACTATGGTTGTTGAGATAAAAGAATCTGTTAGAGATACTGGAAAGGTATGATGATGAAGTGGTTAAGACATGGTATACCTCCCTGAAGTACAACAGCAAGAAGAAGAAGTGGGAGGTCAATCTGAGATCAAGGACCATCTAGCTCACAGATAAAACTTTCAATGAAGTATTGGAAATCCCAGGGCAAGATGGCCTTAAGATTGACATTACAACTTCTGGGTATATGGATGAGGCAGAGACTACTGATGAAGAAGGTGGACCATTCCTAAACTACAAGGAGAGCACAATCCTGAATACTTTGTTCAGAAGAAAGGAGAATAGGCCACCCATAAGTTTGCTGAAGCCCACTGACCTCAGTGCTTAAGTGAGGATCCTACACTACATAGTGTCTAGGATTATCTTCAACAAAAGAGGTAGCTTCAATCTGATCATAAGGGTAGAGGCACATGTAATAGCAGCAATCATGCATGAGAAGCTTATCAACCTGGGACATATCATTCTCCAACGCATGATCAAGGCAAGGGATCAAAGGAAAGACTCCACACTCCCCTATGCAGCAATCATTTCCAAGATTCTACAATATGCTAGAATTCAGCACCTTGAAAAGGGGAAAGGGAAGCCCACTGAGATTTTTAAGGAAAAGGAGCTACAAAGAATGGGGATTGAGAGAAAAGATGGAAGATGGATTGGGAAGGGAGTAGGAAAATCTAAAGATCTCTTCTTTGATGAAGATGCATCCCTATAGCAAGAAGGTACCTCTGAGGCTCTTGCAAGACCTACACCTCAGCCTTCTCAGCCTGTCCCATCTCCATCTTTGCTTGCTCACATTCCATCTACTTCCTCCTCTCGTGCCAAGCCAACCAAGATCACTGGGTTATATCACAGTTTGTCTACACTCATACTAAACATCAGGGATGAGCAAAATGCCAAGTTTGCTCATCTGCAAGATCAAATCCACCAGTTAGCCAAGAACATGAAAGTGGTTGCTGATGCATATGAAGACATTCGAAATGCCATTCTTACCACATCAGCTCCACCTCAGCCAGGATTCTCTGAGCCTACTACGTCTCCAACTCCTGAGCCTTCAAGCCCCTTCGTGCTAGCCTCTCCTGAGCATGATGATGTTGTAGATGATACTGAGGTTGCTGGCACAATGAGCACACCAAGTCCTGGTCCTCCCTTGGACTATGGTATGGAAGAAGAAGGCCCTCAGGATTCAAGCTCTCATGACCAAATTCTAGCAGATGCTCAAAAGTCAATCCTGTCCCAATAAGAATCTGAGCAAGCAGAAAGATTAGTGGCAGCTATCTCCACTTCACCATTCATGTAGGTTGCCCTAAATAAAGAAAGGAGCATTGTGCCTTTTGTTGATTTGGAAGCCATTGCACACAATGCTCTCTTGCAAGCTTAGAGAAGAAGGCTTGAAGAAATGTTTCCTCCTCCTCCTCCCTCACCTATTACATATTATGGTTTCTCGGAGGAAAGAAGGGCACAATTAGCTATTACAAGGCAAGAAATTTCTGAACTTCTTGAGATTTCTGATGATGAAGATGAAGACACAAGTTCAGAAATTTCTGAGTCCTTGTCAAAGCTCAATCTAGAAATGCCATTTGTCCCTGTGCCTCTTCAAGCTATTCCAGTGTCTCAGATTCCTCCTCCTGCTGATTTTGATCACCTTCCTGATGATGCCAAAAAGAAGGAGAAGAGTGAGCTTTGACAACCTAAGGTAACCGGGTGTTTGTTTATATTGTATTGTTTATATAGTATGATGGTACGTATATTTATGTATATATGCATGCTTCTTTCATACCACGATATTGATGTGTTTGTGTGTATTGTTTTTATATATCGTGGTATGCACACATTCAGATGATGATTATGATGATAATGATGAGATATATGATGATGACATGGATATGACATGACATGATGCATACATGACATTATGATGATTATGATGATGATATGATGATACATGAGCATCACCATATGACATTGTGAGATAGTGATATATGGCGGATGAGGTGGTGATGATGTGATGACAATATGATGTATGATGATATATGTATATGTTAGGGAGGATAAGGTTGGATTATATATGTTAGGGAGGATAAGGGTGAATTATATATATGTTAGGGAGGATAAGGATGGGAGTCCCTACGAGGGCGACGTGCATTTCATTCATTTCATATTGCATTCATGAGTTGTATGAGATATATGTATATATATGTGTGTGTGTGTATGTGTGATTGTTCCCGGTTATTGAGACATTGTCTCATACCACTCTTCCATGAACTAACCTTTCAAGTGACGGTTCTGGCACTAGTCCTAAGAAGACGCATGAGTAGCTGTGTACATGGAAATAGTCTATGTAGTGTGTGTATTTTGTATTTGTATCTTGTGCCAAGTAGAATGGGAGGTTTTGTAATGGATATATATATATATATGACATTATAAGGATGGTTATAGATGTGGATGGTATGGATGGATGTATGTTTGTGTTATATGTTACTTTGTGGTGTGTATATGGTTTCAGATGTTGTGAAGTCTATATGCTGGTGTTTGTGAGCTCAAATTAGTTTTGGGCCTCGTTGGTTGGTTTTAGGGCCTGTAACCCAGTTTATCAAGTTGGGGTTCCACGGAGTCAAATCTTAGAGGAGTGATTCTTTTGAGGTGAAACCTCTTTGGACAAGTTGGTTTAGGGGGTTTTAGACCATTATGGATAGTCTTTGAGTGTCCATTTACCTTTGGTGGTAATTGGAGATTATTAGTGGTGAATTTTGGTCAATAAGTGGCCAAAATGGTGTTAGGGGTCTAGAATCTCCATACGAAGTTGGATTAAGGTGAAAATAGTGTCTATAGATAGATTGGGACTAGATTGACTTGTAGGAGTTGGAATCAAGTCAATCGGATGTCGGAGCATAAAGTTATGCGAATCGCAAGTTCGCCCCGGAGTATAAAAGTAGCTTATATGAAATATCAGTATGGGGCGCTGTGGCTCCAAGGTCCAGGCCACGGTTCCAGTGAAGTCAGAAGCGATGGAGAGATAGGGGAGGCTGGAGCCGCAATGATACTGTAGTGATTGCAGCCTAAGCCCAGTTTTTGGTGTTTTGGAGTTCGTTTCCACTATTTTGAGGTTATGAGAAGTTGTTTTGAGATGTTTGGGGTTGTGTTTGGTTAAATTTTGAAGTTTTTGGTCAAGTATGGAGGTGTCAGTGTTAGTTAGGCTGACTTCCTAAGAGGAGGTGAATTGGGGAGATTGAAAATTTTCTGCACAAAGTCAAGAAGGTGAAGAAAGCAAAGTATGATCGAAAAACAGAGTATAAAAGAGTAAGCTAAAAAAGTAGTAATAGGGAGAAGAAAACTCTGATATTTATCCTGGTTCGGTCTCTCCACTTGACCTACATCCAGTCCCCAAGTCACCACTTGAGATTTTCCACTATTCTGCAAGAATTCAGTGGGCTTCTTGCAAATGCCTCAGTACAAAGTTTGTTCTCTGTTCTAGAGCTAACTCTTTCACTCTATGCACTCATACTTAGTGCTTCCACAATCCCTTGTGATATCCCCTCATAAGAAAATCTATCTTTCAGATAAAGATAAGATTGTTTGCAAACAATAAACTCTCTCAAACAGAGTGAATATAAAAGTTGAAGTACAAATATTGAAGTGTGAGAGTATAAAGCTTTGAGTAAGTGATTTGGCAGAATTTCAGTATATACAAAGTTTCATTCATTACCCACAACTTCAAATGATGTTGTATTTATAGATTTAGGTCTCAACTATACGTTAGAGATAAAATCTATCCGTTGGAGAAGTTATCCAATGGTTACTCTAAAAAACTATCTGTTAACCAACCGCATTTAATGCTTCTGACATACTGAAATTTGAATTTCGATTGGTCAATAGACAAATTTCACAGACACCGAAGGTTAATAGCTTCAACGTTGAAAGTCCGAAGTTTGTCTATCATGAAGTGAAATTCAAATTTTGATATTTGGAAAATGTTTCATCTTTGTGACATATGAATTTTCAAGTAGAAAGTTTTTCTGTTAAGTGTGAACAGCATTTTCAATTTGCTACAGTGCCTTCGAAATTTAAATTTTGGAACCCCAAAATTCGTCTGTCAGTAGCAGGTTCAAAAGGCACAGTAGTTCATTTACTTCGAAGTTCAAATTTTTCAAAGGGTGAAGCTCGTCTGTCAGAGGGACCTCTTTTCAGACTTACTTCAAAATTCGGATTTACAAATACTGTCATTCGTATGTCAACATATCAATGTAACAGACTCACAAACTTAGTTTCTGAAATTCGAATTTTCATGTTCAAAGTTCTTCTGTCAGTGAGCAATTTTGAAACTCAATCTAATCTTGAATTTATATGAACTTTGACATTATTTCAGATGAATTTCTTTAGTTTTCATAAGTTACATTTTGTCTGAAATTTGAATTTTCAAAACCTAAAGTTCGTCCATTGCTAAAAGCTTCTTTCAGACACTTATGAAAATTCGAATTTTGCCAAACCAAAATTCATCTGTCAGAGAAGCATCTCTTCAAACTTATTCAGTTTTAACTCGAAATTCAAATTTCCAAAACCAAAATTCGAATTTTCAACATGACAGTTCAATATAAACCTTTCAAACTTCGTTTGTTGGTGGGCATTTTTCAAATATTCCATGATTTAACATAGAATCAAGGTTTTAAAACTTCTTTCCACCAAATCAAAGTCTTTTACTCAAATTAAAACAAACTAAACATCCTACAACAAACTTTGTACAGATTTCTCCAGGATTTCTTCACTTGAACTCTTTGAGCACCTTTGACATCTTTATTCTAAGCTCTTGAGAGTTGATTTGGAATCATCAAAATTTCTTGATTCAACATTCTCCCCCTTTTTTATGATGACAAAACAACTTATAAATTGGATTAGTACTTGGGTTTACTTTAACAAGCTCCCCCTTAACATATGCATTATATATATCAAAAGATATCATATATAGTAAACCATGTGAAGAGATTCAAAGAACAAATCATTGCAATCAAGAAATTCTTTCATTTAATCCAATGTTGCTTTACAGAGACAAATTTAAGCAAAGTTCTTTTAAATACACAGATCAAATAAAACATAAACAATCAAAACAAACATCTAAGACATAACAAGAGAACTCAAGCCTAAATTCTAATCACTTCTTCTTTGACTTGGTTTTCTTGCTGTAAGTCTTTCCAGATGGCTTAGCAGCAGATTTTCCAGTTCTTCCACTTCCAGTTTGCTTACTCTTCTCCCCCTTTTTAGCATCAGCAGGAAGGTGAACAAAATTAGCCGGAGGAGGGATCTGAGAAACTGGAATAACTTGGAGGGGCACAGGATCAAAAGGAATATTAGGCTCAGAAGGCTCAGAATCCTCATCATCAGAGACCTCAAGCAGCTCTTACATCTCTTGTCTGGAAAGAGCCAATTGAGCCCTTTGTTCTTCTGAGAGACCATATGCAGAGAGAGATGAAGGAGCAGGGTCATCATAATGAAACATTTCCTCAAGCCTTCTTCTCTGAGCTTGCAAGAGGGCATTGCGAGCAATAGCTTCATAATCAACAACAGGCACAATGCTTCTCTCTTCATTGCTAGCAACCTCCAATGCTGATGAAGTGGAGATGGCTGCCACTAGTCTTTCAACTTGCTCAGATTCTTGGATAGAAAGAATTGAATCCTGAGCATCTTCTGGAATGGGCTCATGAGGGCCTATTTCCTGAGGTCCTTCTTCTTCCAAACCATAGTCCAAGAGTGGACCAGGACTTGGTGTCCTCATTGTACCAGCAGGCTCAGTACCATCTTCATCATCATCATACTCAGAAGAGGCTAGCTCGAAGGGGCTTGGAGGCTCAGGAGTTGGAGACTGAACAGGCACAGAGACCCCTGGCTGAGGTGGAGTTGATGTGGTAGGAACTGCACTCTGAATATCTTCATAGGCATCAGCAACCACTTTCATGTTCTTTGTCAACTGATGAATTTGATCTTGTAGATGAGCAAATTTGGCATTTTGCTCATCGCTGATGCTAAGTATGAGTGTAGACAGGCTGTTATACAACTCAGTGATCTTGGTTGGCTTGACACGAGAGGAGGGAGTAGATGGAATGTGAGTAGGCTGGGATGGAGATGGGACAGGCAGAGAAGGCTGTGGTGAAGGTCTGGCAGGAGCCTCAGATGTACCTTCTTGCTGTTGGGAGACACCTTCAACAAAGAAAAGGTCTTCAGATTTTCCTGCTCCCTTCCCAACCCATCTTCCTTCATTTCTTTCAATTCACATCCTTTGAAGTTCCTCCTCCTTGAAGATCTCAGTGGGTTTCCCTTTCCCCTTCTCCAGATGCTGAATTCTAGCATATTGCAGAATTCTGGAAATGATAGCTGCATAGGGGAGAGTAGAGTCTTTCCTCTAATCCATTGCCTTGATCATGCGTTGAAGTATGATATGACCCATGTTGATGAGCTTCCCACGCATGATTGCTGCCATGACATGTGCCTCTGCCCTTGTGATCAGATTGAAGTTGCCTCCTTTGTTGAATATGATCCTAGACACTATGTAGTGTAGGATCCTCACTTAAGCACTGAGGTCTGTGGGCTTCAACAAATTTATGGTTGGCCAGTTTTCCTTTCTTCTGAACAATGTGCTCAGAATTGTGCTCTCCTTGTAGTTCAGAAAGGGGCCACCTTCTTCATCAGCAGTTTTTGCCTCATCCATATAACCAGAGGCAGTGATGTCAATCTTGAGGCCATCTTGCCCTGGGATTTCCAGTACTTCATTGAAGGTCTCATCTGTGAGCCAGATGGTCCTTGATCTCAGATTGACCTCCCACTTCTTCTTCTTGCTATTGTACTTCAAGGAGGCATACCATGTCTTAACTACCTCATCATCATAGCTCTCTAAAATCTCTAATAGATTCTTGTATCTCAACATCCATATTCCAGCATCAAAATTGTTAGAGACCAAGAAATCTTCCAAGTTCACACAATGAGGCTTGATTACCTTTTTATTTGCAAACTTGGTAGAGTATTCCTCTTGAATCTGTGGAGTGCTCCATAATGGTAGTATAGTGAGTTGATATTCTCCAGATTCAGTACTTGAGGAGGAAGTGGAAGCAACATTTTCAGCAGTAGCAGGAACAGGGACCGAAGGTTCTGCTTTCTTTGAGGAAGAGGGTCCAGCTTTCTTTGATTCTCCCTTTGGTGTAGTCTTTTGACGTTTGGAGGGAGTTCCCTTGCTTGATTCGGCCTTTCTCTTCGGTTTTTCTCCCTCCTTTGAGGCATATTGGGATTTGACCGATCTCTTTGGACGAGCCTCTCCTTTTCCAGCTTCAGGATTCTTGACTCTTGCCATTTTTCGAGGATGAATGATTCAGAATGAGGCCGAGAATAGGTTTATAGGGTGAAAAAATCAGTTTAAATAGTGGGAGATGAAGATTTTCGGTCAGAATTTAAGAGCATTAAAGAGAGGAATTGAACAGACCCAGAGAGCAAAAGAGCAGGGTTGCGTCTGTTTAGTGGAAAATCGTCGATTTTAACGTAAGTAAACACCTGATAGACGAATTTTGAGGGGTCAAAATTTGAACTTCGAGTAGTTAAAAGTTAAACCGTTCAGCAAAGTTTACTGACAGATGAATTTTCATTTGAAAGTTCATCTGACAGAGGCTCGGTTCAAGCAACACAAGATGAACAGACAAACTTTGTTCAAACAAAGTTTGAATGTTGAAGTGTAAACATCAAACAGTAATCAAATCACCAAACAACAGACGAATTAAGCACATGAAACTTCGTCTTTCAAAGATTCAACAAGAAGAGCATGCTACAACAGACGAATTTTAAAACAGAAATTCGAATTTCTTTACTTTGTGAAAGTTTTCCAACATTCGTATGTTAAGAGATAAACATTAGTATAGTCATCATGTTGGACAAACATAACTTTGAAATTTTTGTTCTTGAAAATTCGAACTTTCAAGGTCCAATAGACGAATTTCGAGGCATCACTGAGAACTGTTCCAACTTATAACAGGCTGAAGTTCATCTGTTGGTCACCCAAATTCGAATGTTGACCATGCTGACTTGTTCAGAAACACATTTTATCAAGGAAATTCGTTTAACACACTACTAAGATACGAATTTCAACTTTAAAAACTTACAGAATGGATCTAGAAACTCAGAATTTTTGCCATTTTCTTCATTTTTCGATTGTTCCATTCTGGTGTGCTCCATTTTTTAGATTTATTGTCATTGAATCTCATGAGGAGCACCTGCAACTTAAATTAAACACACTCCGATACTAAAGTTAGAATTAATTTAATGTTGGAAAATTTTAAAATAGAATTGCACACGGATTTACTTACAGTTCATTGGGATTTATCATACCCAATTCTCTTCTGATTTTGCAATGTCTATCTTTTAATAGAGGCTTTGTCAAGATATCTGCAACTTGTTCCTCAGTTGGGATGTATTCTAGTCTGATTTCTCCTTTCAAAGCATGATCCCGTATGAAGTGGTGCCTAACTTCAATGTGTTTTATCCTTGAATGCATGACAGGATTCTTTGTGATATTAATGGCACTTTGGTTGTCACACATGATTGGTATTTCCTTCATCTCAACCTCAAGATCTTCAAGCTGCTATTCCATCCAGATGATTTGGGCACAACAGCTTCCAACTGCAACGTATTCAGCCTCTGCTATGGATAAGGTCACACTGTTTTGCTTTTTGCTAAACCATGAAACCAAGGATCCTCCAAGAAACTGACATGTTCCACTTGTGCTTTTTCTGTTAGTTTTGGATCCTGCAAAGTCAGTATGTGTATCCTTTGAGATCTTCTCCATTGCCCTTTGGATACCAAAGACCCATCTGTGAAGTTTCAATGAGATATCTGAAAATGCGCTTCATAGCAGTTGCATGGGTTTCCTTGGGACATGATTGGAATCTTGCACACATACAGACACTAAACATGATGTCAGGTCTGCTGGCAGTTAGGTACAGGAGAGATCCAATCATTCTTCTATACTGGGTTATGTCAAATAATTTCCCTTCTTCATCCATATCCAGCTTGGTTGAAGTAGTCATAGGTATCCCCATTGGCTTGGCATTTTCCATTCCAAACTTCTTCAGCAATTCCTTCAGATATTTGGATTGGTTGAGGAAGATACCATCATCACACTACTTGATTTGCAATCCAAGGAAGAAGTTTAGTTTACCCATCATGAACATCTCGAATTCTCTCTGCATTAACTTAGAGAAATTCTTGCAAAGAGATTCGTTAGTAGCACCAAATATAATATCATCAACATAGATTTGAACAATAAGTAAATCTTTATTCTCTTTCTTAGTGAATAAAGTTGTATCTACTTTTCCTCTGTTAAACCCCTTTTCAGTTAGAAAATTACTCAATCTTTCATACCATGCTCTAGGGGCTTGCTTCAAACCGTAAAAAGCTTTCTTCAGTTTATACACATGGTTTGGTTTTGTAGAATCCTCAAATCCTGGAGGTTGATCTACATAAACCTCTTCCATGATATATCCATTAAGAAAAGCACTCTTTACATCCATTTGATACAACAAAATATTTTTCATGCATGCATATGCTAACAGAATTCTGATTGCTTCTAATCTAGCAACGGAAGCAAAGGTTTCTTTAAAATCAATACCTTCTTCTTGATTATATCCTTTAGCAACCAGTCTAGCTTTATTTCTGATTATTGATCCTGATTTATCAAGTTTATTTCTAAAATCCCATTTGGTACCAATGACAGGATGATTTTTGGGTTTAGGCACTAAATCCCAAACTTGATTTCTTTCAAACTGATTTAATTCATCTTGCATAGCCAAAATCCAGTATTCATCAATTAAGGCTTCTTCAGTACATTTAGGTTCAATTTGAGAAATAAAGGCACAGTTTATCATTTGATCCCTTAACTGTTTTCTGGTTTTAACTTTCTCTTGAACATTCACTATCACTTGATCAACAGGATGATTCCTTTGATATCTCCAAGCTCTAGGGAGTTCTTGAGACATTTCTTCATCATTTTCTTCTTCAAAATCTTTCTCCTGAATATCTTCCTCTATGTTAATAGATTCAGATATCTTTCGAGGTTCAATTTTACTTTCATTAGAAAGATTTAAGTCCTTAAAGTTTGGAAGAAGATCATCCTTACCAGTGACATGTTTGGAAACAGTTTCATTTTCAATAAATACTACATGCACAGATTCTTCTACTAATGTAGACTTTTTATTAAAAACTCTATATGCTTTACTCCTACTAGAATAGCCCAGAAATATACTTTCATTAGATTTGGCATCAAACTTACCCAAATTCTCCTTTCTATTGTTGTGGATGAAGCACTTGCAGCCAAACACATGGAGATATGAGAGATTTGGCTTTCTTCCTTTGTATAGCTCATAAGGAGTCTTCCCAAGGATTGGTCTGATGTAGGCTCTGTTTATGATATAGCTTGCTGTGTTTACTGCATCAGCCCAGAATACTTGAGAGAGTTCCTTTTCATTCAACATAGCTCTAGTCATCTCTCCAATTGTTCTGTTCTTCCTTTCTACTACTCCATTTTGTTGAGGAGTTCTTGGAGTTGAGAAGTTGTGATCAATTCCATGCTCATTGCAATACTCCAGGAAATATGAGTTCTCAAATTCTCCTCCATGATCTGACTTGATAGACACAATGGAAATACCTTTCTCATTTTGCACTTTCTTGGCTAAGGTTACAAATGCATCAAAGGTATCACTTTTAGAGGAAAGAAACAATGTCCATGTAAATCTAGAGTAATCATCCACAATTACAAGCACATATAGATTTCCACCAAGACTTTTTACCCTAGATGGACCAATTAAATCCATATGCAGCAGTTCTAGTGGTTTATTTGTGGTGACTACGTTTTTTGGTTTAAAAGAGATTTAGTTTGTTTTCCTCTTAGGCATGCATCACATTCTTTGTCTTTTTCAAAAGTAATATTTGGCAGGCCAGTGACTAACTCATTTTTAACCAGTTTTGAAAGCTGATTCATATTAACATGAGCTAATCTTCTATGTCATAACCAACTATCATTATCCTGACTAATCAAGCAAACAAAATCTAAGGGAGGAAGTTCATCAAGATCAATAGTATAGCAGTTACCATCCCTTTAAGCTTTGAGGATTACTTTGTGATCACTTTTTCTGATGACTAGGCAGAATTTTGAGTCAAACAGTACCCAGTTTCCTTTGTTGCATGTTTAGCTCACACTTAGCAGATTGTGGTTGAGGCCTATCACAAACAGCACCTCTTCAATGGATGTTTTAGGATTTTTGCCCACAATGCCAATGCCAACTATTCTGCCATACTGATCACCGCTAAAGGTCACCTTTCCTCCTTTCTTGTCTATAAGGATGATGAACTTCTTCTTATCACCAGTCATATGGCTTGAACAGGCACTGTCAATATACCATTTATTGCTCTTTCTAACTTTAAGACAGACCTACAAAACAAAGTTCATGTTTTCTTTTTAGGTACCCAAATTTGCTTAGGTCCTCTTCTGTCAGTGGTCTTTTCCCTAGATACAAATGTACCTTTGGGAACCCATTTAACCTTCTTGTCAAGTCCATTTTTCTTTATAACACATGAACTGGAAATATGCCCTTTTTTCTTACAGAAGTGACAGGTGGTAAAGGGACTGCTGGATTGAGAAGCAAGAAGAAAACAATGCAGATAATATTTTTGTTTTGCATGCCTTGGTTGATTATATGATTCAATATGATGTGACATATAATCTTTCTTTCTATTTCCATCAGCATGCACAAAATGTCTCATGTACACATTCTGATTTTTCTTCCTAATCTTTTCTTTTACAGTACAAGGATCATAGCCAAGTCCAGCTTTTCCCGGTGAAATTCTTTGACTTCCCATTAAAGCAAACAACATATCTTTACCTTTAGTTAGCCTAGACATGCTTTTCACTAAATAATCATTGATTTACTTTAGTTCAATGCATGATTTATAGCAGGCAGATTCAGCAATAGGTAAAGAAGCAACTTCAGAGATGTTGCATTGAGCTTCCAGTTTGTTAATCTTTTTCTTAGCTAGTTTCAGTTCTTTGGCAACCTTAACAAACTCATCATGCAGCTCATAAAATGCATCCAGTACTTCAGAATAGGAAGGTTCAGATTCATATACCTCATCTTCTTGATCATTGCTGCATGGGACAACTTCTTCAGAGGCAAGTGCCATGAGACAGATATTGGCAACTTCATCTTCATTATCTTCTTCCTCATCTGAGCTGTTGCCCCATATTGATGAGATGTAAGCTCTCTTCTTCTTGCCTTTGTCTGTAGCTTTCTTTTCTTTCTCTTGCTTTTTGAGGAATTGTGGACAATCCCATTTGATATGTTCCTGGTTTTTACACTCATAGCAAGTGACAGGCTTTTTTACTTCTCTTTTGCTATCTCCAACTGCTCCTTTCTTGAAGATTTTCTTATTTCTCTTCTTGCTGTAGAATCTTCCGAATTTTCTGACCATCATAGCCAGAGTTTCTTCATCTAGCTCATTTGCATCATCAGATTCTTCTTCTTTTTCCTCAGCAGCTTTGAGAGCAAGACCTTTCTTCTTTTTGTCTTGTCCAGCCTCCTTGAGAGCCTTCATTTTTCCTTCATACTCCTCAAGGTTGCCAAAAAGAGCTGTGACAGAGGCCATTGATTCTCCTCTGGCTTCCTCTATTGCTGTTACTTTGGGTTGCCATTCCAGAGGGAGAGCTCTGAGGATCTTCCTTACTTTTTCTGTTTGAGTGTACTCCTTTCCCAAGCTCTTTAGTTGATTCACAATGAGGGTAAATCTCTTCTGTAGCTCTTTTACATTCTCTCCTTCAGCCATTCTGAAGCTTTCATATTCTCCAATGCATGTATTTTGTTTATTTTCCCTGACTCTAGTTGTTCCTTCATGAGCAATCTGCAGGGTGTCCCACATTTCCTTGGCAGTGGAGCATTATGAGACTCTATAGAATTCGTCTTGATTCAAGGCACTGACCAAACAGTGTTTTGCCTTAAAGTTCAGTAAGACTCTCCTTCTATCTTCCTCATTCCATTCAGCTTTTGGCTTCTCTCTGTACTTTACATTATCTTCTAAAGCCATTGGGACAAAGTCTCCCTTCTGAATGACTGACCAGATGTCCAGATCAATTAACTGGAGATAGATTTGCATCCTCATATTCCAGTAACCATAGTGTTCTCCACTGAAGCCAGGTGGTCTATTTGTGTTGTTCCCTTATGGTAATATGCTTTCTCCAAAGCCAGCCATTTTAATTCCCGGACTGTGAGATCCTTTGATTGGGAATCTAGGCTCTGATACCACTTATTAGTTATGCTGACTTCCCAAAAGGGGGGGTGAATTGGGGAGATTGAAAATTTTCTGCACAAAGTCAAGAAGGTGAAGAAAGCAAAGTATGATAAAAAAACAGAGTATAAAAGAGTAAGCTGAAAAAGTAGTAATAGGGAGAAGAAAACTCTGATATTTATCCTGGTTCGGTCTCTCCACTTGACCTATATCCAGTCCCCAAGTCACCACTTGTGATTTTCCACTATTCTGCAAGAATTCAGTGGGCTTCTTGCAAATGCCTCAGTACAAAGTTTGTTCTCTGTTCTAGAGCTAACTCTTTCACTCTATGCACTCATACTTAGTGCTTCCACAATCCCTTGTGATATCCTCTCATAAGAAAATCTATCTTCCAGATGAAGATAAGATTGTTTACAAACAATAAACTCTCTTAAACAGAGTGAATATGAAAGTTGAAGTACAAATATTGAAGTGTGAGAGTATAAAGCTTTGAGTAAGTGATTTGGCAGAATTTCAGTATATACAAAGTTTAATTTGTTACCCACAACTTCAAATGATATTGTATTTATAGATTTAGGTCTCAACTATACGTTAGAGATAAAATCTATCCGTTGGAGAAGTTATCCAATGGTTACTCTAAAAAACTATCTGTTAACCAACCGCATTTAATGCTTCTGACATACTGAAATTTGAATTTCGATTGGTCAATAGACAAATTTCACAGACACCGAAGGTTAATAGCTTCAACGTTGAAAGTCCGAAGTTTGTCTATCATGAAGTGAAATTCGAATTTTGATACTTGGAAAATGTTTCATCTTTGTGACATATGAATTTTCAAGTAGAAAGTTTTTCTGTTAAGTGTGAACAGCATTTTCAATTTGCTACAGTGCCTTCGAAATTTAAATTTTGGAACCCCAAAATTCGTCTGTCAGTAGCAGGTTCAAAAGGCACAGTAGTTCATTTACTTCGAAGTTCAAATTTTTCAAAGGGCGAAGCTCGTCTGTTAGAGGGACCTCTTTTCAGACTTACTTCAAAATTCGGATTTACAAATACTGTCATTCGTATGTCAACATATCAATGTAACAGACTCACAAACTTAGTTTCTGAAATTCGAATTTTCATGTTCAAAGTTCTTCTGTCAGTGAGCAATTTTAAAACTCAATCTAATCTTGAATTTATATGAACTTTGACATTATTTCAGATGAATTTCTTTAGTTTTCATAAGTTACATTTTGTCTGAAATTTGAATTTTCAAAACCTAAAGTTCGTCCATTGCTAAAAGCTTCTTTCAGACACTTATGAAAATTCGAATTTTGCCAAACCAAAATTCATCTGTCAGAGAAGCATCTCTTCAAACTTATTCAGTTTTAACTCGAAATTCAAATTTCCAAAGCCAAAATTCGAATTTTCAACATGACAGTTCAATATAAACCTTTCAAACTTCGTCTGTTGGTGGGTATTTTTCAAATATTCCATGATTTAACATAGAATCAAGGTTTTAAAACTTCTTTCAAAGTCTTTTACTCAAATCAAAACAAACTAAACATCCTACAACAAACTTTGCACAGATTTCTCCAAGATTTCTTCACTTGAACTCTTTGAGCACCTTTGACATCTTTATTCCAAGCTTTTGAGATTTGATTTGGAATCATCAAAACTTCTTGATTCAACAGTCAGGAGGTAGGGTGTTACAACCACTACCATTGCTGATCACTAACTGCTACCGCCAGCCATCACTGGTCACCGACTCCCACTACTATCAATCACTAAGCATCACCGTTACCTATCACTAACAGCTACCACCACCAGTTACCGATCATCAGCTAGCAGCAATCATTGATCAATGGCTACCACCCCCACCACTAGCCACTAGCCACAACCATCGCTGGCCGCCGGCAATCACCAATTACTGGCCGACACCACCATTATTCACTAGCCGCCACCACTACTAATCACTGGCAATTGCAGTCATTCACTAGCCATCGCCACTGGTTATTCACAGCCACCACAAATTATTGATCGCTAATCGTTACCACCTCATTGAATAAAATAAATTGTATAAAGATGTTATATTTATATGAGTTATTTTTATTCATATAATATAAATTAGTTATATTAGTAATAGGAATATTATAGTCCTTATGAAATAAATGAGTTTTCTCTAGCTCCTATCTATTTTCTTATCTCATCCAAACATAAATGGAAGAAAATATTTTATTTCCATTTTTTGCTTCTCTCCATTTTGTCTTCCCTCTAATTTCTCTCCTACCATCTTGTTTCCTCATCCAAACAAAGCATTAAAGATAGGATATGATATACATATAATAACATTTCCTAATTTAAGAATATAATCACGTCCATATTATTGTCATAGTGGAAGATCCTTCATACAAAGTTAATATATTCACTGGGTAAAGTTGCCATGAAAAAGTATTGCCTCACAATGAGGATAAAATACTTAGCTTAACCTCTTCCTCTTCTTCGATCTTTTTGCCAGAAGCTTAACCTCTTCATAAGAGTTAATTTGCACAAACAACTCAATTGAGCAATAAATACACATGTTCCCATTGCCAATACACAAATTAATTAAGTTTACCTAATTAAGTGGTCTTGGATTATACCCCCTTCATATCAAAATATAAGTGGATTTAACTACTCCACTCCCACCAAGAATAATAGTTAGAATTGGTTACATGTCTTAATTTTTTTAAAAATTACCATAACTTTGCAAAATTATCTTTATTAAATTACCATATCTTAATTGCTATTACCTCTTTTAATTCCTCTCCACCATAAAAAAAATGTCAAGAGCCTATTTTAATCAAGATCTATCATATATGGGGCAAAAAAGGGAAAAAAATACTAAATGATTACTAAATTTCACAAAATAATTTATATTTTGAAGCGATAGAGTATAACCAGTGTACACATTTAATTTTAATAGATGGTAAACCAACAACTCCATTCGTATATCTCAACAAATTATCCTCCTTGGGTTGTCTTTGAGCAGCTGCTTTGCTGTCTTATCTTTTTCGACTTGTCTACACCAAGATAAAACCCATTTCCTCAGCAGGTTTACGTCCATTTGGTCCTCCTTTCTAATAAATGAGCTGTCACACAACATAACATGACTACTTATAATTAACTTTAAAGCGTAATTATGATTTTATATAGGTCATGAAGAATGATTTTTTATTAAAAATCATTCTTAATTTACACATCAATAATTATAATATTTAAACTGTGAAAAATTTGAGATAGTGTTCAAAAGGTTTAATATATAATAAAATAGTTAATAATGCTTTTAAAATGTAGTAAAAAAAATTTCTAATTACTAACACCATTAAATAAGTTAAAAGAAAATGGTGACTTGGCTTGGTCTAAAGACAGCTCATTTATATTATTATATATTTATGAATCTTATAATTATAATTATTGACAAAAAAAAATTATTTTCAAGACTTGAAAACTTATATAAAGTCTCAAAATAATTATATAAGTTTTAAGGTCTTGAAAATAATCTTTTTGTCAATAATTATAATTATAAGATTAAAACAATATAATAATATGAAGGAGTTGTCTTTTGAGCATTTCAAGTCATCATTTTTCATTAATTTATTTTAATAGTGTTAGTAATTAGAAATTCTTTTACTATATTTTAGAAGTTACAACTTACAAGATTATAATAAAACTTAATAAAATTAAAGGATCAAAATAAAATCTTATTTAAAATTAAGAGATCAAATGTATTCATCTACCTATGTAAAAAATATAAATTAAAAGAAGTTATGTACGTGTTAAGTTCTTACTATTCTTTAATGAATGCATTCTTTTATTTCTCCTCACCAAAACTCTATCTTCTCTTTGGCATTGGATTAAGATTTATTGGTTTAACTTTGGTCAAATCACGATTAAATCAGTGCTAATAAAATTTATATAGTTTAAATTTAATAATTTATATATTATATAAAAAATTTTAAAAAGACATGTAACTAATAAGATTCATAACTTAATATTTAAATCTAAATAAGTTAATATTATTTTATAATCATATATTGAATTCAAAATAGTTAGCTAACAATCAACCATCATATTATTTGTTAGATAAATTTATTATTATTAATAATTATGTATAGGAATAATGCTCTTAAAATATTATAATAGAAAAAGAAAAAAATTTATCCAAAAAATAGTTATTTTATATTAAAAAAGATACTATTTTATCTTAAAAACTAGAAGAATTTTTAATAAGTTAAAAATAATTTGGACCTATTAAGAGGAAACCATTAACAATCTATATCAACTTGTCCATCAGTATCACCATTAAAATTTCTACGGATCTATGTTCAAATCTAGTACAGATCAAACTTTTAACTTTTTATCATGCTATTAAAAATCAAATCAACCATTAAATCGGATAAAGCACCTATTCACAATTTAATGATTAGACTAGTTATGAATAAATTGATATATTTTAAATAATATAAATAAAAATATAAAATATATTTATCTATGATCATAAAATCAACATTCAATTTAGGATAAAAAGTAAATTTAATAATTTTTAATTTATATACCATGTAGAAAATTAAAAATATTATTAATAAGTTTTACAACCTAATATTAAAATCTAAATAAGTTAATATTAATCTATAATTACATTTTGAATTCAAAATAGTCAACTTATTATAAAATAAAAAAAACAAGAAAGGTGAATAAGAGAATAAAGATGAACAAGAGAAAGATATGGAGGAGACAAAGTGGAGAGTTTTTCTTATTTCCTTCAAGTATATATCATAATACAAGGTACATGCCCTCTATTTATAGACTTCAAATCATTAAAGACTCACACAAGGATTACAAAAATATAAATAGGGATACAATGACATAATATTATACATTTGTAGGTTATAGTGTACTAACTATGAAAAACTCCCTAAAAACCATTCAATATAAAGGTTATAAAGTGTAGGACATTAATCTTAAGGAGGTTATAAAGTTTAAGGCATTAAAGGTGAATGATACCAAGAGTTAGGGGGTTATGGACATCCACATAATTATTATAATGTTTACAATACTCCCCCTTGGATAACCATAACAAAATTGTGCCTCGTTAAAACCTTACTAGGAAAAATTCAGTGGGATAAAAACCTAATTAAGGAAAAAGAGTACACAATATTGAAGATGTCTCATTAAAACCCTTACCAAGAAAAAATCGAGTGGGACAAAAACTTGGAAAGCAAAAAGAGTACAACGTAGCATTTACTCCTCCTGATGTTAACATTACTTTGCACCTTTGAGTCGACGCATCCCAATTTCATGTACCAACTTCTCAAATGTTGTAGTTGGTAGTGCCTTGGTAAACAAATCTGCAAGATTGTCACATGAACGAATTTGCAGAATATCTATGTCACTATTCTTTAGAAGATCATAATTGAAAAAGAATTTTGGTGAAATATACTTTGTTTGATCTCCTTTTATATATCATCCTTTTAACTGAGCTATACATGATGTATTATCTTCACATAGTATTGTTGGAATCTTTTCCTCAAGAAGTAGATCACACATTTTTAGAATATGCTGAATTATTGACTTTAGCCAAACACATTCTCGACTTGCTTCGTGCACTGCAATAATCTCTGCATGATTTGATGAGGTAGTCACCAAAGTTTGTTTTATTGAGTGCCAAGATATAGCTGTGCCTCCATATGTAAATAAGTATCCTGTTTAGGACTGAGCTTTGTGTGGATCGAATAAATAGCCTACATCTACATAGCCAATCAATTGTGATTCAAATTCAAATGAATAAAATAACCCCATGTCAATAATCTCTTTCAGATATTGAAATATGTGTTTAACTCTATTCCAATGTCAACTTGTTGGAGAAGAACTAAATCTTGCCAATAAATTTACAGCAAATGCAATATCAGATCATGTTAAATTAGTAAAATACATTAATACACCTATAGCACTAAGATATGGTACTTCAGGACAAAGGAGTTCTTCTTCATTTTCTCGGGGGCAAAAAGGATCTTTATTTACATCAAGCGATCTTACAGCCATTAGCATAGTTAATGGATATGCTTTACCCATGTAAAATCGCTTTAAAATTTTTTCAATATAAGATGATTGATGAAGAAAAATTTCATTTGTCAAATACTCAATTTGTAAATTGAGACAAAATTTTGTTTTTCCAAGATCTTTCATTTCAAATTTCCTCTTCAAACAATTAACTGCTTTTTGAAGCTCTTCAAGAGTTCTAATGATATTTAAATCATCAACATATACAGTAATTATAGCAAACTTTAATCAATTTCCTTTGATAAAGACACAAGGACAAATTACATCATTTTTGTAATCTTGCTCTAGCAAATATTCACTAAGACGATTATACCATATTCATCCAGATTGTTTTAACCCATATAAGGATTTATGCAAATGAATTGCACAATTTTCTCAAGAATCTTTACATGCTTCTGGCATATTAAATCCTTCAGGGATTTTCGTATAAATTTCAGTATCTAAAAAACCATATAAATAGGCAATAGCAATGTCCATTAAATGCATATCAAGTTTTTTATATACTGCCAAACTAATTAGATACCGTAAAGTGATTGCATCTACCACAAGAGAATAGGTCTCTTCATAATCAATACCAAGTCTTTGTGAAAATCTGTGTGCTACAAGTCATACTTTATATCTAATAACTTCATTTTTCTCATTTTGTTTTGGCGCAAATGCCCATCTATATCCAACTGGTTTTACATCCTAGGGTGTTCGAACTACAGGTCCGAAAACTTCACATTTTGAAAATAAATTTAATTCATCTTGAATTGCCTCTTTCCATTTTGGCCAATCATTTCTGTGTTTATATTCTTCAACAGATTTTGGTTCAAGATCCTCATTTTGATTTATTATCTGAACAGCCGCATTATGTGAAAATATGTTGTCGACAACTATATCTTTTCGATTCCATCTTTTTCCCATGGAGACATAACTTATCAAGATCTCTTTATTATTTTCAGGTACCTGTACCACTTCTGGAGTCATTTGATTAGTTATGTCTCTGGCCTCTACAAGAGTATCAGTTTCCTCAACTGAATGATCTTGATTATTTGCTCCTTTCCTTTTTCTAGGATTTTTATCTTTAGAACCGATTGGTTTACCAAGCTTCAAGTGTGGTTTGAATTCATTTACACTACCTGATTGTTCTACTGGAACATCAATTCAAATTGGAGCATTTTCGACTAGAATGTAAGATTTAGTAATTTTCTTTAGGTTAGTAAATGTATCTGGCAATTGATTTGCAATATTCTACAAATGAATTATTTTTTTGCACTTCTAATTCACAATGTCTTGTTCGAGGATCTAAGTGCGATAATGATGAAGCATTCCAAGTAATGTCTTTTTCCAATTGTTGGTTATCTCCCCCTAACTTTAGGAAAATTGTTGCATCAAAATGATAATCGGTAAATCGTGCTGTAAATAAATCTTCTGTTAATGGTTCAATATATTTTATTATGGAAGGAGATTCATAACCAACATATATTCTCAACCTTCTTTGATGACTCATCTTTAAACATTGTGGTGGAACAATAGGAAAATATACTGCACATCTGAAAATTTTAAGATGAGAAATATTTAGTTCTTGACCAAAAGCCAATTGTAATGTGAAGAATTTATGATAACTTGTTGGTCTGATGTGAATGAGTATTGCTGCATGTAAAATTGCATATCCCATGCTGAAATGGACAGCTTTGTTCTCATAACCATTGGTCTAACAATTAATTGGAGGCATTTAATAAATGATTCTGCTAAATCATTTTGAGTATGTACATATGCAACAGATTTTTCTATTGTTATTCTAGTTGATAGGCAATAGTCATTAAAAGCCTATCATGTAAACTCACTAGTATTATCAAGACGAATTGTCTTGATTGTATAATCTAGAAACTGTGTTCTTAATCGAATTATTTGAGCAAGTAATGTAGCAAATACTAAATTACAAGTTGATAATAAGCATACATGTGAATACCTTGCAAATGCATCTATTAAAACTATAAAATATCTAAATGGTCCACATGATAAATGGATAGACCCACATATATCCCCTTGAATACGTTCCAGAAATGCAGGGGATTCAACCCTAACCTTAACTAGTGACGGCCTTATAATTAATTTACCTTGAGAACATACAACACATGAAAAATCTTTAAACTGAAGAATCTTCTAATTCTTCAATGGATATCCATGTGAATTTTCAATAATTTTTCACATCATAGTTGATCCGGGATGGCCTAATCGATCATGCCAAATGATAAAAGTATTTCTATCAGTAAACTTCTGGTTTACTGTGACATTTGTTTCAATTGTACTAATATATGTGTAGTACAAACAGATAATAAAGCAAGTAATTTTCCAAAACATACTTCTTTCTAGATACAATAACTATGATATGTAGATATTCAATATTTTTTCTTATTTATAGTCTCAATATGATATCTATTTCAACGGATATCCTTAAAACTTAATAAATTTCTTCGAGACTTAGTAGAGAATAATGCACTTTTTATAACAAACTTCGTCCCACCAGGTAATATTATAATTGCTTTTCTAGAGCCATCAATTAATTTTGAATTACCCGCTATAGTATTGACACTTGCATCACTTATTATTAAATGAGAAAAATATTTTTATCTTTGAGTATTGTATACATTGTAGCACTATGCGCAAGACATATATCTTCATTATTGTGTCCAACCAAATGATGAGAAATATCCATATTCTTCATTAAAAGAAAGAAAGTACATCATGAGACATAATTAGAAGAAATAAAATACATGACAGGACAAGAAAATTACATAATAAGTAACATAACCCTTATTATAAAGAAAATATGAAAAAGGAAAACTATAAACACAAACATTCTGATTATTTTTAATTCTCAGCTTCTCTAATCATGATTCTCAAAGAAGTCGGCTACTTCCAAATGTGTCATATCAATACCATTAATATCAATAGATCCATCAAGACAATTAAGATCATCATCATTGTATGCAAAATTTACCTCAATATCATCATTTTGGTAAGTCAAATTTGTTTCCACATTTTTCCTTTCTTTTTGATGGAGGCTTGAGAAAGTTTTACTAAATGTTTAGGTGTATGACAGGAACGTTGTAATATCCTAAAATTTCTCTTAAATGTTTAAGACTCAATATTTTAAAATCTATAAGTAATTTACAAAAATAGATATATATTGTTTTACATAATATAAGGTAAAGAGGTCAATTATCTCAATTAAAAAGAAAAATGAAAAAGTGATCATTTTTTCCCTAAAGAAAAAAAAAAGAGACAAGAAGAAGATGAAAGGATGAGAAGAACGAAGTAAGGGGATGGACGTACGCGCACATTGAAATAAGTTTTATGAATTTTGGGAAAAATTATACCTAATGACCTGAAAGTTTTAAAAATTATAAATTTATCCCGGGTTAAGGGTATTTTTGTAAATATGAAGAATTATAGTCAAAATGAATCTCTCAATGAGTTAAGACCAATGGAATATAGTATGAAATTTATTAAGATCAAAATAATATTTATTGGGTAATTATGATTTAATATTAATGTCTTACCCGATAAATGTCAGTCTGGACCACAGGAAGAAGCAGTATTGGTTCAAGAAAAATGTGTAGGTCTTATATTTGGATCAATTGGGGTAAGTATATTATGGTAATTTTATATCCTAATATAGTTAAAACATGTATCCCAATAATAGTAAAATATATTGCTAAAGTAGCTTTATTTATCCAGACCGGTTCAGAATATATCTGGATAAGTAATTATCCCAAAGTACTCTCAAATTCGTGCTCCATCTGCAGCACATGACAAAATGGCATTAATTTAATATGTTCATGAATTTTCAAGAGGAATCAAGAAGCTTAGGTGGCAATATTTGATTGGTTGGCTCCTTTATAAATACTCCCTCATGTTGAACGTCCAAGGCACTTGAAAAAGAAAGGAGAAGTGGCTGCAAACAGTGGAGAAAGGAAGGAGCACATGAAGAGCAAAGGAAAGAAGAGGAAGGAGGAAAAAGAGAAGAAAAAATCAAGAAAAATAGGTAAAAATCTTCTCTCAACTTCTAATGATTTTTCCTTGAAGTTTTGAATGGTTTAAGGTTAGTTTTCTTGAGTTTCTCTTCTCCTCCTTTGCTTTAAATTTCATCCAAGATAAAGGAGTTAGGAAAGAAAGTGATTTTTTTTGCCATAAATTAAAGAGAGAGCATAAGATTAAGTAAAAGGAACAAGGTTTGGTATGTTTGGAAATAAGAAATGAAAATCACTTCTTTCCTCTTCCAATCCTTGTTTTGGTCAATTTAATATGATGGGAAAGAGTTTGAGTTTCATTAATTTGATGTTAAAAATGGATTCCCCATGGTCCAAAACCTTAAGAGCAAGCATGGGGTTAAATTAAAAGGTTAAGGTGAAGAAAATGAAATTCTAGGGTTTTGTGAGTCTTTAAGAAGTAACTCATGAAACTAGTGAATAAAGTGAGTGTTTGATGGTGTATTAGGAATTGATAAAACCCAAGTAAGCTCTTGAAGGAGGTGGAACCAAGTGGTGAAGCATTAGATTCAAGAGGAAAAGCCAAATGAATGCTTCAAGGTAGCTAAGTTTCATATTCTTGCTTTATGTTCTTTCATTGTCTTTCTATCATTAAATTATATTGTCATATTGCAATTGTGATTTCTTTGATTGGTCTTGGCTGTAAAATGAGGGATTTTATTCCCCAGGATGTCCATTTTCTAAGCCGTTATGCTGTCAAATTTTTTATGACCAATGTGGCAATTTATTGTTTAAAGGTGATTGATGTGATTAAATGTGATCAAATGTGAGTTATTTGACATGATTGATATAATTGCATGAAATGTAACTTGCTACTGAGATTGCCCCCAATCTCATCCCCTCAAGTATCCCAAATGATAGGCACAAGCAATGTCAAGGAGATCAAGGAGCCAAAGAGAATGAAAGGGAGAATGATGCTTGATGATAATTTCAAGCTATGATTCAATATTTTGAAATTATGTATAAAACCATGTATATGCTTTTAGATCTGTGCCATTGTGCTATTATGTCCTTATGAGTATTATGAAATGTTTGGCATGGATTTGAAACATGGAATGATCATGTGAGCTTGTTATGAAGTCTACTTTGCCATGTTATATTGCTAAAAGTTTATTTTGTAGTAATGAAAGTAAAGTCAATAATGTTTGACCAAGACAGGGCAAGTAAGTCAAGTTTTATATATTATCTGAAACTAGAGAGAACAATCTTTCCAATGACCTAAAGAACACTCAATTTGGATATGTGTACAATTTATAGTATATTTTTTAATTTAAGGGTCAAAACTAGATAGTAAAGTAAAAGCTGCGAATTTTACTGTAAGTATCACTTATTTTGAAAGGAAATATAAAATCATATAGAGCTCCAAAAATTCAGTGGCTTACATTTATGAAAATATTTATCTTTTGAGGTTAATATACCATTGGTTTGGGTTCAATTGGAGCTGTACAATGAGAGATATACAAGTTTTTCCAAGACTGTTCTAGAAAAAGTGATGTTCTGATCCCTAGTAATTCAAATTGATGTTGTGCCCTGTTTGGACTAAATAAATATATAATAAAAATATCAATGAAATTAGACATATATATATTTCCAATGGCATATAGAATACATGATTTGGCTCAATATAGAGTTAGATATGAATTTTCGAAGCTATGGCCAAAATCCTAAAAAAGAGAGAAATGACCATTTGTACAGTGTAAGTTTGAGTAATAAACTGTACTAATTGGTCAGGTTAAAGGACTTTTTCATATTTTTATCTTGGATATCAGGTTTCTATCTTCATTTTGCAGGCTTGAACCAAATTGATACAATTTTTCTGGATTAAGTTATAATTTTTCAAAGTTCGTCCAGAAAACTTGAGAACCAAATGAATAGTACCACATTTTTTTATTTAAATATTTTAGTTCTATTAATGGTTCAAGCTCTTAATATGGGCGATTTGGACATTGTATATACTATAATATATGAAAAAATATAGATAAAAGTAAAATATTACAAACGTGACCAATGCCCCTTCATACCACATCTAAAACATTGATTTTCTGTGGTCTCTGGAAAGTCACTTGGACCACTTTTGTCCTTTCTTTGCCCTTCATTATTTTTTTTCCTTTGGTGGTTATTTTGATTATAATTGTTATCACCACCACCACAATAATGGTAATTATTGCATGCAACCCCTACCACGACCATGACCATGACCACGATCACAACCACGTCTACGGCCATGACCAAGACCATGACCATGGTAATTATTATGCATTGTCACATTCACTTCAGGGAATGGAGCAGATCCTGTGGGACAAATCTCATGGTTTTTCATTAACAGCTTGTTATTTTGTTCAGCCACAAGAAGACATGAGATTAATTCAGAATACTTTTTAAAACCTTTTTCATGATATTGCTGCTGCAGGAGGACATTTGAAGTATGAAAAGTTGAAAAGGTTTTTTCCAATAAGTCCTCATTAGTTATTTTTTCACCACATAATAATTTCAATTGAGAACTTATTTTAAAAAAAGTTATAATCACTAACAATTTTAAAATCTTGCAAATACAAATGCATCCATTCATAATGAGCTTTGGGCAAAATCATTATTTTTTTATGATCATACTTTTCTTTCAGATTATTCCATAACTCAAGTGGATCTTTTACTATTAAATATTCCGCTTTCAATCCTTCATGCAAATGATGGCGAAGGAAAATCATTACCTTGGCCTTATTTTGATTAGTTGTCTTATTTCCTAGTAAAATTGTCTCTCCTAGACCCTTGGCATCTAGGTGAATTTCAGTATCTAACACCCAAGATAAATAGTTTTTTCTCGTAATATCAATGGCCGTGAACTCAAGTTTGGTAAGATTTGCCATGGATCAAACTAAAATAATAATAAGAATTAGATTTGATTCTAAAAGTTAATATATATATATATATATATAAAGTATAAACAATAATATACAAAATAAAATATAATCACTTTAAAGTTTATCAAGTTATCATATATTGGAGATCTAAATAAATTATATGTTATGAGTTCTAAATAAATAATAAATAATAGCTACTATACAACTCATGATGATGACAATAAAATTACAAAAATAGTAAAATTTTACAAAATTGAAAGAGAAAAATAAACAAAATGACAAATTAGAAATACAATAATAAAATTGAATCTACATACTAAATAATATCTAAAAACTAAATAACATTCAACATTCATCATGTTTTTGCTTATGCTAATTAAAGTGATATAATGATAATAATTCTTTTGAAATTAAAGAAAATTACAATTATGTATTTTTTCAAATGAGGTAATCATAACATATTGATAAAATTAAATCCAAAACAAAGAAGAAGGAGAAAGTGGAGAAGAAAGAGGAAAAACTTGACAATACAAATTCCGCAAACACGAGCCAAATTAGATAATTGAAGGTTAGAATCAATAGATATTACATTGATTATTTTTGCTTATAATATAACAAATTGATAAAGCATTAATTATATAACATATACCTCAAATCTCTAAGCAAGTCGTGCTGATAACGTGTTATAAAATAAAGAAAAGCAAGAAAGATGAACAAGAGAATAGAGATTAACAAGAGAAGAGAAATGGAGGAGACAAAGTGGAGAGTTTTTCTTATTCTCTTCAAGTATATATCACAATACAAGGTACATGCCCTCTATTTATAGGCCTCAAATCATTAAAGACTCACACAAGGGTTACAAAAACATAAATAGGGATATAATGACATAATATTATACATTTGTAGATTATAGTATACTAACTATGAAAAATTTCCTAAAAGCCATTCAATATAAAGGTTGTAAAATGTGGGACATTAATCTTAAGGAGGTTATAAAGTTTAAGTCATTAAAGGTGGATGATACCAAGAGTTAGGGGGTTATGGGTATCCACACAATTATTATAATATTTACAATACAATTGATATTTTATTTTCATATTATTTGTTAAGTAAATCTATCATTATTAATAATTATGTATCATAATAATACATATATAATATTATAATATATAAAAAAATTTAATAAAAATAATACTACGTAGTACTAAAAATAATGTTATTTTATATTAAAAATAAAAAATATTTAAATTTTTTTAAAAATTTTAAAAATTTAAAAAAATAGACCAGTTCAAACTGGCTTTATACCAGTTCTTAGTCGATTCTTGACCGATTTGACCGATTTTGTACCAGTTCTAAAATTGGCTAATCTTCAACCATAATTGGACTCGACCTAGAACCAGTTCTCAGTGAAACCGGCTAGTCTAATATGATTTTTTCCTACTTGCTTGTTATGTCAAAATTTGCGACCTTGAAATAACATAAGGATAAGAGAAAATCACTAAAAATTCTCAAAATATGAAAATATTTATTAAGAAATCCCAACACTAAAAAATTTTACACCCAAGTCTCATATTCCAAAAAGCAAATAAGAAATCCCATGTCCTGAAAAATATTATGAAATCACTATATTACTTTTTATGATTTTATATTAATTTTTATTATAGGACTTGAATCTAATATTTTTCAGGGACTTTTTAATAAATATTTTTATATTTTAAAACTTTTTAGTGATTTTTCGTATGACTTGTCAACTGAATGATTTTGTGAGCTGTGTCTCGAAATATAACAAAGATAGTGTCTGTATATAATTTATCATGTGAGACAGTACAACTCAAGAGAGCCAGATGCAGAACCGTGAGGGTAAGAGTAAAGCTCACAGTTTTTGTTCATTGAACAAAATAATATCTTCAACTGCAACCTGACATGACCATTAAATTTCGATTCCTGACTCATTGAATACAAATGCACAACGATGAGAGTAGAGGGGCGGCATGTCATATATTATCCCATGATTTGACTCATTCATAAATTATAATTAATCCTCATTTTATATTTTCAAACACATTATATATATGTATATATAAATTACTGTATGCTCCCTCTGTTTTGTTTCTTTTATTGTTTAAGATTATTTTATATAAATTGAGAAATCATTAATTATGTTAAATTTTATTATTAAAAATTTGGCTAAAATATTCTTATTTTATTAAGTAAATGTGCTAAATTAAATTAAATGAGAGGATGATAAAATTGGAAACAAAGTTGATAATGTCTTTTTTTTTCTAATTAAATTAAAGAACTGGACAAAATCATCTAATGCAAATGGTAACAAAATACTTTCAAATTCTAACTGATATACTCACACAAACTTTTGTATCCTAACTTATATACTCAGACATAAACTTATTTTTCATCCATATGACATTTAAAAGCTTCTATTTCTTGGTGAGAGCAACAAACACATCATGCTTAATTAATAATGCATTAAAAGTCCAAAAACAATAATAGGTTTACTCCCTCCCGTCTGTATTATAAGCTGTGTTATATAATAAGTTTCTAGTATAAAATATAAGGTATTGGATATATGTCTTCTCACTTTACTCCTATTTTTAATTCTTTCTTATTCCTCATTTATAATCATATAATAATAATAGAATGTGATATTTAATAAAAATAAAATAAAAAATATTAATATTTTTTACATTGATTTTAAATAAAAATGATTTTCTTGAAATACTTATAATTAATATAAAATATTTTATAATATAGATAGAATCAAGTGAAATGAAATCAAAATTCGAAAACCATAAAAGAATTGTGAGGGATGAAGTAATTTGCTGGGCATAGTTGTATGCCATCTCGTGCTCCTTGTCATCAATGTGCGTGCAGACTGAGATATCTTAAGGTGGTTGTACTGGCTCAAGAAAAAAACAGTTGTTGTATTTGCATTTAAGGAGCCATTTTGGTTGTTTCATGGAAAGGTTGACTACGTTCTACAAGTTGCCAAATTGGCATGAATTAGGTCTAATCACAATGATCTTGGAATTTTGTTCTCTACTTTTTAAAAAAAAAATTGTAATGGAGGTGTAAATGCGAGGTTTAAAATTTTCCTATGCTTTCAGAAAAAATCCATCAGTGATTAAATCTATATGGCAATGTAGAGTGCAAGTATTCTAATAGGAGGATATTAAAGAATTCAATATATCAATACGTGCACTAAAATTTATAATAAATTACACCATTTAATAATGTGACATATTTATCAAAGATCTTGTAATATACAGAAAAGAAATATAATTCAACAAAGAGAAAGAAGAGAAAAGAGATGGAACCTGCCAAAACATTCAACAGCTAGCTTTAATTTGCATATATTGCAGATATAATAAAGCATGTATCCGTCCATTGTAATGTGCAAAATTAAATTTTGTGTCTCATGAATTATATAGAATCTAAAATGGTAAGTTGGAATTTTATATTGTAAATAACGTAATTTGCTATGTGTGTGTAAAATGGATTTCGAATTATTGCCACTTTTTCTAAAACCCAATCTCAGAGCTGAATTATTGAATTACTACATCTGTCTCCAAATATATATATATATATGAAGGAATTTTAGAGAATTAAGGTTTTAAAATATTAGTTGAAAAGGTTGGTAAGCATTTAATTTTTTTTTTCAACTTTGCTTCTATTTATGATAATATTCAATTATAAGCTAGAAGATTAAAAAAAAAGTTATAATTGAGAGAAAATAATTTATTTTTTACCCTTATTTAATGAGAATAATTTTAAAAAGTTATTAAAATTTTTTAAAGAATTAAGATATTCTTAATTTGTATAAGATAGGTAAATATGATTTATAATTTAAAAAGGAAAGAACATATTGGGCTACAAATATGCTAGTGAAACTACTTCCTTCTCTTCTTTTTATAAATATCTTTTAATCAAATCATGTGAATTAAAGTAAATAGTTAAAATTAGTTAGAAAGATTGGTTTTGTAAAAAGTTACTATAATATTCCTAACCCCAAATAAAAGTTATTAACCTCAATCCCATATTTATGATCAAAGAGTTAAAACTATTAAGGCATTTATGGAAATCATTCATTTAATACTTCACTAAATTTGACAAAGACCCCTATATTAATAATTATGAAGATCTTTTAAAATCTCTTATATTAAGAATAGCCAAAAAATGCTTCATTGATCTACCAACTGTGTAACATTAATTATATATGAAGGAAACCAACTTACAGCCCATCAGCTCTATGGCACTTTAATAATGTGTTCTCCTCCTTCTTTCTCTCGAGGACATATTAGGAAATTTATAAGTAATTTTAATATTAATTATATTTTTTAATTTGTATATTAAAATCATGTCAGATAAAAAGAAACATATTTGTTTACCATGTCAGTAAATAGTATTATTAATGAAAAATATGACTAATCTTAGATTTCGAGCACCACACAACCCACCGCTTGTTTGTTGGACTTTTCTTCGGTCAAGTCAAGCAGATTTCGTGCACCACACAACCCACCGCTTGCTTGTTGGACTTTTCTCTGGTCAAGTCAAGCTTTTTTCTGTTATTCTTTTTCTTTTGTAGTTTATTACTTTCTCTTGCTCTTTTTAACTTTCACTTTTGAAAAAAATCATTTTTATTTTTATGTAATTTTAAAATTTTAATATAACATTAATTATTATTTTTTTAACTACATATATCTTCATATTATTTTAAAAGATAAAGATAATATTAGTTATTTTTTTTATTTATACATTTCTATAAGGGCATATAAAGAAATTTCAAAAATTAACATATTAATTATATATTTTAATTTGTGTGTTAAAATATTAAATAATAAATTCTTTTTAATAAAAAGGAAAACAGAAGGGGTAAAATGTTACTTACTCTGATTTTTAATATAAATCTCTTTTAATCAAATCACGTAAATTAAGAAGTGAGTTAAAATTAGTTAATTATCTTAATTTTTTTCAAAAATTACAATGCTTTTTCAAAACTATCCCTATTAAATTTTTTTGTTTTTCTCTCTCATTAATTAAATAAAAGCATTTTTTGTAATAAATAATAAATATTAAATTATAGTCTAAATTCTTTATTTCGATGGAAGGAAGTACATTTCAACTTGGCCAGTTATCGTTTGTGATCAAGATTTTTTTTTTGTTTTTGCCAAACATTTGTGATCAAGTTGATACATTTACATAATTAAAATGTTACCTTTCAACCCGCCATCTATATGTTTGAGCGGTAGTTTTGTTTTTTTGGTATTTTGTATATTTTTTAACTTGGAAAAAATTAATTTGATGTCACCTTTTGATTTTGACAATAAAAAAATCCTAATCAAAGAATCATGCAACCCTCGTTGTACCAAAAGAAAATCTTATGACAATTATTGGGAAATTTGAGTGGCATCCTATAAATAAAAAATGTATTTCCGCTGTAATATCAAGAGAATTTATCACACGAAGCAAATTGGTTTTGTTCATTCGGATTTGTATAATCAGTTCTTAATAGAATACTTATAATCTTTTATATATACAGCCATACATTTTATATACACAACCTTACATTCAAAGAGAAACCATACTAGCTACTAAAGCCGCGCGCGTGTGGTGGTCATCTTTGTTTCAGTTAACCTGTCTGGAATCTCAAAGCTTCCGGTGAGTTCATCTCTATATTTTTTATATCCTATGTCTTCAACTTAGTCGTTGATTCTTGTATATATAGATCATAAGCAACAACAAATGAGCTAGAGGTAGCTTTCCTTTTATACATATAGCTTGCAGATCGAACGCAGATCGCATGGAAAGGGCACCGCAGTTGAATCTGTCCTTAGGCTTATTTCTGGTTTTCATCCAAATTTTCCTTGGTGTTGGCAACACAATGGGAGACCAAAGGAAACTCATCACTAACGACAGGCATCCTGGTAGGCTAATGAGATACAAAAAAATACTGTCAATTTGCGATGACAATTTTTTCGTCGTAAAGTCACAAATTCATCAGAAAATCCGTGACAAAACCATTTTTTCCGTTGTTAATTTCGTGTATTATTGTGTAGACACCCAACCTAAGTTTCTTCCATGAAAACTGATGACTATATATATCGCAACTAAAACTATATTTGCGCAGGATTCATAAGCATCGATTGTGGAGCACCAAATGATTATGTGGATGATGTAACTGGTATTTGGTATCAGACAGACACGGACTTTGTAGAAACTGGTACAAATTCTGCGGTTCTCCCAACCGCCGACCTTGATTATCCTTATTTTGGGGGACTTTTGACTACTTTGAGGAGCTTCCCTGAAGGAAGAAGGAACTGCTATACCCTCAAACCAAAACAAGGCAAGCACCATACTTATCTCATCAGAGCTTACTTCGCATATGGAAATTATGATGGCAGAAATCAAACTCCAGTCTTCGACTTGTACCTAGGCGTCAATCGCTGGGACACTGTGAACTTGGGAAGATATTATTACATTCCCGAGATTATTCATACACCCACAACCGACACAATATCTGTGTGCCTTGTAAGATCTGTCATTGGAGTACCTTTCATTTCTGCATTGGAGCTTCGGCCTCTCACCAATTCTATTTACCAAACTCCTTCACCTTCTCAATCACTTTTAATCAATCTAGGAAGGTTTGATGTTGCCTCCACTAGTTCCGCCACGCACAGCAGGTGACTCCATTTTTTTTTTCAAAATTTTTTCAATTCTCTAGTTATGTCGATCTGTACGTTACTCGTTTACTCAAAACTTGGACCTTTTCTTGGCAAATAATTATGCTGCTTGATATTTTTGTCTTTTCATTTACACTGAAGCAGGATCACTTTTTCAGATATTGGTTAGATAAGCATTTATGATGTCCAATCGATCACAAAGTAGTTAGATAAGCATTCATATTATAAAGTGAGTCTATAGAAATTGTTTCTTGCTCCATAATATAAAATACTATATAATTTAATTTTTTCATAAATCAGTGTTATGTATTGATTTTTTTTTATTTTTTATTCATTTAATGACTACCTAGTCTTATAACTTATACTAGAATAATGAAAATGAATGGAATAATTAAAAGTAAAATGTAAAAATGATTTTTTTTATTTATTTTTTAAAATTTAATAATGTAACAAAATTTCATTAAGATGTGTGAAATTATTGGAAACGTGTTATATTATAACCGGAGGAAGCAAATTTTTCAGCTTTTGATTCGGAGGATCAAGCTATCATTTTTATACTGTTTTAAGGAAGTAAATTATAATTTACTTACCAACTGCAGTTAAGCAACATTAGGTTCAACACTTTCTTTAGTTGGGTCTCAAATTAGAGTCTTGTTGACCGAAAAATCTACATTGGATGGGTTTAAATTAGGACTTGATCCAGTTTGAATTATTCTAAATTATATTCAGTGCTACCAAATATAGACTGGTTTGTTAAAATAAATATTATTTACTCTAATTAATAGTATAGTGTGTCTCATGAACAATGTAAATGCAGGTACAAGGATGACATCTATGATCGTCTGTGGCGCAAAATCAATTTACAATTTTGGTACCAGATCAATGGAACTGTAGATATTAATCCTGCAAGCACAAACAATTCTTATAAACTACCAGCAAAAGTACTGGGATCTGCAGCTCGATCATTCAATCTATCCTATACATTAAACTTTGACTATGACTCTGTGTGGAAAGACCTTGATCGGTCTTCCAAATATTATGTCTACTTTCACTTTTCTGAAATTCAGCAGCTTCCTCCAGGGCAAAAAAGAATAATCAATATTACTGTTGCTGATGAAAACATAATCTCCCAACCCATGATTCTTGAATACTTGAAACCACAGACCATTGCTACTCAAAATGCAACTCAAGGTTATGTTCGTTTTAGCATTAGTGCAACACCAGAATCCGATGCTCCTCCAATCCTCAATGCTTTTGAGGTTTATCAGTTCATATCGCCGCTACCTTCTCCCACTGACCAAAGAGATGGTACAGTATTCTTTTATTCCTTGTTCAACTGTTTCTTGCAGTTCTACTAATACTGTGTGTGTGTTTTATTATTCTTTTCTTCTTTTGGGTTTGGTTTTGACTTCTGAATCTTACTCATTATTGGTAATAATAGTGGATGCTATCATGGACATAAAAAACACATACAAGATCTCCAATTTAGATTGGCAAGGAGACCCATGTGTTCCAAAACTTGCTTGGGATGGACTAAACTGCAGTTCTGGGATCAATGGTTACAATGCAAGGATCACCTCAGTGTAAGTCTTTCACTTTTCAATTAATTTGATTTAATGTTGTTGGATCTATGTGTGTTGTCCTAGTTTATATTAATTATAATCTTAACTGCAATATGAACCTATGATCAAGTCACTCTATGTTCCTAATGTTTGATTGATACTCAAATGTTAAGTTCATGCAGTTCAATTTGATGTCATACCAAGTGAACATATTAAATACAATTAAGCTATAAATACCAAACTTCATATCACTTGCTTTTAATGATGTCAAAGTTTAAGACTGACTATCCAAAGGATGATTATTTTAAGCAGGAACCTAAGTGCGACCAAATTGACAGGGCAAATAGCTTCATCATTTTCACAACTTCCCGAGTTGAAATCCTTGTAAGAGTGATTTAATAATGGCAAATTCTTTTAGTACTAAAGTTAGATCAACGTGCAAAATATTTCTTTGTTCCAGAGATTTGTCATTTAATGACTTGTCAGGATCAATACCAGAATTTCCAGCTGAATTGCCAAAGTTGAGAGTTCTGTAAGTTTTGAATTGTATTGTTTCGGAATCACTGCTACAGAGTTTATATCTTAGTATCTTCAGGCTCACCTACTAATCATATTTCGCAATGCTTTTGCAGTAATTTGAATGGTAACAAGCTTACGGGTTCAATTCCAAAGGCTCTTATAAAAAAGTCAAATAAAACTTTACAATTGAGGTTCCTCATCTTTATTATTCTGTTTGTTCAGTATAGGGACTACCCTTTTGTGAATCAAAATTAACGTTAACACAACTGACTTGTCTCTTAGTTTGGTGGATAATCCCGGTCTTTGTCTGGTGGATTCATGCAAAAAGCACAAGTTTGTTCTTCCACTTGTTGCTTCTGTTTCTGCTTTGGTTGTTCTCCTCTTGATTTCTTTTGGAATATGGATCTTCAAAATCAAGAAATTAAAAGGTACAGATAAAAACTTTCTTACTTTATGCTACAACACTTAAAGTTTACGGCCCAAAAAATCATTATCAAAGCTTATTTATCATATCCTTTGAAAGTAATATAGCAATATTTGAGAGGTCATGGCCACACTGCTAACTGCTAATACTCTTTTTCTCAATATATTTCGCTGGCAATATTTATTTTTCTAATTATACCAATGACCGCTAATTCTGATTTTTTTCATTAATATTGCAGTTGTCATTTATATTTCTACAAATGAAGAATCGTTGCAACTTAAAAATCGAGCTGCTTCTTACTCCAGAGTTCTCAGAATCACTAATAATTTTCAAAATTTAATTGGAGAAGGAGGATTTGGAAAGGTTTATTATGGTGCTCTGAACAATAATACTCAAGTTGCTGTGAAGTTACTTTCTCAAACATCAATGCAAGGTTTCAGAGAATTTCGATCAGAGGTTAGATCAATCAAGTCAAAAACTTGAGTTTTCCATTTTGAGTAGTGTGATGGAACTTTTATGGTTGCGTGACATCAAGCAACACTATTAAATATATTAGTTCATTCTCATACATTTCATAAATTCAATCTGGATTGCAGGTAGAACTCTTAATGGTTGTTCATCATCGACATTTAGTTTCTCTTATTGGCTACTGTGAAGAAGGTGATGTGAGGGCATTAATTTATGAATATATGGCTAATGGCAACCTGCAGCAACATTTATCAGGTATGTGGCAAAAGTCTCTGATAGCTAGATTAGACCTATTCTCAAATTGACCAATTTTAAAAGAAAAATGTTTAAGAAATCTTTTTTATGCTCATTTTTCAGAAGAGAACCCTAATGTTTTAAAATGGAAGGAGAGGCTTCAAATCGCATTGGACGCTGCACACGGTAAGAAAAATCACATTCAGTTTTTACTACAAAGATTTGTTCCATGTTTTTTTCTTTTCCATTATGCCAGTAGTAACAGATTATAAAATATTTGGCTGCTTTATGAAAACACAGGATTGGACTATCTTCATAATGGTTGTAAGCCACCAATAGTCCATAGAGACTTGAAAACTTCCAACATTTTACTAAATGAAAACATGCAAGCCAAAATTTCTGACTTTGGGCTATCTCGAGCTTTTGCAAATGACATTGACACACATGTATCAACTCGCCCTGCTGGGACATTGGGTTATCTCGATCCTGAGTGAGTTTTTCCAACAAATAAATTTACCATCATGTTGTTTGGATCCAAATCAGTTTACTCCTGTATAGTTCAAAGTGTTAATTGGTGTTTCAATACACTGGATTCCTTGATGGGTCAATTTGGATTTATGATTGCTTAGACAATGGTGAAAAACATTTTTTTTTTTTCCTTAATCTTGTGTGAGTGTGAAGTGATAGATATATTGTTGCATTCTTCAATTAAACAATTAGAAATGATAGTTGAAGAAGTGTATTTTTGTTTTAAGATCTTAACAATTGGTTATTTTTCACAGATTCCAAACTTCTGGAAACTTGAACAAAAAAAGTGATGTTTATAGTTTTGGGATAATTCTACTTGAGCTAATTACAGGCCAAACAGCAATAACAAAAAAACTTGGCACCATTAGTCACATCCTTCATTGGGTTACCCCTAGACTCGAAATGGGGGATATCCAATCCATTATGGATCCAAAGTTACAAGGAAATTACTGCACTAATTCAGCATGGAAACTTTTAGAGATAGCCATGTCTTGCACTCCACCAACTGCAATTCAAAGGCCTGACATAAGCCATGTAGTAGCTGAACTGAAGGAATGTCTAGCCCTTGAAAGAACCCTGGAAAGGACTTCTAGCAGGAGGAAGAATTCAAGCATTTCCGTGGATATGGGTTCGTTTAAGTCTGATTCTGGGACTATTCCCTCTGCTAGGTAGATAGTTGTTAAGAATTTGAACTTAAATTGATAAAGCTGTCCACAACCATCTCAAAGTTGTTCTTTTGGCGACTTTACAAATGGCTTTGAACTAGCGATCGATTTTCTGTGTTAATTAGCATGTTTATTTATATGTTGAACAATATGTGGTACTTGCTTTAGTATGTGTATGGTTAACACTACTTCTACAATTCATATGTATACTGGGAGGACTGAAAGTATTACATGTGACTTACCACTAAGTTATGAACATAGTCTGTCAGAGAATATGCAATTTGCATAAGCAAAATTACCTCTAATCAGGCAAGCTGTCACCTCCTCTGTATTAATTATTTCCAATTAGTAATCCATAACTGATGATCCCTACACAAGTGGTGCTATATTCAAAATGGCCATAGCGCAGATGCAAAATCTTACATTAAGAATTCCGAACATCATATTTGGAGCTTAACTGTGTGAGTAATTAAGTGCAACATCCCTTACTAGTTAACCTGTTTATTTTCTACTATAGTATTTATACAATAATGAATGATAAAACATGCTTTATATTTTATTATAGTGGTTCAAAAGTACGATACCCTTAATTATATATTAATCTAAAATGATAGTTTTGGAAATTTTTTTTAAAAATGGATATCTAAGCCTATTTCTCGGCCTTTGTCTACAACTTGTCTTGTCTCCCAACATCAACCATAAACTAAAAAGTTGAAGTCTCAACCTGTTATGGACACATTATGGAAAATAATGAGAATAAAAACACCATGATGATGCCAGTTATATCAAGCAATGGTTATACTGCACCTATAGTATATAAATAATAATGATAATATCTTGTAATTGAGACCAAAAGATAATCAAGTCAATATCTCATAAAACTCATGCAAAATATTATTGTGAAATTCATGCATCTAAACTTGACAAGAGAAATATATATGCTACGTTATTTCACAACTTACAAAGTTGGAGACCCTGTATGTAAGTACATAGTGATTTAATTAGGACACAACTTTTAAAATAAAAATTTCATCATACGTATGAAATATTGCTTTGTTTTAGGAATTTATCAATAATGACTTGTTGTCAGGATCAATACTAGAATTTTTAGCTGAATTACCAAAGTTGAGAGTTCTGTAACTTTTAAATTCTGGGGCGCACGTATGTTCATAACTTCAAGATCTCCTCTCAAATGAATATGTTTTACAATGTTTTCTGCAGTAATTAGAGTGGACAACAAGCTTACGGGTTCAATTTTCAAGGCTTTTAAGGACAAGTCAGATTTGGAAATGAGATCTTATTTCTATCCTAAATTCCTAATTGCTATTTTGAATTGGACTAAAATTAGTTGACCAATATTAACTTGATGTGATTAAACTGGATGTGTTTCAATGGCAGCTAGAACAGATTTATATTTATTTAATAAAACTCGTTCAATACAATTTTTCAGTTATTTACAATGCTAGCTAATTATTTGACTTATCCTTCAAATCGGACAATAGTCCTGGTATTTCTTTTTTTTTTTAATAACATCTGGTATCTGGTTATCACTTTAGACTTTGGCTAATTCAGATTGAGCGCTATAGTGGGACCCATTGGGGTGAGCTTTTCCAAAGACTTTTTCTTACATTTACATAATCTCAAATCTAAAATATCATATTTAAGTGATTATAACCCCTTTCACTAGGATCAACACCTATTAGTATAATCTTGGTCTTTGTGTGAGGGATCTATGCAAAAGGAATAAGTTGGTTATTCCACTTATCTGTGTCAGCTTTGACCATTAATTATAATCTTGGTTTCTCGAGGAATGTGGATCTTCAAAATGAGAAAATCACATGCTACCAAAAAAAAAACCTACTGTAATCTTGGTTTATCAAAGATTAAGGGGGTATTTGGCATCACTACTCAAACCTTAGCTTGGATCAAAATCAAGTTTGATGTAGTTTTGGCCGCAAAACGAAGTTTCCAAAGAAGTAGTTCGATTGATGCTTTCCCATTCTGCTTCTTCATTTTTATCTATATTTATTTTAAAGTCAAATAAAAATGGATCAATAAAAATGAGAACAAATAGTAAATTTAGGAAAATAAAATTCCCATAAAATTTCTCTTACCTATTAACCAAAATGTCCCCTCAAAATTTTAATTTTCATAGACCATGACCTGTAAAAAATGTTATGTCAGCTATACTATGTTTTCAATTAAATAAATGTAAATTAAATTTTAGTCCAAGGAAATTAAATTAATTATGAGATATAATTTAAGCTCAATTTAGAGAAAAATTATGAGTTTTGTCAAAACCAATTTTCAAATAAATCATCAAAATATAAATACGTTAGTCCAAAACCAATTTTTATCATAATAAAGTTACAAAACTAATTTTACCAAAACTCCTTTTTAACCAACTGAAAACCAAACCGGCCCTAAGTCTGTTACTTTGATTACTAGTTGCTCATATAACTTCATCCTTAATAAATAAATAAATACATGAAAAAAATAAAATTAAAAAAATAGATAAAAATATTTATGTCATTGAGTAAAAAATAAATAAATAAAATTATTTTTAAATATTAATAGTAAGAGTACATTACACACATATCATGTTTTGAATGAAAGAAAAAAGAATCCTTTTTTCAAGGTGATTATCAAACATGCCTAATTAACAACAAGTATTTAACCTGGAAAAAAAAATTATTTAACAAATTTAAATCTTCATATCAATCGGTTTCATTAAAAAAATTGAACAAACTTGCGTATTAAAATAATAAAATAAAATGATTTAGCAAATTGTTCAATTAAAAATTGCAAACGATTGATCCGAAGATTTAAATTTGTTATAAAAATATATAAGAAAATATAATTTTTTATTTTAAAATAAAAAAATTATTGGGATAAGGTTAATGTTGTTGTTTTATAAAATAAAAAATTATAAAAAGTTACAAATTCAAATTATTGAAATTAAATATATATATTAATTTTATTTTTTGTATTTCATTTGAATTGATTTTAGCATTTATTATTATTATTATTATTATTATTATTATTATTATCATTATTATTATTATTTGGAGGAAAATAACAAAACGATAAAGAAAAGAACAGAATTGACACTTGAAAAAAAAAGAGGCAAGAACAAAATTGTACACTACGTAGGTTTTTAAGTCAGGATTGAACATTTATTCATACTGGTTTTGCTACAAATAAGAATAACACAATGTAATATTCATTGGAGAGGCTGCTATCCAAATGCTCTTCTGTTGAACCTTGACCCTATGGGTTCTGATCACTCTCCAATTGTTCTCTTTCCCAAATACAATGATGTGAAGATTCCTAAAAGTTTAAAGTTTGAATCTAGGTGGCTTGATCATCCTGGCTTTTTGCCTCTTGTTGAAGAAATTTGGAGACATGATAATGCAGAGGCTGATGCAATGGTGTCTTCTTCTAAGAATATTCTCACTCGCTTGAGTGAAGCTCTCCAAAAGTGGAGTAAAGAAGAATTTAACAATAAAGATTGCAGAATTGTTGAATGAGCTTAATTCTTGCTTGTGATCTGAAACGCAGAATTGATGCTTTATGGGAAAGGGAAGAAAAGTACTGGGCTCAGACATCTAGAATCAGTTGGTTGAGAGAAGGTGACAAGAATACAAAATTTTTTCATTGGTCCACTGTTATTAGAAGGCAAAGAAACAAAATTGTCAAGCTTATGGCAGATAAAGACGGTTGTAGATACCCGTGATAATGATCTCTCTAGAATTTTCCTGCAAGATTTTCTCTAGAATTATCACCAGTAGAATGAAGAAGATAATGCCAAGAATTATCACTGAAAATCAATGGGCATTTGTTGAAGGGAGACTTATTCAGGACAATATTATAATTGTGCATGAAATGTTTCACTATCTAAAATCCAAAAGGAGCAATAATCATGAATTGGCCATTAAGCTTGGTATGAACAAAACATATGACCGGGTGAAGTGGGACTTTCTTCATCATACGATGATCTGTATGGGCTCCATCATGATTGCGGATGTTCTTTCTAAAATGATCATCTGTTATGCAGAACATGGTCTTTTCATTGGTGTTAAACCTGCCAGAAATTGCCCGAGAATTACTCATAGCTTTTTTGCTGATAACTCTGTATTCTTGATGCTTAATGTGAAGCCACTGGTCAGGATGTTAATTTTAAGAAATCTTGTCTTGTTTTTATCAAAAAATACCCCTGATAACTCGCAATCTGATCTCAACTTTGTCCTTGGTATTTCTAGTGGCACTGATGATGAGTTACAGGCTATATATGAAATTCCTGTCCCTAATCTGGCTCAGGATGATAGGCTTGAATGGACGGGTAATAAAAGGGATATACACTGTTCATGATGGATGTCACGTAGCAAAAGAAATGTCAAAGAGGCAGGCTGTTATGAACCCAAGTGGCTCTTATCAAGTCCCAGATGCTCTTTGGAAAGCCATTTGGCTGCTGAAAGTTCCAGAAAAAGTCATACACTTCCAGTGGAGGTTGTGCAAAGCTGCCATTCTGGTAAAACATAAACTGCTGAAAATTAAATGTTGCGCTGATGATATATGTGTCTGCTGTAGTTCAGGTTTAGAAATGATAGAACATTTATTTTTAACCTGTGAATGGTCAAAACAAATCTGGTTTAACAGTTTGCTTTCAATCAGAATTGAGGAACATAGTATTACTAGGTTAGAGAGCTGGCTGTTTTGGTGGCTAGTAGAATCTAATAATGATGATCTTCCAAAAGCATCTATTGCTATGGTTTCGTGGTTAATCTGGAAAATAAGATGTAGATGGATGTATGAAAGAAAGAGTACTAGCCCCATTGATGTTGCGCAAATGGCAATAGAATTCTGGGAAGCAAATAAATGACTGAACAATGAAGCAGATGATGCAGAAGCTCACTCATATTCAGCAAAGAGGGAATCAAGATGGTTGCCACCTAAACATGGATTACTTAAATGTGATGCTTATGGTGGTTTCAAGGAAGACAGCTTTATGGCAGGTTTTGGGGTTATTTGCCGGAAAGCCTTTGAAGATCAGTAGCTCTTCTTGCAAAGCAAACTCAACCTTCATGTTTGAAGCTCTAGCGCTTAGAGAAGGACTGAAAATGGCTCATGATTTGCAGCTGAACCGTATCATTTTTTAATCCGATTGTTCCTCTCTAATTAATGCTTTGAAAGAGTAGTTAAGACATCCATTGCTGTAGCATGCAGATTGCTGAAAAGCTGTTTTTTGCGTTGATGTCCACGGAGTTCTAATCTAATCTTGCAGCTCACTGGTTTGCTAAAATCTCGGTTCAGGGGTGTGCCCGTTTGGTTGGGATCTGAATCACCCTCCCCCTCTTTTGAGAATTATTAATTATGAATTCTGATGTTTTGCATTTTTGAGTTGGCATGGTTAATTTCTCTGGCTCTTTTTGTTTACACTGCCAACTCTCTGTTTTTATTTAATTACAGGTAGAATTACAGCTAGGCATAAATATAGTAAATTAATTATAAAAGAAAACTGATAAAAAATATTAAAATTTAGAATATTAAATAATAAAATTAAAAAAATGAGTAGTAAAATGTCCCATTTTGTAATAAATTTATTATTTTGTCTCTCAATATAATTATCTCTTAATTATATTCTGAGCAAAAAAAATAAAAAAAAATATTTTAGGATTAAAATCTTTAATTAAAATCATTTTACGAACAATGTATTCCTAAAGGAGCAGCTACTTATAGCTGGACTGTTCTAAACAACAAAGGTGATTGGATAAGTGGCTACGGAAACAAACTTGGTGTTCATCCTGTTACTGCAGAGGAACTATATATGCAGTATCTTGGGGGTCTTATGACAGCTAAAAGCAGAGGATGGTACAGTGTCAATATCCACAGTGACTCTTTCGAAGCTGTGAAACTGATTCTAAGGTCATGCAGAAATGATCACCCTTACATATCATTCTCCCCCAGCTCGCTTGACGCAAACCACCAAAGAGAAAGAAGTGAACTAATTAAATTTGTGAAAATTTATATTATTTTTTAATATTATTTCTTCTAAAGATAATTTTTTTCTTATAGATTAATTAAAAATAAAAATAAATTAAAAAAATAATTAATACTTTTAATTTTACTTAAATATGAATTATATTTTAAATAAAAAAATTAAAATAAAACTTAGATTTCAGACTAAAGGAAGTATTAATTATGTCATATATAATATTTTTTCGGTCCATATTATGAGAATTTTTAGCTATTTTATACTTATTAACAAAATATAGTTGCATACCTTAAAATTTAAAAAAAAAAAACTCAACATCACAATTTTATCCTTATTAATTACCAATAAAGTTATTTTAAAAATGCATTCTCTCTCTCTTTTCCAATTTATAAGATTATAATCAATAGGGGTTAAAAAGGTAAACTCTTACCAAAATTTACATAACTCCTTATATTTTGGACCAAATAAGTATTCTAAAGAACTCTTATAATATGGATTATAGGAAGTAATTGTGTAATTATTAAAGATGTATCTATTATATATATAACAACAGGGAAAGGCATTAATGCTATATTAACTTTATTTTAATGCCGCTTATATGGAAGAACATGTATGCATGTGATGTGTTATGCCATGTTATCCCAGCTTGTCATGTCTGCGTTTCTCAACAATGATGAAAAGTTTTCATGTTTTAATTCCAACATGCAATGAAAGCAAATTATGTTTGACCAATGATTTGAATTTGAATAAAATAATTTGCATAAAAAACCCCATTTAATTGTGATTGAAGTAATCAATTAATTTGAAATTAAAGTTATTGAGTGGCTTTTGAAGAAATGAACATAATCACTTTTCCAGCCACCTATATATATTTAAAGATGTCATATCCATTTCGGTTCTCGACCATAATCATTTTTTTAATTACCTCCTCATCTTTTTTTTAATTCATTTACCTCTTCATGCAGCTTTGACATTTAATTTTGTTCAACGCCTTATCTCCATCTTCATTCTATGGATCGTTTTTAATCCACTGAAGGCAGATACTCTATATTGATTTCTCAACTTTTACCATATTTATTAACACTTTTAATTATTGAAAATGATTTACGATAAAAAACTAACTTTGCACTACACCTTCAATTTATTCATCTTCCTAAAAGTCTAGATTCAATTGATTGATGGCACAAAGGTATGCATTTACACAATTTTTTTATACAAACTATGATTGGAAGCAGTTCTTTAACAACTTTAAATTGTAGGGTTTTCCCTTAGTATTCAAGATCTAAGCATAAGTGCTGTATTTATCATTTGTTTTTACCAGGACATTGGTATTTTTTATTCAAAAGAAGGAATTAAAAGAACACAATTTATATTTGAAATATTTAGTTGATGCATGGAAAAGGAATGATTGTCAGATTAATCTAAATTTGTAGGATCAATTTTTTACCAGAATCTATTTGTATGTAGTTCAATTGATTATTTGAAAATGAAGCATTAGAATATACCTAGCAAATTCAAATCATTGTTAAATATATAAAGTTCAACTACCATTGCAACTTAGCATACAAAATGTGTTGATGGTTGTATAATTGGGTTGATTTTACAAAATTGAATTTAATCAAATATTTACATTTAAAACTAGAGGTCCATTCAATTGTAATAAATAATTAAATTAGACTATAAGTGCATACAGTGACATACACCATTGAATTTAAAAATTATGGACTATTGCATATGCATATTTTGGTATACTCCTAATTTTGTTTGTACGTCACATTTACAATCAAATTTAAATTTGTCCATAATAATCAATTTATTCCAGCTATAAGAATTTATATTCTTTAATTTTATCTTTTTTTATTGATTATGGATGATGATAATAAATTCACATTAATCAACCAAGTTATTTGCTTATATGGAAATTTCAATATTATACAAGAAGTACAAAGTTAAAGAAAATCATTAAATTACTAAATATTTTAATATAATGATATATTCATGAGCCAAAACTATGAAATTTGTTAAAGCAGAGCCCATAATTATAGCTGCCACTATTTTAATGTTATAGTAGCTTAAAAAATGGATATAATTATGGGTACAATTCTTTGCTTATTTAATAAAAAAATATGAGTTTTAGTCACATTCAATAAAAAAAAATTCTAAATTATTGTTTGAATATATGATAAATTGTAATATATCAACTACAACATTTTCAACTACTAAAATGTTCAATTATTATGAGTTAATAAGGATTTAGGTCAAATTTTATCAAATAATTTTGGATTAAAATTTATAAAATAATCAAATCATCTATCTATCTATTATATATATAAAATTAGAGATAACTCTTTAAATACTGCTAAGGTGAAATGTCATATAATTATTGTTAAGGTTAAATGTCATATAATAATCTCATGTATTTTATTTTCACATTGTTTCTCTTAGTCATATTAGTCCTACAAAAAATTGCATGATGAATTCCAACATGTAATTATGGTTGACCAATTATTTGAATTCTACAGTGATTCCTCAAGTACAAATTCAATTTATTGCCCTTGTATAAATTTTTTGTTTCAATTGAAAATTTATTACATATTAAATTCCAATTTTTACTATTAATAAGGTGATTGATAACTTCTACATATAGTAGAATTAATAATTGATTTGACATTAATTAAACTTATTCAAAATTGTTAGTTACAAATTTGAGATTTGAAAATAACTAGTTACTTGATATTGTGTTAATTATTATATGGGATGATGCCCCATGGAAAATAAGTTATGTTTTGAAGCACTAGATAAAAGCTTGAGAGATATTTTGAAGCTAGCAAAAATGTCTCTGTTAATTAGTTTTTTTCAAATCTAACATATGCTAATATATGATTTACTTAATCTAATTCGTTTAAAACATATAGTAACAAAATTAAGTAATTTTTAAAGATTAAAACCACCTCAAGAGCTAAGTGAAAACAAAATATACTTAGTAACTAGGTCTTCAATGCTTGAGCTTTACTTTCACTTGATCTTTTTCTTCTTGGCATGCTCCATTCTGATCTTACATTTTTTAAGCATCCTTTCTCTTTTTCTTTCTTGAGTGAGACATGATGTTGATTTTCATTTTTTTATTTCAATGCTCACTTTTTCTACTTGGATCATCCTGCATTTAATATATTACACTTATAAATTAAGTAGTTTGTCCAATTTATATATTCAATTTATGTTATAAACCATAAAAACATAATGGATATATTAGTGCATAGCATAATATATGCATTATAAATTCAATTAAGTATATGCTAATGCACATTTTGCTTCTTTAAGGAACATTATATATGTTAGACACATATGATGTATTTGTTCTTTATTACTCTATATTTGTTATCATCAAAATTTATAGTATACTAAACCCAATAAATACCTTCTTAAATCTTAAGTGAGGGATTTGAGAATGGAGTAAATTTTGTAACTTAAATTATACTTATTTCCAATCAAATAAAAACAAGTGGATTTTAAATTTTAAAATATTAATTAGAGGAGATAGATACAAAGTAACTAATAGATACAGAGTAACTAATAGATGAAAAAATGCAAAGTAAGTAATATTATACATACAAAGTAAAAGCAATATAATTTTTGAAATAGATCAATTCGATTATATTTTTATAATTTTTTAAATTAATTTAAAAAATTATAAAAATATAATCCTTTTTTTGGGCCAAGTGGACTTCCGATATAACATATTATAATCTTATAGCTAGTAGATTTGAGCATGTCTTTGTTATTTTGAGTCATATATATAAAGTAAAATATTATAAATAAATTTATGTAAATGAAAATTTGCTTTCAAAAAGATAATAAATTTACAAGTTATATATAAGGAAAAAAATTAATGTGACGAGGGCAATAATAAATAATAATGAAAATATAAGATACAATGTAAACATTGTGAAAATGAAAGTAAACATAAAAGACAGATAATTTTAAATTTTAGAAATTTTATTTGAATCAATTAAAAAAATGTCCATAGAAAATTTTAGAAATTTTATTATAGTTCAAAACGATAAGAATCAATTAAAAAAATGTCCATAGAAAAATATAGCCAAGAATATTCATCTTTGACCCATCAATATTAACCTTTCATAATAAATTTTGGAGAAAATTTTTATTTTGATTCTGATTTTTCTTCATTCCTTGGATTCCATTAATATTAAATTTACATAAAACCATTAAACTTATATTATGTAGATTTAGATTAATATTTCAAAAATTATATGCAAGAGAAAATATTTTGAAATTTTGTGTAGATTTAACTGATATTTCGGAGATCTTTTAGTGGATTAGTCCGTTCAATCCAATTAGATTTTTCAAAATCCAATCAATCAAATATTTTTACCTTAATCCAACAATTTCTCTATCGATAGAAGCTAACCAAGAGTAAAGTAACTACGAGTGAGTCGCGCACTTCATAGAATAGAAATGGGATATCCAAAAGCTTCACTGATTGCTTTCTTGTTCATTCTATTTTCTTTTGCTTCTCATTGTTTTGCCGATGGCAATCTAACTTCTTCAACTCCTTCATTAGTTATAAATGCTCAATTTGGAAGGAAAATTCCAGAAACTTTTTTTGGAATATTTTTTGAGGTAAATATATATCTTGCATAATTGATAATTGATATTTGTATTATGTATACATTATCATACAAATGAATTATGTAAATGACCAATTATTTTATTTGATTCTTAGGAAATTAATCATGCTGGAGCTGGAGGATTATGGGCTGAGCTTGTAGATAACAGAGGTAATTATTTAACTTTCATGTTTTTCTTTAGGTTTTCCTCCGTTTTTTTTTTATCTTTTTTTGGTGGATAATTATTCATGAGTTTGTATTTATTTATAAAGGTTTTGAAGCTGGGGGCACTCAAGTTCCATCAAACATTTTTCCATGGTCAGGCATTGGAAATGAATCAACTATTGGTGTGGCAACAGAACTTTCATCTCCATTTCCTCGCAATAAGGTTGCAGCAAGATTGGACATTTTCAAAGATTCCCCAATAGGAGTTGGTCTCTCTAATCCCGGTTTTTGGGGCATGGTGAGACTATGTGGTTTTAATATTTGAATATATATATATATATATTATTTATAATAATATCAGTATTTTAACATTTTATCTTTTTATCTAAATTATTCCTTCAGAATATTGAGCAAGGAAAGAAGTATAAAGTAGCCTTTTACTTGCGATCACTAAAACCAGTTGATCTGAAAATTGCATTTATGGGGGCAGATGGAAAAGAATTGGCTTCTACTAATATCAGGTTATTGACTATAATTATAATTATAATAGCTCTAATTACAAAATAATTATTATTTTTGAAATATTTAATATAAATAATATATGACATAATTTAACGATTTATTTTTCTTTTTATTTTTCTTTCTTCCTCTAGAAAGAATGTACCAAAGTGGAAAAAAATTGAATTTGTTCTTGAAGCCAAGGCATCAGATTTTAATGCAAGCCTTCAAATAACAACAACTAAACAAGGAACATTCTGGTTGGATCAAGTCTCAGCTATGCCTTTAGACACACACAAGGTATTAAATATTTTTAAGTTTAGCCATATAAAAGGTGCTTTTTTTTTTAACTCTTTTGTTCGTGTGACTCATTTTATTTATCAGGGTCATGGTTTTCGAAAGGACCTTTTTGAAATGATTGCAAATTTGAAGCCTAGATTTCTTAGATTTCCTGGTATACATAAATAAAACTCATTATATTGAAAGGATTATTCATTCTTTAGATCTTATTATTAATATGTTTTTCCTTAAATTCCATTAGGTGGTTGTTATATCGAAGGACATTGGTTGAGAAATGCATTTAGGTGGAAGGATAGCATTGGACCATGGGAAAAAAGACCTGGTCACTTTAGTTTTTGGGGTTATTGGAGTGATGATGGCTTAGGATATTTAGAATATCTTCAGGTATGTATTTTGCTATTCTTCATAATTCTTACTTTTTCTATTCTTATACATTAATGATTTACTCTATTACTACTGTTGAACAGCTAGCAGAGGATCTTAATGCACTTCCAATATGGGTATTTAACAATGGTATTAGTCATCATGATCAAGTCAATACGTCCAATATTGCTCCTTTTGTGCAAGTATAAATTAGAACTTTCCATATCTTTTATGCTCAATAATATTTTACTTTCATATTGGATTAAATATCATTTTTTAGTATTTAATTTTTTTTAGGAAGCTTTAGATGGGATTGAGTTTGCAAGGGGTCCTGTTACATCGAAGTGGGGCAAGTTAAGAGCTAAATTAGGGCATCCTAAGCCCTTTGATTTACGATATGTTGCTGTTGGAAATGAAGATTGTGGCAAGTATAATTACTTGGGAAATTATCAAAAGTTCTATGATGCTATAAAGCATTACTATCCTGATATGAAGATCATCATAAATTGTGATGCCACTGCCAATCCTTTGAATAATCCAGCTGATTTTTTTGACTTTCATATTTATACAAGCTCTAAGCATATTTTCTCAATGCACACCAAGTTTGATCGTCAAAACCGTACTGGTGCAAAGGCTTTTGTTAGTGAGTATGCAGTGCGGCAAGGAGATGCTGGAAATGGAACCCTTTTGTCAGCATTGGGTGAAGCAGCCTTCCTAATGGGATTGGAAAAGAATAGGTTTGTTATTCTTTTAACTATGTCAATAGCTTATTACTTCATATTTGACGTCATTAACTTTTATTTTCCTTATTTTTTGATGCAGTGATTATGTCGAAATGGTTAGCTATGCACCACTTTTTGTAAATACTAATGACAAGACGTACGTAATATTTTCTTATCTTTTCATTTTTCATTATACATGTGTTGTGTGTGAGAGAAAAAACTACATTGAAATTGTCTAACTTTATATAAATATGCAGATGGGTACCGGATGCAATTGTGTTTGATTCTCATCGAAGTTATGCTATTCCTAGCTATTGGCTGCAACATTTATTCTCTCTGTCAAGTGGAGCAACATATTTTGACTCAGTACTTGAAGCTCCATCTACAGTTGTTGCATCTGCAATTACTTGGCAAGATCAAAAGACTGAGAAGAGTTATTTGAGAATCAAGGTATGAATGATCATTAATGTTTTAGTTTAATGCACTAATTACTTGATTATAGAAGCTAGCTCGGTGCCTCATTTGGAATCCAAAATTGTTCATGTAGGTGGTAAACTATGACTACAACTCCACATCTCTTAATATTAAAATAAATGGTTTGGATGACAATGTGGATTTCACTGGATCAACAAAGATCTTACTCACATCTGATAGTGTATGGGATGAGAATACCTTCAATGAGCCTAGAAAGGTATGCTTGTTTGCTTCCAAATCCTTTTTGTCTTTTTTTTTTCCTAAAGAAAATTGATGTAAAAAAGTCATTTCAAAATTATCCTTGTATACTTATATGTTTTTTCTTTTCTTAATTATGTTTGCAGATTGTACCAGTACAAAGTCCACTTGATAATCCAAGCAAGGAGATGCTCGTGACACTTCCAGCTAATTCGGTTACAGCATTTGATTTGCCAATGTGACAAAGATCAAGCACAAATATATATGTGTGTGTGTGTGTGTGTGTGTGTGTGTGTGTGTGTGTTAGGCTATTTTATTTTTGGTGGGATTGGTTTGAGTTAGTTATTTTGTTTATATTAGTCGTGAGATTTCATTTGTAAATTTGTGGGGGAGGAATTTCAAAATATTATTGTCTTAATAATATTTGGTTATTGGTAAAAGCACACTTTTTAACTCTTAACTTTATTTTTTTTAATTATTTAATTTTTAAAATAGAATTAAAAGCTTCTCTATTACTATCACCGTTACCTATGTTAATAGAAAATGTTAATAAAATATTATTTAACATTGACATATCAATCTTTACTCTCAAGTCATCAATATTTCTCATTAATATTGGGTCTAAAATGTTTTTAATTAAATTAAAAGATTAAAAATAAATAATTACAAATAATAAACTTCTAAATAAAACTTTAATCTTAAATTTTTTTTATCATAAAAAATGAGTTAGATAAATATGTAAGTATTAAAAAATGTTTTGTCAGTATTTAGGAATGATTTGTTAATATTTTCTATTAATATAGTTAATTGTATTAGAAATAAGAAAAATTTTGATTATATTTTGAAAGTTAAAAGATTAAAAAAAACAAAATAAAGTTAAAGACCAAAATAAAACTTGGTATAAAATTAAAGGATCAAAAATATATTTTTACCTTGATTATTTGTAATTTTGTGTGCGCAAAAATGCTATTATTTTTATATGAAACAATGAAAAACAATACATACTTTTTTTATTGATAATTAATAAATAAACAAAGTTGGACAAAGCTAATGGCATTATTTATATTAATAAATAGTTTAGATCGCTATTTTTATATTTTAGCTTGGTCCTAAAGAATAATTCGGCTTTTATAATGGTATTTATATGCATAGAAGGAAAAATCACTATTAAATCCTAAAATATGAAAATATTTATTAATAAGTCCCAACACTATAAAATATTACATCCAAGTCCCATGGTCAAAATCAGTGTAAAATTCTAGAAAACAAGTATAAAATAATAGAAAATGAGTATAAAAAACTTTAATGTTGAGTATAAAATTATGCTCTAATATTTTATACTCATATTTCATGATTTTATACTCAATAACAAAGTTTTTTATACTCATTTTTCAGGACATGGGACTTGAGTGTAATTTTTTAGTATTTGGACTCTCAAATAAATATTTTCATGTTTTGAGATTTTTTAGTAATTCTCCCTATATAGAATAACTCTGCCTATGTAGTGTCATAGTTGATCCCAAGTTTGGGTAAAGGAGGAGGATTATGTTAGACCTTCAACAGCCAACGTAAAAATCTATCGAATCTTTATGACATGGATGAGAGAGGTATTGGCACAGAGGTACACTCAAATGAAAGGAAATGGTTTATTTCTCCAAATGTTTCCCTTCATCACAATACAAGAACCCTATTTATACTAAGTTAGAGGGCTATGGCATTAACTTGAGAAATTAAGGACAAATGAGAAGTTACGTGAGTTATAGGAGCTCATTACTCTTGGGGGTTACAAAGGCTAATTGAAAAAGGGGTTATGGAGAGTTATGGAAAATATTGTTTCATTATGGGGTGTTATGGGATTTTTCCATTTCACGTATGTGTTAAGACTAGGTCGTTATCCAGAAGTAATATGCTGTATAGTTTGAAAGAAATGTCAAATGAGCTAGAGCTGCTATACCGGCTTCCGGTGTAATGTTAAATGAGAAAGGGTTCCCACATCTTTTTGGATGGATGTAGGTAAAGAAGTTAACTCAGGAGAGCAAAATTCGATTTGGTTCTTGGAATATTGGTACGTTAACAGGTAAATCTATGGAGGTGGTGGATGCTATAATTCGAAGGAGAATTAACATCTTATTTCTTCAAGAAACTAAATGGGTGAGAGAAAAGGTTAAGGAATTAGACATTGCTGGTTTTAAACTTTAGTACTTAGGGAAGGTTAGAGCAAGAAATGGAGTGTGTATTATTGTGGACAAAGATTTGGAAAAAAAGATGTGGTAGGAATCATAAGGATTGGAGATAAAATCTTATTCTTAAAATTGACTATTGGACACGATATTTTCAATGTTATTAGTGCTTGTGCACCTCAAGTAAGGTTGGAAGCACATATTAAGGAAAAGTTTTGGGAAGATTTGGAGGGTTTGGTTCGATATATCTTACAAGAGGAAAAGATCCTCACTGAGGGATGTCACACCCGGAAATGTGACGCGGATGGTACAGAAAATGAAAGAAAGAAAAAAGAAATCAATTTTCATGACGGAAGCCGATTTTGGAGAAGTCGCAACCAAAATTTTTAGGGAAAATCTTAGAAAACCGAATTAAAGATGAAAAGGATAGTCTGCAAATTAGAGTTGAGTTCGAGAGTACGATTGTGAGTGTGGAAGGTGTTAGGCACCCCTACAACACCTATTCCTAAGAATGGTTACCTTAAGTTGATCATGCAATTTTTATGACTTTTAAAAATTATTTTAATTGCCCTTTAATCATTCACATGCAAAAATAAATATAAAAATGCAAGAAAATGTAAAAATGAAAATATGGGAAGTTGGAAAAATAAAATAAGAGAAAAATATTATTTATTTATAAGAGTGGACTTGACTTAGAATCAGAGTTTGGTGCATACATATTCTGTAATAGAAATCAAAGTCGACGTAGTTCGGACTAGAAATACGTGTCACTGGGTTAATATATATATTTTTTTATTATGTATATTTTTTTGAAAAGAGAAGTTTATAAAAATAATTTATCTTTCTACAAAGAAAATAATTTTCAAAATTGGTTGGTGTATTTTAATTTGTAAAAGATATATTAATTTTGATTATCTTCTCTTATCACTCATTTTTTTCATTTTTCATTTTTTTAAAAAATCAATTCCTAAAACAAGAATATAGGTTTTTACTCCATTTAGAAGGTATGATTATATGTGATTTTGAGTATTTTATTTTTTATTTGAAAAGGAAAATTTGAAAAGAATTTTATTTTTACAAAGTAAAATTAATTAACTCATGTGATGACTTTATCACTCACAATCTGCTCATTGATACCTAAATATTCACGACGGTGTCACTCGTAACAAATAGGCGTAAAGAATAAAAAAGGTTTGAAAAAAAACTAATAATTTTGAACAAATTATTTTTTCTTTTTTTTATTATGAAATAAATAAGACCCTCTCAACATATCTATTTATTTAAAAGAAAGTTATTAAGAAAAAAAAATTAAAAATATGATTATTACATGTATTTTCAAAGAGAAATAACCAGCATATGTGATGACTTTATTACTCATAAGTTGCTGATCAATACCTAAATACCCACGGTGTTACTACTCGGAGCGCAAAGAAAAATTTAAAATTTGGGGAAATAAATAAACTTTTTAAAATTTTTTATTACATAAATCACTTTTCTTTTCTTATTTTATTATAAAAATGAAAACAAATATGACCACAGTAGCACCTTTTATTTTAGAAAAAAAATTAAAAAGAATTTTAGAATATGACTATTATATATAGCTTATTTTACAAAATAAAATCAACTAACTTATGTGGTGACTTTATCACTCGCAACTTACTGATTGATACCTACACGCTCACGGTATTACTACTCAGAATATAAAGGTAAAAAGAAAAATCGATTACTCTTATCTTAATTATTCTCATAGTTTAATTTTTTCTTAGTCAGTTTATATATATATATATAAAAGGAAAATTAATATTTGCATTTATTTTACTTTTAAAAGAAAAAGTTACATAAAAATTTGAATCCATAAATATTTGAAAATTAAGGCCTACCCAATATAAGTATCATGGTAACTTCTTAATGATGGTATAATTAAGTAACACCCTATGTGTACACGAAGACTTAATCGCTCCTAACAAACTCTAAGAACAAATATAATAAAAAATTATTTATTCCCCAAAAAAAAATATATATATATATATATATATATAGAAAATCCAACCTTTTGGATTCCTAAATACGATTGCTAGAATTCCATAATCGATCCCAAAGTGTTACACGGGGACAAATACATACGGCATCATGCGGATGACTAAAACTAATCCAAGAAACATGAAACAAGGGCCAAATTGACTGGCAAATTGTGGAAATATACGTACGTGCAATCACAGAATCATTAAAATATGAAGGTTTTGAATAGTTTGGATCAAAAAGTAAAATTATTATATTTATTGAAAATTTATAAGGCAAAAAGAGTTTTAACAAAAGAGAGACAAACTACAGACCAAACACAACCAAATTTCTGGAATCCATAGCATAAAAGGTATCTTCCCACAAGTTACATAAACTTCCAACTAAAATTATTAACCAGCTTCCATCCAAAAATCATTATCATTAGAGGAATTCACAACTCCAATCGCCATCACATAAAGCATGCACTAGACTAATCACAACTCTTTTACAATAAAACAGATTTTACTACAGAGAGAAAAGTTCTCTAAGGGTTAGTCTTTCAAACCCATATAAGAGCATTCTTTATTGATCCGTTACCAAAGTGAAACTTGACTCAAAAGCACCTTTAGAATCACTGGCCATTCCATTAGATTTTCAAATAGTAACAATCAGAAAACAAACACACAAACACATATATATATATATATGTATACTTATTTATTTTTTTTGTTTCATTTGGTGAATAGCTAACCTAATTTGGCCCATTGAATTTTCAGAACCATCTCAAAGGTAAATGACAGATATGAACAGGAAAAAGCAAATCTCAATATGGAGACTACAAAACATTAACTCAACTAACTGTGATTCCTGACATAATCCCTTCAAAATGAACCTATTTCATAAATTAAAACTTCTTGTATCACGTTTGAGAAAGGAGGAAAATGCCAAAGGAAAAGCTTCACATTTCAGTTATAGAACTTAACAATAATACTTCGAAAATTCACATCAAAAGGTTTTCCATCAACTGATCTCTTCCTCAAATCAAACTCTTGATTGCCCATAATGATTATTTCAAGAATACTGTTCTTCAATTCAGAGGAACACTTAAGGGACATACCACCTTGGCTTTTATAATAGCCATAGCACAATCATGAAACATCAGTAATGAGTATACCAAACTAAGATTGCCCAAGGCATCAGGGAACTATTAACTACCAGAAATAAAGGCGAAACATATCAAAACCGATAATCACTCCAAAAGCAAGTCATGCTTACAGCATATGCTTCTTCCAAAAAAACCTTTAACCAGAGTATCATTGCTAACAAAAGGCTACCCCATAGTTTCCAAGAAATAGAGCACTCCCAAAATGAACTCGGGAATCAGTCAGCCAAGGACAACATTACAGAGAATAAGCAAATGAGAGGACGATTAGAATGGATGGCGAGATTCAAGGTTGTAAAAAATTTACCGAACTAAGAAACCCGTTACTCGCTTTCCAGCTCCCCTTGCGTCTTCGGTGGTCACAGCTGCAGAGAGAAGTTAGCGACTCAACACCAACCCTCAAACCTCCTCTTGCTCTTTCCGCATACTCAATTATTCCCTTAGTTTCTCTAGGTTTTTTTTTCAGTGCCCTCTCATTCATTTTATAGGTTCCCGTGAGTGAAGGAGAAGAGATCTCGAGCGCGTGGTTGCCCTCTTTCACATGCTGATTTCATGTGCCGCCTGCCTGCTCCCCTGTTCCGGTTGCTTGCAACCGTGCCAACCGCCTTCACCTCCCTCTGCTCTTGCTATGGCAGGTACGGAGTAATGGACATGACCTTGTTTTGTGTCAAACTTTAACCTTAGGAATCCTTTACTATTCATCTTTAGTGGTTTGGATTCCAATTAGATGCATTTAGAAGCAAATTTGGGTCAAATTCGAAAGATTCCAAAAATTTACCAAAAGTCACTATTTATTTGGTAAATATAATAATTTGGCTAAACTTTAAAAAATCATAACTACTTCTAAAAAAATCGTTTATGGGTGGTTCAAATTGTTAAATTCATCTCTTAAAATACTCTACGAGGAAAAAATATTAATTTGGAATTTTATTGGGCAAATCGTTACAGTAAATTTCATAAATTTACTTGCAATTTTACCCTAACTTTTTCAAATTTTATTCCATAAAATTCCATAATGCCATACTTGCAATAGTAGTCACATAACACATGTAAAATTGATCCAAAATAGACTTTTAATCATCATTTAGGAGTCACACGTAATTTACATATTTGTAACATAAAATGTCATTAGACTTGATATTATATAAGCATCCAAAATATCATTCATATTTCTAAACATTTCTTCATAGATCCTCCTTTATCTCCTTACCTTTTACATGATTTGGACCTAATCATGGTTAGATATTTGGTGGAGTGAGATTTATGAAAATCCCAATAACATCATAATCATAACATAAACATATTTCTACCTACCAATCATAAAAATATAAGATCTAAACAACCATTTAGAAATAAAATGCAAGAAAAGGAAGAGATGTTACCTTAAACTTGCAAATTTTCCTTTCCTCTTCTCCTCCTTCTCTCTATAACTCACTCTCTCACTAATATATGATGGATTTTCATTTTTTGGTGTGAAGAATGGAAGGGAGGAAGAGCCTATTTATAGACAACAAGAGGCAACTCCATCCATTGTTTTAACTTTTGATTCAAGGGCCAAACTTACACTACATCACCTCTTTTTTCCACCATACACCTAATTTCTTCACATAATTGTTATCTAATTAATTTTTCCTCTCTTGTCATTAATTTGGATGCCACTTTTATCTCCAAATAAGGTAAATATTGCATCATTATGCTTACATAGGCTTACTTCATCCAAACTTCCAATTTTGACACCTAATCTTTGAAATAGTATCATGCTGGTGGTTAACTCTTCTCCACTCCTTTTTCTTCTTATTTGCACAAAATTTTGAGTCCAAATTCAGCCCAAGATAATGCCTTTAATTATTTGGGCTTAAACCATTTAATTCTAGGCCCAATTTCAACATATACCGGGTTTTCGGGCTCCAATTATATAAATTTTGTCTGGTAAAATTTTTCATGTATAAATATATTTAAAATATGAATTTCAAACTCATTATAACCTTAATTAATCATTTCTAAGCCTATATAATTTATTTTAGAAAATATTTTACCTTATTGGGCTTTAACCAAAAACACCGATAAAATTAGTCCTTGTTAGTTTTTCCCATAACCTCTCTGCATAGATGATTATTATAAATCTTCTAAAATTATTTTGGACTTATTCTTGATTATTTTATAATCTACTGGGTCACCTATAATTTAATCAGTCTGAGAATTAGGTGAATTGGGCTTATTGGGCTCTTTATCTTTTCTTGATATCGTTTGAGTTATTCTTGTCAATAATACTTTTGGGCCTCCAAAAATCATCCTTGGCCTATTAGAGTTTTCTATACCTTTATTGGGCCTCCATGAATATTACTCTTGGCACATTAAGAAACCGGTGCAGTCTTACTGCGTCCGGACTCCGCTTTTGGCCCAATATCCATTAGACTGATTTTGTGGCTATTTAAACCTTATAGAAAAATTCAGTATCTCTTTTTATTCCCTAATATATTTGATTTTCCTAATCCAGACTTATTTTTTAATTTTTATTAATTTACAGATTATGGAACTTCGAATCAATTTTCTGCTCACTATATCTATTTTCTGATTTTGCTTATTAAAATATAATTTCTGGCGATAATTTTTCTGAATCATCTCCTATAACCAGTCTTAGCAAATACGTGGCAAATAATTTGTTTGAGGAAATGACATTTATGTCCCCTTTTTTGTCTTTTTGCAAATAATTGATATTTTCAATTAAGCCATCCAACTTTCATTGCAATTTGGTCCCTGATCATCCTTTGCAATTTAGTCCCTAATTTGATCTACTTAAGATATTTAAACTCTTTTAATTCTAATTATGCAGTAATTCTGTAAACTAAAATTCAAATAAAATTATAAAAATTTAGATGTTACATTTTGTCACGTCTTGGCTTTTTGTTCTCTGACTTCTTTCACTCACTCGTGACTCCCTCTGTTTTTCGCCTTTCTCTGGTGCTAGACTCCGTTTGATCTTCTCCTTTTTTAGTCTCGCATACTTAGACTCCCTCTGATCTTCTCTGCAGTCTGCCTTTGTGCTCAGACCCCGTGGCTCCCTCTGTTCTCTTTTTTCTTCCTTCGTGCTCGCGTACTCAGACTCCCTCTGGTCCTCTCCTTGCTTCTCGTGCCTGAGCCCTAAATTAGGGCTCAAGTCACTTGGGGTTGAAACGCTGTGTTTAAGCCCCTTTTCCTTTTTTTTTCTTTTTTTCTAATAATCTCTTTTATTTCGTAATTTAATCAATTATTTTTATTTTTATTCTATTTGTTTTCCATTTTTTCTTAAATATTAACTTTTTCGAAAAAGATTGGATTATTGAAAAATGAAGGGATTTGATTTTTTAAATTACTAAAATAAAGGAGACTGAATTTGGATAGTGATTTTTTTGGGATTTCTCTATGGATTTTTCATTCAAATAAAAGGGAAATTCTAAAGAGAAATTTTTTGTTTTTACATTTTCCTTTTGAAAATTATTTCTTATTATTTTTATATTTTTCTCTTATTTTATAAAATTTGCATTTAGCGGAAAATTTTGCGTCAATTTTTAATTAGATTTTTTCTTAATTTCTTTTTTATTTTTATGTATAAAGATCTGACAAAATAGGGTGTTCACAGGGGACCTTAATGGTCATGTGGGAAAAGAGACAAGGCAATATATGAGAGCTCATAACGGTTATGGTTTTGGAGAAGTAAATGAGGAGGGACATTCCATTCTTGATTTTTCAATGGCTTACAACCTCATGATTGTAAACACCTATTTTAAAAAGCGGGAGGAACATTTAATCACATATAAGAATGGAGTAAAAAAGTCACAAATTAATTTCTTTTTGGTAAGAAACTCAGATAAAAAAACTTGTAAAGACTGCAAAGTAATCCCTGGTGAGAGTTTAACTTCACAACATAGGGTCTTAGTCCTTGATGTGTTGGTTAAAAATCGTAAACTGAAAAGTCGAAAAGTCTTAAATCCTAGGATTAAGTGGTGGCAACTAAAATGTGAAAAACAAGTGACATTTACGAGAAAAGTTATGGAGGAAGGTAATTGAGACTCGTAAGGAAGTGCTAACATATTGTGGGATGAAATGGCTAAAAGGATCAGGGATATTGCTAAAATAGTATTGGGTGATTCCAAAGGTTTTGGACCTAAAAATAAAGAATCTTGGTGGTAGAATAAGAGTGTGTAGGCGAATATCAAACATAAGAAAAGAGTGTTTCAAAGCGTTGCATTTGTGCAATAATGATGAAAATTGGAAATGTTATCAGTTGGCTGAAAATGAGACTAAGAAAGTAGTGAGTGAGGCTAGATCTAAAACTTTTGAGAAATTCTACCAGGATTTAAGAATGAAGAATGATGAATATAAGATTTACAAAATTGCTAAAAAAAGGGAAAGAAAGTCAAGAGATTTGGACCAAGTAAGATGCATTAAGGATGAGAAAGGAAAAATTTTGGTTACAGATGATAATATCAAAGAAAGATGAGAGAGCTACTTTTATAAGCTTTTTAATAATAGATTAGGTATGACTATTGATACCAAAGCATTAACAACTCATGAAGATGATCTCCATTTGAACTTCTCTCGTAAGATTCGGGTTGGAGAGGTAAAAGAAGCTCTTAAGAGAATAGATAATAGTAAAGCTATTGGTCTCAATGATATTCTTATCGAAGTTTGGAAGTGCTTAGGAGAGAAAGGGGTTTTGTAGCTCACTAAGTTAGTTAACGTAATTTTAAAGTCCAAGAAAATATCAAAAAAATGGAGAAAAAGTACTCTAGTGCTTATATGCTCTTTTGCGGCTTCGCCACCACTGTTTTCTCCATCTTCGTGTATGGGTCACCCCTTTCAATCATGGTACGTGCCTTTTTCTTCTTTTTTTTTTCGGCAAGTGAAAATGTATTCATAGAAAAAATATACAGCCTACATATAATGAAAATTAATGTATATCTAATATATGGTAAACTTTTTAATTTTTAATTTTCACCTACTGTCATCAGTTATAAAAAAATAAAATAAATGTGTGATTTCTGTTCTTAGTTATGGGACTGCGCTGTTAACATCATATTATGATACTATCTATCTAACTTTTAAGAAAAGTAATTAATTTATATAAATATTAATGCTTTTGAACAATTAATACAAGAAAATAAAGACACATGTTAAGCTAAACTACACTGGAATAGTGTATCCTCATACAACAATGCAAGAATATTTCATTTTTTGAATGTGTAACTTAAACAGAAATTGGCTGTTACTTGACAAAAAATAAGCATATATACAATTATTGAGGAGTTGGCATGATTGAATGCAGAGAATAGTGATAAGAACAAAGAGCGTAGAGTTCATGCCCTTCTTCCTATCACTGTTTGCGTTCTCCGCCATGAAATTTGTAACATATTGATGAGTTAGAGGATTGCTGTATAAAGTGTTTGCTTTTCTGACATTGTTTACTCTATAAGTTGTCTTCCTATGTTTTGTTTTGAATGTTGTTGTTTATTAACGAAGTAGGATAATAATTCGGTGATGGTGCTTGTATATGACGCCCATTGAAGTTCTCATCTTTGTTTCATTCTTTTTCTATTTCAGTTCTAATAATTGAGTGATGATGTTTGTATATAAGGCTGATTGAAGTTTACATTATGTCTATTTTGAGCATATCTCAATGCGCCTTTCTTTTTAGCCTTATTTTCGTGTCATCCTACGGTCCTTACTTTACAAATTCTTACTAATCATGAGTCCATTAGTGCAGTACAAAACATTTATAGACCCATGTGCTGCAAAGCTATATATTCAAGAACAAGGAGCACCAATTGTTACCAAAGCAGATGGACTGGCTGCGAAAAAAGGAATTGCTGTTGCCATAACACTGGAATGGGCATATGAAGCTGGTGAAGGGTGATTTCGGTTCTGCTGGTTGTTGAGTCATTGTGGAGGAATTTCTAGAAGGAAAGGAGGTATCTTTCTTCGGATTGGTTGATGGAGAAAATGCAATCCCACTAGAATCTGCCCAAGACCATAAGCAAGTTGACGATGGTGATACAGGGCCAAACAAAAGTGGCGTGGGTGCTTACTCTCTAGCCCCTGTTCTGACCAAGGAACTTCAGTCAATAGTGATGGATTCTATTATCCTCCCTACAGTGAAAGGAATGTCAGCTGAAGGATGCAAGTTTGTTGGGGTTCTGTATGCTGGGCTTATGATTGAGAAGAAGTCTGGCTTGCCTAAGCTAATTGAGTACAATGTGCGCTTTGGAAACCCAGAATGATAGGTCAGTTAGGTTAAGATGCTAGATTGTGATAAATCCATTTTCTAGTTATAAGTATCTCAAGTCTGCACCCTTTGAGTGACCAACATCATGCCAGGCATACTCAAAAGGGTTGATGTTTGCACTTTCCAATTCAAGGGATTCAAATTTTTTTTCCTCTCATTTGGCATTGGGCTGTTTAATGTCAACTCGATTTATCCATTTGGATTCTTCCCTTTTCTTCTTCTCCCAACTCCCAAACATGCACTGGTATCCTTTTTTCTTGGTCATTAGCTTACTAATATCTTGTTAGATCTAATCTGAGTTGATACGTCAGACAGTCACACATATTACATCTTTGATCATGATGAGAACACTAGACTTTGGGGGAAATTATACAATGGAAGAGGCAAACCATGCTTTAAGTGCGTGAACGCATATAAGACCTATGCTAGGAAGAATAAAGGCCAGACTAAAAAAGTGAAGGGTCTAGTCTTGGAGAGTGAGGAGTAAAAGGGTCAGAATATGGGGGTAATGAGCTTGTCAAGTAGAGGAGGACATTAGGAGTGGTATATTACGCAGAAAGGAGGCTGTCAGAAGGTACAGAGTTCTGTGGGAGTGACTGGAGAGTACATGGTCTCTCGGAAACCAGGCCTTGGGAGGGGGTTGCTGCCACCTCCATTATCATTTCCTATGCTTTCTTGGAATCTTGTTTCTTTCTTACGTTTGTTACTATTTTCCACTGTTGTGAGAGCTATAAATGTACTGTAATAGCTTCCTTTACCTTGCTAGAAGGGAGATTATCTTTAATCAAAACCAGTGTTGAATTTCCATCAGATCATCCAGCTTATGGTTTTGAGAGATAGATAACAACATGTGAAAACCGAGGCTCGCATTGACACCGCATTATCTTACATTGCTAATATTGAAGTCAATTTTAACTGATGCGGTTTTTTCATTCAATCCTCTTCTTGTGATTTAAATAGGTCTTGATGGTCCGGTTGGAGTCTGATTTGGCACAAGTTCTACTTGCAGCTTGCAAAGGAGAGTTAAGTGGGGTATCATTGAACTGGTCTCCAGGGTCTGCCATGGTTGTGGTAATGGCAAGTAAGGGATATTCCGGATCCTATAAGAAGGGGACACCAATTCAAAACCTCGACGAAGCTGAGAATGCAGCTCCCAGCATTACGATATTCCATGCCGGAACTGCTTTTGGCTCTGAAGTCAACTTTATTGCAACTGGCAGGCGTGTTCTCGGCGTTATTGCCAAAGGAAATGATTTTGAAGAGGCATGTGACCGAGCTTATCAAGTTGTCGAGATATTGGATGGAGAGCCCTTCCAAAGAAACTTGTTGCTGCAAAGGGCAAGCTACTTTGAAAAAAGGGTTTTCTTTAGATGATCAGCTTTGTAATTTTTATTGGACAAAACTTGCATAAAAGTTCTAAGGTATTTGCCGCTTCTCCAATAAAATTATAATATATGAAGGAGTTCTTTGTTTTTTTTTTAAGGATCCAAATCCAATCCTATAAAACTGGGTTATAAAAATATAACGTTAATTGGAGAACTTGACAGCAAATACTTAATAACTATGTTTTGTCCTTTATTTATTTTATTGTAATAAAATTAGGTAGCATAGTTGGAGACCTAGAATGGGGGAACATTGAATAGAGAAAGAACTAAGCATTCCCCTCAGATATGGTATGATCCCCCACAAAAAATGCTATATCTATTTATATTGAAAGAATATGTCTTGTTCATCTAGAGTGTCAAATAGTTCATACCTTCTATTTATCACATTTACCACAAAGAGAAATCTAAAAGTTACAAAAAGAAAACCTAATCTATGTAGTTATATAATATAAATCTTTTGAAGATTATAAAGTAGTAAACATTAAAAATGGATTGTAGAAAACCATTCATTTAAAGATCATGAGACATATGATACAGTAAAAAACTAATTCTTTTAAGGTGTACAGATTATTGAAGTGAATTTTATTTTTTTCAAGAAAGAGACATATGCTCTTAGACATGGAAAGAAACATTCATTTCATTATGCTATTATACTATTTATGACAAATATATATGTGTGTATATTCATTTTGTCCTCACATTTTTTTCTCTTCCATCTTTCGTTGCACTATATGTGCATTTAAATTAAAGGCTAAATTTGATGTAACTTGAATTTTAAATCATAAGCATTTAACTTAGTGATTTTGGAAACTTTATAATGATACCTTTTCTGAATTTTCAAATTAGTGTAGTTAATTTTATGTTGCTAGTTAATTGATCATTTCACTATCTAAATGTGATACATTAATGATAACAAATCTCTTCGAATTTCACTTTTTATTATTTATTTTTTTGCAGATAACTTTTTAAAATTTGAATTTTGTACAAATATTTTTGTTAATTTGAGCTATGTTCAAATAGCCTCATGCATGCCACCTTTGTTCGTGAAACGAATTACTAATTGATGGCAAAATATTCATGTGAACAAATTTTAAAGTTTAGACAATTTATTGTCAATTTTAAGAAATCAAGAAAATTATACACGACTAACGTTTAAGAAATTATGTTCAATTCAACTTTAAATAAATTAATTGAATCATCTTGTAAGTCATTTGTCATCAATATAATTATATAGACACTTCATTCATTGTTCTAAGGGAACAAGGTATTTTAGGACTCTGTGTGAAAATATTCATTAATGAAGATCAATTTTAAAAATTCCTAATTCAGATAAATTAAATTTTTAACTCAAACAAACTAAATTTATAACTAGTACTACTCATTTATATACCGGTTCTAAATTGTCTTTCTTCCATGCACACTAAATAGTAAATGCAATTTATTTATAAATGCCCAGGACTCAAAATAAAAATTGGGAGGTCCACTAGCATGTTCTAGACATTGAGAATGAGCATCTTCGAAGGAACCAGACTTAAACTTGAAGAAGACAAAATCACAGGACTGATTGAAAATCCACACACCCTGAAAATGATCCTGACTTTTTTTATTTTTAATTTGAAAAAACACAAATTTGGTGGATTTATGACGTACCTTGTTCTCGGCTTTTTTCTTTATCAAATAAACTGGGTAAATGATTTTTTTTTTGTGTGAATCAAAAATTTTATTTTTACCAAATAAATTATTATTTTTAAATAAATCATATTTAAAAAATTTTCAACTTTGCTTTTTTTTTTTTACCTCAATGAAAAATAATGAAATTAGAATAATGTTATTATTCTATTAATATCATGGTTTTATTTTGTTTTTAATTTTGATCCTATAGCTTAAAAACTTATACTTATGCTGAACTAATAGTCATTGATATTTTTTTAATTTGAATTAGTATTATTAAGATGTTAAAATACAAAAAGTTAATACATAAATTTTGAGGGCTGAAATTTGCTGCGAAAAGAAAAAAAAAGGGAGAATGGTTGGCCAAAAAAGTAGAATGAAAAAAAAAAAAAAGACAGAGAATACGGTCCAAAATAAACGTCATTTTCCTCATTAAAAAAATACATTATTTCATTTGCCCTCATGAACGGAATCCGAGGGCCAGAAATAAAGAGAAAATCCTGCCCGCAAAATCCAACGGGTAAGCGGGAGATGATTCTAGACTGCGTCCCCACTTGATTCTACTTAACCCTCATCCTCTCCAAAGTCCCTCCCCAACAAGCTCTTCGCCATTCTTCTTCGACATTCCTTCTCTGCAACGTCTTTCCCCAAATCATCACTTGTTGCCGAGAGCTCCCCTTACTCAATTCTTTTCAAAATGGCTCAAATTCACGGTCTTGGGACTACCCCATCTTTTGCTTATTCACTGAAGAAGCCCAATTGCTCTCATTCCAAGACTCTATTTCTGGGTCAGATGCTGAACAAATCATCTCTCTATGGGTTTCCTCGTTCTGCATTTCTCAAGCTAAAGAGCAATCCCAGGAGGAGGTATAGTGTGGGACCTGTGAGAGTTGTGAATGAGAAAGTTGTGGGTATTGATTTGGGTACCACGAACTCCGCCGTCGCCGCCATGGAAGGTGGGAAGCCCACCATCATAACCAACGCTGAGGGTCAGCGGACGACGCCCTCTGTGGTGGCTTATACCAAGAACGGCGATAGGCTTGTGGGTCAAATTGCGAAGCGGCAAGCGGTGGTGAACCCAGAGAACACCTTCTTTTCTGTGAAGAGATTCATTGGGAGAAAGATGTCCGAGGTGGACGAAGAATTGAAGCAGGTTTCGTACAAGGTGGTGAGGGATGAAAACGGAAATGTAAAGCTTGAGTGCCCCGCCATAGGAAAGCAGTTCGCAGCTGAAGAAATTTCAGCACAGGTACTTATATATGGGCATTCGGATGGCTTTAGAGAGTTTAAGAAACTGGATTTAACAAGTTAGGCTATTCTGCAGAATTTTCATTCAATGGACTGGTTTCATATTTGTTAATCTCACAAGTCTTCATTCATTTTTACTAAAGGTGTTGAGGAAGCTTGTGGATGATGCTTCAAAGTTTTTGAATGATAAAGTGACAAAGGCTGTAGTTACAGTTCCTGCATACTTCAATGATTCCCAAAGGACTGCTACAAAGGATGCTGGTCGAATTGCTGGTTTAGAGGTTCTTCGTATTATTAATGAACCAACAGCTGCTTCATTGGCATATGGCTTTGAAAAGAAGAACAATGAAACTATTTTGGTATTTGACCTTGGAGGTGGTACTTTTGATGTTTCAGGTATTAGAGGCGTTTCCACTTTAACTTTATCTCATGTTGTATGGACAAAGTATGATAATGGGTATTATTTATATTAATATTTGTTGCTTTATCAGTACTTGGGCCATATGGACTGATTTGTATTTACCTTCATATCAGTACTTGAGGTTGGTGATGGAGTGTTTGAAGTGCTTTCTACCTCTGGGGATACACATTTGGGTGGTGATGACTTTGATAAGGTTGTTGCTTTATCTAACTTATTTGTTATAAGGTGGGTAATATTGTAGTTAAGATATCTTAATTAAACTGTCTTGTATCATCTTCTGTTGGCTGTAGAGAATTGTTGATTGGCTGGCTACAAATTTCAAGAGAGATGAAGGTATAGATCTTTTGAAAGACAAACAAGCTCTTCAGCGTCTCACCGAGACGGCAGAGAAGGCAAAAATGGAGCTGTCATCCTTGACTCAAACGAACATCAGGTACATAAATAATTACAATAATGTACTGGGTAGATGGTGGTGGCTAACTATTCGAGGATTTTCTAGCTTCATTGTCTCATTAGTTTCGAGGTGATAATGAATTCATATGTTCAAAGTGTGACATTAGTTCTTTGTATTTGCACCTTGGACACCCAATTTAAATTTCTGTTTGGAGTCTATTGTGAACCGCTTTAGTGTGGATATTTTACAACTGCCCCTGGTATCATTACTTTGAAACTGGGGAAGATAATTTATATGCATGAGATGCATATTAATACACTTGTTCTTCAAATTTGAGCATTTTACACCCTAGTTAAATTTGCTTGTTGAGTTTTATGTGAACCACTGAAATTTAAATGTGTATATTTTCAGTTTGCCATTTATAACTGCTACATCAGATGGCCCCAAGCACATCGAGACAACCCTTACAAGGGCTAAGTTTGAGGAATTGTGTTCAGACCTTCTTGATAGGTAATATCTGAATTGATTTTTATTTATCATTTCTCATATTTTGCCTGAATCTGCGCTATTCATTATGGTTCTTTACAATGCTATAGGAACTATTCAAATGCAATATTTTTTTGAATTGTTTCAGGCTCAAGACTCCAGTTAACAATGCATTGAGGGATGCAAAACTCTCCTTTAACGATATAGATGAGGTGATTCTTGTTGGTGGGTCAACACGAATTCCAGCTGTTCAGGAGCTTGTAAAAAAGTTGACTGGAAAGGACCCAAATGTTACTGTCAATCCAGATGAAGTAGTTGCCCTTGGAGCTGCAGTACAGGTGGGCTTTTAAGCAGCTTACTTTGGCAAATAGGTCCCCAAGATTTTTGTTTAATCCTTAAATGGATGTAAAAAATGATTGTTTTCTAGATAGTGTTATGTTATTGATCCACAGTATATTAAATCTTGGTTGATTATAGGCTGGTGTCTTGGCTGGAGATGTTAGTGATATTGTGCTGTTGGATGTTACTCCATTATCTCTGGGTCTGGAAACTCTAGGTGGTGTGATGACAAAAATTATCCCGCGAAACACTACACTTCCGACCTCAAAGTCGGAGGTTTTCTCAACTGCTGCTGATGGACAAACCAGTGTAGAGATCAATGTCCTTCAAGGTGAAAGAGAATTTGTGAGGGACAACAAGTCCCTTGGTAGCTTCCGCTTGGACGGAATCCCTCCTGCACCTCGTGGGGTTCCTCAAATTGAGGTTAAATTTGACATTGATGCCAACGGCATTCTCTCAGTCACTGCTGTAGATAAGGGCACGGGTAAGAAGCAAGATATTACTATTACTGGTGCTAGCACTTTGCCCAATGATGAGGTACATTCTACTTCTAATCCTATATTCATATACATCTGTTTTGATTGGATGTTGCATTTTCATGTTGTTCTGATCAGGCAACTTCCAATTCAATCACTCACTCATTTGGAGTAATGAAGTTGCTTAATATGATATTGAAATGCAGGTAGACAGGATGGTGAAGGAAGCAGAGAAGTTCGAGAAGGAAGACAAAGAGAAGAGAGATGCCATTGACACAAAGAACCAGGCAGATTCTGTTGTGTACCAGACAGAGAAGCAGTTGAAAGAACTGGGAGACAAGGTTCCTGGCCCTGTGAAAGAGAAGGTGGAAGCTAAACTGGGAGAGCTTAAAGATACTATTTCTGGCGGTTCTACACAAGCCATTAAGGATGCCATGGCAGCCCTCAATCAGGAGGTCATGCAACTTGGTCAGTCCCTGTACAACCAGCCAGGAGCTGCTGGGGCTGGTGCAGGGCCGACACCACCCGGTGGCGAGTCAGGTCCTTCAGACTCGTCTGGCAAGGGAGCTGATGGCGATGTGATTGATGCAGATTTTACAGACTCTAAATGAGTAACAAAGGTTAGCTTATAGTTTAACTCTTCTTGGGTGGAAGTCTTGGCAAGTTTTGACAATGGAGTGAAAGAATGTTTTCAGTGAAATTAGACGGATTTTATAGATGTTTGCTAATGCTCTTGTACCTCGGAAATCTCAAGTATAAAAGGTTGAATATGTAGACAGAAAATGTAGTTATAGATTTCTTGTTGTTATTAATAGAATATTATTATCACAATGAATAATGGCAATCGATTATTGACTATAGTTAAAATGCTAGAGTAGAGGACTTGATTCAGGGAAATTTTACTCGTAACTCATTTTTAATATTATCATCACAATGAATAATAGCAATCGAATAAGTAGGCAGAAAATCTAGTTATACGTTTGGGAAGTATTCATTTGTCTACCTGCAGTGACATGCATGTGTTAACATTTTCACATAAATCATATTTATTTATGAAAGTATCATGAAATTTGTTAATTATGTAAAACATTTAATTATAAATTCACAATTTAACCTGTTAAAGTAGATCCCTTGAAAATAGAGGATTTATGAAGTTTTCTCCCCTACAAAATTATCTCCATTTCCTTTTGATTGTTGTTTAAGGTTTTCACAATAAATAATTTAATAAATAATATAATTTTACTAAATTGTTCCTATTGCATTTCTTTTTTCTCATTAATTAATGAATATTAATTACTTGGATGGAATTGAAAGAAAAATGTTTAATTGTGCATTGATATTATAAAATGATACACAGTGGAATAAAATTTTTTTACCATAATGACAATCAAAAGAAAACAGGGGTATTAGATTATTAGAATGATTAAAATAATGCAAGGTGTCAAAAGATTTTATGATAAGGTAAAGAATTTATTGCTCATAATCTTCACATAAAAAAACCATAAATAAAATCAGTTTTCACATAAGGTTCAAGAAACAAGAAAGGAAGACAGATACAAATACAAATTTAAGATGCAAAAGGACAAAGACAGTCACGTGACCTGGATCAGTTGGGATGAGTGTATGATAAATCTTTCTTTTCGGATTTCGACGTCCTAATCCTAATGGGCCGGCATTTTTTATGGGCCAACAATGGGCTAAGCACGGTGAGATGAACATTATTTATTCATTTGTTTTTTTTAAATTAAATATATATATCTTTTTATTAGAAAAGAAATAAGTGTTGCTTAGAGCATATTAAAAAAATATTTCTCAATAATTACACCAAAAGGAAAAAGAATTAAATGGTTGTCTACAACGAAACCTCATCCATGTAATTGTTGGTCTCTCATGAAAACATATTTTTAACCAAACTAATATGATATATTTAAAAAATACCATAGAAAATGTTAGTTTTCAAAATAAAAAACTCTATCAATTGGGTTTTTTTTTCCAATGTTATCTAAACTAAATATAAGACAATATTAATTATCTTACGTAATTATTTTTTTCAGTTATTTTTAACCCAAGTTTGGCATATTCACTTTAGATTTAATAGTAATCCCATTTTGGGTAGATAAATCTAACAGGAAAAATTGTGATGAACAAAATTGTTTAATAATAGCATATACTTGTTATTAAAAATTTTATAATTATCATATGTTAATTAAAAATTTGATGACAAAAGTATAAAGAAAATCCATATTAATTATATCCAATTTTGACGTGTAATAACGTTTTCATTCTTTTGGGATATTCTGTCCAAAAATAAAATAAAATTCTTTTTGGAAATTAAGTTTTTCACATAACCAGTCTTCTTTACACATCTTGTATCTGAAAACGAAAGATTCACATTCTCTATTGCTCTAGTCATGGCCGAATTCTATCTAATGGTAATGATCAAAAGAATTGAAAAGCTAATAGAATTAATAATTATGCAATAACATTGCCTACATATGGAACCTATTAGATAGTAAAAAAATAATTTATATATCTATATAAAATATAAAAACCATAACAAGTACTATTTCATTAGTGATGAATAGTGTGACTCATTTTTTAAATTTCATTGAGTATATAGAAACAACACTAGTTATGAGAAACATAATTTTCAGATTTAAGAAAATATAAAATTTTGACAAATATCCCTCCAATACTACGAAAATTACTTTTTGAGCACCACTCCTAATTGCCACCAATATCTTCAAAGTTATTTACTCTTTCACATTCATCAAACCATTCGCTGTATCAGCATATATAAAATGTTGCAACAAAAAAATTCTTTAGTAAGTAATTGCATGTGAAGAAATCAGAGAGAGGAGATTGCTTGTGTTCGACTTACATGTCTATTGGCTCAGTTAAAGCTGCAAATATGAACAAAAAAAAATCAAAAATTAATACACACACATAATATATTTTAAAACGTGTATGTATGAAAATTAATAGTGGCCAAAAAAGAATAAAAAGGCCATTTGGATTAAAAAAAAAAATTCTTGGCTATCATTTTGGCTTAAAATAAAAATCATCAGTATACGCATTCATTCAATATTTGAATATAAAATATAAAAATTATTGCGAGTAATACAAAGTATAAGTGGTGCGTGGGACCAGCGCTTTTTTTTTTTTTTTTAATTTCAATCTTTCTCCACTTATTTTATTATATTTTGTGCAACTTGTTATTATTTCAATATTTTTCTACACAAATAGATTTAAATGTTAAAAAAATTGATATATTTTTTCTCAAAAATTTTCAAGTCATTATTTATCCTATATATTGAATGAGAAAACATATTTAGTTATAACCAATTCAAGTAGGCGTGAGCTCTTTTGTATCCGAAGCAAGTGGGTGGAAATTTAATTTCCAACTCTTATGTATAGAACAAACTTAATTAGGAAGATCTACCATTTGCTCCCAATATCCCAAAGAAAATTAGTCCTTATTGCTAGTTAGAGATACTCTTAGTCTGAAAAAATGATATGTAGTTATAAATAGATTAGTGATGTATGTGTGTATTATATTAAAAACTCATGTACTATATAAAATAAAAAATTAAGGATTAATTAGTAATTTTGATAAAAAATATATTTTATAATAAGTATACTTTTAGTCTTTTTAATTTTAAACTAATTCTCAATTTTGTCATTTAATAATTTTATTAAGTTTTTTTACTGGTACATTAACTTTAAAAATATAATAAAAAAGGTCCTTTATTAACAAGGTTCTAACACAATTATTAAATAGTTGAGTTCCTTAAGCATACTATGATAGAAACTAAGAATGTGATTGATTTAAAAAAACAATAATACCACTTCATTTTGTTCTGCTTCTTCCTTCAATATTTTCTTCTGTTCTGCTTTTTCTTCCTCCTCCATAGGAGGCGGTTGGGGTTGGTCAGGCATTTCTAAATCCTGGCCTGCCATGGACGCCTTAGTTGGACGAAAAGGTTGATATATAATAAAGCCAGCAAAATCACTTCAGTAGTTTATAGCTCCCTAAAATTATTGTAATGAACAAAAAATTATCCTCTCCTCTAGTGCAATTTTAGCTATGGTTTCCAGATCTTAGTAGGCTTAAGATGCAGCTAGCTTTCATTCCTGTAATCAAACAAAACGGGCCCTTAAAGCATTGTCTTATTATTTAGGTTCTTTTGCAATATAATGTCACCAAATATTAAATCCCTAATATTTCGAGGTAAGGAATTAGCTTCGCTTTTCGAAAAGATGGTCGCAATACATGAAGGGCGAGTATAGGAATGAAATTTCTAAGGATATAATATCTTGACAAGCAATATATTTTGGCAACAATATCAGTTAAATGAGTGGGACAATGTTTTAAAAATTGAACTAGATCTGCCAGTTCAATCAAAAAATTTGTGAACAATTCGGGTCCAAACTAAAGGGTAAACCAAAATAAGGGGAAACATAAATTTGTAATCTATGTAGCTCAAAAATATTTTGTGGCTCAAGAAAACAAGACATGATGATTGATAAATGATTTTGTAACTCAAAATGGTGAAAAAATAAATCATAATGGTTGATAAGTTATATTAGACTAGACCTTCCAACAATTTTACTTAAAGCCCTAGCATTCCTAAACAGTAACAAGACCTTGAAAGATCTCCGTATGAAAGAACGATCACCCAGAATAATTTTAGATGGAAATTCAAACTCATGTCAATGAATGTTTGAATTATTATATGTAACAATCCGTTTATTCTCGTACTGTTTAAATCATTTAAATTTAATTTAAATATTTATAATTATAATTTTGATAATAATTTTGAGCATAAATTTGACAAATAAGTGGTTCATCCCGTGACTTGTATGTCACGGCATAAGCATAGGCAAGAGGTGAAAACGTAGCCAAGTGAGAAAAAGCAAAATTAATTTATGCGCCAACACACTTAGCACAAGAAGAAACATTCCAGCAATGCGTGTACGTGACCTGCTTAACTTCCATATTTGGATAAGCCTCTTTTGCCTTCTTCAACAAGTACATTTATTTTTATTGTTTACTTCTCTGTTTTTTCCCCTTCATTTATTTATTTGGGGTAAGATAATATGTTCGTTTCTATCTCTTAATTAGCACCCACTGAACAAATTGAGGAAAAAAATTCATATTTTACACGTATAACACCTACAATTTTTAAGCTAATCCTTGATATAATATGTTTAAATGTAAGGAAAAAAAAGTAATTTTTTATTTTATTTTAGTCATATTTAAATAAATACTTTTTCCTTGAATATTTGAATATATATTTTATTTTTATTTATTTTTACAGTAAATAAATGATATAAATGAATAACAATTATTATTTAAATATAAAAAAATGACTGTCAAAATAAAGTCTTGATGATGCTATGTTAAAATTTTATAAATTTGTTCTTTATTTTAAAATTGTACACTTCAGTCTAATTTTAAATTGTTTTACTAAAATTTCTTTTTCACCTTATTAAATGTGTTTTACAGTAAAACCGTAAAAATGAAAATAAGAAAGAACCAAAGTTTATTTTCAAAAATACAAAGTTAAAAATAAAGAAGGCTAATTCGATCTTTAAATAAACTAGAGCTGCCATCTTCACAATATTAGATCTACACGTCATCAATAAAAGAACCTTTTCTTCTTCTTCCCCCGCAAACTCATTTTTTTCACCACATCAATATCAATATTTTTTAGCACATGCTTTATCTGACATTCCATCCTCCTCTCTTTCTTGTAAAACCATAGAAAATTATATGGTATAAACATATATAAGGGTGCTCATACATGGGAGACTCTCCATTTTGAAGAAAAGAAGACACCAATTTACTTACTTCTAAACTGATGATAACCATTTATATGGATGATTTTCCATATTAAGACTTGAAAATGCGTCTACTAAAATAACTCCAGACATGATGATGGCAGAGACAGGAATATGTAAGTAACCGGAAATAAGTCATGCAAATATGAAATGGCATGATGAAATTCTACATATATTTATAATAAGTGAACCCACACATAAGAATTTAAAAATCAGCTAATCGACCAACAATCATGGGATTTGATTAATAATATATTTAAATTCCTAAATCAAATTTTGAATTCAAACTGCATTCATAAATTTTTATTATTTTATATTTTAGTTAGTTCATAAATTTTGTTAGTTTATTAGTAATATATTTAAATCAATTAGTTAGTATGATACAAATTATTTTGAAATATATATGGATATTAAATATTATAAACAAAGAACTTCATTTTGTCATGAGTTGGCTTAGAGTTTTCTAACCTATGAAAAAGCTGTGTTTAGTTTCCAAATCTTCCAAACCTTAAGAACCTTGCTTTTTTCACTACGTATATATATATATATATATAATAAATTTAACCCAAAAACTTACTACTTAACTGAAATGTCAAAATAAAATTAAGAAAATCCCAGAATTTACCGAATCTATTTTAAATAGTTGTCAACAATTTGTTTCTATTATCTAATATTATTGCTGACTTCCACCGATATTTATGAGCTGTTCTCATTAAAAAATATAAAACTCATTTCATTGTTCAAGTCATCTAAGGAACCAAAACTGATATATATATTTGGGTAAACCAAAGTGGATGATATATTTAAAACATCAAGACAGCTATACCGTTATTGACTTATTGTAAGCAAATGATCATGTTGTCATGTTTGTAACTCGTCAAATAACTTAGACATTTGGAAAAGATAACCATGTGAAGGTTGACTCTTTCCAATCGCTAACTAGGTCACAAAATAAAAGGGAAAATTGGTGTTAACAAATAGAAATGATTTTTTAGGTGAAGAGAAATTTATTTTTTAAATAAATTCAATTTGCAAAAATTATATACATTAAAATATTGAATTGTATATGAATTTTTTCGATTCAATATTTATAATAAATGGACAAATAAATTAATTTTAAAAGATTTGTTACCATAAAAAATTATTTTTTATATATTTCAAAACTGGATAGAATAATTATGAGAAAATAAAATACTTACAGAGGTGTTTTATTTTTTTGGCCAAGAACACTCATAGAAATACTGACGAACACTTTTTTTTTTTTTAATATGCTAACTAATTTTTTAAAGGCGCGTTGAACCCATTATTTTTCAGAAGCCAAGCCACGTTTATGATGCCTAAACAAGAAGGTCAAGCTATGCAAGAATCTCTCGAGGAAGTAAATCATTTCAAAATAAAACAAGACAGCTGCAAATTTCGAGGTAAACATTAAAGAAATTAAACACGTTTCTAGCTACTAAAACTTAGGGAGATCAACAATTAAAAATCTCGAGGGATCGAATTAAGTAGCAATAACATCATCAAGGTAAGTCAAATGAATAAGAGGAAAAAAAAAAAGGAAACAATGTTAATGCCTTTTCAATTAGTTCAACCAAACAGAACTTATGATTCTGGCAAAACAAACAAATCAATTACTGGGTGTCACTGGGTATCCAACTCCATGCCTGGTCGTCGGAAAAACCACGAACAGCAAGCTGCAAATCAGACCGATTCCGACGGGAACAGTGTCCAAAACTTGCTTCGTTTCAATCCCTGGTTTTGGGTACAAACAGCTCACGACATTCCTGTCCCTCATCGCCACCGCCACAAACACTGACACCGATAAAATTGCATGAATAAAATCTATCAACCTTACTCTTTTCTTGCTCATGTCCGGTAGATCCGACCCGGATGCATCCGGGTAGTCGAACAGCCACAGACCTTTGAAGGTGGCCAGCCCGTGGTACACCTTCCCGTTGACCTCCACACTGTCCGTGAAGCTGGCGAGGAAGCACGACGCGCCGAGGATGAGGAGGAGCGACATGGAGAGGAGGCGCGTGGTGGGGTCGCACGATCCGTTGTTGGTGAAGATCGGCGTGAGGATCTGGAAGGCCAAGAGGGTCCCTGTCGGAAGCAGGTTGGCCAAGTTGGCCGTGCTGGTTAAGGTTCGAGAGAGTCCTCCTTGACGCAGAGATGAACTCCGCTGCGACGGTTGTTTGGGCAACAACGTGGCGATTGCCACTGTGGAGGATTCGTTTAACGACGTTGACGGCTGCCTGGTGGTTTTAGGCCGTTGCCTAACCGACGTGTTGTTGTCACTTGTAGCCATGGTAATAACAATTTGTGTTAAGGCAGTGCGTATGAATATGATGGTTGTGTGGCCAAAAAAAAAAGAATATGATGGGTTGCGAAGAATATATGTACGAATATGTATGCGTGTGTATATATATATATATAGGGGAAAACGATAGAGGTGAGGTTGGTGATCTTGCTTGTCTTAAGGGGAAAAATGGTACTTCCATGGAGGTTCCTTGTTCCCAAAAGAGAAGTTTCTTTAAGGAAGATGCGGTCAACGTCATGGATTTCTGAAATTTCAGAAAGACGTGTTAGTTTTGGGCCTTGGTCGTTATGGAATGGAAGGATGAGTGGCATGTGAGATTAGAGGGAGGGAGGTGGTTAGGTAGGTGAAGTTGGATTAATAGAATTTTTCAATTTGGAAGTATATAATGTTCACATGATGAATAAGTACATACGAATACAATAAGTTGGGATATGAAATTTGATAAGCAGGAATAATTCTGGATAAGAGTGTTTAACATTAGTTAACACATTGGAAAGAATTTTTCCCAAACAAAAATTTGGAAAACTTATATATATATATATGTGTGTCTGTGTTTGGATTAGGAATATCCTTGGCGGCAACCAAGACTATAATATACTTCAATTTAGTCTTTTTACTTTAAAAATTTATAATTAGTTACATCACTAAAATTCAATAATAATAATAATAAAGTTGTAATAGTAAATACTAACAAATTGATAAATTATAAGCCCTTAACTAAAAAGTTTTAAATTATAAAGATCAAATTTAAAATTGGATAAAACTATACGAATGAAAAGTATAATTTGTCGGGAAATATTTGATTTGGTGTTCAAACACTGAATTGATTTTTAATTTTTTTGGGGGTTAATAAAGAAAGACTTGACTATATATACATAATTTTTGTTGGATTGAATTGGCTATATTTTGTATAAAAATGGCCAACCGACCATTTCTCTCCGTAGGGGTTACGCTTAACCAATTACACCGACCGAATTATATGATTAGTAGCCGAAGCCAATGTAAAGGTAGATCATAGATCCCACGACCCCACTTTGGACAATTAATTTTTTAGTATACAAAATAAACATCCTAATAATTAATTAGTTATTAAATTGCTTTGTATAAAAATACCTTTACAATAAAGAACCTTTTTGATTTGTTTCGTTTAGGTTCATGATTCTTAGGGGTGTGACATACCAAATACCTACCCGAACTGGATTGAATTCTTCTTATTTAGTTTTTAATTTCTCTTTTTTTTTTAAATAATTTTAGTAATTTTGTTTCGATTTAGTTTTAGGCTTTTAAAATCTAAATAGACGAAATTGAATTGAAATATTTATGTTTTTTTTTGTTGAAAAGATAGTGAAAGATAATTTTACTGTTTTATCCTCACATACATTAATATTGTCAGATTTATATCTCCACCTCGAACTCTATTTGTATATAATCTACCGAGAAATTTCTTTTCATCTTCTTTGAAGTTTACTAACGTGATTGTATTCGCGAGGTCTACATTGTATTAATTTTCAAGCCTATGAGAGTAAGAGGCTTTGGCTGTTTGTTTAAGCTTTTTTAAAAAAATGATTTTTAGATTATTTACAAAAATAATTAATTGTTTAGAGATTTTATGAAAAGTAAAAGTTATTTTGTATTTGGTTAAAATTAGGGGTGCACTAGGATTGGATAAGACTGGGTTGATAGTCAATCTGATGCCCATTTTTTGTAAGGTTATGTGAGATCGGGCCAACCCAATAATGAGACCGGGGTTCTCCAAGTCTTAAAAAGTATTTAAAAATAAAAAAGACAAGTTAGTTTTATTTATTAAAAAAATATAATTACATTCATCCAAAATATATTTTCTTAAGAAAATATTATAATTAAAAGTAACATTTGTTAAAATTATAAATACTTAATAATAATGCATTATTTTCACACAATATTAAGAAATCAATCTAAAATTTTAAATAAAATTAAGAAAATAAATTCTTAAAAATATTTACAATAATGATATAACCAATTTATTTTATATGTTGTATTAGAAAAATATCATAAATTTTTTAAGAGGAAGCACATTGTACTTATGCTTTTTCCCCCTATCTATGTAAGTAGATTTTCATCGAGAGGAAGCTTTAGGCAATAGCGAACCTAGAACCCTAGGTCAGTGGGGTGACTTATTTTTTTTTTCCAGATAAATGACAGTAATTGTAATCATATGAAGATAAGCTAAAATCATATATTTATATATAATTTCTTCATGTGCATGTAAAATCAAATATATTACCTTAAAATATTCTCTATATGATTTCATATTTTGAAACTTTAAATAATCAACTCATTATTAATGCTATAGAAAATATCTCTTTCAATATAAGTTACTATACAATCATTCATTAATGCATCTTACATTCGATTTCGCTATCTGAGTTTTCACAATACTCATAATAGAAAATCTTCTTTCTATAGTTGTTGTGGCTATAGGCAGTGTAACAATCCACCTTCAAAACATGCCCCAAAAACAACTCTCAAAATGTCAACATAGTGGAAAACTTATGTTTGGACCAGAACTGTACGGAGTTGCAGCGGGCTACAATACCACCATGACCTCAACTGGGTAGTAGTACTTGGCGTCGTGGCATCTACAGATGCTGCAGTGTGAATTAGGCAGAAGCATGTGGTGCTGTGGCTTGGCTTTTGGCGCCGCGGTGCCTCTTTATTGATACCATGTTAGCAAATTTCAACTTTTGGAGTAAACTTTCGACGCTCATATCTTTATGCTCGGACCTTCGATTGACCTGATTCCAACTCCCACAAGTTACTTTTATTCCAATCTATCCATAAACACTAATTTCACTCAAATCTATCTTTATATGGAGATTTTCGATGCTCGAAATGGGTTTAACTACTTTTTAACCAAAACTTATCACAAACATCTTCCAATTGTCATCCAAAGCAAATTGGCACCTAAAGACTATTCATATAGGTCTTAATTGACTCAACCAACTTGTCTGAAGATGTTTCACCTCAAAGGAACCAATTCTCTGAGATTCGACCTCCTTAAACCCCAAATTCACATGATGGGGTAGATGCCCAAAACTCACACACATGGCCTAAATTCCTTTTTTGGGCACATACATATGACCAATTCGACTCTCAATCATATAGCAATAAGCCATACTCGGGTCCATCTCATCACTACACACATACAACTATTCATGTATACAACTGTTGAATTAAGAGTTTTGATGATTCCAAAGCAACAATCAAGAGCTTGGATTGAAGATATCAAAGGAGATTAAAGTGTTTCAAGTAAAGAATTTTTGAGTAATAGCTGTTAGATCTTCTGTAGGATCTTTTGTTATGTTTTAATGAGGGTAAAAGATTTTGATTTGAAGAAAATGTTTTCAAACCTTGATTTTATGTTAAATCTTGACTTATTTGAAAAACACCCACAAACATACGAAATTTGAGAAGTTTAAACTGAACTGTCATATGGAAATTCAAACTTTGCCTTTGGAAATTCGAATTTCAAGCTAAAACTGAATAAGTCTGAAGAGATGTCTCTCTGACAGACGAATTTTGATTCTCCAAAATTTGAATTTTCATCTAAGTCTGAAAGAAGCCTTTTTGAAACAGACGAACGTCGCATCTTCAAAATTCGAATTTCAGATAAAATATAATTTGTGAAAACTAAAGAAATTCATCTGAAAAATGTTGAAGTTCATCTGAAATCAAGAAGAAATTGAGTTTCAAAAATACTATTTGACCGACGAACTTTGGCTTTCCAACATTCGAATTTTCATACAAGTCTGAAAGAAGCTTCTTTGAAACAGATGAACTTCGGGTCTTCAAAATTCGAATTTCAGACAAAACACAACTTATGAAAATGGAAGAAATTCGTCTGAAATAATGTTGAAGTTCATCTGAGATCAAGAATAATTTAAGTTTCAAAACTACTTTTTGACAGACGAACTTTGAACATTAAAATTCGAATTTCAGAAGCTAAGGTTGTGAGTCTGTTGGAATGAAATGTTGACATACGAATGACAGAGTTTTGTAACTTCGAATGTTGAAGTTAGTCTGAAAAGATTCTCTCTGACAGACGAACTTCACTCTTTCAACATTCGAATTTCGAAGAAAGTAAACTACTGTGCCTCCTTGAACGTACTGGGAATAGATGAATTTTGGGCTTCCAAAATTTGAATTTTGAGGATACTGTAGAAAATTGAAAACACTGTTCATACTTAACAGAAAAACTTTCTTCTTGAAAATTTGTATGTCACAACGTGAAAACATTTTACAAGTTTCAAAATTCGAATTTCACTTCATGAACAGATGAACTTCGTGCTGTAATGTTGGAAGCCTTAACCTTTGGTTCCTTCGAAATTCGTCTGTTGACCAACCAAAATTCGAATTTCAGTATGTCAGAAGCATTAAATGCGGTGGTTAACGGATAGTTTTTCAGAGTAACCGTTGAATAACTTCCCCAACGGATAGATTTTGTCTCTAACGAATAGTTGGGACTTAAATCTATAAATACAATATCATTTGAAGTTATAGGTAATGAATCAAACTTGTATATACTGAATTTCTGCTAAATCATCTTCTCAAATAGCTTTTACCCTCTAGCTTCGATATCTGTACTTTAACCTTCATATCTACTCTATTCAAGAGAGTTATATCTTTGTAAATAATCTACACTTCATCTGGAAGAAAGATTTACCTGTGAGGGGAAATCACAAGGGGATTGGGAAGCACATTATAGAAGTGCTTAGAGAGATTGAGAAAGCTCCAGAAAACAGAGCATACTCGTTGTACTGAGGCATTAGCAAGAAGCCGTTGAATTCTTGCTGTATAGTTGAAAAATCTCAAGAGGTGTCTTGAGGACTGGACGTAGGTCAAGAGGATAGACCGAACCAGGATAAATTACTGAGTATTCTTCTCTCTATTATTACTTTTCAGTTTACTCTGTTTTTACATTGTTTTATTACACTTTACTTTCTTCACCCATTTGACTTTGTGCAGAAAAACTTCAATCTTCCTAATTCACCCCCCTATTTGGAAGTCAGCCTTGCTAACAACAACCATACTACATCATTATCATTACCATCCTAGGTCATTCATCATCATCAACATCCTACATCCATCATCATCACAACATCATTGGTATCATATAGATTATAAACATGCTATCCTACTTTACACAATATACATAGACAATACAATATACTATCGTGACTTGAATATTCACACATCCAAGACACTAAGACTCCTTTGTCTTCTCCGGACTAGTACTAGATGTTGGAGATTATACCCTAGACTAATCATTGTATTATGAATATTGTACTTCATTATGAAAAAAGAAGATTTTCTTTTCTTTTACTACATTATTATATTGTTTGCATGTTTTTTTATAATAATATCCTTAGATAAATCATTTTATCTTAAATGCCCTTAGTAATTCATCTTTATGGGAACAATGATGAACTAAGACTAGTATGATTTTTGATTGATAATTGTGGATTAATTATGTATGAAGATATAAATTAAAATCATAAGCACCTGTTAGGGAATAGGCGCTAGATCGATCCATCAAAAGATAGTTGCATGGATCAAGCAATAAGCATATATCTCATATATATAATCATGTCACTTAGCCCTCAGATCTGAGATCACCATGGCTTCCTACATAGGGAACATTGTACTTTGACATAGTCAAAAGTCACCTTTAATTAGGAGATCATAAAGGCTATGATCGGACATGGTGGAATTCATGTAGAGAAAGATGAATGATCAAAATGGAATATGTCCCTCTAATTAATAGAGAGATATATTTGGGTCCCTCGATAAGTGAGACTAAGAAATGCATGGCCGTGCTCGAACGGAAGGGTTTCCATTTGTTCTGTCAATTTGTTCGTAGATCAAGAAAGTGACGGTTGAGTAAGATAAGGATGACATTTCTATGCCTCATACTTGACATATATATCGTGAAACAAAAAGGACATGATAGGGTTATATGATAGGTTGCATCGGATCACCGATCTCATATGATTTGGGTAGTCACAATATCTTGCTAGAGGTCACTTATGACTTGTGGGTACAATAGTGTTATTGGCCCATAGCCAACATTATATGGGCCTGCAGGGTCACACATAAAAGTAGGTCAACTCGAGATAAAATGTCCAGATTCATTGAACTTAAGATGTGTCTAGATTCGATAAATTTAATGTTTATTTTAGGGTGGAGGAATTTTATAAATATATTTGATATATCTTGTAAACTTTGAAATATATATATGTTTAATATATATTATATATATTTGATATATTAAATATATATTTCAAAATATATATATCATTTAATCAATTTAAATGAATTAATTTTAAATTTAATTCTATGTGATAGATTTAAATTTGAAACTAATAATTTGAATTTGATTTAGATTTAATTCTGGATTTAGATTAATTAGTTAGTTTAGATTTAATCTATTAGATATATTTAAATTTAAATTAATCTATTTAATTAACATTTGATTTAGTTTAAATAATTAATTTAAATTAATCAAATAATAATAAACCCTATCTATATAATAATAGAGACTAGGGTTATTATTGTTGAAACAAGAGTTTTGATGATTCTAAACCAACACTCAAAAGCTTGGATTGAAGATATCAAAGGAGATCAAAGCTGTCTCAAGTGAAGATTTTATGAGTATTTGCTGGTAGACTTTTTGTAGAGTCTTAGTTCTTGATATGATTGGGTAAAAGATTTTGATTTGAAGAAAAGATATTTTTAAACTTTGATTTTATGTTAAATCTTGAAATATTTGGAAGACACCCACAAACAGACGAAGGTTGAAAGTTCAAACTAAACTATCAAGTTGGAAATTCGAACTTTGCCTTAGGACATTCGAATTTCGAGATTAAACTGAACAAGTCTGAAGAGATGTCTCTCTGTCAGACAAATTTTGGTTTTTCAAAATTTGAATTTTCATCTAGTCTGAAAGAAGCCTTTTTGGACAGACGAACTTTACAGTTTCAAAATTCGAATTTCAGACAAAATGCAATTTGTGAAAACCAAAGAAATTTGTCTGAAGCTATGTTAAAGTTCATCTGAAATTAAGAAGAAATTGAGTTTGAAAAATGCTCTCTGACAGACGAACTTTGACTTTGCAACATTCGAATTTTCATATAAGTCTGAAAGAAGCTTTTTGGACAGACGAACTTTACAGTTTCAAAATTCGAATTTCAGACAAAATGCAATTTGAGAAAGCCAAAGAAATTCGTCTGAAACTATGATAGAGTTCATCTGAAATCAAAAGGAAATTAAGTTTCAAAATTGATCTCTGACAGACGAATTTCACTACGTCAAAATTCGAATTTCGAAGAAAGTGAACTACTGTGCCCTTTGAACGTTCAATGGACAGACGAATTTTGGGCATCCAAAATTCAAATTTCGAGGGTACTGTAGAAAATTGAAAACACTGTTCACGATTTACAGAAAAACTTCTTGAAAATTCGTATGTCACATTGAAAAAAATACTTCATAAGCTTCAAAATTTGAATTTCACTCTATGGACAGACGAACTTCGTATTTTAACGTTGGAAGCTTTAACCTTCGGTTCCTTCGAAATTCATCTGTTGACCAACCAAAATTCGAATTTCAGTGTGTCAGAAACATTAAATGCGATTGGTAAACGGATAGTTTTTCAGAATAACCGTTGGATAACTTCCCCAACGGATAGATTTAGTCTCTAACGGATATTTGAGACCTAAATCTATAAATACAACATCATTTGAAGTTGTGGGTAACGAATCAAACTTATTAATACCGAATTTCTGCTGAATCTTCTTCTCAAAAAAAGTTTTACCCTCTCAACTTCATTATTTGTACTTAAACTTTCATATCTACTCTTTTCAAGAGAGTTATTTCATTGTAATCAATCTACTATTCATCTAGGAGATAGATTTACTTGTGAGGGGTATTCACAAGGGGATTGGGAAGCACATAGTGTAAGTGCTTGGAGAGTTTGAGAGAGCTTAGAAACAGAGCATACTCGTGTACTGTGGCCTTAGCAAGAAGCCCGTTGAAATTCTTGCTGTATAGTGGACAAATCTCAAGAGGTGTCTTGGGGACTGGATGTAGGTCAAGTGGATAGACCGAACCAGAATAAATCATTGAGTTTTCTTCTCCTTATCTCAACTTTTCAGCTTGCTCTGTTTTACACGTTCTTTTCACTATACTGTGATATCTTCACTTACTTCACTTTGTGCAGAAAAAGTTCAATCTTCCCAATTCACCCCCCGTCTTGGGAAGTCAACCTTGCTAACAAGTGGTATCAGAGCCTGGATTCCCATTCAAAGGATTTTACAGTCCGGGAACAAAGATGGCTGGCTTTGGAGAGAGTATACTTCCTGAAGGGAACAACACTAACAGACCACCAGGCTTCAGTGGAGAGCATTATGGGTACTGGAAGATGAGGATGCAGATCTACCTCCAATCAATTGATCTTGACATCTGGTCAGTCATTGATAAAGGAGATTTCGTCCCAATGGCTCTAACTGAAGATGGAAGATACAAAGAAAAGCTGGAAGCAGAATGGAGTGATGAAGACAGGAGGAGAGTCCTGCTGAATTTTAAAGCAAAGCATTGTTTAGTCAGTGCCCTGAACCAGGACGAATTCTACAGGGTCTCACAATGCACCACTGCAAAAGGAATGTGGGACACTCTGCAGATTGCACATGAAGGGACATCTGGGGTCAGGGAGAACAGACTCAACACATGCATTGGAGAGTATGAGAGCTTCAAGATGGCTGAAGGAGAAACTATAAAAGAGCTCCAAAAGAGATTCATTCTCATTGTGAATCAACTAAAGAGTCTAGGAAAGGAATTCTCTCAATCAGAGAAAGTAAGAAAAATTCTCATAGCACTCCCTCTGGAATGGCAGCCCAAAGTGACAGCAATAGAAGAAGCCAGAGGAGAATCAATGACCTCTGTCACAGCTCTCTTTGGCAGCCTTGAAGAGTATGAAGGAAAAATCAAAGCTCTCAAGGAAGCTGGGATGGACAGAAAGAAGAAAGGCCTTGCCCTCAAAGCTGCTGATGAAAAGGAAGAAGAATCTGACGAAGAGGATGGGCTGGATGAGGAAACTCTGGCTATGATGGTCAGAAAATTCAGAAAATTCTACAGCAAGAAGAAGAATAAGAGATTCTTCAAGAAGGTAGCTGCTGGGGAAAGCAAGAAAGAGGCAAAAGAACCTGTGACTTGCTATGAGTGCAAGAAGCAGGGACACATAAAATGGGACTGCCCCCAATTCCTCAAGAAGCAAGAAAAAGAAAAGAAAGGTGCTGACAAAGTGAAAAAGAAGAAAGCCTACATCTCATCCATATGGGGCAACAGCTCAGATGAGGAAGAAGAAGATGAAGATGAGATTGCCAACATTTATCTAATGGCACTTGCCTCTGAAGAAGCTGCACCCTCATACAGCAGTGATCAGGATGAAGAGGTATATGAATCTGAACCTTCCTATTATGAATTGCTGGATGCTTTTCATGAGCTTCATGATGATTTCATTAAAGTTGCTAAAGAACTAAAACTGGCAAAGAAGAAAATAAATATGCTGGAATCTCAAAACACAATCTCTGAAATTACTTCTTTACCTACTGCTGAATCTGTTTGCTGTACTTCATGCACTGAACTTAAACAAACTAATGATTACTTAGTCAAAAGTATGTCTAGACTCACTAGAGGTAAAGATATGCTGTTTGCCTTGATGGGGAGCTAAAGAATATCACAAGGAAAAGCTGGTCTTGGCTATGACCCATGTGCTGTCAAGGAAAAGATTAGGAAGAAAAATCAAAATGCATATATGAGACATTTTGTGCATGCTAAGAACAATAAAAAGAAAGTTAATGCATCACCTCACATTGAAACATATGATCAACCAAGGCATGCTAGACAAAAGTATTACCTGCACTGTTTTCTTCCTGCATCTCAATCTAGCAGTCCTTTCACTACCTGTCATTTCTGTAACAAAAAGGGACATATTTCTAGTTCTTGTGATTTGAGGAAAAATGGACTTGGCAGGAAGGTTGGATGGGTTCCCAAAGTTGCATCTGCATCTAGGGAAAAATATACTGACCAAAAAGGACCCAAGCAAATTTGGGTACCTAAAAGGAAATCATAAACATTGTTTTGCAGATCTGTCTCAAAGCTAAGAAAAGCAACAAATGGTATATGGACAGTGCCTGCTCAAGTCACATGACTGGTGACAAGGAGAAGTTCATCACCCTTAGAGACAAGAAAGGAGAAAAGGTGACCTTTGGAGGTGATCAATATGGTAAAATTGTTGGCATTGGCATTGTGGGCAAAAATCCTGAAACATCCATTGAAGAGGTGCTGTTTGTGATTGGCCTCAACCACAACTTACTAAGCGTGAGTCAGACTTGTGACAAAGGAAACTGGGTGCTGTTTGACTCAAAGTTTTGCCTGGTCATCAGAAAAAGTGATCACAGAGTAATCCTCAAAGCTCAAAGGGATGGTAACTGCTACACTATTGACCTTGATGAACTTCCTCCTTTAGATTCTGTATGCTTAATCAGTCAGAATAATGATAGTTGGCTATGGCATAGAAGATTAGCTCATGTGAACATGAATCAACTGTCTAAACTGATTAAAAATGAGCTAGTAACTGGTTTACCAAAAATATCTTTTGAAAAGGATAAAGAATGTGATGCGTGCCTAAGAGGAAAACAAACTAAATCATCCTTCAAATCCAAAAACATAGTTACCACAACGAGACCACTTGAACTGCTGCATATGGACTTAATTGGACCTTCTAGGGTAAAGAGTCTAGGTGGTAATCTGTATGTGCTTGTAATTGTTGATGATTATTCTAGATTTACTTGGACATTATTTCTTTCTTCTAAAAGTGATACCTTTGATGCATTTGTAACCTTAGCCAAGAAAGCGCAAAATGAGAAAGGTATCTCTATTGTATCTATCAGGTCAGACCATGGAGGAGAATTTGAAAATGCATACTTCCTGGAGTACTGCAATGAGCATGGGATTGACCACAACTTCTCAGCACCAAGAACTCCTCAACAAAATGGAGTGGTAGAAAGGAAGAACACAACTATTGGAGAGATGGCTAGAGCTATGCTGAATGAGAAGGAGCTCTCTCAAGTGTTCTGGGCTGATGCTGTAAATACAGCAAGTTACATCATTAACCGAGCTTACATCAGACCTATCCTTGGGAAGACTCCATATGAGCTGTACAAGGGAAGAAAGCCAAATCTGTCACACCTCCATGTGTTCGGGTGCAAATGCTTCATTCACAACAATGGCAAAGAAAACTTAGGTAAATTTGATGCCAAATCCGATGAAGGTATATTTCTAGGCTATTCAAGTAGGAGTAAGGCTTATAGAGTTTTTAATAAAGGATCAAATGCAATAGAAGAATCCGTGCATGTGGTTTTCATTGAAAATGAAACTGTTTCAAAACATGTTACCAATGAGGATGATCTTGATTTCAATTTTGAAAAACTGGGCCTCTCTGATGAAAGTAAAAATGAACCTCCAAAGATATCTGAATCTGTTAACATAGAGGAAGATATTCAGGAGTAAGAGTTTGATGAAAATAATGAAGAAACATCTCAAGAACTCCCTAGAGCTTGGAGATATCCAAGGAATCATCCTGTTGATCAAGTAATAGGGAATGTTCAAGAGAAAGTCAAAACCAGAAAACAGTTAAGGGAACAGATGCTCAACTGTGCTTTCATTTCTCAAATTGAACCCAAATGTACTGAAGAAGCCTTAACTGATGATTACTGGATTTTGGCCATGCAAGATGAATTAAATCAATTTGAAAGAAATCAAGTTTGGGATTTAGTTCCAAGACCCAAAAATCATCCTGTTATTGATACCAAATGGGTTTTCAGAAACAAACTTGATGAATCTGGAATTATAATTAGAAATAAAGCTAGATTAGTTGCTAAAGGGTATAATCAAGAAGAAGGTATTGATTTTGAAGAAACCTTTGCACCAGTAGCCAGATTAGAAGCTATAAGAATTCTACTAGCTTATGTATGCATGAAAAATATTTTGCTATATCAAATGGATGTAAAGAGTGCTTTTCTGAATGGATATATCATGGAAGAGGTTTATGTAGATCAACCTCCAGGTTTTGAGGATTATACAAAACCAAACCATGTCTATAAACTGAAGAAAGCTCTTCATGGATTAAAACAAGCTCCCAGAGCATGGTATGAAAGATTGAGCAATTTTCTGACTGAGAAAGGGTTTAACAGAGGCAAAGTTGACACAACTTTATTTACTAAGAAAGAGAACAAAGATTTACTAATTGTCCAAATCTATGTTGATGATATTATTTTCGGTGCTACTAATGAAACTCTTTGCAAGGAATTTTCTAAGTTAATGCAGGGAGAATTCGAGATGTCTATGATGGGTGAACTCAATTTCTTCCTTGGATTGCAAATCAGACAGCTTAATGATGGTATCTTTCTCAGTCAATCCAAGTATCTAAAAGAGCTGTTAAAGAAGTTTGGAATGGAGAATGCTAAGCCAATGGGAACACCTATGGCTACTGCAACCAAACTGGATATGGATGAAAATGAGAAGATGTTTGACATTACTCAGTACAGAAGAATGATTGGATCCCTGCTGTACCTAACTGCCAGCAGACCTGACATTATGTTCAGTGTCTGCATGTGTGCAAGGTTTCAATCATGCCCCAAAGAAACCCATGCAACAACTGTGAAAAGAATTTTTAGATATCTTACTGGAACATCACAGATGGGTCTTTGGTATCCAAAAGGCAATGGAAAAGATCTCAAAGGATACACTGATGCTGACTTTGCAGGATCCAAAACTGACAGAAAAAGCACAAGTGGAACTTGTCAGTTTCTTGGAGGATCCCTGGTTTCATGGTTCAGCAAAAAGCAAAATAGTGTGGCCTTATCCACTGCAGAAGCTGAGTATGTTGCAGCTGGAAGCTGTTGTGCCCAAGTCATCTGGATGAAACAGCAGCTTGAAGATCTAAAGGTTAAAATAAAAGAGATACCAATCATGTGTGATAATCAAAGTGCCATAAACATTACCAAGAATCCTGTCATGCACTCAAGGACGAAACATATTGAGGTTAGGCATCACTTCATAAGGGATCACGTTCTAAAAGGAGAAGTTAAGCTGGAATACATCCCAACAGAGGATCAACTTGCTGATATACTCACAAAACCTCTATTAGAAGACAGGCATTGCAAAATAAGGAGAGAATTGGGAATGGTAAATCCCAATGAATTGTAAGTTATACTTATGAAATTCTCTTTTTAGAGTTTTAAATCTTACAAATCAATTCTAACTTCAGCATCGGAGAGTGTTTAATTTAAGTTGCAGGTGCTCATCACAAGACTGAACTGCTATACTCTTGAAGATTTGAGCATATCAAAATGGAACAACCAGAAAGTGAAGTAAAGAACGAAAAACCTATGTTCTGGATCCATTCTGTAAATTCTTAATGATGATGCTTATATTTGAAATGCTGTTAAATGTATGTTGTTTCATAAAACTGTGTTTTTATACTGGTCAACGTGGTCAACATTCGAATTTTAAGTGACCAACAGATGAACTTCGACCTGTTACACTTTGGAACAGTTCTCACTGATGCCTCGAAATTCGTCTGTTGAATATGGAAGTTCGAATTTTCAAGAACAAAATTTTCAAAGATATGGTTGTCCATCACTGTTATACGAATTATCACTTCTTGACATACGAATGTTGGACAACCTTTACAAAAGATGAAAAATTCGAATTTACAGTTCAAAATTCGTCTGTTGAATCATGTTCTTCATGATGAATGCTTGAAAGATGATGCTCTGCATGCTTAATTCGTCTATTGGTTGTGGTTTTGATTGTTGATGCTGTTCTCACTTCAACATTCGAACTTTGTTGAAACAAAATTAGTCTGTTGTGCGAGTACTGCTTGTCTCAAGTCACTGTCAGACGAACTTTCAGATGAAAATTCGTCTGTCAGTAAGCCTTGCTGAACGGTTTAACTTGTAACTGCCCGAAGTTCGAATTTTGACCTCTTAAAATTTGTCTGTCAGACGGTTACATACGTTAAATCCGACGGTTCTCTAGAGAACAGACGCAACCCTATTTGTAACCTCTCTAAGTCTGTTCTGATTCTCTCTTCAATCCTCTTAACTCCTGTCCAAAAACCGTCATTCTTCACCATTTAAACTTCCAATCGCATCCCATAAACCTATCCTTAACCACATTCTGCATCATTCAACCGAGAAATGGCAAGAGTCAAAATTCCTGGAACAGGAAAAGCTGTGACTCGTCCAAAGAGGAATGTCAAATCTCAATATGCTACAAAGGAAGGAGAGAAATCTAAGAGAAAGGCCGAACCCAGTAAAGCTACTCCGTCTAAACGCCAGAAATCTTCATCCAAAGCAGAATCTCAGAAAACTGGACCCTCCTCTTCAAAAAGTGCTGAACCTTCTATCCCTGCTGCTGCCTTTTCTGCATCTTCCAGTACTGAATCTGGAGAGTTCGAATTGACTACACTACCACTGTGGAGCACTCCTGAGATTCAAGAAGAGTACACTACCAAGTTTTCCAACAAAAAGGTAATCAAGCCTCACTGTGTAAATATGGAACAATTTCTGATATCCAACAACTTTGATGCTGCAATATGGTTGATAAAATATAGAAATCTGTTGGAAATTGCTGAAAAATATGATGATGAGGTAGTGAAGACTTGGTATGCCTCTCTTAAATATAACAGCAAGAAAAGGAAATGGGAGGTCACCTTGAGATCAAGGACCATTTGGCTTGCTGATGAAACCTTCAATGAGGTGTTGGAAATTCCAGGTCAAGATGGGCTGAAAGTTGACATCACAGCCTCTGGTTATATGGATGAGGCTAGCACAGCTGACGAAGAAGGTGAGCCCTTCCTATATTACAAGGAGAGCACTATCTTGGACACCTTGTTCAGAAGAAGGGAGAATAGGCCCACAATAAATCTGTTGAAGCCCACAGATCTAAGTGTACAAGTAAGGATTCTGCACTATATTGTGTCTAGGATCATTTTCAATAAAGGTGGAAGCTTCAATTTGATAACAAGGGCAGAGGCTCATGTAATGACTGCCATCATACGTGGGAAGCTGATCAATATGGGTCATATCATTCTCCAGCGAATGATAAAAGCAAGAGATCAGAGGAAGGATTCCACACTCCCCTATGCAGCAATTATTTCAAGAATCCTGCAGCATGCTAGGATTCAGCACATTGAAAAGGGGAAAGGAAAACTCACTGAGGCATTCAAAGAGGAAGAACTGCAAAGAATGGGGATTGAAAAGGATGAAGGACGATGGGTTGGAAAGGGAGCAGGAAAATTTGAAGACTTATTCTTTATTGCTGATGCTTCCTTCCAACAAGAAGGCACTTCTGAGGGCCCTAGCAGATCTGTACCTCAGCCTTCTCAGCCTATTCCATCTCCCGCCAGGCCTACTCACCCTCCTTCCACTCCCTCCTCACGGGTCAAGCCAACAAAGATCACTGAGTTGTTTGACAGTCTGTCAACACTCATTCTCAGCATTAGGGATGAGCAAAACACCAAATTTGCTCATCTACAAGATCAGATCCATCAGTTGGCTGTGAATATGAAGGTGGTGGCTGATGCCTATGAAGAGATTAGAAATGCAATTCCTACCACTTCAGCTCCACCTCAGCCTGGTATCCTTAAGCCTACTCTGTCTCCATCTCCTGTGCCTCCAAGTCCTTTTGAGCTGGATTCTCCTATCCCTGGTGTTGGTATGCAAGAGACTGAACCAACTGGCACACCAAAGGCCTCCAGCAATGAGGTAAGTCCTGGTCTACCCTTGGACTATGGCATGGAGGAAGAGGGTCTGCAGGAAACAAGCCAAATTGAGCAGAGTGAAGCAGTTGCTCAGGACTCTATCCTTTCCACCCAAGAGTCTGAGCAAGTTGAGCAGCTAGTAGCATCCATTTCTGCAAGCTGTACTCAATGAGGAAAGGAGCATTGTGCCTGTTATTGACTTTGCTGCTATTGCTCACAATGCCCTTCTGCTAGCTCAAAGGAGAAGGCTTGAAGAAATGTTTCCTCCTCCTGAACCAGTCTCTCCTTCTCTTGCTGCTTATGGGCTGTCAGAAGAACAGAGAGCTCGGCTAGCTCTATCCAGACAGGAAATGCAAGAGCTGCTTGTGGTCTCTGATGATGATGAAGATTCTAGTCCTGAGACTGCTGAGCCTCCTGCACTAGTTCAGCCTGATATTCCCTTTGCTCCTGTGCCACTTCGTGCTATTCCTGTCTCTCAGATTCCTCCTCCAGCTGATTTTGTTGGCCTTCCTGATGATGCCAAAAAGGGGGAGAAGTCTGGGCAAACTGGAAAGCCTTCTGCTGAGCAATCTGGGAAAGGGAAAGGGAAATACTACAAGAAGACCAAGTCCAAGAAGAAATAATTGTAGAATTGCTTAGAAATTAGGCTTGAGTCCTCTTGTTGCATTTTGTGTTGTTTTGTATTTTGTGTTTGAACCTTGATTAATATGTTTCTGTACAAGCAACTCTTGATTAAATGAATGGATCTCTTTGTTGCAATATTTTTTTGCCTTAAATCTCTTCACTTAATCTATTGATTTAATATCTTATGCATATGTTGAGGGGGAGCTTGTGAAAGTAAACCCAAGTACTAATCCAGTTTGTGAGTTGTTTTGTCATCATCAAAAAGGGGGAGAATGTTGAAACAAGAGTTTTGATGATTCTAAACCAACACTCAAAAGCTTGGATTGAAGATATCAAAGGAGATCAAAGCTGTCTCAAGTGAAGATTTTATGAGTATTTGCTGGTAGATTTTTTGTAGAGTCTTAGTTCTTGATATGATTGGGTAAAAGATTTTGATTTGAAGAAAAGATATTTTTAAACTTTGATTTTATGTTAAATCTTGAAATATTTGGAAAATACCCACAAACAGACGAAGGTTGAAAGTTCAAACTAAACTGTCAAGTTGGAAATTCGAACTTTGCCTTATGACATTCGAATTTCGAGATTAAACTGAACAAGTCTGAAGAGATGTCTCTCTGTCAGACGAATTTTGGTTTTTCAAAATTCGAATTTTCATCTAGTCTGAAAGAAGCCTTTTTGGACAGACGAACTTTACAGTTTCAAAATTTGAATTTCAGACAACATACAATTTGTGAAAACCAAAGAAATTCGTCTGAAGCTATGTTAAAGTTCATCTGAAATTAAGAAGAAATTGAGTTTGAAAAATGCTCTCTGACAGACGAACTTTGACTTTGCAACATTCGAATTTTCATATAAGTCTGAAAGAAGCTTTTTGGACAGATGAACTTTACAGTTTCAAAATTTGAATTTCAGACAAAATGCAATTTGAGAAAACCAAAGAAATTCGTCTGAAACTATGATAGAGTTCATCTGAAATCAAAAGGAAATTAAGTCTCAAAATTGATCTCTAACAGACGAATTTCACTACGTCAAAATTCGAATTTCGAAGAAAGTGAACTACTGTGCCTCTTTGAACGTTCAATGGACAGACGAATTTTGGGCATCCAAAATTCAAATTTCGAGGGTACTGTAGAAAATTGAAAACACTGTTCACGATTTACAGAAAAACTTTCTTCTTGAAAATTCGTATGTCACATTGAAAAAAATACTTCATAAGCTTCAAAATTCGAATTTCACTCTATGGACAGACGAACTTCGTATTTTAACGTTGGAAGCTTTAACCTTCGGTTCCTTCGAAATTCGTCTGTTGACCAACCAAAATTCGAATTTCAGTATGTCAGAAACATTAAATGCGGTTGGTAAACTGATAGTTTTTCAGAATAACCGTTGGATAACTTCCCCAACGGATAGATTTAGTCTCTAACGGATATTTGAGACCTAAATCTATAAATACAACATCATTTGAAGTTGTGGGTAATGAATCAAACTTATTAATACCGAATTTCTGCTGAATCTTCTTCTCAAAAAAAGTTTTACCCTCTCAACTTCATTATTTGTACTTAAACTTTCATATCTACTCTTTTCAAGAGAGTTATTTTATTGTAATCAATCTACTCTTCATCTGGGAGATAGATTTACTTGTGAGGGGTATTCACAAGGGGATTGGGAAGCACATAGTGTAAGTGCTTGGAGAGTTTGAGAGAGCTCAGAAACAGAGCATACTCATGTACTGTGGCCTTAGCAAGAAGCCCGTTGAAATTCTTGCTGTATAGTGGACAAATCTCAAGAGGTGTCTTGGGGACTGGATGTAGGTCAATTGGATAGACCGAACCAAAATAAATCATTGAGTTTTCTTCTCCTTATCTCTACTTTTCAGCTTGCTCTGTTTTACACGTTCTTTTCACTATACTGTGATATCTTCACTTACTTCACTTTGTGCAGAAAAAGTTCAATCTTCCCAACTCACCCCCCCTCTTGGGAAGTCAGCCTTGCTAACAATTATATGGAGAATTAAGAAAGTCTCGTCCCACCCTAGAGAGAGAGCGGCCCACACTTAGAGAAAGAAAGTGTATAGACGCATAAAGAGAGAAACGTATGGATGTTCGTGAACAATGGTGCTAGCACGCTGTTTGAGTTGAATTCATCGTTCATGTGGATACTGTTAGAGGGAGCTCATCAAATGCGTTAGTTCCTAGGGTCCAACAGTGAAAAGAACTGAAAAGACACACACCGAAGGTAAAATACTGCTTTACACCTCGATTTAAGCAACATTAATGGATCCATGGGAGGGATTCAGTAGTATTATTCCATTGCATGTGTACCGAGATTCCTAACACCAGAGTCTTTACTTGAAAGGTTAGTTGTGGGAAATGGGTGAAAGACAAAGTCTTAGTAGCCGGGGACAACTATAGGCAACATATATAATAATTCATACAATAATGCACATGTTGCATGAATGCAAAATGTAATGAAATGCATGTCTTCTCTCACACATGGTTAGAACCACGAGTTGTTGTCATAACATGACATTTCATATAAGTGATTCGGTTCCAATAGTCGATGAAGATTGATTCCAGGGTATCACCAATCTCACCTCACACTAGTACACCTCACCAAAGATAACACTAATACTTGGACCGTAGCTCTCCTTTCCCTTAACGACCATGAATTAGTGGTGATTTTAGGGAAGGTACAGTGTACTGTCATCTTGCTCTCCTAGCCATAGGAGAGGATTTAACAACAGGGATCCTTTCCTTATTTCAACCATATAATATCATATCATATCATATCATATATCATCATCACCACCCGATCCACTTTTCCTCACCATGTTCATGTAGTGGTGATGTTCGTGCCATATCACTATATAATCATCATCATCATATTTCTCAATGTCATGCTATGAACTCATTTAATGTCACATCATCATCATATATAATTATCATCATCTCTATAATGTCTAACCGTGTGCATATCATAATATGTAAAAAAACTATATACACATATAGCAATATCGTGGTATGAATGGAAACATACATATATACATGTGAACACCCTATTTTGTCTGGGCATCTTTGGAAAAAATACATAATAATAATAATAATAAATAATAATAATAAAAAAAATAAATATAATAATAAAATAAAAAGAAAAAGCTTTGGACTAAAATTCAGCCCAAAACCCAAAATATATATATATAATTAATTAAAACTAAAGCCCTAAAAAAAAGCTGTAGGCCCATTTTTGACCTGAAAACCAAAAAAAAATTAAAAAAAAAAGAGAAGAAGAAGAAGGAGAAGAGAAATTTTGGGCCAAATTTTGGTCCAAAACTCGAAAAAAAAATAGAAGATCACATTGGGCTGAATCAGCCCAATGTGCCACGAGCCCAATGGAGGGCTCGTGAATTGGACCCAAGGGCGTTGCCCTAAAGTCCACAGAGGAAGGGCCCTTAGGGCTCAGAGGGGAAATTGGGAACGAGACAAGGCTGGCTGCGAAAAGGAAAGGGAAGGGGGAGCTAGGGCACAGAGCGAAAGAGAAAAGAGGGAGCAGCCGGAGAGAGAGGGAGCTGCCAGAGGGAGAACTTGGAGGCCGAGGACCGCGGACAGAGTTGGGAGAGACACGAGGACAGAGAGAGAGCCTCGGTCGAGAAAGGAAAAAGGAAGCAGAGGGAGCCGCGGGATTCTGGGAAAAGCAGACTGAAAAGAAGGCAAGGAATGGAAGCAGCAGACTGTCATGAAGGAGAAAGCTGTAGGAAGACCAGAACCGAAGGCATACACGAAACCGGGAAAAGCAGAGGGATGTGCGCAGAGGGCAGAGGGCTCGGGTGAAAAGCTGAAAATAGGAAGGAAATAGAGAGCCGCCTTGTTTTGTCAGTGAAGCAGTGCCACCGGCGCACGGAAGCAAGGTTGATAAGGCAACCACGCGCTCGAAGGCACCCTTCTTTCCACTCGCGAAATGCTATAAAAAGGGCGTAGCTCTAGAACTGCAAGAGGAGGTTTTTTTTTTCTGGACAGAAAAGAACCGAAAGGAAAAATAGAGGATTTTTCGGGGAAGAGAGCTTGGATAGCATGGAGACAAAAGGAAAAATGGAGACTTAAGCACGGATAGGGGACGCGGACTCTCGCAGGAGGAAGTAATCAAGGAGGCTCCAACGGATTGTATTGTAAGTATGAAGTTTCAATTACTGGGTTAGGCATGCGGGATTGAATCTAGGAGCATGGTCTGTTATTTAGTCAGAGAATTTGGGATTGAATGTTCGGCTCTGTTGATGATTGACATTGATGCTTGTAATCAAATGGCTCTCTGAATTATCATATATGCGTTGATAGGTCTGAAGCCTGTTGTTTTTTGTAGTTGCGTTCTTGCCCTTGCATGATCACAATTTCTGTTTGACTGGGCATAGTCTCCATCTTCATTAACCTGAGCTTTATGAGGTTTAAGTTGTTTGAAATTTTCTTCACTTAAGTAGGGTCACGTTGCATATGCCTGGTAATGTTTGGGGAGGGATTGATTAGTCCTGAAGAACATTGAGTTTAGGAATCCATTCGGGCACTTGGTATTTTGGTACTCTGTCTTGATTGAAAGCTCTCATTGCTCTGTGAATCTGTCAATGGGAATGAATGTTCAGCGAACCTTAGTGAGAGTCAGTGGAAATTTGGGCTCATGAGTTTTGGGGCTGAACCCTGTTGTTTTCGGTCAATTTTTTTTTCTTTTACGGTTTTTGAACATGTGTAGTCTGCGTTTGGATTGGAGTGACCAAAGTTGTATGTCTGGACTGGGGTGTTAGAAATTGGGCCTAGATGCTTTATCTGAGGATCGAACTTTGGCCCATATGCATGCCTGATGAATGTCATATCTATGCAACTGGATTGGGCCATTTTTGTGAAGATTAAGATCCCAATAACCTTGTCACTTTTAGGAAGGAAATAAAAAAAATTTGTACAAAAGAAAAATGTTATTTTGCTTTTCCAATTTTATTTTATTTTATTATTTTATTTTATTTTTATTTTATTTTATTCATTTATTTATTTTTATTTTTTGAAAAAAGAGGGAGAATTTTGTGATCGTATTTTATAAGTCGAAATAAGAAAATAAAAATAGTTTAAACAAAAATTGCTCCAAAAAAAGAGGTATTTTCCAATCACCTTTTTATCTTGTAATTCAAAATAAATAAATAGAAATTATTTAAACAAAAGGTCAAATTGGTATCATTTTCACTTACTGGTTTCGAGTGGTAACACCGGGAGAGTTTAGGTATTAATCAGCAATTTGTGAGCGATAAAACGGCCATATATGTTGGTTATTGTTAGGAATTTATGTAATAACGACACTTCAAGTTCTTCTTAACGCTTTCCCTTAATGATCTCATTCACTTCCATCTTTATAAAAATAATTCATATCAAAATTATTTATTTTCCTTAAATTTTTATTCATTCTGTAATTTCGATTTCATAAGAATAAATAATAATAGTAATAAAATGATCAAGAGAAAAAAAAAACTTCTTTTCATTCGAGCTCTCATCCCTTATTTGCCCCGAGTGGAAATACCATGGGTATTTAGGTATCAATCAGTAATTTGTGAGTGATAAAGTCACCACATATGCTGATTATTTTTCTTCAACATATATGTATAATCACGTTTGTTGAATTCTTTTTCATAAATAAAGATGTGTAATCTTATTTGTTTTAATAAATTTATACAAAAAAAAGGGTTAGTTGTTTGCCCTTGAAACCTTTTTATGCCTTTTTGTCTCGAGTGGTATCACCGTAGACATTTAGGTATCAATGGGTATATTGTGAATGATAAAGTCACCATAGTAAACCAATTGGTTTATTTTATAAAAATAAGATTGTTCTCAAATATTTCCTTTTAAATTAAAATAAAATGTTCAAAATAAGGTTTTTATCCTTTCTACTTACCTCGAGTGGTAACACCGTGGGTATTTTAAATGCTGATCAGTAACTTGTGAGTGATAAAGTCACCACATATGCTGATAATTTTTCTTCAAAAATATATGTGGGAATCACAGCTTTGAATTCTTTTAAGGATCTATGCTACTTTTGTAATAAAAAATATATATTTTGTATAAAAAAATAAATAAAATTATTTATTTTCTTTTGAATTTTTACGCCTTTTTGTCTCGAGTGACACCACCGTGGACATTTAGGTATCAATGTTTAAATGTGAGTGATAAAGTCACCACATGAGCCAATTGGTTTTATTTTGTAAAAATAAAATTGTTTCCAAATATTTCCTTTTCAAATCAAAATAAAATTGTTCAAAATCACACATAATTTTACTCCTATTTTTTTATTGAGGAAAAACATATGCTTTCCTTTAGGAATTGATTAAACAAAAAAATGTATATAAATGAAAAGAGTAAATAATGGGGATTAATCTGTCTTTTACAAATTAAAATACACTAACCAATTCTAAAAATTGTTTTCTTTGTGGAAAGATAAATTATTTTCTACAAATCTCTCTTTTCAAAGAGTATATAAATAAAAAAAAAATACCAACCCAGTGACACACATTTTTATTCCGAACTACGTCGACTTTGATCCCTATCGCAGGGTACGTAGGCCCCAGACTCTAATTCTGGGTCAAGTCTGTCTTTGTAAATAAATAAGTATTTTCTGATTTATTTGGTATTTTTTCCTATTTATTTGGTGTTTTTTTCTCTTAATTTAATAAATACTTACCAATTGATTTTTCCAAATTCACCTTTGTAAATAAACAAATATTTTCTAATTTTATTTGGTGTTTTTTCCTTAATTTAATAAATATTCACCAATTTATTTTTCCAAGTCCACTTTTGTAAAATAACATTTTCCACTTAATTTATTTTTCCCAATTTTTCATGGTTTCATTTCATTCGTTATTTTTCATTTCTTCATTTTTCTTGTTTTACATTTATTTTTGCATGTGAATGGTAAAAGGGCAATTAAAATAATTTTTGAAAAGTCATAAAAATTGCATCATCAACCTAAGGTAAACGTTCTTAGGAACGGATGTTGTGGGGGTGTCTAACACCTTCCCCACTCACAATCGTACTCCCGAACCCAACTCTGATTCGCAGACCATCCTTATCTTTTTTGTTTTTATTTTGGTTTTCCAAAATTTCCCTCAAAATTTTGGTGGTGACTCCTCCGAAATCGGCCTTCCGTCAGGCGGGCCGGTTTCCCCCTTTTTTTTCTTTTTATTTCTTTCCCGCGCCATCCGTGTCGCATTTTCGGGTGTGACAATACACATATATACTAACATTTAATACACACAATACAAACATTTGGTTACCTCATGTTGTTAATACCACACATACACGAATACCACAAGCTTCTGTGATTGCCAACCCACATCTTGTTATTCTCTGATCAACCAAATAATCTCTACAATTCCATAATATCTCAATTAACATAATATGCAACTTGACCAAAATCCATAACTCAACTAATTATACTTAACCCAATATTCTAATACCATTTTCATGCATTATTAGGCTCCAACTAACCTTTCAAATCATAACGCATCCTATCAATTTCGGATTTCATACATTCTCAACCAAAAATGACCTAGGGTTATGCTTAAATCATACATGCTCCCTCTAAAACTCATACCCAAGCATCATTAATGCTAAATAACACCTCATTAATCTCATTTCACCTATTTTAATCAGTGGATTTCGATCAAAATCAAAAACTCAAATATATACCCGAAAATCCAACTAAAAAACTGAAGAAAAATGGAGAGAGAGGAGACAAGATCACTTATCAACCAAGATCGAAGCTCCCAGAGTCCGAAAATTACCCCCAAAGTTCAGATTTCCTGAACCCTAACATAGCTCCCTCGGTTCTCCCTTCATTTCTTTTTGCTTTGTCGTCTGATTTGCTTCTGATTTATAGAAATCTGAGGTTTTGTGCCATGGTGGAGGGTAAGTTTGTTGCGGCGTGAGACCCTACTATCTAAAATTTTTTTCAAAGTTATAGCTTACTTGCCGTGGCGACCTTGTGTCTTACCGTGATGTGGAGCTTTTTTGCCTCCACTTTAATCTGCTTCTATTTTGATTCCTCTAATCTTGCATACATCATCAATTGTACTTCATTTGTTAGAGACTAAGTTTAGAATAATGTAGTGAGGATTGTTACAAGAGAAATAACTAATAAACTAATGGATAAACATGTCTTCCTTTCTCAATTGGCTTCTCTATATCATTAATTTCTTTTAAAGATAGAAATTATGCATGTTAATGATGTAAGTGTCAAGTTGATTATCAAGTATCACCAAATTAATTAGTGAAAAAAGGTCATATGGATAAAATTTGACAAATTCAATCAATCTTTCCTTATCAAATGGAGAATAAATTAGCACAAAAGGGGATTTGGCATGGATAATAAATTTTCACGAAAGCACAAGAATGGGACTACCACTCCAATAGTTAAGTCAATAACTGTTAGTATTGTAATTTTGTAGAGCATAAAATAGTTAGGTTGAAGAAATTCTAAATTTTATCATTTTAAGTTGTGGAAGAGGATTTATTTGAGGCTTTACTTGATAATGTTGAAAGTATACAAAGTGGGAGTGTCGAGAGTTACATTTGGATTAAAATTTCATGTTTAACTCCAAAAGTAAATTTTAAAACCGCCAATATCATACTAACTTAATGAAAGTTAGTTATGCAATATTTGGATTATTGTTTCTATTGGAAAGAAATGAACCACTTAATGAGCTTCCTATAATGAGACTGCATGGTAAAGAGATTATCATTAAAGAAATCACACTGACATTGATTACCTGCATATTAACGTATGAGTTGGAAACTTCATATCCAATTAAAAATGAGGGATGGGTTAAATTACAAAAGATAATCCATATTTTGAGGAAGTTTTAAGTATTACTCATTCTATTTCTTAGTATAAGGTAGTTTTTAGAAGAATTCATATATACAAAATATAAATTATCTTTTGAATATTAAATATTGTTTTCCATGTTTATTGCTCATTAAAAATTTTGCTGAAGAGAGATTAAGAAAGATATAGTTAAGATGAGTTATAATATGAGGGTAATATTGAAAAAATTACAATAAAATTTGTAAAATTCAAGAATTTTTATTAATTTTAACTTTTTTTCTAGATATATATGTAAAAATTAAAAATAATTTATAATAAGAAATAAAGAGAGTAGAATGGTGCTGATTTGCATTTTAGGAATTGGGTAGCATCCCTAAACAATACATCATTGGAGGGATTTAGTATAGAAGTCTACAATCACCTTAGCTATGAGTAGATAGTATTTACTATACATATTTTATGTTATGCTATTATATTTTGTCTCACTCCAGTTAATAGGAAAGAAAAAAACAAAGAAAATTATTTGAATTTTATTGTGCCATGTAGTTAATAGGAAAAAAATTATTATAAATTTTATTTGTTTTGTTTGCAGTCTGAATTTCTGTAGAAAATTTCTGTAAGCGTCATGTGCTTATTAGTATTAGTATCACTACAACATTTTTATCATACGGCAACAGCAAAAAAGTGTTGCCATAAAGCAAAAAACTGTTGCCTATGACTATAGGCAACAGTTTCTCGGTGTGGTGTTAGCAACTATATCATATTGTCTAAGGCAACGATTTTTTGGACCCTATAACCATGGATGACAAAACTGTAGCCTATGGTATGAGAATAGGCAACAATTTTGAGATGTTAGATTTGGCAACACTTTCATGCTGTTGCTACCTGTAGCAACAGTTTTTAACTGTTGCTTGTAACTATAAGAGCAATAGTTTTCATCATAGTAAACTCTACTTAAGCGACTTTAGGCAATAGTTATTAAGTGTTACCTTATTTGTTATAGGTTTATGATTGTTGCCAAAAGCATCATTTGCAACACTTTTTAGCCTGTATCTAAAGACTATAAACAACAATTTATTAAGTGTTGGTGGTTTCAATTACAATTGCTAATCATTGCCTAAAATATAAAAACAAATATTTTATATGAGAAAGATGGCACATAATTTCCTTACAGGTGAATATCAATTAACAATAAATAAAGCTACATCATATTTTTTGAAATAGTAAATGGATAGAAATAAAACTTGGTTTAATCATTACATGAATTCCAAAAATATTCTTGACAAAATAATGTAAGTTTCATCATATTTGATTCTAACATAACAAAGTAAAACTCCAAAAGTATACTTGAAGCTAGATGCAGAATATTGGTTCATCATTTTAACAAAGCATAAATCTAAAACAAGCTAAAACGTCATAGCAAATGTTCCACTTTTCCATGTATGCAATGAATTATCATAGCTTGTCTGTTCAACACTCAAAAATGTCCACTTGATCTCCAAAGCAAGCCAAAGTTTGAATGAACCACTTCCTCTCTCAACATAAATTGTCCTCTAACAAAGAAACCCAAAACAATAACAATTACAATTATGAAGACATTAACTTTAAAAAGAGGTTATAATGTTACACTATTTTGAAATTATACTAAAGGTACAATTCACATAAAATTTACAAAGAATACTTTTATCCTGACTTAGTCAAACAACAAGCATTAGAAAAGAATTATATGCATAGAGACATGAATCAGATAATCATAGATGTGACATATATACGCATGAAACACAACCCCAGGTTATCTATAAAGGAAATGTAAAACTCACACACACACACACACACACACTTTTATATTTGTAATAGACAAAAAATTAGACATATAGATTACATTATCCAAAAATAAATCCTGGAACTGTAAAAGCAAAAGAGTGATAGGAAAAAAGATCACTGAAATGATGATAGCACAAGTGCACAATTGTGTGGTCAAACATTCCAAATAGGATAGAGTCATTAAATAGATAAAGGATGAACTATCTTATAATGTAGCCAAAAAATCATTTTAAACTAAGTTATTTCAAAACATAGCAACTCTTAGATAAATTCCTAAACAAAATTATGCGGTCGAACATTCCAAATGGGATAGAGTCAAAATTACTTTGCACATTACACCAGAAAAAAGCAAAACAACCCCCATTTAATGTAAAAACAAAGCAACTAGAGAAATCATTGATCACAAAACAAAGTCCCCATTTGATTTTTTTTCTAACTAGCCAAATAATGTACCAAATAAATAATAAGCCAAGACACTTACCTATCCACAACGTGGAACATGTGTTGATGATGAAGAATGTGCATGAGGTTGCCCAACCAACTTTTGCACACTATTGGCATCACATGAAGAGATTCCTAGTAAAGCTTCCAATGATTCCACATTGACCCCTACAGGGTTGCAACTTTGTAATAAGGTCTTGATAACATTTTGCAGCCCATGCACTTGATCTCGTACATTTGCAACTTCTCCTTTCAATGAAGCAACTTCCTCTGCATGCTCCCGCTTGATTGCATTAATCTCTTCCTTTCGTTTTAGAGTAGTTGGTGTGATACTTCTCCCATAGCAATGCACTAATCCATGTTTCCCCTTCCCAAACATAGCTTCGAAGGCTTTAATATTGTTGTCATTGTTATTCTCAATCAAATCTTGAAGTTGTGACTTGCAAAAAAATTAAATAATGTCATTCTCAATTGGAATATGACATACAATATATGCAGATTAATTATTATTTCACATCAAGCATATTTTGAACTTATGATTGCATTTTCAGTTTCTACATCCAGCTGTTTTCCTTTACAACTTTGTCGAGTTTTAATGAAAATTTCTGCTTGAGTTGGATCCCTATCATACTTTGCACACTACACAAGAAGATAATAATAATTAGTTTCATAAAATAAGGGGGACGAGCATTCCTCAACAACAACAAAATGTTACCATTCTTTGACGAATTATTGCAAAGTTTTTAGGGCCCATGCAATGCCTCCACCTTTGTTTAGCTCTATTTTCAGCATTTTTGGCACTAATTGACTACACATTCAATGACAAGGCATGATAGCTTAGTAGTTATTTAATCTACCAACACTTATAAAAGGAAAAGTTGGTCCTCTTACTTTTATACATTCCGTACTCCAAAATTGACAAAGCTTTCTAAAATGATCTTGTGGTAGATCCAAAGGACGGTTTTTTAGCCTCTCGGTCATGTTTGTGTACTTTAAAAAATGGTCCTTCTTAATGACATACTTATACCGTCTCCAAGCATCTCGAATAGTTGTCTCTACCCAAGCTTTCCCCTGCTATGGCACAATAAACTTTTGCTACAAGACCATGAAGCAAAATAAGAATCAGGATTAGGAAATATGCAAACAAGAGAAGAAGTCAAAAGTATCTTATACAGAAAATATATATAGGATCCTTACATTAACATATGCCCACATATTATCTTTGAAAGTATCCTTTGGCATGGCCTTCCAATTAGTGTATATCAAGGGGCATAATTGTTAATTTCTTGCCAATGTTCCTAAGAAGAAGCTCAAGTCAGATACAATTCTCTTAGTTGGCCTAATTGGTTGACCATCATCATTTAATATAACTTCTTCTCGCTCTTCCATTGTTCTACCATGAATCCTTTTGCACATAGTTTTATCTCGAGTTTGTTTTTTTTTATATTCCTGTTTTCATTGTGTTGTCAATAGTGTAATAATATATGAAAGTTTTGGTATTTGACAAGCATATACACACATAATAAAAGGAAAAGCGATGTAATCAATCAAGCATAGAAAAAACTTACCTTTTACAATATCATTGGTTGATTCCCCTGCTTCATTTATATCTTCTTGTACTTGTTCAACATTATTTTCCCCATGAAATTCATTAGCTAGTTTCCTCAAATTGTCTTCTTCTTCCATTAGTTGGAGATCATCATGTTGATCAGCTCCAGGACATTCATAAGTTTCAACAAAGTCATCGACTAACATAGCTGGGCAAATTTGGTTCCTCTTTGTCTTTTTTGTTAGATTTTGTTGTGGTTCATTACATTCTTGGATTTCCCTTTTATTGAAGCCTTACAGTTGAGAAATATCATTCTTCTCTTGAATGGCCTTTTGAGCAAAGCCTTGAAGTTGAGAACTAGGTATAGAAGAAGGCCTTCTAGGATCTTCCTTTTGGAAGGAGGATTTCTTTTGAACCTTGCCTTGAGACTTACAAATATCGTTTTTCTCCAAATTTCTTTCATTGAAGCCTTTAGGTTGAGAAATACCATAAGGCTTCTCTAAATCTTTCTTTTGCAAAGAGGACTTCTTTTGAGCCACACCTTAAGGTTGGGAACTAGTAGAAGGCTTCTTAGTTCTTGCTTTTGTAAGGAAGACTTCTTTCGAGTCATGTCTTGAGGTTGAGAAGTAACATTGTGCTTTTGAATTGACCTTTAACTGGAGCCTTGGAGTTTCTCATGTAAATTGTCAATCTTTTCATGCTTGATTTCTTAAAATCTCCTCAACAACTCGGTGCCTGATTTTGCCCGAATGGAATGATTAAAACTTTTTATTTTTGATGGTCTACACTATTTAAATAAATCATCACTAGCATTCACATGTCAAAACTTTAAATTTAAATTTGTCAAGCAAGTAAGATATATATTATAAATTGGAAGTACAAACGAACTTACCAGAAAACCTTCCCTTGCTTGCTATAGTAACCAATATGCTACCAAGAAAAAAAAAGAACAACTCCAACACCTGCATTTTAACATATTAACTTTATCTTTTGTAATTAAATACGTTTGGCCCCTATAGTTAGTGTACATTTAGTCCCATAACACTGTAACATCATTGAAGTACAAGTAGTTAATGCCCATTAGCAATCAATCATTAATTTATGAATTTTTTAATACTACATAAGCATGTTGTATATAAGATATAAATTATAAAATTGGAAGTAAAATAAAACTTACTAAAAACACTTGCCTTCAATCACTTGCTATAATAACCAAGGTGCTATAAAAGAAAAAATAACCCCAATACCTGCATTTTAACACAAAGGGATACATTAATGTCTACTAAATTAAGGTATTTCGTAATTTATGTTTAAAAAAGCCATTAAAATAATGTTATCAATTATCACCTGAGTATTATATATATATGTGTGTATATATATGTTAGCAAGGCTGACTTCCCAAGAGGGGGGTGAATTGGGAAGATTGAAAATTTTTCTGCACAAAGTTAAATGGGTGAAGAAAGTAAAGTGTAATGAAGCAACGTAAAAACAGAGTAAACTGAAAAGTAATAATAGAGAGAAGAACACTCAGTAATTTATCCTGGTTCGGTCTATCCTCTTGACCTACGTCCAGTCCCCAAGACACCTCTTGAGATTTTTCCACTATACAGCAAGAATTCAACGGGCTTCTTGCTAATGCCTCAGTACAACGAGTATGCTCTGTTTTCTAGAGCTTTCTCAATCTCTCTTAGCACTTTTACAATGTGCTTCCCAATCACCTTATGATTTCTCCTCACAAGTAAATCTATATTTCAGATGAAGAGTAGATTGTTTACAAAGATATAACTCTCTTGAATAGAGTAGATATGAAGGTTAAAGTACAGATATTGAAGTTAGAGGGTAAAAGCTCTTGAGAAGAAGATTTGGCAGAAATTCAGTTTATACAAGTTTGATTCATTACCCACAACTTCAAATGATGTTATATTTATAGATTTAGGTTCCAACTATTCGTTAGAAACAAAATCTATCCATTGGAGAAGTTATCCAACGGTTATCCTGAAAAACAATCCGTTAACCAACCGCATTTAATGCTTCTGACATACTGAAATTCGAATTTTGGTTAGTCAACAGATGAATTTCGAAGGAACCGAAGGTTAAAGCTTCCAACGTTAAAATATGAAGTTCGTCTGTTCATGAAGTGAAATTCGAATTTTGAAACTTGTAAAATGTTTTCACGTTGTGACATACGAATTTTCAAGAAGAAAGTTTTTCTGTTAATTATGAACAGTGTTTTCAATTTTCTACAGTGCCCTCGAAATTCGAATTTTGGAAGTCCAAAATTCGTCTATTCCCAGTACGTTCAAGGAGGCACAGTAGTTCACTTTCTTTGAAATTTGAAAGTTGAAAGAGTGAAGTTCATCTGTCAGAGAGATTCTTTTCAGACTACTTCAACATTCGAAGTTACAAAACTCTGTCATTCATATGTCAACATTTCATTCCAACAGACTCACACCCTTGGTTTCTGAAATTCGAATTTTAATGTCCAAAGTTCGTCTGACAGAAAGCAATTTTGAAACTTAAATTATTCTTGATCTCAGATAAACTTTAACATTGTTTCAGACGAATTTCTTCCATTTTCATAAGTTGTGTTTTGTCTGAAATTCAAATTTTGAAGACTCAAAGTTCGTCTGTTTCAAAGAAGCTTCTTTCAAGTTTACATGAAAATTCGAATGTTGGAAAGCCAAAGTTCGTCTGTCAGATAGTATTTTTGAAACTCAATTTCATCTTGATTTCAGATGAACTTTAACATTATTTCCGAAGAATTTCTTTGGTTTTCTCAAACTGCATTTTATCTGAAATTCGAATTTTGAAAACTTGAAGTTCGTCTGACACAAAAGGCTTCTTTCAGACTTATAAGAAAATTCAAATTTTGGGGAATCAAAATTCGTCTAACAGAGAGACATCTCTTCAGACTTGTTCAGTTTTAGCTCGAAATTCGAATTTCCAAAGGCAAAATTCGAATTTCCATATGACAGTTTAGTTTAAACTTTTCAAACTTCGTCTGTTTATGGGTATTTTTCAAAATGAGTCATAAAATCAAGGTTTAAAAACATTTTTTCTTTAAATCAAAAGCTTTTACCCATTCATAACTAAAGCTAAAGATCCTCCAGAAGATCTAGCAGCAATTACTTAGAAATTCTTCACTTGAAACACTTTGAGCTTCCTTGATATCTTCAATCCAAGCTCTTGATTGTTGGTTTGGAATCATCAAAACTCTTAATTCGACAATATATATATATTATTCTTCTATATTATATAGAGGCTACTCTATGAAGGATCATGTACTATCATCAAAACTAGAACCATCTTCACTTTCACTTTCACCTTCACCTTCATCTTCACTTTCACATTCACCTTCACTTTGACCTTCTTGGGCATGAAGTACAGATAAAGGCATTTCAATGATATCATCTGGCATATCATGCCTTACCAAATCAACTTCTCCATCATCCTCTGGTATATGAAGATTTATTGAGGACTCACTATAAGTTTCACTTAAATTACATTCTTCAGTATTTGCATTTGAACCATCTCCCATGTTAAATAGATCTCTTGGAAGTGTCTTCATAATATAATGCTTTGGTTCATCAAAAGGGTCTTGAACATAAAAGCACTATTGCACTTGAGATGCTAACACAAAAGGATCATCCTTGTAAAATCTTCTATTAAATTGAACAAATGTCAAACCATATTTGTCTTCTCTATGCTCAAACCAATCACACTTGAATAACACATATTTAAAAGAGCCATAGTAATCTAACTCAATGATATTAGTAATGGCCCCATAATATGTTATGCAAACTTTCTTTGGATTTTCATCTTTAGCACTTTTAAAGTTTTCAGTTACTGCCTCTAATGTAACACCACTATTTTGGGTTTTCCTCCTTGCATCACGCTTCCTAGTATGAAATCTATATCCATTAATGATATAACTAGAATAACTTTTAGCAACAGGGTTTGGTCCTCTAGACAAATCTTTTAGCCAACTTGGTACATCCTCACTCATTGCATGTGTTTCAAACCATTGAATGAAATCTTCCCTTTGAGTTTTGGCTTGAGTCCTCTTGATTCTTTTACGATGATTGTGAACTATAGCCTCATGCTCTCTACAAAAGAAATTACTACATTGGTCAATAAATAAAATATATTATATTGAAAAGATATTAATTGGTAATGAGCTAGTCAATGAATGTACCTAATATAATCTTGCACTCCATCACAATTGAATAAGATGTACCCATGGGCTTGGTTTTGCATCTTATGATCAAGTGAAAATAGCTTCTTCCCCCCAATAGAATGACCCTTGCTTGGGCACTCATCACTATTTCGAGTCATTTTATTCACCCTTATAACTACATCACTAGACAAATATCTTGAGCAAAATGTCAAAGACTCTTTAACCAAACATGCTTCAGCAATAGAGCCCTCTGGTCAACTTTTATTATGGACAAAAGTCTTCAAATCACCCAAATATCTCTCCATATAATACATCCACCGAAACTGAACTGGTCCATCAAGTCTAACCTCATTCACTAGGTGTATAGGCAAGTGAACCATTATGTCAAAAAAACTAGGTGGGAAGATTCTTTCAAATTGGCAAAGTGTTTCTTCAATCTCCACTTCCAAATGGCATAAATTTTTCTCATCAACAGCCTTTTGGCATAAAGAACGAAAGAAGGAGCTAAGAAGAATCAAAGGAATAGCAACTTGATTAGGAGTTATCCCTCCTACTGATACTTGCAGTAAGTAATGTAGTATAATATGGGCATCATGACTTTCGTATCAAGAAATTTTTCCTTCTTTAACTTGCACACATCTTGAAATGTTGGAGGCAATACCATCAGGTAGTTTAACATCTTTTACAACACCACAAAATATAGATTTCTCCTCTTTAGTTAGGGAGAAACATGCCTTTGGGAGCTTAGTCCTCTTACCATCATTTGTTGCCTTTAAATGAAGATTCTTTCTTATCCCTATATCTTATAGGTCTAAACGAGGTTTTACATGGTCTTTCTTCTTCCCCGCAATTTCTAATAGAGTACCAATTATGTTGTCACATATGTTCTTCTCTATGTGCATTACATCAAAATTATGACATAAAATATTATCCTTCCAATATGACAATTGCCAAAAGATAAATTTCTTCTTCCATGGACCATCATTCTTTTTCTTTCCATTTCTCCCAAATACAATAGAGATGCTTTCTAGGTCTTCTAAAATCCTTGTTGCTTCTAACAAGGGGGGTGGAGATCTATACTCAGTTTGCCCATTGAAAGATGCTTTATTTGATCTCCATATATGATCTGAGTCTAAAAAGACTTGATGACCCATATAACTCATCTTTCGGCTATGTTTTAAATAAGTAGAAGTTGTTCCATAATTACAAGCAGGACATGCAAACTTTCCTTTAGTGCTCCAACTAGATAACATAGCATATGCAGGATAGCCACTTACAATCCATAAAAGAGCTGCATGCATTTGAAAGGTTTGATCTTTGGAAATATCATATGTTTCTACCCCAACATCCCACAAGATCTTCAGTTCCTCAATTAATGGTTGTAGGAACACATCAATTGCATTCTCAGGAGATCGCGGCCCTGGAATAAGTAAAGGCATCATAAAATTTTCTGGCTTCATGCACAAATTTGGTGGATAATTGTAAATTGTCAATACCACTGGCCATATGCTATAAGATGTTCTCATTGTTCTAAATGGATTAAATCCATCACTTGCCAACCCAAGCCTTATATTACGAGAATCCATAGCAAATTCTGGATGCTTGGCATCAAAGTCCTTCCATGCTTGGCCATTAGCTGGATGCCTTAATTTACCATCTATTGAACATCCTTCAGCATGCCACCTTAATGAATCAGCAGTCCTTAAGCACATGAATAGCCTTTTCAATCTTGGAATCAAGGGAAAGTGTCTTAGAATTTTAGCAGGAACTTTATGAGCTTTCTTAGTTTCCTCAAGCTCACAATCCACTTTAGAATATTCAAGCCACCGTGAAGCTCCACAAAGATAGCATAACTCAGCATCCCTATGCTCTTTCCAAAACAACATGCAATTATTGGGACATGCATCAATCTTTTTGTAGTCTAAACCCAAGTCCCTTATTATAGATTTGGTTTTACTAAAAGAGGTTGGAATATTCAAATCAGGTACAACCTCTTTTAATAATTCTAATAGAGCAGTGAATGATGAATTGCTTCATCCATAGAGACATTTTAGCAAATAAATTCGAATAGTAAATAACAAGGTGGAGAATTTTTTACAATTAGGATATAACTCTTCATTCCCTTCCTCAACTAGTTTATAAAATTTTTTTCGCATCTTCATTGAGGCCTTCACAGATATCATTTGCTTGAGCAACATCTTTAAATGTCTCGAACAATAATCCATCCATGTCATCACATGATACATCATTACCACCAATGTCACCATCAAGATTCCTAGGAATTATATCTTCCTCATGAAAAATCCAATCTCTGTAACCTTTTACTAATCCCTTGCATATTAAATGGTCAAAAACTACTTCTCGCTTTTGCCACTTACCATTGCAACATAAAGCACAAGGGCATAATATCTCCTTTCCTATGGGATTTCCTTTAGTGAATGCAAAATCCAAGAAGTATTCAACATCTTTAATGTAATCATCACTGAACCGAGGCAAATCAATCCAATCCTTCTTTGACATAACAAGTTACTATATAGAATTCCATACAAGTAAAAAGACTATTGAGATTAAAATAGAAATTCAAATGGTAGAACTAATATATACCAAGTTAAAAGAATTAATTCAAATAAACTCAAACAACCAAGCACATTTTGACTAATATAATTTTATTAGTATTAATTCTTTCTGGATGATTAAAAATGAAGGAAACTAGCATGGTGTTGGAGTCCTTATTGTACGATCAGAGGGTATGATTATTTTCAAACCTCTGGATATATGGTTGTATGCTGGAGTTAGATTAGGATATGGATGCTTCTTATTCTTACCTTGTACAATTGCAATCATTGTCCCACGAATTCCTAATGCTATGAATTTAATAGTCCTGATTCTAGAAAATGAAGTCTTTGGATGGTACCTACTATGCGTATGGGCTAATGCTGTAATGCATTGTGAAGAATAATTACTTCTTAGGGTTAAAAACAGAAGAAAGATTTGATAACTTACCTGAGTTTTTGATAGAAGGCATTCATATGTTTTAAGAAACCTAAATCCGAGGGTCATCTATGGATGTGGCTATCAGTTTTATATGATTGCATTTCTATTAGAAACAAATTATGAAATAGGGAATTAAGATAGTATGAACTAGGAAGGAACATAAAGAAAACTGTTTGTTATAGGGAAATGGGGTGACGAACCAGCAGAAATTGTAAGTTGTTTTATGTCATTCTAATTGTTCATCCTCCCTTTCAAGTGAAACTGAGGATGGAAAACTATATGGGAAAACAAGATTTCTTTTCTTATGATACTTATTATGAAAGTTCAGATAAGTGACATTATAAAGTCTTTTTTTTTTTAATTTCCTCTCTTTCCCTCCTACCAAATGGTGGAATTTCCGTAGATTATTTCCTTCTGGCCTTTTATATCAAATCCAAGTCTGCACTTATGTTACATATTTTTTCTTTCCTGTTTTTGTAGAAATTTATATTTTTAATATGAAGTTAAAACAATTATACATGTCTACGAGGTTGCCAGCTAGTCACCTATTGGGACCTCCTAATCCAAACTTGTTAAGTTGTAATCAATTAGACGTGACATATGACTAGAAGAGTTTAGGGCCATAATGTTGTAAGTCCTTCGACAATCTACAGTACAAGGGGTTCAGTTATCAACTTTAGTTTTCTTGGATATTCAAAACTAGGATGGTCATTACTTTAGGATTCAGTTTGTGTTGTTATTGAAAATCTTTCAAATGTCATAATTGTTTGTGACCCATTTTTTCTTACCATTTCTTAGCTCTTTTACATTGATGGAAACCTATTAGATTTGTTTTTATTTATGAGTAATGAACAGTTTTTCCCCCCTGTTCAACAGGTTCATATTATTGCTTTCTTTTAGTAATTGTTAGCAGTGCTGTAATACATTTACTTTCTTGGTCTTTCTGATTTGGTTCTTTACGGATGAACACGTGTTGCATTTGACATAGCACTCAAAGCTCACTGGAACATTCAAGAAAGAGACATAGAAGTAGCTTAGACTCTTGGAAATTTCATTCTGCGGTGCCTACATTGAGTGAAACCATAAGCTCAGATTCGTGGTCCTCCTCATGGTACAACCACTAATGGTGGTAACTCAAGTGTAAACATGACAAAGCTAAACGCTACTTCCCAAGAGAAACCTAAGGGGTATTCCCGATTTCTATATTAGATTAGAGAAATCAAGTTTTCTAATAGGACCTCATTGACACATTAAATATGAGAAAACTTCTTTCCTCTCACATGCTTCCTTAATTTCTCACCCATCTTTCACATAAAGTCTAAATGAGAGATAATTAGGATGTTCATCTGTATACGTCCAACCTAATTGGTGGACTTTGCATGTGGAAACTATTTGAGACTAAAGTTTTAAACGTATAGCAGGGGTCCAATAATGCATAGAGGGGAAAATGGTGTTCCATGAGGCAAAGTTGTGGGAAATGACCTACCTTTTCTATGTTCTTTCTTAACAACCACAAGTAATGTAATTGTACGTTCTAATATGTCAAAAAGCACTAAGAAGGAACAATTATATATGTTTTTTTTCCCAACTACCCAAGTTTTCAAAGCAAGATATACAAAGGAAAGGTCAAAAGCATTATTATATATAGATCTCAAGTATTTACATTCTTTTCACTTGTATAAGTTGTCCTTTAGAAACCAACTTCACACTCACACATTCAAGATAAATGGTACTATTAAAAAATGGGGAAAAATTAATGACAATTTTAATTGTTATTATCAGTATATAAGTATCTAAAACCATAATAATTAGAGATCAAGATATATCATAATACTTTTTATGTATATAATTTTGAGTTTTCTAATTGTTAATTCACCTACTAGATATAGTGCTTCCTTGCTAGCCGATTAGCTATTAATTAATTTCTTTATTTAGCTAAGGTGTAGCCAGCTGGGGAAGTTTGTCTTAATTAGTCACTTTGCTTTCTTGCTAGCTACAGAGTTATGAACAAATTGCTATAGGGTCACTTTTATTTTTTATTGTTGAATAATGGCCCCACAAGTTTTCAGAATATCTCACAAGCATAGACCATATGTCTCATTGTCTTTTTCTATGAGTGCCTCTAAAATATATACAACTATTCATTTTTTTTAGTAAAAAGCAAATTCATTCAACTCAAAGGAAATATATAGAAATGACCATCATTAAAACCAGGCCAAGAGGAAATGACATGTGATAGTCAATAATTCAAGGCGTCTCCACTCAAATGCACAAAAGGACAAGCAAACCCAATAGTTTTTCTCATTCATAAATGGGTAGCACATGATTCCTAACAACATATCAGTGTGTAAAAGATATAAAATAGAAACAAGGACCCCACAAATTGAATAAAAATCCACAGCAACATATATAAAACAAAATCCATCTCAACTATATAAATCGGTTAATGTCAACATTTACCTTTTCAAATCTCTCCTTTTACACGAACAGAGCATGCAGAACAAATTGAGAGAACCATAGAACTGAACCACCAATTAAGGATTCGGAGAACTTCAGACACCGAGTGGAGTTGGGGGAGCAATTGGCTGCGACAAAGCTTCAAACCCAAAATGAAGTTGCCTTCTCAGCGATAGAACATCAAATCAAGCTCAAAAGATGAAGGTTGATGGAACTACACTGCTAAAGCTTGAACAATGGTGAAGCTTTGCAGAGATGAAGCTATGTTGTAGAGATGAAGACATGAAACTCGAAATAGCACGATTAGGGATTTCAAGAGTACAGTGTTGCAGATGGTATTCTAAATGGGGATTCTGAATTTTTGGGATGTGAGACACGGCAATTAGGTTCTACGAATGGGATTGTCAATTACTGAAGGCAGAGTACTAAATTTTACTTTCGCGGGTGTTATGTTTTTCATTTCGCGGCTTTTGTTCCTTTTTCTTCTTTAAAATTTTAAAAATTAAAAGAAATTATGGATTTTAGTATTAGAAAAATTATAATTTTTTCTTTTTATAAATTCAATATCATTTTGTAACCAAATATATATATAAGAGTGATGAGAGTTTTAGTTTAATAAAAAAAATTATAGGTTTGAGTATTAAAATTTTTTAACATTTTTATCATTTTTTTTAATTTATAAACATCAAAAATAGCCAAAAGAAATAGGTGAAAAATGTTGTATAAACTAGAATGTTATAAGCAACAGTTCTATCATGTTACCAATTTGAATATTCGAGCCAACATAGCAAAATTGTTGATTATGGTTATAGGCAATAGGTGACAATGGTAGATTGAAGAGATTATTTTTTTTGGCAACAGTTGACTTCTGTTAACCATTTAAAAAATCCAAGGCAACAAGTAAAAAACTATGCTTGATCTATTTCAGGTTACACTTTTAAAGTATTGCTCAAAATTTGTTCTCTAAAATCTAAGACAATAGTTACATATGAAAAACTATTGCCTATTCATAGAATAGTCAACACTTTTAAGCCTGTTGCAAAATTAATTGTTGTCGTAGACAAAAAATGTTGTAGTGTATAAATATTATTGAAGAATCGATAAAATTTCAAATCCTCATTTTTTTGGGCATTGGCTTTAGTGTTGAAAAGGACTTAAAATTATTCCAAACCTTCAAATCCCTCTTTTGTTATCTGTGCTAATAACATCTTCATTAAAACGGGGTGTGTGACGGATAACATATGCTCTCTGTTGTATTTAAAATTGAAATGAGCCAAAAAAACAAAAACAAAACAAAAACTACAAGCTTATTGACTAGCAACCTGTATTGATCAGTAGATACTAATCAACAGCATCATTCTATGTAATCAAAATGACAAACCTTAGCTAACAAATAAATGAAAATGCAATAACATAAACTTTGTTATGAAGATTTTTCATGTTCATCTAGAATATTCTTACCCTATAGTTGAGTCATCTTTTATATTTATGTTGTTTAATTAATTAAAGGAATATTATCCTTTCTAGGGTTAGGGTTCTTGTATAGGGTTCTTATATAAATACCATCTTGATGAATGAATAAAATATTGGCTTTACATATTCTCTCCTTTCTCAAATATTTTCTCCTGTGTCAAATTCTCTCTACTTTATTTCACAATACATTACCAGTACAAGTTCACTTTAAGATTTAAGGTATATTCCCTCTCCATTGCTAACTTCCTCTTCTCATAGCAGACCAAAAGTTTACAAATCATAATATATTTCTTGTTTAGCATGACCGGTTGGGCTATCATAGATAAATTATGATGCAAAAAAAAATTGAAAATTCACGTAGATATGACTTGAAGAACTAGCAAATTCTTCAATTTAATTGTTTTTCATGTTCTACTTGTTCTTAAGGAAAATTGATTATTCAACCATCAGTAATAAAGATTGAAAGTGAATCAATCATCTTTTTGGAATATATACAAGGTGATATTTGTGGGTTAATTCATCTATCATGTAGATTATTTAGATAGTTTATAATTTTAATCAATGCATCAACTAGATGGTCACATGTTTATTTATTGTCAACTTGTAACCAAGCATTTGTGAGATTGTTTGCTTAATTAATTCAACTAAGAGCATATTTTCTTGACTATTTAATTAAGAAAATAGGCCTTGACAATGCTAGTAAATTTACATCTCAAGTTTTCCATGATTATTATATATCTATTGAGATTGTGGTTGAACATCCCGTAGCACATGTTCATACACAAAATGGATGTGCATAATCATCTATTAAACGTTTAGAACTAATTGCAAGACCATTGCTTATGAGATCAAAACTCCCAATTTCCACCTAGGGGCATGCAATCTTGCATGCTGCAACATTAATTTACATCAAGCTAACAATATAACACTCTACTCTAATATACCTCCATACATCACTAAAAATCTCAAAAAATTGGCCAAACCGAACTAAAACAGACAAATCAGAGTATGGCGTTGCGACCTTGACAGTGCTGCGGTGGCACATAAGCTCTTGGGTTCAAATTTTTAGAAACAGAGGCGACTGGCGCTATGGCTGGACTTGTGGTATGGCAATGCCCATATTAGTTTCCATATAAGCAATTTACTGATTTTCCAAGCGAACTTCTCATGCGCACAACTTTATGCTCCGACCTCTGGTTGACCTAATTCTAACTCTTACAATTCAATCTCGTCCTATATAACTATAGACACTACTTTCATCTCAATCCATCTTCCTAAGGGGATTTAAAATGCTTATGACCAATTTGGTCACTTTATGGCCAAAACTCTTCAATTGCCACTAAAGGCAATTTGGCATCTCGGGATCATTCACATAAGTCCTATTTGACTTAACCAACTTGTTCAAGGAAGTTTTACCCACTCCTTTAAGTTTTGACCCCCTTGAACCTTAATTCCAAACAATGGATTACATGCCCCAAAACACGCCTACTAGGTCTAAAACCACCTTTAAGGTCCCATATATGGCCATTTTGACACACAGACACCTACTTCAACAATATTGACCCATACCGGGGTCTATATCATCATCACACACATATATATACCTAGCACATATCCACCCCTAACACACATCAATCCTCATCATAAATATCATCACATCATCGTCTATATCATCCAAATATTATCACATCACTTGCTAAGCAGTACCTTAGGATACTTATATAGGCAACTAGACAATATTAACCTACTTGACACAATATTACATAACTAAACTATAGACTGCTGATTATACTTGAGATTCCCAAATGCGGAGAAGCCTATGACTCCTTGGTCTTTTTCGAACTAGTGTCAAAGTCTTCACCTGAAATGTTAGTCATTGGAGGGGGTGTGAGACAATGTCTCAGTAACCGGGACAACCACACATATATAATAATATCATCGATATCACACATATATGCAATGATGTAGTGCAATGTCAAATGTTATGTAATGCATGTCTCCCTCAAACACGACTAGAACCATGAGCTAGAATCATCACAGTACATTTCAAATAGGTGATTTCTTTCTAACAGCTGGTGAAGATTGATTTCGGGACATCACCAAACTTACTTCACGCTAGTGCACCTAGACAAAGGTCACACTAATGCTTCAATTATGGCTTTCTTTCCCCTGAATCACCCCAAATTGGTGGCAATTTAGGGAAGGTGCAGTCCACTGCTACTTGGCTCTCCGGGCCATGGGAGAGGATTTAATAGTAGGGATCCCTTCCTTATTCCACCACATCATATATCTTTATATCATATCTCATCATCACCACCTGATCTGTTATTTCTTATAATGCTTATGTGGTGATGATACTCATGTCGTGCTAGCATGCCTCTAACAATATATATATATAAAATCATCATCACAGTCATCCTCATGGTCATGCTAACATGCAATCATGTGTGGATGCTATAATCACATATGCACATATACAATATCATACTCATCATCATCATATACAAAAACCTCATCTAACCATGTGCATATCATGATATATAGAAAAACCATACACATACACATAACAATATCATGGTATGAACGGAGACATGCATATATATATATATATCAACATATAACACATATATTACGAACAACTGGTTACCTCGAGTTACTGACACCATGCACATAAGGGAATGTAGCAAGCCTTTGAAGCACCAATCACAAACCAGACACTTCCAATTTAGCCAAATAATCACTATAACATCATAATACCTTTAATTAGTATAATACTCATAATAATTAAAATCCATAATCTAGCCTTTCAAGCTTAATCTGGAGTTCCAATCATGTAATTACATATTAATGGGTTCTAGTTAATCCACCCCATCCTAATCATCTTCACATCATTCGTACTTTACACTCCCTTTACAATTTTCAATCTAGGGTTCCACTCAAACTCATCACAATCCCCTCAAAACTCATACCCAAATCTTCCTAACACTACATAACACTTCTATAACACTAAACCAAGTATTTTTATCAGCGGATAATACAACCTAACTGAAATTCAACATTCTCCCATGGATTTCAACCCAAAACCTAAGAGAAAAGAGAGGAGAGGAAGCAAGATTCAGTAACTAATAATTAGTCAAGCTCCCTGGGTCCAGAAATTATCTCTCAATGTTGGAGGAAGCAAACCCTAATGCTGCTTTTCCTCTTCATTTTCTTCTCTCTTTGTCTACTGAAACTCATTTGATTTAAAGAAATTTCATGACTCTCATCGTGGTACCAATAAGTTCGCCGTGGTATGAGTGCTCTTCGCTTGGAAAAATATTGAAATATCCCGAGTATCTCATCGTGGCAATCCTATACCTTACCGCAACATGACCTTTCTCTATTTCAAATTTTAAATTTATCCCATTTTGATTCTTTCTCCAGTCCAGGTTCCTTTGGTCCTGCACACATAATTAAGTATACTTATTATTAGCTCGAGACTAACTTTAGATAATGTAATGAGGGTTGTTACAAATAAACTATAATAAATACTCCCATTTATAAATGGTTTTGAGTTAGAAACCTAATGTTTACCATTTAAGAGTTTTTTGGTATATGGTTTATGTTCCAATTGCTCCACCACAATCCACTAAGATGGGACCTCAAAAAAGGCTAGGAATATATGTTGAATATGAATCTCCATTATAATAAGATATCTTAAACAACTAACATGAGATTTATTTATGGCACAATTGCAGATTGTCATTTTGACTAATTAGTTTTTTCAACATTTGTGGTGGGGGAATATATAAGTAGTTGAAAAAAGAAATTATTTTGAATGAATTATCATTATCATGTTTTAATCATTGTACAAAACAATGTGAATAGCAAGTTCAAAAGATAATGTAATTGCAAAATTTAGCAATTTAATTATTAGACACATTTATTGACCCAAAAAAGTGACTAAATCATATATACCAGTTGCTAATATTTCAATAAAAATTAATGTCTCTATCGGACAATTAAAGTCTAAAGCACGTAAAAATGCTCAAAAAAGCAAAGGAGTTAAAAATTAAAATGACCCAATAAAGGATTGGGTAACTCTAGAAGAGTGCTCAAAGGTAACTCTAGAAGAATCCTCAAATATAATTAAAGTTTACATTTTGAACAAAACTTAGGTACCTAAAATTTTTTAGAATAATGAGATTTTAATAAATTATATCATGAATAGAATATAATGGAATTGAAATAAAGTCAACGTTGATGCTAATTTTGCATATAATGTAGCATGCATGACATAACATATGATAATGAGGATCAAGAATCAAAATATATTAAAGAATGTAGATAAGGAGATGATTGGCTAAAATGGAAAGACGCAATTGAGGCATAACTAAATGCACTTGCAAAGCCAAAAGTTTTTGAACTTGTAGTCTTACATACTTGAAGTGTGAAATCAGTTGGATATAAATAGGTTTTCGTGTGAAAACAAAATGAGGATGTGAAATAGTGGGATATAAAGCATGACTTGTTTCTTAAGGGTTTTTACAAAGACTTGGTATTGATTTTGAAGAGACATACTCACCTGTAATGGATACAACTACTTTTCGTTATCTAATTAGTCTGCTAATATGGGAATGACTTGATCTACATCTAATGGATGTTATTACAACCTATTTGTTTGACTTACTCGATAATGACATCTATATGAAACTTCTTGAAGGATTTAACTTACTTGAAACATGTAACTTAGGTTCATGAGTAAACTACTCAATCAAACAGAATAAATCCCTTTATGGATTAAAGCAATCTAGAAGCGTATGATATAATTGTCCTAGTGAATGTTTGTTAATGACTCTATTTGTCCATGTATCTTCTTGAAAAAATCTAGAAATGAGTTTGCTATAATTGTGGTTTATGATGACTATTTAAATATTATTGGGACCCTTGAAGAGCTCCCAAAACCTATGGATTGCTTAAAGAAATAATTTGAAATGAAAGAATTAGGAAGAACCAAATTTTGCCTTCATTTACAAATTAAGTATATAAAGAATGGAATTTTAGTGCATCAAGAAGTTTACATAACAAAGGTGCTAAAACAATTTTATATGAACATGTCACATCCATTATGCACCCTAATGATCATATGGTCACTAGATATGAACAAAAGTCCTTTTAGACCTCAAGAAATGGATGAAGAACTAGTTGGTCCTAAAGTAATATATCTTGGTGTAGTCAGAGCATTGTTGTACCTCGTTAGCCATACATCACCAGATATATCATTTGCTATTAATTTATTTGTAAGATATAGTTCTTCACTTACAAGAAAATATTGGATTAGGGTTAAGCATATATTTCGTTATCTTAAAGGTACTATGGACATGGATTTGTTTTATTTGAATAAACCTAAGTCAAACATGATTGGTTATACTAGTGTAGGATATTTGTTTGAGCCTCATAATGGTTGATGACAAATTAGCTATATGTTTACATTTGGTGGCACTGCCATTTCATGGTGATCAATGAAACATACTACATCAGCCACATTACCTATCCATGCTAAAACTTTGGCAATACATGAGACTAGTCGAGAATGTGCTTAGTTGAGAGTTTTGATTTAGCATATAGAAAAGACTTGTGTTTTCTTCATGAAAAATGATATTGATTATCTTATATGAAGATAATATTGTATGTATTGTTCAAGCAAAAGAAGTGTACTTTAAAAGAGATAAAATAAAGCATATTTCACCAAAATTCTTCTTCACTCATGATCTTCAAAAGAATGGTGATATAGATATTCAGCAAATTAGTTCATATGACAACCTAGTAGATCTATTTACTAATGTGCTTCCTACTGCATTATTTGAAAAGCTTGTGTATAATATTAGACTTTACCGACTCAAAGATCTCAATTGATATATGCACTGTACTCTTTTTTTTTTTTCTTAACAATGGTTTTTCCCCTTAGGTTTTCTTGGTAAGGTTTTTAACAATATAGTATTTGATGGTGTATACAAAGAATGTTGTGCTATTTTTCTTTACTAGGTTTTTGTCTTATAGGTATTTCCTAGTAAGTTTCTTAACAAGGTATATTATTTGATAATGGACATCCAAGGGGAAGTATTATGAAGATTTTGAATGTTCATCTAAAATATTTTTAACCTAAAGCTAAGTCATCTTTTATATTTATCTTATTTAATTAATTAAAGGATTATTATCCTTTCTAGGGTTGGTACTTTTGTATAAATATCCCATTCATGGATAAATAAAATATTAACTTACTTTTGGCTCTGCTTACACTAGTACAAAAAAAGCTTTTAACATCTACATTTTAGATCGGGTAAAAAATAAAAGATCTAAAAAATGGAACCGGTGGCATTTTTGTAAATAAACTGTGAAATATGGGACTTTCTAGATCAGTTATAAAAATAACCGATGTATAAAATACTTTCTAGATAAGTAGAAAAAACACACCGGTCTAAAAGATAAAATAATATAAATAAAAAATATTTTTTTCACTTTTTTAGATCTGATGGGAAAACCTTCTTATCTAAAGAATTTCCCCACGTATGAAAAAATTACCTTTTTTACTTCCCCGCCATTTTGCTTCATTTTTGACATAACCCTACCTCTCCCGCATTCTGGAAAATCTCTAGCTCTCAAAACACAATCTACTCCTTCTGCACAATCATCGTCAGTCTCTCTCATTGTGAGTCGTCTTTTTCCTTTTCCTCTTACACAGCCGCACACAACCCATGACTTGTTTACTTCATTTACTGTTATTTCTTCCTCGCCGTGGGTTACGTCTTGGGGTTTTGAGATTATTGTGACCGCACAATGAGAACAGTGCTTGGTCTTCTTCCTCGTCACCTTTGATCCGACCAAGGCGTACGACCCAGTGGTGTTGTTAAGCTTGTGGTGGCAATGTTGTCCTTGACTCCTTGAGCAGCATCAATACCCCATGGAGTAGTCCCCATGAGGACTCACCCACCCAATCCCTCCTCCACCGATCGACCTCCTCTGCTTAAGCTCTGGCATTCAAATTCACTTCCAGTACACTGCGAAGTATGGGATTAAACCAGCTGATCCTCTTCAAGTAGAAATCAACCAGCAGAGTTGAGGTGAACTTGTTTTCTGCAAAAGCCTTCTGGATGTCATCTATGGTAGCTTCGCTGACCGTGAAATCGGAGCCTTGATTTCTTTGACCCATCCTGTTAGAATATTTAGTATGCTTCATTCTCAAGTTCTTTAATTTTACTGTGATTTGAGTTTGAAGATGAAGTTGAATAATTTCTACAGATTTTAAGGGAAAGAAGAAAGTCAAAGGTGGAAATAGATACTTTTTGTCAAAGCATGTAGCTAGTGCGTCGTTTTCATGGGGTTCGAAAGAATTCTGTCTGAAAGAATATTGTGGTTTGAAAGAATTATTTTATTAAGTTTCTCATTGAAAAAAGAATCATATCCAGTTTGCTAACGGCTGTTTCCTTCAGGATTCTCGGGAGCAAGTACTGATGGATTGGGCTTATAGTTTCCTAGATACTATTATCTCAAGTTAAAACCTTTTCTTAGCTGAAACTCGAGTTAAAATGTCTGTTAAATGTGACATATTTATAGTCCTCAAGGAATTTGTAGGAAGGAATATAATGGCTAAAGGAAAGAAATTAAGATAGTATGTCAATTATCCTGTGCTTTATTAATGAATACACTTCCACTTTATTTTTGCTTTGTCTTCTTCTCCACGTTCTGTTCAGATATATTATTAGAATACTGCATATAGTTTATATATAAGTTCCTTTTCCACTACAAACTTGCCAGAGAAATTAATAACTATGTTGTATGTTTGTGTGGAAAGACTGAGATCACAAATTTTCTGTTGTTACTAGTTTTTGCTTGTCAACTACAATATATGGAATGCACAGGCCTTTGGAAAGAATTTTTCTAAATGGATGTAATGTATATTGTCCCATGATTCTATGGAAGTGCTCTGTTGCTCAAGAGATAAAGATTTTACTCTGACTTTGCTGGAAGTATCCAAAGAGCAGGCTCAAAATTTGCCTTCAACTTTAGCATAACTCTGATAGTGGGTTCTTAAGTTGGAGTTAACTCTTGAGCAAAAGGAAGAGGAAAATACCACATTGAGGGAACAACTGAAACAAACCGAAACAAAATGGATTGAATATGAGGCGAACATGAAGTCAATGGAGGAGACAAGGCAAAAATAGATGGCTTCTTTGCAAGTAAGTATTTGGTTCGTAAACATTAATTTTTAATGTGGTTTACTTTTCACCCTAGCCTTACTAGTGGTTGAAATAGATGATCAAGTCAAACTTTAAATAGTTGATTTTGTAGGGAATTCCTACCACCTCCATAATTAAATGACAACACTTGGATAATTGTCACTGTCTTGTTGAAGAAAACTCAACTAAAACTTTTAGGTTGGAAGGGACTAGTAGTTAAATACCGTGATTATTTTTGCTTTAGATTTGTCTTTGTTAATTGGAAAAGAAAAAAAAATTATGGTATACTTCATATGGTTGACAATTTTTATAGACTCTTTCTTTTTTAGTATAAGACAATCATGCTATCTCACCTTATCCTTGAAGCCAAATTCCAAGTTCCTAAACTATATGCTTACATATTAGGATTAGGATTAGGATTAGGATTCACTTCGATGCATCATATTCTACTTTTACTACAAGACAAACCCAGACAATGTCACGTGGGTGTCCATTCAACCATGCACACATAATATATTTTTATATATATTTGATGTAAGAGTGCAAATTACTTGTAGCTAGCTAGTGAGAAGATGGAGATTGTTGAATGACAAACATAAAGGGTCAATGAAAAAGAAAATAGCTGCGTCACACTATAAAAATAGGGCACTTTGGGAAAAGCTTCCAACAGCTCTTTTCTTTGTTTCTCTGCCTCCAATAATTCAGTTTCTTTGGGTCCCCATCTCTTTCTAATAATGTGTCTAGTCTTTGAAAAAGAAATGATGTCCCCTCTAGCCTTTGCTCCTTCTCAACCCTCAACCCCACAATCCCTTTTGGTATTAGGTTCTCAAACGAACGTGGTTAGGTTAGGGCTAGTGAGGTCCTTAGTAATTGAGCTTCCAAATATATATATGTATATACATATAAAAGTAGAAGCCTAAAAGGTGCAATCATGGCGTCAAGAATCTTACCTTACGGGCCAACTATTTTTTCTCTTCGTACCAACCCCAAGTCTGCAACGTTTCACATCGGTGTCATGTAGAGGTGGTCTTAGTGTTCGATTGAATTATTTACTAAATTATTTGTTCTCTTCATATGTAGTATATTTTATACATATTTATATATTGCAAATTATGTTGCGCTTGTATTATAAGAATAATTGATTGGGTGGGGTCAAGATATATATTCTTTTTGTCTAAAAAGGTTAAATTATAAATGATATAATAAGAGTCGTGCGTGATGAATAATTTAAGCTGAGAGTTCATGTTATTATAATTAGTAGAAGATGTCTTGTTTACTGTTTCATGAAAAAGTTGAAATCATTAGGTAATGAGGATGGGAGTGGATGGTACGCTGGAGGAACACTTTTAAATAGGATATGTAAATCCAACTTGTACACCACTATATTTTTTACTTGTGAGGTCTTTTTATCTCTTTGTTAAAGAAATAATGACACCTTTATGATTTGATATGACTCCACCACTCTTGGATCTCACCCTTTCTTGTTTCCACTTTTATATCCTTTCTTTTTCAACATACTTCCTCCATCCCATATTTGAAAATAATATAAAAGATTTAATGTATATTAAATAATATTTATTACATCCTAAAACTTGTTAAAAAACTAAAATTTTCAATTTTATCTCATTTAATTACATTTCTTTTATTAAATATAGCATAAATTACAATATTAATAATATAGTAAATGAGAGATAAAAATAATAAATCACTATATGTTACCCAAAAATCCTTCATGTTACCTTATAATGTAGGACAATGGGAGTATATAGTATATTAATGGAAACAACCCTTGAAGATTAAGAACAGACACATATATTTTATTAAAGGTGATAATTGCATAATTGCTAATAAAACCAAATTAAAGAAGTATCTTTCACTTATTCACATTAAAAAAGGAAAAAGAAAAAGAAGCAGCATGTCCCTTAATAAATAAAAGCACTTTGGGCCATTAAAAGATCTCAACTACCATCTCAGCAAATAAAGCACGTTCAGAATTTGCTCTAGCACCTAACCTATTTATTAAGTCCTTTGTCTACTCAATTTCTTTTTTAGCTTTGTCGACTTTAGATCCCCCACATCACATCATTTCTGAAAAATATAAATTAGAACATAAATATATTTCATTCTCATGTGTCTCAAATTGTTCACATGTTGCAAGCAAATTCGTACTCAGTTTTAAAACACAAACTGGGAGTCAAAGGCGTACCGTCACCCCCAGATGGAAGACCCAGCCCATCAAAATTCCTAAAGGCAAACCCACAATATAGTAGCAACCCAAGTTTATGTATGCCACGTATGCCTGTCTCTACTTCCCTCTAATTGCTCTTTTCCTTTTAATAACTGCCTTCTTTCTTCCTCTTAAACTAGGGCATGTTTGTTTACACAATTCAAAGGTCAAATCATGTCTAAAGATTTTATAGTGTAAATAATATACATAACATATTAGTAAAAGATTAACAGCTCATTCACAAAACTTTATCAGTATACATTTTAACAATTTTTCTCAAGTTGTCGGATTAAGGGGGAGTGTACGTTTACTAATAACAATGACTTATTGGTCGGAGATATTTAGTACTTAAGGAATCTTTTGTTGGTTATCAAAACATGGGAAGACATATTAACTATACCTTAAAAAACCTATATAACTATACTAGTTAAAAACTATGAATTCAGATCCTCTGCAATGAACAATTTACTATATATACATGTGTGTGTGTCATGTCGTAAGAAAGAAATAAAAGAAAAGGTTGAAATAAGCATAAACTAATGAACTGCCACATACACTTCTATCTATTTCTATCACTCAGCACTACTACAAAAGATCAAAATTCCAAAGTGAAAAAAAGATTGATGCAACACATAAGACCAACATTTGATGTGTGTGTATATATGTAAGACCCCCCTCCACAACCAACTCAATTGCCTCATTACCTTTTAACTTTAGTAGCTCAAAACAATAGGGTCACAAAAGAAAGTCTCACTCATAAGTCATGAGTCACCAAATTCACTAACCGTACAAAGAATAAAGACTTTTAATTGTCTCTCTCTATTTTTTTTGGTAGAATATTTGGCTTGTCTCTTTATATTTTGATTATCATGATATAACTGCAATTGTTTTTTTAATGATTTTTTCATTTTAAAACTCAAAAGACATCTTTTATTTACAAAATCATCTTTTATAATTTTATTTTTATTTCAATCCAATTTTTATGAGCGCATGCAACACACACAACGTATTTAGCCTTGCATTTTTTTTTTGAGTATGCAAGTCTAACTCATATTCTCTTCACTTAAATTCTAATCAAATGATGAACTCATGTTTGAATGACAGATCCGTAAGTATAACATGCTCTAAATATGGTCAAGCTTATTGGAGTCACATATTGAAAAAAATACATTTGACTAACTGAATGTGTAAGTAGTGAGTGTGAATTAACAGGTAGTAATAAAATTGGCATATATTTTTTTAAAAAATAAAATTGGCATCTATGAATAATGTATTTTGTAATCTTTCCTATGCATCTAAATCAATTTCATTGTAGGTGAAGGAGATTGAGTATTTAGCATAGACAAAAGAGTCTAGTACCAAGGCACTAAACAAACTGCCACAGTTGATTTATCTAAAAGGTTAAAGGCGTTGCTTTCCCTCAAGGTACTAGAGGTAAGGTGTCTAATTGCCTTATTTTATTTATGAAACATCACTAGACTCTATTCAAGTAACATTAATATATTATTGGTGGCTGGAATTATACTGGGAATTTTTTGTTAGTGTTGGGGATATTTTGATCATTGTAGATGTGGTGTAAATACTAAAATATGTTGATGTGCATGTAATTCTTAAATGCCTCATTGATTTTCTTAATCAACATATTGTATTAAAGTTTCATTCCCTACTTAATGTAAGTATAAGATTGTCATAAGTGGTGGAAACACATACAAGGTGGGAGGGGACACACATCTTATCTTAGAGAATTGCTTGAGTTAGCTTAAGTTTAAGAGATTAGAAGAGTGCAGTTTCATCATCATGGTTTCGATCTATGCATCTTGATTTCGTGCTATAATTGAAGATAACTTGTTAACTCTAATCTCCTTTAGGTAGTCATGGATCGTAGTTGGATGAATGCTAGACGGACAAGTAATGAATATGAGACTGGGGTGGAGGAGATTTTGGAATTCGCTAAAAGGAATATTCCTGATAATAATGGAACATTTTATTGTCCATGTGTAAAGTGTCTGAATGAGAGGCGACTAAGCATTACGGATATAAGAGAGCATATACTTTGTGATGGGTTCAACAAGAGGTATATAGAATGGATATGGCATGGTGAATTAGAAATGCCAAGTGTATCACAACAGGCAGAAGTTGATGTGGATATGGAAGATCGACTAGAAGACATGATTCGTGATGTTGGAGTAGAGGCCTTTGAGCGAGCACATGTATATGATCGCTTGTGCAGTGATACAAAGAAGCCTTTGTACCCAGGGTGCACTACTTTTACACGGTTATCAGCAGTGTTAAGATTGGTCAACTTGAAAGCGAGAAATGGGTGGAGTGATAAGAGTTTTACAGAGTTGCTTGAGTTGTTGAAAAACATGCTTCCAGAAGATAATGAACTACCGGATCGTAACTACGAGGCAAAGAAAATCTTGTGTCCAATGGGTATGGAGTATAAAAAAATTCATGCTTGCCCTAATGACTGCATATTATATAGAAATAAGTATGAAATGCTGCAAGTTTGTCCAAAATGTGGCGCATCACGCTACAAAGTAAAGGAAAATGGTGATGCTAATTGTGATGTAGCCATTAAGGGGGCCCCCTGCAAAGGTGTTATGGTATCTTCCAATAATACCAAGATTCAAGCGCTTGTTTGCTAATGCAAAGGATGCAAAGAACTTGAGATGGCATATAGACGAGAGGATACATGATGGAAATCTTCGACATCCGGCTGATTCTCCTTAATGGAAGACAATTGATCAATTGTTTCCTAAGTTTGGCAATGAGCCAAGAAACCTTAGGCTTGGGCTTTGTACAGATGGAATGAACCCATTTGGTAACCTTAGTAGTCAATATAGTTCATGGCCTGTTTTATTGGTGATTTACAACCTACCTCCTTCACTGTGCATGGAACACAAGTACATCATGTTGTCTTCGATGATTTCTAGGCCAAAGCAGCCGGGAAATGACATAGATGTTTACTTGGGACCTTTGATTGAAGACTTGAAAATGTTGTGGGAGGAAGGTGTGGATGTATTTGATGCATATCAGAAAGAGTCTTTTAGGATGCATGCCATGATCTTCTGCACGATAAATGACTTTCCAGCATATGGAAATTTGTCAGGATATAGTGTTAAGGGGCATACAGCATGCCCTATATGTGAAGAAGGCACATGCTACAAACAACTACCATTTGGAAGGAAGACAGTCTACCTTGGTCACCGGAGATTTCTCAGACGAAACCATCCATATCGTAGATTGAAAAAAGCTTTCAATGGTATGCAAGAGATTGAAATTGCTCCAGAGGCATTAACCGCAGAGCAAGTTTATCAACGGGTGAAAGACATTAATGTTATCTTTGGTAAGACCCAAAAGCTTGCAACTGAGAAAAATTTATGGAAAAAGAGGTCTATCTTTTTTGATCTTCCATATTGGCGGAGTCTTGAGGTGAGGCATAGTATTGATGTGATGCATGTGGAGAAAAATGTGTGTGATAGTATTATTGGAACACTTCTCAACATACAGGGAAAGACTAAGGATAGTACGAATGCAAGGCGAGACTTGGTTGAAATGGGAATATGATTGGAGTTAGCCCCACAAGAAGTAGGTAAGAGGAATTATTTGCCCCCTGCTTGTTATACATTGTCAAGAAATGAGAAAAAAAGTTTTTGTGAGTGTTTACATGGTGTAAAGGTGCCCCAAGGGTTTTCTTCAAATATTAAAAAAATTGTTTCAATGAAAGATATGAAATTAATAGGCTTAAAGTCTCATGATTGCCACATCTTGATGCAACAACTATTACCAGTGGCAATTCGGGACATATTGCAAAAAAAACTGAGGCATACTATAACCAAACTATGCTTCTTCTTCAATGCCATATGTAACAAAGTCATTGACCCACATAAATTGGATGAAGTGGAGAATGATGCTGCTATTATCTTGTGCCAACTTGAGATGTACTTCCCGCCTTCATTTTTTGACATCATGGTACATTTAATTGTTCATTTAGTGAGAGAGTTAAGGCTATGTGGCCCTGTTTATTTACGGTGGATGTACCCATTTGAGCGTTATATGAAAATCATAAAAGGGTATGTGAAGAATCCATATCGGCCTAAAGCATCTATTGTTGAAAGATATGTTGCGGAAGAAGCTATTGAGTTTTGTACCGAGTACTTGTCTGAAGTAGAAGCCGTGGGACTTCCTAAGTCTCGCCACGAGGGGAAAGGTTCAGGTAAGGGTACACGTGGGGTAAGAGTAAAGAGCATGGGTCGTGAAGAAGTGCTACAAGCACATCTATATATCTTGAATAATACTGATGAAGTTCAGCCTTACTTAGCTGCACATAAAAGCATTATAAGGGCAACAAACCCTCAGAAGAGTGATAAATGGTTGGTGAATGAGGACAACAGGACTTTCAGATCATGGTTCAATGAACAGGTTATGAAGGAAGATAATGTTTCTGATACGATAAGATGGTTAGCCGATGGGCCTCAATTTGAGATCATATGCTGGAGTGGATATGACATTAATGGGTATTCCTTCTATACAAAGGCCCAAGATGACAAGAGCACTATGCAAAATAGTGGGGTCATGGTAGTAGCTGAATCAATGCATTTTTCTAGTTCAAAAGATAAAAACCCTATATTGGCAACCATATCTTATTTTGGGGTTATTGAAGACATTTGGGAGGTTGACTACATTAAATTTAAAGTTCCTGTTTTTAAATGTAAGTGGGTTGATAGTAATAATGGTATTCGAACATATGAGTTAGGATTTAAATTGGTAGATCTTAATAGGATAGGTTATAAGGAAGAACCCTTTATCATGGCACAATAAGCAAAACAAGTGTTTTATGTCACTGATCCAGCTGATAAAAGGTGGTCCGTGGTTCTACAAGGGAAAAGGGTTATTGCTAATGATCAGAATGATGACTCTAGTTTTGATATTTGTGAAATTCTTTCTTTCTCATCGAGGCTACCTGAATTGAATGAAGAAGATGAAGTAGATGATATATATGCTGCGAGAGATGATCATGATGAAGGAATATGGGAGAATATCCGAACATGAAAGAAGATTGAGATACTAAATATCATTTTTCAAGGTCTTGTACTTATGTCATAGTTTAATGATATTTAATTTATCTTCTTTCATAGATTTAATTATGTTTGTTACTCATCTTATTTCATAGTTTAATGATATTTAATTTATCTTATTTCATAGTTAATTATCTTTAATTTATTTTATTTCATACATTGAATTATGTTTGTTACTTATCTTATGTCATAGTTTAATTATCTTATTGTCTAAATAGGCATATGGAGAATCCACTGGTAATGATACTCAAAGCAGGCAAGATAGTCAATCTACCCGTAAAAGAGGTAAACGTGGCACACGCTTGAAAGAGCTGACCCTTGGTCATGGTATTGAACAGAGGATAAATATTCAATTTGATCATAGTTGGAATCCAAGAGGGCCCAATAGGAAGAGATTTAAGAGTTTTGTTGCTCTTATGGGATGAAGTAAGGCAAGCATCTTGGTCGACAAATGGGAAGACATCCCTGATATTACGAAGGATCAGATTTGGAAAAGTATCACGGTATATCACTATATACTTAAATATCTTTCTAACTATTAATTTTATCTACATCACTAACTTCATTATATGTGTGGGTATTGTAGCTCACCTACAATGTTCCTCTCAATGATAAGTTGAGGACGAAATTGATACAATATGCAGGGGAGCGTTGGAAGGCTTTCAAGACTAGCCTCACCTCTAGATACATTTTTGGACATTTGAAGGACGAAAATCCTTGCTTGGAGTATCAATTTCTTGATGAAGAGATGTGGCATGCTTTTTACAAAAAATGAACGAATCCTACATTTGTGGTTAGTAAAAAAAGAATATGGAAATGAAATTATTTTATTTTTTATTCATTTTTTTTACTTGAACTTACCTTTATTGTTAACAGGAGAAAAGAGAGAAAGCTAAAGAGATACAAGAAAAAATTTGTACCCCCACACATTGTCTCATGGGGGTTATGACATGCATGAGGAAAAGATTATGGAAAAGAAGTTGAAGCAGTGAGAAGAAGCCGCCCAAGCTGACCCATCTGTCATTATTTCTCCCCCATCTCCACCCACTCGCCATGAGAAATGGAAGTTAGCTCATATGACAAAGGAAGGAGAGTATGTCTCTGAGGAGGCTCGTTTAGTTGTAGAGAAGATTGTAAGTAATTTAGGATTAATCAAATATATTATTTTAACAATTCAAGTGCTAAGTATGTTTGTTGTTTTGCTTTATAGGATTCTCTTCAAGAGCAGTACACCCAGGGAACCTTTACTCCCGTTGGAAGGAAGGACATTTTGGCCATTGCTATAGGGAAAGAAGAGCACGGTGGCCGTGTGAAGGGAGTTGGAAGAGGAGTGGGCCTTAGGGATTACTTTGGACCACCTTCACGCCATCGCTCAGGAATGGTTTCAAGGGAGGAGATGGAAGATATAGTGTCGAGACAGGTGGCAGCACAAGTGGCAACACAGATGGTAGCTATAAGGGAGGAAGTGCTGTCTATTTTGGCCACCAGGCAATGCCTTCACGACACACACCTAACGAGAGGAACGATTCTCCTGTAGTTGATAGCACAAAAGGGAGTTGTGTTCCTGGTTTAGTAACAGAGGATCCTCCAAGCCAAGATACTGGAGAAGCATGTGAGTTATATTTAGAGGATCCTCATAGGCATTTAGTTGCTTATGGGAAAATATACAAGTTGGGTCCAACCATCCACCACCAGCAAATCAAAGAAGATCAAGTGAGGGTGTCGGTTGAACGAGTTGAGGTTGAGAATGCACTAGTACCATACCCTAATGATGAGGTTCAAATGGTTGGGCAAGCCCTCAAAAATTTTATTTTGTGGCCAAGAAGATTGGTCCAAGTGGTTCTAGCTAAGGTAAGAAAAATGTTATTATTATCATGTGTTTTTCTCATATTTCAAATTTGATATAGTATATAATTTTTATTAATCATTAATTGCCTACTTAATTATGAAATTGTGTTATCCAAGGAACTTGCTTCAATTCCCCAGTCCCAACCGCAAATGGATCCGATGACACGTTTGTGTGTAGCAACAATGAAAATCACGAGTCCTATAAGGATTTTTATGGGTAAAGGGATTGTGGATGATGACAAAGACTATGAATTTTATATTCCCAAGAAAGATTTGTTGGAGTTCATGATGAAGGATATGTTGAACATATCAATTCTCCAATTGTGGATTATGTAAGTATATTTTTATTCCTAGATGGATATCTAAACATTGAACTCTTAAAACTCATATATTTGCAATATCATAGATATCTCCATCGCCTCTGCATCCTAAAGAGAAGAAGTGATAAGTATGGATTCATATGCCCACAACACATTCAAGATGTAGGGAACAAGACAGATGAGATAAGAGCCTACATCGGATCTAGGATCTCAGAATACAAGGGCAAATGTTTGCTGGCACCATATCATCATGGGTAAGAAAAATATTATAATTAATATAATATTATGACTTTATGTAATCCATTCCTTATTTTGTAGGACCCATTGGCAATTGATGGTTATCTCCCCTCAAAGGGATGTCATCACTTGGTTTTGCTCACTATGGCATAAATCGAGGAAAGATTTCATGACCATGATTGAAGCGTAAGTGTGTTTGTGAAAAACTTTGATTTGTGATATTTATTACTACATAATATAATTTTTTGCATGTATTTGATTGTAGAGCTCTAGATACTAACCAAGTCTTGGGGGGTAAGCGCCCACATCAGCTAAAGAAGGTCAGCTGGTTTTGTCCAGAGGTAAGTAACTTGAATCCAAACACTTTCTGGAACAACTATTCCTCCTTTCTCATTATGGTCATTCTTTCTTCATTTGTAGATTCGTAGACAACCTATAGATAGCCTAGAGTGCGGATTCCATGTGATGAAACATATGTACGAAATCATTACTTTAGGCGTTTTTGAATCATTTGAAAAGGTAATTATATTTTACACAAATTAGTTTTATTCTTTTGTCAGTTTATTTTTTAATGGGCTTGGAATTTGCAGACATTTGACATTAAGGAATGCTTTTCTAATGAGGAAATTGAAGACATTCAAAACCGTTGGGCAAATCATTTTTTAGACATCACCAAGCTTTAAAGGTAAGACCTATTATGGTCACTACTCAAAGGTGTTGGTCTATCTACTATCTATTGTGAATGTCTACATTGATTGTATTGATATGCTGAATTTGAAACACTTGTTCCCTTTAATTGCAAGTCTAGCTATACAATATTACAATTTTGAAGAATTAGTGAATTTTTTTAGCTTTTGGTTTGTCCTAATTGTTTTTCTAGCCATTTTCTCAACTTTTAAGTTCCTAGAACGAACTTTGGGGGCTCAAGTGTTGGTATGGCAGTGTGTACATGTTTCCTATTGATTTGATTGCTTTTCCTATTCATATGTCTACTTGTAAAGATATATATACATGCTTAACCTTCTAATCATGGGCAAATAGGAAGACAAGACATTGGAGAGTTTGGTACTGTTATGGGAGAGTACCCCTAGCCGCTCAAATGTTTAGGAGTGTGGTTTGTTTTGTGACCCATTTGCTTCTTATAATTTGTTGTTCTGTGTTAGTATATGTACTTTAGGGATAATGACTGTATTTTGCTGTTCTTACTGCTGTAAAAACTTGTTTTGAGGTGTAAATTCCTTTGGTGAGAGTAATACTATACCAAGTTTCCATCACTCTTATTGTCTTATAATTTATCTTCATTTATGTTATTGAACTGTTTATATTGACAGTGGATTCTTCCTCAAAAATATAATTTACAACCATGGTGCTTTGGGTTTTTGGCTATGGATCTCATGTACATTGGAAGAAATGTTCAAGAGTGTGGTTTGTTTTGTGACCCATTTACTTCTTGTAATTTGCTGTTCTGTGTTAGTATATGTACTTTAGGGATTATGACTGTATTCTACTGTTACTACTGTAAATACTTGTTTTGAGGTGTAAATTCCTTTGGTGAGAGTAATACTATACCAAGTTTCCATCACTCTTATTGTCTTATAATTTATCTTCATTTATGTTGTTGAACTATTTATATAGACAGTGGATTCTTCCTCAGAAATATAATTTACAGCCATGGTGCATTGGGTTTTTGGCTATGGATCTCTTGTACATTGGAAGAGAAACTTGTAGGGGTTGGGTATATCGATTTGTTTTGATTTTCTTTAAAAGTTGGTCTTAGGAATTCTATGAAACAAACCAATGGTTTACTCCTCCATAATCTTTGCTTGATTTAATGGTTGGAGTGGATCTAAAAGCTAGTATTGCTTGAACTGAAATTTTGTTGCTCAGAAAGAGTTGGTATTGCAATTTGATGCAAGGGTGAAGGGTTGTCATTATAGCATGAATTAAGATTGATTTTTACTTGTAGCAATGAAGCACTTTGAATTTTCATCTTTTGTTTTTACCTTTTCATTTTCAATTCTCCCATTTCATTATTGCAGTAGGGAAATTAGTAGTTGATGTTTATCTAACTGTTATAATATAAGTTCTATAAATGAAATTGGTTGTCCTTGTTGGTGGTGCTGGAAAATGGTTAGTGCAATGTCATATTTTGTTGTCTCAGATGAATGTAAACTTCGAATTAAATTTAAAAAAAAAAAATCAACATTCTACATCGGTTAAATTTACAACCGATCTAGATTAACATAATCATGATCGGTTCTTTATATATAACCAATCTCGAAGATGAACTTTCTAGATCGGTTATATTTACACCCGATCTAGAATTGTTTTTCTATATCGGTCCAAAAAGGCGATCTAAAAAATTCTACTTTCTATATCGGTCACTTCTACATCAGCACCATAACCGATCTAAAATGCTCATTCTAACCGATCTAAAAAGTCATTTATGTACTAGTATTATTCTCTCATCTTTCAAATTCTCTCTATTCTTTAGTACTTTATTTCACAATAAACTTTAGTTTTTTAGGCCAATATGTAGAGTAGGATATAATGCCTCCCCAGTATTATATTCTAGGGTTAAAGTACACATTTACTCTTGGAGTATTCCCAAAGTTGCTACTAGTATCCTAAGTTTTTTTTTAGCTTAATTACCCTCCATCTTTCAAAATTGTAGCAACTTAACCCTTGCTGTTAAAGTCAATGATGTTGACTATTTTTTTTTTTTTGGATAACCAAACGAACTAAAAGACAAGGCCCTAGATACGCATGGACCCCTCCATACTATGTTCCTGCTCGCTTCAAATAATAATCCTTAGCTGCTCACAAGGAGAACTCACCATGCACAACCCCGGCATCATTGTAAGTCCCTTTTTTACAAGAAGGTCTGCTCCTCTATTACACTCACGGTGACTATAGATAACATTAACCCACCAATCCTTGTCCATGAGCTCATTAATCTGCGAAAACAAATCCCAAGCTATGTGTTCATCAGTTACACCTTCATTAACAACTTTGATCCCTTCCTCACAATCACTTTCCAGAATAACATTCCGCAGACCGACGTCCCAAGTGGCTTTCATCCCCACTAGAATGGCCCAAACTTCAGCAATAAATGCAGAGCACTCACCTATATGAAAGACAAACCCATGCACAAATCCATATTGATAACAGAGATAATTGAACTAAGGTCCCCCTTAAATTGTTTCAGGTGTATCACTCAAGATATAACCTTCTAGGCGCTAATACAGCCTCTTGTTGCGATTCAATTGTAAGGTATGGAATAGCTAGCCACAGAAATCCTCTGAAAACTTACCTTTTCTTTCAACATAAAGTGGTATATATATATAATGGTGGTATCTCATTTTGGGGTCTCTTATTATAAACGAAAGAATGGGGATTAATTATTTTTTCGAAACTCTTATTAGTTGTAATGGAGGAGTTTTATATAAACAAAAGAGGTGATAGTGATGTTTAGAAAAGTAGCAATTCATATCAGAAATTTAATTCTTGTCCTTGAAAAATAGGAACTATTGAAAAAGATGATGATATTTTTTCATTAATGATTTTATGTTATATTTTTAGGTTAATTCTAGGCATTATAGCCCTTTAAATTTGGAAGACATTGGGCTATTTACTATTTTTTTTTTTGTGCAATGATGTTGTTTAATAAATTGTAACTATGAGTAGAAAATATACATGGTTCAAATTACAATGTGTTATTGGTGCTAGTTGATCCATGTAAATTGGTATACATTTTGTAGGACTGTAAACAGGAAGGATAGGTGTAAAATTTGGTGCATATATTTAAAAAAAAATTGACACTTTCTAGATCGATTATGAGTTATAACCGATCTAGAAAGTCTTCCTTATATGTTTTTTTAAATGATTTTCTAGTCCGGGTGTTTAAACAACCGATGTAGAAATTATATTTTAGATCAGTTAGATAATTGGTCTACAAAGGGGAATTTTCTACATTTACACCAGAATCGATCTAGAAAGTCTATTTTACCCGATCTAAAAAGTACTTTAGTGTAGTAGATATTGTTACGATTTTGAAACATGAAGGGTAACTTTGTGCCAAAGAAAGTTTGGAATATCAGTAAGAACTTCTGAAATTTTTGAGGGGTTGATTTGCACTTTAACCCTATATTCTAAATACTTCACTAGTATCCTAAACAAAGACACATATTGTTGACTTGTAATAATTTTATGGAAAACCCAAACAGATAGAGCTATTTTCGAAACCCTTTTTTAAGCTCCAAGAAAAAAAATGTAGGGAGGATCGAAAAAGAGTTTAGCAAGAAGTTTTCAATCAAAAAGCATAAAATTGTACCACACAGTAGAACCTATTTTCAGAAAATTGAAGACGTACATGTTATTAGAGAAGAATAGAAGACAATGACAAAAGAACAAGACCAGAGGATGAGATAAAATCCTATGAAAAGATTACCAAAAAGGGGTGAAGAACCTCAACTAAACAGAGCATGTCAGTCTCACTACGTGTCCAACAAATAAATCTCCCTAAAACGGCCATTAACTAATTACCATTATGAGGATAAGAATGCCACTTTCACTAGAAAAGAGGCAGCAGAAAACATTTACCAACAAAATACATAACATTAGCTTCTTATTTTCCTAACAATACACCAAATATCTAAGGACCCTCCCATTATTAGCCCCTCTCTATATCATTCAAGTTGTTCAACAGATCCGTTTAATTTTTACAAAACTATCAACAGGTCCGTTTAATTTTTACAAAACTATCACCCCTATATATATCTAAGTCCAATTATAAAATTTTGGTCGTCTTTTCTGATTTTTCTACATGCAAATGGGAAGATGAAAGTATAAGCAGATTCCCTTTTGCATGTCTCACCAATGCAACTTCAGGTTAAACAATGAAGAATAATGCTTCTCCTTGGTTCCAGAAGACAATGATTTGTCAGTTTATTGCGCTTCATTTTTCTTGTTTTCCATGTTTTCTTATATGGATACTTATCCCACATCCTCTATTTACTCATCATCTTATATTATGCAATTCTTCTTCCCTTATCCTTAAAGAAGAGAAAACCACTTATCTATACTTTGGATAAAGAACCATGCATGAGCATGCCATTCTGACCATTGCTGTAGTAGCACCTCAAGCTTGTGTTTTCTAGCTCTGAAAATAGAACACAACATATTAATATATTAATTTAGAAGATGTTATACAAAATTAATATTGATCAACACCAAATATAGCCATTGCATTGTCGAAAGTTAGCCATTTAAAAAGATTTGAAATTTTCTTATTCTCATAGAAAAAATTAATGAAAAAATTATTCTCATTGGACACTTTTTATGAGAATGAACAAAATTCATATTTTTGTTCTCACAATTTTTTTTGTGATAATCAAGCTAATACATTTTTTACTTTTCTATTTTGTCATATTTTTGTTTAATTTCGTTCTTAATTCTCATGAAATTATGCTGTGAAAATGTTCAAAACAAAAAATACCTGAACCGCATTTCTTTTATAGGTTGCATATAGTTGATCTCACGACATTCGTTCGTCAAGGATTATTATTCCTATAAATAAAATTCTGTCGATATGATTGAGTTCATTGTATTTTCAGTTCTAGAGCATTTTGAAGATCGCTTATTAATTATTTTGCAAAAACTTATGGACCAGTGGTTGACGCTGCTGATAAATGTCAACTGAATTTAAAATATTGTAATTATAATAGTATTCACGTGAAAAGATACAAGCATTTGCTTTCATTCTTATTCACTCCAACCACAGAAAGAATTTATTATTATTAAAAAAAAGCACTGATGCGAGGACTGAGACTATTCAGCTGATAATAAATACCTAGAGTACTGCACTTTGTTATAACTAGGTTGCATAGTTTATAACGATAATAACTTGTTCGTACGACTACGAGGACACTCAACACAATTACGCAATTTGAAAAGCACTGAATGAAATAGTAGCTAAATTCCAAAATGTCTATTTTTGGGAGCAATTATTTCCCAACATTGACGCCATTGTGCTAGAATGTCTTTTTGCTCTTTCAGAAGATGAGTATGGTGTGCTCTTGCATTTGCATGCTTGTGTTGCGCTGCTTCTACCTCTCGTTCAGCCTCAACCTCTTGATCACAAATAGTTGCAAGCATTGCCTCGTTGGTCTTGAGGTCATCTTCTAAACCATCTAGAACTTCTTGGATGTGATCAGCATATGTTTCACACTTGAAAACCTTGGTTTCGATAGAGCCAAGCCAATCCTTGTCAAAACCAAGAAAATGAGCATCTTTCAAATTTTCTGCCAACAACCTCTTGTCTGCCTCAGTGATCGTGATCGGAGTCCTAGTGGTTAGAATGTTCAAGATATCAAGCAATACCCTATAGAACATGCACAACATCCGAGGGCTTCGATCATTCACAGAAAGACGTAGTTGTGGATGAGTCTTGAATGCCTCTGCCAACAAGGCTCTAAACCCTCCAATTTCATCATATCAACTATCTCTTGCAACCCAGGAATGTTCAGAGCTTGATTAGTATCAACAAAAGGTGGCATCACCGTAGGCAACAACCACGATTGTACTCCCTTAACATTATCTGACCTTGTCCCATCATGATGTTCAACAATTCGACCTAAAAATACCGTCAAATTAGAAAATGGGTATAATAAAATCAAATATGCAGAATGAAAAATACTCACAAGCATCAAAGGAAAGAATCAAGTTAACAAATGCATGTTGATCAAAAGTAGAGAGGGACTAGGTAAATCACCTTTAGAGTATGATGCCTCTTGTTCCTTTTGTGTTTGGGGACTACGATTCACTCTTATTTCCCCACTCAAGTTTTCTTGGTCACCATGAGACACCAAATTTTCCATAGATTTGTTTCTAATCACACTTGCTTCCTTGGCCTCCTCATTGCCAACACCATTGAATGAAGTGGTTGGATGTGGAATGGGTACAATATTACCACTTTCCCCTTGGACAATGGCAAGGGCACGATAATTACTAGAAATTTTAGTAGTATCCATAGCTTCATGAGTTCGTTGGTTAGTGGTTTCCACACCAATTTGGATATTTCTTCCTGAATGAACCAATGTTAGAATGAAACTATCCAAAAATTAATTAAAATTTTAAATTCTACCATATATAGGTGGAATCACTAGAACCTAAACTAGAGTCTTTTGTATCATATAAGGTTATATATGAAACTCCTTCATTTGAGTCTATCTCTACTATATTGGGCTTTTGTAGCAATTTGAGCAACTCCAATCAATTACCAATGAATAATAAATAATTAAAGGAAAAGTCCCTAACAGAATACAACAAAGGAACTTACCATTAGTGGGCTCGGAGGAAGTAGATGAAGGAGTATGCTTGAGACTCACTGAAGCTTCTAACAACATAGGGTCCTCTATTAAGAAATATAATGGTCTTTTTGTCAAACCAAAGGATGAAGGATTTCATTTAAAGAAAGCAACAAGTACCTTGAACAGAGGTCGTGGGCTTCTCATTTGGAAAATAGTTCCCTGCTTTCCTGTCTCTTTGGTGACGTCGCGTAGTTATCAAGCCACCTATGAAATCCAAAATAAGTAAGCAATATGTTACTTTAAAAATAAAACAGTAAGATACTAACGAGAGCGAAGGGGCTAAGGTTGTTTAAGTATAATATTTCATATTTGACACTACATGAATATAAAAGACACTTTTAAAAGAGTTTTGAGTGAACGCTACTTGATTCGGATTAGTCCAGGCTCAAAAGTGGTGGCTTAATAGTAATTATTTTACTGAAAACAAAATAGTAAGATTGTACCTTCCTCCTCTTCCTCTTCCAAAATTTCAGCGGTCATGGGATTGTTGTCTCCCGCAGGAGGGACAGTGATATTGGGACTCATAAGAATCGACACGTTCTATATATAATTAGAAATCATGGATCATTATTATAGAATAAGAAATCTATTAAATGCTGAAATGGTTGCAAGAAGCCCACCATTTTAGAAGTTAAGGTGCTCAAATGGAAGGTCTCTGATGAAACTCCTTTTTCTGTTGCTTCAATAATCTGCTCAATACCAATGATAAGTAAGTTGGAGTTGGATTATTCTATGATAATAGAGCTTTAAAATTTTATATTCACTAAATTGTTAGCATTTTTTGAATCATTAGATTGTTTATATGTCATGTCTCGTTTCTTCTGGTGGTGATCATTGTGGATCCATCATGATTGTTTCCCTTTTCACTTCATTGCCGACCAACTTAATCCATAAATCTATATAAAAGACCAATACGGCAAGAAGTGTAAGATCAAACCATCTAACATAAACCTATGTATCTGTAATAGAAAGAACAATAAGGTCACATACGAAGATTCATTTCGCGAAATAATTGCAACGTGTGTTGTTGATAATACTAATACGCTGTTTTAATTTTTTTTTTCTTCGAACTAAGACCTTCTAGTACAATTGAATATCACTATTTCTTAATATTTCAATCTTTGTAAAACAAAATAATAAATCAGTAGTTATATTTTTAAAAATCTACGGAGATCAAATTAGCTAACACATACAAGTTGCCCGACAATTTTTGAATCAGATGATGAAGTTGTCATTTTTGGCATCTTTGAAATAACATCCTCTTCAGCAATTTCCTTAGTACCCTAACCATCACCAACATGGCAAAAAGGTTTAAAAATTTATGTCGAATTCATTAATTAAAGTTGTCATTTTAATTGATGTTTTCAAAAGATAACGTGAAAACGGAGAAAACAAATGATTCTATATTAGAGAATGATAAAATCCAGTACAAGCTAGTAGATGGAATCAAGTTTGTGATAGAGTATTAGGGGCTGTTTAGTTCTTTATTTTGTAAAATTAAGTTAAGATAAATAAAGTTTGTAAAAATAAAGTTTAGATAAAGTAAGTTTGTTATGTTTGGATATTCTTTTTACAAAAGGAAATTTGACAAAATCTGTTTGGATGATAAGGGTTAAAAATATTTTTAGATGTATAATATAGAATAAATTTACTTCTCCTTTTCCAAAACCCACGTTTTGTTAAAGGAAAAGTAACTTTTCCCCTCCTTTTCCAAAACCACAGTTTAACCACTTTTTTTATTTCTCAAAAATTCAATTTGTGTTTAGCTTGTGTTTAGTCAAACATATCTTTTAGAAAATCATGATTAAAAATTATAATTTTTTTTCGGTAAAAGGGGAACCCAACAGGCACTTAGTCATAGAATGTTGTTGGCAATAAAGAATATAAGGCAGTAAAATGACATTATACCTTTGTGAAGTTTGGTGAATCAATTTTCTGTGACTTGGGACTTTCTAGAATAGGTGAATAACCAATTTCTCCATCTCTTCCTTCTCCTCTTTTTCCTTGTCCATGCCCTTCTTCTTCTTCTTCTTCTTCTTCTTCATCACCACCATCATCATCATAATCTTTTTCTTCTTCCACTTCTTCTTCAACATCATCTTCCGCCTGAGCTTGAGAATCTAGATTTTTATGGCCATATATAAGCTGAGTAGAAGTTTCTGCAAGAAAAATTTTCAATGTTATGTTAAAACTTGTAAAATAATTTACAGTTTGAATGAATGACTTCTTTTAATGCGTACCATAAAAGGGAATTCTGGGATAATCATGCACTATGGAATATTTTTCCAACGTTTGAAAATCAATCCCTTTACAGACACTAATAAGACTTGGAAGACCATCAAGGTCTAGATTACTTAGTCTTGGAAGAACATCCTTCACCGCCATTTCTTTTGTCTCATCTCGATTGATTAGTACATGCTCAAGGTGGGAAGCTTGTATTATAGACAAATCTGATAGTTCTGGAAGGATACCAGACACTGTGATAGAGAACAAGTACTTCAACTTGCCACAGCCCTCAATATTTAGTCTTTTTAACTCTGCAAAGCATGGTTGATGCAAGTGATCTCCAACACTTTCCTCATTATCCTCTTCAATGATGTGAACTAATTCTTCACAATCTAATATTAATAGTGACTCCAACTTTGGTAGGCTTCTCACTGTGGAGGTAGGGAACACAACTTTAAGCTTTTTGCATGCTTTGATCTCTAAATAGGAGAGATTGTTGAGGCTAAGAATAGATTTGGGACCCACACATATATTCTGCAACTCACTTAGATCTTCCAACGTCAAGAATTGTAATCTTGATGTGAGTGGTTCAATTCTTTTCTCATTCTTCTCCACCTCCAGATGTGTCAAACTAAAAATCTCTTCTATTTTGGAGTCATCTACTATAAGAGATTCCAAGAATTGCAAGCTCCTTGTCTGAATTTCCTGTGAGAGAAAATATCTATTTCAAATTCCAATTTAAGATGACACAAACAACTTGCCAATCTACCAACTAATGAAATGACCAGTTAGAAATTAGGGAGGAAGAAAGTACCAAATTAAAGTATATAAAAATGCTCAGACTCAATAGATAAAAATAGAAATTAGAGAAAAATGCATTTCATTAGTAGATGTAGTTGTAATTTCTGAATCAGGCGAACCTATAAATATAACAGAATACCCCCTTATCTTTCACAATTGGGAAGAAAGGTTAATTAAACTAGCATCAATGTTGAAATATGTGAATATATGAAGTGACTGGGAATTCAATGGGAGAAGAGGATAAGCACGCAAAAGTCGAGCATGTGCTGCTGGCCATTTGAGTCAAGATGTTAATTTTAACAAATATTATCTTTCACACTTTTGTAATGCATGTATTAAATCTTCCCTGACATTTTTCAGGGAACATATAATCTGAGTAGTTCAAAATATATAGTGAGTAATATCAATAAAGTTTGACTTATTAATTAACAAAAATACTTACTCAGACCTAAAAGAAAAGGAGAACAAAGTCCATACCTTTGTGGTTGAGGAATCATGTTGTCTTGCATGCTCACAAACCATGAAATCAGTAATAGATCTAATTGTAAACTTCGGACATGTTTTCATATCAATGGACCGTAGAGATAGCCCTCTCAAATAGTTGTTTTTGGGGGAAAAGCTCACAAGATTTGGCACATGAAAAAGAAATAGTGTTTCCAAAGCAGGGAAATCATAAGATAAACTGTCTTGATGATCATGGTTTCTTCCAAACACATATTTCAACTCAGGAGCATTCCAGATAAACAGAGACGTCAAATATATGGTTGATCTAAAACCAAATGCTGGAAATAGATACTCCAGTGCATCGCAATCATAAACTTGTAGATCTTTCAACTTTGGAAAGATGGAATCATGATTCATGTGAAGTTGAGCATCTCCCTCGCCTGCTACAATGCACTTCAATTTTCCACACCTTTCGATTGATAATTTTTCCAGTGAAATTGTTAAGGCTGTGGGTAGAGTTAATAATGATATTAAGTTTGAACAATCCACAAGTGTCATCTCCTTGATATTGTTCAGTGATTGTATCAAAAGACCTTGAGCTGCTTGAAAAGGAGGAACCACATTCATCGATGCATCAAACTGCTACAAATACATAATTATACTTATGTCAATCCAATCATGCAATTCCAAAGTCTCAAATCTCGGCCATTTGTTCTCTGTCATGTCTATTAAAAACTTCAAAAATAAATGTTAGCACATTATTACTTCATAGTCCTAATTAAATTACACATATGATATATATGATGGGGAAAATGTATTTAGCTTTCTTAAATTTTAGCCTAACTATAACTATACTGCAAAAACTTTAAAATGTACAACTAAGCTGTACTAACGGGTAAAGCCTTGCAAATGAATTAAGTACCTGTTTGGGGTGGCTTAAACCACTCCATAATCACTTATTTTAAGTGATTGTGCCCACTTTTGGGATAAGTGATTACGGGGTGGCTTGGCTTAAGCCATCCCAAATAGGCCATAAAACAGTCGAACATTATAAAAAATAAGTAATTTTGGAAAAGTAAATCAAGATAAAATGTGAACAAGAAAAAATGGATGACATAATATGAGACATAAGATATAAAATATCAAATCACCAAATTTTATATGTTCATTTAATTGAATAATAATGTTTCAGTTCTTGTAATAGTTTTAGGAACAAAATGTTTTGTTTTAGTAGACTCAGGTAGTTTTATATGTTACCTATCATTGTTTTGTTCCAAGATCTTCTTTATAACAATTGCTAGACCCTACTGAATTATATTGCCACATTCAGTTAATATATGTAAATAAAAAATTAATCTAAAAGCCTAACATATTAATAGAAGATTTATAAATGATTTTATTTTTCTATATATGAGGATAATGTTTCACTTCTAATTAAGCAAGAGTATCCAAATAGAGCAAATGATATTAAATTGAAAAGAGTGTTACCTCTATGTTTTTCCAACTCAGGTGTTCTTCATTTGAACAAACCACTGAATCAGCAAGAGGTTTAATGCCGCAATTCTCCAGAACAACTTTCTGAAGGGATGGTGACGATTGGAAATAATTCATGACACAAATGTTGATAATGAACTTTGGTACATGTTGGAGGCAAAGGACCTCCAAAGCAGGTAGGTTAAAGTGAAGGTCATCATTATCATTCAGATTTGATAAATGATCCTTATGCTGGTATTTCCCAACGACATATGTCAGCTTAGGAGAATCATTGATAGTCAATGACTTTAATTTTTCAAGTTTTTCAGATAATGTCACTGGAAATAAGAATTCCAATTCCTTGCAATCCTCAATTTCTAGCTTCTCTAATCTTGGGAAAATGGAGCAGTAATTCGTGTGAACTTGAGCATCTCCTTTATCTGCTACAATGCACTTCAGTTGATGGCATTTGCATATTGCCAAATTTTCTAACAAAATGCTTGAGGCAATGGGTAGAGTTAACAGTGATGTGAAGTTTGAACAATTCACAAGTCTCATCTGCTTAATATTGTTCAAAGATTGAATTAGCAAGCTTTTAGTTGCTTGAAATGAAGGAACTTGATCCATGGATGCATGTATGTTCTGCAAATAAATAAATCATACTTATACTGAACAATCAATAAAATCTCAATATACAATAATTTAAGTATCGGCTAGATTACTTTAAAATAAAAAAAATAAAAGTAAGTTTGAGCCTCAATTTGTTTGTGCGTTAGCCATATGTTTGTGGATAATTTAAAACCAGCAATTTTAGTCTCGTAATTTTTATCAATTTGTGCACCGTCTTTTGGTCATATAATAATCAAAATTTGTTCAGTTATTTTAATTACACCTCTTGATAGTATAAATACAATATTAATTTACTAAACTTGTCGTTGTTTTGTTCTAAGTCTTTCTTCTTAAGAAAAACTAAACCAATTATTTTGGTTTTCCTCTTGATTTTCTTTTTACAAAACTCACCGTGCATTCATGCATAAATATATACATAAATAATCGGCATTTCACTATTCTATTCATTGAAACACACACACACAACTTGAGCAAAAATAACAAGGCAAGTGTAGCATACCTGAAAGATTGTTTGGTCAAGCAATCTGTCCTTAGGAGAAGCAACATTGGTCTCTTCGCTGGTGGCCCTCGATTTATTAAGGAAACAACATATTTGAACCCAAGAGAAAGCACGTGTGTCTGGTCATGTAAGTTTCTCCATGGAATTATCGCTTGAAAGCGAAGATGATGGCTTTTGGGTTGTCGACGAAGAGATGTGTTTCTGATATTCTCTGAAAATGCCAATCAAACTTGGTACTCCACAAAGTTCCATTTGTTTCAGCGAGGGGAGGATAACATGGTCCTCTTCTTGAAACCTTTCAAATATGTATTCCAATTGCTGACAGTCACATATACATATCTCTTGCAAAGACGGAAGGCTTCTAGCCAAAAGGATCGGCAATATTATTTTCAATTGGTCACATCCTTCAATTTTAAGAGTCTTTAGTTTTGGAAACAGTGAAACAAAGCTCTTTTGATCATCATCACCATCATCAATGACTCTTGCCCCTCCAGAACTCTTATATGATATGATGTATTCTAGTTTATTACAATTTTTAATTGTTATTTCTTCCAATTGCGTCAGACTTTGAGTAGTGAATGGTTGGAAAATTGATGTCAATGCCAGACAGTCTTCCAATATCATCACCTTAAGATGACATAGGTTAAAGTTGCCACTAAATAATATATTCTTTACCTTCTGACACTTCCACAAATTTATAATCGTTAGCTGCTCAAGAAAGCTTGACGAAGGAAGAGAACCACGATATAAGTCTTCAACATCCATGTTATTGAGAGATAGTTCAGCCAAATTGGAGAAAGCAGTCACATTATTATGATTTCCAGTATCAATAAGACACTGTATGTTAGGCCATGAAGACAGATGTAGAATAATCAAATCGTTCATGCCTCCATCTCCCATAGAAACAATATCAGGGATAAGATTTTTCCATCCTGTTTCTTCATACCCTCCTAACATAAGAAGATCAGCTCTTTTGACAAGTTTCTTAAATGTTGTCTCTGAGACTAGATGTCTTAGATCTTCTTGTTGACAGCACCTTGGCATGGCGCCATACTTCTCAAAATAATTTGAAAGCTTTTGAGAAGATATTTGATATCTATCTAATGTAGGAGGAGAAATATTTTGATGAGAAACCGCATCCTTTTTTTCTTTTTTGTATTCATTACCAACAAACCTCAACTCTTCCAGTTGTGAACAACTTTCGATCACTTCAAAAGGATTACTCATTTCAATTTTACAGCTTACTAACTCCAACACTCTCAACTTCTTCAGTTCTGTAAATTTCCATGGTAATTCATTGATTGAACAATTAAACAACCATAGATTCTCAAGATTTTTTATGTTTCCCAAGACAGAGATATCACCAACGATAAACCTCCCTAGGGTGAGAAATCGAATATCTTTTAATGATTCAAGTGAATATAATGATGATGGCGCTAAAAAACTTTGGTGGTCACCAATATTAGCTAAAACCAATACCTTGAGTCTTGTCATCTTTGCAAAAAATGTATTTGGGACTTTCAAGTCTTTTGAACCATCTAGACATGTTATTAAAATCTCAACTTTCGTCCCACCAAATTCATCAGGAAACTCATCAATCTTCCAAAACAAATATCGCAAGTCTTCATGTATAGGCATTTTACAATCAGTGATCGATTGAATATCTTTGCTTGTATGCAAGGCCACTTCACGAACTAAATCATGCATCTTTACAAGTTCTTTCTCAACAATATGCAACAATAAACAGGAGTCTGTGAGTTCTTCTGCAACTTCAAGCACTTTACTTCTCACTGTATTGTAATTGTCTACATCTCCCCAAAGGCCCACTCCTATCCCAATTCTGCTTAAGCCATCCATAGAAATTTCAAAATCTTCTGGGAATAGAGAACATATCAGAAAGAGTTCTTTGGCTGCCTTATTCTTGAGATTATCATAGCTTAACTTGAGGCATTTATAAACATTTGTCAAATTTTCATTATCATTAAGAATTGACTTAGTATTTTGCAAGGTTCTCAAATATTCCTTCCATTCTTTTGGAGCTCATCCTTTGAATGTTCTTGCTACAGCAGCAATTGCAATGGGTACTCCTGTGCACTGTTTCACAATATTTTGCGCTACACCCTTCAAACTAGAGGAATTTTGAATACCAGTGTATGCTAAGAAAAGATCCAATGCTTCCTTATCAGTCAACATCTCTAGCTGAATCGTCATTTGGCATCCTATGTCTGAACAAACGCTAGCAATACGTGTGGTTATCAATACACTGCAACCCTTGCGTTGGTTGCTGAGCGGAATCCCCAAAATGTTTCTCAAATCAAATGTTTCCCATACATCATCTAGTATTATAAGTAGCCTTTCTTTCATATTAGTGATTTTGGACCATATCATCTCTGAGTGGTCTTCTTCCGTCCCTTCCTTTAATGTCAAATCCAAATGCCTTGCAAGTTTAGCTTGAATCATTTTGTAATTGGGAGGCTTAGACACAACAAGGAGGATGACTCTGTCAAATTTGCATGCTTCTAGTTCAGCACCTACTTCTATTGCCAGTGAGGTTTTGCCCAAGCCGCCCATACCGTGCAATCCAATCATATTGTAATTTTCATCTTCTAGTGCCTCCTTTAGTACCTGAAACTTCAATTGTCTGCTCTGAAATTGAATGAAATTCTGTAAACAATGAAATTTAATACTTCGGACAACACTTGGACCGGCCACTATGTTGGAGCTACGTCTATCCAACAGATTTTGAATCTCCAGAGTTTCCTTTGCCAACTCCTTGCTTCTTTGGTATTGCCAGAAGCAATTAGGACACATGCCAAAACACCATTTTTTTCTTATTTTAGTGTCAACTTCAATGAGTTCATCGGCTTCATTTGCCCATTCCTGTATTTCATTTTTAACTCTTGAAACACCAATTGCGTTTTCGATTTCTATCCTCATATCTTGCAGTTTTGGAGCTAGTCTTTTCTTTTCTTTCTCGAAATTCTCAACATAACTGCTGAAACAGCAGAAATAATGAGCTTCATTTATGAGTTGATCCACCAACCTTAGGACCAGGGGCTTTGCAGCCTCACCAGCGATAACCTCCATCTAATAGTAAGAGTACGAGGCCATCGTCAATATTTCCTAATATCTTGATTTCACTTATGAAACAGGTGGAGCAACAATGAAGATTTTAACTAGCAAACAAGAAAAGGCACATACAAAAGAAAACAGTGCTCTAGTCATAAATAATTAAGAGTTGATTATGAAACTAGTGGACCAATAATGATAATTTTTTTTTTTTTGGGTATTGGGTTAGAGATCCACCGATGTGGGTAGCCTTAACCGTAGGTGTGATAACAGGAAAGCCTGAAGGCTGTTTCCATCTCTGTCAGGGGGGAGATGGAGATGCCAATTGTCCTTGTCAAATGTTATAATTTTAAAGGATGAATAAAATATAATTTTTATGAAAAAAATTAAAGCTATTTGTTACTCACTGTAATCGTTGAAACATACAATGAAAAGACAAAAGGAAAAAGTCCCAAAATGAGTAATTTACAAAAGGAAAAAAATTACTCAATAATATCAACTTGTAACATAAATATTTAACAATATCAACATAATAGTTTCATAAATAAAAACATAAGAACATTTTTAAATAAAAAATTTATCTGAAGAAAAATAAAAAAAGTTATTTTTTTATCAATTTGAACACATGCGGGAGAACCAAAAACAGCAAAAAATATTTTATCCAATAATATTTTAATAACTTTTGTAATTGTCTGTACAGCTGAGAAAATAATACCTTGGCATGCATTAAAAGTTGGTTATATTTCACTCAATTGTTGTAGGCGTATTAGTTAAAAGATTTTAACAAAAACATATATTGATTTTTTTTTCTTTTTGGAATATCAACTAAGAAATAAAAAATATATATATCGGACAAGGAGCAACAGGAGGAAAGAGAAAAATTATTGTTAACAAGTTAACGACAATCGTTTAAAAAAAATAGAGGAAGAGATGAGAAAAAAAGATAGAAGAGAAAGAAAGGTGGAGAAAAAATATTTTAAAGATAAACAATGAATTAAGGAAGGGATGAAAAGTAAAACAAATAACTATGTTTATTTAGTGAATTCAATTAAAAAAATAAAATAATAAAAATAATAAATGTATGGGTTCATTAAATAGGTATAATATTTCAAAGAAGCGAGGGCATAATATCACAATCTAATAATATAGACTTTTCTAGTTTTAAAGAATCGATTTTCTAAAACACTGCGGATGACTGTTACAAATGTGACTCATCCATCAAAATATTGCAAACAGATTTAGTTTCATTGTTGATCATAAGATATATGTTTATCATCAAAGAAAGTCATTCATAAAAGTTTAACAATTAAAGTCATTAACGAACATGAAAATAAAAGTCAGCAAGGTGTGCATTTGGGCTTATTACATGGACATTGCCCCAAGAAAGTTTCATCCTAATACAGAAAACAGGCCCAAAAATACTAATCCACTCACAATCCATTTGCACGCAAATTGTAACGACCCTAAATTGTGTCATTTCAAAGATGTTACCGAGCTAACAGGAAAGATATCATTCGAATTGCACAGGACCAAAGGAAGGGTCAGAATTGAGCAAATTTGGAAGAAGGAGACAGAGTCCATTCACTCCACGGCAAGGCCCAGTAGCACCACGATGAGAGATGCTGGAACTGGACCTCGACTGAGTTAGTAGGGACTTGCACTATGGCGAGCTTACTTGGCATCACGGTGCCAACCACGAAATTTCTATAAATCAAATTGTATCAAAACTCACCAGAATAGTGAAAACAAAAGGAAAATTTGTGGCTTAGCTAGGGTTTCAACTTTTTTAGGCTGAGGACCACGTTTCTGACCTAGGAGAAGCTTAAATTTTGTGGGTAAGTGAATCCCCCACTTCTCCTCTCCTTTTTTTTTTCCAAGTCTTATGGTGGATTTTCATGATGGTGGCTTAGGGATTCTGTTTGGGTTGCATTTTCATTGATTAATTTGTGTCTAAATGCTTTAAAGATGTGTTGTAGGGTGTTTGGAAGCTATAATTGTTGGTTTTTTAGTGGTTATGTGATATTTTCCTCAAACCCTAGCCTTCAACTAGGTGTTTTTCTTGATGTCCGAAGTTGTGTGGGTTCAAATATGGTTTTATGAGTTATTTTGCTATTTTGGTGTTTTTGCTTGAGGAAGCCTTGCTTTAGCCGATTTTATATTACCGGAGGTTGAGAATCCATGTTTGTACTGAGTATTTGGTAATATGTAAATTGGAAACTTGCTCAATTAGGATTTCTTGACTCCCGGGATTATTTAGGAAGCGTTAAAGTGGCTAGTAAGTGGCTATCATATTATGTGAAGTAATTGGCTTCCATGGATATTGAATGAATTGGTTGAATTGAAATGAATTGATTTGTGTGTATTGGTTGGGAACAATGTGGTAATATGATCTTGCATCCTTTTGACATGTAGTGGTTTTCATTGGCCACTAGGATGCCGGTGGGTTCAGACAATTGAGGTAACCACAGTATATTCCTTGTTTTCTCAAATTTGGTTATATGTTTATATATGTTAAATCCTTTTCATACCATGATGTGCACTTGTTATCAAACATGTTTTGCTCTTTCATATCATGATATGCTTTTAGCATGAAATATGGTTATTTCTTTTCATATCATGATATGTGCGGTTACATGGTTAGTAAGTTTCTTATCCTTACTCTAAATTCTCATGAAAATGGCAATTGACTATAGTGATCATGAAATGTATAAGTATGATGAATATTGACATGTTGATGAACATTATGCACCCTACGACTTATCATGTATATTCATATGGGATGCTAGCATAATGGAGGATGACATGTTGATATGTTAGCATGCATCGGGCATTGTCACTGGTTGTATATATTGTTGAGACATACGGTCATTAGATGATGATGCTCTAAATACCATGTGACATGCTAATACACTAAATAACACACAAAGCCTTGTGCTTAGGCGGTGTGGCTTATGTTATCTCAGTCATTCACTAGTACATAAATGACTTTTTAGATCGGTTGGAATGGGCATTTTAGATCGGTTATGGTGCTGATGTAGAAGTGGCCGATATAGAAAGTAGATTTTTTTAGATCGCCTTTTTGGACCGATGTAGAAAAACAATTCTAGATCGGGTGTAAATGTAACCGATCTAGAAAGTTCATCTTCGAGATCGGTTATATACAAAGAACCGATCATGATTATGTTAATCTAGATCGGTTGTAAATTTAACCGATGTAGAAACTACAATTTCTACATCATTTATAATTACAACCGATGTAGAATGTTGACTTTTTTTTTTTTATAAAATTTAATTCAAAGTTTACATTCATCTGAGACACCAAAATATGACATTGCACTAACCATTTTCCAGCACCACCAATAAGGACAACCAATTTCATTTATAGAACTTATATTATAACAGTTAGATAAACATCAACTACTAATTTCTCTACTGCAATAATGAAATGGGAGAATTGAAAATGAAAAGGTAAAAACAAAAGATGAAAATTCAAAGTGCTTCACTGCTACAAGTAAAAATCAATCTTAATTCATGCTATAGTGACAACCCTTCACCCTTGCATCAAATTGCAATACCAACTCTTTCTGAGCAACAAAATTTCAGTTCAAGCAATACTAGCTTTTAGATCCACTCCAACCATTAAATCAAGCAATGATTGTGGAGGAGTAAACCATGGGTTTGTTTCATAGAATTCCTAGAACCAACTTTTAAAGAAAATCAAAACAAATCGATATACCCAACCCCTACAAGTTTCTCTTCCAATGTACAAGAGATCCATAGCCAAAAACCCAATGCACCATGGCTGTAAATTATATTTCTGAGGAAGAATCCACTGTCAATATAAATAGTTCAACAACATAAATGAAGATAAATTATAAGACAATAAGAGTGATGGAAACTTGGTATAGTATTACTCTCACCAAAGGAATTTACACCTCAAAACAAGTGTTTACAGTAGTAAGAACAGTAGAATACAGTCATAATCCCTAAAGTACATATACTAACACAGAACAACAAATTACAAGAAGTAAATGGGTCACAAAACAAACCACACTCTTGAACATTTCTTCCAATGTACATGAGATCCATAGCCAAAAACCCAAAGCACCATGGTTGTAAATTATATTTTTGAGGAAGAATCCACTGTCAATATAAACAGTTCAATAACATAAATGAAGATAAATTATAAGACAATAAGAGTGATGGAAACTTGGTATAGTATTACTCTCACCAAAGGAATTTACACCTCAAAACAAGTTTTTACAGCAGTAAGAACAGCAAAATACAATCATTATCCCTAAAGTACATATACTAACACAGAACAGCAAATTATAAGAAGCAAATGGGTCACAAAACAAACCACACTACTAAACATTTGAGCGGCTAGGGGTACTCTCCCATAACAGTACCAAACTCTCCAATGTCTTGTCTTCCTATTTGCCCAAGATTAGAAGGTTAAGCATGTATATATATCTTTACAAGTAGACATATGAATAGGAAAAGCAATCAAATCAATAGGAAACATGTACACACTGCCATACCAATACTTGAGCCCCCAAAGTTGGTTCTAGGAACTTAAAAGTTGAGAAAATGACTAGAAAAACAATTAGGACAAACCAAAAGCTCAAAAAATTCACTAATTCTTCAAAATTGTAATATTGTATAGCTAGACTTGCAATTAAAGGGAACAAGTGTTTCAAAATCAGCATATCAATACAATCAATGTAGACATTCTCAATAGATAGTAGATAGACCAACACCTTTGAGTAGTGACCATAATAGGTCTTACCTTTAAAGCTTGGTGATGTCTAAAAAATGATTTGCCCAGCGGTTTTGAATGTCTTCAATTTCCTCATTAGAAAAGCATTCCTTAATGTCAAATGTCTGCAAATTCGAAGCCCATTAAAAAATAAACTGACAAAAGAATAAAACTAATTTGTGTAAAATATAATTACCTTTTCAAATGATTCAAAAACGCCTAAAGTAATGATTTTGTACATATGTTTCATCACATAGAATCCGCACTCTAGGCTATCTATAGGTTGTCTACGAATCTACAAATGAAGAAAGAATGACCATAATGAGAAAGGAGGAAAAGTTGTTCCAGAAAGTGTTTGGATTCAAGTTACTTACCTCTGGACAAACCCAGCTGACCTTCTTTAGCTGATGTGGGCGCTTACCCCCCAAGACTTGGTTAGTATCTAGAGCTCTACAATCAAATACATGCAAAAAATTATATTATGTAGTAATAAATATCACAAATCAAAGTTTTTCACAAACACACTTACGCTTCAATCATGGTCATGAAATCTTTCCTCGGTTTATGCCATAGTGAGCAAAACCAAGTGATGACATCCCTTAGAGGGGAGATAACCATCAATTGCCAATGGGTCCTACAAAATAAGGAATGGATTACATAAATTCATAATATTATATTAATTACAATATTTTTCTTACCCATGATGATATGGTGCTAGCAAACATTTGCCCTTGCATTCTAAGATCCTAGATCCGATGTAGGCCCTTATCTCATCTGTCTTGTTCCCTACATCTTGAATGTGTTGTGGGCATATGAATCCATACTTATCACTTCTTCTCTTTAGGATGCAGAGGCGATGAAGATATCTATGATATTGCAAATATATGAGTTTTAAGAGTTCAATGTTTAGATATCCATCTAGGAATAAAAATATACTTACATAATCCACAATTGGAGAATTGATATGTTCAACATATCCTTCATCATGAACTCCAACAAATCTTTCTTGGGAATATAAAATTCATAGTCTTTGTCATCATCCACAATCCCTTTACCCATAAAAATCCTTATAGGACTCATGATTTTCATTGTTGCTACACACAAACGTGTCATCGGATCCATTTGTGGTTGAGACTGGGGAATTGAAGCAAGTTCCTTGGATAACACAATTTCATAATTAAGTAGGCAATTAATGATTAATAAAAATTATATACTATATCAAATTTGAAATATGAGAAAAACACATGATAATAATAACATTTTTCATACCTTAGCTATAACCACTTGGACCAATCTTCTTGGCCACAAAATAAAATTTTTGAGGGCTTGCCCAACCATCTGAACCTCATCATTAGGGTATGGTACTAGTGCATTCTCAACCTCAACTCGTTCAATCGACACCCTCACTTGATCTTCTTTGATTTGCTGGTGGTGGATGGTTGGACCCAACTTGTATATTTTCCCATAAGCAACTAAATGCCTATGAGGATCCTCTAAATATAACTCACATGCTTCTCCAGTATCTTGGCTTGGAGGATCCTCTATTACTAGACCAGGAACACAACTCCCTTTTGTGCTATCAACTACAGGAGAATCGTTCCTCTCGTTAGGTGTGTGTCGTGAAGGCATTGCCTGGGTGGCCAAAATAGACAACACTTCCTCCCTTATAGCTACCATCTGTGTTGCCACTTGTGCTGCCACCTGTCTCGACACTATATCTTCCATCTCCTCCCTTGAAACCATTCCTGAGCGATGGTGTGAAGGTGGTCCAAAGTAATCCCTAATGCCCACTCCTCTTCCAACTCCCCTCACACGGCCACCGTGCTCTTCTTTCCCTATAGCAATGGCCAAAATGTCCTTCCTTCCAACGGGAGTAAAGGTTCCCTGGGTGTACTGCTCTTGAAGAGAATCCTATAAAGCAAAACAACAAACATACTTAGCACTTGAATTGTTAAAGCAATACATTTGATTAATCCTAAATTACTTACAATCTTTTCTACAACTAAGCGGGCCTCCTCAGAGACATACTCTCCTTCCTTTGTCATATGAGCTAACTTCCATTTCTCATGGCGAGTGGGTGGAGATGGGGGAGAAATAATGACAGATGGGTCAGCTTGAGCGGCTTCTTCTCGCTGCTTCAACTTCTTTTCCATAATCTTTTCCTCAAGCATGTCATAACCCCCACGAGACAATGTGTGGGGGTACAAATTTTTTGCTTGTATCTCTTTAGCTTTCTCTCTTTTCTCCTGTTAACAATAAAGGTAAGTTCAAGTAAAAAAATGAATAAAAAATAAAGTAATTTCATTTCCATATTCTTTTTTACTAACCACAAATGTAGGATTCGTTCATTTTTTGTAAAAAGCATGCCACATCTCTTCATCAAGAAATTGATACTCCAAGCAAGGATTTTCGTCCTTCAAATGTCCAAAAATGTATCTAGAGGTGAGGCTAGTCTTGAAAGCCTTCCAACGCTCCCCTGCATATTGTATCAATTTCGTCCTCAACTTATCATTGAGAGGAACATTGTAGGTGAGCTACAATACCCAGACATATAATGAAGTTAGTGATGTAGATAAAATTAATAGTTAGAAAGATAATTAAGTATATAGTGATATACCATGATACTTTTCCAAATCTGATCCTTCACAATATCAGGGATCTCTTCCCATTTGTCGACCAAGATGCTTGCCTTACTTCGTCCCATAAGAGCAACAAAACTCTTAAATCTCTTCCTATTGGGCCCTCTTGGATTCCAACTATGATCAAACTGAATATTTATCCTCTGTTCAGTACCATGACCAAGGGTCAGCTCTTTCAAGCGTGTGCCACGTCTACCTCTTTTACGGGTAGATTGACTATCTTGCCTGCTTTGAGTATCATTACCAGTGGGATTCTCCATGTGCCTATTTAGACAATAAGATAATTAAACTATAACATAAGATAAGTAACAAACATAATTCAATGTATGAAATAAAATCAATTAAAGATAATTAACTATGAAATAAGATAAATTAAATATCATTAAACTATAAAATAAGATGAGTAACAAACATAATTAAATCTATGAAAGAAGATAAATTAAATATCATTAAACTATGACATAAGTACAAGACCTTGAAAAATGATATTTAGTATCTCAATCTTCTTTCATGTTCGGATATTCTCCCATATTCCTTCATCATGATCATCTCTCGCAGCAAATATATCATCTACTTCATCTTCTTCATTCAATTCAGGTAGCTTCGATGAGAAAGAAAGAGTTTCACAAATATCAAAACTAGAGTCATCATTCTGATCATTAGCAATGACCCTTTTCCCTTGTAGAACCACGGACCACCTTTTATCAGTCGGATCAGTGACATAAAACACTTGTTTTGCTTGTTGTGCCATGATAAAGGGTTCTTCCTTATAACCTATCCTATTAAGATCTACCAATTTAAATCCTAACTCATCTGTTTGAACACCATTATTACTATCAACCCACTTACATTTAAAAACAGGAACTTTAAATTTAATGTAGTCAACCTCCCAAATGTCTTCAATAACCCCAAAATAAGATATGGTTGCCAATATAGGGTTTTTATCTTTTGAACTAGAAAAATGCATTGATTCAGCTACTACCATGACCCCACTATTTTGCATAGTGCTCTTGTCATCTTGGGCCTTTGTATAGAAGGAATACCCATTAATGTCATATCCACTCCAGCATATGATCTCAAATTGAGGCCCATCGGCTAACCATCTTATCGTATCAGAAACGTTATCTTCCTTCATAACTTGTTCATTGAACCATGATCTGAAAGTCCTGTTGTGCTCATTTACCAACCATTTATCACTCTTCCGAGGGTTTCTTGCCCTTATAATGCTTTTATGTGCAGCTAAGTAAGGCTGAACTTCATCAGTGTTATTCAAGATATATAGGTGTGCTTGTAGCACTTCTTCACGACCCATGCTCTTTACTCTTACCCCACGTGTACCCTTACCTGAACCTTTCCCCTCGTGGCGAGACTTAGGAAGTCCCATGGCTTCTACTTCAGACAAGTACTCAGTACAAAACTCAATAGCTTCTTCCGCAACATATCTTTCAACAATAGATGCTTCAGGCCGATATGGATTCTTCACATACCCTTTTATGATTTTCATATAACGCTCAAATGGGTACATCCACCGTAAATAAACAGGGCCACATAGCCTTATCTCTCTCACTAAATGAACAATTAAATGTACCATGATGTCAAAAAATGAAGGCGGGAAATACATCTCAAGTTGGCATAAGATAATAACAGCATCATTCTCCAATTCATCCAATTTATGTGGGTCAATGACTTTGTTACATATGGCATTGAAGAAGAAGCATAGTTTGGTTATAGCATGCCTAAGTTTTTTTGGCAATATGTCCCGAATTGCCACTGGTAATAGTTGTTGCATCAAGATGTGGCAATCATGAGACTTTAAGCCTATTAATTTCATATCTTTCATTGAAACAAGTTTTTTAATATTTGAAGAAAACCCTTGGGGCACCTTTACACCATGTAAACACTCACAAAAACTTTTTTTCTCATTTTTTGACAATGTATGACAAGCAGGGGGCAAATAATTCCTCTTACCTACTTCTTGTGGGGCTAACTCTAATCGTATTCCCATTTCAACCAAGTCTCGCCTTGCATTCGTACTATCCTTAGTCTTGCCCTGTATGTTGAGAAGCGTTCCAATAATACTATCACACACATTTTTCTCCACATGCATCACATCAATACTATGCCTCACCTCAAGACTCCGCCAATATGGAAGATCAAAAAAGATAGACCTCTTTTTCCATAAATTTTTCTTAGTTGCAAGCTTTTGGGTCTTACCAAAGATAACATTAATGTCTTTCACCCGTTGATAAACTTGCTCTGCGGTTAATGCCTCTGGAGCAATTTCAATCTCTTGCATACCATTGAAAGCTTTTTTCAATCTACGATATGGATGGTTTCGTCTGAGAAATCTCCGGTGACCAAGGTAGATTGTCTTCCTTCCAAATGGTAGTTGTTTGTAGCATGTGCCTTCTTCACATATAGGGCATGCCGTATGCCCCTTAACACTATATCCTGACAAATTTCCATATGCTGGAAAGTCATTTATCGTGCAGAAGATCATGGCACGCATCCTAAAAGACTCCTTCTGATATGCATCAAATACATCCACACCTTCCTCCCACAACATTTTCAAGTCTTCAATCAAAGGTCCCAAGTAAACATCTATGTCATTTCCCGGCTGCTTTGGCCCAGAAATCATCGAAGACAACATGATGTACTTGCGTTTCATGCACAGTGAAGGAGGTAGGTTGTAAATCACCAATAAAACAGGCCATGAACTATATTGACTACTAAGGTTACCAAATGGGTTCATTCCATCTGTACAAAGCCCAAGCCTAAGGTTTCTTGGCTCATTGCCAAACTCAGGAAACAATTGATCAATTGTCTTCCATTGAGGAGAATCAGCTGGATGTCGAAGATTTCCATCATGTATCCTCTCGTCTATATGCCATCTCAAGTTCTTTGCATCCTTTGCATTAGCAAACAAGCGCTTGAATCTTGGTATTATTGGAAGATACCATAACACCTTTGCAGGGGGCCCCTTTGTGGCTACATCACAATTAGCATCACCATTTTCCTTTACTTTGTAGCGTGATGTGCCACATTTCGGACAAACTTGCAGCATTTCATACTTATTTCTATATAATATGCAGTCATTAGGGCAAGCATGAATTTTTTTATACTCCATACCCATTGGACACAAGATTTTCTTTGCCTCGTAGTTACGATCCGGCAGTTCATTATCTTCTGGAAGCATGTTTTTCAACAACTCAAGCAACTCTGTAAAACTCTTATCACTCCACCCATTTCTCGCTTTCAAGTTGACCAATCTTAACACTGCTGACAACCGTGTAAAAGTAGTGCACCCTGGGTACAAAGGCTTCTCTGCATCATTGCACAAGCGATCATATACATGTGCTCGCTCAAAGGCCTCTACTCCAACATCACGAATCATGTCTTCTAGTCGATCTTCCATATCCACATCAACTTCTGCCTGTTGTGATACACTTGGCATTTCTAATTCACCATGCCATATCCATTCTGTATACCTCTTGTTGAACCCATCACAAAGTATATGCTCTCTTATATCCGTAATGCTTAGTCGCCTCTCATTCAGACACTTTACACATGGACAATAAAATGTTCCATTATTATCAGGAACATTCCTTTTAGCAAATTCCAAAAACTCCTCCACCCCAGTCTCATATTCATTACTTGTCCGTCTAGCATTCATCCAACTACGATCCATGACTACCTAAAGGAGATTAGAGTTAACAAGTTATCTTCAATTATAGCACAAAATCAAGATGCATAGATCGAAACCATGATGATGAAACTGCACTCTTCTAATCTCTTAAACTTAAGCTAACTCAAGCAATTCTCTAAAATAAGATGTGTGTCCCCTCCCACCTTGTATGTGTGTCCACCACTTATGACAATCTTATACTTACATTAAGTAGGGAATGAAACTTTAATATAATATGTTGATTAAGAAAATCAATGAGGCATTTAAGAATTACATGCACATCAACATATTTCAGTATTTACACCACATCTACAATGATCAAAATATCCCCAACACTAACAAAAAATTCCCAGTATAATTCCAGCCACCAATAATATATTAATGTTACTTGAATAGAGTCTAGTGATGTTTCATAAATAAAATAAGGTAATTAGACACCTTACCTCTAGTACCTTGAGGGAAAGCAACACCTTTAACCTTTTAGATATATCAACTGTAGCAGTTTGTTTAGTGCCTTGGTACTAGACTCTTTTGTCTATGCTAAACACTCAATCTCCTTCACCTACAATGAAATTGATTTAGATGCATAGGAAAGATTACAAAATGCATTATTCATAGATGCCAATTTTATTTTTTAAAAAAATATATGCCAATTTTATTACTACCTGTTAATTCACACTCACTAATTACACATTCAGTTAGTCAAATATATTTTTTTTAATATGTGACTCCAATAAGCTTGACCATATTTAGAGCATGTTATACTTATGGATCTGTCATTCAAACATGAGTTCATCATTTGATTAGACTTTAAGTGAAGAAAATATGAGTTAGACTTGCATAGTCAAAAAAAAAAATGCAAGGCTAAATACTTTGTGTGTGTTGCATGCGCTCATAAAAATTGGATTGAAATAAAAATAAAATTATAAAAAGATGATTTTGTAAATAAAAGATGTCTTTTGAGTTTTAAAATGAAAAAATCATTAAAAAAACAATTGCAGTTATATCATGATAATCAAAATATAAAGAGATAAGCCAAATATTCTACCAAAAAAAAAAATAGAGAGAGACAATCAAAAGTCTTTATTCTTTGTACGGTTAGTGAATTTGTGACTCATGACTTATGAGTGAGACTTTCTTTTGTGACCCTATTGTTTTGAGCTACTAAAGTTAAAAGGTAATGAGGCAATTGAGTTGGTTGTGGAGGGGGGTCTTACATATATATACACACGTCAAATGTTGGTCTTATGTGTTGCATCAATCTTTTTTTCACTTTGGAATTTTGATCTTTTGTAGTAGTGCTGAGTGATAGAAATAGATAGAAGTGTATGCGGCAGTTCATTAGTTTATGCTTATTTCAACCTTTTCTTTTATTTCTTTCTTACGACATGACACACACACACACATGTATATATAGTAAATTGTTTACTGCAGAGGATCTAAATTCATAGTTTTTAACTAGTATAGTTATATAGGTTTTTTTAAGGTATAGTTAATATGTCTTCCCATGTTTTGATAACCAATAAAAGATTCCTAAAGTACTAAATATCTTTGACCAATCAGTCATTGTTATTAGTAAACGTACACTCCCCCTTAATCCGACAACTTGAGAAAAATTGTTAAAATGTATACTGATAAAGTTTTGTGAATGAGCTGTTAATCTTTTACTAATATGTTATGTATATTATTTACACTATAAAATCTTTAGACATGATTTGACCTTTGAATTGTGTAAACAAACATGCCCTAGTTGAAGAGGAAGAAAGAAGGCAGTTATTAAAAGGAAAAGAGCAATTAGAGGGAAGTAGAGACAAGCATACGTGGCATACATAAACTTGGGTTGCTACTATATTGTGGGTTTGCCTTTAGGAATTTTGATGGGCTGGGTCTTCCATCTGGGGGTGATGGTACGCCTTTGACTCCCAGTTTGTGTTTTAAAACTGAGTACGAATTTGCTTGCAACATGTGAACAATTTGAGACACATGAGAATGAAATATATTTATGTTCTAATTTATATTTTTCAAAAATGATGTGATGTGGGGGATCTAAAGTCAACAAAGCTAAAAAAGAAATTGAGTAGACAAAGGACTTAATAAATAGGTTAGGTGCTAGAGCAAATTCTGGACGTGCTTTATTTGCTGAGATGGTAGTTGAGATCTTTTAATGGTCCAAAGTGCTTTTATTTATTAAGGGACATGCTGCTTCTTTTTCTTTTTCCTTTTTTAATGTGAATAAGTGAAAGATACTTCTTTAATTTGGTTTTATTAGCAGTTATGCAATTATCACCTTTAATAAAATATATGTGTCTGTTCTTAATCTTCAAGGGTTGTTTCCATTAATATATTATATACTCCCATTGTCCTACATTATAAGGTAACATGAAGGATTTTTGGGTAACATATAGTGATTTATCATTTTTATCTCTCATTTACTATATTATTAATATTGTAATTTATGCTATATTTAATAAAAGCAATGTAATTAAATGAGATAAAATTGAAAATTTTAGTTTTTTAACAAGTTTTAGGATGTAATAAATATTATTTAATATACATTAAATCTTTTATATTATTTTCAAATATGGGATGGAGGGAGTATGGCGGAAAAGAATGGATATAATAAGTGGAAACAAGAAAGGGTGAGATCCAAGAGTGGTGGAGTCATATGAAATCATAAAGGTGTCATTATTTCTTTAACAAAGAGATAAAAAGACCTCACAAGTAAAAAATATAGTGGTGTACAAGTTGGATTTACATATCCTATTTAAAAGTGTTCCAGCGTACCATCCACTCCCATCCTCATTACCTAATGATTTCAACTTTTTCATGAAACAGTAAACAAGACATCTTCTACTAATTATAATAACATGAACTCTCGGCTTAAATTATTCATCACGCATGACTCTTATTATATCATTTATAATTTAACCTTTTTTAGACAAAAAGAATATATATCTTGACCCCACCCAATCAATTATTCTTATAATACAAGTGCAACATAATTTGCAATATATAAATATGTATAAAATATACTATATATGAAGAGAACAAATAATTTAGTAAATAATTCAATCGAACACTAAGACCACCTCTACATGACACCGATGTGAAACGTTGCAGACTTGGGCTTGGTACGAAGAGAAGATACAGTTGGCTCGTAAGGTAAGATTCTTGACGCCATGATTGCACCTTTTAGGCTTCGACTTTTATATGTATATACATATATATATTTGGAAGCTCAATTACTAAGGACCTCACTAGCCCTAACCTAACCACGTTCGTTTGAGAACCTAATACCAAAAGGGATTGTGGGGTTGAGGGTTGAGAAGGAGCAAAGGCTAGAGGGGACAGCATTTCTTTTTCAAAGACTAGACACATTATTAGAAAGAGATGGGGGCCCAAAGAAACTGAATTATTGGAGGCAGAGAAACAAAGAAAAGAGCTGTTGGAAGCTTTTCCCAAAGTGCCCTATTTTTATAGTATGACGCAGCTATTTTCTTTTTCATTGACCCTTTATGTTTGTCATTCAACAATCTCCATCTTCTCACTAGCTAGCTACAAGTAATTTGCACTCTTACATCAAATATATATAAAAATATATTATATGGGCATGGTTGAATGGACACCCACGTGACATTGTCTGGGTTTGTCTTGTAGTAAAAGTAGAATATGATGCATCGAAGTGAATCCTAATCCTAATCCTAATATGTAAGCATATAGTTTAGGAACTTGGAATTTGGCTTCGAGGATAAGGTGAGATAGCATGATTGTCTTATACTAAAAAAGAAAGAGTCTATAAAAATTATCAATCATATGAAGTATACCATAATTTTTTTTTTCTTTTCCAATTAACAAAGACAAATCTAGAGCAAAAATAATCACGGTATTTAACTACTAGTCCCTTCCAACCTAAAAGTTTTAGTTTTGAGTTTTCTTCAACAAGACAGTGACAATTATCCAAGTGTTGTCATTTAATTATGGAGGTGGTAGGAATTCCCTACAAAATCAACTATTTAAAGTTTGACTTGATCATCTATTTCAACCACTGGTAAGGCTAGGGTGAAAAGTAAACCACATTAAAAATTAATGTTTACGAACCAAATACTTACTTGCAAAGAAGCCATCTATTTTTGCCTTGTCTCCTCCATTGACTTCATGTTCGCCTCATATTCAATCCATTTTGTTTCGTTTTGTTTCAGTTGTTCCCTCAATGTGGTATTTTCCTCTTCCTTTTGCTCAAGAGTTGACTCCACCTTAAGAACCCGCTATCAGAGTTATGCTAAAGCTGAAGGAAAATTTTGAGCCTGCTCTTTGGATACTTCCTGCAAAGTCAGAGTAAAATCTTTATCTCTTGAGCAACATAGCACTTCCACAGAATCATGGGACAATATACATTACATCCATTTAGAAAAATTCTTTCCAAAGGCCTGTGCATTCCATATATTGTAGTTGACAAGCAAAAACTAGTAGCAATAGAAAATTTGTGATCTCAGTCTTTCCACACAAACATACAACATAGTTATTAATTTCTCTGGCAAGTTTGTAGTGGAAAAGGAACTTATATATAAACTATATGCAGTATTCTAATAATATATTTGAACAGAACGTGGAGAAGAAGACAAAGCAAAAATAAAGTGGAAGTGTATTCATTAATTAAGCACAGGATAATTGACATACTATCTTAATTTCTTTCCTTTAGCCATTATATTCCTTCCTACAAATTCCTTGAGGACTATAAATATGTCACATTTAACAGACATTTTAACTAGAGTTTCAGCTAAGAAAAGGTTTTAACTTGAGATAATAGTATCTAGGAAACTATAAGCCCAATCCATTAGTACTTGCTCCCGAGAATCCTGAAGGAAACACCCGTTAGTAAACTAGATATGATTCTTTTTTGAATGAGAAACTTAATAAAATAATTCTTTCAAACCACAATATTCTTTCAGACAGAATTCTTTCGAACCCCATGAAAACGACGCACTAGCTACATGCTTTGACAAAAAGTATCTAGTTCCAGCTTTGACTTTCTTCTTTCCCTTAAAATCTGTAGAAATTATTCAACTTCATCTTCAAACGCAAATCACAGTAAAATTAAAGAACTTGAGAATGACGCATACTAAATATTCTGACAGGATGGGTCAAAGAGATCAAGGCTCCGATTTCACGGTCAGCGAAGCTACCATAGATGACATCCAGAAGGCTTTTGCAGAAAACAAGCTCACCTCAACTCTGCTGGTTGATTTCTACTTGGAGAGGATCAGCTGGTTTAATCCTATACTTCGCAGCGTACTGGAAGTGAATTTGAATGCCAGAGTTTAAGCAGAGGAGGTCGATAGGTGGAGGAGGGATTGGGTGGGTGAGTCCTCATGGGGACTACTCTATGGGGTATCGATGCTGCTCAAGGAGTCAAGGACAACATTGCCACCACAAGCTTAACAACACCACTGGGTCGTACGCCTTGGTCAGATCAAAGGTGACGAGGAAGAAGACCAAGCACTGTTCTCATTGTGTGGTCACAATAATCTCAAAACCCCAAGACGTAACCCAGGGCGAGGAAGAAATAACAGCAAATGAAGTAAACAAGTCATGGGTTGTGTGCGGCTGTGCAAGAGGAAAAGGAAAAGACGACTCACAATGAGAGAGACTGACGATGATTGTGCAGAAGGAGTAGATTGTGTTTTGAGAGCTAGAGATTTTCCAGAATGCGGGAGAGGTAGGGTTATGTTGAAAATGAAGCAAAATGGCGGGGAAGTAAAAAAGGTAATTTTTTCATACGCGGGGAAATTCTTTACATAAGAAGGTTTTCCTATCAGATCTAAAAGAGTGAAAAAAATATTTTTTATTTATATTGTTTTATCTTTTAGATCGGTGTGTTTTTTCTACTTATCTAGAAAGTATTTTATACATCGGTTATTTTTATAACCGATCTAGAAAGTCCCACATTTCACAGTTTATTTACAAAAATGCCACCGGTTCCATTTTTTAGATCTTTTATTTTTTACCCGATCTAAAATGTAGATGTTAAAAGCTTTTTTTGTACTAGTGATTGAATTGTCATCCTATGGCCTAGAGACTCAGATGACTATGGATTAGGGTTCACCTTCTCTAAATAGCCTCCCATTTTGGTGGTTCATGGGAAAGAGAACCATGGTCCAACTTTTAGTACAGTAGCCTTTGGCCAAGTCATAACTATTGGGAGAAGAGCTTAGTGGTGACTTCGGAATCCACTATCACAAGTCATTGAAAGGAGGATATTGGTTGAGGTTACCTTATTATGATAACTAGCTTATGATTCTAGTTGTGTATTGATGGGAACTGTATCTGCATATCATGTACATTGCATTCATTTGAGCATTGCACTTGAATATTGTTTTGGAAACATGTTTCACATATGCATATTGTAAAATCCCTGGTTACTAGGACCTATGTCTCACGTAGTAGGTAATAATTCCAGGTTAAGGATCCAGTACTACCAAGGAAAAGGCCAAGGATGTAGCAACCCTCAGTATACTATTCTAGACTTAGTTGTGAGCTAATGGGAAGTATAATTGATGATGTGTGCAGAACCAGAGGAATCAGAGTGGAGGAAGAGCAAGTAGGAGGTAAAAACACTTAACGTCGTGGCTTGAAACAGGGGAGCTACAGGAACAAGCTGAAACTTGGAAAATTTTTTAGTGTAAGGGTCTTACATTAAGGTGAACTTATCGCCTGCCACGGCGCCAAATACTGGATTTTTATAAATCAAAAGCATTTCAGTTGGACGAGACAAAGAGAATCGGAGGGAGAAATAGAGAGCTACACTAGGGTTCGAGATTTTCGACCTTTAAGAGTGATTTTCAGACTCTATGAGTTTGATTACAAATTGGTAAGTGATCCCTAACCTCTTCTCCTCTCTTTTCTCTTTGATTTTAGGGTTGGAATCCTAGTTTATGCATAGGGTTTCCAGTTTTATCGATTTCCATTGATTAAAATGCTTATATTGTAAAAGTATTGTGTAGTGTTAGGAAGGTTTGGGTATGAGTTTTGGTGTGATTGTGATGAGTTGAGTGGAATCTTAGGTTAAAATTTGGGAAGAGAAGTGGAAATCTAAATTTGTATGTGTTGATGTGTGTTTGAATGATTGTTTAAGATTTATTGGTATATGTTTAGGTTGTTGGAACCTTGGGTCAAGCTTAAGCAATGGAATTATGAGTTTTGGAATGATTGTGTATTGGATTAACTAAAGGTATTGTGTAAGTGTAATGTTTTAATTAGATAATCGGAGGTGATTTGGCTCGTGTTCGGTGTTAAGACAGTGGGTTAAGTTCCTGTGTGTCGTGTCGGCAACTTAAAGTAACTGGGTGTTTGTGTTTATATGTTATTTGATGATTGTATTTATACGTGTATATATATACATATGTTCATGTTCATACGACGATATTGTTATGTGTGTATGTGTATGGTTTTTCTATATATCATGGTATGCACACGGCTAGATGTAGTATGGATTTAGATTCCCCGGCATTAATATATGATGATGATAAACATGGCATTATATGTAATCTCATAGCATGTTGGCATGACATTGATAGATATGATGATGATTTCATAGCAACAATTACATGATGACATGGCATGAGTATCATCACCACATGAGCATTGTGAGAAATGGCGGATCAGGTGGTGATGGTGAGATATGATATGATATGATGATATATATGATATGGTGATAGGATGAGATCCCTGCCGCTAAATCCTCTCCCATGGCTCAGAGAGCCAAGCGGCAGTGAAATGCATCTTCGCTAAATCACCACCAATTCGCAGTGGTCAAAGAGAAGGAAAACCACGGTCCAAGAATTAGTGTGACCTTTTGCCAGGTGCATTAGTGTGAGGTGAGTTTGGTGATGTCTCAAAATCAGTTTTCACCCGCTATTAGAAGGGAATCACCTATCGAAAATGTTCTATTATCACGCTAGTCCGTGGTTCTAGCCGTGTATGAGGGAGATATGCATATCATGACATTTTGCATTACATTGCACCATATGCATACTCATATGGATAGATGATATAGGTTGCCTATGGTTGTTCCCAATTACTGAGACTTTGTCTCACACCCTCTTTGACTAACATTTTAGGTGAGGACTCTAGTAATAGTTTGGAGAAGACCAAGGAATCGTAGATTTCTCCACTTGGGAATATCATTTGTAACTGGTAGTTTTACCTTTCAATTTATATAATGATTGTCCCAAATAAGTGTGTGTGTGTGTGTGTGTGTGTGTGTATGTATGGTCGGGTTATCTTAAGAGTAAGATTGTGTATGTTATGTAATGACATAGATGAATGTTATAATATTAATGATCATGAATGATATGTGACGGTTGTATAGTGATAATGATGATGATATTGACGTCGTATGGTTGGAGTATGTGTCTATGGGCCGGATTGGTCATGTGTGTGAGCTCAAAGTGGTTTTGGGCCTTGTATGTGTGTTCTGGGCATGTAGCCTATTGTGTGGATTTGGGGTTCAAGGGGTCAAATCTTAGCGGAGTCATTTCTCTGGGGTAAAATCTCTTTGGACAAGTTGGTTGAGCCAAATAGGATTTGTGTGAATGGTCCTTAAGTGCAAAATTGCCTTTGGTGGCAAATGGAGGTTGTTAGTTGCGAGTTTTGGCTAAAAAATAACCAAATCGGTCACGGGTGTCCGAAATCTCTATATGGAGATGGATTGAGATGAAACTAGTATCTATAGTTAGATTGAGATAAGATTGACTTGTAGAAGTTGGAATTAAGTCAATCGGAGGTTGGAGCACGAAGTTGTACTTGTCATAACTTGGTCATGAAAATCAACAAATTGCTGATATTGTATCAAAAAGGGTGTGCCGCAATGCTAGAAACTTGGCCGCGGTGTCAAGAGCTATTGTCTCCTTAAGGCCATGGTGTTACTGTAGTTGGCCGCAGCCCCAACCCTGTTGTGGTGTTGTTTCAAGTTTTTCTTGCTATTTGAGGTTTTTAGGAGTCAATGTGGGATGTTTGGAAGTAGATTATTATGAAGCTTAGCTCTTTGGATGATCGAGAGTGTACTCATGGGTGTTAGAGATGTGTCCCCCTCTTTTGTTGTTCTTTTTGTTGTTTCCTTCAGTAAAGTGCCAATTATAGTATTTGTGCAATACTAAGTGTAACATGTTATGTGCTCATGTGTTCTATGAGACGGAATAATGAGTGATCCATCCAAACTTCGTTATACTTCATGGACTGTCGTTTATGATGGATTTAGGCCCGTATTAGTATATGTGTCTTTTTCTTTGATAATAACTTCTGGTATTTGATCATGACTTTGGGCTACGACTAATCCATATCGAGCCGATCGGGGCCCATTCGGGGGGAGCTCTCCCAAAAATGTTTTCTGTATTCACACGGTCTTGAATCTGAGACATTGTGCTTAAACAACCCTAACCTTTTCACTAGGATCAACACCTATTGGTTAACATATATGTTTTTAGTATATAGTAAATGTATCCTAGATGTGATTGATGGTGTTTGATTCTTGTTGCCTTGGTGTTTTGGACCGGGAACTTGTGGTTCCATTTCCCTCTTGATGTGTTTGGTTGGATTATGAGTTTAGTTAGGTTAATGGGTCATTGTTGTACAAATTGGGTATGTAACCCATTGGTGTGAATGTGGGGTTCAAGGGGGTAAAAACCTAGAGGAATGATTCCTCTAAGGTGGTAACTTCTTGATCATGTCCCTTGGGCTAATTGTGACTTGTTATGAATGATTTTGTAGAGGAATGGTTGGTGGTTTGAGTTTAAAGTGGTTTTATGACTTGTTTGAGTTCATAAATGACTATTTTAGTCGAGGACGTCCAAAATCTCTATATGGAGGTATTTTAAGTCGTGGTTGGTGTCTGAATTTAGCTAAGGAGTATAGTGACTTGTAAGTTTTAGAATTGGGTGAATTGGAGTTTGGAAGTTGGTTGATTGCATCAGAAAATTGTTGATGCATTTGCTGTCATTGGCATTGCGGCGCTATATCTATGGTTGTGGCTCTGTGTGCTCTGGGTTCCCTCTACCTTTTAGCCCATATTCATCTCATGCCATGGGGTGAGATGGCTTTGCCACGGCGCCGCTTTGTTATATCTATCTTCTCTTTATGTTCCCTGCATGTTTGTGTCTCATTTGGGTTGTAGAATTTTAGGATGTTACACAAATTTCTTAATTTGTTTAAGGACTAGTTATCATAATAAACACTGAATTAATCTATCCTTCACAAATAAAAATACTATTAATTAATTACTGTTTTTTCCTGCATCCTTTGCTTCATTGATACTCAGAGTCACCCCTCCTTTACATCCTTAGGTGTGTTATTGGAGGAAAATACCAATACTAGATTTTTCTAGCTAGGTTCACCTTCTAAGTAGGAGCATCATTATCTAAGCTTCTCGCCGATTTAAGCACCTCAGTTCATATGTCCACAAAATACATAGGTAAGGAAACAATTGATGTCCTTGCTTAACATCCCTTCTAATTAAATTCTATTTCAACTTCATTCCTTCCTGAGTAATTTATATTGAGCTTCATAGAAGTTACACTACCCACTATTATTTCAACTAGTCTAATTATAAAAGCCCAGATTTTTCTCTCTCTCTCTCTCTCTCCCCCCTCCCTCTCTCTCTCTCTCTCTCTAATTATAGAAGCCCAGAATTCTCTCTCTCTATATATATAGTCTTTTTATAGCGTAGCTAGAAACAAGAGAATACCAAATACCAAATAGCCAAAACAAAAACTACAATGTGTGAACGTACAATAAAATATCAATAAAAATATAAAACAACATGAAAATGAAAAAAAACGCCATCAAAATTTATTCTTCTTCATTACCTTTTTTTCTCAGGAGATCTAAGTGTTCTTTAATAGAGAATCCACCTTTCTGCTGTTTTCCTCTTTTGGAATTCAAAGTAGAAGACAATCTAGTTATGCAGAGAAAACTAAGGAAATTCCCAAACTTTATAAGAGCACAGTTCCTGTTAAACAAAAGTATACGGAAATATTAGAATGTATTCTTACCAATTTATTATTATATATTATAGATATAATTAAGAAAAAAATATGTTCATTCAAACTTTTGTATTAAGTCAATGAGTTTGATCTACTCATATTATTATGATTTTTTCTTTAATTTAAAATTTGCATTTATAACTAATTACTTTTATTATCAATAGTTTCACTACCTAATATTTAAAAACAATAATTTCACTCTTGAATATTCATATGAGAATATAGTTAGCAACTCATGTAACACATAATAAGGATACATTTAAAAAAAATATAACATGAATAATCACTTACAACATCATAATATTTTTATGAATTACTAAGAATTATATTTCAAAGAAAAACAAGTTTATCGAATAATACATAAACATGCTTTTCTTTATTGCCACCAGAAGAATACATAAACATGTATGAATGTCATTTTTGGAAAAAATTTTCTATTTATAGTGCTACAAATACTATTTTATTCATATCATTTCAAGGTAATTTGAAATAGAAAAAAGTATGAGAAAATAAGAAAAAGAGTAAGTAAGGAAAGAGAAAATTGTAAGAAAATTATATATGCGTAATGTGTAACTTTAAGATGTTCAAATTAAAATATCAAATAAAAAATTGTATGTATAAATTCAACAAATTGGATGCATGAGTAATGGGTTCAAATTTATAAAATATATGGGGCCATAACTTTTAATTTATCATTATAAACATATACATTAAAACATTTGAGTGAGGGCGTCTGTCCTTACTCAAATGCATATAGGTTCGTCAATGGGTGATATATTACTCCCTCTTATCCTTAATATAAGATCATTTTAATCAAATCACGTGAATTAAGAAGGGGAGTTAAAACTAATTAACTACCTCGATTTCTCCAAAAATCTCAACATTTTTTCCAAAGTACCCTTATTTAATCTCTCTCTTTTTTCTCTTTGGATACATTAAATAGGGGCGTTTTTTGGAAATGTATAATAAATACCACCTCGTATATTGTAAAGGGTCTTATATTTAGGATCAAGTCAAAAGGTCCTATATATAGGACCGGAGGGAGTAGCTTTTATTAGCAATTTCCCTAAAAATAAGTAGTTAGTTTTATTTTAAATAAAATCCAGATTTTCTCTTTTGTTTTCTGAGGTCAAATCTTCTTGAAACTTTTGTAATAAATGTAGCACTATAAACATAATTAGAATGCATATGCTTACCTTTTCATATATGGATGCACGAAGCTAATAATGGAAATAAAAGTGGAAGGAATTATTTTATGGAAACTCGAGCCATACACAACAAATCCAAAACAAGCCCTACAAAAATGAAAAGAGATAGAATAAAATTTAGTTTTAGAGGTTGAATTCATTCTCAAAATTTTATAAAATAATGAATTTAATTAAAAATATTGTAAAACTACTCATAATTATATATATATATATTTTTTCAAATCCAATAATAATATTTTAAAATCTAATAATAATTTGACCTTTAAGAATAAGTATGAATCAATGTTATAAAAATTACATTGAATGGTTCAATCGATTGATCAGGAACCGGCCATAAAGCAGAAGAAGCACAAAATTGGTAGTTAAAAGAACCGGTCAACAAAATTGGTAAATCATATGAAAACCGGACGGGTTTCATAAAAGCTAATTTTATGAAAGAAAAGTAGAAAAGAAAAGAAAGATAACTTAAATAAACCTTGTTAGCCCAAGAAATTTAACTTATTAGCCCAATACGTTGTATTATTTAGGACCTAATCCATTGGACTCAAGTTAAAATTCTCGCCCCACATTGGTTTTTTAATAATGCTTCCTCTCCTATTTACATCATTATACCAATGTGGGCCTCTATTATTACACCCTCCATATTTCCACTTCCTTTCAGTGAACTAGTTGTTTTTTCTAATTTTCTTTAATCTTTTGCCCATTATTTTTTTTTATTTTTTAATCTTTTTTTCATTATGTAAAAATATATTCTTAATTTTTGTAATACCTATTATTTATCTATATTTTAATTTTAATCTTATATGTGATAATTAATGTAAAAATATATCCTTAATTTTTAATTTAATTTAGTTTTAATATAGTTTTTAAAAATGTTTGATATCATATCTATCGCCTCTATTTTTTTAATTTTCTTTTTTTTTTAAATTTCTCCCTTTTCTTTTTTATTTCTTCAATTTTTTTATTGATGTGATAAGATCATTTTAATCTTTGTAATACATATTATTTATCTATATTATAATTTCAAATTTAATTCTTTTTTTAAGAGAATACAATTTCTTGCCAGTTAAACCAAGTGTTCAGTGGTTCAAACATAATCCTTTTAATTTAAATTTAATATAACCCTTAAAAGCATTTGATAAAAAAAGCTATGTCTTTCCCTCCACTAGCTTTTTTTTTTCCTTTAATCTTTGCTTTTTTTTTTCAGTTGTCTTTTGAATATATATTATTTAAAATATATAAATTTAATTATGACTAGTTTTACCATAATCCAATTTCAATTAGACCATAAAATTTCAACTAGTACATCGCCAGCCCGACCAATCTATTTTTCTTAACATTGGTATGAATTGTAAAAGTTTTTAATCTAAATATTTTACATTTATGTAATTTTTCCATTCATAGAAGCATGGAGCCAGAAAGTAAAAGTGCAAGGTGCCGGTATACATGCATGAGATAAATTAGCAATATAGGCACAAAACCGGGTAAAAAAAAAACCACATGATCAGGATGCGTACTAACCTCCTTAGGGACACAACAAAACTTTGAGACCAAATCAACTAATGAAGAGAAAAATAACGGAAGATTCTCGAGGAAACTAGCTAGGACACGCAAACATTGAAGGCTCGGAGCAAAAGCTAATTTTATTAATTTGATAGGTGAAACAAAGCCAAAAAAAAAACTGAAATATGGACTATATATATATATATATATATATATATAAGGAAAGGCATGCAAATAGGAATAACAATTAACTAAACATACAAGAGTAAAAATCAGTAGATATTATAATTTTGAAGAGACTTGACCGTCGTTGGAAAGAAAATGAAAGGAATTCGATTTTTTTTTTTTTGCCACGAAAGGAATTCGATTTGAAAGCGAAAGGAAAAGCACAAAAATTGTGAAACAAATTGGAAGATGAATTGGTAGAGTAAGGGAGTGAGATGATCAAAGCTCAGTAGGCATTATGATTGGTCCCTCAAGAAGGGTGCCGTTTCGGTGCTGGGGGAAATCCACGCATCCTATCTCATGTGGCACAATTGCAGCCACTCCTATCTTTTTCTTTTTTCATTTGTATAGTTATATTAAGTGTAATAATTTACTAATGAATATCAGCGTTTTCTTTTTGGAAAATTACCATTTTAGGATAGAGATGAAATATTTATATTGTTAAGATCTGAAAAATTTTAACTTGAATTAAAAAATTTTAACTAAGATATGAAAATTTCTAATAAAAACTCAAAAAATTTTATTAAAAATGTAATTTCACTTCTAAAATTTTAAATTTATATGAAATTTTTTAAGTTTTTATTAGAAATTTTCATATTTTAATTGAAATTTTCTTAGATCCAAGTTAGATTTTTTCAAATTTTAAAAATATAAATATTTCATCCCTATTATGAAATTACAATTTTCCCAAAAAAAAGTTATGATGATTCATTTTATTACTATACTTAATATAATGATACATACGGAAAAAAAATAGAGGGAGAAATGAAATGAATTATTTTATTGAGTATAGTAATGGAATGAATCATCATCACTTTTTTTTTTTTTAGAAAATTGTATCTAAAAAATTCTAACTTGAATCTAAAAAATTTCAACTAAAATGTGAAAATATTTAATAAAAATTAAAAAATTTTTATGTAAGCTTAAAATTCCAGAAGTTAAATTACATTTCTAATAAAATTTTTCAAGTATTTATTAGACATTTTTATATTTTAATTAAAATATTTTAAGTTTAAATTACAATTTTTCAGATCTTAACAATATGAATATTTCATCTTTATCCTACTCAATAAGATTATACAAATAAAAAAAATAGAATGAGAGGAGTGGCTATAATTGTGCCACATTGGACACTCACCGGGTGCTTGGATAAACCTTGTGGATTTATCCCAAGCACCAAATCATAAGGTGTTGCGTTAATTTTTAATAATAGTTTATTTTTTTATTTTTGTTAATTTATTAATTATCTTGTAATTTAAAAAAAAAAAAGGAAAGAAACTTGATAATTAATAAGAATAAAAATAGAATATTATGATTTTTTTTGGTAGAAGAATATTATGATTTGTTAGAAATTGAGTGTTTGTAACTAAATTTACTTAAAAAATATGAATTAATTAAAATTCTCTTAGAAGGAAGTATGTAGACAGGAAGAGAGAGATGAAGGGTAATGGAAGACTAAATAGCATTTATACAAATTCATAAGAAGAAAGTTTTTTAATTAAAAAAACATTAAGTTTTCATCAAAGGACTACTCCAATGTATATTATAAAATATTTTATATTAATTATATATATATATATATTAAAAAATTTATTTTTTAATTAAAATTAATATAAAAAATATTCATATTTTCTATTTTATTCTTATTAAATATTTTATTTTATTATTATTGTAGAGTTATAAATAAAATAAATAAATATTAAAGATATAAATAAAATAAAAAAATATTTAATATCTTATATTTTATGTCAAATAATTATAATATAAAATATTTTATAATATAAATTAAAAAAATATAATTTTATAAAAACCTCTCAATGACTTATGGTCATCATAAATTAACGAAAAACAAAATGCCCCGTCACATCATAATTATTTGATAGAACACACTCTCTCTCCTCCTTTCTTAAAAGCCATCTTTTCTCCTCCTCTTTTGAGTTGTTGGTTTGTGCAATTTATGTTGAAGGAAGAGATCTAATTAAAAGGCAGGAGAAGATCCACGAATAAAATATGCAGCCTTTGTACTACATTAATTATCACACATAACTTACTTTTTAGCTATGTTATGGATATTAAAAAAAAAGTTAAACTTCTTAAATTTATCCTAAAATTTAACTTACTTTTGAAATTTTTTCATAGCTAAATACTATACTCTTCCAATCATAAAATTAATTTTTGTATAATCTTTCTCATCTCCTTTAATTAATTAGGGATATTTATAAAAAATTATTTAATAATTCAGTCATATGATAACTCTTCTAGAAATAACATCGAGAGAAGTATAATCAATGTACCGGACCATTCAAGTAGAATACTGACGAGTTCAATTAATTTCGCAACAACTAGCATGACAGATTTACTTCAAAAATTAAAGGAATTTTAACAGCCTATAACTTTAATGCTTCAGTTGTGACAAAAGTTGGCAACAAAAAGGAAGTGTAACCAATATATATATAGCAGAAGATAAATGGAAAAGGCAGTATCGAAACAAAATTTGAATGCATATATAATTACCTTTTTTATTTTCTTTTTTTTAGACAAGGGAACAATTCTAAGGAGTTTAGAGCAAACAAACTGAGGTGCTATTGATTTAAAAATTTAAAAGATTCTCAATAATTGTTGATTTCAACAACTTAATTATTAATCAGCACTGTAAGCAAAATGTACTCAAAACAATAAATAAAAATATTACCATAAATATAATTAGAATACCTTTTTTTTCTTTTTTTTTAAGGCTGCATGAAGATAATAATATTGAAAATGAAAGTGGAAGAAATCATTTTATGAAAACTCGAATGCACAGACAACAAACCTAAAGCAAGCCCTGCAGAAATGAAAAGAGATGGAATAAAATTTAGTTTTCCTGACCCAAAAATAAAATAAAATATTTTAATTTTACATTTAGTTTCACTTTGAGCACTTCGATAAGTGTAGATCTGAGCAAAAAATAATAATAAAAGTGTCAATATATAGTGGAAGACAAATTAAACAAAAATGTCAATACAGTAAAAAATAATCAAAATATATTTTTACCTCTTTTGTTTTCTCTTTTTTAATTTTCACGCAGATTGAAGCAAGTAATGCATGGAGAGAAAAAAAGAACGGAAGCTTTATTATTATTTTTTTAATGAAATTTAGCATACATACAACTTAGCATCTAGTCCTCCAGATTTGGCAAGATTTATCATATGTTTGGAGGAAAGAAAATAAGTTTTAAGAAATGGAAAATAAAAGTGAAAATTTATCTTAATATGTTTAATAACTAATTATAGCTCTTACATTAAAAATTTTAATATATTTAATAATTAATAATAACTCTGAAAACTAAACACATTAACATGAATTTTTCTCATTTTTTTCATTTCTTAAAATCCGTTTTCTTTTTATCAAGCATGACATTAAAGGATATTATAGTTAATTCAAAACTTCAAAAATTTTGAATAATCTTAGCCTTCAATCCTTCAATTATGCTAGAAGTAAGCAACAAATGAAAAGCTTAACTGCAAGCTAAATACATAATTGAAGACAAATAGTGTTAAAAAAAAACTTTGATTAACTTTCTAAAGTTCTCAATATTTCTTTATCCAAAAAAAACATCAATAATTCAATAATTATAGAATTTTTGGGCTACAATTAAAAGAGGGAAAATTACATCTGATGATTTGGATGGATGTTATATATAATATTTAAACTGAACGATTCTAAAAAGATTATAAGTATTTTTATAGGTTAAATTTCTTCTCAAAATTTCTAATAATTTTAAATTTCATGAAAAAGTATTATAAAATTAATTACGAATTGAAAAAAAAAATTTAATCAGAATATTTTATAAAAACTAAATTCGTTACATGTAATTTTTCCATTAATAGAAATATGGAAGCGGAAGCAAAAGGTGCAAGGTGGCTTGTATACAAGAGAAAAATGAACAATCCAGGCACAAAACGAAGAAAATTAAACTTGATCAAGATGTGTTCTGAATCTGACCTCTTTAGAGACGTCTTTTTTTTCCAAAAAAACAAAAATCTTGACGACCAGATCAACTGAAACTGACGAAGAGTAGAATAAGGGAAGACTCTCAAGGAAACTAGGACATACTATAGTAACATCGGAGGCCAATTTTATTGATTTGATTAGAGAAACAAATGAAAAAACTGAAATTATAAAATATACATATAAGGAAAAACAAATAGGAATAACAATTAAAATAAATATATAAACAAGATGGAAGGAAACATAGTAAAAATTAATAAATTTTACCTATTTTTTTTGGAGACCTCAATGTTGTTGGATAGAGAAATATGCTTGTTTTTGTATTTTCGTTTTGGAATCTAAATAAGAGGAAAGGGGGCAACCAAGAGAAAGTGAAAGGAATTCGATCTGAGAGAGTAAATAAGAGCACCGAAAATGGTGAAGCGGAAGCGAAGATTTGAGGAATGGATGATGAATTGGTAGAGCACTGAGATGAAGAGAAAGTGTGAGTGTGAGATTTGATATTAATGAGATGAGAGCTACTCAGAGGACATTGTGAGAGAGAGAGGTCACCTTCAAAGTCTCTTCCCTTACGCGTTCCATCAAGCAAACTCTGAATTGGCCTCTCAGGAAATTCCCACTTATATATTTGAGAAAGGTATCTTTCCATAGGATGGGCGCTGTGGCAGGAAAATTATTTTTTAAAATTTTTAATTTTAAAAATTGTAAATAATATAATATGTTTTCAAAAGGTTCATATATATATATATATATAATATAATAAATATTATAATAAAAAAATTTTTAATTTGAAAAATTATAAATAATATAATATAATATATATGTGTGTAGTTTTCTCTATTTTATATATTTTTTATTTATATTATATATCTATATGATTATAAAGATACTATTTTTACTATATAATATTTAAATTATCAAAAATAAAAATAATACAATTTTATAGTTGTATAATTATAAAAAAATTATTTTTTTATTTCTAAACTTAAATATTAAAAAAAAAAAAACAAAGAGGCAGGAGGGAGGTAAACCCTAATCCCTTTTCAATAATTGATCCATGCATAGGTCCCAGCTCCCTCTTGTGTGAGCTGTGTGGGTGGAATAATTGAACCACGTAGTACAGGATAATATTTAAATTTAAAAAATATATATATCTATATAAATCAAATACTAATTACTACACATTAAAATAAAATAATAATAATTTTTAAGAATATTAATGTTTATAAATGCACATATTTTCCCTCTCTTGTCACTGTTGGCAATATTGAAGTTTAAAACATTTGCTTTTTCTCTACACTTTAAAATCTTTTTTCTTGAAATAAAAAATGTCCCATATGTATTTCTCTTGTAATTAATAAAGGTAATCTATATTTTTTAATAAAATAAATACTAGTAAAATTATTATTAGGCATGCATTATTTAAATTCTAAACTTAAATAATTTTATAATATATAATGACTCATTGAATTGAAAACTGAATGAGGAGGAATGCAGATTGAAAGAAAAGCAAGTGATGATACCAAAGTGTGGGACAAAATGATGCCAAAGTAAAATTATATATTATAATTTTTAACTATTAAGCATTGGTCTTTTCTATTTATGATAAAATCCCATGTGTCAAAATGGCTATGGGTCTCTGGTGGCACCACCCTAAAACCTTGGTTTTGGAAGAGTCGAAGCCAAAACCTTGATTTCAAACATGTGAATCATCTCAGTGTGGAATGTGGGGCTTTTCCAATTTTCCTTCCCCAAAAAAAAAATCTCCGTTGGGTCAGAGAAAAGAAGCAACATAAACAACCAAAACCAAACCGAAGAGAAATTTGTGGCTTTCTCTTTTGTTTCAATGCAATTGGCCCCACAAATTAAATCAATTACGTAAATCAGTCCCTGGTAGATGGATAAGAAGAAGAGAAGGTCTGATCGATAGTTCTCCATTTTGTTTTCTTCGGGGTAAAGATCGTTAGTCCAATTTTTTTTTTTGGGCAAATAAGATAAATTTATATTTATGTATAAAGGAAGAAATACAAGAGATAGACTAAATAAAAGACAAGCTAAACCAACACAAAGAAATACACAAGCCCAACAGCAACTAAAAACCCTAAAAGAGCAAAGACACAAGACAACTAAAAACCCTGCACTAACAAGACGCAAGAAAGGTGATGGCCATACAAAACAACAAAAAGCAAAGAAGAAACAACACAGCCAAAAGCAGAAGGACCACCAAGAACCAGTGCTTCCGGCAACCACCACCACCACACCGGAGAACAACAACTCTAGCACCACCATCAATGAGGGTGGGGCTTCAGCTAAGCACTCTTTCAATCCCAACCTCTTCACTACCAAAAGAACCACAAAGACCCTATAATCACCAGGGGTGGTTTTCCGATATCCACCGGAGATAACAGCTGCATAGAGGTAGAAGCGAACAAACTATCCAATAAAAGTAGCACAAAGTGGTAGGCCAGCAAGCACCTTTCCTTTGACCATCCAGCTGTCAGTCTGCGAAGAACATCAATCACAACGCAGAAAATTGCAAGATGAAATTCTCTCCAGCCATCCGACACCAATCATATGACCATCTAGGTTTGGGTTAGAAATGCCCACAATTTTTTGGGCCTCCAAGGAATGTCCGCTCCTGATAAGATTTATTTAGATTAAATTTAAAAGATGTGAATTTTTAAAAATAAAAATCTATAATATCACATAAAGAAAAGAAATTTTTTTTTTTACCAGAGTGAAGAAAAGGATTTAGATTATCAAAATATGCATCATGCATATCTCTCTAAGGATGTATGGAAGATATGCATATGGATGGAATCCATTTCACCAAATTGATTTTTCTTTTCAAAAACTTCTGAGAACATAATATTGTAAGAGTAAATTCTAGAAATCAAAATTGTAAGAGTAAAAGTAATTTAAAAATTTAAATTCTAGAAATTATACAAATATATAATTATATATTTGGAAAAATTCATCATTAATCCCTATATTTTGCCTCAATTTTTTAAATACGTCCTCATAGTTTTTTCCTCAAAGCCTTCTCTATAAGTTTGCAGGGTTCATCCTTAAACTTATAAACCGTTTAAAAAATCCTACTTAGATGGTCCATGCAGAAAAATGATTTCAGTTAAACACTCCCACTATATTTGGTAAAAATGGGTATTTTTAAGAAAAATGGAAAGAGAGAATGAGATGGAGAAGACTATTTTTGTCTTTCATAAAACTCTTTTCATGTCTATTGAATGTAACCTGTATTTTTTGGTCATAAGAAGAGGGATGCATAAACACTTACGCACAAAGGGGGCACCCTCTCCAGGATTTTCATGTCTATTGTACTAAATACTATCGCATATCCATATTAACTATTTTATATATAATGACATTTGAAATGTAATTGGAACTAGCTTCTTTTTTCCTTTTTCAAAAAGAGCATTTCAAAATTATCTGTTTTTTTTTTTGCTGAACTCAAAATTGTCTTTTAAAAATTTTGATGATGGCCATTAAAATTGGTTTTTTGGCATGAAATTTTTTCCTTTCATTTTTCAAGTATAAAAATAAGTAAATAAAGGTTAACATATTCCCTCACTGTTCATAGTGAAATTAATATCACAAGAAGGAAATCTAAAAGGATTTAAGAGGCACAAAATTTGAATCTCTCCAATGAAATATATTTAAGGTAAATGTAAGAATGAAAATCAGTTTTAAGCATCAACAGTTATTTAAATATATGGGAAAAATGAAATGCACCATCACTTATGAATTTAAAAAATTTTACATCATACTATTATATCAAGCAAAGTTATGCATGCCTTATCAGAGTTGGTGCATTTATAAGTGGTCACGAATTATAAATTTAACAGTAAAGAGATTGTCATGAGTTATACAAGTAAAAGCAAGCTATCTCTGTAACAACCCTTGTTGCATTATCCCGAACTTAGTCTCTAACAAATGAAATATAATTGATTATGTGTGTAGGACCAAAAGAATCAGAATGGAAGCATATTAAAGTGAAGGTAGAAAAGCTCACTATACCAAATTTGGGAATATTTGGTGTTTGTTTTTCACCTTTATTGGCGTTTTAAAAACGCCATTTAATAATGCGCTGATGAAAATCGTTAAAAACAATGGCATTCAAAAAACGCCAACTAAAGTCTGACTTTAGTTGGCGTTTATCTGTTAAAAGCCAATGTCTTTTATGATCTTAGTTGGCGTTTACGATTACATGCCAACATTTTTTATCATTAATATTTTTTATATTTTACTACTTCTCTGATTACGTTACACAACCTACCGTCAAGAACAATGATTCATTGTCAACTAGATCCATTCTACCTAGAAATTGATAGAATGTAGCAAGGAAAATGAAAACAAATTTGAAAATCCAACACACACACACAATCACAAGGAGAAATAACAAAACTGATGATGTGATGCATCAATTTCACATAGAAAAAACAAAATATTATTAATCCTTTAGGTGAGAGATACTGTATCCTTCAATCCAGAACAAGTTACTATCAACTGATCTAACACCAAACCTTAAACAGTACATGGTCAATCCCAAGCTGAAAATGCTTGAAGGCGTCACGAACGGGCCTTTTGGTGGGAACTTCCTCCATGTTAGCATCCAGAATCTTCTGCAATTCATCATCAACTCCAGGAAACCTCCTTCTCGTTGCCAATTCGTTTATCCGCTTCCTCCAACTTTGGAAACGAACAGTAGACAATTCAAACACTGGTAATTCTTGTAGTGGCCAGAACGACCAACAGTTGGGCACTGGTCCCCAAAGTTAGGAGGACAAGGATTGCACTTTGATAGCCAAGGAAGGCCATATGAACAACAAGAGGTCAAAAAGGAGATTACGGCAACAAGTACAATTTTAAGTATAGGGCCTTTCCTGCAATCCACAACTCCATCAATCAGCAATCCAATAAAAGAATAAATGAGCACAAGTTACAATGTTATACAGACAAATAGAAGTATGAAACATGCTATATATATATTTATATCAATACAAAAAGACCACAGTTTCCAGCCTGACACCATTCCATGAAACTTCTCAGCACTCCTCCACCTTAAGAAGAGCAAGTTCGATCAAATATATAAACATAATCACACAGAATGAATCAAGAAGTTTAAATTGCAGTATGGTTAAATTTACCTCTCTATTCATAGGCACTTATCAAGGATGAAGTTACACCACTCTTCGATGAGTTCCTCTATTTGTGTATCGGAGTACTCAGAATAAGAGGTGTCAGGGAAGTACTGTAAATTAAAAAATTATACATAAGTGAAAATGAAAAAATTTTATAAGCCTTAATGTAAATATAAAATGACATACCGTGTCTGGGATTATGCTATGACCATGTGTGATGATATCCTTCATGAATAACATCACATAGTATCCACAGTCATTATTATTTGGTTGTTTTGGACACTAAAGAGGAAAATTATATTAATTATACAATATAGAAATATTAATCTCAACAATTGTTGATTAAATATAAATTTATACATACCCGTATCTTCTGCCACTTATATAACGAGGAAGCTAAGGGTTTTACCATTTTTGCACTTATGATTATCTCTACAACCCCGGCCCCCTTGAAATATTGACACAGCACTGTTTAACCATAAAATATAAAAAATGTTAGAATGAGCAAAACTTAATTTGAATTATTACATATAAGTGTGAATCATTAAATACATGAAAAATAAATCTAGGTTTCTTACTTATTAATGATCCCCATCATTTGTTCGCGAAGTTCTGGATCATAATTCAAAGGATCCAAAAAATAGATAGTTGGCTCCAATGGATTGATTGCAATTAACATCCAGTGTCCACTATAAAAAAATAACCAGTGTCATTAGGAAACTATAATTTTGCAGATGAAGTCAAATATATTAAATCTTGAGAATTTACTTACACATTATGATACGGAACCAAGAATAAGACATCTTTGTCAACCCTTGCAGTGAATGCATCCGCAATTAACTGCTGCTGTTCAGTAATCTTACTGTCCGGTAATTTTGAAACATAAGCAGCAACCTCTTCAGGATGGATGAATATAAATTTGTTTATAAGATTGCAAGGCACCAAAAATGTCTCGTAGAGGTATCTTGAATAGAAACAAAATAAAAAGCAACATAGGTTAATATGAAGGCCTAAATTGAAAAAAACTAAAACAAATAGATTAATATCAAGTACCTTATGTACAAGTTAACATTCGCAACCCCGATCCACTTCCGATGGATGATGTAATCAACAATTTCAGTGTTGATACTTTCAAATACTGCCTTATTAAAAATGTTCTTGGAAAATTTCACAGGTTTTTTGACTTTTCCCTTAAGCGAATGTGGTAGAAACTTGACAATCATCCTTCGAAAGGTGTCTGGAACTGGATGCCTGGGCGGCTGCATGAGTGGTGGAGCTACTGATTCCTTCGAATGTCCTGACTCTCGGACCTTACTCTTCCCCTTCAACTAAGCAACAAAGTGGGAAATTTTGAGATTAACCACCTTAATATACACATAACAATAGTATATATCTATAGGTCCTCTAAACTGAACCTCTGAATGTAGTGGCTCATTCAAGACATCTAGTATCAAGTTAGTATACTGTCAACTAACATATCTTTACTAATGGAGCAGCAGTGATGAGGTGTACAGGCCATGCTACGAAGCTGCCCAATGCCATTCCTATTGTTTCCATATCCCTCTCAGGAACAGGCAACCTAGTACCCTCCTCCCTAACTACCTCAATCGACACTTTTAGATGATTTGCAGGTACGGGTGCATTGTGAAGCATCTCTTCAGGGCTATTATGCACATGCCCCTCCGCAACCACACGTCGATTAGGTGTTTCTAACCATAATTGGCATTATGATTGACCCTGTTCCAATCAATGCATTAGAAATCAACCATTTATTAGGGGTAAAAAAAGTTATCTTTTAACTTGTTAATGATAGCAATTACCTGAGGGAGATCGTGAGGGGTAACAGTGCAACTATCTTTGGCATTAGCCGACACTGGTGGTGTCCCTTGCGTTCCCTGTAGTTGAAGCACCATGTTCATCAATTCAGCTAATCAGAGCTGCATCTGAGATTGAGTCTGATATTGTTCCTGAACAATAGCCCCCAATCGGGCAACCTTTGCAGCATCTGATGATGATCGAGGCCCAAAAAAGGCTTTGTGTGTCACACCAAACCCTGTACCCCTAACACAACCAGGATACTCAGGGACCCCCAGTGCCTTACCAAGTATATCCTGCCTAACACTTTCCTCCTCACTAGCTTGAGGCATGGAATTAGAGAGTTCATTATGTGGAAGGAAGAGAAACAAAATATAAATTTTGCAACTAAATAATAAGTATTTGAAAATATATATGTAAATAAAATATATAATACAATAATACTAACTATTGACTCGGCAACTTTTCGAACGTTGTCGTTGTCAATTATCCCATCCTTGTTCTTGCGAGATTCTATCCATAGCTCATGGCGTTCGATTTCCCTCCCTTCTGACCCCTCCTTTGATTGTATGTTTGATCACAAATAAGCAAATGTGTAAGTATTTGAACATAAGTGTCATTCATAGAAAAATCAGCTATCAAACCACGTACCATCTTAACCTCTATACCATGGTATCCTTGACGACCCCCTCTATATGGGTATTACTGCTTCTTGGCTCTATCACTATTGGCTTTGCTTAATTTCTGTAAAGTAATGCAGAATATTAGTTTTAGTGTAACAAAAACTAAGATAAGGTACATATGATTAGGTTTAGTCCACCAAAAAAGTCGCAATAAGAATATAATTAAATAACATACTATGTTAATAATGCACACACCAAAGCAGATTTTTATTCAATGACTAAATATATGTATTAAAATTAATTTAAGAACAACAATGAGAGAAATGGTTTACCTGAAAAGATTCTTCATGACGCCTAGCAACAAAAGCATCCCAGTGTTCCTGTGTAATGTACAACTCAAACAACTGAGGCAGATGAATAGCAAAGTTGCCAGCTTCATCTCTCAAGAAGAATCTAGTGAGAATGGACCGAAAATTTCGGAGTGCCACACCAGCCTTCTGTTAACAAGGCTGACTTCCCAAGAGGGGGGGTGAATTGGGAAGATTGAAATTTTTCTGCACAAAGTGAAGTGGGTAAAGATATCACAGTATAATGAAAGCAATGAGTAAAACAGAGTAAGCTGATAAGTAAGAATAAGGAAAAGAAAACTCAGTGATTTATCCTGGTTCGGTCTATCCACTTGACCTACGTCCAGTCCCCAAGACAACTCTTGAGATTTATCCACTATACAGCAAGAATTTTAACGGGCTTCTTGCTAATGCCACAGTACATGAGTATGCTCTGTTTCTGAGCTCTCTCAAACTCTCCAAGCATTTTCTCTATGTGCTTCCCAATCCCCTTGTGAATTTTCCTCACAAGTAAATCTATCTTCCAGATGAAGAGTAGATTGTTTACAAATGAATAACTCTCTTGAATAGAGTAGATATGAAGGTTAAAGTACAGATAATGAAGTTGAGAGGGTAAAAGTTTTTGAGATGAAGATTCAGTAGAAATTCGGTATATACAAGTTTAATTCATTACCCATAACTTCAAATGATGTTATATTTATAGTTTTAGTTCTCAAATATCCGTTAGAGACTAAATCTATCCGTTGGGGAAGTTATCCAACGGTTACTCTGAAAAATTATCCGTTTACCAACCGTATTTAATGTTTCTGACACACTGAAATTCGAATTTTGGTTGGTCAACAGACGAATTTCGAAGGAATCGAAGGTTAAAGCTTCCAATGTTAAAATACGAAGTTCGTCTGTCCATAGAGTGAAATTCGAATTTTGAAACTTATAAAACATTTTCACAATGTGACATACGAATTTACAAGAAGAAAGTTTTTCGGTTGAGTATGAACAGTGTTTTTAATTTTCTACAGTGCCCTCGAAATTCAAATTTTGGAAGCCCAAAATTCGTCTGTCCATTAAACGTTTAAAGAGGCACAGTATTTCACTTTCCTTGAAATTCAAATTTTGACAGAGTGAAGTTCGTCTGTCAGAGACCAATTTTGAAACTTAATTTATTCTTGATCTCAGTTGAACTTTAACATTGTTACAGACGAATTTCTTTTGTTTTCTTAAGTTGTGTTTTGTCTAAAATTCGAATTTTGAAAGAGTGAAATTCGAATGTCACAAAGAAGCTCCTTTCAGACTTATATGAAAATTCGAATGTTGCTAAGTCAAAGTTCGTCTGTCAGAGAGCAAGAGCATTTTTCAAAATCAATTTCTTCTTGATTTCAGATGAACTTTAACGTAGTTTCAGACAAATTTCTTTGGTTTTCACAAATTGCATTTTGTCTGAAATTTGAATTTTGAAACTGTGAAGTTCGTCTGTCACTAAAAGGCTTCTTTCAGACTTGATGAAAATTCAAATTTTGAATGGCTAAAATTCGTCTGACAGAGAAACACCACTTCAGACTTATTCAGTTTTAGCTCGAAATTCGAATGTCCAAATGCAAAGTTCAAATTTCCAACTTGACAGTTCAGTTAAACTTTCAAACTTCGTCTGTTTGTGAGTGTTTTTCAAATAAGTAAAGATTTAATTTCAAATCAAGGTTTGAAAATATCTTTTTCTCAAATCAAAATCTTTTACCCAATCAAAACAAGAACTAAAGATCCTACAAAAGATCTAACAGCAAATACTCAGAAAATCTTCACTTGAAACAACTTTAATCTCCTTTGATATCTTCAATCCAAGCTCTTGAGTGTTGGTTTGGAATCATCAAAACTCTTGATTCAACATTCTCTCCCTTTTTGATGATGACAAAACAACTCACAAACTGGATTAGTACTTGGGTTTGCTTACACAAGCTCCCTCTCAACATATGCATTACAGTTCATAAAATATCATTTCCAACAGATTAAGTGGAGATTCAAAGCCCAAAACATTGCAACCAAGAACATAATTCATTGAATCAAATTGTTTCAATACATATTTCAATTTAAGATCAGTTCTCAAAATATAAGGAATAATCATCAAACAAGATACAATCAAACAACTAAAACAAGATACAACAGGAAGATTTAGCCTAAGATCTAAAACAATCACTTCTTCTTTAGCTTAGACTTCTTGCTGTATGTCTTTTCTTTCACAGAAGACTCAGCTTGCTTGGTCATCCCAGTTTGCTTTATCTTCTCCCCCTTTTTGGCATCATCAGAAAGCCCAACAAAATCCATTGGAGGAGGAATATGAGAAATAGGAACAGCACGAAGAGGGACAGGAGCAAAAGGAATCTCTGGCTGAACTGGTGCAGGAGGCTCAGGGCTAGGTTCTTCATCATTATCAGAGACCTCAAGCAGCTCTTGCATTTCCTGCCTGGAAAGAACCAGTCGAGCTCTCTGTTCCTCTGAAAGCCCATAAGCAGTAAGAGGAGGAGAGGCTGGTTGAGCAGGAGGAAACATTTCTTCAAGCCTTCGCCTTTGAGCTTACAGGAGAGCATTGTGAGCAATAGCTTTAAAATCAATAACAGGCACAATGCTCCTTTCCTCATTGAGTGCAGCTTGCAGAAATGGTAAAGCAGAAATGGATGCTACTAGCTGCTCAACTTGCTCAGACTCTTGGGTGGAAAGGATAGAGTCTTGAGCAACTACTTCACTAGGCTCAAGAGGGCTAGATTCCTGCAGACCCTCTTCCTCTATGCCATAGTCCAAGGGTGGACCAGGACTTGCCTCATTGCTGGAGGCCTTTGGAGTGCCAGCTGGTTTAGTCTCTTGCACACCAACACCAGGGATAGGAGAATCCAAGTCAAATGGACTTGGAGGCACAGGAGATGGAGACAGAGTTGGCTCAGGAACACCAGGCTGAGGTGGAGCTGAAGTGGTAGGAATTGCATTTCTGATTTCTTCATAAGCATCAGCTACCACCTTCATATTTACAGCCAATTGATGGATCTGATCTTGTAGATGAGCAAATTTGGCATTTTGCTCATCCCTAATGATGAGAATGAGTGTTGACAGACTGTCAAACAACTCAGTGATCTTTGTTGGCTTGACCCGTGAGGAGGGAGTGGAAGGAGGGTGTATAGGCCTAGATGGAGATGGAATAGGCTGAGAAGGTTGAGGTACAGATCTGCCAGGAGCCTCAGAAATGCCTTCTTGTTGGAGGGAAGCATCAACAACAAAGAACAAGTCTTCAGATTTCCCTGCTCCCTTTCCAACCCAATGTCCTTCATCTCTTTCAATGCCCATCCTTTGCAATTCCTCTTCTTTGAAGGCCTCGGTGAGTTTCCCTTTCCCCTTTTCAATGTGTTGAATCCTAGCATGCTGCAGGATTCTTGAAATGATTGCTGCATAGGGGAGTGTGGAATCCTTCCTTTGATCCCTTACCTTTATCATTCGCTGGAGGATAATATGACCCATGTTAATTAGCTTTCCACGAATGATAGCAGTCATCACATGAGCCTCTGCCCTTGTTATCAAATTGAAGCTTCCTCCTTTATTGAAAATGATCCTAGACACAATGTAGTGCAGGATCCTTACTTGTACACTTAGGTCTGTGGGCTTCATCAGATTTATTGTGGGCCTATTCTCCCTTCTTCTAAATAAGGTGTCCAAGATGGTGCTTTCTTTGTAATTCAGAAAGGAGCCACCTTCTTCATCAGTTGTGCTAGCCTCATCCATATATCCAGAGGCTGTAATGTCAACTTTCAGCCCATCTTGACCTGGGATCTCCAATACCTCATTGAAGGTTTCATCAGCAAGCCAAATGGTCCTTGATCTTAAGGTCACCTCCCATTTCCTTTTCTTGCTGTTATATTGAAGAGAGGCATACCAAGTTTTCACTACCTCATCGTCATATTTTTCAGCAATTTCCAACAGATTCTTATATCTTAACAACCATATTCCAGCATCAAAGTTGTTAGATATTAAGAATTGTTCCATATTCACACAGTGAGGCTTTATTACCTTCTTGCTGGAAAACTTGGTAGAATACTCTTCTTGAATCTCCGGAGTGCTCCAAAGTGGCAGTGTAGTAAGCTCATATTCTCCAGATTGAGTAGAAGAAGAGGAGGCCACAACAGCAGTATCAGCCGAAGGAACTGCAGATTTTGATGATGAGGGACTTGTTTTCTGAGAATCTGCCTTGGATGATGATTTTTGGCGTTTGTAAGGAGTAGCTTTACTGGGTTCGGCCTTTCTCTTGGATTTCTCTCCTTCCTTTGTAGCATATTGAGATTTGACCCTTTTTTTTGGCCGAGTTCCAGCTTGTCCTGCTCCAGGATTCTTCACTCTCGCCATTTTTCGGTTGAATGATGCAGAATGTAGTTTAGAAAAGATTTAAGGGATGCAAAAGGAATTTTAAATGGTGAAGAATGATGGTTTTTGGTCAGGAGTTAAGAGAATTGAAGAGAGAATCAGAACAGACTTGGAGAAGTTACAAATAGGGTTGCGTCTGTTCTCTGGAAAACCGTCGATTTTAACGTATGTAACCGTCTGACAGACGAATTTTGAGGGGTCAAAATTTGAACTTCGGGCAGTTACAAGTTAAACCGTTCAGCAAAGCTTACTGACAGACGAATTTTCATCTGAAAGTTCGTCTGACTGAGGCTTGGAACAAGCAGTACACGCACAACAGACGAATTTTGTTTCAACAAAGTTCGAATGTTGAAGAGAAAATAGCATCAACAATCAAAACTACAACCAATAGACGAATTAAGTATGCAGAGCATCATCTTTCAAGCATTCAGCATGAAGAACATGATTCAACAGACGAATTTTGAACTGTAAATTTGAATTTTTAATCTTTTGTAAAGGTTGTCCAACAGTTATATGTCAAGAAGTGATAATTCGTATAACAGTGATGGACAAACATATCTTTGAAAATTTTGTTCTTGAAAATTTGAATTTCCATATTCAACAGACAAATTTCGAGGCATCAGTGAGAACTATTCCAAAGTATAACAGGTCGAAGTTCATCTGTTAGTCGCTTAAAATTTGAATGTTGACCACGTTGACCAGTATAAAAACACAGTTTATGAAGAAACATACGTTTAACACCATTTCAAATATAAGCATCATCATTAAGAACTTACAGAATGGATCCAGAACATAGGATTTTCATTATTTACTTCACTTTCTGGTTGTTCCATTCTGATATGCTCCAATCTTCAAAAGTATAGCCATTTAGTCTTGTGAGGAGCACCTGCAACTTAAATTAAACACTCTCCGATGCTGAAGTTAGAATTGATTTTAAGATTTAAAATTCTAAAAAGAGAATTTTATAAGAATAACTTACAATTCATTGGGATTTACCATTCCCAATTCTCTTCTTATTTTGCAATGCCTGTCTTCTGGTAGAGGTTTGGTGAGTATATCAGCTACTTGATCCTCTGTTAGGATGTATTCCAGCTTAACTTCTTCTTTCAGAATGTGATCCCTTATGAAGTGATGCCTAACTTCAATATGTTTCGTCCTTGAGTGCATGACAGGATTCTTAGTGATATTTATGGCACTTTGATTATCACACATGATGGGTATCTTCTTCATTTTAATCTCAAGATCCTTTAGCTGCTGCTTCATCCAGATGACTTGGGCACAACAGCTTCCAGCTGCAACATACTCAGCTTCTGCAGTGGATAGAGCCATACTGTTTTGCTTTTTGCTGAACCATGAAACCAGGGATCCTCCAAGAAACTGACAAGTTCCACTTGTGTTTTTTCTGTCAGTTTTGGATCCTGCAAAATCAGCATCAGTGTATCCTTTGAGATCTTCTCCATTGCCTTTTGGATACCAAAGACCCATCTGTGATGTTCCAATGAGATATCTGAAAATTCTTTTCACAGCTGTTGCATGGGTCTCTTTGGGGCATGATTGGAACCTTGCACACATACAGACACTGAACATAATGTCAGGTCTGCTGGCAGTTAAGTACAGCAGGGATCCAATCATTCTTCTGTACTGAGTAATGTCAAACATCTTCCCATTCTCATCCATGTCCAGTTTGGTTGCAGTAGCCATAGGTGTTCCCATTGGCTTGGCATTCTCCATTCCAAACTTCTTTAGCAGCTCTTTCAGATACTTGGATTGGCTGAGGATGATGGCATCATCTCGCTGTCTGATTTGCAGTCCAAGGAAGAAATTGAGTTCACCCATCATAGACATCTCGAATTCTCCCTGCATTAACTTAGAAAATTTCTTGCAAAGAGCCTCATTAGTAGCACCGAAAATAATATCATCAACATAAATTTTAACAATTAGTAAATCTTTATTTTCTTTCTTAGTAAATAAGGTTGTGTCAACTTTGCCTCTATTGAATCCTTTTTCACTTAAAAAATTGCTCAGTCTCTCATACCATGCTCTAGGGGCTTGTTTTAAACCATAAAGAGCTTTCTTCAGTTTATAGATATGGTTTGGTTTTGTAGAATCCTCAAAGCCTGGAGGTTGATCTACATAGACTTCTTCCATGATATATCCATTTAGAAAGGCACTCTTTACATCCATTTGATATAGTAAAATGTTTTTCATGCATGCATATGCCAGCAGTATTCTTATTGCCTCTAGTCTAGCTACTGGTGCAAAGGTTTCTTCAAAATCAATGCCTTCTTCCTGATTATACCCTTTAGCAACCAGTCTAGCTTTGTTTCTAATTATTGTTCCAGATTCATCAAGTTTATTTCTGAAAACCCATTTGGTACCAATAACAGGATGATTTCTGGGCCTTGGTACTAAATCCCAAACTTGATTTCTTTCAAACTGATTTAGTTCATCTTGCATAGACAAAATCTAGTAATCATCAGTTAAGGCTTCTTCAGCACATTTGGGTTCAATTTGAGAAATGAAAGCACAGTTTAGTATTTGATCCCTTAACTATTTTCTGGTTTTGACTCTCTCTTAAACATCCCCTATCACTTGATCAACAGGATGATTCCTTTGATATCTCCAAGCTCTAGGGAGTTCTTGAGATGTTTCTTCATTTTCATCAAACTCTTGCTCCTGGATATCTTTCTCTGTGTTAACAGATTCAGGTATCTTTGGAGATTTTGTTTTATTTTTATCAGAAATCCCCAGTTTTTCAAAGTTGAAAGCAAGATCATCCTCATTGGCAATATGTTTTGAAACAGTTTCATTTTCAATGAAAACCACATGCACAGATTCTTCTATCATATTTGATCTTTTGTTATAAACTCTATATGTCTTACTCCTATTAGAATAGCCCAGAAATATACCTTCATCGGATTTGGCATCAAACTTACCCAGATTTTCTTTTCCGTTGTCATGGACGAAGCATTTGCATCCGAACACATGGAGATGGGACAAATTTGGCTTTCTCCACTTGTACAGCTCGTATGGAGTCTTTCCAAGGATGGGTCTGATGTATGCTCTGTTGATGATGTAACTTGCTGTGTTCACTGCATCAGCCCAAAACACTTGAGAAAGTTCCTTCTCATTCAGCATAGCTCTGGCCATCTCCCCAATAGTTCTGTTCTTCCTTTCTACTACTCCATTCTGTTGAGGAGTCCTAGGAGCTGAGAAGTTGTGGTCAATTCCATGCTCACTGCAGTACTCCAGGAAGTATGCATTTTCAAATTCTCCTCCATGATCTGACCTGATAGATACAATAGAAATACCTTTCTCATTTTGCACTTTCTTAGCTAAGGTCACAAATGCATCAAAGGTATCACTTTTAGAGGAAAGAAATAATGTCCAAGTGAATCTAGAATAATCATCTATAATTACAAGCACATACAGATTACCACCAAGACTCTTTACCCTAGAAGGTCCAATTAAGTCCATATGCAGCAACTCAAGAGGTCTAGTTGTGGTAACTATGTTTTTAGATTTGAAGGATGATTTAATTTGTTTTCCTTTTAAGCATGCATCACATTCTTTATCCTTTTCAAAAGATATTTTTGGCGAACTAGTAACTAGCTCATTTTTAACCAGTTTAGACAATTGATTCATATTAACATGAGCTAATCTCCTATGCCATAACCAGCTATCGTTATTTTGACTAATTAAGCACACAGAATCTAAGGGAGGAAGTTCATCAAGATCAATAGTATAACAGTTACCATCCCTTTGAGCTTTTAAGATTACTTTATGATCATTTTTTCTGATGACCAGGCAAAACTTTGAGTCAAACAGCACCCAGTTTCCTCTATTGCAGGTCTGACTCATGCTCAGCAGATTGTGGTTGAGGCCAATTACAAACAGCACCTCTTTAATGGATGTTTCTGGATTTTTCCCCACAATGCCAATGCCAATGATTTTACCATATTGATCACCTCCAAAGGTCACATTTCCTCCTTTTTTGTCTCTAAGGGTGATGAACTTCTCCTTATCACCAGTCATGTGGCTTAAGCAGGCACTGTCCATATACCATTTGTTGCTCTTCTTAGCTTTAAGACAGACCTGCAAGTCAATATTCATGTTTTCCTTTTAGGTACCCAAATTTGCTTGGGTCCTTTTTGGTTAGTAGATCTTTCCCTAGATGCAGATGCAACTCTGGGAACCCATTCAACTTTCCTGCTAAGTCCGTTTTTCTTTAGAATACAGGAACTCGAAATGTGTCCCTTTTTGTTGCAGAAATGGCAGGTAGTGAAGGGACTACTAGATTGAGAGGCAGGAAGAAAACAATGCAGATAATACTTCTGTTTAGCATGCCTTGGTTGGTTATATGTCTCAATATGAGGTGATGCACTATTTTTCTTCTTATTGCTCTCAGCATGCATAAAATGTCTTCTGTATGCATTTTGGTTTTTCTTCCTAATTTTTTCTTTGACAGCACATGGATCATAGCCAAGACCAGCTTTTCCTTGTGAAATTCTTTGGCTCCCCATCAAGGCAAACAACATATCTTTACCTCTAGTGAGCCTAGACATGCTTTTAACTAAGTAATCATTAGTTTGCTTAAGTTCAGTGCATGAAGTACAGCAAACAGATTTAACAGTAGGTAAAGAAGTAATTTCAGAGATTGTGCTTTGTGATTCTAGCTTGTTTATCTTCTTCTTTGCCAGTTTTAGTTCTTTAGCAACTTTAATGAAATCATCATGAAGCTCATGAAATGCATCCAGTAATTCAGAATAGGAAGGTTCAGATTCATATACCTCTTCTTCCTGATCACTGCTGCATGAGGGAGTGGCTTCTTCAGAAGCAAGTACCATCAGACAAATGTTGGCAATCTCATCTTCATCTTCTTCTTCCTCATCTGAGCTGTTGCCCCATATGGATGAGATGTAGGCTTTCTTCTTCTTCCCTTTGTCAGCAACTTTCTTTTCTTTTTCTTGCTTCTTAAGGAATTGGGGGCAGTCTCACTTTATGTGTCCCTGCTTCTTGCACTCATAACAAGTTACAAGTTCTTTTGTCTCTTTCTTGCTTTCTCTAGCAGCTCCCTTCTTGAAGAATCTCTTGTTCTTCTTCTTACTGTAGAATCTTCCGAATTTTCTGACCATCATAGCCAGAGTTTCCTCATGCAGCCCATCCTCTTCGTCAGATTCTTCTTCCTTTTCATCAGTAGCTTTGAGGGAAAGGCCTTTCTTCTTTCTGTCCATCCCAGCTTCCTTGAGAGCTTTGATTTTTCCTTCATACTCTTCAAGGCTGCCAAAGAGAGCTGTGACAGAGGCCATTGATTCTCCTCTGGCTTCTTCTATTGCTGTCACCTTGGGCTGCCATTCCAGAGGGAGTGCTCTGAGAATTTTTCTCACTTTCTCTGATTGAGTGTATTCTTTTCCTAGGCTCTTTAGTTGATTCACAATGAGAGTGAATCTCTTTTGGAGCTCTTTTATAGTTTCTCCTTCAGCCATTCTGAAGCTCTCATACTCTCCAATGCATGAGTAAAACAGAGTAAGCTGATAAGTAAGAATAAGGAAAAGAAAACTCAGTGATTTATCCTGGTTCGGTCTATCCACTTGACCTACGTCCAGTCCCCAAGACAACTCTTGAGATTTATCCACTATACAGCAAGAATTTCAATGGGCTTCTTGCTAATGCCACAGTACATGAGTATGCTCTGTTTCTGAGCTCTCTCAAACTCTCCAAGCACTTTCTCTATGTGCTTCCCAATCCCCTTGTGAATTCCCCTCACAAGTAAATCTATCTTCCAGATGAAGAGTAGATTGTTTACAAATGAATAACTCTCTTGAATAGAGTAAATATGAAGGTTAAAGTATAGATAATGAAGTTGAGAGGGTAAAAGTTTTTGAGATGAAGATTCAGCAGAAATTCGGTATATACAAGTTTAATTCGTTACCCATAACTTCAAATGATGTTATATTTATAGTTTTAGTTCTCAAATATCCGTTAGAGACCAAATCTATCCGTTGGGGAAGTTATCCAACGGTTACTCTGAAAAATTATCCGTTTACCAACCGTATTTAATGTTTCTGACACACTGAAATTCGAATTTTGGTTGGTCAACAGACAAATTTCGAAGGAATCGAAGGTTAAAGCTTCCAATGTTAAAATACGAAGTTCGTCTGTCCATAGAGTGAAATTCGAATTTTGAAACTTATAAAACATTTTCACAATGTGACATACGAATTTACAAGAAGAAAGTTTTTCGGTTGAGTATGAACAGTGTTTTTAATTTTCTACAGTGCCCTCGAAATTCAAATTTTGGAAGCCCAAAATTCGTCTGTCCATTAAACGTTTAAAGAGGCACAGTATTTCACTTTCCTTGAAATTCGAATTTTGACAGAGTGAAGTTCGTCTGTCAGAGACCAATTTTGAAACTTAATTTATTCTTGATCTCAGTTGAACTTTAACATTGTTACAGACGAATTTCTTTTGTTTTCTTAAGTTGTGTTTTGTCTAAAATTCGAATTTTGAAAGAGTGAAATTCGAATGTCACAAAGAAGCTCCTTTCAGACTTATATGAAAATTCGAATGTTGCTAAGTCAAAGTTCGTCTGTCAGAGAGCATTTTTCAAACTCAATTTCTTCTTGATTTCAGATGAACTTTAACGTAGTTTCAGACGAATTTCTTTGGTTTTCACAAATTGCATTTTGTCTGAAATTCAAATTTTGAAACTGTGAAGTTCGTCTGTCACTAAAAGGCTTCTTTCAGACTTGATGAAAATTCGAATTTTGAATGGCCAAAATTCATCTGACAGAGAGACACCTCTTCAGACTTATTCAGTTTTAGCTCGAAATTTGAATGTCCAAAGGCAAAGTTCGAATTTCCAACTTGACAGTTCAGTTAAACTTTCAAACTTCGTCTGTTTGTGAGTGTTTTTCAAATAAGTAAAGATTTAATTTCAAATCAAGGTTTGAAAACATCTTTTTCTCAAATCAAAATCTTTTACCCAATCAAAACAAGAACTAAAGATCCTACAAAAGATCTAACAGCAAATACTCAGAAAATCTTCACTTGAAACAACTTTGATCTCTTTTGATATCTTCAATCCAAGCTCTTAAGTGTTGGTTTGGAATCATCAAAACTCTTGATTCAACACCTTCATATATATATGTGATGCCTGTGACTATTATTGATGTCAAAAGCAGACTGCAACATGCATCACCGAAAAGAATTATTATCTGTATATATGTACACACATTATAATCAAATGACATACTATATTATTACCTCTATATCTTCGAATATACTATTCTTCACAGGATCAGGGACTTTCCTCTAATCCCTGTGGGGATGGGAGATTGGAACCTTCAACTTCACAGTGACCCCAATATAACTGCTCAATTTTTGCCCACCCTTTTGTATTGGATTGCCTTTGCAATTCCATTCGACATGAATCTTTTGGCGAGTGTCTCGGGCGCGTATCACCTCTTTCAACACAGTCAAGCCACGTCGGTGCTGTTTGATATATTTCTGTAGCTCTTCTTGACCATCATCACCACCACAATCATGATCATGAGCAGAAGGGGATGCCATTTACCTACAATAAAATTCCAACAAATATGTAAGATATCAAAGAAGGAAAAAAAATTTAAAGCAAATACAACACATAAAAAATAATAATAAAACATCACAAAATTATACATGTCGAAGGAAATAAAATTCAAACTAAGGCAAACAATAAAAAATATTCTATAATTCAAACCTTTTCCTCTTTCTTTTCAGATGTTCACTAATTCGTCCCCTCTTCCAAATCCAAGTACCTTCTTGATGGTCTTCTCTCACATAAAGGGTATCATCTCCACTAGTATCAGTATCAAGTGATGTCCCATGGAAAGGATCATCCTCAATGGACGCACCTTGATAGTCTTGACCATCATCTAAGTTGTCAATTATTTTGTTTGTTAGCATAACAATTGACCACTTCTTATTAGCAGGATCAGTGACAAAAAACACTTGTTGGGCTTGAGATGCTAAAATAAAAGGTTCATCTTTATACCCCACCCTATTAAGATCCACTTGAATGAACCCTGAATCATCAACTCGGAGGCCGTTGTTGTTGTCAACCCATTTACAACTGAAGACAGGTACCCAGAATGAGATGTAGTCCAATTCCCATATGTGCTCAATTACCCCAAAGTACGACATGGGTGCAAAAATAGGGTTTTTGTCTTTAACACTAGATATATGCATTGATTGAGCTATAAGAGTTATCCCACTATTTTGCATTATACTCTTATCATCTTGCTCTTTTGTATAGAACGTGTACCCATTGATAAGATAACCAGTGTAAGATTGTACAGACATGCTTGGACCCATAGCTAACTATTTCAACCTGTCCGAAACTGAACTAGAAGTCCTCTCCAACTCCAAGATAATGTGATCACGCAACCAATGTATAAAAAGTCGATTATGTTCTTTCGAAATCCAACTCTCATTCTTATTAGGGTTCAAGGTTCTAATTCTCTCCTTGTGCATTTCCACATATTCATCAACCTCATCCGAGTTGTGCAAGACATACAGGTGAGCTTGCTCCCACTGTATCCTAGAGATACTAACTATTTCACTTCCCCGAATCCCATCACCACTTTTTCTACCCAAGTGATGAGACCTCGGAAGCCCAATGTTATTAACACTCAATAAGTATTCAGTACAAAATTTAACAGCTTCTTCGGCTATGTACCTTTCAACAATACATCCCTCTGGTCTACTTCGATTTTTCACATATCCTTTCAATATCTTCATGTAACGCTCAATCAGGTACATCTATCTCATATACGCTGGGCCACACATTTGTATTTCCCTAACTAGGTGTACTGTTAGGTGAACCATCATGTCAAAGAATGAAGGCGGGAAATACATATCAAGCTCACACAAAGTGACAACAATTTGTCTTTGCAATGTGGGCAACTTCCTAGGGTCAATGACTTTGCTGCAAATAGCCTTGAAAAAGAAACATAGTTTCATGATTGTCCCTCGCACCTTTTTCGGCAAAATGGATCGTATACCCACCGGCATCATATGCTCCATCAAAACATGACAATCATGAGACTTTAGACCCTTCAACTTCAAGTCTTTCATAGATACAAGGTTCCTGATATTTGATGAGTACCCCTTCGGAACTTTAACTCCATCAAGGAATTCACAAAGAGCAATTTTTTCTTTTCTAGATAAAGTATAAGCAGCTGGTGGAAGATAAGTACGTCGTTTGTCCTTGATCGATGCCAATTCTCCTCTAATTCCCATAGCAACCAAATCCAGTCTTGCCTTCTTACCATCTTTGGTCTTTCCTTTCACATTGAGTAACATACCAATAATGCTATCACATACATTTTTTTCTATGTGCATCACATCAAGGAAGTTCCTCACATACAAGGACTTCCAATATGGAAAATCAAAGAAAATTGACCTTTTCTTCCACCCACTTGTCCCAAGGTGTTTGGCAAAAGGTTTCCCAAAGTTGTTAGTCAAATGTTGTACCTTTCCAAACAGGTCCTCACCGCTTAACGGCACAAGTTCTCTTCCGTCTTCTATATTCCCATCAAATGCTTTTCTCCACCCTCTATAACGATGTCCCTGATGTAAAAATCTCCGATGCCCGAGAAAGACAAATTTCCCACCATGTTCCAACCGAATCGATTGTGTGCCTTCTTCACATATAGGGTAACCAAATTCTCCTTTGATACTATATCCAAACAAATTCCCATACGCTGGAAAATCATTAATTGTACCAAACAGCATAGCTCTCAAATTGAATGGTTCCTTCCTATACCCATCATACACCTCTACACCACTCTCCCATAATAGCTTCAAGTCATCAATTAGTGAAGCCAAGTATACATCTATATCATTTCCAGGTTGTTTAGGTCCAGAAATTAACAAAGACAACATCATGAATTTTCACTTCATGCATAGCCACGGAGGCAAGTTATAAATCACCAAAATCACGGGCCATGTACTGTGTGTACTACTTTGCATACCATGCGGGTTCATTCCATCAGTAGATAATGCAAGACGTAGGTTTCTATCTTCTGCCCCGAAATCTTCATTGTCACGATCAATTAATTTCCATTGTGGAGAATCTACAGGATGTCTAAGCTTCCCATCTCTAATTCTATCATCTGCATGCCATGTCAAGAGCTTCGTATTCTCCACACTATTGTACATGCGACTAAATCTAGGTATGATGGGAAAATACCCAACTATCTTCACTAGACTTGATTCTTTCTTCTTAGAACGTGGGGCATTGCATTTAGGACACTTGTCTAATGATGCAAATTCCTTCCGAAATAAAATGCAATCATTAGGACAAGCATGTATCCTCTCATAGCTCATCCCAATAGAGCTTAACATTCGTTTAGCCTCATATGTTTAGCTAGGAAGCTCATTATCCTCTGGCAGCATATCCTTCAAAAGTGCAAGCAATTCTGTGAAGCTATTATCACTCCATCCATTGCCTGCTTTCAAGTTGTATAGCTTCAACACAGTTGACAATATCGTGAACTTAATGCATCCAGAGTACAATGGTTTTTCTGCATCCCTCTTCAACCTATCAAACATCTTCGGACAATCCTTAAGTTCATCCTCAATCACTTTGGTCATCTCTTCAAGACGATCGGCCTTAAGTGTGCTTGTGTCGAAATCATTCAATCTACAGCTCCCACTATACCTATTACTGCTATAATCATTATTCATCTCACCATGCCTTGTCCATTGTGTGTAACTTCGATCAATTCCATTACAAATTAAATGTGATTCCAAGTCAGTTGCACTAACTAGCCTCCCATAGCAATACTTCAAGCAAGGGCATATAATTTTTTTGGGGTTATCAACATGCTCAACTGCAAACCTAACAAACTCTTTCACTCCATCCCAATATTCCTGAGTCAAATGATTCGCAGACATCCATTTCTGATCCATACTTTTATTAAGTTGTGTAACCTTTTATAACTTCTGTATAAATTTTGGCAGTGTTCTTCCCAAGTTAAGCCTCCCAATAATTCTACAACACCAACTTACAAGCCACATTATTTCATATGGATTAAATACCATAACCCCATGATTAATACATTAATATTCTTGCTACATAAAAAAAACTAGATTCATTAATTGTACTACAATTCTTTGTTTTTCCTAGCTTTACTTTCTGATTTATTAAAGCATATGTTACCTTTCAAGTCCTTAACTAGCAAAAATATTCAACAACATAGACAAAAAAGGAGTTCCAATTATATGTTGCCAACCATCCAAATCAACTATCCATAGCTTTTCATTTACTAAATTATAACTTTCAAAGACAAACCGGCAACATAACAACTAAAGAACCATAGCATTAACCACTTAGCAAAAATCACCTAACTTAGCTAACTAATACAAAAATTTTACATAAACATAATGAGGAAGCATACCTCAGACAAAGTAGATAATCTGAAGGGCTAGCACTGCAAATTCTGTCAATATGAAACAAGCGCACCAATGACACCTTCATACAAGTGAAGCAACAAGTTAAATGAAGGTCAACCAGAAAGTAGTTTGGTAGTGCGTCCACATATGCATGTATGAGTAAGGAAAGATATATATATATATAGTTTAATTAATTATTGATTGAGGAACTAAGGTAGCTTCAACGACAATAGTTTCAAGTATACACAGTCATGTATATGCGTGGTTATGCTTCTTCATCATATTACAAAAAATCAATAACATTGAAAGCTAAGCCATACTTGTATCACTAGCACTATCTCTGGAATATTATCATATCACCTACATATTTGAAGTATGGGAAATCAATGAGTTGAACTGTTTAATCAATAACATGATTGGACAATAGTACAAAATGCGACAAGTTTAATTTGTAGAAAAGAAAGGCTACAACAACAGGTATGATTAAAAAAAAAACACTCGATAGCCATAATTACTAGATAAAGCTAATTAAAATTAAATAACCAATGGTGAGTGATGATAACAGAATCAGGAAGATAATACATAGTATGACAGCACTATAAAAATGTTGCATTTGACTTACCAAGTTTATTTTGATGCATCTTTAGATCCCCAGACCCTCACTAGGAGACCACTTCTAAGATGCCGACACGGAATTGACTCATACAGAAAGAACAAGCCACAGCCAATTATGATTGATACAAGAGTTTAAATTATGGTGCAAGAGTTCAAATTTTGTTACATAGAAAAACTCACCAACCTCGAGGTTTAACAGTATCTGAATTCTGAATCCAACAAATAATTGTGAGAGACCACCTTGTATTTGGACTGAATAGGAAAAAAAACAAAGTAAGAGAATCATATAAATTGCCTAAAGAGAAGCAACGTGCTAATGGGAAAGACTTGCAAGCAAACACAACATGCAAGAAAAATATAATTAATGTCCACAGAATATAGTTAGCATATGGAAAGGTAATCCCTTTCGACATGATAGGGATGCAAAGAATAATTAAAGTATTAAACACCTAGAAACACAAATGGAAATCAATAAAAAATCTAGAAGTATCCATTTGACATTACTGTATTTGGTTAAATAAGGGGGATGACAGTCTGAGCAATTAAACCTCCAAGAAACACACTAAAAAAAATAGAGCTCAACCACTAATCAACTGAGTCAACTACTAAACCACTTTAGAAGAGGGGAACTGGGAAGGGTGAAAAGATAAGTTACATCCCAACCAAGATCCTCACTTGGAAATTCAGTTTATCTTATCTAGAATTTGGAAATTTAGTTCATTTCACTTAGGAATCTCCAAATGGGGTAATGGTTGGAAAATATTTTTCTTACAAGGTCCTAACTTGTCTTTTTCCCAAATGCGAAGGTAGGGACCAAATTACATATCACATCACAAAATAAAATCAATTGACAGCTACCAATCACAAGGCAATCAGCGGAGCAATATGCTGTTATGGACACACGTACAGAGACTTTGATTTTGATCCCTTCTATCCATATACAGACGCAAATATATTGGTATATATATATATGAATGAATGTTGATCAGATTCAGGTGGAATGTCACTCAATAATAGATCCATATATATATATGTATAAATATTTCTGGGGGAGAAAGGACACATGGATGACTAAAACAAATTACAATATGGGCAATGACTCATATATGAATTTGACAGAAACAGCCACGAATATGAAAGCGTTAGTGGGACAATATGGGGTTACCTCAAAGCTGGCCGCCGTTCACCATTGGGTCTGGGAGGGATTTCAAGTTCCTCTGAGAGAATGGAACTGGGCCTCTTTCACTCCATTCACCATGACCGTTGACAGGAAGAGACGCTACGAGATCAAGCGATTTCAGGTTGAAGGGGATTTCGAAGGAGCAAAGCCGTGGCGGAGGAGGAAAATGTGTAAACTTTCGACGCATGGTGGCTGAAGAGCTATGCTAGAACAGAGCTATGGCAGAGGAACAGATTCAGAGCACGATGGGAATGAAGACAGCACAATTCTGAGAACACGCGATTTAGGGTTCTGATAAGTGATTTTAAATAACTTAGTTAGCGTTTAAATATTAAACGCTAACTAAATATAACATAGATGGCGTTTACATGATAAACGCCATCTAATATTTTTAACTTAGATGGCGTTTAAATATTAAACGCCAACTAAAATTTTAAAAATAAATTAAAAAAAAATTTCGGTGGACCTTAGTTGGCGTTTATTAAAAAAATGCCATCTAAAGTTTATATTATTTTATTATTTTAGATGGCATTTTTATTACAAACGCCATATAAAGTCTGAACTTAGTTAGCGTTTACCATAAAATGCCAACTTTAGTATTACATTATGACTTTAGATGGCGTTTATTTTTAAATGCAATCTAAAATGTCCAATTTAGATGGCGTTTATTTTTAAACGCCATCTAAAATTGGACTTTAGTTGGTGTGTATTTTGTAAACGCGAACTAATACGCTTGATTTGATTTTTATTGGCGTTTTTATAAATAAACGCCAACTATTCAGCGCCAATAAATCCTAAATCTGGCGTAGTAGCTCCACGCCGAGGTGAGACACAGGGCCGCCGTGGCAAGGGAGCTTGAATTTCGTTAGATTTTTTCAAACAGTAAGGCATCACACCGCGGCGCACTTACCCACCGCTGCGGCACCACACCTCGAATTCTTATAAATCAAAAGCATTTTAGTCAGCTGAGCAACAGAAAAACAAAGGCAGAATGGAGAAGCTGCGTTATGGCTTGAGAAATCTGACTAAGAGAGATCATTTTTGGACTCTACAGCTTGATAAGTTGTTGATAAGTGATTCTTGATCTTCCCTCTCATTTTTTTCTTCAGTTTTGAGTTGGATTTTTTGGATATATGGTTGAGTTTTTGGTTTTGGCCGAATCCTACCGATTGAAATGGATGAGATGAGATTAATGAAGTGTGATTTAGTGTTAATAATGCTTAGGTATGAGTTTTAGAAGGATTGTACATGATCTGGTATAAACCCTAGTTTGGAATTGGTTAAAGGAGCATAAAATCCGAAATGAATGGGATTAGTTATGATTCGAATGATCATTAGGAGCTCATTGATATATGAAAATGTGGTTGGAACCTTGGGCTAAGCATAATTGGTTGAATTGTGAATTTTAGATAATTATGCTATATGTTAATTAAAGATATTATGATATTGTAGAGGTTGTTTGGTTGATCAAAGGAGTACAAGTTATGGTAGGCAATCTAAGAAGCTTGTGGAATCCGTATGTGTGGTATTGATAACCTAAGATAATCAAGTGTTTGTATTGTGTGTATTATACATTAGTATATATATGTGTATATATGCATGTTTCCAATTATACCGCGATATTATTATGTGCGTGGATGATTTTTGTAAATATCATGGTATGCACATGGTTAGACATTATAGTAGATGATGATGATTATATATGATGATGGTGTGACATTACATGAGTTTATAGCATGACATTGAGAAACATGATGATGATGATGATTACATGATGATATGACACAAACATCACCACATGACATTATAAGGAAATGTGAATTGGGTGGTGATGATGATATATGATATGATATGATATGATTTGATATGATATGGGTGAAATAAGGAAGGGATCACTGTCGTTAAAGTCTCTCTACGTCCAGGAGAGTAAGATGACAGTGGATTGCATCTTCCTTAAAATCACCACCAATTTGCGGTGGTCAAAGGGAAGGAAAGCCAGTCTAAGCATTAATGTTACCTTTGGCCAGGTGTACTAGTGTGAGGTGAGTTTGGTAATGTCCCGGAATTAGTCTTCACCAACTGTTGGAAGGGAGTCACTTATACAAAATGTCATGTTATGACGACAACTCATGGTTCTAACCGTATGTGAGGAAGAATATGCATATCATTCATTTGCATTACATTGTACCATGTGCACGATTATGTGGGTTAGTATATATGTATTGCCTATGGTTATCCCTGATTACTGAGACTTTGTCTCACACTCCTTTCCCATAAACTAACATTTCATGTGAAGGTTCTAGTACTAACCTGGAGAAGACAAGAGAGTAGTAGGGTCTCGGATGTAGGAATATTCAAGTCACGGTAGTATGTTGTATTGTCTATGTATGTTGTGTCAAGTAGGATAATACGATTGTAATTAATATAAGGATCATGTTAATTATAATGATTATGGTGGTATGATATGTATATGTATGATGATGGTGATTGATATGGGATAATTGTGACATCCGAGTGCTAATGAGGGCAGGGAGTGACCACCGATGCAAAAAATGGGATGTAAGATAAAAAGTGATAAGGCACGGACAAGGAGTGGCTCCTGGCAGGCTTATAAGTGGGAGGGGCATATGAATGAATAGAATGCATTCCAAAACGAGAGATATTCAGAGACTATATAGGTGTGGGACTATATGGTTAGGATAGCTTAAAGGAATTGACAGGTACTACCTATACCAACAAGGTGCACCTACCTTTTCGGTAGTCTATCCCTTAAGAACTCCTTAGTTAAGTGTGCTTGACTTAGAGCAATTCTGGGATGGGTGACCTTTTGGGAAGGAGGTGTATAAGTGAGGACAAAGTACACCGAAAGGGCTTGTGTTGGTTTGTGGGGACAGTCATCAATTTTAAAGAAGCGACTACACGTTACAATAATATAATGTGATGTATGTATGTTTTGATGCGTGTAGGATTCAGAATGGTTGTGTGTGTACCCAAAGGGAGTTTTTGGGCCTAGATGGTGTGTTTTAGGCATATAGCCCATTATGTAATTTGGGGTTCAAGGGATCAAATCTCGGAGAGTGGTCATTTGAGGTGAAATCTTTTTGGACAAGTTGGTTGAGTCAATTAGGATCTATGTGAATGGTCCATGAAGGTTAAATTGCCTTTGATAGCAATTGGAAGAGGTTTGTGGCAAGTTTTGGTTAAAAAGTGACCAAAATGGTGTTGGGTATCCAAAATTTCCAAACGGGGACAGATTTGAGTGAAACTAGTGTCTATGAATAGATTGGGACAAGATTGACTTATAGGAGTTGGAATCAGGTCAATCGGAGGTCGAAGCACGGAATTATGCACGTAAAAAATTCACTAAAAAATTAGCAATTTGTTAATATGGAAACTGATGCTGGCGCTGCAACGTTAAAAGCTTAGTGCTATTGCTCGACTAAGGCCATGGCGGTACTATAACAAGCCGTGGCCTTAGCCTGTTCTGGTGCCTTTTCGTGCTCTTTATGAGGTGTGATATTTCGGGAGTCAAATTTTGGAGTGTTCTAGCTTGGTTCGGCTAGTTTTTTAAATTTTTAGTGAATAATGAAGGTGTGTTGAAGTAGGATGTTACAATTTAGTTGAAATATAGATATATAGGATCACACTTGAGCTAGGAAAATAACCCTTATACAATGGGTACAAGTCAATAATGTTATGCATTATATGGCCCTCGTGGGGCATAGTGCATTATGCAATTTCAACAAATCTTTTATAGGTATCATAGTTTATCACAATATATAATGTCCATGTTAAAAGCCAAAGTGCCTAAATTTGGCAACGATTGTTTCCCAACATTGATTTCATGCGCTGTTATAGAATTTCTTGACACTCCTTTGAAAGTTGATAATAACGTACCCTAACATTAGCATGCTCTTGCAACATTAAAATGGGATTTATTTGCCCTAAATTTGTTTTGAGCTGCCTCTAGCTCAAAGCATTATTGGTCTCATAAAAAGAAGGTTCCATCTTCAACAAGTCATGATTAATAAGTTGACCTAATAAAACCATCACACTAGCAAATGAGATATAATAGAAGCAACTTAACTCAGAGAGTCAAAATACTCATAGAATCAACAGGAATCAAGTCAAATATAACAAAAGCAAACATGCAATGAGGGCACAAGATTAACTATAGAAGCATGAATAGTATCCTCAGCCTTATCCGAAGGTTGGTTTGTGGTTCCAAATTTGTCTGGGATGTTTCTCCCTAAATGACTCAAAGTTAGAAATATATATATATATAGGAAATATATTCAAAATTAAAAGAAATGAAGGAAACATTATTAAAAGAAGATGGTAAAAATACTCACCATAAAGAGACTCCAAGAGTAGACGAAGGAGTTTACATGAGACTGGTTGGAGTATTTGACGGTATAGGACTTGGTGGCAAGATTGTCTATAAGTTTGCTCACTTGAAATAATTGGTGTGGGCAAAGTACAAAATAAGCAATCAAAGGAGCTATAAACTTTGAAATTAAGATATTAATAACATCTAATTAACCTTCCTCTTCCTCTTCAAAAATTTGGCACTTGTACTTGTTAGTTAGGCTGACTTCCTAAGAGGGGGGTAAATTGGGAAGATTAAAATTTTGTCCAGTCCTCAAGACACCACTTGAGATTTTCCACTATTCAGCAAGAATTCAACGGGCTTCTTTCAAATGCCACAGTACAACGCCAGTGCTCTGTTTTCTAGAGCTCACTCAATCACTTTCTGCACTTTCACAAAGTGCTTTACAATCCCTTGTGATATCTCCTCACAAGTAAATCTATCTCTCAGATGAAGATTAGATTGTTTACAAAGATGAAACTCTTTTGAATAGAGTGAATATGAAAGTTGATGTACAAGTATTGAAGTAAGAGGGTAAAAGTCTTTGAGTAGAAAATTTCACAGAATTTCAGTATATACAAAGTTTGATTCGTTACCCACAACTTCAAATGATGTTGTATTTATAGATTTAAGTCCCAACTATTCGTTAGAGACAAAATCTATCCGTTGGGGAAGTTATCCAACGGTTACTCTGAAAAACTATCCGTTAACCAACCGCATTTAATGCTTCTGACATACTGAAATTCGAATTTCGGTTGGTCAATAGACGAATTTCGAAGGAACCGAAGGTTAAAGCTTCCAACGTTGAAGTATTGAAGTTCGTCTGTTCATGAAGTGAAATTCGAATTTTGAAACTCAGAAAATGTTTTCATGTTGTGACATACGAATTTTCAAGAAGAAAGTTTTTCTGTTAAGTGTGAACAGTGTTTTCAATTTGCTATAGTGCCCTCGAAGTTCAAATTTTGGAACCTCAAAATTCGTCTGTCCGCAGCAGGCTTAAAAGGCACAGTAGTTCATTTACTTCAAAATTTGAACTTTCAAAGAGTGAAGTTTCGTCTGTCAGAGAGACCTCTTTTCAGACTTACTTCAACATTCGAATTTGTAAACACTGTCCTTCGTATGTCATCATGTCATTTCAACAGACTCACAACTTTAGCTTCTGAAATTCGAATTTCCATGTTCAAAGTTCGTCTGTCAGTGAGCAGTTTTGAAAATCAATACAATCTTGATTTCAGATGAACTTTAACATTGTTTCAAATGAATTTCTTCAGTTTTCATAAATTCCATTTTGTCTGAAATTTGAATGTTCAAAACCCAAAGTTCGTCCATTGCTCAACAGCTTCTTTCACACACTTATGAAAATTCAAATTTTGGAAAATCAAAATTCGTCTGTCAGAGAGGCATCTCTTCAGACTTATTCAGTTTTAACTCAAAATTCAAATTTCGTAAGCTAAAGTTCGAATTTCCAACATGACAGTTCAATGTAAACTTTTCAAACTTCGTCTGTTGGTGGGTATTTTTCAAGCATTTTATAAAAGCAAGTTTTTAAAACATCTTTTCATCAAATCAAAGTCTTTTACCCATACTTAAACATAACTAGTGATCCTACAACAAATCTTGCACAGATTACTCAGAACTTCTTCACTTGAAACACTTGGAGCTCCTTTGATATCTTCATTTCAAGCTCTTGAAAGTTGAATCATCAAAACTTCTTGATTCAACATTCTCCCCCTTTTTGATGATGACAAAACAACTTACAAACTGGATTAGTACTTGGGTTTGCTTTAACAAGCTCCCCCTCAACATATGCATTGTATTTCAAAAGATATCATATATGGTAAACCATGTGAAGAGATTCAAAGAGCAAATCATTGCAACCGAGAAATTCTTTCATTTAAACAATCGTTGCTTTGCAGAGACAGGATTTAAGCAAAGTTCATTCAAATACACAAATTAAATACAGAATACACAATATCAAAACAGCAAAGCACAATACAAATAATCAACCTAGACAGCACAACAAGAGGATTCAAGCCTAAGTTCTAAGCAGTCCTTTATCACTTCTTCTTTGGCTTGGTCTTCTTGCTGTACATCTCCCCAGATGGCTCAGTAGCAGATTTTCCAGTTTGTTTCTTCTTCTCCCTCTTTTTGGCATCATCAGGAAGGCCAACAAAATCAATCGGAGGAGGGATCTGAGAGACTGGAATAGCTCTGAGAGGCATAGGAGCAAATGGGATTTCTGGTTCAACTGGTGCGGGAGGCTCAGGACTTGGTTCTTCATCATCATCAGAGACCTCAAGCAACTCCTGCATTGCCTGCTTGGAAAGAGCCAACTGAGCTCTTTGTTCCTCTGAGAGTCCATAAGCAGTGAGAGAAGGAGGAGCTGGTTTATCAGGATGAAACATTTCTTCAAGCCTTCTCCTTTGAGCTTGCAGCAGAGCATTGTGAGCAATAGCTTCATAATCAACAATAGGCACAATGCTTCTCTCTGTATCGCTGGCACCCTCCTGCATGGAAGAGATGGAAATGGCTGCCACCAGTCTTTCAACTTGCTCAGATTCTTGAATGGACAGAATTGAATCCTGAGCATCTTCTTGCATAGGCTCATAAGGGCTTGTTTCTTGAAGTCCTTCTTCTTCCAAACCATAGTCCAAGGGTGGACCAGGACTTGGTGTCCTCATTGTACTAGTAGGCTCATCCCCATCTATATCATCATCATGGTCAGAGAAGGCTAGCTCAAAGGGGCTTGGAGGCTCAGGGGTTGGAGATTGGACAGGCATAGAGAACCCTGGCTGAGGTGGAGCTGATGTGGTAGGGATTGCACTTCGAATTTCTTCATAAGCATCATCAACCACTTTCATATTCTTTGCCAACTGATGTATCTGATCTTGCAGATGAGCAAACTTGGCATTTTGCTCATCTCTGATGCTAAGGATGAGTGTAGATAGGCCGTCATACAACTCAGTGATCTTGATTGGCTTGGCACGAGAGGAGGGAGTGGATGGAATATGAGTAGGCTTGGATGGAGATGGAATAGGCACAGAGGGCTGAGGAGTAGGTCTGGCAGGAGCCTCAGAAGTACCCTCTTGCTGTAGGGAGGCACCTTCAACAAAGAATAGATCCTCAATTCTTCCTGCTCCCTTTCCAACCCATCTTCCTTCATCCTTTTCAATACCCATTCTCTGAAGTTCTTCCTCCTTGAAGATCTCAGTGGGCTTCCCCTTCCCCTTCTCAAGATGCTGAATTCTGGCATACTGCAGAATTCTGGAAATGATAGTAGCATAAGGGAGTGTGGAGTCCTTCCTCTGATCTCTTGTTTTGATCATGCGTTGGAGTATGATGTGTCCCATGTTGATCAGTTTTCCATGCATGATTGCTGCCATGACATGTGCCTCTGCCCTTGTTATGAGATTGAATCTTCCTCCTTTATTGAATATGATCCTGGACACTATGTAGTGCAGGATCCTCACTTGAATACTGAGGTTTGTGGGCTTCAACACGTTTATTGATGGCCAATTTTCCTTTCTTCTGAATAATGTGCTCAGAATAGTGCTCTCCTTGTAGTTCAGAAAGGGGCCACCTTCTTCATCAGCAGTTTCTGCCTCATCCATGTATCCAGAGGCAGTGATGTCAATCTTGAGTCCATCTTGCCCTGGGATCTCCAATACCTTATTAAATGTTTCATCAGTGAGCCAGATGGTCCTGGATCTCAGATTGACTTCCCATTTCTTCTTCTTGCTATTGTACTTTAGGGAAGCATACCAAGACTTCACTACCTCATCATCATATCTCTCTAATACTTCCAACAGATTCTTGTATCTCATCATCCATATACCAGCATCAAAATTATTGGAGACCAAGAAATCTTCCAAGTTTACACAATGTGGCTTGATTACCTTTTTATTGGCAAACTTGGTGGAGTATTCCTCTTGAATCTGTGGAGTGCTCCATAATGGCCGTGTGGTAAGCTCATATTCCCCAGATTCAGTACTTGAAAATGAAGTGGAAGCAATAGGTTCAGCAGCAACAGGAACAGGGACCGAAGGTTCTGCTATCTTTGAGGAAGAGGGTCCAGCCTTCTTTGATTCTCCCTTGGGTGTAGATTTCTGGCGTTTGGAAGGAGTTCCCTTGCTGGATTCAGCCTTTCTCTTTGGTTTTTCTCCTTCCTTTGTTGAATATTGGGATTTAACTGAACGTTTTGGCCGAGCCTCTCCTTTGCCAGCTTCAGGATTCTTAACTCTTGCCATTTTCGCGAATGAATGTTGCAGAATGGGGCAAGGAATAGGTTTAAAGGATGCGAAAGGAAGTTTAATCAGTGGGAAATGAAGGTTTTTGGTCAGAATTGAAGAGCATTGATTGGAGAATTAGAATAGACTCAGAGAGAAAAGGAATAGGGTTGCGTCTGTTCAAAAGAAAACCGTCGGTTTTAACGTATGTAACCGTCTGACAGACGAATTTTGAGTGGTCAAAATTCAAACTTCGGGCAGTTACAAGTTAAACCGTTCAGCAAAGCTTACTGATAGATGAATTTTCTTCTGAAAGTTTGTCTGACAGAGGCTTGGATAAAATAACACAAGATGAACAGACGAACTTTGTTCCAACAAAATTCGAATTTTCATGATCAAACAACAAGCAGCAATCAAACCACCAAACACAGACGAATTAAGTAAACAAAACTTCATCTTTCAAAGATTCAACATTGAGGAGCATGCTTCAACAGACGAATTTTAAGTCAGAAATTCGAATTTCTTTATTTTGTGAAAGTTATCCAACATTCATATGTTAAGAGATAATCATTAGTATAATCATCATGTTGGACAGTCATAACTTTCAAATTTTGTTCTTGAAAATTCAAATTTTGAAGGATTAACAGACGAATTTCGAGGCATCACCGAGAACTGTTCTTTCTTATAACAGGCCGAAGTTCGTCTGTTGGATATCCAAAATTCGAATGTTGACCATGCTGACTTTCTCAGAAACTCAATTTTTCATAGAAATTCACCTAACATATAATCAATATACGAATTTCAACTTTAAAAACTTACAGATTAGATTCAGAAACTCAGAATTTTTGCCCTTTACTTCACTCTTTGATTGTTCCTTTCCAGTGTGCTCCATTTTTCAGATTTATTGCCAATGAATCTCATGAGGAGCACCTGCAACTTAAATTAAACACTCTCCGATGCTAAAATTAGAACTAATTCAATGTTGGAAAATCTAAAAACAGAATTATATACGGATTTACTTACAGTTCATTGGGATTTACCATGCCCAATTCTCTTCTTATCTTGCAATATCTATCTTCTGACAGAGTCTTTGTCAGGATATCTGCAACTTGATCTTCAGTTGGGATGTACTCTAGTTTGATTTCTCCTTTCAAAACATGATCCCTTATGAAGTGGTGCCTAACTTCAATATGTTTTGTCCTTGAGTACATGACAGGATTTTTTGTGATATTGATGGCACTTTGGTTGTCACACGTTATTGGTATTTCTTTCAACTCAACCTCAAGATCTTCCAGTTGCTGTTTCATCCAGATGATTTGGGCACAACAGCTTCCAGCTGCAACATACTCAGCTTCTGCCGTGGATAGGGCTACACTGTTTTGCTTTTTGCTAAACAATGAAACCAAGGATCCTCTAAGAAACTGACAAGTTCCACTTGTGCTTTTTCTGTTAGTTTTGGATCCTACAAAATTAGAATCAGTGTATCCTTTGAGATCTTCTCCATTGCCCTTTGGATACCAAAGACCCATCTGTGATCTTCCAATAAGATATTTGAAGATTCTCTTCACAGCAGTTGCATGGGCTTCTTTTGACACATACAGACACTAAACATAATATCAGTCTGCTGGCAGTTAAGTACAGCAGGGATCCAATCATTCTCCTATACTGAGTTATGTCAAACAATTTCCCTTTCTCATCCATGTCCAGTTTGGTAGCAGTAGCCATAGGTGTCCCCATTGGCTTAGCATTTTCCATTCCAAACTTCTTCAGCAATTCCTTCAGATACTTGGATTGATTGAGGAAGATACCATCATTGCTCTATCTAATTTGCAGTCTAAGGAAGAAGTTGAGTTCACCCATCATAGACATTTCAAATTCCCCCTGCATTAACTTAGAAAAATTCTTGCAAAGAGATTCATTAGTAGCACCAAATATAATATCATCAACATAGATTTGAACAATAAGTAAATCTTTGTTTTCTTTCTTAGTGAATAAAGTTGTATCTACTTTTCCTCTGTTAAACCCCTTTTCAGTTAAAAAATTACTCAATCTTTCATACCATGCTCTAGGGGCTTGCTTCAAACCGTAAAGGGCTTTTTTTAGTTTATACATATGGTTTGGTTTTGTAGAATCCTCAAAACCTGGAGGTTGATCTACATAAACTTCTTCCATCATATAACCATTCAGAAAAGCACTCTTTACATCCATTTGATATAACAGAATATTTTTCATGCATGCATATGCTAATAGAATTCTAATTGCTTCTAATCTAGCTACTGGAGCAAAGGTTTCCTCAAAATCAATACCCTCTTCTTGATTATAACCTTTAGCAACCAGTCTAGCTTTGTTTCTAATGATTGATCCTGATTCATCCAGTTTATTTCTAAAAACCCATTTAGTACCTATGACAGAATGATTTTTAGGTCTAGGCACTAAATCCCAGACTTGATTTCTTTCAAATTGATTTAATTCATCCTGCATAGCTAGAATCCAGTACTCATCAGTTAAGGCTTCCTCAGTACATTTAGGTTCAATTTGTGATATGAAAGCACAATTAATCATTTGATCCCTTAACTGTTTTTTAGTTCTAACTTTCTCTTGAACATTCCCTATCACTTGATCAACAAGATGATTCCTTTGATATCTCCAAGCTCTAGGAAGTTCTTGAGATATTTGTTCATTTTCTTCTTCAAAATCTTTCTCCTGAATATCTTCCTCTATATTAATAGATTCAAATATTTTTGGAGGCTCAATTATATCTTCATTAGCGATATCTAACTTTTTAAGATTTGAAACAAGATCATTCTCATCAGTAACATGTTTAGAAGCAGTTTCATTTTCAATAAATACTACATGCACAGATTCCTCTACTAAATTAGACCTTTTATTAAAAACTCTATATGCTTTACTTCTACTAGAATAGCCCAGAAATATACCTTCATCGGATTTGGGATCAAACTTACCCAGATTTTCTTTCCCATTGTTGTGAATGAAGCATTTGCACCCGAACACATGGAGATGTGACAATTTTGGCTTTCTTTCCTTGTACAGCTCGTATGGAGTCTTTCCAAGGATTGGTCTGATGTAGGCTCTATTTATGATGTAGCTTGTTGTATTTACTGCATCAGCCCAAAACACTTGAGATAGCTCCTTTTCATTCAGCATAGCTCTAGCCATCTCTCCAATGGTTCTATTCTTCCTTTCTACTACTCCATTCTGTTGAGGAGTTCTTGGAGCTGAGAAGTTGTGATCAATTCCATGCTCATTGCAGTACTCCAGAAAGTATGAGTTTTCAAACTCTCCTCCATGATCTGACCTGATAGACATAATGGAAATACCTTTCTCATTTTGCACTTTCTTAGCTAAGGTTACAAATGCATCAAAGGTATCACTTTTAGAGGAAAGAAATAATGTCCATGTAAATCTAGAGTAATTATCCACAATTACAAGCATATACAGATTACCATCAATGCTTTTTACCCTAGATGGACCAATTAAATCCATATGTAGTAGTTCTAGTGGTCTAGTTGTGGTGACTACATTTTTAGGTTTAAAAGAAGATTTAGTTTGCTTTCCTCTTAAGCATGCATCACATTCTTTATCTTTTTCAAAGGCAATTTTTGGCAGGCCAGTGACTAGCTCATTTTTAACCAGTTTTGAAAGTTGATTCATGTTAACATGAGCTAATCTTCTATGCCATAGCCAACTATCATTGTCCTGACTAATTAAGCAAACAGAATCTAAGGGAGAAAGTTTATCAAGATCAATAGTATAGCAGTTACCATCCCTTTGAGCTTTGAGGATTACTTTGTGATCGCTTTTTCTGATAACCAGGCAAAACTTTGAGTCAAACAGCACCCAATTTCCTTTGTCACATGTTTGGCTCACACTCAGCAGATTGTGGTTGAGGTCTATCACAAACAGCACCTCTTCAATGGATGTTTCAGGATTTTTGCCCATAATGCCAATGCCAACTATTCTGCCATACTGATCACCTCCAAAGGTCACCTTTCCTCCTTTCTTGTCTCTAAGGGTGATGAACTTCTCCTTGTCACCAGTCATGTGACTTGAGCAGGCACTGTCCATGTACCATTTGTTGTTCCTTTTAGCTTTTAGACAGACCTGCAAAACAAAGTTCAAGTTTTCTTCTTAGGTACCCAAATCTGCTTGGGTCTTTTTCTGTCAGTAGTGTTTTCCCTAGATACAGATGTACCTTTGGGAACCCATTTGACCTTCCTGTCAGGTCCATTTTTCTTTATAGCACAAGAACTGGAAATATGTCCCTTTTTGTTACAGAAATGACAGGTGGTAAAGGGACTGCTGGATTGAGAAGCAGGAAGAAAACAATGCAGATAATATTTTTGTTTTGCATGCTTTGGTTGATTATATGATTCAATCTGATGTGTCATATGATCTTTCTTTCTATTTCCACCAGCATGCACAAAATGTCTCATATATACATTCTGATTTTTCTTCCCAATCTTTTCTTTAACAGCATATGGATCATAGCCAAGACCAGCTTTCCCTTGTGATATTCTTTGGCTCCCCATTAAGGCAAACAACATATCTTTACCTCTCGTAAGCCTAGACATGCTTTTTACTAAATATTCATTGGTTTGCTTTAAATCAGTGCATGATTTACAGCAGACAGATTCAGTGATAGGTAGAGGAGCAATTTCAGGGATGTTGCTTTGAGATTCTAGTTTGTTAATCTTTTTCTTAGCTAGTTTCAGTTCTTTAGCAACCTTAACAAACTCATCATGCAACTCATGAAATGCATCCAGTAATTCAGAATAGGAAGGTTCAGATTCATATACCTCTTCTTCTTGATCACTGCTACATGGAATTTCAGCTTCTTCAGAGGCAAGTGCCATCAGACATATGTCGGCAATTTCATCTTCTTCATCTTCTTCCTCATCTGAGCTATTGCCCCATATTGATGAGATGTAGGCTTTCTTCTTCTTGCCTTTGTCTGCAGCTTTCTTTTCTTTTTCTTGCTTCTTGGGGAATTGTGGACAATCCCATTTGATGTGTCCCTGCTTTTTGCACTCATAGCAAGTCACAAGCTCTTTTGCTTCTTTCTTGCTGTCTCCAGCTACTCCTATCTTGAAGATTTTCTAACCATCATAGCCAGAGTTTCTTCATCCAGCTCATCTCCATCGTCAGAATCATCTTCCTTTTCTTTAGCAGCTTTGAGAGCAAGACCTTTCTTCTTTCTGTCTTGTCCAGCTTCCTTGAGAGCTTTTATTTTTCCTTCATATTCCTCAAGACTGCCGAATAGAGCTGTGACAGAAGCCATTGATTGCCCTTTGACTTCCTCTATTGCTGTTACCTTGGGCTGCCATTCCAGAGGGAGAGCTCTGAGGATCTTTCTGACTTTCTTTGTTTGAGTGTATTCCTTTCCTAGGCTCTTTAGTTGATTCACAATGAGAGTGAATCTCTTTTGTAGCTCTTTTACAGTTTCACCTTCAGCTAGAGGGATAGTTTATTTTCCCTGACTCCAGTTGTTCCTTCATGAGCAATCTGCAGGGTGTCCCACATTTCCTTGGCAGTGGAGCATTGTGAGACTCTGTAGAATTCATCTTGATTCAAGGCACTAACTAAACAATGTTTTGCCTTGAAGTTCAACAAGACTCTCCTTCTGTTTTCCTCATTCCATTCAGCTTTTGGCTTTTCTCTGTACTTTCCATCATCTTCTAAAGCCATTGGGACAAAGTCTCCCTTCTGAATGACTGACCAGATGTCCAAATTGATTGATTGGAGATAGATTTGCATTCTCATCTTCCAATAACCATAGTGCTCTCCACTGAAGCCAGGTGGTCTGCTTGTATTGTTCCCTTCTGGTAATATGCTTTCTCCAAAGCTAGCCATTGTAATTCCCGGACTGTGAGATTCTTTGAATGGGAATCTGGGCTCTGATACCACTTGTTAGTTAGGCTGACTTCCCAAAGGGGGGGTGAATTGGGAAGATTAAAATTTTGTCTAGTCCCCAAGACACCACTTGAGATTTTCCACTATTCAGCAAGAATTCAACGGGCTTCTTGCAAATGCTACAGTACAAAGTCAGTCCTCTGTTTTCTAGAGCTCACTCAATCACTTTCTGCACTTTCACAAAGTGCTTTACAATCCCTTGTGATATCTTCTCACAAGTAAATCTATCTCTCAGATGAAAATTAGATTGTTTACAAAGATGAAGCTCTCTTGAATAGAGTGAATATGAAAGTTGATGTACAAGTATTGAAGTAAGAGGGTAAAAGTCTTTGAGTAGAAAATTTGGCAGAATTTCAGTATATATAAAGTTTGATTCGTTACCCACAACTTCAAATGATGTTGTATTTATAGATTTAGGTCCCAACTATTCGTTAGAGACAAAATCTATCCGTTGGGGAAGTTATCCAATGGTTACTCTGAAAAACTATTCGTTAACCAACCGCATTTAATGCTTCTGACATACTGAAATTCGAATTTCGGTTGGTCAATAGACGAATTTCGAAGAAACCGAAGGTTAAAGCTTCCAACGTTGAAGTACTGAAGTTCGTCTGTTCATGAAGTGAAATTCGAATTTTGAAACTTAGAAAATGTTTTCATGTTGTGACATACGAATTTTCAAGAAGAAAGTTTTTCTGTTAAGTGTGAACAGTATTTTCAATTTGCTACAGTGCCCTCAAAATTTGAATTTTGGAACCTCAAAATTCGTCTGTCCGCAGCAGGCTTAAAAGGCACAGTAGTTCATTTACTTCGAAATTCGAACTTTCAAAGAGTGAAGTTCGTCTGTCAGAGAGACTTCTTTTCAGACTTACTTCAACATTCGAATTTGTAAACACTGTCCTTCGTATGTCATCATGTCATTTCAACAGACTCACAACTTTAGCTTCTGAAATTCGAATTTCCATGTTCAAAGTTCGTCTGTCAGTGAGCTGTTTTGAAAATCAATACAATCTTGATTTCAGATGAACTTTAACATTGTTTCAAATGAATTTCTTCAGTTTTCATAAATTCCATTTTGTCTGAAATTTGAATGTTCAAAACCCAAAGTTCGTCTGTTGCTCAACAGCTTCTTTCACACACTTATGAAAATTTGAATTTTGGAAAATCAAAATTCGTCTGTCAGAGAGGCATCTCTTCAGACTTATTCAGTTTTAACTTGAAATTCAAATTTCCAAAGCCAAAGTTCGAATTTCCAACATGACAGTTCAATGTAAACTTTTCAAACTTCGTCTGTTGGCGGGTATTTTTCAAGTATTTTATAAAATCAAGTTTTTAAAGCATCTTTTCATCAAATCAAAGTCTTTTACCCATACTTAAACATAACTAGTGATCCTACAACAAATCTTGCATAGATTACTCAGAACTTCTTCACTTGAAACACTTGGAGCTCCTTTGATATCTTCATTCCAAGCTCTTGAAAGTTGAATCATCAAAATTTCTTGATTCAACAGTACTAGTGCTATCTCTAGCAAGAAGGATTGTGATGTTGGGACTCTTAAGGAATAGGAACTTTCTTTTAAAAACTATGATTAATATATTAAATTCTAAAATGGCTATAGAATATTAATAGCAAAAGCTTTTATTTACAAAAATGCCACCAGTTATTTTTTTAGGACATTTTTTCTACCGTTCCAAATGCAGTCTTTGAAAGGTTTTATTTTTCTAGTGTTGCATAAAGACCACCATTTTAGAAGTTAAGGAGCTTGGATGTATGGTCTCCAACGAATTTGAAGCAACTTCTTCACCTCTTACTTCAACAATCCGCAAAGCACCAATGATATTTAAGTTGGATTTTTCTATGATACTAATGCATAAGAAATTCAATCTTCAATGAATGTTAACATTTTTTAATCATTAGATTATATGTCAAGTCTAGTTTCGCGAAGTCAATAAGGATCCATTGCCATTGTTTCCTTTTCTTCACATTTTTATGGACCAACTCATCTTGTGTGAAGATGAAAAAGATAAGGATTAAGTTAAAATAATCTAGCCTAAATCTATAGATCTTACATTAGAAAGAACGATAGTGTTACCTTCGATGATTCATCTTGTGAAATAGTAACAATAGTTGTTGTTGGCATAGCTTTTCTTGGTTCTGAATCTGTTAATTGATTTCTTGTTTCAATTTTCTCTGAATGAAGACCTTAAATCTAGAAAATCTGAGCACCCTATGTCTTTATTAGTCTACATAAAATAAAATGATAATTACTAGTTGCTTTATCTATCGATCTCCAATATTGAAAAGCATTATTCTTGATATTTTGTCCAACTCCCTGAATATATAAAAGAAATTCTATTACGTTCAACAAAAACATCGTAGATGTTTAGCGAATTTTGCATTAGATGATGAAGTTGCAAGTTTTGGCATCTTTGGAATAAGATTCTCTTCAACAAATTCTTTTTCTTGCTTCTTGAGTACCCTAACCAACAATAGCATACAAGGAAAAATTTTCTAGTGATGTTGAATTCAAAAGAAAACACTTATAAGTGAACACTTGAAGTTTTGTTGGCATTTTAAATATTGTCATCACATTCATCCTTTTTGGAGAACATTTTGAATTAAGTAATGATGGGATGAAGGGAAGGGGCATTTTTTGGCTCGAATGGTCATCAACTTTCAAAAGACATTTGCAAAATAGAGATAGAAAGTTACTAGGTTGTTGAAGATCCATCGTAGTTTTTTCTTTTTTAACTTCTTAATTTGCCAATCAACTCGTCCTATATGAAGATGAATAAAGTGACAAATAAACATGCCATCTAGCATAAATCTATATGTTTATATTAGAAAGAAGAATAATTCCACCTTTGGAGATATTATGTGAATCAGTTATCTCTGGAACACTTGAGTGATCCAACATCTTCTTTTATCTACATAAAAATAATGATAGGGTATTAGAGAATGATAGGGATAGGGTATTTGAGAGTGGCAATACTTAGTATAATAATAGAATCATGTTTAACTACTACACATAGTATATTCTAAATTGGTTAAAATAGATTTTTTAGATTGGCTCTAGCATAGATGTAGATGCGGGCAATGTAGAAAGTTTTGCTTTTTAGATTAGTTATTTAACCAATTTAGAAAATACTTTTTAGATCAATTTTTGAGTTACAACTGATTTAAAAAGTAGTAGAAAAACGCATGTATGGGAAGACATTCTAGATCGGTTATGAATTACAACTGATATACAAAGTCCCTTTTATCTTTTTTTTTTTTTAAAAAAAACCCACTTTTCTACTACTCCTGCTACACTTTTTTTGAGAAAAAAATTCAAAAGAAATTTCATTGCTATTAATAATATATATCATCTTACAATTTACAACAATATAGAACATTTTTAACACTAAATAATAATTAAACGAAAGGCGGGAAGCCTAATCTTCATTAACTAACACCATAACTCCTTCTAATGTTGTTTCATTTATGTGCAACTATTCAATAGAATATCATCTATCAATGACTCCTTCTCAAGCTAGACTCAATGGATTTCAAAACATCCTGCAAATTGGCAACATCTTCAAACAATGTCTAATCTAAAATAGAAGAAGCATTCAATTTTGATGCATCTCTCTAGAAGAGGCAAAATGCAAACTGGACAAGTGAAAACGAAAAAATGCATTACGTCATGCAATACAAAACTACTAAACAAGCAAATACAGACAATAATGCAAAAGTAACATAAAAGAATGCTGTAGAAATATGGAACATGCTAAGTGTCTAAGAGGATGATACTTGCAATATCAAACCCTTGCATATTTCCTCACAATCACAAGCATGATATGTATACTACATAACCTTATTTGTAGTGTAGAAACAAACATACACAAAGACAAATACCAAATTTGACATCATAGCACCCGTGAAACCTGCAAAAAATTGTTGAGATATAAATGTTAGGGTAGAAAGAACTACTTTAATTGAAAAGTGAAAAAGGTGAGAAAAAAAATATTTGTTAACCATACCAAATTACATTTTTTCAACATATTTTCCTTGAGTTATGCATATATTGGATACATATTTATACATATTAGATACTAAAGATAGGAAAATGTGCAATCTAACTCTAATAATGCATGATAGTATGTTTTTATTCTATTGTGTATTATTTTTTACTCTTAATTGGATCTCATGGTAGATTATGAATTCTCATCTTTCTTGTAGGTCTTATGTGAAGAATATTGAAGCTACTAAAACCCCTCTCTAGAGCTAAAAGACCAGGGAAAGAAGGAGACCTCACACTTTAGTTATAACCTGAGAAGAAGGAAGCAAAGGACGAAGCTGGCTTCAGAAGCAGTTGAAGCAGCTGAAGCAGTAGCGTGGGAACATGGGGCTGTAGCCTGTAACACCTCTATCTAAGACCGTTTACCATGTATTAGATCTCATTAGAGATCAACTATACTTAAATAGAAGCTTGAATCACAATAAAATATTATAATAAATTAAATCAATTTAAAGGGTACTATTCATTTAATCCCATTTTTTGCAAAATTCTTAAAATCATAACTAATTCAATAAAAATACTATGAGAGTGATTCAGGTCTATATGGATAGATTAAAATATTATCTACATGTTAAAAATATAAATTAGAGCAACTACTTGGCCAATTAGTACAGTAGATTTCATGAAGTGTTTACTGTTCATATGGTAATTTCCTGAAATTCCAGTTTTCTGGGCTAATTTTGACAATTCACTATAATTCGTATACACATCCAAATTAAGTGATCTTTAGATCATTTTAAATCCCTATGTGTATAATTTTCAACCATATATAACATTTATACTTTGTACATCAAAAGTTCCAAACAATGGCACATTAACTCTGCATAGGTCAGAATGACCATTTGTATCCTACTACTTTGCCAAACAAAAGCTATTAAATATTTACATGGCCATACATCATCTCAATATTATACCATACATTCTTTAAGACTTAAAGGGACATAAATGACTGAAGAGAAATATCCAAAATTATCTCTACAAATTTACATAAAAGTTCCAATTTCATGGCCCATGCAAGTTTCACTAGCTCAAATATCAAGCTCTTTCTCCTTTCCTTTCTCTTCATGGGTGGTCTTACCATAATTGCTCCCTATTCATGGTTAATATTTGGGAGGGTAAGATTCAAACAATATCAGTAGCTAACACCCAACATGCCATCATATAATCACATTAAACATGAAAACATCAAGATAACACATTTTGAATACATTAACACATTTACGTCATATGAATTCATAAAATTTTCAGCAGAGTTTCATTTTGAAAAATGGACATCCCGAGGTCTCAATACCCCTCAATCAACTCAGTCAATACACATAAATCATTTCACAATATCAGTACAATCATATGACAAGGCATAAAGCACATTGAAAACAAATATGATAATACAATGCAAGTATGGGAAATTGACTATCTTATAGCACTCCCTTGCTTTCCACACTTGGTATGCCACTTCTTGGGCCTCCTATCACTTCATTGAACCTAATCATATCATCATTTAATCAATTTATCCACTAATTTTTGGAATTACACAATACTATACTCACTAAACCCTAACTTTTTCACTTAGTTTTCCTTTGATCTTTCTTTGTACAACACACTTATTCTTAAGGTTTTGGACCATGGGGAATCCATTTTTGAAGTCAAAATAATGAAATTCCAACTCTCGATACTTACCCTGTTCTGGCCAAAAATATCTCAAAGTGATTGGAAAATATTTCCTTCAAATCACTTCAAACTATCCATGGATTCATACTTTTAGTGGTTAATCTAAGCTTTTCCCTAAGTTTACAATAACTCTTCCCCTCGCTAAATCACATTTTGGACAAAACCCTAAGAGGATGAAGAAGAAAAAATAAACCATAAACCATGCTTCAAACCTTGCAAACATCAAGCTTGAAGTAGTACAAGATAACTTACCAACTTAAGCTCTTGAATTTTGCCTTGAACTTTCTCTTTCTTTCTCTCCTTCTTTCCTCCTTTTCTTGCTTTTTCTTTATGGTCTCTTTCTGTTGGAAACCATGCAGAATGATGAAGATAAGTGAGTGATTAAGTGTCTTTAATTAAGTGGCTTAATGATACTACCAATCATGGTTAACCCTTAATTAACCTAAGTTACTTTTTGGCCAAAAAAGTGACAACTTCTTGGAGAAGTTTTATCAAAAAAATCAAGCTGCCCAAGCTTCCCATTTGCACGCCCAATGAGAGTGTTCCAAGTGTCCAGTATGCTCAATTTTTCCTGGTCCGGATATATCTTGAACTAGATAATTTTTAACCGTACCGATAAAATCACCTTTATAGTAATTTAACATTTTTGAGTTACAGGATTATTCTAATTTTATTTTCATGTTTCTCTAATTATCCTATCCCAAATATTATCTGTGTATGGCTCATATCCTGTCCCAGTTACCTTTTAATCATCGATAGAGGCCACAGTTTACTTTATCGGTTTATTATTACTTTTGGACGCTCGGTACTAATTATTTCTTTATTCTTGAACATTAACCCTTAGTGCTATATACCATTGGAATTCTCTCATTGAGGGCTTCGTTTTGACAGTAATTTTACATATTGATAAAATTGCCCCTTACCTGGGGTTAAATTATAAAATCTGAAATTTTCAGGTTATTAGGTGTAATTTTTCCCAAAGCTTTTTAACTTCTCCCAATGAATTTTATATATTTTGGGACATTGATGTCATTCTTATATTTTTTAGGGATAAAAATATAATTTTCTCATTTTTCCATCAAATCAGAAAAAATAACATATTTGCCCTTTTCATGCAAAACAGTACCTGTCTGTTTTTGTGAATTTCTTGTACATTTCATGTTATCATTTATTTCTTCCTCTTTCATTACTTTATATCTAATAAAATTTTGGAATATTACATAGCCTAAATTAGACAATAATGGTTGAAGCCACAGCATGCGTATGTGGAGCCGTGGCATGGATCACACAGAATCGAATGAGACCGCAGCATGAATTATGCCACTGTGGTGCTAGCCCTTCATCAGCAAAATGGTTAGTTTCATTTTCATGAAGTAGCTTAAGGGTTTTGAGATATATCCTAGTTCCTTTATCTGTGGGAGCATTTTGGATGACCAGAGGCATTTGGGAGGCTTGACTCTACTAGGGTTTGCATTGGGTTCAAGATTCAAGCTTTGGTTGATTTTCAAGAGATTGAGCTTCTTCATTGGTTTTATCCTCTTCCCTTTCATTCTTTTCTCTGTAATCTACTATGGGTTAGAATATTTGGTGTATTTATGACTATGTGGTAGACAAGTGTAGCTAAGCAAGTGTTCCTAGGGTTGTTTTAATCTCTTGTATGGATTAGATGCTATTTCTCCTTTATATTTGTGATTAACGATATGATTATGTTGGTTTAACTCTATGCTTAATGATTTTTGTTGTTTGGGCACCAATGAGATTGTTGGTTTAACTTAATTAATGCTTGAGAAAGTTAGATTAAGTATAGAACTTGAGTTAAACCATGTGAGAAATTGTAAGTTGCTTTGTTGAGTGAAGAGTTGTATTGGTGAGGTAAAGATATAGTTGCCAACCTCAAATAATCATACTAGGATTTGAATTACAGTTAAGATTTCAATTAATTAATTAAGAGATTAATTGGTTAATTAAGCTATATACCTAATTGGAGTCTTGAGAGAGCATTTTTAGGTATTGTAGAATCCTTGGCTAGGATGGTCAATCATCGAGAACATATATAAAAGGAGTTAATTGAGTATTTAAGAAATACAAGAGAGAGAAATAACCGTAGGTCTTAAGTGCATCTTAGTTGCCCCTAAGCAATCCTTTAATTAAGTAGTTTTCTTTAGTGTTGATATTTTCTTTTAAATAGTGATCAATTTGTTATTTACTCAAATTAATTGAATATGTGATGTTTAATGCTTGACCCCTTTTGATCCAAATCCTTGAGGGATGATACCTTGCTTATCACTTTGTTATTACCTCGGCTGGTACGCTTACGATGTGGCCCGATAGCGAACAAGTTCTTAGCATCGTTGCTGAGGACTTGGCACCAGAAGTCCTTTGGTCAACCTTAGACTAGTGTTAGTAGATTAAGTTTGAGTTTATAGATTGAAAAATAGATACTTTGCATAGTTATAGATTCATATACTTTTTATTTTTGTTATTAGTTTGATACTTGTTTGTTGCTTTTGGTTTGTAGGTACCTATCTCTCGAGCATGCAAGGCTTGGATCCCGACAAATTTGAAGTGGTTCTTGAGGGTGAAAACATCATTGAAGGAGATAATCTTAATATTCCTAAACCTTAAGAAAATCCAACCATGGATGAGGTAGATGAAAACGATGTTTGTACTCTTGATGATTCTATCAATAGAGAGAATGATGGCTACCACTCTAGTATCCACATGCTGGATATTCAAGCTCGGAACTTTAAAGTTAAGCAAACTATGCTCCAATTGCTACAAATAAATGGGCAATTTGGTGGAAAGTACTCAGAGGATCCCAATGCTCATTTGACTACTTTTGTGGAGGTTTGTGACTCATTCAAGCATAATAGTATTTTTAAAGATGCTTTGAGGTTGAGGCTTTTCCCCTTGTCATTAAAAGATAAAGCTAAGGTTGTTGGAGATTGTGCCTTAGGCCAATCATTATATTATGAACACTGTATTTTATTATGAAAAAAGAAGGTGTTTTTCCTTTTATTACATTATTATATTGTTTGCATGTTTATCTTTATAATAATAATATCCTTGGATAAATCATTTTATCCTAAATGTCCCTAGTCAATCATCTTTGTGGGAACAATGATGAATTAAGACTAGTAAGATTTTAATTGATAATTATGCAATAATTATGTATTAAGATACAAATCTTAATCATAAGCTCTTATTAGGGAATAGGCGCTGGATTGACTCGTCATGAGATAGTTGCATGGATCAAGTCATAAGCATATCTCATATATAACCATGTCACTAAGCCCTCAGACTTGAGATCACCATGACTTCCTACATGGGAAACACTATACTTTGGCATAGTCAAAAGTCACCTTTAGTTGGGAGATCGGGCATAGTGAAACTCGTGTGGAGGAAGATGAATGGTCAAGATAGAATTTGTTCTTCTAATTAATTGAGAGATATATTTGGGCCCCTCAATGAGTGAGACTGAAAAATACATAGCCGCACTCAAATGGAAGAGTTTCCATTTGTTCTGTTAGTCTGCTTGGAAATCAAGAAAGTGATGGTCAAGTAAGATGAGGATGACGTTTTCATGCCTCATATTTGACCTATATATATAATGAGACAAAAGGAATGTGATCGAGTTATATGATAGGTTGCATTGGATCACCGATTTCATATGATTTGGGTCGTCACAATGTCTTGCTAAAAGCCACTTGTGACTTATGGGTCTAATAGTGTTATTAGCCCATTACCAACATCATATGGGTCTACAGGATTGTACACAAGAATGGGCCAACTCTAGCTAGAATGTGCAGATTCATTGAATCTAAAATGTGTCCAAATTCAATGAATTTAACGTTCAATTTAAGGTGATTGAATTTTATACATATATATTTGATATATATATATATTATATAATTTGAAGTATATATATATGTTTGATATTATATATATTTGATATATTACATTATTTCAAAAAATATATATATTATTTAAATTAATTTAAATATATTAGTTTTAAATTTAATTCTATGTGATAGATTTAAATTTAAACAAAAATTTAAATTTGATTTATATGATAAATTCAATTTAGATTTGATTCTGAATATAGATTAAATAGTTAGTTTATATTTAATCTATTCATTAACATCAACATTACCCTTATCCCATTATGTGGGGTTGGCTACATGGATCATATGATGCTAATGTGCTTTATCAAATACTATCTCCTCAGATAAATCATTTCTCAAAAGATTATTCCTTATAACTTCCCTTAGTATCCATTTTGGTCTTCCTCTATGCCTTTTAATAGGGCTCTAAACTATTTGATCAACTCTCCTCATTAGCTCTTCTTGCTTTCTTCTTTGTACATGCCTAAACTATCTTAAATGATTTTCCACCATTTTTTCCTCAATAGATGCTACTCCAACTTTCCTTCATATACAGTCATTTTGTATTTTATCCAATTTTGTATGACCATACATCTATATCAATATTCTCATCTCTGCTACTCCCATCTTATGTTCTTGTTGTCTGTTCAAAACCCAACATTCACTACCATATAGCATCGCTAGCCTTATAGCTGTTTCGTAAAATTTTCCTTTAAGCTTAGTAGGTATCTTGCGGTCACAAATAACTTATGATGCTTTCCTCCACCTTAACGACCCAACTTGTATCCTATGCATAACATCCCTATCAATTTCACCATCACTCTATAAAATTGACCCCAAATATCTAAACTTTGACACTTCCAGAATGGTTTGCTCTCCAATTTTTACCTCTAAATTATTTCTAGTTGGCCTCTTATTAAATTTGTAATGCATATATTCCATATTTCTTCTACTCAAGCAGAAACCTTTTGATTTCAAAGTGTGTTTCCATAAATCAAGTTTTGAGTTGACCTCTTCTCTTGAGTCCTCAATAAAAACTATATCATCCACAAAGAGCATACACTTTGGAATTTCTTCCTGTATATAATCTATTAGGACATCCAAAACTAGATCAAACAGGTATGAACTCAAAGAAGATCCTTGATGTAAGCCTATCGTTATAGTCCTTTGTCACACCTCTAGGAGTTTTCACACTTGTTGTTGCCCCCTCATACATATCTTTTATGGCTTGAATATAAGCCACACGGACACCTTTATTCTCCATTGCTTTCCATAATACATCTCTTGGTACTCTATCATAGACTTTTTCCAAATCAATGAAAATCATAGGTAGGTCTCTCTCTTTACTCCGGCATCTTTCAATCAAACCCCTTAATAAATAAATAGTCTCTGTTATAGACCATCCTGATCTAAATCCAAATTAGTTTTCTGAAATATGAGACTCTTTTATGAGTCTATGCTCAATCACTCTTTCCCAAAGTTTTATATTGTGACTCATGAGTTTTATCCCCCGATAATTATCATAATTCTGAATATCCCCCTTAACTAGAGTGCTCTTTCTGCATTCCTCTAGCATTTTCTTAGACCTTAAAATTTTGTTAAATAAATTAGTGAGCCACAAAACCCCTTTCTCTCCTAAGCACTTCTAAAGTTCAATAGGAATACCATCAGGACCAATAGCTTTACTATTATCTATTCTCTAAAGAGATTTTTTTACCTTTTCAGCCTAAATCCTATGATAGAAGTTAAAATTGAGATCATCTTCATGAATTGTTAATCCTTCGGTATCAATAGTCATATCAATCCACTATTGAAAAGCTTATAAAAGTAGCTCTCATATCTTTCTTTGATATTATCATCTGTAACCAAAATTTTTCCTTCCTCATTCTTAATGCATCTTACTTGATCCAAATCTATTGACTGTCCTTCCCTTCTCTTGTCAATTTTGTAAATATTATGTTCACCATTCTTCGTTCCTAAATCCTGGTAGAATTTCTCAAAAGCTTTAGATCTAGCCCCACTCACTACTTTCTTAGTCTCCTTTTTAACCAACCAATAACATTTTCAATTTTCATATTATTGCACAAATACAAGGCTTTGAAACACTCTTTTCTTATATTGTCCTTCTCCTGCACACTCTTATTCTACCACCAAGATTCTTTATCTTTAGGTCCAAAACCTTTGGATTCATCCAATACTGCTTTAGCGGTATCCCTGATTCTTTTAGCCATTTCATTCCACAAGATGTTAGCTCTTACTTACGAGTCCCACTTACCTTCCTCCATAACTTTTCTAGTAAATGTCACATGTTTCTCACCTTTTAGTTGCCACCACTTAATCCCAGGATTTAAGGCTTTTCGAATTTTCAGTTTACGGTTTTTAACCAACACATCAAGGACCAAGACCCTATGTTGTGAAGTTAAGCTCTCACCAAGGATTACTTTACAGTCTTTACAAGCTCTTCTATCTGAGTTTCTTACCAAAAAGAAGTCAATTTGTGACCTTTAGACTTCACTTTTATATGTGATTAAATGCTCCTCTCGCTTATTGGAACATGTGTTTATAATCGTGAGGTTGTAAGCCATTGAAAAATGTGTTTAAATGCTCCTCCCACTTTTAGATTTAATCTATTAAGATAGATTTAAATTTAAACTATTTTATTGAATTAATATTTGGTTTAATTTAAATATTTGATTTAAAATTAAAGAACTAGATAATCCTATCTATATATTGATATAGACTAGGGTTTATTATATATATAGAATCAAGAGAGAATCTCCACTAACTCTAGAGATTGAGCGGCAGCACACTCACATAGAGAAAGTGTATGGATGAACAGAGGACGTACTGACAAATACAGAACATACGGATATTCAGAAATAGAGGTACTAGCATGCCGTTCAAATTAGACTCACTATTCGTGTGGATACCGGTAGTGGGAGCTGATCAGATGCGTTAGTTCTTAAGGTTTGATGAAACGAAAAGAACCACAAGGTGTAACACCTTACTTTTATCTATATTTTTCCATATATTATAGTATGTACAATGTCCAAATAACTCATATTAAGAACTTGAACCATTAATAGAACCAAAATATTTAAATAAAAAAAATGTAGTACTATTTATTTGGTTCTCAAGTTTTCTGGATGAATTTTGAAAAATCATAACTTAATCCAGAAAAATCGTATCAATTTGGTTCAAGTCTCTAAATGAAGATAGAAACCTGATATACAAGATAAAAATATGAAAATTTCCTTTAACCTGCCCAATTGGTACAGTTTATTGCTCAAACTTACACTATACAAATGGTTATTTCTCTCTTTTTCAGGATTTTGGCCATAATTTCAAAAGTTCATATCTAACTCTATATTGAGCCAAATCATGTATTCTATATACCATTAGAAAGATATATATATCTACTTTCCTTCATATTTTTCTTGTACATTTATTTAGTTTAGACAGGGCACAACATCAATTTGAATCACTAGGGATCTCAAAACATCACTTTTTCTGAAACAGTCTTGAGAGAACTTGTATATCTCTCATTGTACAACTCCAATTGAACTCAAACCAGTGGCATATTAACCTCAATTTCATAAATGTAAGCCACTGAATTTTTGGAGCCCTGTACTATTTTATATCACTTTTCAAAGAGAAGTAATATATTCAGTAAAATTCATAGCCTTCACATCACTGTCCAGTTTTGATCCTAAATTTTAAAATTGCACTATAAATCGTACATATATCCAAATTATGTGTTCTTTAGCTCATTGGAAAGCTTGTTCTCTCTAATTTTAGAGCATATATAACACTTGTCTTACTTTCCCTGTTTCTATCAAACAGTGTTAACTTTACTTTCATTGCTATAAAATGAACTTCTAGCAATATAACATGGCAAAGTAGACTTTGTAACAAGCTCACATGATCATTCCATGTTTCAAATCCATGCCAAATATTTCATAATACTTATAAGGACATAATAGCATAATGGCACAGATCTAAAAGCATATACATGGTTTTATACATAATTTCAAAATATACACTCATAGCTTGAAAACACCATCAAGCATCATTCTTTTCTTCATTCTCCTTACCTTTTCTTTGGACTCTTTTGCCATAGCCTGTACCTATCATTTGGGATACTTGAGGGTGAGATTGGGGGGCAATCTCAGTAGCAAGTTACATTTCATGCAATTATGTCAATCATGTCAAATAACTCACATTTGATCACATTTAATCACATCAATCACCTTTAAACAATAAATTGCCACATTGGTCATAAAAAATTTGGCATCATAACGGCTTAGAAAATGGACATACCGGGGAATAAAACCGCTCATTTTACATCCAAGACCAATCAAAGAAATCACAATTGCAATATGGCAACACAATTTAATCATAGAAAGACAATGAAAGAACATAAAGCAAGAATATGAAACTTAGCTACCTTGAAGTATTCCTTTAGTTCTTCCTCTTGAATCCAATGCTTTACCCCTTGGTTTCACCTCCTTCAAGAACTTACTTGGGCTTTATCAATTTTTAGTACACCATCAAACACTCACTTTATTTGCTGGTTTCATGAGTTACTTCTTAAAGACTCACAAAACCCTAGAATTTCATTTTCTTCACCTTAAGCTTTTTATTTAATTCCATACTTGCTCTTAAGGTTTTGGACCATGGAGAATCCATTTTTAGCATCAAATTAATGAAAATCAAACTCTTTTCCATCATATTAAACTGACCAAAACAAGGATTGGAAGAGAAAAGAAGTTATTTTCATTTTCTTACTTCCAAACATACCAAACCTTGTTCCTTTCACTTAATCTTATGCTTTCTCTTTAATTTATGGCAAAAAAATCACTTTCTTTCCTAACTCCTTTATCTTAGACGAAATTTACAGCAAAGGAGGAGGAGAGGAACTCAAGAAAACTAACCTTAAACCATTCAAAACTTAAAGGAAAATTACTTAGAATTTCAAAGGAAAATTCTTACCTTTTTCTTGATTTTTCCTTCTCTTTTTTCTTCTTCCTCTTCTTCACATTTTTCTCTTCTTTCTTTGCTGTTTTTCAGACCTCTCTCCACTCTTTCTTTTCTTCCTTGGTCGGCTAAAACGTGAACTAAAGTGGGAAATATATTAAACTTAGCAACCAATAGGAATTTGCCACCAAAGCTTCTTGATTTCTCTTGAAAATTCATGAAAATATTAAATTAATGCCATTTTTTCATGTGCTGGAGATGGAGCACGAATTTGAGGATACTTTGGTCTAAACATTTTAGATAATTACTTATCCAGATATATTATGAACGGGTCTGGACAAATAAAGCTACTTTAACAGTATATTTTACTATTATTGGGATAGCTATTTTAACTATATTGGGATATAAAATTACCATAATATACTTATCTCAATTGGTCCAAATATAAGATCTACACATTTTTCTTGAATGAATACTATTTCTTCCTGCAGTCCAGACTGACATTTATCGGGTAAGACATTAATATTAAATCATAATTACCCAATAAATATTATTTTGATCTTAATAAATTCCATACAATATTCCATTGGTCTTAGCTCATTGAGAGCTTCATTTTGACTATAATTTTTTATATTTACAAAAATGCCCTTAACCAGAAACATATCTATAATTTTTAAAACTTCTGGGTCATTAGATGTAATTTTCTCCAAAATTCATAAAATTTGCTTCCATATGCGCGTACGTCCCCCGCCTTTCTTCGTTCTTCTCATCCCTTTTTTTTCATCATCTTCTTTTCTTTTTTTTTCAGGGGTAAAATAGTCATTTTCTTATTTTTTCTTCTGACCGAGATAATTAACCATTTTACCTTATATTATGTAAAACAGTGTACATCCATTTTTATAAATTCCTTATAGATTTTAAAATATTGAGCTTTAAATATTTAAAAGAAATTTGAGGATATTACATAAGGGATACACTGGAGGTAAATTCTTCTTCTACATTTCAATTTAAGCAATATTGACGAATCCATGAGAGGGATTTTTGTGGACTTTTCTCTGCGTGCGTACCGAAATTCCTAATAAAGGCATGGCTCAATACAATTTATTGATACTTGGGATGAGTTAGCAAGAAAGTTCAGAGCAAGGTTCTTTCCCCGTGGTTGTAAGACATCCCTTTGAAGTGAACTTCTATCCTTTGAGCAAGAATTCGGTGAGCTCTTTCATGAAGCTTATGAGCGATTTAAAGATATGTTGAAGTAATGCCCTAGTCATGCGCAACAAAAATAGGTGTTGCTTGAAGCTTTTTGGAATGGGCTTGATGATGATTCCTTAAATATGTTAGATTCGACATCTAATGGGACTATTGGAAGTATGCCGGTTAATGAGCTCTACAAATTATATGAGAATATTGCAGCAAACACAATGCAAAAGGCCAATAGAAGGAGAACCATAAAGAAGAAAGATCATTCACAAGCCATAAGCTCCACCAATGACATTTTAGCCTACTTAAATGCTTTGAATCGGAGGTTTGAAAATTTGGAGATGCAAGTTAAAAAAGGAAATACTATGGTTGTAAATGTCATTCAATCTCCTCTGGGTTGTGAGCAATACGGGAAGGGCATATCACTAAACAATGTCCTTATGCTTTGGAGAATGTTAGTTATTTAAGCAACTTTCGAAGAGGGCAAAACAATCCACAAAACAATCCTTTCTCACAAACTTATAATCCGAGGTAGTGAAATTGCCCTAACTTCTCTTGGAGTCAAGGATAAAAATTGAATAAGGCCTTTTCAACCATCCTCCCAGCTTCCAACCTCAAGCTAGGTAAATTCCCATTAAAGAGGAAGAATCCAAAATGGAGAAAATGTTGTCTCAAATTCTAGCCAATCAAGAAATGGCAAGAGCAAAGACTAAGGCTGCTTTTGTGATTCATGAGACAACAATCAAGAATCTTGAAATGCAAATGGGTACTATGGCCTCTCAATTGAATGCTTTGCAAAAAAGTGGTTTACCAAGTGACACAATTCCTAATCTAAGGAGAGAAGGCAAGGAAGAATTATGGAGGTAAAGCCATCACCTTGAGGAGTAGTAAGCAACTGCCTGAAGTCATTGATCCTAGGGTGAATTATGGAGGTGATGATGAAGTGGCTACTCAAGATGATGATGAGAGTGAAAAAGAAGAGTTAGTGGAAGAAGTTGTGAAAAGGAGTGTGGAAAAGAATCAGAATGATGGAGAAAAAAGAGAGATAGAGGGACAACATGAGAAAAAGGGTGAAAAAATGAGTGAAAATAAAAGAAAGCAAGAAGAGATCAATCAAAAAGTGACCCATCCTCTACTTTTCCCTCGAAGATTTAAGAAACAAAAAAAGATAAGCAATTCAAGAAATTCTTAGATATCTTCAAGCAGATACATATCAATCTTCCTTTAATTGACACATTGGAGCAAATGCCCGTATATATGAAATTCTTGAAGGATATGTTGTCCAAGAAGAGAAGGTTCAATGAGTTTGAAATGGTAGCCTTGATAAAAAGTTACATTGATATCATCAAGAATCTACTACAAAAGTTGAGTGATCTTGAGGGCAGTTAAGTCTCAATACGCCTCCAATGGAGGTGAAACCCAGAAAAGGAAAATAGAATCTAGCAAGAGAACTCCATCCAAAAAGCAGAAAACTACTCCCAAAGCATATTTGAAGAAACCTATACCTGCTGCCCCTGTTGCTCCTGCTTCCTCCTCTTCTTCCAGTACTGAGTTAGGGGAATACCAGTTAACCATGAAGCCATTGTGGAGCAATGCTCATATCCTAGAAGAATATATCACCAAGTTCATCGGTAAGAAGGTAATTAAACCTCATTGTACAAATATGGAAGAATTTCTTATTTCCAACAATTTTGATGCTGGGCTATAGATGATAAGATATAAGAACTTGTTGGAAATAAATGAGAGATATAATGATAAGGTTATCAAAACATGGTATGTTATTCTGATATATAACAGCAAAAAGAAGAAATGGGAGGCAAATCTGAGGTCTAGAACTATATGGCTAACTGATGAGACCTTCAATGAAGTACTAGAAATCCCTGGGCAAGATGGCCTGAAGATTGATATCACCACCTCAAGGTACATGGATGAGGATGAAACTGCAGATGAGGAAGGTGGTGCTTTCTTGAATTATAATGAAAGTACAATGCTAAATACCCTATTCAGAAGGTGTGAGAATAGGCCTCCTCTAAGTTTACTAAAGCCCTCTGATCTGAGTGCTCAAGTTGGGAACCTACACTACATAGTGTCTAGGATCATATTTAAGAAAGGAGAAAGTTTTAACTTGATCACAAGGACTGAAGCACATGTGATGATTGTTCTCATACGTGGCAAGCCGATTAATATGGGCCATATCATCCTTCAACACATGATCAAAGCGAGAGATCAAAGGAGAGACTCTACTTTGCCCTATGCCTCAATCATCTCCAAAATACTTTAATATGCCAGGTTTCAACATCTAGAAAAAGGAAAAGGCAAGCCTACTAAAGTTTTTAAAGAGGAAGAATTGCAGATAGTTAAAAGGTAACTGGGACAAGATATGAGCCTCACATAGATATCATTTGGAATAGGATAATTAAGAAAATATAAAAAAAATATGGAATAGTCATCTAGCCCAAAAATGCTAATTTATTATAAAAAGTAGTTTTATGAGTACAGTTAAAAATTACCATGTTCAAGATATATCTTGATCAGGAAAAATTGAGCAATTTTTGGGACATTAAAACCTCTCTCTAGGCATGATATTTGGGCATTTTCAGAAGCAAGAATTTTTGGCAAAAACTTCCTCAAGAAATTGTGATTTTTGGCACCAAAAATTAAGTATGGTTAAGTTAACTAATTAACCATGATTAACCACTTAATTATGCCACCTAAAATCTCTCTTTCCTTTTCATTTTCATAAGTTAACTATAGACGTTAGCTATACCTTAAAATACATCCATATGGAGATTTTGAATGTTCAAGACCAAAATGGTCAGTTTTGGACGAAAACTTGGTACTTAGGCCTCCCAATGCCAAAGCATACCACTAGCACTAGAACTAGTACTTGACTTAGATCCTAAATACTCCGAGGACTGAGTTTAGAGTCATCTCATCCTAAGAAAACCATTCTTGTAGAACTTGACCCCCCTTAGCACCACAATACCACAAATGGGTTACATACTCATTTTACCATAATAACACCAAAATTAACATCCACACAAGACCTTAGACTAACAGGGCTACATATAATATAAACAAACATCCTAACCAACCCAAGGTCTCCAATCATCACACACATAATCATTCACATACATCAAAACACACATAGGTCACCTATTTCCTAGGGCACAAACTCACTATGATGACAAAGGGACCACGAATCCCGACATACCAGAACAACTATTACAACAATCCTTGCAAAAACGAAAAAATGGTTTAGACATACACACAACCACATATTGATCCAACATACACCTTTAAACCCATGGTAATCTCATTCAACATTGAGGTCAAGTCACATAAGTAATAGGACAAGAATATACAGATGGTTCCTAAGAAACACATGCATAACAATTACATATGATCTCTAGTAGTGTCCTATACTTGGCACAATACTAAATATAACATGTGTGACACATAATATCCCAAAATTTTACTAGATATCAAGTAATGAAAAAGTAAGAATTTAACGATAGCATGAAATGTACAAGAAATTCACGAAAATGAATAGACACCATCTTACGTGAAATAGCGTAAAGGTTATTTTTTCTGGTTGGATGAAAAATGAGAAATTATATTTTTATCCCTAAACAATTATAAAAATGATATGCACATCTCTAAATGTATAAAGAATCACGGGAATGATAATAGAAAAGCCTTTGAGAAAAATTACACCTAATGACCCAAAAATTTTAAAAATTATAATTTAACCCCGAGTCAAGGGTAATTTTGTAAATATATAAAATTACTATCAAAACGAAGCCCTTGACAAGAGAAGTCCAATGGCATATGGTATTGTGAATTAATATTCAAGGATAAAGAAATAATTAGTGTCGAATATCCAAAAGTAACTTTTTACTAATAAAGTAGATTATAGGCTCACAGATAGTTAAAAGGTAACTGGGACAAGATATGAGCCTCACATAGATATCATTTGGAATAGGATAATTAAGAAAATATAAAAAAAATATGGAATAGTCATCTAGCTCAAAAATGCTAATTTATTATAAAAAGTAGTTTTATGAGTACAGTTAAAAATTACCATGTTCAAGATATATCTTGATCAGGAAAAATTGAGCAATTTTTGGGACATTAAAACCTCTCTCTAGGCATGATGTTTGGGCATTTTCAGAAGCAAGAATTTTTGGCAAAAACTTCCTCAAGAAATTGTGATTTTTGGCACCAAAAATTAAGTATGGTTAAGTAAACTAATTAACCATGATTAACCACTTAATTATGCCACCTAAAATCTCTCTTTCCTTTTCATTTTCATAATTCATTCAGCAGCAAACATAGAGGAAAAAATGCAAGAAAGGAAGAGAGAAAGAGAGAAAGAAAAAGAGGAAATTCAAGAGGAAATTGAAAGCTCAAGTTCTTGGTAAGTGATGTACCACTTCAAGCTCGCTATTAGTAAGGTTTGGTGCATGATTTATGGATTAGTTTTTCTTCCTCTTTCCCTTAAGGTTTTGGACAAACCATGATTAATGAAGGAAATGAATTTTCCAACCATTAAACTTAGGAGAAATGCTAGATAAGTCACTTAAAGCATGAATATGGAAGTAGTTTAAGGTATTATGAAGTATAGCAATTTTCCTTTATTTTCCATGAATTTTGGCCAGAAAGGGTTTATATTTAGAGTTGTAATTTCATGTTTTTGACCCCAAAAATGGATTCCTTTAATCCAAATTAGTCAAGTACAAGTGTTGATTTCAAGAAAAGCTCAAAGGAAAGCTTAGTGAGAATTTTAGGTTTTATGTGTATAGTATTATGTTACTCTTGAAACCAGTGGCTAAAGTCTTGAATGATGATATGTCTAGGTTCAAGGAAGTTGTGGAAGACTTAAAAAGTGGTGTACCAAGTATGGGAAGCTAGGGAATACTCAAAGGTAGTTAATTTCCCTTACTTGCAATATATTGTCATACTTATTTACAATATGATTGATGCTTTCTCATATGAGTATAATTTTGTTTTGAGATAGTTTATTATTATTGCCTGAGTTGATTGAGGGGTATTGAGACCTCGGGACATCCATTTTTCTAAATGAAACTCTACCAAAAATTTTGTGGATTCATATAACTTCAATATGCCAATGTGTTTGAAATATGTTTTCTTGATGTTTTCATGCTTAATGTGATAATATGATAGCATGTTTGTGTACTAGCTACTGAGATTCTTTGAATCTCACCCTCCCACATCCTAACCATGTTTAGGAAGCAATCATGGCAAGGCCTCCAAGGAAGAGAAAGGAAAGGAGAAAGAACTTGGTCATTAATGTGTTATTGATTGCAATGGCCATGAACTTGGAACTTTTGTGCAAATTTGTAAAAGCAATGTTAAATCTATTTCTTCAAGATTTTATGTTCTTTTAGGTCTTAGTGAATGTATGGCATAAGATGAGGATGAATTACGGCCATGTAAATATTTTATAACTTTTTTTTTTTGCAAAATACTAGGATGTAAATGGTCATTTTGACCTCTATAGAGTATACCCTCCACTGAACATTTTTTGGTAGAAAGTATAATTGGTATATATTCTTAGAAATTAGATAGAAATAGCTTCCAAATCGTCAAAATAGCACTCAATTTGGATGTATGTATGAATTATAGTAATTTTTCAAAGTCAGCTCCAGAAAACTAATTTCCTGAAGTTTACCATTTGAACAGTAGAAATTCATGAAATTTACTGTACTAATTTGCCTAGTAATTGCTCTATTTTATATTTGTTTCATGTAGACAATCTTTTGAGCTATCTGTATAGACTTGAATCACTTATATATGATTTTTTTTAATTAATTATGATTTTCCAAAATTCGGTTAGGAAAAGGGATTTGGTTAAAATAAATAGGACCAGAATTTTTGGAAAAAATTATTATGACATATTATGTGATTCAAGGTTCTAATAAGGTATAAATGGACTTAATAATGATCTAATATGTGGGAAAAAGGTCCTAAATCAAGATGTTACATGACACAAACCAACATGAGTACTTTGGTATCTCGTATGATCCCGAGGGGACTTATCGATCTCTGCTACTCCTTGCTAGAGTTAGTTTCCATTCCTATACATGTTTGTCCCATGAGGGGTGAGACAAATGTCTCAGTAACCGAGAAAAAATATAGCAACTACACATAACCAGGCAATGTGTATATATATATACAATGAGATGTGGTGCAAATGTAATGCAAATGAATGTCTCTCGACATATACGGCTAGAACCACGGGCTAGTAACGATCACAAAGTATACCCAAAAAGTGATTCCTTTCCAACAACTGGTAAAAACTTATTCTAGGACATCACTAAACTCTTCGCTCACTAGTATGACCTGGCCAAAAGCTACTGTAATGATTGGACCGTGATTCTCCTTCCCTTGGATCCCTCGAATTGGTGGTAATTTAGGGAAGATGTATCCTCAATCCACTACCACCTAGCTCTTCTAGCCATAGAAAGAGGATTTAGTGGTAGGGATATACATATATCAACCTCACCACTTCAACACAAGGCCTCACGTGTTCCACGAGTGGAATAGTATGCCACATAGTATCATCATATCTCAAGTCATCATTACCCAATAAAAAATGTGTTAGCAAGGCTGACTTCCCAAGAGAGGGGGTGAATTGGGAAGATTGAAATTTTTCTGCACAAAGTGAAATGGGTGAAGATAGCACAGTATAATGGAAGCAACGTATAAAATAGAGCAAGCTGAAAAGTAAAGATAAGGAGAGGAAGACTCAGTAATTTATCCTGGTTCGGTCTATCCACTTGACCTACGTCCAGTCCCCAAGACAACTCTAGAGATTTTTCACTATACAGCAAGAATTCAACGGGCTTCTTGCTAATACCACAGTACAACGAGTATGCTCTGTTTCTAGAGCTTTCTCAATCTCTCTAAGCACTTCTACAATGTGCTTCCCAATCCCCTTGTGATTTTCCCTCACAAGTAAATCTATCTTCCAGATGAAGAGTAGATAGTTTACAAAGATATAACTCTCTTGAATAGAGTAGATATGAAGGTTAAAGTACAGATATTGAAGTTGAGAGGTTAAAAGCTTTTGAGAATAAGATTTGGCAGAAATTCGGTATATACAAGTTTGATTCGTTACCCACAACTTCAAATGATGTTGTATTTATAGATTTAGGTCCCAACTATTCGTTAGAGACAAAATCTATCTGTTGGGGAAGTTACCAACGGTTATCCTAAAAAACTATCCGTTAACCAACCGCATTTAATGCTTCTGACATACTGAAATTCGAATTTTGGTTGGCCAACAGACGAATTTTGAAGGAACCAAAGGTTAAAGCTTCCAATGTTGAAATACCGAAGTTCGTCTGTTCATGTAGTGAAATTCGAATTTTGAAACTTACAAAATATTTTCACAATGTGACATACGAATTTTCAAGAAGAAAGTTTTTCGGTTAAGTGTGAACAATGTTTTCAATTTTCTACAGTGCCTTCGAAATTCAAATTTTGGAAGCCCAAAATTCGTCTGTCTATAGAACGTTCAAGGAGGCACAGTAGTTCACTTTCTTCGAAATTCGAATTTTGAAGGAGTGAAGTTCGTCTGTCAGAGAGTTTCTTTTCAGACTAACTTCAACATTCGAAGTTACAAAACTCTGTCATTCGTATGTCAACATTTCATTCCAACAGACTTACAACCTTAGCTTCTGAAATTCGAATTTTAATGTTCAAAGTTCGTCTGACAGAAAGCAGTTTTGAAACTTAAATTATTCTTGATCTCAGATGAACTTTAACATTGTTTCAGATGAATTTCTTCCATTTTCATAAGTTGTGTTTTGTCTGAAATTCGAATTTTGAAGACTCAAAGTTCGTCTGTTTCAAAGAAGCTTCTTTCAGACTTATATGAAAATTCGAATGTTGGAAAGCCAAAGTTTGTCTGTCAGATAGTATTTTTAAAACTCAATTTCATCTTAATTTCAGATGAACTTTAATATTATTTCAGACGAATTTCTTTGGTTTTCTCAAACTGCATTTTATCTGAAATTCGAATTTTGAAGATCTGAAGTTCGTCTGTCACTAAAAGGCTTCTTTCAGACTTAGATGAAAATTCAAATTTTGGAGAAGAAAATTCATCTGACAGAGAGACATCTCTTCAGACTTGTTCAGTTTTAGCTCGAAATTCGAATTTCCAAAGGCAAAGTTCGAATTTCCAACATGCCAGTTCAATTTAAACTTTCAAACTTCGTCTGTTTGTGGGTATCTTTCAAATAAGTCAAGATTTAACATAAATCAAGATTTAAAAACATCTTTTCCTCAAATCAAAAACTTTTACCCATTCATAATTAAAACTAAAGATCCTACAGTAGATCTAGCAGCAATTAGTTAGAAATTCTTCACTTGAAATACTTTGAGCTCCTTTGATATCTTCAATCCAAGCTCTTGAGAGTTGATTTGGAATCATCAAAACTTCTTGATTCAACAAAATGTCCCAATATGCATAGTGTGGTGATAATGTCTACTACTATGCTAACATGTCAATCCTATACACAATCATTATTATCATAATAATCATTGTAGTCATCATGCTAGCATATTATCATATGGGGATGCTTACAAATCATATACACACATAACAATAACATATTCTCATACATCAAAGAAAGGGATAAGAATAGACCTTACCATACTCTCGTTAGTCATGCACATACCATAATATGAAAAGAACAAACATAACTACACATAATATCATGGTATGAAAAGGAACAAACATATAAAATCAACAACTAATACACACATACAACATACACCCTTGTGAACCCTGTATTTTGTCCAGTCTTTATACATAAAAACTAAAAATGGATAAAATAAAAATAATAATGATAATGAAAATAAAATAAAATAAGGGATAAAAATAAATAAAAATAAATAAAAAAAGTAGCGTTAGAATGGAATTTGGGTTGAATGTAAGTGGCCCAATCTCCTAACCCTAAAGTCCAAATACTAAGAAATAATAAGATAAACTAACAAAAAAATATAATAAAAATAATAATAAATAATCATAAAATAATAATAAATAAAATAAATATAAAAAATAATAATAATAATAAAATAAAAAAAGAAAAAAAGAAAATATAGTAAAATAAGAAAAAGTAATAATAAATATAATAATGGATTATTTTAAAAAAAAAAAGAGGTTGAAACGCTAAAACTCAGCATTTCAACCTCAAAATCACCTGAGCCCTAATTAGGGCTCAGACATGAGAGACAGCTCAGGGTTCAAATACGAACCACAGAGGGAGCCGCGTGCGAGGTTGAGAAAAGGGACCAAGGAGCTTGTGTCACTGGGTGCTCGGGTACGAATGGAGAGGAAGCCCTAGCTCAGGGCTCGAGCCAAAGGAATAGAGGGAGTCTAGTAGGCGAAGGAAAAGTGAGCAAAGCACGAGTGTGACAGCAAAGCAGAGGGCTAGGTTAGGTTCAAATCCAAGCACAAGCGTGAGAGAGAAGCAAGCAAGATTAGGAGAGGGGAGGTGCAGAAACGACAAATCATCTCCCTCTACTACTCCATACCCAATACAACGAAGTAGTGGAAGGGAGGAAGCATTCAGTAAAAGCACAATTTTCGGGATTGAAGCAGGATAGAAGGAGCAAAGCCATCACACATCGGATTTTAGGAGGGGAGGCCACTCATTAGAGCTCAATAAAGACCGAAGGAAATTTGCTTGGAGGGGGGAGGATTGGATGCTAAAAACCCTAAAAGGAAAAGAAGGCCACTGAGAGAAACCTAATCGAAAGGGAGAAATAGAGAGAGACCGAGGAACTAGTGAAGGAGGATGCGTCGAGAAGGCAAATAGAGGGAGCTTGAGTGCGGACAATCAAAGAGATCACGGGAAAAGAAAGAGAGGTAGAGCCGTGGTTGAAGGCAAGACTCAGAGAACAGGGGAAAATTATAAGGAATTGGAATCATCAATAGGTAAATTTTGTTCTGAGATTCAGATATTGAGTTGAGATTTCTATTCTTTCAACTACTCCCTCATTGCCTCCCCCTTCTCTTCATCTTGGAACCAGTTAATTGTTCTGTCTTTTTCTTTTAGTAGAGTTTCTAGGTGCTCTGCTTTCAGTATGGAAGTAACATTAAGCTGAGATTTACTTGCTATGAAAATGATCCCTATCATATGAAGATAGATGCAAGATGTGTTTAGGGATATTATAGTTTGATTCTGGCATCTCTGATGTATGATGTTAGACCTTAGATTTGGTTTTCATCTAGTTTCGAAAATACTTGCTTGGCCTGTTTGCCGTTGAAATCTCGGTATTGTCTATCTATTGTTGGAATCTGGTCACAATGTTGGCTATTAAACATGTTTGATTATGTATATTTAGAAAGCTAATGTATTATGGCCAGTGAGGCTGCGATTGAAAAGAAGAATCATTCGTGGTCATAAACTTATTCATCTTGATAATAATCGTCACTGGAGGGAATCTTTGTAGTTTCTGTCGTGTAAAAAAATCTGGTTCTATTTCTAATTAGAACTTTCATATATGGTTGGTTTGGTTCCCTGTTGCCCATTGAATCATGGGTTTTAGTTTTTTCTAGGTGTTTTGTTTCTAATTATGATGATTGTATCTTGTGTTTTGATGAATGAGAATTTTCTTCTAGGACTATTATTTTCAGCTTCTAATTTTACTCTTGAAAGTGATACATTAGCATTAAAAGCATAGGAATCCAATTATGAGTTCCCAAAATGCATCATAATATGGAATGCAATTTATTAAGTTTCTTTTTGTTCAAAAATGGTGTTTTCGCTTGTGCCTCTAGTATTTGCTAGACTAGAGCCAATGGAGTGTTCCAACTGGGAATGGGATATTATCTACCTTAAAGACTTAGCACATACTCATATTCCAAATTTAAGGTCTTTGGATTTTTCCTCTATTCAAAATGGTGTTATGTTCTGTGACTAGGGAATATACTTGTCAAATGTTTAACTAAATGTTTCAAAAGGGGTTGATTTGATTGGGAATTGGATCTCATTTTCCTAGAGAGTTTAGTTCAGAGTCTTTGTTTTAAATTGCTCTGCAATTTTATTTCATAGCCTTCCATTGCTTCCCTCCTTCTTGCCCTTTGAACATGGTATTTTATCCAGTGCCGGCTTTGTGTTTGTGAATACCGTAGGTTGTGTTATATTGGAATTTTATGACTTTTTGTTTGTTTTAGGGGTCCTCAAATATTCTACTTTTGCCGCAAGGGTCTAAGTCTCCATGTGGGCATAGAATGTTGATCAATGTTACCATGAATGAGGAGTTGTCATGGTATCCATATTAACTATTCCATAATTTTTAATATTTTTTAGTATCAATGGCCTTTTCCTTATTAAAATAAAAAAATTAAATAATAAAAATAAAATAAACAAATAAATAAATGACCTTTACTTTGAACTTTTTCCCTTTTGCCTTTACGCTCCGACGGGCAATACCTCGATTGCTGGTTGGTTGGATTTTAAAGTGGATTTTAGAAAAAATATGTATATATAAATAAATAAATAAATACATCAAATGTAGCAATTTTGCCTTAAATTCCTTTTTTTAAAAACTAAAACTGAAAAAAAAGAAATTTTCTAATTGCCTTTTCATTTTAAAATTTAAAATAAGAAAATAAAAATAATTTAAACAAAAATTATTCATTTTTCTCTAAGTTTTTATCCTTTTCACTTATCTGTCTCGAGTAATAATACCGTGGATATTCAAGTATGGATCAGTAACTTGTAAGTGATAAAATCACCACATATGCTGGTTATTTCTCTTCAAAAATTTATGTAATAATCATATTTTAAATTCTTCTTTATGCTTTTCTTTTAAATAAATAAATATATGTTAAGAGGATCTTATTTATCTCCATTTTTATAATAAAAAAGAAAATAAAAATTATTTATACAAAATTATTTATTTTCCTTCAAATTTTTTTATTCTTCACGCCTTTTACCTCGAGTGGCATCACCGTAGGTATTTAGGTATCAATGAGCAAGACTGTGAGTGATAAAGTTATCACAAAAACTAGTTGATTTTATTTTCCAAAAAAAAAATTTTTTTCAAACTTTCCTTTTGAAGTTAAAAATAAAATATTCAAGATAACGCGCATTTTTAAATATACCTTCTGAATTAAAGAAAAACATATATTCTTTCCTTCTTAGAAATTGATTAAAAAAAAAGAAATGAATGATAAGAGTAAGGTATGGAAACTAAACTATCTTTTACAAATTAAAACACAACTACCAATTCTAACAATTGTTTTATTTGTGAAATAATAATTCATTTTCCATAAACTTCTCTTTTCAAAAAGGATATTTATAATAAAAATCAATCCAGTAACACGCACTTTTAGTCCGAATACGTGGACTTTGATCCCTATTGCATGGTACGTAGACCCCAGACTCTGATTCTAGATCAAGTCCACTCTTGTAAATAAATAATATTTTTTTCTTATTTTATTTTTCCCAACTTCTCATATTTTCATTTTATTCTTTATTTTCATATTTATGTTTGCATATGAATGATTAAAGGATAATTAAAATAATTTTTAAAAGTCATAAAAATTGCATAATTGATTTAGGAACCATTCATAGGAATGGGTGTTGTCGGGGTGCCTAACACCTTCCTCACTCATAATCATACTCCCGAACCCAACTCTGATTCACATATCATCCTTTCTCTTTTATTTGGTTTTCCAAAATTTTTCTTAAAATTTTGGTTGCGACTCCTCCTGAATCGGCTTCTGTCATGGATGCTGATTCTATTGTTTTTCTCCTTTCTTTATCTACTTCCATCGTGGATGCTAATTCTATTGTTTTTCTCCTTTCTTTTTCCTTATTCCGACGTCATTTGTGTCGCATTTCTGGGTGTGACAACCCCAGTTACCTTGGATTGTCCACATACATACAAACACGTACACAGGGGAGTCAGTAGGCGATCAAAGCATCAAGACTGAATGCAGAGCTTTCAGATCACTTCTTGGGATGTCACAACTTCCAAACCAAATTTTGGAACACTACAATACCATGATATCTTTAATTAACACAATATACATATATATTCCATTAACTCACAATTCAATCAACCAAGCTTAAGGATGATAAACCCATGGTTCTAATAGCATAAACATTCATCAATGAGCCTCGGACACTTATCCAAACCATAACCAAATCACAAAATCTCGGATTCCAAGCTTCCTCAACTAATTTAAGGTTAGTGTTTAACACAAACCATTCACAATCCCTTCAAAACTCATACTCAAGTCTTAGTAACACCAGATCATAACTCTATAACCCATCTACAACCAATTTAATCTGTAGGAACATCACTCAAACCAAACATCATCATACCCCCATGAATTTTAATTGAAAATTTCAAAGAAAGGAGAAGAGAAGAGGAGCCACATACCACACCAAATCCAAGCTCTCTAGGTTAGAAAAATGAGCCCCCCAAGTTGAAATGTTGAAGCCCTAGTAAAGAAAATCTTCTTTCTCTTCGTTTTCTTCTTTCTTAGCCAACTGGTTCATGTTTGAATTTATCATAGTTTTGAGACTTGCGTCGTGATGCACAATAAGTTTGCTGTAGCATGAGGCCTTTCTGTCCCAAAAGTTTTGAAGCCCTCTGTCTTTCTCGCCATGATGGCTCTGTCCTTTGCCGTGGCATGCTTCTGTCCCTTTTTCTTGAGTTTTGTTCCCTCTTACCCTTTCTTTGATCCTGGTCCCTCCGGTACTATGTAATTCAAAAGGTATACTTCTCATTAACTTGATACAATGTTTAGGACAATATAATGGGGGTTATTACATTATCTTATTTACTTATAAGATAGTTTGCACTTGTGTTAGTTCATTGGTACTTTAATTGGTTAGTAATTAGTTTGCATTTTTAGTTACATTTAATTAGTTAACTAGATTATTTACATTTAGGTAGTTTAATTTATTTCATATCATTTAGAATTTAGTTTACTCTCTTAATTTTACATCATTCATTTGCATTTAATCTTTGCATTTTCATTACATTATAGTTTCGTTAGTTTGCATTACTTTATCTCATTTAAATTTGCATTAATCTTAGTTTATATCATTTATATTTGCATCCAATTCAGCAATTTACTTCCATTCTCTCATTTCTCCATTCATTCTAGTCTGTCCCATGCATTTTCTCACTCTGTTTCATTCATAATTCTTAATGTTATGAGAATTGGACCAAACCGATTTATTTAATTGGTTGAATCAGGAATTGGTATCATATCCAGTTTGGTGAAGGTGATGAGCTAGAGTGGATGGAAACCGGTGAAAAACCAAATAAACCTAAAAAACCAGCAGTCTATAGGGTCAAACCAGTTTAAGAAAAGAAGACTAAAGAAGATCACGCTAAAAAAAGAAAAATACATAGAGACAAAAAGTTTGACGGGGAAAACAAAAAAGAGCAGAGAAGAAGTTGATGGAAGGAAAATATTACTCATGAAAAAAATAAAAATACAAATGTTTCTCAAATTTCCCCTTTTCCCAGGGTTTTGGCCTTAACATTAGAAAAATTAGAAAACCAAAGAAGAAAAATGCTGAAGAAGAAGAAGAAGAAATCCAAAAGAAAATGGAAAGATAAGAGAAAAGAAGAACAAAAGCGAAGAAGACCCACCAAGAACATGCTAGAACATGGAATAAAAGTCCTCAAAGCATTTTGGAGGAGCAATATTTGTTGGCTTCACACTTGCAGAGGGCGACTTGAGTGAGTAACAAAAGAGTGGTGACTTGGGTGAAAAGTGGATGGGCGCATAAGATTCAACCAGCGAAACCTAATTTTGTCTTACAATCTCTCTCTTTTTTGGGCACCCTATCCCTTCCTTTTTTTTTCATTTTCCCCAATGTCCTTCCACTCTAACCCTTTTTTAATTTGAATATTTTCTACCTCCTACCCACCAGTACAAATATTCTGGCGATGCACAGGATTTTGCTTAGAGTTCCAACACTAGCTAGTACCACACACGAACCATTTTAGGCTCCTAATTCTAAAGCAAAGCTAGAATGAATTTAGCGTTTACTTGTACATCCTCCTTCCCCATAAATGCTTTCTGAATCATGATAGTTATCTTTTAAATTATAAAAGTTTCATTTATGGCATCTTTTTGCTTCTATATTTTTAATTTTCTACTTCATTATATTTGTTTTAAATTTATTGTTATTGAAAGTTCATTATATATTTTTTTCTTGAATTTTTTTTCCTATGTGAGAATATCTTTTAATCTTTATGATACCTAATATTTATTTTTTTATTTTAAATTTAATTCTTTCAATGTAACTTTAATATGGACCCCTAGTAGCATTATTGAGATGAAAACTATGGAGTGAATAATTTGTAACTTTATATGATCATGAATGTGAATGAAAACTCAATTACTCTATAGTTGTATCTTCTTAGGCATCATCTTTTCATGATGTTTTTTTTAAGAGATATTATTTTCCTTGGAATTGAATCTTCTATTTTCTTACTTTGGATGTTTAATTTTTTTTTATCTTTTAAGTATATATTATTTAAAATATAAATTTAATTATGATCAGCTCAACCACGATCTAATCCCAATTAAACTATTAAACTTTGACCGATCTAATTTTCTTAACATTGATAATTCTCCTACTCCTTAGCAAGCTATTTTGGGCCTACACATATTAGGACTAGTTTACTTGCTTAGTTTTCAATTATCCCTAGATATTATTTTGCATCCATTTTAGTTAGCCTTTGTATAGTTTTAGTTTTCATACTAGTTTTAGATCATTTCATCATTTTACACCATATATAAAAAATTGGACCGGACCGGACCGGATTGGTTCGACCGGGAACTAGAGCTTGGTTCAATTTGGATAGGGAAAAGAACCAGCTGAATTTAGAACCGATGAGAATCAGTTGAAAACCGATGTAACTGGTCATGAACTAGTCAAATCAGTTGAGAACTGGTAGAATTTTTTTATTTTTAAAATTTTTATTTTTAATGTAGAGATAAAATATCATTATTTTTAATATTAAATAACATCATTTTGTGTATAAATTTATTTTTTATCATTATTATAATGTTGTATAAGCATTATCATAATACAAAATTATTAATAATAATAAATTTATTTAATAAATAATATAACAATAGATAATTAGTTACTATTTTGTATTTAAATGTAATTATAGATGAATAATAGCTTATTTAAATTTTAATATTAAGTTATGAAACCTATTAATAATAACTCTTTTTATTTTTATATAATATATAACATATAAAATTAAAAATATATTAATTTTATTGATACCAGTTTGATTACGATTCAATACGGTTAAATTATAAAATCTTGAATCCGTGCCTTAACCGATTCAATAATCGGTTCGATTTTTAATGCTTTTATAGCAACATCTCACTTCCCATACAACTCACATACATCTAATTCACTTTTATATCCTTCCATCCATGCATTCATATACATATATTCATTCATTGCATTTGTTTGTGTTGATTTAGTTTAGTTGTATTTCACTTAAGTTTTAGTTTTAATTCTAGCATTTTAGTCATTTTACGTGCATTATCATATATTTAGGATTATACACTCTTGCTTCACATATTAATTGTTGTCTCGAGAATACGACCTAGATTATACAGCCTTGACATGGTTGTTAGATGGCATTTTAGTCCAACCAAATTTATTTCTTCCAAGCTCTTTTTGACAATTTTCAAATATTTATAATCCCTTACCGATATTTTCTTCTCTTGCTCTTACTCCGTCCTCAAACGTTAACGTCACTCTCCCTTTTCATTTCCAAATAAAAACAGCTGCAAATCTCGTGGTAATCAATTTAAAATCTCGAAGGATCGAATGATTCCAAAAAGAATAGTATACTGTAGCCAGTTAGGTAGCTTAACAACATCAAGTAAGGAAAAAAGAAAAAGCAGTGAGGTAGCTATGACGTTTGAGGATAATGAAAATTTGAAAATTTTAGAAAACGACCAAAGTCCTTAAAGAGGAGAAAAAAAAATTAATTAATTGATTGGACCAAAATGTCCTCCCTTCCCTCCTCGCCGGAGCCCTTGCCGGTGCCCACCCAAATAAATGCCTCTCCCCCATCCCTCTTCCTCCTCTCTCTCTCTCTCTCTCTCTCTCTCTCTCTCTCCTAACTACTTGAAATTAGTTGAAAGTATGGGTTGGAAATATTATATAACTCCATTGAAAATATATAGCTCATGTATTACATTAAATCTGACGACATCAGCGCTAACGGGGCTACGGGGAGGAGGGAGGTGAGGGCATTTTAGTCCAACCAAATTTATTTTTTTTCCCCATAAAAATCTTGGTCTTTATGAAAACTTTCAAATATTTATAATCCGTGCCGATATTTTTCTTCTCTTGCTCTCCCACCATCCTCAAACGTGATTTTTCATATAAAAACAGCTGCAAATCTCTTGGTAAACAAAGAAAACACGTTTCTAGCTGCCATAACTAGAAGAGATAAACAGTTTAGAATCTCGAAGGATCGAATGATTCTTCCCAGAAAAAAAGAATATTCTGTAGCCAGTTAGGTAGCAATAACAACATCAGGAAGTAAGAAAATTGAAAAAAAAAAAAGCAATGCCGTACCTATCCAACCAGGTCAACCAAAGAAAACTTTTAATTCTGTAAAAACTAACAAAATCAATTCCTTGGTGTAACTGGGAATCCAATTCCATGCCTGGTGGTCGGAAAAACCACGAACAGCAAGCTGCAAATCAGACCTATTCCCACCGGAACAATGTCCAAAACTTCCTTCGTCTCAATCCTAGGTTGGGGATACAAACATCTCACAACATTTTTATCCCTCAAAGCCACCGCCACAAACACTGACACCGATAAACCAGCATGGATGAAATCTATCAACCTTATTCTTTTCTTGCTCATGTCCAGTAGATCCGACCCGGATGCATCCGGGTAGTCGAACAGCCACATTCCCTTGAAGGTTGCCAGCCCGTGGTACACCTTCCCGTTGACCTCCACGCTGTCCGTGAAGCAGGCGAGGAGGCATGACAAGCCGAGGAGGACAAGGAGCGACGCGGTGAGGAGGCGCGTGGTGGGGTCACACGCGCCGTTGTTGGTGAAGATCGGCGTGAGGATCTGGAAGGCAAAGAGGGTTCCTGTCGGAAGCAGGTTGGCCAAGTTGGCCGTGCTGGTAAGGGTTCGAGAGAGTCCCCCTTGACGCGGAGATGGACTCGGCTGCCGCAGTTGTTTAGGCATCGGCGTGGTGGTTGCCACCGTGGAGGATTCATCAGACGCCGTAGTCTTGGCTGTTTTAGGTCGTTGCTTAACTGATGTCTTCTTGTCACTTGTAGCCATGGTAATAACAATTGGTGTTCAGGGAATGCCAGTGGTGATTGTGAAGGTCGATGTACGGACGAATATATGTGTGTGTGTAAATATATATATAGGGGAAAATGAAGGAGGTAGAGGTTTGTGATTACTTGTCTGAAGGGAAAAATGGTATTTCCATGGAGGTTCTAAATTCTAGTAGTCAACGTCATGGTGCTGGATTTCTAAAATTTAAGAAAGACTTACAAAAAAAAAATTAAGAAAAACGTGTTTTGGGTCTTCGTAGTTATCGAATGGATGAGTGACGTGTGAGATTAGTGAAGTTGAACTACTTGTTTATTAAGTTTCCAATTTGGAAGTAATGTTTACATCTTGAATAGTATGTATATATACGAATATAATAAGTTGGGGTATAAAACTTGGTAAGCGGAATTTTAATTCTGATTAATGAATATAATGTTCACACCATGAAAAATTTGATACGCTAACGCATTGGAAAAACTACGTCCTTCGCAATTTAGTATAAATTACTTTTAATTAATTTATTGGAACCAAAAAGAAAAATTTGTTGTAGTATTAAAATTATTTTAAAATTAATATAATTTTCATTTATACCTCTAATAAATAGTATAATTTAAACAATCAACTCTTTTTTTAATAAATAAGAACATTTTGAAAATAAAGCAATTAATATTATAGATACTTATGGAAAATAACATATATTTAGAATTACAAAAATTTTTAAAAGGTGACTAATACAAAAAAATCTGAGGGAGTGTATTTTTCATTCTAATTATTTTAACCCACTTTTAACGTAGTCTCTTTTTTTTTTGTATACTTAATTAAGTATTTCTAATTAGTTACATAAATAAAATTCAACAAAATATTTTTCTTTATACAAGAATAAGTTTATGATGAATTGAGTCCCAAGAACTCACAAAATAAGGGTAGCATTTATATCTCACAAAGCATTTATGGAGGTATTTATTATCAACTAACAAAATCTTTACATTTTCTATCATATTTTATTTATCATTTTAAAAAATTTTAAATATCTCAATTTATTTATTATTTTACATTATCAATAAAATATTAATTATTTTTTTTACTATTATATCTTTCATTAAAAATAATAGTAGGTGGTGTATATATCATCTTTTACTATTTAATTCAAAGATGTTTTAGTAAAATATAATTAAATTATACTATGATCTAAATTATTTAATAATTTTATTAGTTTGTGTGAAAAAGGATAAAATGGGTTAGAGGAAGATTTAAAGCCATATTTTGTGAGGTGTATGCTGGGTTTTTGAGTTAAAGAACGACTTGACTATAATTTTTTTTTTTCGGTGGTGGATTGACTTGACTATATTTTATCTAACAAGTGCCAACCGAGCACTCCTATCTTTAGGGTTATTGTCAGCTAATTAACCAATTACATCAACGGAATCATATAATAAGTGGCCGAAGCCAATGAAAAGGCAGATCATACATCCCGCGACTCTAATTTGGACAACTAATTTTTTCTTTTTTTTTTTAAAATTCTAACTTTGAAAATATATTAATTAGTAATCAAATTGCTCTTAAAAAAAAAAAAGACATCTTTGCTCAAAAGATGCGTAGTAATTTGTTTAGTTTGGGTTCATGACTCTTTCCCTTGATTATCAAACCTTTGGGTAAAGGCGAAGTTCTCACTAAACTTGGAGTCACATAGATAATTTTCAACCTCCTATTTAGTATTTAGGGCCCATTTTGGTTACCGAAAGGATGAGAATGGAATGGAATAGTTGGTGACGGTGACTAAGAGAGGAAGGGGAAAGGTACTGCGAGTGACTTGCGCCGTCATGGTCATCGGCTAGTGAGGGAGGACGCCTCGAAGTTTGTGAAAGTGGGTTCCACGAGAGTGTGAGGCAACGTGCTTTCTTATCGGTGGTGGGTTCTGCAATGGGGTGTCGGAGACAACATGCTTGCTCATCGGCGGTGGGTTTGTGGGAGTGACTTCATCCACAGTGACTTTTGCGAGGAGAGAGGGGAAAGAGGGTGAAGGCTAGCATTAACGCGAGGTCGAAGATGAATGTTGAAGAAGATGGGAGGGTAATAATGTCAGAGGTGGATTCTTACCTCTGGGAGTAACGAAGAAATGGTCTGGACAGTAATTCCCATTCCCAATTTTTCAAGCATGGCCATTCCCTGGGAATCCCTGTTCTTACCTCATTATGGCAACCAAGCATCACAATATTGGGTATACAATCTGGATTCCCACTCTTAGATTATACAAAAATTTAGCCAAACAAGCCCTTAAAAAAATTAGACATAACTAGTTACCAATAATCTAAAAATAAATCATATTATTCACAATTTATAAATAATAATGATTAAATTTTATTTTATGATACCCAATGGTGTAATATAATATATATATATAAGTGGTGTAATATAATATATATATCTGACTTCATTTAGTAAAATAAAATTAATATTATTATTACTATAGTTATCATTAATTTTATATTAGTATTTGATGATTTCAACTACGGTGATAAAAATTGAACATTTTCTCCAGACATTTGGCCGATTGGGAATTATTAATATGAAAAATAATAAAAAATAAGAAAATTGCTAATAAGAAAAATGGATAATGAAATTTTTTATCTAATATTTTAAAACCCTTCAAATACACGTTCCCTATAGAATTTTCAAGTTCAGAATGCATGATTTACAAAGAAAAAATCATCTATAAATAATACACTATTGGTGTATAGAGCTGAAAAGATTCAATACCTATTAAATAAGATTTTATATATGAACCTTAATAAAGTGAAGATCATGGTCCTTTCCATCCTGGGACTTACAGCTTGAATTTTACTTAAATAGTAATAGATATTGAATGCTTCTCTCACTCTATCTATACGTATTATATATATCTTTAACCATCACTTCTTTTTTCTTCTTTTCCTTTTCTTTTCATTGTTCCCTTTTTCCCTCTCGATCTTTTGTTATCACTTTCCAACTCCCAAACATACGAAGATTGGAATCGCGAAAAAAGCTACAATCTTGAAAAGAAAGATAGAACATCAGATCAAGAAACAGGTCTACAATTGAACACAACATGTTACAGCTTTGAGCCATTATAGCTGCGATGCATAGGCTGCACAAAGCTAACAGTTGCAGAACATTGTCAAAACTCCTGTGGACACACACATATATGGCAAGTTTAATACATTGAGACATTCAGTTCTGGTGTAATACAAGGTAGTCAAAAGCGAAAGGCGCACTTGAAGCGCAAGATCTATAAAATGCCCAAGGTAAGAGGCGCTAGAAACGCGTGCACCCTAGTGAAACAAGGCGCAACAAAAAACAAATGATATGTAGAGTATAATGTACACTTTTCTATCAACCTACATAATTTCTTAAATATAAAACTTTTCTATTTTGTATTAAAATTTATAACATTTAACTATCTTAAATCTTAATTCTTATTAAAATAATATCTTAATTCTTAAGTCAATGAAAGAAACAAAACCTACAAATACAAAAAAAAAGCAATGGCAATGTGATAGTATAATGAGCAAACTCTATGATAACAGAAATAAAGCATAGCAAAGTCAGAGCATGCAAAAGCCGTGCTTCTCTGTTCTTCCAGGTGCCAAAAGGTGCATGCCTTTCACATGTGAAAGGCGATAGGTTTGTTTTGCACGTCACCTTTGTGCCTTAGGCGCTAGCCTTTCACAACACTGCTTTGATAGACATGTTTCACTACAGACTATGGCATATTCCTGAAGAATCCCATATGTCTATTACCTCAAGGAAGATCATATTTGACCTCTCCAAGATAAAGACCGCATGCCGGGGCCATGGGACTCGCAGCTGTCACGTCTTTTGCATTCAAAATTCTTTCAACTACAATGGTGCCAGACAATATATGGTCCAAATAACCAGATAAATGAAACGATTATGCAAATATTAATATATAAACACACGAGAATAGAGAGGAGTAATATGAGTACCATCTGAAATTGTTAAACTTCCAGTGCCGACAGCTTTGAGAACTCCAACCAGTAGTCTAACCTACACTAGGATCAACAATAGCGCAGTACTCAGGCCAAAATGGATTGTACAACGAGGGAGAAAATGAAAAACATAACCAGTAAGACTAATTCCACGGTATGAAAAAACATTTCTCCATTGTCTTAAATCATCTAGTTGAACCTTTTCCAATCTCAACAAGGGAAACCAATGATGAAGCATCAAAGTAAAAGTATGAACAGATCAATTAAAAAAAAAATCAATAATAATCTTAAAAGAAGGTCATGTGACATTAGCTCTAAATAAAAATTAAGTAGGATCCTCCGTATCAGTTTTAAAAATTTGAGAGCTAACAAGCAACTAAACTATACTAGGTGGGTCCTCCTAATTCATATCTTCTACAAAATGTTTTGTTTTCCACCGTTCCTCTTGAAACCGTATCATTTATTATCCCTTCGCAAGCCCCAAAACTCTCCTCAACAGCATGTGAACAAGTAAACTACGTTCAATATGCAGCAAATTTAGCATTTTGGACACTCTTGCTCTTATTACATATATAAAAAAGGACTAAAGAACAAAAAAAGATATAAGCTCAGGTTGAACAAATGCTAGCAACTCTGTCAATTATACAATGTATACAATGAAAAATAACATATAACATTTCATAAATTGCTTCGTGAACTATGCATCTGACAATACTAAAATGCATCTCTAAAGGTTGGAGTCAATGCAAAGTTTAAAATCCTAGATGTAGCTAAGTAGTTTGTAAGTTGTAATGATAATGCTGAAAAGATAGTGACTGCAATCCTAGCTTTACACAGGATGTGATTAGTAGTCTCTAATGTGCATCATTGACCTATAAATAGAGCTCCATGTGGTTCAACACACTCAATTGCATTTCCCTCCAAGGGTTTTCTCTCTTCCTATCTATTTCTTACGGCATCAAAGCCTACATGGCATAAATCCTAGCTTTTTTTCTTTTTTATTAATTGTTAGTCCTTTTCATTGAGCACACCTTAATTCTGGTCATTGTGCTTGAGCAATATTCAACCCAAATTGCTACTGAGCGCTTAGTTGAATTTTGGCAAAGAAGTTGTATTGTTCCAGCTTAACCAAAGGTTTCGAGTTCGAGCTTTGGGAATGCTTGGTGGTAGAGCTTGCTGTCTGAAAGGGTTCTACCTGACTTGGTCCGGATTAGTCTAGACTCTGATAAATCCTCTAGTTGAACTGGGGTAAATCTAGGACACCAAGTGCACACGCAAAAAAACTATTTGACCCAAATTCCCTGGGAGACATCCCAGACATCACTTACTGGCCTTTTCCCAGACACCAAAGCTCCTTCGGCCACTGTACATGCCCCCATGCACCAAATTGATGATTTTGATACATTGCCAATAGGCTGGCATGTTATAAACTTTTTCTAGCTGCCATGTAGCCCAACATTTCTTGAATGGACCAGGTTCGTGGTGTTGCTTCTTTGTCAACAGCTTTTTGTTTTATTTAAGAGTTCCCTTCAATCTAAACACCACGGTTGCCATTGCCCACGCTTCCATAAGCCAAAAATCTAGCACTTTTACTACTAACTATTCTGAAACCCTGTTACTAACTATTCTGAAACCCTTATTACTGCTGAAAAATTTTAGAGCTTTAATTTATTACTTGGGCTACATTATGCGGATCTTTGGTTTCCTGACTGAGGCAATGAAATCACGTACTGAAACTTGTAGATGACATTCCTGAAATAGGCCTATATGAAAGAAAATAGCCCATCAACTGTGTTTAATTATTGCAAGCATAAGTTGTAGCACATTCTTCATGATTAAAAGACATATTACACCTTCAAAATAGGCCAAAACTATAATGATATTCAAAGTGACCATTCCCATGTTACTAAAATGATGAGTTTAAAACAACTTAGTATAGACATTAAAACTATGTTGTGAAGATCGACTCTGAAAAAAAATAAACAAAGAAAGAAAATTTGGTAAAGCTGAAATATTTTTTCATCATTCAGGCTGCTTAATCTAGCAATGGATAGTAAGATGGGTAACCTCCCCTAAAAGCTAATTACTCAGCTAATTATTAAAGTAGGAAAACTAACCCATTTAAATACCTCATAGAACATCCTATACTACTCAATGTGGGACTTAAGTCATCCAATACTATCCAACTCTCCATCAATTGCTCCCCCCCAGAGAACCAAGGTCTTGATGGCTACACTTTATGACAATTCACTTGACTTCCTTGTCAATTAGAACCATCAGTAGGAAGTCCTTTCTAGAACCGTCGACCAGTAGCTTTGATAACAATTGATAGATATTCAAGTGGAATGAGAAATCTCGCCCTAAAAGCTAACTATTGAGATGAGAGAACCAACTTATTTAAATACCCCCATAAAACAAACCTCAGTGTGGAACTTAAGGTATCCCATACTACCCAAATGTCCATCAAAAGGTAACCCTATGGGAAAAATATGCACTAGACATCCTTCAAGAAACACGTATATAGAATGAAAGACCAATTGAAACCACTATGGATCTTAATATTAAGCTACTAGATCAAGGGAGCCTTTGACAAATTCTAGTAGATATTAGAGACTTATTGGAAAGTTAAACTATCTATCTCACGATTAACCGGATATTTCTTTTGATGTGACTGTAGTAAGTCAATTCTTACTGTCTCCAACCACCAATCATTGGGATGCAATGATTGGGTAGTATATCCCTCAAGCATACTCAAGTGGTTGGGTATGTTGTTACTGATTGGGCAGTATATCTCTCAAATTGACAATCTAATATTGGATATTGTATCTTGAAAATGCCCCCAAAAAAAAAAGTAAAAAGAAAAAGAAAAAGAAAACAAAAGGGAAAAAAAAAGTTGTGGTTAGATCTAGTGCTGAAGCCGAATATAATGCCATGGCCTTGGCAGTATGTGAACTAGCGCGGAAGAAAAAATGTTTCAGGAACTACAACTTGGAGATTTGAATAAAACATTGATTTGAGACAATCAAGCTGCCCTACATTTTGTATCTTATCAAATTTTTCATGAGTACTAAACACATGGAAGTTGATTATCACTTCATTAGAGAAATGACACCGTCAAAGGCTTTCTACTACTACCAGACATGCTAATTCTAAAGATTAGTTAGCTGAAATTCTCATTAAGTCCTTGAAAGGACAGCACATTTCTTATATTTACAAGAAGCTTGGTTTGTATGATTCATAAAGTCCAGCTCAGGGGCCAATTTTGGAGTTAACATATGGTATGAATGCTAGATATAGCTAAGTAGGATGTGACCATAATCCTGACAAGATAGTGACCATAGAGCCAAGTGTACACAAGCCTTAAAAGACTGTCATCAGTATATCTTTAATCTCTTATCTTATATTTTGACCTACAAATACAGAGCTTCATTGACTGCATTCCCTTCAAAGGGTTTTCTTGCTTCCTATCCAATAATTTTCCATGAAAGATTGGGATCACTCCAAAAACTCAAATAATAAAATACAGAAGACCCAAAGTTCGATCACACAGTTAATTATCCATATTTCAATTATGTTTATTTTAGATTATGTGCAATAGTACCACCTAGAATTGAATAGTTTGGATTACTACAGTGAAGGGAGTCAAGAAAAGGCAACAATTTAGTGTATTTTTTATGGTTTCTGGGCATTTGATTCAATCATATGTAAATAAATGCTTCATTTCTTTATCTTTATACAATTACTTTATATATTTCATCTACCCCAAAAGATGAGCCAATTCCATGTGCTATTGTTATAGTTTTTCTGATTATCCTCTCCTATCTCATCAATATCAAGAGTCCTATGTTATGTATGTCTGAACTTAAGAAATTCACACCATTCTTACTGGCCCTCTTCACCTGACAAATGGAGGAAGTAATCATACCTTTAACAAATCACAATAATTTAATCTTTCTCAAGAAATCATATAACGATTTTGCAAAAATTTTGCAACTAAAGACTCTTGGAGCACCAAGGAGCAATGTTCGGGTCAAATAATCCTAGAAACAGTCTCAGCACTGGAATAGTAGCAGTTTATGAAACTACAAAAACCAGATAAACAAGTAAAAACAAGACAGATTGAAATATCATGCTTTTGGTAATCAGTATCAACTCAACTTTTGAAAAACCAGTTCTTATTTAATCAGATAGCTTTTGATTCAAAACTAGTTCAAAACAACAAGGTTAATTTTGATCTGATAAGATTTTAATCCAATCAAAAGTTTTCTTATTTCTCTCCCTTTCTTTCTCTTTCATTTTATTTGAAATCTCCCAAACAATTTACCAATATTTACTGGCCGATATTTGATATTAACTCGTTCATAACCTTCCACACAAAAAGGGGAAAATAAAAGTTCAACTCCAAATTCTAAAAAAAAAAATTAAGGATAATTTGAATTGATTCACATTAATAGGGATTTATGAAACAGATATTAATTTAAACACATATACCAGTTTTTTTATTTGCCGAAATGCCCCTTGGAAAAGTAAAAACAGCATAAAAAAACTGTAAGTCAATGTTATCAAGACTAACTTTGAATTTCCTTTACTTCTGTCACAATTTCTTTTTGGCACACAGGATTAAGGTCACCCAAAAAGAGACATAGATCTTGATCAAAAAGAAGAAACCCAACCTGATGGTAAAGAAAAGAGCGAGAACGTGCTGTTACCACCAAACAAAAATGTCTTCTCCTTTTCCCAAATCCTAAAATTTCCTTTGATTTTGTTTTTTCAATGCTTGGGATAGAATTAAGACAACTGTCAGTTTCAGACTTGCTGCGGCAGCCACGAAGATCATTACTAACTTCATTTTGTTCTCTGTCCATAACAGATGGAAAATATGGACTTGGGATTACCTCAGTAACAGTAAGTTCATCTATGGTTCTAACAGGTGATTTCGCCTGTAATAGAGCAAGTATACATCATACTTTATTGGTAGTTCAAAGAGAACTTACATTCTATGATGCTGTGCTTGCAAACAGGAATGCTAATGAAAAAGAAAGAAGATAAATTTTCTTGAAAAGAAATTATAAGGGCATTAAGCTAAAAATACTTTTTATTAAAAACTCAAGAGTGATTTCTATTTGATAATATCTAAATTGAAATCTACCAGAAAAATCACCTGTATCGTGAACATCATCCCCCAAAGAATGAAAGAGAAAGTTGCTAATATCTCATCTTTATTTTGGTAATATAGAGGAAACCAAGTAGAATTCCATAATTACACCAAAGAACCATAATTGGAGAAAATTGATAACAGTCAAGCATGCAAGTATATTCCTTCTTTTAAATGCATAGATTATAGCCAAGGAGATGGAGATGAAAAAGAACCTGACAACCAGCTGCCCTAAAGGAACTAAAATCATGGCATCCAACAAGAACTTTGCATGCCTCCTGCATGACAATAAAAAATAAATTACCTCTAATTTATCAGAATTTTGAGTGTATAATCTAGAATATACGGTTAAGTGTTGACTAACTTGCATAGCTGGAAGATTAAGCTCCTCTGGTACATGCCAAGCTCGTTCTTTCTCAAAAGTTGACAAAGGCTCAGGCCCAGAAAGCAAGCGATAGAAGTATCTAAACCATAGTGGCAAGAAATTATCAATTAGTATGGATAATCATAAACCAATCAAAACAGATATCTACAGCAATCCTGGAATAGTTTTCAGGTTCCAACAATCAAGATCAACTTTACATTTTTGTTCTTAAGACCCACAGGGCTATTTCCAATATCTCATTTTATGATGCAGCAGCTCCTCAGTCCTGAATTTTCATGTAATAACATAATGTAGAAAGTGCATGTGTGACAATTGTTGATTGATAAATGTATGAGTCAATATTCTACAAAAAGAAAAGCAGACTATTGAGTACTTACGTACGCTCTTGTGCTTTATATCTAGCATGGAAATCAGATGGAACACATCGAACATCGATAACTGATATGTCCCCTTCATTCTTCTAAGATAAATCAAATTGAAAGAAAAATGATTTAGGAAATTTTTAGCTTAGACAATAGAGCAGACAAAAGTGACATTAGCTAATAAACAAAACAAAACTCAAGATTTAAGTTTTCAGAAGTCTAACACAAATATTCAAGCAAGATACGGTGTCAGTAATCAACTCCATAGATAGGGACATAGAAGAAGACATCCCATTCCTTCTTTCCCATGTTGCAATATGCATTACTAATTTGCTTAGATAAGTACATTCTAATTAATACACCCAAACCATCAGGAACAGAAAACCAAGAATCTTGATGGATGGAAGACTATTATAAAGAACACATCTGCTCCTGAGTATAAGGAATACGTACCAACCATATAAGGACCAGCGAAATTCATGTTTTCAAATAATAACAACTATGGCATTATCTATGGTTCAAGTTTTGTGCTCTATCAAAAATAGTTGAGTAAGTTCAATATGATTAAGACGTTATCAAGATAAGATAAAGGTAACTAACTTAAAAACAAATAATGAAGTCAATGATTTATGCATAACAGTGGATATTAGAAGCATGCATTGCTTGAAATTGGAATTCAAAAGCATCTTTATAATGCCCATTCAGTTATTCTTGCACATTGGCATCAATTAAATTCAATTGTGCACACTTCAGAAGAATATTAAAAAAATAAGCCATTGGCTTGTTAAAACCAGAGCTGAACTCAGAAGAGATCAATTCATGAGAAGGGGGGGGGGGGGAGATGCAGAGCCCCACTGCTTTTGCAGTTTATGAACACAATGTAACAAGATAAAGATGATTGTTTAAAACAGAAGAAGAACAATGTTTACCAATATAGAATTTGCAAGATCATAGAAGAGAGTACCTGTAAGAAATGGTTCACAGCTCTTCTTACCACTGCTGGTTCATGAGGTGGCAACTGTACTTTCATATAAACAGGAAAAAAAAATTATTAGACAATTTTTACTGAATATACCCCCCCCCCCCTTCTCTTTTTCTTGTCAGTTTAATCCAGAGAAGAGATTCTTTGTAACAAACCACTTCACCAGGCTTTCTTTTACTTATGCGCTCAATATTCACATGACAAACATTTGACAAGGCATGTACTCCAGCATCCTACAGTTATTGGAAAAAGAAAAAGACATATATGTAAAATACCGCATGCAATAATGTATCCTTAAGTGCAAGGATATAACAAAAAATTGCGTACAAATGCAATGATACAGTATATAAACAGACAGACAACCAGGAAGGCTCTAATATTGTCATACAAATGTCACAAGCCAATAAGAAAAATTTATAAGCAGGCTTACACAATATAGCACTCTTTTTACAATAGAAGGAAATCCATTTCCTAAAATGGTAAAAGTCCCCTACAATAAGAAGCACCAGAGCTATACTGAAATTATTGAAAAAACTATTGTATAGCAACTTATTCTACCTTGATCAAGCCATCATCACTCTTTTAATGCTAAGCAATATAAAATAAAATGTTACCAAGATTTAACAACTTACAGTTCGACTTGAAAGAGAGATTGAAACTGGCTGGCCAATAAATTTATGGAAAGCATCATACACATACCATGAAATATTTCATATTAGCATAAAGAGCAATATACGAACCCTGATTCCTAAGTGCTAATTGAAAACCCTAACCTATGGGTTTCACATGACACAAAGACAACTCCACTCCCTACCACTAATCAAAATTAGGAAAAAGTATTAAATTAAATAAACAATAACATTCCAAACTAAGAAGAAGGATAGCTTGCTACCACCCCCCAGGGGCAGGGGCAGGTTTTTATTCCTTCTGCCCCTAGCCTCGAGTTTTCAACAACATAAACATAAACTCTGTCTTTCACTTCTCTTGCTATCTTCATCCACGCATCTAGTTACAGACAAGCAAAAGGAAAATTACCAAGAGAAAGGAGGAAATACTATCAAACTTTGTTATTGAAAACTTTCAGGTTTTTTCTACTTCAAATTAATAAGGGAAAAGGTGAATTTGTTTTCATCTACCATTTGTGATAACAACAAATTGACTAAACCAAGATGCAGAATAACCCATCATGACCCAAAAAGAAAATGTTGAATAACGGTTATTTTAATACAGATTCAGATAACTGACCATGTAATGCGGTATAAGAAGAATTCAATCTTCATTATATTAAACTAGATGCGGACCCGTGCAATTCGCAGAGAGTTTGAGATGCTATGAGTCCAACATTATTAAATTTAATAAAGAAAAACAGAACAAAAGAAAATAGAAGGGGGGAAAAAGCAGCCAATGCAAGCCAAATATGACAAGCCAAAATACTATTCATAAATCTTGGCTTCCTACAAGATTATTAGAAATATGGATATAGATTATAATCATTGCAACTAAGCATTTGGGGTAAATTAGGATTACAATAAAGGTGCTTGAACATAGAAACTTGGTATCCCATGATTCCCATTGTAATATCTTAGTAGGATTAGGGTTTCAATTATTCATATTGGTTTTCTTTAGATTTCTGGTATAGGATTGCTCAAATGGTCAAAAACATAGGCACCCTTAAGGTGCCATAAACTCCCCAACTAGTGGTGGGGCCAGGACCCTAGGCTACTGAGGCAACCATGTGAGAGGTATACACATGTATGGATTCAAAATTTCAAGGGATGTGGGAGCATAATATGAAGCAAGTATATATTGGAAGCAATACAATATGTATTAGATATTAGAATCATCCTCTTTAAATTTTTTATCATATAGAATTCATCCATATAAACACCCAAATTATATGAAAAAGATCATCTTCCATTTTCTTTTGAAGTAAGCTCTGCTTTTACAATGTGTAGATAATATGGTCAAAGAAACCAAAAGGGAAGGAACTTTGTCAGAGTGAAAATCAGAGAGTAGAGACTAGAGAGTATATTATTAGTTATTCTTCGAGGATGGAGATAAAAAGCTTTTTGGAGGAACTTTCATATATATATATATATATATATATTTTCCCCCCTACAATTTACTTTTAGATATATGTAATACATATATTTAAGGAGGCAGATACCCCTGAAGTGTAGAAAATTGGTTCATCCTTGCATGGAAAGTTAAAAATAAATCCCCCAGGGAAAGGAGGGTTATCAGCCCACCCTAAGTACCATGTGGCTCCACCCCTGCCCACAAGAGGTACTGAAACAGTGCTTTCTGAGCAAAATAAGGCGATAAAATTAGGAAGAAAAAGGGAAAGCAAAATAAGTAAATTTTAACTGTGGTGATATACAATGTTTATAAATTAACTGCTCAGGAGAGAAATTCACATAAAAAGATGCTAACATTCTGCACAAAGTATGATAATAATATATAAAGATTTCAAAACTAAAAAAGATGCCGCTGCACTAAACTTCAGAAATTATAACTTGTAAAACTTATACTTTAGTTTAATTTTTTTTACAAAAACTTTGAGTTCTAACTTTTCAAAGTTTGTTTAAAGCCTCCATTCCTCCAATGTTTTAATGTAAGTATGCACATTAGAGTTATTTTTTTGTTTAAGAATTAAAGACTACATTATACACTAAATCGGCAAGTATCACCTAATCATTGATTTCATATTGACTGAGAAAACCCTCTTCACCCCAACTGCCCCAAGGAGGGATCCCTCTCTGCCTATGTTTCTTTCCTCTTGACTACACATGATGAAGGACGCAGAAGATAATGTGACTCATTTAGTTTGGCTGAACAGAGTTAAAACTCTAGCATTTTACAAGTAAAATAGAAAGCAAGGAGAGTGGATCAGCGCTAAACAAATTCATAATATAATTATATGCTTATTATGATGCATTATCTAAAAAATGGCTGAAAGAAAAATGACACCAAAAATGAAAAAAAACAGAGATTTATCTTAGAAGCGAAAGTTAGGTGCCTTAACTCCCTCAAAAAAGAAATAAGGTCACCTAACCGGGAGCCCTTCGGCTTTAGCATGCCGTTTGGTGCCTTTAACTTCACTGAAATTGCTTACACCCAGGCCTAAAGGAAAATTAACCTCTGATAGTGATATTGAATTGAATTGCAACCGCCCTACAAACTATCTTGTTGATATCAATTTGGCAAAAGAAATATAAAAGTAGTTCTACATCCAAAATTTTTATCCTTTATCTATCCACTACTCCCCTAAAACCTGCGCTGTTATAACCAAAATTATAAACTACATTTTCTCGACGTTAAAATAATACCTAAAAGCGCCATTTCGCCTTCTCGACAATGGTACCAGCAGCGAAAGTCAATAACAAGTAAATCATACCTCAAGAACACCGACGACTGTACGACAATTAAGTTGCTTCTGGGAACCAGAGAAACGAGTCCCAATATATTCAACTGCGACCAAATAGCGTTGAATCCTGGGGTTTTGGCTCATTGGTAGATCGTTAATAGCAGGCTTTTGCTCCTCTTCTTCGTCGCTAAGATCCTCCGTTTTGGCAATCTTAGAGGGCCTATCAGCAGATTCAAAGTCACTCTCCAACGTATGCTTGGGATTTTCTGTCATTTGATGCTCCTATGCCAAACCGGAACTGCAACAGCAGGATCCAACTTCGACCTTCTCTGCAGGGAATGGTCAGTGAAGGTGGGAAGGGTTTAAGAGGAGCAAGGTCTGGCCGCTGCATTTCTTCCGGCCACATTTTGTCACGTTGCTCCTTTTTATTGATTTATACAATTTATTTATATGACTTTCCATTTCTGTAAATTATTTATACAAAGGACTTTGAAAAGGTTTACTTATGTCTATATTTATATATAAATTCTATACATAATTAAAAGGAGGATGTAGTTACAATTTATATTAGGTGTGAGTAGTGTTTCTCTTTTTCTTTTTTCTTTTTTTTGTCTGTTTTCTTTTTTTAGCTTACTCTAATTTTTTTTATTTATGTATTTTTTTACATATGAAATTTATTTTTTTATTATTTTAAGTGGGACCTATTTTCTTTTTTTATTTTCTTAATTTTTATTAATTTTAACTAATATCCTTTAATATCTTTTTTTTTATATATAGAGAATTAATACTAAGATTTTTTTTCAATTTAATATATTTTAAAATTAAATAAAATATTTTTAAACCCACGGGTGTATTTGTGTCCCCACAGGAGTGGGAGACAAAAATCTAGTTTAAAATATAGAGTAGAGTGTTTATAATATATATATATATATATATAATATAAAGTAAAGTGATTGTTTGATACATTTAATTTTTTTCCCTTTACTATTACTTAATTAACTTAATTAATTTATACCAAAAATAATAGTAAATTATCAATTACATTATATGAATTTTATCCAATTTGTTTTAACTGCTTTTTATAATAGTGAATCATTAATTATATGATAAGAGTTTTAATCAATTTGTGACAAATTTAGTTATTTTAACTACTTTTTATTACTCTCTCCATTCCAAATCATTTACAATTTAAGGTTATATATAAAGATTAAAAAAAAAACTTGAATGATGTTAAAAATGCTACATAAGGTCATAAGGGCTAAAATACCCTATTTAATTATTCTCATTTTGTAGATGATAGAGAAGAAAAATGAGATTGATTAAATGGAGTATAATTGGAAAAAAATAGTAATTGTATATTAGATTTTTAAAATAACAATAGTTTTGAAATAAAATGGAAAACCTAAATCAATAAAAGTTTTAGAATGGAGGGAGTATTTTCTTTGGCATTGGTATAGTAGATTTTTATTCCTTGTACCCGGAAGAAGTAATATTAATTTTAAACCATAAGAATTAATAATAACAATACTAATTTTAAGTACAAACTACTCAAGAGGATCATATCCTCGTAATACATTACCAGGGTACACACTCAGCACATATCTTTACTTATTATTGTAAAAATATCCACCATACACACATTTTCTCTGAATCCTTTAGATGAGATTTGAAATGTCTAAATCTTCATATTTTTTAATTAAATTTTAATAATTTTCTTCTTAAATGATGTAGAAGACAAAATAATATCAATCTTATAACTATCAAGTTATAAAAAAAGGTAATATTTTACTTTAAAATATAAGAATAAAATAGTAAAATTTGGATAGACAGATTTTATTTTGACGGTCTAGATGATGGAGACATACATATGTGCATATGATCTATACACGAGAAGCTAAGGAAGCCTAGATCTATTGAGAAACTAATATATGTGTGTGTATTTCTTTTCAATATACGAGAAGATAACTAAGAGGCCTTAAGGGGATTGCAATCCCATATGATCTTTTTGCACTAAGGTCCTAGTGCACTCTAGGACAGCATTTGAAAAGGTAAAAGGAGTCCTAGCATGAAAGCTCCATTTCAGTTTACAGTCAGAAACAGAGTTGTTTCCACGGTGGTTATTTGCATGTTTGGACATCACCCATAATAAGTGATTATAAAGAAAAATAATCACTTATTAGGAGAGGTTGCCAAATATATTATATTTTTTAATAAGTACTTATGTCTCAAATAAGTGTTTATGGAAGAAGCTAATTCTTTCTATTTATGATAATTATTTATCCTCCTATAATCACTTATTTCACTTTTTCTTCTTATTATCCACCCAATAATAACTTAAACTACCAAAATTCAAACACATTTCTTTTCTTAAAATCACTTATGGGGTAAAAATATTTAAACACAAATCACTTTTAACATAAATCACTTATTCTCATAATCTATTATGAATAAGCACTTATCCTCATAATCATTTATACATAAACCAATTCAAACACACCATATACAAAACTCTAACATTCCATTCTCTACACAAAAGGTGTTCCTTGCTGTGGTATTAATACCATCAACTACAAGTTTTCATTTGCAACAATGACATGTCAGAAGTGTAGATCCTAAGCCAAGCTTAGCCTATTAAGGATTCGCCATTCCTCAACCCTTTGGGGAGTACAACATCCAAGAAACTAAATAAGACCACCAAACCCACTCCCCAAACTCATTTCTAATGATTCCTCCATGCCCAACAAGTGAATTACTCCCATTGATAACTCCATCTGTATTAATCTTTACCCAGTTATGTGGTGAAGGTTCCCACACCGTAGATACTGCAGCTCTGCTACTTGGAAAATCCTCCCTTTAGCCTTGAAAACGAGTATGTTTCTTCCACATATTCAATAAATAGAAACATGGTTTATAGGGTCTAGTGGTAGTGTAAGTACCACTCATATTTTCTATATACTTGTAACGATCCTCATAGGCAATATGTGCAGAATCGGAGGAAAAATGATGGAGGAATATTCAAGTGGTGTAGAAAAGAGCTCCACGCCGCTATGAGAGCCAATTCCATTGGCGTGTTTTTGGCCGAACGTGGTGGTGCCACGGCGAGTTGTCCTGGAGCCGCAGCGAAAGTTGAGAAACTTGTTTAAATCCAAATCATTTGGGACAATCGGAAAGAAAGAAACGGAGGAGAAACTGAGGGAGCTGTGCTAGGGTTCGAGTTTTTCCGACCTTGGGAAGTGATTTTCGGACCTCAAAAGCTTGGATTCACATTGTAAGTGATTTCTACTCCTCCCTCTCCAATTTCTTTGGTTTAAACTCGGGTTTTCTCAGTAATATGTTGGGATTTCCAGTTTGGGTCGAAATCTACTAGTTGAAATGGATGAAACGGGGTTAATAGAGTGTGTTTTAGTGTTTTTGTTGCTTGGGTGTGAGTTTTGAAGGGATTATGCATGATTTGAGCTTAACCCTAGGTTGTTTTCAGTTAGGGCTCTTGGAAATCAGAAGCGTATGGAAATTATTTGGGGTCTATTTGGTAATTAGTTAGAAAAGTGGTTAGGGGTAAAAAATGAGTTTGGTGAAGTTATGTGTGTGTTTGTTTCATTTTCACTTTTCCGTTTGAAACCGATTTTAGGTGCAAAATGAGTTTTGGGAAGAAGCAGTTTAATTGTTGCTTTTCTGTTCAACTTCTTCATTTTTGCTGGTATTTATTTTAAAGTCAGATAAAAATAAACCAATAAAAATGAGAAAAAAAAATTAGGAAAATTAAATTTCCATAAAATTTCTCCTATTTATTGATCAAAATTTCCTTTTAAAATTTTAATTTTTATAGATCATGACCTGTAAGAAAATGTTATATCATATATATTACGTTCTCAATTAAATAAATACAGATTAAATTTTAGTCCAAGTAAATTAAATTAATCATGGGATAGAGTTTAAGATCAATTTAGAGGAAAATTATGAATTTTGTTAAAACCAATTTTCAAATAAATCATCCAAACATAAACACGTTAGTCCAAAACTAATTTTTATCATAACTACGTTATAAAACCAATTTTACGAAAACTCATTTTCAACCAACTTAAAACCAAACGGGCCCTTGATGTTTGAATCCTAGGGGTTTAATGATGCATGAATGTGGGGTTGGAATCTTGGGTTAGGCCTAAAGTAGTTAAATTGAGGAAATTGGATATTTGGATTGTATGTTAATTGAGGTATTATGGTGTTGTGAAGGTTGTTGGCTAATTAGAGAAGACTAGTCGTAGGATTGGCATTCAAGAAAGCTTGCGAAACTCGTGTGCGTGTGATAATGACAATTGAGGTAACCGGGTGTTTGTATTGTATTGTTGTATTGTATGATATTACGTATATTTGTGTATATATGCATGTTTCTTTTATACCATGATATAGATGTGTTTATGAGTACGGTTTTCTATATATCGTGGTATGTATACAGCTAGATATTGATTATAATGATGATTTCATATGTGATGATGATGTGACATGGCATGATGCATAGCACGACATTGAGATCATGATGATGATAATGATTATACGAGGATATATGATACGATATGATTATAATGATATATGATTAAGGAGGATAAGGATGGGATCCCCGCGGTTAAATTGCCTTCTATAGCTAGGAGGGAAAGGTGCGCAATGGACTGCACCTTCCCTAAATTGCTGCCAATTCATGGTGGGAAAGGAGAAGGAGAACCACGATCCGAACATTAGTAATTATCTTTGGCCGCATGCACTAATGGGAGGTGAGCTTGATAATGTCCTGGAATCAGTCTTCATTAACTGTTGGAAGGGAATTACCTATATGAAATGTCCTATTATGACGATAGTTCGTGGTTCTAGCTGTGTGCGAGGGAGAGATCCATTCCATTCCATTCCATTTCATATTGCATTCATAAGACTATATGAGATATATGTATATATGTGTGTGGTTGTTCCTGATTACTGAGACTTTGTCTCACACCCCTTTCCCATGAACTAACATTTCGGGTGATGGTTCTGGCACTAGTCCAGAGAAGACGAGGGAGAAGCATCAGACGTGGGAATAAATAGAAGCAGGGGGCGTCGCGACACCAGGGAGGTAGGCTGCGGCACCAGTAGAGACAGTAGCGAGTGAATTTCTGGGATAAGCCGCAGCCTAGTTTCTGGTATTATTTGGCATTTTTCCGTTGCTCTGAGGTTTTGAGAAGTAATTGTGAGGTGTTTAGGGTTGTGTTTCATTGAATTTTAGAGTTTTTAGTCAAGTCTGGAGGTGTTTGGGAGTAAGGTGTTACATTTTCGTATCAGAGCAATGGTTTCCGGCTATTGTTTTTGCTTGGATTAATACTTGGCACAATTTTAAATACATAAACTATATTCCTACTGCAATGCTAGTCTATAATCATATATTTGAATATGTTGTTGCTTATGTGTAGGAAGAATGTCTCACAAAGGAAGATCAAGTAACAGTGATCTTATGAGGCAGATTCATGAGACATTGGTTGGCCTCAGTAATCAAGGAAATACTCAGGGGAAGATGTTGAACAAGTTGCAAGAGCAGATGAATAGGTATGAACAAAGTGATGTGAATGAAGAGACTAGTATGTTTGTGAACTTGAATGCAGGAGAGGACGAGAATGAGAATGTGGTGGAACCTGAGAAAGTCCCAAGAGTTGAAATAAAGGGTATCTCTTCACAATTAAAGAACTTTCGGAAGTTCAATCCCCCGACTTTCGAAGGTATCATGGATGTTGCATAGGTTGAGGATTGGATAGAGCAATTGGAGAACATCTTTAGTGTGATGGATTGCACCTTAGAGAAGAAGGTGTAACTAGTAGCATTCAAGCTTGAGAAGAAGGCCAAGCGTTGGTAAAGGAGTGTTCTCCTGAGTGTTGAAGTGATAGGTGCCCCAATGACATGGGAACAGTTTAAGGAATGGTTCTTTGCATACTATATCCCTTCGGCCCTAATGATGTAGAAGGAGGCCGAGTTCCTAGCTATTCAGTAAGGGAATTTATCGGCAGATGATTACATTGACCAATTCTTGGACTTGGCTAAGTATTCTACTTATCTAAATAATTATCCCGATGATAGGTGGATGGCTCAAAGGTTGTTTGAAGGAGCTCGTGCAAAGATTAAGGAGCGGTTATTTATGGTGGAGTTTGTGTCCTTTGAGGACTTGTGTGTGAAGATACATGTCCTATCCAAGCGAATGAAGGAGACTGAGGAGGATAGAAGAAATTCCATAATAAGAGCCTTTTCTCACCTGGGACCTATAGGAGGAATCAGTAAAGGAAGTGATTCAGGTAGTAGTAGTAGCGGTGGCAGCACAGGTTCTAGTGGAGGAAGAGGTCATTATAATAGAGGTTGCCATGGTAGAGGAAGAGGCAGGTTTGGCCGGGATCAGTGCAACAGAGGTTGGTATGCCAAAAGACCCTTTTATCGAGGAGGCTTTGACCAAAAGAGTTCCAATCAAAGTGAGTATTGTTATATGTGCTGGCTTCCCAAGAGGGGAGTGAATTAGGAAGATTAAAATTTTCTGCAAAACTTTAAGAAAGTGAGGAAAGCAAAGATGATAGTAAAATAGAGTATAAATGAATAATCAGTAAAAGCAATATTAGAGAAGGAAAGACACAGATATTTATCCTAGTTCAGTCTCTCAATCTTGACCTACGTCCAGTCCCCAAGCCATTACTTGAGATTTTTCACTATCTTGCAAGAATTCAGTGGGCTTCTTGCAAATGCCACAGTACATCATTGATGCTTTGTTTTAGAGCTCACACTTTTTCTCTATGCACTCTAGCTAAGTGCTTTTTCAATCCCTTGTGATATCCCCTCACAAGAAAATCTTTCTTTCAGATGAAGATAAGATTGTTTACAATGGATAAACTCTCTTAATCAGAGTGTATATGAAAGTTGGAGTACAAATATTGAAGTATGTGAGAGTAAGAGACTTTGAGTAGATGATTTGGCAGAGTTTCAGTATTTACAAAATTAAAATCATTACCCACAATTTCAAATGATGTTATATTTATAGATTTAGATCTCAACTATACGTTAGCGATAAAATCTATCAGTTGGAGAAGTTACCCAATAGTTACTCTGAAAAACTATCTGTTCACCAACCGCATTGAATGCTTCTGATACTCAAAGTTCGAATTTTGGTTTGCCAACATACGAATTTCGTAGAGACCGAAAGCTAAAGACTTCAACGTTGAATATTTGAAGTTCGTCTATTAGGAAGCAAAGTTCAAATTTTGATTTTTGAAAAAAAGTTTCTATATTGGAACATACGAATTTTCAAGTTTAAAGTTCTTCTAAAAAGTATGAACAGTTGTTCCATTTTGCTACAGTGCCTTCGAAATTCAAATTTTGATACCCAAAAGTCGTCTGTCAGTGGGTAGTTCAATAAGGTACAATAGTTCATCTATTCAAATTCGAATTTTGAGAATGCAAAGTTCATCTATCAGAGAGACCTCTTTTCAGACTTAATTCAAAGTTCAAATTTCTAAATATTATCATTCGTATGTCAACATATCATCATAACAAACTTACAAGCTTTGTTTCTAAAATTCTAATTTTCAAGTTCAAAGTTTGTCTGTCAGTGAGCCATTTTGATGCTCTTCCCAAACTCAATTTTCAAATGAACTTTGACATTTCCTCAGACGAATTTTTCATTTTTCATAAGTAGTATTTTGTCTGAAATTCAAATTTTCAAAAGCTAAAGTTCGTCTGCCAGAGAAAGGTCTTTTCAGACAAGATTCAAAGTTCGAATTTCTCAGGTCAAAATTCATCTGTCAGATAAGACTCTCTTCAGACTTGTTCATTTTCAAAACGAAATTCGAATTTCCAAAGTCAAAGTTCGAATTTTCAAAACAGTATATCAGTATAAATGTTTCAAACTTCGCCTGTTACTGGGTGTTTTTCAAATATGACATAAATTAACATAGAATCATAGTTTTAAAACATCTTTTTAATAATTCAAAGTCTTTTACTCAATTTAATTAAGGCCGTAGTTTTTACATCCATTCTTGTGCCAGTTTTTCTTGAATTTATCCACTTGAGATCATTTGTACACCTTTGATATCTTCTCTCCAAGCTCTAGAAAGTTGGTTTGGAATCATCAAAACATTTGATTCAACAAGTATGCAGGGAGAGATTTAGCCCCATCTCAATATAGTTCAGGTAGTGCATCAAATCCGTGCTTGATTTGCTATAATTGCGGGAGACCAGATCATATGTCATGGAATTGTTGGGAGCCAAGGTATGATGATGCGATAAGAAGGCCCATGATGCCCGGATGAGTCTTTGATATCACCCGATAAGAAGCAGATGCAGTGCCTAACTTGATTAGAGGTAAACTTAAACTCAATGGTTACTCTATTCATTTTTTGTTTGATTCAGCTATATCGTATTCCTTCATTTCTTTTGATTGTACTCGGAAATTGGGTATTGTGGCAATGGAGTTGCCTTTTGAGTTGTCGGTATCCACACCCACGAGAGTTTCATTAAGAACTGCTCAAGCTTGTTTGAATTGTGTGGTTTGTTTTGAACAACGAAACACTATCTTAGATTAAATCTGTTTGCTATTGCAAGAGATTGATATGATAATTGGGATGGATTGGCTAGAGGTGAATAATGTGATTCTTGACTGTGCTTAGAAGACTGTGTCTTTACTTATAAATATCCCTAATGTTGAAGGGAATAAGAATGTCTGTTTGTCCGTTGCCCAAGCTGACAAGTATTTAAGGAAATGATGTCAAGGGTTTCTAGTTTTCTTCTTTGTTAACATGGATATGGAAGGTGGTATAGAAAGATACCCAGTTATGAGTGAATATCCTGATGTATTTCCTAAAGAGATTACTGGTTTGCCACCACCATGAGAGCTGAAGTTTTCCATTGATTTGGTGCTCAAGACAAGTCCTATTTGAAAGGCTCCATATCGAATGGCACTGTCTGAATTGAAGAAACTAAGGAAGCAAATTGAGGATTTGTTAAAAAAGAGGTTTCATCAAACCTAGTGTCTCACCTTGGAGAGCTCTAGTATTGTTTGTCAAGAAGAAGGATGGTAGACTCAGATTGTGCATTGATTATAAGCAGCTGAATCAAGTGACGATTAAGAATAAATATTCTTTACCTAGGACTGAAACTTGATTGATTAGTTGGCAGGTGCCTTCATTTTCTCTAAAATTGATTTGAGGTCAAGATACCATCAATTGCGGGTGCGTGTTGAAGATGTGCCTAAAACGGCTTTCTGGACTCGATTTGGTCATTATGTGTTTCTTGTGATACCATTCGGGTTGACCAATGCCCTGGCAATCTTCATGACTTACATGAATAGGGTGTTTCGGCCGTATCTAGATAAATTTGTGGTGGTATTGATTAATGACATTCTGATATACTCCAAGAGTGAGGAAGAGCATACATTCCATCTTCAAATCGTATTGCAAGTGTTGCGGGATCACCAACTGTATGTCAAGCATTTCTTAATATAAGAAACAAAAGATAAAATCACATAGGTCAAGAAAAGTAATAAATTTATTTGAAATATAAAATATTTTTCAAAAATGCCTTAATTTAATATTAATAACTTTTAGATCATACAATAAATACAAATGAATTATACTACTAGTTCTTGGAAAAAATATCATCTTAATTACGGGCATTTTTTTAAAAAAATGTATTAAATACACCTGACAAATCCCATATGTCCCTTACATTTTGAAATATAAAAACTTTCTTAATTGTCCCATATATTAAGGAACAGATGGAGTATATGTATATTTGAGAAAGTAATAGGGTGACACAATATATAGAGAACATGGTTAATTCCTTTCTTGTAAAAGAAAAAATTATGAAAAATTGGGCCAAAAAAGAGTTAGGAAGCCTAAGAACTTGGCCTAATATGAAGTTTTGGGTTCAAGTCATTAGTGACCCAAATGCATGTGCCTTTTTACGAAAAAAGAAAAACATATAAAGATGTAAGTCTAATGACTTGAACCAACGTGAAGGTTTAAGGGTTAGGTTATTAGTGAAAAGAAAAGACGAAAAAAAAAACACAACAAAAGAAATATTTGAAAAAGAAACAGTGAGATGAAAAAAAAATAGAAGAGACACTAGTTATCACCAAGTGGAATAAGTCGACCGAGTCAACAATCACAGAGGCACAAAGAGATGAGGCCAATGGTCCATGAAGGAAATTTGACAATGGATAAAGGAAAGAAGCAGACAACAAGCCCAAATTATGTTAATGGAGTTACAAGGTTTGACTTTCTTGTTACCATCAAGGATGCAATAGGTGAGATAGAAAAGGAGCAACCAAGCATTCCAATTGGGTCCTGCAAGTATATAGAGCCAATCGCAATATATAAAAATATTCTGGAGTATTCCAAAGGTTATACCTAATGGAGGTCATTGTTTTACTCAATTGATTAATTTCAATCAAGAGAAGATGTTTAATGTCTAAGAAGAAATTAAATTAAGATTAGGAAGAAATGTAAAGAAGCAAATAACAATTAAGGGTTATTCAATCATTAGGAGCATTAGGAGATTGGATTTCACTTCCTAGGATGACTGAAGTTTACTCTTTAATTGACTCTCTTCTTAATTTTAGTGACTATTATTTCTAATTTATCCTAACTACCTCTTGATTAATTAGTTCATATTTAATTAGCATTAAATTCACTCTTACCCAATCCAATATTCTAATTAAACCCTAAATTTATAACCTATGTCATCGTAAACACATATTTCTATCCCTAAAACAATTGTTTATATTTATCTCTACAAATTTGGACTCACTTTTCATCTTTTAGTCCATCAAGTTTGCCCACATATTAAATTTTATTGTTTCCAATCATAAAATTTAAGAAACAGTACAAGAAAGATAATATAATTAAACAAAATACATTGAAAGAATTAAATCATAAACACAATAGTCAAAATCTCATAGCAAACTCCAATCAATCTTAATTAGGCCATATCCTTACCCCTAACTAGAATGATTAGCCACGCCTAAACATATTTCTCAAGAGCAATCCATTACTAAAATTCCAAAACAACATAGCAAATACAAAAAGAAAAGAAGCTGTAGATGAAAAGAATGAATATGCTTCACTATTTTAGAACTTCGTAATCTGATATCATAATGCTCTCTCAAGGCTCTCTAAAGACTCCAGAATAGGTACTCTTTGAGTTTTAGATGAGTGAAAATATGTTCTAATGCATCCAGGGAGCCTCCCATTTATCGAATCCGTGAGCCACTTGCTAAACATGTCACTTACGGGTCATAAATGACGCCACTCAATGCCCGGTTACCTATTCTTTCATCCATTCTACGTCAACTAGATTCGTGTTTCTTTTTCATCCACCTCTGCACCCACCACCAGTTGGTTTTCTTCTTAATGGACCTGATGCTAGGTCAACACAAAATCAGAGCTCTTCTTCACCTTTTCACCTAGCCACGAGTGAGAGAATAAGTTAGGTTCAGGTGCGTTTGCATTTCACCATTTTTCTTAATCTTTTTGGCCTTGTTTTGCTTAAACTCCTCCTAAATGTCCTATGATAACATTGATCCAATTATGTAGAATCAAGCCAAAAAGGAATCAAAATATAACATTTTTGGGTGAAAAAAAAGGCTAAAAGTGGGTATTTTATGTATATAAAATATACACGTCACATTCTTAAGAATGTCAAAGACATCAAACAGGAAAAGCAAGGATATAAACAAAAAGAACAAAGAGACAAGCAAAGTGAACACAGAATAAAGGGGTAAATATGGCTCAAATAATTACTCAAAAAGCTAGTTCCCCCGCTGCTTTATCTGGAACGATTTTCTCATCAACGGCTTATAAAGCAAGACAAGCTAGCATAATCTTAGACAATAAAGGCACAATGTGGTGACTTTTACTAATGATAGGGTTGCTCTAAAACAACTCAAAGAAACTATAGTTTTGATACTTTGATTTTTGATGTTCCTCCTTTAAGATATAGAAACTTCTTGAGTTCTGATATGACCTAATCTTGTTGTATCTGCATGGTTAATCCATGACCTTGTATTTAAAAAAAACAACTCAAAGAAAAACCCCTCCAAACCCATTAACAAGCCCATTTCAAATGAAGAAATGCACTTGGCCTAAGCCGCCAGACACAAGCCCCACCAAGCATGGGGTGAAATTGATTACAAGCCTTAATGTCAGAGATATTGGGACTAAGCCCAAAGGAGAACATCCAGGTCCATCTAAAAAGCTTTTGAAGGCTATATTTGAAGAACTCAGTCAAGCTTTTTCAAAGGATGACATGGAGCAGGTTGTAGGGATGCTTGAAGATGACGGGATTTTTAATAGCTCCGATTTGGAGCTCTAATTTCCTCCCTCCTAATATTTATTAACCATGGCTATACTAGTATGGTGATTAGTTTAAGCTCTTTTGCGTTGCTTTATATTTTTGTTATGCTTTTGATGTAATTCTTTGATTCATCAATGAATTTCCCCTTCATTCAAAAAACAGATATTAAGAACAAAACAATATGGCTCTCCTTCATTTGAAAGACAACACTACAAGAGCCTATTCCAAAGATCAAATCAACTGCTTAATTTTCTCTAATTTTTCTCTTGGTTTCTTGCTCTCATTGTACCAAATTCTCTTGTTGTGATACTGCTTAGCAGTTTGCAGTTTCTTTCTTCTTTCTCTTTGTAACTCATTTTTCTGTCAAGCAATTCCCTATATTATAAAACACTTATTCATTGCACAACACTACAGAAATTTGAAAATTTGTGACAAAATTAGCAAAATTTGCTATAGATTTTGGCTTAATGACGAATTTTGTGATGAAAATTTTTCCATTGCAAATTTTCAATTTTTTTCTTCTTCTGCAGTGCAAGTTGAATTTTGGAATAAATTTAATTAATCCATTGCAAATTTTGGAATTAAGTGATCATTTATGTTTGGTTGCATTTTTAATTCAGAATCTTCATTCATGGAAGTGTACTATTCCCTGGTTTCATGAAATCATGACACCCACCTAGTACCTGGTTCATCTTTGATTCCAACATCTCAGAATTTTGTAATCTCCATCCTGTCCCCTATTTCCTTGATCTCCACATCCTTCTTCAATTTAGCGTCACTTAATATTGATGCAGACGCTAATGCCAACGCCAACATCATCGACGAAGTAGAGGTTGGTGTTGTTAGTCCCTTGCCTTCCTTTGCAACCCAACACCATTCCTTTGCGGAGTAGAGGTCACCCATTTCATTTTTGGGTTCACTATCCTCTGCAATCCACCACTAATTTCCGCAACCCACTGCCTCCATTAGAAAGCCCTTCTTGCAAGTTGCAACCCGTCATTGGTCCTCTGCCATTCTATTTCTATTTCAAGATTTGAGATTTTGTGCCTCCATCTTCATAGTCTTTTGCTCTTAATTCAGATTTTCAATCTCCATAATCACCACTCCTTTACAGGACCTATTTCTTTCCCTCTTTTTTTTTTCCTGGATTTTGCCTGCTATTGAGAGGAGATATATTAAGGTGGAAGATAGAAGGAGTTGCTGCTAGTGGTGGGGAACATAACAGTGGTGGATGGAGGAAGGAGTGGTAGAGGAAGAAGAAAGAAGAAAGTATTGAAGAGTGAAAATTTTTTTTTTCCAAAGGCATTTCAATCTTTGCACATTTGTTTGTATTTAATTAAATATAAAAAATAAGAGCTTGTTTAGTTCTCGTAAATGATGAGAGTGGAATGAAACATAAGTTTATTTAGTATAATATTAAAAAGGTACGAATAAAATTTATTATTATATTTGATTAAATAAAAATAAAAATAAAAGGACAAAAGCAACTCTATCAAAAAAAGAAGCCTCCTTCTTGACACCTCTCCTTATAATGGATACATCATACCAGTTTACAGTGAAGAAACTAGAAAAATCCTGGAGAAAGGAAAAGAAATCCCCTTCATCCTTAATAGAAATCTTCAACAAAATCTTCAGTCTAGATTCGTGAAGGTTCTAGAAACTATGGGTTTAGTGGACGATGGGGGTAATCTACCAAACGAAGGATGGGTTCAGTGAAGGAATGATGTAGAAATGTCGATACCTTCATATCATACTAGATTTGGAATGAGAAATAGATGAGAGGCCGAAGATCGAAGAAGGGCTGTGGAGATCACAAAAGAAGGTCAACGAAGATGACAACTATCATGATAAGGGTGAGGCACAATGACATTGATGGTGATGAGGCTTGGTGGTCCATTCATGGTGATAGCTAATGGGGAGGTAGGCGTGAGGGGGAGAGGCGAGAGGGAATTTTGGTTGGCAGCGAGGAAGGAGGTGAAAAAGAAGGGCATTATGGTCCAATTGAGGATTCTGACCGCAAGAAATGAAAAAAAGATAGGGTGGAGGTTGGTAATCCCCATTCCCACTTTCTAGGGAATTCTAAAGAATGGAAGAACTTGCATGCTGATTACAGTAATTACTGATGATAAGACAATAAATACTTGATTAAATGAAATCAATATATTTTCATGATAAACATAAACAATTTGAAAAAAATTAAGATATACTCCCTTTTATCTTAAATGTATGGAGTGAATAATTAATTCACCAAGATCAAGTATGATTATTAATTAAAAATAATTAATCCTCTTAAATATGTCTTAAATTAATTTTTTTTTGAAATATTTCTAAATTAATGCATACATCACTAAATTTCTTTGTTATAAAAAGAAGTTAACCCACATTTAGTAAGGGGGTACAATTGAAAAAAATAATTATATGTAGAGGATAAATCATATTTATCTCTTACATTTTACACAAAAATAAATTTTTATTTATTTCTTATATTTGAGATCAGAAGTATTTTTTTTTTCTTTGTCCTTGCTCGTGCAAGTCTTGTAGCAACGTCGTGGATGACATTCCCACAAAAAAAGGTTTACGAATCAGTAGTCAGTAGTTTTTTTTTTTTGGTTTAACATCTTGTATGTATTTCTCATTCCAATTTTTTTCTCGTCCCCCATTGTTCTAGTTGTGAAGCAATGAAGGACATAGTAATTAAGGGTTTGGTTTCATGAATAATATAATTGAATAAATTACAAGAAATAAAAAATATAATTTAATTTAATATAAATATTGGAGCTCTCCTTTAGGTTGAACCAACATATACTTATATTTATATTTATATGTTGAAGGTATAAACATACAAATTATCGTGTTTTCAAAACGTGAAGCTGCCGCCCCTAAATAAAAACAATCTTCTCAACCTTTACTTTTTTTTTTTTTGGTTTTGGGATTTTTTATCGTATTATTTTTGACCCAAATTTAAGGGATCAAAAGGCTAACAGATAATGATATGAAATCCGTTAATCTTAGGCTTTCAAGAGCTATCACATCATTAATTGAAAGATGGGGAAAATAAGAACAAAATAATAATTATATTCTAAATCAAAACAATACATGAAGCAAGATTAAATGTTAGAGAGAAATTTCTCCATGGACATGATACTAGTGGCTTCAGATGATCCTTCGGAAGCTAATTCTGTTTTGTGACGCACAAGATAGCACTATTTAGTTAGTCACCAGTGTGTTTCAGGCAACGTTTCAGAATTACATGAAAAAAAGGAGACCCGGAGAATTGACACTGAGAATATATCCTAAGGAAGCACTTAATAAGTTTGTCCACTTCTTATACCATGCTGAGGTGGATCAGGATCATGGGGTTGCCACAAGTCTCGTCAAATTCTCTTACTCTTTTTGCTTTAGCTTCTCAACTAAGAAAAAATTATCTCTTTTTCTCTTACACTACTAATTTTGAGTATATAGAGAAATCTTTTCATGTTCTTGCATGATTTTAATGATTTTTTTTTGCAAATCTCATGTAGATTTCATCTCTCCCATTGTAAATCAATTCAATTAGTTGAAATAGCTTCCACGCAAAATAAAAATGGTTAACTACAGGAAATTCAAACACTGGCTTTACCTGTACATTTTAAATACATGTATAGTTCAACGCAATGGTAACGTTAGATTTTTTCTTTAAATTTTAAACTAAAAACTAAAAGTTAAAATTAATTAAAAAATAAAGAAAAGTGAAGGAACTGAAATGTGGGTGAGCCGCTATTTGAGGAGGGGGAACGGGAGGAACATGGATTTTATACAAGTTTTGTTTTAATTTTGCATACAATTGTATGGTGAAGATTTGATCCGACGAAATATGAAGGGTTGAAAATCCACCAAGGAGCCAGTTGGGACTGAATCAATTTCATTTAATATAAGTGATGGGACCCACCTTATTTAAAAATTGTATGTTGAAAAAACATTGAAAAACAATTAATTAAAAACTGCAGAGCCGAATGAAATTAAAGTATGAAGAATATTAAAAAAATTAAAGACAAAAGATATTTAAATTCTAAGAAAAATCAAGAAAAAAAATGGGATCGAACTAACTGGTTCGACCAAGAATCAGTGTTAGGTCCAATTCGGTTATAGATAAAAATTGACTAATTTTAGAACCAATATGACCAGTACAAAACTGATGGAATTAGTCATGAACCGGTACAAAACCTGTTGAATCGGTCTAAAACATTATTTTTAATATTAAGTGGCGTTATTTTTTGTATAAATTTTTCTTTCTATATTATAATATTGTATAAGTATTATTATGATACATAATTATTAATAATGATAAATTTACTTAACAAGTAATATGAAAATAGACTATTAATTGAATATTTTGAATTCAAAATATAATCATAAATAAATATTAACATGTTTAAATTTTAATATTAGGTTATGAAACTTATTAATAATATTTTTAATTTTCTATATAATATATAAATTAAAAATTATTAAATTTATTACTAGTGATTTAATTATGATTAAATTATTAAATCTTGAAGCAGTGTTTTGACCGGTTTAATATTCGGTCTGATTTTTTTAACTTTAAGAAAAATCACATCATTCATAACTTACAAATTTTGTAGCGCTCAATAAATTGTACTCTCTCTGATCCATATTATAGAGTGTGGAACCCATTTTCGCGCCCATTAAAATAGTTGAAAAACATAATTAAACATACCAAAAATTTCAAATTGACCCCTATTTATTGAGGGAATATTAAAATGATCAAAACAGGCAATTTTCTATGAGTTTTAATTTTTTGGCCAAATTTTCATGCGAGTGATCACACGTGCAAGGGAGAAATTAACAACCAACTCACCATAATTAAATATAGTAAGGGTTAAATTATTTATTTGAGTCTCTACACTTTATATTATGGACAAAAAATTAGGTCTTATGTCTTATTTTATTTTCATAAATTATATCTGTATACATAATTATAACATAGATTGCTAACCCTAAGCTACCTATATGGAATTTATTTTGGTGAACAAGGAGGGGACCTGCCCCTGAAAAAAAAAAACTAATAAAGAAACACAAACAAGAAACTATTTTGGTGAACAAGGAGTATGCATGTCTCCTTGTTAGAAGAGATGCCATTGATCTCTGAGGATGATGTAGTCAAAATAGTTAGTCCTAGCTCCTTATCCAAAATCCGTGTTGCTAGCCAGTTTGCGCATTTACTTACTTCTCGGCAAATGTGATTCGCTTTTATGATCCATTCTCTTAGACATCACAAAGCTTTCTCTACGAGGTGCGTTTGAGGGCTCTACTTCGATTTGCGTTTAAGTACTTCTACCAGCTTCAGGCAATCAGTTTCAACCATCACGTGTCTGAATCCCAACCTATACTGAAATTTGTATTTCCATGAATTTCTTTGCTTTATATATATACACACACACAGACACACACACACACATCAAATAAAGAGAGAGCAAAATTCTTGAGTTATTTCATACCTCTTATTCTATTTATGTTACATTATCGTACCTTTCTTTGAAACATTGTTGCTGTTCTCTCTCGCATTTCTGTGCCCATTGTGTCTAAAACTAGGAATATCTGAAAACGCAGCATCACTCGTAGGTCCATATTGATATATCTACAAGCCCACTTGCTAATTAATGAAACACGACCAATATCATAATTTATAAGCATAATGATTTAGTTGGTTCTAATTTTTGGTATTTACAATTTTCTCATATTCAACATATTCATTGTAACTCTTACGTATTCCTCTTCCTCTCTCACTTGGGGAGAGGAATACGTTAGAGTAATTCATTGTGGGAGCTACTAGCGATATTTTGTGTCAAATATTGTAGAGATGCTATTACATGACTCATTATGTTTAATCCATGCACCCATCAAATTTTTTAACTCTGACAATCAAACTTTTTTCTGCATAATTTTACTATATTTTGTAGGCTTTTTTTTTTTTCAAATTGAGGCCCATTTTGACATAAATTTTGCATAATTTTGAAAATACAATAATTTTTCTTTAAGGACCAATTTATAAATATTTTCAGGGACCAAATTGAAAATATTTTTTAATTAGGGATCAAATCATAAAATTTTACCTAAGAACCTAGCATGTGAAACTACCATTTTATCTCTTTCTTTTATTTAAATCATACATCACATGCTATCTATCACATTTTCATGCATACTATAATATTCAGAAAATTAGAGGTGTTACACTCATCATGGGTTTATAGCAATACCCACTTAAGGTTCATTCTCTAATTCAAAATTTCCATATGTAACTTGTGAAATTTTCCTATACAATAACACTCAAAGCATAAACAAGCATCTACACATCATACCCAAGCTGTATCAACAATCCTAGATTAGCTCAAGATTTGAATAACCCAAGAACAACCTCCCACAACCAAGAGACGGACCAAACATACAAAGGAGAAAGAAAATATAAGAATTTACCTTTAGGATTTTGGCCAAGAATTGTTATAAAACTCAAGCTATAGCTCCCAGAATCCTTCCTCTCTTCCTTCTCCATCGAACCCTAAGCTCCCTCTACAACATGAAATGAGGTAAAAAGGGTATTCAGCATATTTTACATTGAAGGTCCTTCATTGTCATTTAAAAAAACTTATGGCTCTTTTCTGTCATAATCTAGTCAAGCAAAAATAACTATCCTTGATCTTGCGTTGTCATTTTTTGAATTCGTGGTCCTTTCTTAATTCAGATTTTCAACCTTCGAAAGCATCTCTTTTTCCCAAACAAAATTTTGCTAAGACCATTCAAATTAATTTTTAAGCCCATATCAACACTTGATTATCCCTTAATTAAATTTTTAAGTATGTGGAATGTTACACGTATCAAGTGTGGTTCACCTCTATAGGGGTTAAAAGTTGATTTATGAAGATACAAGTCAATTTATAAATTCAAATTCAACCTAAGATACTTTATGTCCAGCTCAAAAGTCAACTTATAAACCTAGGTTTTGAGGAAATTGACTCCTAATCTCATAAATTTACTTATATGGCTTGCTATAACTTTTGAAATAGTCTCATACTTGAATGAGAAGTTGACTTCCCCTCTCTAGAAGCCAACTTATGAACAAGTTTTTCTTAATTGGAGCTTTTGCACTCGTGTACTACCTTTCAATGCTTGCAATTAATATAAAATTTAAAAAATTGTTATTGTTGGACTTTTTGGGATTGGACCACCCATTGATGGGCTGACTCAATATTAATGGCCTAGACTTAATTAATTAATTGAAAGATTGATTAATTAATTAAATTAAAAAAGAAAACAGATAATTATGGAGGAAGCCATTATTGAGAAATATAACTTATAAATTTCTTTTTAACGATAGAAAAGGGGAGAACACTCTCCGCTCAAAAATCACACAATTGCTCTCAGTCTCTCTATTCACTCCCGTTCACACTCTCCCTCTCTCATAGTGAGAGAAATCTCTCCCATGGTGCTATCTGTTGTGGATAAAGGATTGGGGTCCTATGTGGTTCCAATCAATCATATGGAATGGAAGAATTGGCAAGATCCGATGAATAACGATGGAGTCAGTAGAATATTAAGCCTTCAAGGTATGAAATTTCCATCTTCTACTCATAATTCATAAGTTATAATAGCAATTTCCTTTTGGGTTTCACAAGCAATTTTGTGAGAATTCTCAAGGTTATGAAATCTTGTTATTCTGACAAAAGTTTTTCTTAAGAATTAAAGAAGTTCAAAATTTCTTTATTCTCGTGTGAATTTCTCCATGAGGATAAACAAGAAGCAAAAATCTTATGATTCTAACAAATTTTTTTGGTTTGAATTGAGGGAGTTCAAAACTTTGAAATTTTCCATTCTCAAGAATTTTTCCCCAGAGAATTAACAAAATTCCAAATTTCTTCGTTGTTGTACCTTATATTTTAGAAACCTTGATTAAATAAATAATAAAGAACGAAACCTCAAATAAAGAAGGATTAGCCCAAAAGTACAAGAAATATGAACCATTTAAAAACAATTTAAAGACTAAAGAACATATAGAGATCTATTCCATTAGTCTCAATAAAAGGTTATTATACTAAATATAAGATTTTGATAATAAAAAAGGAGATAGAATGTTGTTGGTATTATTTGTTGTAACAACACCAAGAGGAGTAAGTGTTGATTGTGGTTAAGATTTCCACGGATAGCATTCATTGTATTTGCAGAGACCATTTTCAGATATCGCCCAAAAACACACTGAGCACCGATCTCGTTTTTGTACGTATATGTCAAATCGATGAAGCGAAGATGATGGCCACCAAAAACCACAGAAATACAAGGTTCTTGCTAGAAATGGATTTGGATGGAAACTAAATTGATATATTTGATCAAACTCAAGAGTGATCTCTCCAAGATCATGATGCTTATCTTTGCAATGAATAGTCAAGTCCTGGTGCTGAGATAACTTGTTCATGATTTGTACTGTTACTACTTCTGGTGGAAGAAAAGAAGACTCATCACCCTTCGACATTGCAGTAATTATAGCTAGTAGCAAAAGTAGAGATTTCATATAAGAAGCCATACCTTATTTTCTTCAAACGATGTACCAAGTTCACACCACCTCCCTTTTGTACGACTATGTGTGAGTTTGATTTGAACTCATTCAAATAAGAAAAATTTATTATGGCATTAATGAATATTAAATTCATGGAAAAATATTTTAGCATTAATAATTGGGTCTGCAATTAATGCCCTAAGACTTGCAATGGTTTTGTATTTATTATAATGAATCTCAGTCATCCTCACTTACATGCATATTCAAACACTCAATTCATCCATTCGTTCATTTGGAAGAAAATGACAAAAGAGAGATTAATTGCATAGAAGTTGGAGATTGTGCCCTATACTTATCATTTGAATGTAAACATTATCTCTAATAAAAGAATTTTTTTTGTCATCTTTATTATATTATTTACATGTTTACTTTATAATAATTTGTAGAATTATTTTAAAACGTTCCTACTTGATCATCTTTTTTAGAATAATGATGAATTAAGATTAGCATGCTCTTGGTTGATGATCATGTGATGATAATATATTGAGGTAAAAATCATGATCATAAGCATAGTGTTAAACACTAAAGTGCTAGACTGACCTGCCATCAGATAACTATATGGACTATGTTAGCATATCTCATGTGGAGGATGTTGTATGATTAAGATGAGATTTATCTCTCTTACTATGAGAGAGATATCTCTAGACCTGTCAATAGTACTAGCAAATTGGGCTAGCCTGTTCAGGTCGGCCTGGCCGCCACAGGTTAGGCCAAAGAGCCCTATTACCTAAATAAGCCTACTTTGTTAAGCCCAAGCTTGTATGAAGAGGCCAACGGGCCGACCCGCGGGTTGGTAGCATTTTTTCCCCTAATTTAGTTCTTCATCTAAAAAATCCCAAAATTCACATTTCTAATGTAAAAATAATATAAACTTAATACTAAATTCACAACTAAAAAAATTCAAAAACCATTCACCAACTATAATCAATATTCATCACTTCATCGTTAGTCCAAAATAACAAAATACTAAATGATAATTATCACTCTTCATCATTAGTCATCACTAGTTAGTAGATTCACAACCAAAAGGCAAAAGTTCCAAAACCCAACCACATTACAAAAGATAAGAGTTCCAAAACCCAACCACATTACAAAAGACAAAAGTTCCAAAATCATATTACTAAAAGACAAAAGTTTCAAAACCATTCACCAACTATAATCATCATTCCTCAATCATCAATGATTGTATTTGCAGCATGATGTGACTTAAATCAATTGTTGTGATTTCTTCCTCATCATCCCCATCACCTATACAACAAATAGAAAAATGAAGCAATAAACAAATTATTATTATTATTGTTAGGTTTAGTTATAATAAAAAAATCATTAGTTAAAATAAAAGACAAAAACATAAAATATTATTATATTACCATCAGGAGTGAATTGAAAACCATACAACTAGTTACAGGTATAAATTAAAGCTTGAACATTATTTGGAAGGAGGTAGCTTCAATACTTTGTAAGAATATGTGAGCCAATGCTAAAAGCCGATTCACTGCTATGTAGTGATCGGAATACTAAGGATATCAGAGGCCATCCTTGCAAGAGTGGGAAATTGATCTTGATTACTCTTCCAATAGCTTAGTACATCAAACTGTCGAAATTTGTGAAGAGCAAGTGTTGCTTCTTCCCAATAATAATCTAATTCAGACTTGTTTGAGGAAGTGGTATCCAAGCATTTGAAATTAATTTAATACTACATCAAATAATGTGAAGCTTTATTAAAGTAACCATTGAAATAAAGTTAACATAAGAGATAAATAAAATTAAAATGTCAAAAAATTTCAAACTTACATCATCAAAAAAATCCATAGCATTCATTGAACCAAGGGAGGAGGAGGAGGAGGAGGTGATTTCAAGTTGATATGATGTTGTTGTAAGACTTGAACTTGATTCACCTCTAACAATAACATTATTAGATGATAGATTCAAATCTTTGCTGTGAGTATAAATAAAATATAACTTCCTCTTGATATTTTCAACCTTAGCTTGGACAACTGTACGATTAACTAATGAGTAATAATATTGCATCCCTTCAAGCTTCATTCGAGGATAAAAAATAGTCCCAAGTGCAAGAATGACATTGTAATCTCTTCAATACTTTTCAAAATTTTCTTTTATGCTCTGAGCCATGCCTCTGATTGTCTCATTCTCATTAGTTGTATATTCTATGAACAAATACTCAATTCTTGCAACTTGCATAAAATGCATATTTGAAGTCGGATAAGAAGTCCCAGAAATCATCCTTGTAATTATTTCAAATGGCCACAAAAATATGCACATTTTCTCTGCTCTCACCTGCTCATCATTCGATGGGCAAAACATATAATTTCTACCACTTATAGCAAAGGTAGAAAAAGCACAGCAATAATTAATCGCACTATTAAGCATAGCATATGTAGAATTCCATCTAGTAGGCACATCTAACCACAAGCCTACTGAGATGTCAATGCCACCAATCTCCAACACTTTGCCTAAAACATATCATTCTTGCCTCTGATGTTTTCACATATTTGATGTTCTCCCTAATCTTATGTAAAACAGCACCTGTTACTTTCAAACCCTTATGAACTATTAAGTTCAAAATGTGAGCATAACACCTCACATAAAAAAACTCTCCATTACAAGTCAATTTATTTTGATTTGACAACAACTCTTTTAATATATCTTGCATGTTATCATTTGCAAAAGCATTGTCCAAAGTGATAGAAAATATATTTTTTATCAATCCCCCATTCAATCAAACAATCATATACTTTTTTAGCGAACTCAGACCCATAATGTAGAGGCACCATCTTACAAAATGAAAGTATTTTACTACTCAGTTTCCAATTTTCATCTACAAAATGTGTTGTCAAGCATATATAACCTTCAGAAGTTACATCAGTCTAAAAATAAGATGTCAAACAAATTCTACTATAACTCTCTTGCAAAGTTTCTTTCAACTTTTCTTTTTGATGCAGATAGAATTTAAAAACATCTACCTTAGCTGTATTTCTAGTTATGAGCTGAACATTAGGATTGTATGTCTTGAGTAATTCCTTAACCCATTTATACTCAACAAATGAATAGGGTAGATCGTGCTCAATAATGCATAAAGCCATAAGTTCCCGTATACGCTTATTATCAATTTATCTAGACCTACGATTGGCTTCATGATCCAATATCATCAATCCAACATCATGATATTGCGGGAGTTTTCTACACGATTACATATGATGACGTAGATGTGAGGTGCCATGTGTAGAATCACCAGCAAACAATTTTTGACAACATTTACATTTTATCTTTTCTTTCCCATCAACATCAATTTTAGTAAAAGCTTTCCCACGTCAGATGATTGAGTTTTAGCTTTTTTATTTCTTTGTTCCTTTTACTCAAGACCTTCTTGTTGATTAGCAACATTAGAAACAAAGGAAGAAGGAACTAATTCTTTATTCACAATTTGTATGTCCTCATCCACATTAGCATTATTATCAATAATGTTTTTCTTAGTAGAAGACATCATACTGCAAGTAAATAATAACAAAAAAATTAAATGGAAGACATAATTGTCATACAAGTCAAGGAATAAGGATGTCTCAAATAATTGTTATAAATTTGATTCAGCATAACATACTCCATACACACCTATGTAACCTCACACCTTTTAAAATTGATAAATAGAAAAAATCTTATCCAAAGCATCATAGCAGATGCACGCAGGAGGAAGACCATACAAAATATAAAAGGAAATTGAAAATTAGTTCATTATATCTAACAAAATCAATGCAGCATAGTTATCCAAAAAAGTATAATCAACACAAGAATTTTTAGCCTCCCAAGCAAGCCAATTCAATTATACACTTCATACACATCTGTGTGACCTTACAGTTATTTATTTATCCCATCCTATGGTTTACATATAGTAATAGTACTCACTCTTCCATAACATATCTGCTTGTCTATACATAATATATATCCTATATTAATATTATAACTCTACGCTCAACTTTTTTTCTTAAAAAAAAAACCAAATCACAATTCACAGTAATGGCAATGAATTAGTTAGTTAGATATTCCTTTTATATTTAAATATATATATATATGTTAATATATATATATATATAACAAACAGATTAAAAAAAAAAAGAACGTAAGGGGCTAAGGGCAAAGTAGAGCAGAGAAGGTCACCAAATCTAAGCAAAGCAAAACGAAGGAGGTGATGAGCATGAACCAGGTCGTCAATGGTGGCAGTCTGGGAGTAGGTCACCAAATATGAGTTGTAATATCCTTATTTTTATGAGATGTTATAAAATAAATAAAAGATGAGAAACAAGGTGAGATAAAAAGACTATATATAATTGGACTTTAGAAGAAATTAATTTCTCATCTAATTTTCTAAAGAAATTATGTTTGGTCCTTAATTGGAATTAATTTTTCATAAAGTTCTTAGCAAAAGTTAATTCCAAAACCTATCCCGGAAAATATGCAATATACCACTTGAATGAAAGCACACTTCACGCTGAGCACAACGGTATAAGTGTTGCACTCTCGGGAGGTCCATGTTAAGAGATAGACCAATTTGAAATTAATGTGAATAGTGAAAAAGAAATAATAAAAATAATTGATCTTTGGGTAAAATTACAAGAGAGTACCCAAAAGAATGAATAATTATATTTTTGACCCGGTTCAAGGGCAAATTGGTTATTTCCCACGTTAGAAGTAAAATGTGAATAATGAATTGAAGGCCCAAAAATGAAAAAGCTAATATTATAAAATGCAAAAGGAATTGGGAAAAATGGAGAGATACCATTAAGTGTGAAGAAAAGTAAAGAGGTCATTTTCCCTAGTTAAACGAAAAAATAAGAAATTATATTTGGGCCTCAAGAATCAAGAATTTTTACAATTTAGCCCCTTAAGAATGTTTTCAGAGGGGAAGAAGAAAGAAGTTTTGGGAAAATTACACCTAAGGACCCGAAAGTTTCAAGAATTATAATTAGCCTCGGATCAAGGGCATTTTTATAAATATGAAAAATTTTAGTCAAAATGAAGCTTTTAATGATTTGGACCCAAAGAAATATAGTATGGAATTTATTAAGGTCAAAATAATATTTATTAGGTAATTATGGTTTAATATCAATATTTTACCCGATAAAAGTCAATTTAGACTACTAAAAAAGGTAGTATTGATTCAAGAATAATGATTGGACCTTAATAAAATATATTTTAGGTCTAGATAATGATTTTGAACTAAAAGTAATTATTGGATAATCCTGTACCAATTTAATGATGATTTTGGTAAAAATACTCAATCGGTACAGATAAATTTAATCGGTAAAGGGTATTTTGGTCCATAAAAATTATTTAAGCAATTTTTGGCAAAAAATAAGGGTATACATGTCTGAATGTGCTGTTGGGACACAATTGGAATTTTTGACAAAGCTTTTTAAAGGAAAAGTGAATAAAGTCAAAAGGAAAGGTTAATTAAATATTTTATTACATAAATATCCTATTACCTCATTAATCTTCATCTTCCTCACTTCATTCACGATGGCTTCAGCAACAGAAAGAGAGAAAAGCGTGAAGACCCTAGAAAATTAAAAGAAGAAGAGAAAGGTAAAGTTAAAGTCACAAAAACTCAAGGTAAAATCTTATGGTTATTTTATTGAGTATCCTTGAATTTGGAGAAGCTTTATGGATTATGTCTCTATTTTCCCTCTGAAATTTTCTGCCTAGAGAGAGAGTAGAGAGAGAAAATGAAGCCATGAAGAAAGTGATCCATGAAAAGTGATGTATGGGCTTCAAGGATTAAGATTATGCCATTAGATTGCAAAATAATAGATATTTTTCTACAAATTTATGAAATTTTCTGCCTATTTAGGGTTTGAAAATACAAGAGAATTTCATGATTTTGACCCCAAAAATGGATTTCTTGGGTCTAAAATAGGTAGATACAAGTATGTTGTACAAGAAAATGCAAAAAGAAAGCAAAGTGAAAAATTAGAGTTAAAGTGTGTTCTTTATGAAGGATGTCATGCAATCAATGATTTAGGACCTTATTTTATGATGTTATAGGGTTTCAAGAACTGTTTTAAGATCAATGGAAGTGCCCACAAAGTTCGGAGATCATTGGAAAGTAAGAAGATAGTTATTTTCCTTGTTATGCTTAATGTTGTCATACTTTATTTCTATGATAATATGACTATGCCATATAATTGTTTGAATGATTTATGATATATTTTCATTGTTAGCTGAATGTTTGAAGGGTTTTATGACTCTAGGATGTCCATTTTATAAAGTGTTACCATGCCAAAATTTTTATGGAATTGTACGGCATAATATGAAGTTATGATTTTCATTGATGATTTTATGAAATGATATGATGATGTGAATGCATAATTGGATATAACTACTGAGATTCTTTGAATCTCACCCCTCCAAATGATTCTTATGTCTAGGCCCAAGCTATGGTAAGAAGGGGTCAAGAGTGCCAAGGAGAAAGAAGAAAGAGGATGAAGTATAATGTTGTTTGCAAGTTATAATGCTAAGTTGAGAAAATATGTATCATGTATGTATGAGATGAAATTCTATAATTATATATGATTGTGCTCCTTAAAGTCCTTTTATGATGATATGTGTGGATTTGGAACAAAAAATGTTGATGCATGAGGTTTGTGAAGTTTAGTATATGAGTTATGGCATAATTATGAACAAGATGACTAGTATTAATTTGAGTAGAGGAATTTTGTTCAAAACAGAGTGTCCTATATAAGTGTTATACATGGTCTTAAACTAGACAGAACAAGCTTTTTATAGAGCTAAAGAACACTTAAATTGGACAAATGTATGAATTATAGTGATTTTTCAAAATTAGGGTTCAGAAAAGAGAAAGATTGGGAAAACTAGAAACTGAAAGTTAGATACTGAAAAATTAAAAAGATGATATAAATCGTGCAGAGCTCTAAAAATTCATTGATTTGTATTTATGGAAAGGTATATGTTTTAAGTTTCATATACCACTGATTTGGAGGTAATTGGAGCTATATGATATGAGATATGGAGGTTTTCCCAAAACTGTTTCAGCAAAAGTGGAATTCTGACATTTTATGATTTAAGTTAACACCCTGCCCTGTTCAAGTTGAATAAATGTACAAGAAAAATATTTTTAGAAAGTATACTCATAGGAATTTCCAATGACATAAAGAATGTTTGATTTGGCTCATGGTACAGTGATATGAATTTTGAAATATAAGGCCAAAATCCTGGGGAAGAGAAAATAACCAAATATATAGTAAATGTTTGAGAAATAAACTATATAAATTAGTCAAGTAAATGCTCAGTTTCATATTTTTTCCATGTAAAGAAGGTTTTTATCTATTGTTAGAGACTTGAATCACTATGAAATGATTTTTTTATAATTAGTTATAAATTTTCAAAATTCAGTTAGTAAAGTGAAAACTACCATATGAACAGTAACAAAAAATTTTAAAAATTCTGATTTTCATTCTCATATGATTCAAGCTTAGGATCAAGTATAATCAGACCTAAAAGGAGTCTAATTCATGAAAAATGAGTTAAAAAGTAAGGTGTTACATGAGTCATCTAACTAAGAGGCAAGATTAGAGCAAACACACGCACAACACATCGCACATGGTACATATTGAAACACACGACTCAGGATGGCAAGAGAATGGAGACTGGAGATGAGGATGACTATAGAGGAGACGCCAAGTCACCGAGAACGAGAAGAGCTCATGCTGCTGTAGTGTTGCTCATCGCCTTTAGTCGAGATCGAGAAGTCGAGAGGAAGAGGAGAGAAGTACCAACCAAGTAAGCAAAGGTTGTCTAAAGATCAAAGAAATCACTGATTTAGGATTAGGAATTCAGGGGTTCTGATTTGCAAGACTGCATCTGCTTTCTTTTGGTTGTGATAAAAAGGTGTAAAAAATGGGGGAGGAAGGAAACTATGGTTGAATTATTGAACGAGTAAGTAAGTAGTAACCAAGTCTCTCTACTGTCCTGAACTGAAGGAAGGAGGGTGTCAGTGGGCAGTGGCTTAATGCATGACAGCTGCATTATTTTTTATTAAATGGGCTTATCAAGCTAGCTTAAGGCCTATACAAGTTGGCCCATTTTTGGCTGGGCTTACAGGCCTGGGCCAAAAAAGCCCAAATTTTATATGACATCTAAATTTTAAGGCTCGACCCATTGATTTTTTCGGACTTTTTGAGCTAGCCCATCGGGCTTGACCCATTTTGCCAGCTCTACTTGTTAATTGAGTAAAACTAAGGCCTATCAATGGAGTAAAATGGGAAATATATAGTCATAATCAAATGGAAAGAGTTTTTATTTGTTTTTGTTAGGTCTGGAAACCACACCTAAGAAAGGGTGAATTGGGTATTATAAAATTTTTACCATTTTTAAGAACTACCCAATGACACAATGAGAGAAATAGAAACATGAAGAAATATAGGTGAATATAGAAAGATAAAGGAAGATATTTATCTTGGTTTGACTTAATGCTTGGCCTACATCTAGTCCCTAAGTAACCATTTGAGATTTTTGATCCAGATGCTTATAAAGCCACAATACAATATAAGGGATATCACTCTCTTCAATCTCTCTTTACACCCCATTACATAAATGTGATTATAAATTCCCACTTAAGGATACCCTACCTTAAGGAATCCTTCAAGGTTATCTCACCAAGAGAATACAAGAAAAGATTAATACAAAAGAAAATCTCTCTCAAAAGTGTATAAATACAGTAAAGCTTGAAAGACCTTGCTGAAAGGAATTCCAATTTAAAACTATGTTAAAAAAAAAATGCAGTATAGGGCACAAATCTAAGTCATTTCACACTAAAGTAACTAGATTAAATCCTACTTAGGAGAGAAACTTAAGAAATTAAGAAAGTAAGATGTAAACTAATTAAAACTAAAATGTAAGAAAAGTATGTAAGTATGTATGTGAATGTATGGAAGTATGAACAAGTGTGTGGGTGTATGGAGGATATAAGATGTATGGAATGGAAGTATATAAAAGTGTGAGTGTATAAATGGTATGATATGTACTAGTCTAATCCCAAAATTTCCAAAATATGTACTAGACTGAATGCAACCTATAATGCAAATTTAAAAATGCAAAAGTTATGGATATTCACAATTATGTAATTAGATGAGTTTATGGAAACTATGTACCAAGTCTAAACTAAAAACAATGCAAGTGTTCTTAATCCTAAATGCAAACTAACTTAGTACAAGTTTTGGGGAAGGGGTTTGTGATTTGAAAATGTAAATGAGAAGCTTAACAAACTTAACTAATAACTAAACTAAGAAAATGGTAATTAATTAAAGAGAGCTAGTGCTAAGATAAGACAAATCAAGGGATAAAAATGCAATGCAATGAGAATGATGATCTAGAACAACTTAGAGATGGAGAAATTTGGGCTCAATTAATGTATTTAGCTTGGACAATTACCATGATTAATTTATCACAACCATTTAAAACCATCACTTTTCCAAGAGTTGGATGCTTAACAAAGTTCCTAAAATGGCAACTCATTTTGGCAATTTATCAAACACTTAACATGCAAGAATATTGTGACAATTTATCAAGTATGTATGGCTTGTACAATAAGATCAATAATTAGAGCCAGCAATCCAGGATGGACCAAAAAGCCCAGATTGCCAAACGGGCTCAACTTGTAAAACCCGAGCCCATATGACATGGGCCCGCGGGCCGGCCCGTGAGCCCATATTTTTTTAAAACATATTTTTCATTTTTTTAAAAAATTTTTCATATAATTTTTTAAATTAATACAACTAATTATCACTATCATTCACAAAAAATTAACATAATATTTAAATTTTATAATTTACACATCATTAATTAAAAAATAGTATATTTTTTAATATTTTAAAGAAAAAGAAAAAGAAAAAAGGGAAAACAGGCTAATCGGACCGGCCTATGGCCCGCTGGGGTTGGCCGACCATAGGCTGGGCCTAAACAGGTCGGCCCAAAAAGCCCGTTTTCCCTTAGGGCTCCTAATTTTAAAGCCCGGCCCACCTATTTTGTCGAGTTATTCAAGCTAACCCGTCGGGCCTAACCCATATTGCCAGCTCTATCCATAATGAGGTTTAAACTTTCAAATCCATAAACCAACATCAATATTAACATTCCCAATGCATCAATCAAGAATCAAGTTACCTAATTAACACCTACAATGCTAAATTAATCAACCAAATTCAAAATTAAGGCAAAAGGAGACAAGGTACAGATTTGACCGTAAATAACACTGCCTCACATTAACAAAATATCAACCCATACAAGCTTTCAATCCACAATTATAATTGGTTTCAATACAATCCATCAATTTCTATCAATAATCAATTAATTAAACATCAATTTCAAGTCAAAATATTGAAGAACCCTATCCTAATTCAACTTAAAAATTGAAATAGAAAAGTGAGAAAGAAGGAAATAATTAGCCTAAGCTCAAATTGAAGTTCATTGCCCATTATAACTACTCCAAGTTATACTAGGTCACCATCAAGCTTCACACCTCCATGAGCCAAGAAAGCTCCACCAAATCCTCCAATGGAAGCCATAGCCTCTGTCAAGAAGTGAAAATAGAGTGGGAGATGAATGTTGGATGAATTAGATGAAATGGAGTGGAAGGCGAGTTGAAAGAGTGACAAAACTAGAAGAGAAACCAAAGAGGAAGGGAGCTGAAGCTAAAACCATGGAAAATGGTGTTGAAAACGTGAATTAGAGATTGAAAGGATAAGGTCAAACTTTTATGGACTATGTTGAAAGGAGGAGGGCCGAAAATAGTGTGAGGAAGGAAGAGAGCAGCTAAAAACGAATAGTCAAAGGATAGAAGAGAAATGGAGGAAGATGAAGGAGAATGAAAGAAAACGAGAGAAAAGAAGAAAAGTAAGAGGTGCAGGTAGCTTCTCTGTTTTTGCAAGAGGGAGAGTTTCGAATGTTAAAGAAAGAAAAGAGCAAGGGGCATGTTTGGTTTCATGAAAATAAGGGTATAGGAGGTGAGGCAAACCAATAAAAATAAAGGCAGTTACAAATGGGCAAATAAAAGTGAGGAAAAATAAGAAAGTTGGAAAAATAAATTTTTCATGAAATTTCTCCTATCTGATGACCAAAATTCCCCTTCAAAATTTTAATCTCTGTGGACTATGACCTGTAAAAAAATGTTAAATCAGATAGATTATATTCCCAATTAAATAAATGCAGGTTAAATTTTTGCCCAAAGAGATTAGATTAATTAAAAGATAAAGTTTAAATTCAATTTGGAGGAAAAATATGAGCTAAGAAGATAAAAATAAGGGAAATAAAATAAAAAAATAAATTTCCAAAATCTGATAATTTTACCCTTACATGTGTCAATTCTTAATCATTTCTTTAATCACAATTAAACCATAAATGAACCATAATCACATTGAGAATTATTAAATAAAATAAAATAGGAAGAATTAATTCTTTGGAATAATTTGGAAGATAAAAAAATTAAATTAAAGCTTAATTTCCAAAAATTATTCCAAAATTCTCAAAAATTCAAAATTTGGATAAACTCATGAAATTCATCTAAAAATCCAAAATTAGCCTAAATTAATTATTAAAACCACTAAATATGAAGGATAAAAATAGTGAAAATCCAAGACTTATCAAAGCTTATAAAGGATAGTTAAGAGTGTTTGATTGAGAAATAAATGAGTTGTATCATTACAGTAGTTTTAGAACTTCCATCTCTCATCATTCAACTTAAATGAATGCCTCTTTGTAGGTGGAGACAATTAGTTGTTTTGCACAATTAATTGCATTTAACTCCACATTAAATGCATCTAAAACAAGTTAGTCGATCAACACATGAAGGAGACAATCAAGCGACCTGATTCTTAGGCTAATTCTTAGTAACTTCTCCACGACAATCAATTGATCCATTCTTAGGTTGTTCAAATGAAAAGCTAATAAAATAGAATAGATAAGTCCAGTCATTCAATGGAACCAAACTGATAGAGTAAGGGTTAAATATGACTTGCAAGAGTTCAAAGAAGAGAATGGAGAGCTTGGAGGACTTGATCACAGTACTAAACAAGAACATGGAAAGCAATTTTGGGAGCCCAAAGATCCATTGCAATGCTCGATAAGCCCAAAGATTGGAGCAAGGTCCAAAACAATGAAGAAAGCTTTAAATGGATTAATCCAAAAGTTGCTACTTTTGGAGCCCACTTATTTAGTTCAAGTTAAAACCCCAAAAAATGAGCCCAATGTTAGATAAGCTGGCTTCCTAAGAGGGGGGTGAATTGGGAAGATTAAAAATTTTTCTGTAAAACGTGAAGTGAAGAAAGCAAAGGGTGATGGTACAACAGAGTATAAATGAATAAACAGTAAAAGTAGTAGTAGGGAAGAGAAGACTCAAATATTTATCCTGATTCGGTCTCTCAACTTGACCTACGTCCAGCCCCCAAGTCACCACTTGAGATTTTCCACTATTCTGCAAGAATTCAGTGGGCTTCTTGCAAATGCCACAGTACAGTGTTGATGCTTTATTTCTAGAGCTTACACTTTCACTCTTTACACTCTCACTAAGTGCTTCCTCAATTCCTTGTGATATTCCCTCACAAGAAAATCTTTCTTCCAGATGAAGATAAGATTGTTTACAATAAATAAACTCTCTTAATTAAAGTGTATATGAAAGTTAGAGTACAAATATTGAAGTATGTGAGAGTAAGAGATTTTGAGTAGATGATTTAGCAGAGTTTCAGTATATATAAAGTTAAAATCGTTGCCCACATCTTCAAATGAAGTTCTATTTATAGATTTCTGCCTCAACTATACGTTAGAGACAAGATCTAGCCGTTAGAGATGTTACCCAATGGTTACACTGAGAAACTATCCATTCACCAACTACATTTAATACTTCTGACACTCAAAGTTCGAATATTAGTTGGTTAACAGATGAATTTTACAGAAACCGAAAGTTACAACCTTTAACGTTGAACTCTCGAAGTTCGTCTATCATGAAGCAAAATTCAAATTTTCTTATTTAGAAAATGATTCTATGTTGGAACATATGAATTTTCATGTTTAAAGTCATTTTGTTAAGTGTGAACAGTAATCTCAATTTGCTACAGTGCCTTTGAAATTCGAATTTTGGAACCCCAAAATTTGTCTGTCAGTAGCTGGTTCAATGAAACATAATATTTCATCAATTCGAAATTCGAACTTTCAGAGAGCAAATTTCGTCTGTCAGAGAGACCTCTTTTCATACTTACTTTAAAGTTTGAATTTCTGAATATTGTCAGTTGTATGTCAACATATCAACACAACAGACTCACAAGTTTTGTTTCTGAAATTCAAATTTTCAAGTTCAAAGTTCATATGTCAATAAGCAATTTTGAAGCCCTATCTAAACTTGGTTTCAGATGAACTTTGACATATTCTCAGATGAATTTTTCAGTTTTCATAAGTTGCATTTTATCTGAAATTCAAATTTTCAAAAGCCAAAATTCATCTGTCAGAGAAAACTCTTTTTAGACACATATCAAAATTCGAATTTCTCAAGTCAAAATTCATCTGTCAGAGAAGCCTCTTTTCAGACTTGTTTATTTTCAATACGAAATTCGAATTTCCAAAGCCAAAGTTTGAATTTTCAAAACAGCAGATCAGTATAAACCTTTCAAACTTCGTCTGTTAGTGGGTGTTTTTCAAATATTCCATGAATTAACATAGAATCAAGGTTTTAAAACATCTTTTCACCAAATCAAAGTCTTTTACTCAAATTAAAATATTACTAAATATTCTACATCTATTCTTGCACTGATTTTTCTAGAATTCCTTCACTTGAAACCTTTTATGCACCTTTGATATCTTTATTTCAAGCTCTTGAAAGTTAGTTTAAAATCATCAAAACACTTGATTCAACACCCAAAGGCGTGAAAATGCTTTTAGCTATACAAGGGCCAGATCCAAACCCAAAAGGAGCCCATTTGGAAGAGCTAACTTGAAGACATCATGTGCTCTACATGTGACTATGAATAGTGACGTTTTTAATATTATTTTATTATCAATTTTCATTTATTTAATTTAATTTACAAAAATAAGTTTTATGGTCAAAGACTGTGCCTTGGAAATTAAGTTTTGGTTGTTTCCTATTTTTAAAATTTATGCTCTAGAATTTTCTATTAGTTAAAGTAAGAAAGGTACCACCTTTTGATTGATTTGAGGAATATTTTGTTTCCTTTTTCATTTAGATTGAGGTATCTTCTTTAGGATTGATTAGATTTGATTATTTTCTTTATTTTTATTGTAATTTTCATTTTTTATTTTAGCATAGGGTTTTAGTTGCCTTATTCCTTTATATAAGGAGCCACTTATGTATTTTTGATCATAGACAGATTAATAAGAATAAATTTTTAGAGCATATGTTCTTTTTTTGTAAGTTTTTCTCTTGTATCATTTATGTTCTTGAGAGGATTCTTGGACTTATCAAATGAGTGTTTTTCCTTTGTGGCGTCTCAAGGCTAGGGTTCTAAGAGATGGGCTCTCTTAAGGTCTTATCCCATTGACTAACAAATCTTCCTTATTTATTTCTTGAATTTTCGTTCATATTTATTATCCTATTTTTTTGATTTAACGTATTCATCTATTTTATGTTTTCTTGTTGTTTTGTGTGTCCTATTTTATTCTAGCATGATCTATGGTTCATTCCGAGTCATTGATGGTTTAATCGGACGAGTTCCGCTTGAGTCTTTCATCAAAAACAAGGAGTGATCGAATGAGTGAAAGAATTTTTCTTTATTTCAGTGCAAAAATCGATCAATTACATAAAGAAGGAGTTGATCAACTAATGGTAGAAGGAATTAGTTGATTAAGATATTTTACAAGGAGTGATGAATTCTCAGAGTAAATTTTGATTTATTAGTGAAGGAGTTGAATGATTGGAATGAACTAGACTTGAGTGCTTCTTTTGTTTACCGTTTTTCACAGGTATGAGTGAGGTTTTGGCTAGTTTGCGCACTTGGCCTCTAAGATGACTACAAAAATGGTCAACCACATCAAAATTATAACTTGAAAAGTCTATTCAGACGGTCAACCATTTTTCATGAGCATAGGTGAGGTTTCAGAAAAAACAATCGACCATATCAAAATTATAACTAGAAAAATCAATTCAGTTGGTCAACTGTTTTTCACGGGCATGGATAAAATGACAGAAAAACAGTTGACCACATCAAAATTATAACTTAAAAATATAATCAGGTGGTCGATCATTTTTCATAAGCATGGGTAAGGTGACAGAAAAAATGGTCCACCACATCAAACTTATAACTGGAAAAATCAATTCGGGTGGTCGATCTTTCTTCATGGATATGGGTGAGGTTTTGGCTAACGTGCACAATTGTCCTCTGAGGCGATTGCAAAATGGTTGACCACTTCAAAATTATAACTGGAAAAATCTAATCTAGTGGTCAACTATTTTTCATGAACATGGATGAGGTTTCAAAAAAAACAATCACCACATCAAAACTGGAAAAATCAATTCAGGTAGTCGACCGTTTTTCAAGAACATCCAATCCAATCATTTCAAAAATATGCTATCAATAAATATACATCAACATACATAATAACAATTGATCTATTTTTCCATATTAATTTCATACAACAATTTCAATCATTTTAGTCATTCCCATAAATTACGTATTAATTTATCACCAAATGACACCTTGACACATCATATAACTAACATATTCCAAAAATATACATAAAAATTCATAAATATCCCTAAATTTTACATACATTAACAATCATGAAACATAAATATTCTAAAATATACATTCATTACAATCATCACAGCCAATCTTTAAGTTCCATCTTTGGTAAACTAATCAGATTCAACTAAAGAACCTCTCTACCCAAGATCTTTTCATGATTATAATATTGCAATTAAGCTCCTCCATGCCAAAACACCATGCCAAAATGAAGACAAGTCACATCTCCTACTTGCAAAGTTCCAAATCAAATCCATCTAATCCAAATCACTATTCTGCTTTAGCCTTTAGTTGAGAGCTCTATCGGGCTATCACATGCTTCAGCCTATGGTTATAAGTGAATAAATGCACTGTGGGTTGATATGGAAAACAAGTGTATCAAAATGCATGGCTCTTAACTATTCATCATAAACATACTAAACTACAAGCCAAAACATTTATGTATTCAAGTTATAGCATACTATATAAGAGATGGGCATTTTATTTCTCAAAAATTTCACAAATTCAAAGGAGGTTTATATGGTAAAATAAATGGTCACATTACTTGTATACTTGGTATATTTTAGATCACCTAGATATCAATAGAAAGTGAGCAAAAGTGAAGTCATGAGGCAAGTGGCTATAATGCACCAAAAGTCACTATAATTTCACGAATTCAAAATGCACGTCTCTAGGGCATTCATCAAACACATGGTGAGCATTGTTTTATATCATTTAACTATAAATCAACCAAAATACAAAGCCCCAAAATTTAAACCACTTAATATTGTGGAATTCTTTCTTTTTTTGGGAACAATATAGTCCCCTCAACACTTTTTTTTAAAATCTAGTTGTAATCTGGTTTGAAGTACAAATATGAGGTTAATTTACCACTCTAGGATGTTACTATTTTAAGAATATAATTTCAAAGCCTCCCACAACACATTCATCATTTACTCTATGGGAGAAATTAAGCAAGTAACTTTGTTTGTACTTAGTTTCTTTACACCCAAAGATTACATCAATAATGGAGAAGAAAGATGATGTAGAGATTTAGATACATACCTTAAAGAATTCAATACAAATGAACAACAAGAAGAAAAATGCTTCGAACCCTATTAAAAAAGTTGAACACCAACGATACTCCCTTTAATGGATAATCACTCGCCCTCACGCCATCACCTCCATCACTGTCGTCATCACCTTTGTCATTGTCTCCACCGGAGTATGAGCGTGCGTGCTTCTTCATTCAATTTTTCTTCCCTCTCGCACGAGTCTTGGTAGAGGTGTCTTTTTTTTTTTTCTCCTTTTCTTTTGATTATGACTTAAGGGCAACTTGATCATTACACCCCTATGTTTTTAATACCCATCATGCCTATAGTCCAAAAACTAATTATCTTTCTCTCACCTCCTAAAAATTAATTATCTTTATATTCTATACCCAAAAACCAATTTTCCCATTCAATATCACATGTATTGGGATACTATGATTTGAAGAAAAAATTGAAAAAGCTACCCTCCAAATGGTAGTCTTTGTTTTTCGGGCCCAGAGCATCACATGGTTGTCTGACACCGACAAGTAATAAATTAGAGTGGATTTATTCACCCAAAAAATAATTAAGGCTCGAGAAGGAAGAAGAAGATGAATAAATTAAATGCAGTGAACTCTTTGTATTTGTGTGAAATTTAAATTGAGTCATGGTTTCTAAAAACTATGTTTCCCTATATATATATATATTTTATATTTTGCATTGAACTAGATGAATCTTGTATATTTGCATGCATGAAGTGAACGTATTATTCATAACTTACTAATAGTATATGTCACTACATTTTTTATATTTTATATATTAATGAAATATTGAAGCCATTATTGCAAGAAGCATAAAGGTATGTCTTTAGTTGAGGTCAAGACCAAAAAAAACCACTCCTATGATTGTGCAGCTAATAATTTGCCACATATGCATCATAATTTTAAAAAAATAAAAATGAAAGACTCCGAAAGAAAGCGTTGTGGAAGTCCCTGTATAAAGATTAAACTAATAATAGAATCATGTCCTAATTTCTTCTCACTTCACAATAATACATAAGCATAATACCGCATATAACATTTCATGAGAGATCAATTTTTTTTTCATCCCAATAGCACAATGAAACATCGAACTTCCAAACTTTAAACCTCTCATACCCTATAGTTGCATGCATGTGTCAAAGATTAAGAATATTTCTTACATTCCCCTCAGAGATATGAAACTGGTTCATCCTTCTTGGTGCAACTTCTCCATATAAATTGATTATTAAGTTGGTCTTTGCAATGTATAAATGCCTTCAAGTAAGAGACTTGGCTTTCATTCTTCATGTTTCTGACACCGTTTGTTGATATGGTCGAAAATAGGGACCCACAATTAAAAAACTGTACTAACTTAAGGATTAACTTGTATAAATTTGGAGAGTAATTTTGTCACTTTGCATAACCTTGCTCAAGTAGAAAACTTATCCTCCATTTATATGAGGGAAAAGCATGGGGAAAGAAAAATTTGCAAAGAAAAAAAGAGGAAATATAAATATTCCCTTGTCTAGGTTCCTCCTTTTTTTTTATAGTATTTTTTATCTCCTATTTTCCGTTCATTTCACATGAAGCTTTAATATGTTGGAGGGTCCAGTGACGAGGAATATTCAAGCTATTACAAATGCTAATTGAAGCCTATTCCATTACAATAAAGGCCAAGATACTAATACATAGAAAAGGCAAATAGAGCCTTAACTTTCCTCATTGAAGCCCAAATGCATGTAAAAGGTCACAAGGCAAGAGGACCAACGTGAATAGTAACTTGGGCTATAATTGTGTATTTTAGACATGTTTTTTTTTCATGATAAACTTAATTTAAAAGTCAAAATAATTAGCAATGATGTCAGAATTAAACAAGACATTGGTTCAAGGTTCAATGGTTTAACCGTGATTTAGTTGGAGTTAGATCGGTAGTAATTAAAATAATATATTTAAAATAAATAATACAAGATTAAGCAAATTTTATGACTTAATTAAAATTTCAAACTAAATAATACTGAATTATCAATATATTATTCATCATAAACAAATTATTAATAAATTTCATAATTCAATATTTAAATATAAAAAAATTAATATTAATCAATAATCACATTTTGAGTTCAAAATAATAAATTAATAATCCATTATTATATTATTTATTAAGTAAATATATAATTTTTAATAATAATATATCATAATAATACTTATATAATATTATAATATATAAAGAAAAATATTTTGTACAAAACATGATGTCATTTTATCTTAAAACTAAAAAAATAATATGGGATCAGTTCAAATCAGTTTAGGACTGATTCTACCGGTTCATGGTAGTTTCACCGGTTTTTGATTGATTCTCATCGATTCTGAATTCTCCTAGTCCTCTTCCTTAACCAGACCAGACTAGACACCAATTCCTGGTTCGACCGATCGAATTGGCCAGTCTAGTTTAGCTCTGACAACACTGATAATTAGTTTCTTATTTTACATTTGTTTCATGTTTTCCAGAGGTCTTATTTAGTTTATTGTTTTCTATATTAGTTTCCTATTATTTTTTGTAATACTCTCTATAAAAAGCCTTCTAATAAACTTTGTTTTAGATTTGAATATTGGAAATTAATAAAGTATTTTTAGTATTCTCTCTGATTGGGAGCGATCATCATCCTTTACTTTTGTGGAAACTTATCTTATCAATCTACCTTATTAGATTGGTGATTCAATTTCAAAAAGCCCTAAATTCATGAATGTTCATCTTTTGTTTTAAAATATAAGGACTAATTCTAAAACTTAGGATAAATTATAAAGGTCAAAAGATTAATTTTTTTCTTGAAGGAAACTAATTAATTAAATAAATTGAATCAAATAAAAAGAAATATTTATTATAAATATTGGAACATCCAGAAATTAGCTAGTGGACCTATGATTGAAAGGAAAGTCCAGTCCAATAATCATGTTGTAGTTTATAAAAGGTCAAATAATTATACACCGTTGGGCCAACGAAAGATGAACCATATGAAAAGTCAAAAACCATGCACTTAATTTAAATACATAAAATCATAAATAAAACCAATAATTTGGACAGTGATAACAAAACATGAATGTTCATCAAGCAGGACAAAAAATTAAAATTGATATTTGCAAACCAAAACCATGAAAAATAAACCACACGAAGTAGAAAACGGAATGCATATGGAAATGGAAAATTTGAGAGGAGAAAAGAAGGACAAATTTTCAGCTTGAAAGTAAAATACAGTATTAATTGTTTTGTTAAAAAATGAGACTCGCCTACATATAAAAATAACGCCTCATGTATATTTGGGGTGTATATTCTACTATTGCTCTTTTTTTTTTATTGACAGAAGTACTATTACTTTATTCTCACATCAAAGAAGTGTTATATGGAGTCTTTTTCATTATTATCCATCACAAAGTTTACTTCATAAATGTAGCATTGTATAGGATTAATTGTATAATTTGAATCTATTTTACTAATGCATTGATATGCTAAGTACACATAAAAATTTTCCAATCTTCAATATATATATATAATAGAATATATAGAAATTCACATCCTTTATAAATTATAAATAGTGTGACTTGTTGGATCAAGAGTTTTGATGATTCCAAACCAACACTCAAGAGCTTGGATTGAAGATATCAAAGGAGATCAAAGCTGTTTCAAGTGAAGATTTTCTGAGTATTTGCTATTAGATCTTTTGTAGAATCTTTAGTTTTTGTTTGGATTGGGTAAAAGATTTTGATTTGAGAAAAAGACGTTTTCAAACCTTGATTTGAAGTTAAATCTTTACTTATTTGAAAAATACTCACAAACAGACGAAGTTTGAAAGTATAACTGAACTGTCAAGTTGGAAATTCGAACTTTGCTTTTGGAAATTCGAATTTCGAGCTAAAACTGAATAAGTCTGGGGAGGTGTCCCTCTGTCAGACGAATTTTGGTCATTCAAAATTCGAATTTTCATCAAGTCTGAAAGAAGCCTTTTTATGACAGACGAACTTCACAGTTTCAAAATTCGAATTTCAGACAAAATGCAATTTGTGAAAACCAAAGAAATTCGTCTGAAACTATGCTAAAGTTCATCTGAAATCAAGAAGAAACTAAGTTTGAAAAATGCTCTCTGACAGACGAACTTTGACTTAGCAACATTCGAATTTTCATCTGAGTCAAAGGAGCTACTTTGTGACATTCGAATTTCACTCTTTCAAAATTCGAATTTCAGACAAAACAAAACTTGAGAAAATAGAAGAAATTCGTCTGAAAGTTTGATAAAGTTCATCTGAGATCAAGAATGATTTAAGTCTCAAAACTGGTCTCTGACAGACGAATTTCACTCTGCCAAAATTTGAATTTCAAAGAAAGTGAATTACTGTGCCTCTTTGAACGTTCAATGGACAGACGAATTTTGGGCATCCAAAATTCGAATTTCGAGGGTACTGTAGAAAATTGAAAACACTGTTCACGATTTACAGAAAAACTTTCTTCTTGAAAATTCGTATGTCACATTGTGAAAATATTTTATAAGTTTCAAAATTCGAATTTCACTCTATGGACAGACGAACTTCGTATTTTAACGTTGGAAGCTTTAACCTTCGGTTCCCTCGAAATTCGTCTGTTGGCCAACCAAAATTCGAATTTCAGTATGTCAGAAACATTAAATGCGGTTGGTAAACGGATAGTTTTTCAGAGTAACCGTTGGATAACTTCCCCAACGGATAGATTTAGTCTCTAACGGATATTTGAGACCTAAATCTATAAATACAACATTATTTGAAGTTGTGGGTAACGAATCAAACTTGTATATACCGAAATTCTGCTGAATCTTCATCTCAAAAGCTTTTACCCTTCCAACTTCATTATTTGTACTTAAATCTTCATATCTACTCTATTCAAGAGAGTTATTCATTTGTAAATAATCTACTTTTCATCTGGAAGATAGATTTACTTGTGAGGGGTATTCACAAGGGGATTGGGAATCACATAGAGAAAGTGCTTAGAGAGTTTGAGAGAGCTCAGAACAGAGCATACTCGTGTACTGTGGCTTTAGCAAGAAGCCCGTTGAAATTCTTGCTGGATAGTGGATAAATCTCAAGAGGTGTCTTGGGGACTGGATGTAGGTCAAGTGGATAGACCGAACCAGGATAAATCACTGAGTTTTCTTCTCCTTATCTCTACTTTTTAGCTTGCTCTGTTTTACACGTTGTTTTCATTATACTGTGATATCTTCACTTGCTTTACTTTGTGCAGAAAAATTTCAATCTTCCCAATTCACCCCCCCTCTTGGGAAGTCAGCCTTGCTAACATGACTCATCTTTCAAATTTCATCTAATATATGAAAAAAATATGTTTAGTCATGGCAATATTAGTATTACATATATTAAGTATTATGTAGGGCCTAATTATATAATTTGCCTCCACTTTTATTAGATTATGTATAAATAATGTGGTGCATCTCGTTTAAATAAGGAATTAACTTGTTCCGAATTGAAATTTAACTTTCATTTCTTCTTAGTGACTTAGGGCTTGTTTGATTCTTTGCAACCTAGGTTAATATGTTAGATAAGTTTGCTTCCCAAGAGAGGAGTGAATTGGGAAGATTAAAATTTTCTGCAAAAGTCAAGCGTATAATGAAGACAAACAAAACTGTAAAATAGAGTACAATATAATAGTAACGTAAGAGCAGTAAAGGAGAAGAATTGACATAGATATTTATCATGGTTCGGTCTCTCTATCTTGACCTACGTCCAGTCTCCAAGCGACTACTTGAGATTTTCAACTATCCTACAAGAATTTGGTGAGCTTCTTGCAATTGTCTCAGTACAGCATTGATGCTCTGTTCTTAGAGCTTACAAGTTCTCTTTTCTACACTCTAACCAAGTACTTCCCAAATCCCTTATGATATTTCCTTACAAGAAAATCTTTCTTCCAGATGAAGATAAGATTAATTACAAAGAATGAACTCTCTAATTTAGAGTGTATATAAAAGTTTAAGTGCAAAAGACTGAAGTATGAGAGTAAAGATTTTGAGTTAAGAATTTGACAGAGTTTCAGTATATACAATGTTAAAATCATTTTCTACAACTTCAAATGATATTATATTTATAGATTTAGGTCTTAACTATACGTTAGAGACAAAATCTATCCGTTGGAGAAGTTACTTAATGGTTACTCTGAAAAATAATCCGTTCACCAACCGCATTTAATACTTCTGACAATCAAAGTTCGAATTTTGGTTGGTCAACAGACGAATTTCACAAAGACCAAAAGCTAAAGACTTCAACATTAAATTTCAAAGTTTGTTTGTTGTAAAGCAAAGTTCAAATTTTCATCATTGAGAAATTTTTCTGTGTTGGAACATATGAATTTTCAAGTTAAAAAGTTTTTCTTAAACGTGTGAATAGTAGTCCCAAATTGCTACAGTGCCTTCGAAGTTCGAATTTTGGTGTCCAAAATTCATCTGTCAGTTGGCAGCTCAATGAGGCACAATAGTTCATCTTTTTAAAATTCGAATTTTCAAGATTCAAAGTTTGTCTGTCAAAGAGAACTCTTATCAAACTTAGTTCAAAATTCGAATTTCTAAATACCAATATTTGTATGACAATAGATTATCATAACAGACTTGCACACTTTGTTTTTGAAATTTAAATTTTCAATATCAAAGTTTGTCTGTCAGTGGGCTATCTTAGAACTCTTTTCAAACTTTGTTTTCAAATGAACTTTGGCATATCCTCAGATGAATTTTTCATTTTTCATGAATTATGTTTTGTCAGAAATTCAAATTTTCAAAAGATGAAATTCGTCAGTCAGAGAAGGCTCTTATCAGATTTGTCTCAAAATTCAAATTTTTGTAGTCAAAGTTCATCTGTCAGAGAAGGCTCTTTTCAGACTTGTTCATTTTCAATTTGAAATTCGAATTTCCGAAGCCAAAGTTTGAATTTTTACACAACAGATCAGTATTAACCTTTCAAACTTTGTTTGTTGATGGGTGTTTTTCAAATATTCCATGAATTAACATAGAATCATAGTTTTAAAACATCTTTTTGTCAATTCAAGGTCTTTTACTTAATTTAAAGACTGTTAGATATTCTAAATCTATTCTTATGCTAGTTTTTCTTAAATTTCTTCACTTGAGATCTTTTGTATACCTTTGATATCTTCTCAACAAGCTCTTAAATGTTGGTTTAGAATCATCAAAATACTTGATTCAATATTCTCCCCTTTTTTGATGATGACAAAACAACTTACAAACTAGATTAGTACTTGGGTTTGCTTTAACAAGCTCCCCCTCAACATATGCATTATAATTCAAAAGATATCATGTACAGTGAATCAAGTAAAGAGATTCATTAATTTATTTAAAGTTTCAACACAAGGATAGTATATGGCAATCATAGAATTCAGAACAAGGAATTTTCATTTCATTCAAAAGCCACATTACAAGATATTACAAAGCAACAGAAAAACAACATTACAAAATACTACAAGAAGAACCAAGCATCCATAAGTTCTAATCACTTTTTTTTGGACTTGGACTTCTTGCTGTAAGTCTTGTCAGAAGACTTCCCAATTTGCTTGGATATCTTCTCCCCCTTTTTGGCATCATCAAGAAGGTGTGCAAAGTCAATAGGAGGAACGATCTAAGACACTGGAATAGCTTGAAGAGGCACAGAGACAAAAGGCAATTCTGGATTGAGCTTTGGCAAAGACTTAGAAACTTTAGAACTTGTGCCCTCACCATCAGAGATTTCAAGAAGTTCATGAATTTCTTGCCTTGTAACAACCAACTAAGCCCTTTGTGCCTCCGAGAAACCAGAAGTAGAAACAAGTGAGGGAGCAGGAGGACGAAACATTTCTTCAAGCCTTAACCTTTGAGCTTGTAAAAAAAGCATTATGTACAATGGCTTGTAAATCAACATAGGGCACAATGCTCCTTTCTTCATTTAGGGCAGCTTGCATAAATGGTGAAGTGGAGATAGCTGTCACTAGTCTCTCAACTTGCTCAGATTCTTGAGATGAAAGAATTGAGTCATGAGCATTTTCTGGAATGGGCTCATGGGAGCTTGGTTCCTGAGGACCTTCTTCCTCCATGCCATAGTCCAAGGAAGGACCAGGACTTGCCTCATTGCTGGAGGCCTGTGGTATGCTTAATGTGCCAATAGCCTCAGTATCATGTACAACATCATTAGGAATAGGAGAGGCTAGCACAAAAGGACTTGGAGGTTCAAGAGTTGGAGACATAACAGGCTTAAAGAATCCTAGCTAAGGTGGAGCTGATATGGCAGGAATGACACTCCAAATGTCTTCATATGTATCAGTAACCACTTTCATGTTCTTAGCCAACTGATGAATCTGATCTTGCAGATGAGCAAATTTGGCATTTTGCTCATCCCTGATGCTGATTAAGAATGTAGACAAACTATCATACAACTCAGTGATCTTTGTTGACTTGGCTCGAGAGGAGGGGGTGGATGAAATTTGAGCTTGAGCAAGCTGAAATGGAGATGGGACAGGCTGAGAAGGCTAAGGTGTGGGTCTTGAAGGAGTCTCAGAGGTACCTTCTTGCTGTAAGGAGGCATCTTCATCAAAGAAGAGGTCTTCAGATTTTCCAGCTCTCTTTTCAATCCATCTTCCATCTTTCTTCTCTATACCTATCCTTTGCAGTTCTTCTTCCTTGAAGATCTCAGGAGGCTTCCCTTTTCTTTTCTTAAGATGTTGGATTCGGGCACACTAAAGGATCTTAGAGATGATTGCTGCGTAAGGAAGTACGGAGTCTTTCCTCTAATCTCTAGCCTTGATCATACGTTACAAAATGATATATCCCATGCTGATAAGCTTCCCACGCATGATTGATGCCATCACATGTGCTTCTACCCTTATGATCAGATTGAAGCTACCTCCTTTGTTGAAGATAATCCTAGACACAATGTAGTATAGAATTCTCACTTGAGTACTGAGGTTAGTGGGCTTCAGCAAGCTTATGGGTGGCATGTTCTCCTTTCTTCTGAACAAGGTATTCAGGATTGTGCTCTCTTTGTAGTTTAAGAAAGGTCCACCTTCTTCATCTACAGTCTCTACCTTATCCATATACCCAGAAGTAGTAATGTCAATCTTCCAGCCATCTTGCCCTGGAATTTCTAAAATCTCATTAAAGGTTTCATCTGTTAGCCAGATAGTCCTTGATCTCAGATTGACTTCCCACTTCTTCTTCTTGTTGTTGTATTTCAGAGAGGCATACCAAGTATTGACTACCTCATCATCATATCTCTCCAATATTTGTAACAAACTTTTATATCTTATCATCCAAAGCCTGGCATCAAAATTGTTAGAAATTAAAAATTCCTCCATATTCACACAGTGAGGCTTTATTACCTTCTTGCTCACAAATTTGGTCGTATATTCCTCCTGAATATGATCATTGCTCCATAATGGCAATGTGATCAGCTAGTATTCTCCAGATTCAGTACTGGAGGAGGAGGAAGAAGCAACAACAGCAGGAGTAGTAGGAATCGTAGGCTCTATTTTCTTTGGAGAGGACAATCCAGATTTCTTTGAATTAGCCTTTGGAGTAGTTTTCTGCCTTTTGGAGGGAGTTGCTTTGCTGGATTCACCTTTTCTTTTCTATTTCTTACTCTCCTTGAAGGCATATTGGGATTTCACCATTCTTTTTGATCGAGACTCTCCCTTTCCAACCTCTGGATTTTTCACTCTTTCCATTTTCGTGGAGGAATGATTCAGAAAGATACTAAGAATAGGTTTATAAGGTGTGAAAAGAAGTTTCATTGGTGGAAAATGAAGATTTATAGACAGAATTAATGGGGATTGAAGAGAGAATCTAAACAGACTCGAGAAAGAGACGAATAGGGTTGCGTCTATTTAGAGAATGACCTTTGGTTTTAACGTGTGTAACCGCAGGACAGACAAATTTTGAGGGGTCAAAATTCAAATTTCGAGCAGTTACAAATTAACCCATTTAGCAAAGCTTACTGACAGATGAATTTTCACCTGGAAGTTCGTCTGACAGAGGCTTGGTTCATGAAACTAGAGATGAACAGACGAACTTTGTTTCAACAAAGTTCAAACTTTGAAGAACCAAATAGTAAGCAATTATCAATAAAACAATCAACAGATGAATTTTACTTATGAAAATTCATCTTTCAAAGATACAACAATGTGTGTATGTTTCAATATATGAATTTTGAATCAGAAATTCAAATTTCACCATTTTGCAAAGAGTTTCCAACATGCATATTTTGAGAAATGGAAATTTGTACAATCATCATGTTAGACAAAGATAAAATTGGCACTTTATTTTTGAAAATTCAAATTTTCATAGTTCAACAAACGAATTTCAAAGGACACCGATAATTGTTATAATGTATAGCAAGCTGAAATTCGTCTAATGGGCATCTAAATTCAAATGTTAAGTATGCTGACTTGTTCAAAAACACAATTTATCAAGGAAATTCATCTAATACACAAACTAAAATGCAAATTTCAACTTTATAAACTTACATAACAGATCTAGATGCTCAAATTTCTCGCTTTCTTTTTCATCTTTTCACTGTGTCATCCAGATCAGCTTCATTATATGGTTCTAATATCATTTGAACTTGTAAGGGGCACCTACAACTTATATTAAATACACTTTGATGCCAAAGTTAGGATTGATTCAATGTCAGAAACTTTAATTAAGATAAGTATTAATATATACTTACAATTCATTGGGATTTACCATACCCAATTCTCTTCTAATTTTACAATGTCCATCTTTTGGAAGGGGCTTTATCAGAATGTCAGCAACTTGATCCTCGAAAGGGATGTATTCTAATTTGATTTCTCCTATCAGAACATGATCCCTTATAAAGTGATGCCTAACTTCAATATGCTTTGTCCTTGAGTACATGACAGGATTCTTTGTGATGTTAATAGCACTTTGGTTGTCAGACTTTATTGGTATTTCTTTCATCTTAACCTCAAAATCTTCAAGTTGCTGCTTCATCCATATAACCTGGGCACAACAACTACGAGCTGCAACATATTCAGCTTCTGCAATGGATAGAGCCATACTGTTTTGCTTCTTGCTAAACCATGACACTAGTGATCCTCCAAAGAACTGACATGTTCCACTTGTGTTTTTTCCGTCAGTTTTGGATCTAGCAATGTCAGCATCAGTGTATCCATTGAAATCTTCACCATTGCCCTTTGGGTACCAAAGTCCTATTTGTGAAGTTCCAATTAAATATCTGAAGATGCGTTTCACAACAGTTGCATGGATTTCTTTGGGACATGATTGGAACCTTATACACATATAAACACTGAACATGATGTCAGGTCAACTGGCAGTTAGGTATAGCAGAGATCCAATCATTCTTCTGTATTGGGTTATGTCAAGGTTTTTCCTCCTTCATCCATGTCAAGCTTAGTTGTAGTAGCCATAGGAGTTCTCACTGGATTGGCTTTTTCCAAGCCAAACTTTTTTAGCAGCTCTTTCAGATATTTTAATTGGTTGAGGAAGATACCATCATCACATTACTTAATTTGTAGTCTAAGGAAGAAGTTAAGTTCACCCATCATTGACATTTTGAACTCACCTTGCATTAGCTTAGAGAAATTCTTGCAAAGAGATTCATTAGTAGCACCAAATATAATATCATCAACATAAATTTAAACAATAAGTAAATCTTTGTTTTCTTTCTTAGTGAACAAAGTAGTATCTACTTTTCCTCTATTGAATCCCTTTTTAGTTAAAAAGTTACTTAGTCTTTCATACCATGCTCTAGGAGCTTATTTTAAACCGTAAAGAGCTTTCTTTAGTTTATAAACATGTTTTGGTTTTGTAGAATCCTTAAAGCCTGGAGGCTGATCTACATAAACTTCTTCCATGATATATCCATTTAGAAAAGCACTTTTCACATCTATTTGATATAACATTATGTTTTTTATGCATGCATATGCTAACAAGATTCTAATTGCTTCTAATCTAGCAACTGGAGCAAAGGTTTCTTCAAAATCAATGCCTTTTTCTTGATTATATCCTTTGGCAACTAGTCTTACTTTATTTCTTATTATTGTTCCAGATTCATCAAGTTTATTTCTGAAGACCTATTTAGTGCCAATGATAGGGTGATTTTTAGGTCTAGGCACTAAATCCCAAACTTGATTTCTTTCAAACTGATTTAATTCATCTTGAATGGCCAAAATCCAATATTCATCAGTTAAGGCTTCTTCAGTATACTTAGGCTCAATTTTAGAAATGAAAGCACAGTTGATCATCTGGTCTCTTAGCTATTTTCTGGTTTTAACTTTCTCTTGAACATCCCCAATCACTTGATCAACAGGATGATTTCTTTGATATCTCCAAGCTATGGGAAGTTCTTGAGATATATCTTCATTATTCTCATCCACAGAGTCTTTCTCTTGAATATCTTCCTCTATGTTAATAGAATCAGATATTTTTGGAGATTCATTTTTACCTTCTTTAGAAATATCTAAGTTCTTAAAATTTGAAATAAGATCATTTTCATCAGTAACAGGCATAGAAACTGTTTCATTTTCAATAAACACAACATGCACAGATTCCTCTACAGATTTAGTCTTCTTATTAAAAATTCTATATGCTTTACTCCTATTAGAATAGTCAAGAAATATACCTTCATCAGATTTAGCGTCAAACTTACCTAGATTCTCCTTTCCATTATTGTGGATGAAAAATTTACAACCGAACATATGTAGATGTGAAAAGTTTGGCTTCCTTCCTTTGTACAGCTCATAAGGAGTCTTCCCCAGAATTGGTCTGATGTAGGCTCTGTTTATGATGTAACTTGCTGTGTTTACTATATCAGCCCAGAATACTTGAGAGAATTCCTTTTCATTTAACATTTCTCTTGCCATCTCTCTAATTGTTCTGTTCTTTCTTTCCACCACTCCATTCAGCTAAGGAGTTCTTGGGGCTGAGAAGTTATGGTCAATTCCATGTTCATCACAGTACTCCAAAAAGCATGAATTTTCAAACTCTCCTTCATGGTCAGACCTGATAGATACAATAAAAATACTCTTCTCATTTTGCACTTTCTTAGTTAAGGTTACAAATGCATCAAAAGCTTCACTCTTGGAGGAAAGAAAAAAGTCCAGGTAAATCTAGAGTAATCATCCACAATCACAAGAACATATAAATTTCTACCAATACTTTTTCCTCTAGATGGACCAATCATATCCATATACAATAGTTGAAGTGGCCTAGAAGTGGTGACTACATGTTTAGATTTAAAAGATGATTTAGTTTGTTTTCCTTTAAGACATGCATCACACTCTTTGTCTTTTTCGAAAGAGATTTTTGGTAATCTAGTGACTAACTCATTCTTAACCTGCTTTGATAGTTGGTTCATATTCACATGTGCTAATCTTCTATGCCACAGCCAACTATCATTATTTTGACTAATCAAACAAACAGAATCTAAGGAAGGAAGTTCATCAAGATCAATAGTATAGCAGTTACCATCCCTTTGAGCCTCGAGGATTACTTTGTGATCACTGTTTTGGATGACTAGGAAAAATTTTGAGTCAAACAGTACCTAGTTATCTTTGTCACATGTCTAACTCATACTTAGCAGATTGTGATTGAGACTAATTACAAACAGTACCTCTTCAATAGATGTCTTTGGATTCTTGCCCACAATTCCAATTCTAACTATTTTGCCGTATTGATTACCTCCAAAGGTTACCTTTCCTCCCTTTTTGTCTCTAAGTGTGATGAACTTCTCCTTGTCATCAGTCATATGACTTGAGCAGGCACTGTCCATATACCATTTGTTGTTTTTTCTTGCTTTAAGATAGATCTACAAAATAAAGTTCAGAGTTTCCTTTCAGGTGCCCAAATTTGCTTGGGTCCTTTTCTGTCAGTGGCATTTTCCCTAGATACAAGTGTATCTTTGGGAACCCATTTTACCTTCCTGTCAAGTCCATTTTTTTTTAATGCACATGAACTGGGGATATGTCCCTTCTTGTTACAGAAGTGACAGGTGGTGAAAGGGCTGCTAGATTGTGATGTAGGAAGAAAATAATGCAAATAATATTTTTGTTTCACATATTTTGGTTGATCATAGGATTCAATGCGATTTAAAGTATGATCTTTCTTTTTATACCTATTAGCATGCACAAAATGCCTCAAATATGGATTTTGATTTTTCTTTTTAATCCTTTCTTTTACTGTACAAGGATCATAGCCAAGTCCATCCTTTCCTTGTGTGATTCTCTGGCTTCCCATTAAGGCAAACAACATATCTTTGCCCTTAGTAAGTCTAGCCATTCCTTTTAGTAGATAGTCATTAGTTTGCTTTAATTCAATACATGATATACAGCAAGCAGATTCAGATTTATGCATAGATGTGATGTCAGAGCTACTACACTAAGATTCTAGCTTATTAATACTTTTCTTAGCCTGTTTCAGTTCTTTAGTAGTCTTAATGAATTCATCATGCAGTTCATGAAATGCATCAAGTAATTCAGAATAGGAAGGTTCAGATTCGTATACCTCATCCTCATGATCACTGATGGATGGATCTTGAGTTTCTTCAGATGCAAGTGCTATCAAGCAGATATTGGCAATTTCCTCTTCATCATCTTCTTCTTTATCTAAGCTGTTGCCCCAAATTGATGAGATGTATGCCCTCTTCTTCTTGCTCTTGTCAGCAGCTTTCTTTTCCTTTTCTTGCTTCTTTAGGAATAGTGGATAATCCCATTTGATGTGCCCTTATTTTTTGTATTCATAGCAGGTGATAGATTCTTTTCCATCTTTCTTGTTATCTGATGCTGCTCCTTTCTCGAAGAATCTTTTGTTTCTTTTTTTGTTGTAGAATCTTCCGAATTTTCTGACCATCATAGCCAGAGTTTCTTCATCTAGTTCATCTCCATCATCAAATTCTTCTTCCCTTTCTTCAGCAGCTTTCAGAGCAAGAATTTTCTTTTTTCTGTTATGTCTTGCTTCCTTGAGAGCCTTCATCTTTCCCTTATATTCTTCAAGACTACCGAAGAGGGCTGTGACTGAGGCCATTAATTCTCCTCTACCTTCCTCTATTGCTGTTACTTTGGGTTGCCATTCTAGAGGAAGAGCTCTAAGGATTTTTCTCACCTTCTCTGGCTAGGTGTATTCTTTGCCAAGACTCTTCAATTGATTCACAATAAGGGTGAATCTCTTTTGTAGCTCTTTGATGCTCTCTCCTTCTATCATTCTAAAGCTTTCGTATTCACTAATGCAGGAGTTCAATTTGTTTTCTCTTAGTCCACTAGTTCCTTCATGAGCGATTTCTAAAGTTTCCCACATACCTTTGGCTGTGGAACATTGTGATACTCTGTGGAATTCATCTTAGTTTAATGCACTGACCAGGCAATGTTTTGCCTTGAAGATCAGCAAGACTCTTCTCCTATCTTCCTCATTCCATTCATCCTTCAGCTTCTCCTTGTATTTTCCATCATCCTGCAGCTTCATTGGAACAAAGTCTCCCTTCTGGATGATAGACCAAATGTCTAGATCAATAGACTGGAGATAGATCTACATTCTTATCTTCCAGTAGCCATAGTGTTCTCTATTAAAGCCAGGTGGTCTGTTTGTGTTATTTCCCTCAGGTAATATATTTTCTCCAAAGCTAGCCATTGAATTTCCCAGACTGTTAGATCCTTTGTTTGGGAATCCGGGTTCTAATATCACTTGTTAGACAAGCTAGCTTCCTAAGAGGGGAGTGAATTGGGAAAATTAAAATTTTCTGCAAAAGTCAAGTATATAATAAAGACAAACAAGACTGTAAAACAGAGTACAATATAATAGCAATGTAAGAGCAATAAAGGAGAAGGATTGACACATATGTTTATCCTGGTTCGGTCTCTCTATCTTGACCTATGTCCAGTGCCTAAGCAACTACTTGAGATTTTCAACTAGTCAGTTCTTAGAGCTTACAAGTTCTTTTTCTGCACTCTAGTCAAGTGCTTCCTAAATCCCTTGTGATATTCCCTCACAAGAAAATCTTTCTTCCAGATGAAGATAAGATTGATTACAAAGAATGAACTCTCTAATTTAGAGTGTATATGAAAGTTTAAGTGTAGAAGACTGAAGTATGAGAGTAAAAGACTTTGAGTTAAGAATTTGACAGAGTTTCAGTATATACAATGTTAAAATCATTTTCCACAGCTTCAAATAATATTATATTTATAGATTTAGGTCTTAACTATACGTTAGAGACAAAATCTATCTGTTGGAGAAGTTACCTAATGGTTACTCTGAAAAACAATCCGTTCACCAACCGCATTTAATGCTTCTGACAATCAAAGTTCAAATTTTGATTGGTCAACATATGAATTTCACAGAAACCAAAAGCTAAAGATTTCAACTTTAAATTTCAAAGTTTGTCTGTTGTAAAGCAAAGTTTAAATTTTCATCATTGAGAAATTTTTCTGTGTTGAAACATATGAATTTTCAAGTTAAAAAGTTCTTCTTATAAGTGTGAACAGTAGTCCCAAATTGCCACAGTGCATTCGATGTTCAAATTTTGGTGCCCAAAATTCGTCTGTCAGTAGGCAGCTCAATGAGGCACAATAGTTCATCTTTTTGAAATTCGAATTTTCAAGATTCAAAGTTCGTCTATCAAAGAGAACTCTTATCAGACTTAGTTCAAAATTCAAATTTCTAAATACCAATATTCGTATGACAACATATTGTCGTAACAGACTTGCAAACTTTGTTTCTGAAATTCATATTTTTAATATCAAAGTTCATCTGTCAGTGGGCTATCTTGGAACTCTTTTTAAACTTTGTTTTCATATGAACTTTGACATATCCTCAGATGAATTTTTCATTTTTCATGAATTGTGTTTTGTCAGAAATTCGAATTTTCAAAAGATGAAGTTCGTCTGTCAGAGAAGGCTCTTATTAGACTTGTCTCAAAATTCAAATTTTTGTAGTCAAAGTTCATCTGTCAAAGAAGGCTCTTTTCAAACTTGTTCATTTTCAATTCGAATTTCCAAAGCCAAAGTTTGCATTTTTAAAACAATAGATCAGTATTAACCTTTCAAACTTCATCTGTTAATGAGTGTTTTTCAAATATTCCATAAATTAACATAGAATCATAGTTTTAAAACATCTTTTTGCTAATTCAAAGTCTTTTACTCAATTTAAACATAGTTAAATATTCTACATCTATTCTTGTGCTGGTTTTTCTTGAATTTCTTCACTTGAGATCTTTTGTGCACCTTTGATATCTTCTTTCCAAGCTCTTGAAGGTTGGTTTGGAATTATCAAAACACTTGATTCAACATAATATATATAATGCAATGACTATGATATATTAGTTGTTTGATATATTCTATCTGTTATGAAATAATGAAAAAGAGAAGACAGAAAAGTAGAGGAGAGAGTGGGAGAGGAGATGGAAGTTTATAATTGATTGATGTGTGTAGAATACAACTGGGGTGCCTTCTATTTGTAGGCACATGTTTACAACTGAAAATCTATAAAATAATAATAATAAAGATATTATGAGATATTTTGGGATAACTAAAGATATAGTGAGATAATGGATAACTACCATAATCTTTTATTCATAACACTCCCCCTTGGATATCCATTATCAAAATATTATGCCTCATTAAAACCTTACCAAGGAAAATCTAGTGGGACAAAACCCTAGTAAAGTAAAAAAAGAGTACATAATATATTCATAACACTACCTCATCAAAAACCTTGCCACGAAAAACCCAAAAAAAAAAAAATTTGGTCAAGGGAAAAAGAGTACAGTATATATAAACTCCCCTTAAGAAGATATCAGTGGATAATTCTAAGTCTATGAACTCTAATGCTATAAACAAGCTTCTTAAATGTTGTAGTAGCATGAGATTTGGTCAATAAATCTGCCAAATTATCACTGGAACGAACTTGTTGAATTTTGATTTCTTCTTTTTTCTAAAGATCGTGTGTAAAGAAGAATTTTGGTGAGATGTGCTTTGTTTTGTCTTGTTTGATGCATTTTTCCTTCAACTATGCAACACATGCAGCATTATCTTCACAAATGGTTGTCGGAATCATTGTTCTAGAAGACAGACCACAAGTGCTTTGCATGTGATGGACTATGGATCTTAACCAAACACATTCTTGACTTGCTTCATATACCGTTATAATTTTTGCATGATTAGATGATGTAGCTGCAATAGTTTGCTTCATGGATCACCATGAAATAGCTGTACTACTATAAGTAAACAAATAGCTTGTTTGTGATCAACCATTGTGGGGATCAAACCTAAATACAACATCTGCATAACCAACTAAATCCAACTTGGTTTTATTAGAATATAATAAACCCATATCCATAGTACCTTTAAGGTAGTGTAGGATATTTTTTACTCCATTCCAATGTCTTTGGGTTGGTGAATAACTATCTCTTGCTAATATGTTAACAAAAAATGATATATCTGGTCGTGTATGACTGGTGAGATATATCAATGCCCAAATTGCACTAAGATATGGTACTTCTGGACTAAGTAGTTCTTCACCCTTTTCCTGAGGTCTAAAAAGATCTTTGTCATCATCTAAAGATCTAACAACTCTTGGAGTGCTCAAAGAATGTGATTTGTCCATATAACATCATTTTAGGACCAGTTTTGTATATGCTTCTTGATACACAAAAATACCTTGATTTAAATATTCAATTTGTAATCCAAGGCAAACTTTTGTTCTTCCTACATCTTTCTTCTCAAATTCTTGCTTCAAGTAATTCACAGCTTTTATAAGCTTTGCAAGAGTTTCAATTATATTTATGTTATCAACATAAATTGCAATTATAGCGTATTCATTTCCAGATTTTTTCATAAAGATACATCGACAAATAGGATCATTCTTATAACTTTCCTTGAGCAAATATTCACTAAGGCAATTATACCACATACGCCCAGATTACTTTAACCCACAGAGGGATTTATTCAACTTAATTGAGTATTGTTCTCAAGAATTGGAATTGCATGCTTCTGACAATTTGAACCCTTTAGGGAGTTTCATGTAAATGTCAGTATCAAGTAAGCCATACAGATAGGTTGTAACAAGATCCATCAGACACAAATCAAGCCCTTCACGTGCTGCGAGACTAATCAAGTATCAAAGGGTAGTTGCATCCACCACAGGTGAATATGTTTCTTCATAATCAATACCAGGTCTTTGTGAAAAAACTTTGAGCAACGAGTTGTGCTTTATATATTACAATCTCATCTATTTCATTTCCTTTTCATACAAAAACCCATCTATACCCAACAAGTTTCACATCTTTAGTTGTGCGGACTACAGGTCCAAAGACTTTACATTTTTCAAGAGACCTTAACTCTGCTTCCATTGTGTCTTTCCATATTAGCCAATCATCTCTTTGTCTACATTCTCTAACAGACATTGGTTTATGATCCTTATTGTCATTCATCACATTTAATGCAATATTATATGCGAAAGTATCATCAATGTTGACTTTATTTTGATTCCATCGAATTGCATCTATGACATAATTTATTGAGATCTCATTGTGTTCATCCATTTCAAGTATCTATGTCTTATCAGAGTTGAGACATTACTTATGTCTAATGACTCTTATGGAGTTTCCTTTTCCTCGATTTGACTATCTATATCCTTTGCTCCTTTTAAAATAGGGATAAACAGAGAGAGTTGTGTACAGCAACTGAGTAGAGAAGATAAAGAACAATACACAACAGTTTATACTGGTTCAGCCCAACCACTTGGCCTACATCCAGTCCCCAAGCCACTACTTGGGATTTTCCACTATATCCCACAGGTTTGATCCGGGCACCTGTGAAGTCTCAGTAGATTCCCACAAGTTTCAGTAGGCACTTATGAAGTCACTCTCCCCACAGCCTTACAAGATATGTAAATCCCTTAGTATTTCCTCACACTAAGATTCTACCCAGAATATGTAAAAGGAAATATTTACAGAATGAAAACTCTCTTGAAGAGTAGATAATACATTAAAAGCTTACGCTATTGAGGTGGGTTTTTCAAACAATGCTGTGATAGAAAGATTTTACAAATGGTTGCAGCATTTTCACATAAAACTCTTAAGATCGTTACCCATAAGTTCAAATGATGTAATATTTATAATCTTGTAGTATAATTAGACGTTAGACACAAGATTTAGCCGTTAGAGACGTTACCCAACGGTTACTCTGCAAAACTAACCGTTTACCAACCCCATTTAATGTTTATAACATTCTGAAATTCAAATTTTGGATGTCAACAGATGAATTTCAAAGAGACCGTAAGTTAAAGTTTTTAGTGTTGAACTTCGAAGTTCGTCTATTCAAAGCCGAAATTCGAATTTTCATCTTAACAAATATTTCTATGTTGGAACATACGAATTTTCAAGTTTAAAGTTCTTCTAGTAAGTGTGAACAGTTATTCCATATTGTTATAGTGCCTTCGATCTTCAAATTTTGGTTCCCAAAATTCGTCTGACAGTGAGCAACTCAATATGGCACAAGTTCTTCCTTTCGAAATTCGAATTTTGGATGTAAAAATTTGTCTGTTGGCTATTCTAGAAGTATTTTTGTGTTTTTGGATATTTGAAATTCAAATTTTTAAAGCTAAAATTCGTCTGTTATACTTGAAGTTCGAATTTTGGAAGCCAAAATTTGTCTGTTAGCTTTTCTAGAAGTATTTTCACATTCTGGTGTTTCGAAATTCAAATTTTGAAAGCCAAAATTCATCTGTTGGATCTGAATTTCAAATTTTGGAAGCCAAAATTTGTCTATCAGTGGCAAGCTCAACTATGATTGAACATTCTCTTTGAAATTTGAATTTCGAAGGCCCGAAATTCGTCTATTGCAATGGAACCTACGTAACTTTGAATTTTACTCTGTAGACAATTTTGCAGAAGCCATAACTCTCTCATTTTCACTCCAAATTAAGCAAATGACCTATGATTGGAAAGCTCTCAATGTCTACTTTCAAATGAAAGAAGTTTTACTTCAAAAAAAACATATTTTGTGAGATATAATTGAAAGAGTGATAAGAGGTTAAAACTAAAAATTCATATCTCACTACTCAACTTTAAATAACCATAGCTTTTTCATATGACCTTCATTCTGAGTGAAATAACCTTCTTTGAAAATCTTATTAAGTCTAGTTTCATATGAAATAAGTTTTACATCAAAGTCATATGTATTTTGAGAGATATAGTAAAAAAACTAATCAAAGGTCAAACTCTAGATTCTTGAAAACCAAATTTCACTAATTATGCTTGACTTGAAATTCGAATTTCAACACTTGAAATTCATCTGTCAGAGGTAATATCTCTGGAACTTCAAATTTCAGTCAGCAAAGTTCATATTTTCACAAAGTATATGAAGTTTAACTTCTCAAAATTCGTCTGTCATCAGAGTTTTTCAAATCTAACTTATGCTAATATTAGACTTACTTAATCTAACTCATTTAAAACATATGGTAACAAGATTAAGTAATTTTCAAAGATTAATCTCACCTCAAGACCTAATTGAAAATAAAATATACCTAGTGACTAGGTCTTCAAATGTTGAGTTCCACTTCTACTTGGTCATTTCTTTCTTGGCATGCTCCCTTCTGATCTTCCATTTTTAGAGCATCCTTTCTTTTCTTCTTTCTTGAGTGAGACATGATATTGATTTTCATTTCTGTATTCTAATGCTCACTTTTCTTACTTGGACCAACCTACATTTAATATATTATACTTACAAACCAAGTAGTTAGTCTAGTTTATATATCCAACTTATGTTATTCATTATAAAAATACAATGGATATATTTATACATAGCATGATATATGTATTATAATCATAATTAAATACATGCTAATATGTATTTTATTTCTTTAAGGAACATTATATATGTCAGATACATATAATGCATTTATTTGTTATTACTCTATATTTGTCATCATCAAAACTTATATTATACTAAAGCTTACAGCTGGAACATGTGATTTAGTCACTCTTTTTAGGTTAGTAAACGCGTTTGGCAATTGATTTACTAAATTTTACAATTGAATTATCTTTTGAACTTCTTGTTTACATTGTTTTGTATGAGGATCTAAATGAAACAAAGATAATTCATTCTAGCTAATTTCTTTTTCCAACTGCTTCTTCCCCCTCCCCCCAATTTTGGAAAAATTGATTAATCAAAGTGACAATCAGCAAAACATGCTGTGAATAGATCTCCTATTGATAGTTCAAGATATCTTATTATTGACGGAGATTCATATCCAACATATATCACAAACCTTCTCTGAGATCCTATCTTAGTGTATTGTGGTGGAACAATTGACACATAAACCGCGCACCCAAATACTCTTAGATGAGAAATATTAGGTTCATGATCGAGAACCATCTATAAAGGGGAGGATTGTTTGTAGCTTGTTAGCTTGATGTGAATCAGTGTTGCAGCATGCAAAATTGCATGCCCTCAAACAAATATTGGGAGTTTTGACCTCATAAGCAATAGTCTTGTAATTAATTTCAAACGTTTAATAAGTGATTCTGCAAGTCAATTTTGTGTCTGAACATGTGCTACAGGATGTTCAATCTCAATTCCAATGGACATAAAATAATCATTAAAGGCTTGTGATGTAAATTCAACAGCATTGTGAAGATGTATTTTCTTAATTAGATAATCAAGGAATTGAGCCCTTAGTCAAATTAATTGAGCAAGAAGTCTCGCAAACACTTAGTTGCAAGTTAACAATAAACAAACATGTGACCATTTAGTCGATGCATCGATTAAAATAATAAAATATCTAAATAGTCCACATGGTAAGTGGATTGGCCCTCAAATATTGCCTTATAATCAGTTTTCCTTTGGGAACAAGCTGGACATGAGAAACTATTAGATTGAAGAATCTGTTGGCTCTTCAATTTATATCCATATGTATTTTCTATTATCCTTCGCATTAAAATTGAACCGGGATGACCCAACCGGTCATGCCAAATAAGAAACATAGGATTTGTAAACTTCTGGTTTACAATGGCATGTGATTCAATTGTACTAATATATGTGTAGTACAAACCAGAGGAAAGTACAAGTAATTTTTCCAATACACATCTTTGATTTGAGATAGTTCTCGTAATATAAAGATACTCAACATCCTTTTCATTAGTAGTCTCAATATGATATCCATTTTTGTGAATATCTTTAAAGTTCAATAAATTTCTATGAGACTTAGAGAAATATAATGCATAATTAATTTGCAATTTTGTTCCTCTTTGTAATATTATATTGGCTCTTCTGGAGCCTTCGATTAGTTTTGTTGAATGAAGTCTTTTGATAATTCCAAATCAACTGGTGCTGGGAAGGAAGATAACTACAAAAGATCTCAAGTGAAGAAATCTAAGAAAAATGAGTATAAGATTAGTTGTAGAATTTCTTATTGAATTCACATAAATAAAAGGCTTTGATCCTGCACACAAATAATTTTAAAATGTGTTTTTATGTTAACTCATGATGTATTTGAAAAATACCCACTAACAAATGAATTTTGGAGTGTTAAACCTCATATGTTATCTTGAAAATTTGAACTTTGAATGCTAAAATTTGAACTCACAAAGTTATTACCTCTGACAAACGAATTTCAAACTATGAAAATTTAAATTTTAGGTAAAACACAAGTTATGAAAATTGAAAAATTCATCTATAGATGTATCAAAGTTCATCTGAAAGTGAAGTTCAAAAAAAAGTTACAAATTAGTTCTCTAATAGATGAACTTTAGTTTTGAAAATTCAAACTTTAGAAGAACAATGTGTAAGTCTGTTAAGGTATCCCTCTAAAAGACAAACTTCGGTCTTCTGAAATTCGAACTTTGGTATAAATTTGATAAAAGTTACTCTCTGATAGACAAACTTTAATTTTTGCAAATTCAAATTTCAAAAAGAGAAACTTATGTACCATATTGAGTTGCTCACGGACAGACGAATTTTGGGCACCAAAATTCAAACATTGAAGGCACTGCATAAATATGGAACAACTGTTCACACTTATCAGAAGAACTTTAAACTTGAAAATTCATATGTTCTAACATGGAAATATTTGTCAAAGATGAATATTCGAATTTTACTTTAGAACAGACAAATTTCGAAGTTCAATATTAAAGTCTTTAACTTATAGTCTCTGTAAAATTCGTCTATTGACACTCCAAAATTTAAACTTTGGATGTCAGATGCATTAAATGCAGTTGATGAATGGATAGTCTTACAGAGTAACCATTGGGTAACATCACTAACAGCTAGATCCTGTCTCTAATGTATAGTTAAAATATAAATCTATAAATATAACTTCATTTGAAGATATGGGTAATGATTTTACATTGTATATACTGAAACTCTGTCAAAATCTTCTATCAAAGCCTTATGCTCTTTCCCACTTCATAAACTGTACTTCAACTATCATATTTACTCAAAATTAGAGAGTTTATTTGCTATAAATAATCTTATCTTCATATGAAAGATAGATATTCTTGTGAGGAAATTTCACAAGGGATTGGGGAAGCACTAAGATAGAGTGCAAAGAGAAAAATTGTAAGCTCTTGGAACAGAGCATAGAGTTGTACTGTGGCATTGCAAGCAGCCCACCAAATTCTTACAAGATAGTGAAAAATCTCAAGTGGTAGCTTGAGAATTAGAAGTAGGTCAAAAGATAGAGACCAAACCAGGATAAATTCTTATGTCCTTCTTCTCATACTTTGCTTATCACCTTACTATTTCTGGCACTCTATTTTTCTGCATATTTTTCTTTCACTACTTTTTTGTAATTTTACAGAAAATTTTTGAACTTCCCAATTCACCCCACTCTTGGGAAACCAGCAGAACTAATAAGTTTTGTACTACCAGATATGGTACTAACATAGGCTTCTTGCATTACTAAATTTGAAAAATGTTTCATATTTTTGACACTTGTATGTGTTGTAGCACTATCAGCAATGCATATATCCTCGTGATTAATGTTGGTGCCAACTGATGAAATAACCATTCTTAAAAGACACTAAAAGGACAAAAATAAATAAATATAAGAAAATATATAAATCATAAATTCATAAATATTTAATGTTCTAACAATGCTTGAAATATAAATTCCAATGAAAAGAAAAAAAACTTAAATATTCTAGAAAAGATAATGCATAAAATAAAACATGCCAACATAACTTATTTTTTTTTAAAACAATTCCATCACCAATTAGGTGGCTAATCCTTCCATCTGGGTCAATAAAGAAATCAGCAACATGTAAGTGGGAGACATCCATATTTCCATAATTAGAATTACTGTCATAAGATGCAAAGTTTGTTTCCATTTTATTTTCCCTTTTAAGGGATTCTTGATAAATATCAACAAGGTGCTTTAGGGTACAACAAGTACGAGACCAATGACTAATTCCACCACAGTGGTAGCATTTATTTGCAACATTTTTATTGTCTTATCCACCATTTCTCTTATTATTTTTCTCATTTTGTCTCTTTGTGTGGAAATTTGTGTTCTACATATTGCCACTTTTATCTTGTCTCCATCCATGACCATAACCACGAGCTTGACCACAACCGTGGTTCAAACCATGACCATGACCATGAGATTGCCCAAATGTATGGTTGTCATAAGTTGCTATATTCACTTCAGGGAATGGAGCAGTGCAAGTAAGGCGTGACTCATGGTTTTTCATCAAAAGTTCATTATTTTGCTTAGCAACCAAAAGACATTATATCAATTCAGAATATTTCTTAAAGCCCTTTTTCACAATACTACTACTGTAAGAGCATATTGGATGCATGAAAAGTGGAGAATGTTTTTTCTAACATGTCAACATCAGTGACTTTTTCTCTACATAATTTGAGTTTAGAACTGATTCTAAATATAGCTGAATTATAATCACTTACAATTTTAAAATCCTGTAAGTACAGATGCATCCATTCAAAACAAGTTTTAGGAAGAATGATAGTTGTTAGGTGGTCAAACCTTTCTTTAGGCTTTTCCAAAGGACAATGTGGTCTTTTATTGTAAGGTACTTAGCCTTTAACCCTTCATGAAAATGATGATGTAGAAAAATCATTGCCTTTTGCCTTTTCTTGTTAGGATGTGATATTCTCTTCTTTAATGGTTTTGCCAACACCATTTGCATCCAAGTGAATTTCAGCATCCAAAACCCAAGATGAGTAATTCTTTCCAATAATATCCAGTGCTATAAATTCAAGTTTTACTAGGTTTGACATATTTGTGCTATAAGAGAAATAATAAATAAGTTAGGACTCATTTACTAAGAATAATTTTATGATTTATGAAAAATCAAACTTATTTACATTTAATAAATGAATGAGAATAACTAATAGAGTAAGCAATAAAATTTATGTGTAAATATACAATAATCTTTGATTTGAGAGAAAAGAAAATGGGACATATAGAAAGGAGTAATTAAGTATCCTCAATAATAAGAAAATTACTAATAAGAAGTATAATGTATTTTATTTTACCCATTTTTTCAATTTCCAATGGTTTAGAATAAAAATAACAAACATATAATTTTAAGTGAGCAATAAATAAATAAATTTAGATATAGATATCTTTAGGATCCACTTTATAAATTTGAATGTAAATATCTTATAGATTTACAATATGTTTTGTGCGAATATCTACAGGATTCGCTTTATGTTTTTATGTAAATAACTTCAGGATCCACTTTGTATTATATTTAATTATATTTATGTAGATAACTTTAAGATCTACTTTATATTCTATGTATCTATTTATTTTAAGAATTTAATTATGTCCCATACTTCTAGATGTGACATATCTTTTTCTATTCTCAATAGATAAAAGGAATTTTTTATTATTATTAAGATTGATGGAGAAGAAAAGGAATAAGAAAGTAATTGTATAAAGAATTAATTTGACAAATAAATAGTAGATGAATGTAAAGAACTTTAGTAAAAAGTCTAACAACACATATTAAATAAAAGTACTTAAATGATGAAGATTGACTCATTATATAAGTAAGTGTACCTCCATCTCTTTTAGAGATATCTACTGGCATGAGTATTAATCTTCAATCTCATGATAATAGATGTATGTACAATTAAGAATAAAATCACCCACCTTATGATAAAAGTTAGTTATCGTGCTGATAACATGTTATAAAATAATAAAAAAAGAAAAAAGAAAAGTAGAAGGAGAGAGTGAGAGAAGAGAGGGAGCTTCCTAATTGATTGATGTGTGTAGAACAAACTGAGGTGTCTTCTATTTATAAGTACATGTTTACAATTGAAAATCCACAAAACAATAATAATAAAAATAATGTGAGATACTTTAGGATAACTAAAAATATAGTGGGATAATGGATAACCACCCTAATCTATTATTTATAACACTATCAACCAATTTATTTTTATTTGTACATAAATTTTAAAAAGATAAAAAAATCCCTAAAGCCTTTTAATTGGGAATAAGTTTAGTCCATAAATAAATGTTAGAAATCAAATCAAACTCCCAAACAATTATTTAAGGGGCAAGAAGTTCTACCAATCATGTTAAATGAGTTAGTTGGGTCTTCGTTTTACCTCTATCTACTAATTAGATTTCTTTTCAATACCACTTCTCTCTCTTTTGGGTCAAAAGGGGTTTTTTTAGCCAGAAAAAGGGGTTAGGTTTAACGATTGAAAAAGATGCATATATGTGTAAAGCTATATAAAGACGAGCAGAGTCTTGGATCAGAATAATTATGTCAGCTTAAACTATTACTTACTCTTGAGCCTTATCCCTGTTTGGTTAGAATGAAGGAAAATGAGTCATTTTCCATGACATGAAAATCAAAAGGTGTAATATCTTATATTCCTATGGCTATAATATTTGTTTAACAATAGCTATCCTTTTTATTATTAATTTTTATCTGACATATATGACATTTCACGTTAAAATATCACTTTTTTTCCTTTTTTTTTTTTTGTATATTCCATTTCGATTTGCATACCAAACGAACCCATATATTTGTATGCATGAGTCAAAGATTAAGAATATTTCTTACGTTCCTCTCAAAGATATGACACTAATCTTCATGCTTAAAGGGGAGTGAAGACTCTCTTCTTTCTCTATATGCGTTCATACATTTTCTCTCTCTAAATATGCGGTTGTTATCTCTCTAATGTAGGAGGAAACTCTCTTTTTTGAAATTGTATATTACATCTATGCCCTCAAGTAAAAGACTTGGCTTACATTCTTCATGTTTCTCACACCTTATGGTAAAAAAAACAGGTCCAATTAAAAACTTAAGGAATTAACTTATAAAAATTTAGATGCCAATTCTATCACTTTTTGCATAACCCAAATCGAGTGGAAAACTTTATGTTTGAAGCCCAATAACAAGACAAACATTGGAGAGCTTGTAAGTGCTGATGATAGTCTATTTCATCATGATGAATGCCCAAGACACTAATACACAGGTGGAATAAGTAAATGGGGCCTACTTTTGCTTATTCAAGCCCAAATGGATGTCAAAAGTCACAAGGCAGGAGGACCAATGTGAATAATAACTTGGACTACTATTTTGGGCTACAAATAAGTGTTTAAGACATAAACTTATTTCCTAATTAAGCCCAAACTTAATCTAAAAGTCATGATAATTAGTTTCTCATTTTATACCGTAATTTCCTATTTTACATCTGTTTATTGTTTTCTAGTGTAGTTTTCTATTTTCTAGATTAGTTTCCTATTAGTTTTGTCATCTTATTTTAGGAAAGAATATTTCTAGAACTATTAGGAAATTTCCTCCATAAAACCTTATTTTTGAAATTTGAATATTTGAAATTGATAAACTATTTTGAGTGTTTTCTCTAATTGTGAGTGATTATCTTCCTTTGCTCTTTTATAAAACCTGGTCTTATCAACCTACCTAATGATTTGAGAGGAGAAAAAAAGAAGAACCAATAATTTGGACAGTGATAACAAGACATGAATGTTCATCAAGCAGGACAAAAAATTAACATTTATATTTGCAAACCATAACCATGAAAAATAAACCACACGAAGCAGAAAACGGAATTCATATTGAAATGGAAAATTTGAGAGGAGAAAAAAAAAGAAATTTTCAGCTTGAAAGTAGAATACAGTATTATCACAAAAAAAATACAGTATTAATTGTTTTGGTAAAAAAATATATTACCTATAATTTAAAGAATGATTGCCCATGCTTTGGTATCCTAATCAAAAGTTTAAATTGATCTCTTTTAACTTTTAAACCTTATGTGATTACTTTGGGCATCAGCATTCAGTAATTACTCCGATTAATTAGAATAATTTTCTTTAGTATGATATTTAAGCTCTTCACTAATAGTTCTAGAGACCTAGGTTTGACATATACTAGAGCCGAATCGCATAATCTGGTCACGTGCACCCACATTCTATTACATGAGAAAATCTTACATATTTTTTAAATAAGGTCTCATACAATTTTTATTTTTAATAAAAAAATTTCAAATTATATAAAATGAGACTCACCTACATATATTAAACATGATGTCTCATTATATAGTTAGGGTATATATATATATATAGTCTACTACTGCTTTTTTTTTTCTTTTCACAGAAACACTCTTACTCTATTCTCACATAATTAAGAGAAGTGTTATATGGAGTTCTTTCTATTCTTATCCATCTCAAAGTTTACTTCATAAATGTGGCATTGTATTGGAGTTATTATATAATTTGAATCTATTTTACCAATGCATTGATCACATGGTCTGCTAAGTGCACATAAAAATGTTTCAATCTTCAATATATATATATATATATAATAGAATATATAGAAATTCACATCATTTATAAATTATACTATAAAAAGTGTTACTCATTTTTCAAAATATCATTTAGTATATGAAAAAAATATGTTTAGTCATAGCAGTATTACATATATTAAGTATTATGTAGGGCCTAATTATATAATTTGCCGCCAGTTTATTAGATTATGTATAAATATTAATGTGGTGCAACTCGTTTAAATAAGTATTTCTCCTGTTTAAATTGTTTCAAATTTCTTTTGGCCAATTTTAACTTGTTCCAAATTGAAATCTAACTTTTATTTCTTGTAGGTGACTTAGGGCTTGTTTGATTCATATATCTTTGCAAACTAGGTTAAAAAATACAATCTAATGCAATAACTATGACATATTAGTTGTTTGGTATATTCTGTCTAACAGTTTATTTTTTGTTTGTAAATAAATTTTAAAAAGGTCAAAAAGACTTGAACACCCTCACAAGGGCATTTTAGACTTTTACAAACCTAATATTAGGGTAAAGAGGATTTATCATATTTTTTAATATAAAAGTGATTATAAGATATATGAAATAATCCTGCTTTACAATATAAAAAACTTGGGGAAAAAAAAAAGAAACAAATGAGGCCAATAAAATAGTGTAAAGCCTTTTATATTACATTGTCTTGCGAGCAATCAAACATGCCCTATGATTATAGAGCTGAACGACGATTTAAAACTCTTTTAATCTAATTTATTTAATTCAGTCTAATTAAAAGAAATAATGGGCATAGATGGCGTGGCCCTGTAATGGGGTCCCATATTTACTTTTTTTCTCGACATCCATTTCTGCTTCATTAACTCTAAATGAAGAGGACAATAATAATAATATTTTAATCCCATTTGACAATGTTTCCTCTTATTTTCAATGTAAGATTATTTTAATTAAATTATATAAATTAAAAAGAAAAGTTAAAATAAATTAATTCTCTTAATTTTTTTAAAAATTTTAATATTTTTCTAAAACTATTCTTATTTATTCTCTCTCTTTTTCTTTTTGAATATATTAAATAGGGATATTTTTTAAAAATGCATAATAAATATCACCTTATATATTATAAAGAGTCTTATATTCAGGATCAAGACAAAATATCTTATATATAGGACCGGAGGGAGTAAAACACATCGCACAAAGAGCATCTGCTTGCATAGTTAAGATTTGTTTCACAATGTTTTCTCTTTTTCTCAAAATAATTTTATATTTTATAAAATTATTTTTGAGAATAAATTTTAAAAATAAAAAAATTTTATTTGAATAATTATTCTTAAAATCATAACTAGTGAGTGATAGATAATTTATTCAAAATTTATAACTTTATCATTAATAAGGTAGGTGTTTTTCATCTTTTCTTGGATTTTTTAAAATGAAAACTATAAAATATCCTAAAAATATTCTGAGTTTTTTATTTTTTTTTAAAACAATGTATAAAAAATAAATTTACTAAACAAGTTTTTTTATTTTTCTATTTTAAAAATTAAAAAACTATTTTCAAATAGGCATTTTTTCTCCACAAGAAACAATTGAAAGGATTTGTTTTAAATAATAATGACAAATATTGGCTTTCTCCTGTTGGTATATATTACGACAGTCGACAAGAGCCAACCAAGAAGGTTGTAATTTTCGGTGAGCAATGGGAGCCTCGAAACTTCCACATGGCATTGTCTGGTTTTGCCACGTGCTCGGGTGCATGGAGGAGTCGGGCACTCGTTTGTCACCCAAACTTGTCTTCTAACATTCTTCCACAGGTTTAAGTCCAAAGTGGGTTTCGGATTCATCGAAACCCTCTCCGACGTCGTTTCAAGGCATTATTTCCCATCTCCCCTTTCTCTCAGCTAAGAAGACATTTAACTATAAATTGAAATTCATCATAACACTTATTTAAGCTTAAACGTACATTTAACCCACACATTGAACAAGCAATATCACTAGGTACGCACCGTTTCAAGCACATAATTGATGGTTATGAGCATTTCTGTGTTATATTTTGCATTCTACTTATGAGTATTATTTACATATATATTTGGATTGAACAACTCCATATTTAGTAGTCATATTAAACTTAAAATAATTAATTGGGTTGAGTTAGATAGGATAGTAGAAGTAGCAAAATTCTCCTGATGAAAATTTTTGAACTTGAAACTGTTTTGAAATTGCTGATTTGAGTTAATATAGCCACAACCAACTAAGCTAAGCCCCGTTATTATATTATTTACATATTTGGATCTTACATTCTAGCACATAATTGATTATTTATGAATTCGTGACAAATGGTGATGGTTATTATGCTTCATTGATGGTTTGTTCAAACTATCACTAAAATCTGGTGACGAAAGCTTTGGTGACAGTTTTACAAATCCACTAGTAAAGCCTTTTGTGAGGGTTTAACCCACCACGGAAAAAAAAAATACTAAAGCAACGCTTTTTTTTTTTTGGTGTGTGTATATATATATATATATGCTTGTTTTATAACTGTGTCAGCGGACTTTTTTCTTTTTTAAATTTTGGGACTTTGAAGTGTTTTAAAACTTATGTTTCATTGATAACATTAAAAATGAAAAAAAAAAAACACTTGGTTAACTATGAAAGTGGGCATCGTTGGCAATAAACCCCTCATCCATAATTTTTTTTAAAATTTTGTTTTTATACTAAGAAAAGAAATTAATCTTATTCATCCGTATTTGATACATGCTAAATATTTGTTTTACCATATTTGTATAATTTGGGTGATCAGATTATAATTAACACATTTTAAATAATTATTATATTAGGTATAATGTGAACTAACTCTGTCAATTAATGTCTGTATATTCATGTCGTAAACATTAATGTCTGTTTGTGACCATATATAAATATTTAAAATAGAAGTAAGAATATTTAATAAATTGACTTCTTAAAACGGACACAGTATTAACTGGAAAGAGAAATTGATTAAAGCAAAAAATTCTTTTCGTCAAACGGAATAAAACAAATATCAATTGCTAGTTTCTGTTATAATTTAATTCTTTCAAAGTATGGCAGCGGTTGTCTATATGTTGCCCTGATATTGAAAAAAAAAAAAACAGAGAGACTTTTACGTTTCAAATATATAAACACAGTATGGCATATTTTACAAAAGGTTTAATATTCATCAACCTCTATATCATTAGGATTTTTGTCCGAAATAAAGATTCGCATTTAATTTAAATTGAAAATCATAGTTTTAATTTATTTTATACCTTTATTGGTAGCTCACTATGAATATTTTTATTTTATATTTTTACAGGAATCACACCCTCACCCTCCTCCTCCTCCTCATGTTGATGATAATGCTTTATGAGTGGTTCCTATTCATCCATATGATCCCATTTTTAATACACAAGCTTCTTTTCTGAACCAAATGCTTCTTCCTCATCAAATGTGAGTTATTGATACTCTCTACATCGTACACTATTATTACAGCATGCCATGCATCGCATGGGCACAATTTTAGTTATCATATATAACATTAAGAAAAATTTTTAAAAAAATTATACTTTTCACAAGCTATTAAATACCCATTTGATTTTCAATTTTGCAAAAGTAAATTAAAATAATTACAATTTGTAAAAATAAAGTTTGAATAAAAATAATAAAAATTGTCACAAACATATTTAGATAAAAGAGAAAAAAATAATGTTTACAAATCACAGTTTAATTTATAAAATAATAAACCAAATGGGCCATAAATAGCTAGTGCAGTTCATATGAGGTTTTGAGCAAATGCACGAGCAAAGCCCACTCTAATTTAAAAATGAAAATGAAAATGATTCAAACTAAATTGATTTCAAAAAGAAAAACAATTTGACTAGTTTGATTTTGGCTATGATCTTGTTAATTTTTAACCGGTTCATTTGGTTTTTAAGTTTAGTTAATTTTTAGGCTCTTCGAATTACATTAGGATGAATTTTATTGGTTTGTGCATATATAATTGTATGTCTAATCTAAATCATCTAATATTATACATACATAATATATAGAGAGAGAGATATCAAAAGTCAAAAAAATTTAATTTCTCTGAAAAGTGGCATGCATAATACATATACTTTTAATAAATTTTGATTAAGTTTTTTTACAAGTGAATCAATACATATCCTGTTAATGTTTGAAGGAATGCACTCGTCTATTTCAACATCACGGCTTACAATATTCTATGGCGGTACTATTAATGTCTACAACAGGGTTGGGGTCTCTCCTGCAGAGACCCCAATTGCAACAGTCCTACTATGATAGTTTTTCCTCTTTTTTTAAAAAAAATTATAAATAAAAAGTAAATTTTTTAAGAATTATATAGATATATATTTTGTGTAATTTTGAATTTGCTTGATATTTTTTTTCTTAATTACTAAAAAAATGTACAAAATTGCAAACTGCAGAGATCCAATTTAATCCAGTTTTTATTGTATAATATGTTTAAATAAATAAAAAATTTAAAACTATATAAAATATATATCAATATGATTTCTGAAAAATCTATTTTTATTTATAATTTTTAATTTAAAAATTAAAAAAAAAAAACCACCATGGCAGGACCATGCCAGGAGGGGGTCTCGCAGGGGAGACCACCTATCCATCTATAACAACCTTCCTGCGAATAAGGTTCTATAGTTTAGTTTCATTGCTTGATTATGAAAAAAAAACAATATACTTTGTACCTTTTTATAATTTTATCAATTTTCAATTTAATTCATATAATTTAAATTTTTGTAATTAAATCTTCATAATTTATTAAGTTTTTAATTTAATTTTTACTATTAAAATTTTGATAATATTTTGTTAATGTGACTAACTATATATTATCCATGTATTCCAAGGGTTCATTTGGCACATTGTATGAGATAAGACATGACAGTATGAGATCTACTAAGATAAAGTCGCATAAGATTTTAATACTATGCATGATTTGGTGTGACACTGTATAAAATACTATATTATATAAGATAACACTATTATATGTTTGGTACTGCATGCTATAATAAGGGATAGCATAAAATTGGACAACTTTGATGAAAATATTCCTTACTTTAAAATATAATATTTTCAAATAATTCTTTTGAATTATTAATATTAAAATATTATTAGGTTTTTATTTTAAGTTACAAATGTTTTTAAAATAAGCTAAATTCTAATTACTTTTAATCCTAATAGTATATTCCGAGAAAATGTATATTGAATGAAGGTAATTATATTTTTATTAATAAAATTATTTTTGTAATAAAAAGGGAATATATACATATTTTGCTTATACATCATAACCTCATCAAATCCTATCCCAACCCTAAGGTCGTATTAAATTATCCATCATTCTAATATGTGAAAAATTATTTTTTAAAATTTTTAATATTTTAATTAATTTCTTTATGATTGGGTGAAAAATATGGCTGGTCCTTGACCTGCCCAACCGTGCCTAAGTGTTCATAGGGTTGCACATATAGCCCAATTTGACTTATGTACACCCCTAATTGTGGGATTGTGTGGAGCGGCCTTAGGATCAAAAAGAAATATATACATATTTTGGTTATATACCATAATTTTATCAGGCTTTATCTCCCTAAGGTTGTATTAAATCATCCATTATTTTAATGTATAAAAGAGTCATGATGTAAAAGATTATGCAATACATAATATACACCAAACATGTGATGAGCTCATAATGCTTTGTATTAGCTTATACTATGAAACCTTATACGGGATGTCCTATTGAGCCTAAATTTAAATGATTCTTTGCTAATAAAAGTGGTTTATAAAATATTTAATAAAAAACAATTATAGAAATTTCATTAAAAAATATTCAAACTTTAAGGATTGAATTATAAATTTTTAAACAGTAAAGACCAAACCAAAAAAATTAAGTGAAATAATAGTGACTGAAAGTACAATCTAAAATTTTCTCTTTTTAATTCTTTGATATAATCTATTATACATATAAAAGCATGGCTCAAAGTTAGAACTGCAGTGCACCACCTCAGTATGGTCGACAACATAGGAATATCTGTTGTGTCATCCTATGTGGATGCTAATTTGTCTTCTTTCATGATCAAACCAAATCATTATTTGAATTTAATTTATATTGAGGCGATTAATACTTATAAACTATATTTCCTTTAAATAACGGATTGATATTAAACATTGTTTTTAATTATAGGTGAAGTGTTTGAATTCAAATTTGTAATATGGAATTCAAATTTGTAATGATTAGCTTTTTATTATTCTTAATCACGGTTGGTATGATATAAAAGCATTAACATGCAATTAGTGGGTATGATTTAATTTCTTTTGCTTTACATTAATGGCATTGATCCATATCACATCAAATATTATATATTTTATTATTTAATTTTTATGTGTATTGATCTTTTTTCCCTATAAATAACCTATTGTCATTGACATCCATCATCTCAAATTCAAATGTGCACATCGTCACTTGTGGTAAACATTTTGAAGCATCTAATGTTTGTTTCTTCATTTTATATACTATCACGTATCTGTTATATCAGTAATGTTTTTCTTTTTGTATTTACTAATGTATAATTAATATTTGCAAGATGGAGTTGTTTGAAAATGGTAAGCGTTTGTTTGAAAATGTGATGGTGCAGATTCTTTTATGATTGAGTTAAAGCAGAATCTTTTAGTGTGCAAAAATTGGTCTGTCAGTATACTTGATCCATTTTTCATGAAGTATTTATTTATTTATTTGATCCAATTGTTCGATGCTCCTTATGTATGTAATTCTTTTCTTATAAGTAATTTCACTTATTTATTTTTTTGTGATTTGAGTCAACTATTTACCATTTTACAAGGCACGTATAAAATGATAGCCATAGTAGAAGGGATTGATGTGCAACATAAGTGGTTTTGTAAGTCATGCCATAGGTTTTTAATGCAGGTTTTTTATGACGAAAATGGTTTCTATTGTCCAAGTTGTGACAAATTCATTAAATCAACCATTCCTAGGTATATAGTTTATGTTTTGTAACTAATGATGTTGGATTTGGAAATAATATATGTAAATAAATAGCATAATTCAATTTATTTATTCATATGATCAACCTAATTTATTTAATTGTTCCACAGGTACAATATTAGTCTCCGAGTAATTGATGAGTTTAGATTAGCTGATTTCATTGCCTCTCACCATGAGATTTCACATTTCATGAATTGCACATCAGCTGAGCTCATGAATTTATTGTACAATCTAATTTGGATTTTTTTATTAAGAAATAATTTATAAAAATAAGTTGATTTGTTGTTATACCAAAATAAATAAATACACATAAACTGTTCAGTTCCCAATGTTTGTGATTTTAATTATATTATTTTTCTATTGTTTGATTAATTCAAGATAACGGTGATGTTAATGATATATAACTAATTGGAAAGAGATTCATCTTCAAGATTCGTACTAGGAACATAAATGTATTCAGCAAGACCATAATCATGCATGTGATGGTTCAAATGGTGGAATTCAACAAGCTATTCAAATCTCTTCATCATAATATTAAAGTTTAGGAGCATGTTTTTCATTGGCATGTTTACTTCTTTTTTATATCTCTTAAAAATAAGTCATATTGTAATGACATATTTCTTTTTCAACATATATGCTATCTTTTTTTATTGCTAATTGATTTTGTTGAATTTTATTTTTATTTCAATAAACAATTTAATATCAATAGTCTATTTTTCCTATTAACAATAGTTATATCTTACTGTAAGAAATTCAATACAATAATTTAATAAACATCATATTTCTTATCTTATATATGACTCAACTGAATTTTTGAGTATGGTAAATAATGGTTAAGATTTAGAGTTGTTCTATTCAATAATCGTCCATATTTGTATGTTTTGATATAATCATTTATCACAATAGATAGATCAAAATAAAATTTTGGTGATCAAAATCTATTTAGAATTATAATAAATTAATGATAATTATAATATACCGTATTAAGTATTTTACTTTTTATAATCAACACATTTGTTGAAAAATAGGGCTCAAAGGTGGAACCACAGTGTGTCACCCCAGCACAATCAACAAAATAGGAATATTTGTTGTGTCATCCTATATGAATGATAATTTGTCTTCTTTTATGATTAAATCAAATCATTATTTGAATTCAATTTATATTGCGATGATTAATTCTTATAAACTCTATTTCCCTTAAATGACAAATTGATATTAAACATTGTTTTTAATTATAGGTGAAGCGGTTGAATTCAAATTTGTAATATGGAATTCAAATCTGTAATAGTCAGCTTTTTATTATTCTCAATCACGGTTCATATGGTATAAAAGCATTAACATGCAATTAGTGGGTATTATTTGATTTCTTTTGCCAATTACATTAATGGCATTGATCCATATTACATCAAATATTATATATTTATTATTTAATTTTTATGTGCATTGATCTTTTTATCATTAATTTATTATAATTTTAAATTATATATTTTATTATTTAGAATTATAATAAATTAATGATAATTATAATACACTGTATTAGATATTTTACTTTTTATAATCAACACATTTTTTAATTGTGTGTTGAAAGTTCATAACGTGTTTTTGTTAAAAAAATGAATTTAAATCCTTATATTTATTTTGTTATTTTATGAAATTGTCAAATTAGATTTAAAAAATTTATATTAACATTAATGAATCTTATATTTAATGATATATAGATAATTAGGGTGATTATGTAAATTAATCATGGTGAATTACGAGTTGCTAAAATCTGTTAAAAAGATTTCATATTATTTGTGATTTAAATTCATAATTGTAATATTGAAATTAAAGAGGAGTGAGGTTTGTATTAATTATTTGTCAGTCAAGCTTTGTTTGATTATCTTATTTTATTGAATGGCCACAGTTGTTAAGTCAAAAAGTGATTTGGGTGATTAAATTATTTAATTGTATTAAATCTTGAAATGGTAAAATGTGTTAAAAGGATTTGATGTTATTTGGGGTTTAATTTCATATTTGTATTCTCGTAAATAAAAAGATCAGATTTGTATTTACTCCCACAATCAGCATTTATGTGATTGTCTTATTTTGAAGAATAGACCAAATATTTAAAGAGACATGGTATAAAAAAAATTAAATTAGACAATACATTTAATACAATCTAACACATGAAGATTTGCTTTAACCTTAGACAACCACAGTGCTAAGATATGTGAAATGAATAAAAAATGAAATACACATTTATTACTAGCTTAATAATGGAGATTTGCTTTTAAGTTTGACCAACACCGTAGTTGTCCGATTTGTTTGAAATATACAAACACCATATTATCACTATTTTTTTTATAAGCGAAAAAAACACTAAACTAAGTAATATAAAACTGACTCAGACGGCCACACTGCACATCCCTCCGGAGTTGCACTTGAATACCCTCAGGTGGACACTGAAACCTGTAGATGCCCGGCATCATGTGAATGCTATCCCTTGCTAAAATGTCTGCGACAACGTTAATCTCCCTGCCACAATGCTGTACAGTAGCCCTCCAATCCCTGTTCAATAATTCCCTGACTTGCTATACTAGGCGAAATTCCGGATGCTTCTCGCTGACCCCTTTGTTAATCGCCCGCACCCCCTCCATGCAATCACTCTCAATCATAACAGATCTCCAACCCAACTCCCATGCAATTTTCAGACCCCACAAAACACCCCAAACCTCGGAAGCAAAAACAGTCGTCTCACCCATGGCAAACATGAACCCATGTAAGAAGGTACTGTGATGATCACGAGCAACCCCTCCACAAGCTCCGAGTCCGCTCGATCGAAGGAATGACCCATCCACATTGAACTTAACATATCCAAATGGAGGCGTCGACCACTTTAAATCACTGCCTTCATTCATTCTTGGTAGGCTGATCTGTTTTCTAGACCAGAGAACACTCGCCTTCGTTTGAGCTCGAAATTCAGAGGGCCCTATAGAACACCGCTCGAAAATTCATTTATTCCGCGCTAACCAAACGGATCTACAAGCTATCAGAAACCATCTAAACCATTCCATTCCATCCACTAATTCCTTACGACCCAAATTCCAATTAATTTATCCACCGAAGAATATCAGTATAAGAAAAAAACCTGGTCCTTAATGAGTCTGGAAGAACGGTCGACCAAAGCTCAGCAGCTTTAGTACAATCCCTAACAGCGTGAAGACAATCCTCTTGAGCATCTAAGCAAACTGAGCACCGATCAGAATCATAAAAGTCTCGCTTCAGTCTCATTTTATTCGTCATCAATCTACCTCTGGCACATAACCAGAGAAACGTTTTACACCTCTGGGGTGTTTTCAGCTTCCAAATAGCTCGCCAATCTGACCCAACCCCATCCCTCTCCATATGATGAAGGCTCTCATAAGCAGAACGCACTGTGAATCCCCCATTGTGGACCATCGCCACGCAGGCACATCAATACTACCCACATTCCCCCTGATATTCACCATACGAAGAGCATGCAAAACTTGCTGTGGTAGAAGACCGCTAAGCATTTCCCACCGCCACGAGCCCTCATTAGTCAGACAATCCGTAATCCTCCAGTTCAACTCTGCATCAGATAAATTCCTACTGGCTAAAGGTTCTAACAGTTCAATGTTGTAAAATAATAGAATACATTGGAGAGGAAAAGTGTGTATATTACTCAGAAAAGAGATTACAATATATATACGAAATAATGAATCAGCCTAATAATGACAAATAAATATAGAAGATATACAAAATAATGAGAGAATAATGTACATAAAGAGAGGATAATTCTAAAAGCATTCTAGAATGTAACATTCCCCTCAAATTCAAGATGGCTTAACGGAAGCAGCTTGAGTTTGTCTACTAGAAATTGGAACCGCCCTGGATGAACAAGTCGGATAGTTCCATGAATAACGTGTTGTCGAGTAAAATGACAATCAATCTCAATATACTTGGTTTGCTCATAGAACACATCATTGTGAGCAATCTTGATAGCAGCTTGACTATCACAATAGATGTCTGTGGAAGTTGTCTAGGATGCCCCCATCTCATCAAGCATCCAATGAAGCCAAAGAACTTTAGAGGTTGTGTCAGCTAGTGCACGATATTCAGATTCGGCACTGGAATGAGAAGTTAAGGTTTGCTTCTTACTTCTCCAAGAAACAAGGGAATTACCAAGAAAAATACAGAAGTCAATGGTAGACAGTCGATCGGCATGGTCACCACCATCAGCATCAGAATATGCCCAGAGAGCAAGAGAAGAGTTAGTAAAGAAGTGAAGGCCATGATACAGGGTGCCTTGAACATAACGAATAATTCTAAGAACAGCTGCATAGTGGATAGTCTGAGGTGCAGACATAAACTGGCTAACTATGTGAACTACATAGGCAATGTCTGGAGGAGTCACTGTAAGATAGATGAGTCCCCCAACTAGTTGACGATAACGAGTGGGATTCTCCAGTAGGGTGTCGTCAATAGGAGTAAAGTGAATGTTAGGCTCAATAGGAGTATTGTCAATCTCCTCGTTAGAAAGATGTGCTCGAGAGATCAAATCATATGCATATTTAGCCTGAGAAAGAGTAATACCGTCCTGCCCATGATGTACCTCAAGACCAAGAAAGTAGTTGAGTCGACCAAGATCCTTCATTTCAAACTGTTGTCCCAAATAAGTCTTAAGTTCCTGGACACCCGCAACATCACTACTTGTGACAATCATGTCATCTACATATAATAGTAGTAGAACAAGGCCCTGAGCTATAGTATGAACAAATAGAGCAGAATTGTGAGGGCTATAAGTAAAGCCTAATTAGCTCATAGTGGTGCTGAACTTAGCAAACCAGGCATGAGGTGCCTGCTTAAGGCCATACAGAGCTCAACAGAGAAGGCAAACCTTGCCAATCAGATGCTGATACCCAGGAAGAGGCTTCATGTAGACTTCTTCCTCTAAATCGCCATTCAAAAAGGCATTTTAACATCCATCTGATGAAGAGACCAATGCTTAATGGCAGCAATGGCAAGGAGGCTATGGACAGAGGTAATCCGAGCAATAGGAGCAAACTTCTCCTCATAATCAATACCATACTCCTATGTAAATCCTTGGGCCACCAAGCGGGCCTTACGTTGCTTCAAAGATCCATTAGAATTAGTTTTATTCTTATAGATTCATCTGCAGCCAACTAAAGTCTTACTAGGAGGAAGATCAACAAGATCCCAAGTATGCATTTTCTCCAAGGCCTGCAATTCATCATCCATAGCATGTTGCCAGAGGGGATCACGGGAGGCTTTCTTAAAGGATTGGGGTTCCTGAAACTGAAGAATGGTAGAAAAGCAATGGTAATATCTAAGGTAAGGAGGATGACATCTTACAAGGGTAGGCCGAAAGCCATCAGATGATGTGGGCTCAGTAGCTTATACTGGAGGTTTAGAGACAGTAGGATCATCTAGAGAGGGCGCGGAGTCAGGTGTGTGATCGGGCTCAGTGGTTGAAGCTGTGCTTGAGTCACTAGGAAAAAGGTCAACAGAAGTATTGGTAAAAATAAAAGGTGAAGGAGGAGAAACAGAGGAAAGATCAGTCAAAGATGAAAACTAGACATGCTCCCAAAAGACAACACGACGAGAAATGCGAATGCAGTGAGAAAGAGGGTCCCAACAACGATAACCCTTGTGCTCAGGGTCATAACCAAGGAAGCAACAGACACGGGCACGGGCGTGTAGTTTAGAAATCTTATGAGGAGGAAGAAGAACAAAGTAAACACAAGCAAAAACTTTTAGAAGATTATAGTTAGGAGGGATACCATGAAGATGCTCAAATGGAGAAATGTTACCCAAAACAGAGGTAGGAACTCTATTAATGTAGTAAGTAGCGGTCAAAGCTGCTTCTCCCCACAAGTGCTCAGGACAGGAAGATGAAATGAGCAGGGCTCTAACAGAATTAAGAATGTGATGGTGTTTTCGTTCTACCCGACCATTTTGTTGAGAGGTATAGGGACAGGAGTACTGAGAGAGGGTGCCCTGAGTATCAAGAAAACTAAGCAATTTAGAATCACCATATTCCAAGACATTATCACGACGAAAATTTTGATAACTATTGAGAATGTGTATAAATCATAGTGGAAAATTTAATATAGACATTAGGTAACTCAGATTGATTTTTCATCATATAAAGCCAAGTGAAGCTGGAAAAATCATCAACAAAAATCACAAAATATCGTGAACCGCCTATAGAGGGAGTAGGTGTGGGGCCCCAAACATCATAATAAATTAAGTCAAAAGGTGAATTGGCAATAAAGTCATTTTTATTAAATGATAAAGCAGGTTCTTTAGCAAGTTGACAAGAGATACAATCCAAAGACTGAACATCAACAAGACATAGAAGACCACTAGAAAGTAAAGGATGCAAAGCAGTTAAAGAGGGGTGAGCAAGGCGGCGATGCCATAATTCAAGAGATGAAGTTGTAGAAGCGGCACACAATCTAGGAGAAGTGACTTCAGGAAGATGCATGGATTGGAGCTCGAACATACGCCCAACCTTACGCCTAGTCCCTACAATCTGTCTTGTTTGAGAATCAAATACAGTACAACCACATTTGTTAAAAAATATGTCATAACCCATATCAACAATAAGGTTAAAACTAATAGCAGGGACAAAGTAGGTGTCATAAAGGGACAAAAAAGACAAAGAAATAGTACCAACATGGCTAATAGGAATTTGGAAGTTATCAGCAGTATGTATAGGGTGAGCAGTGGTATTAGGTGACATAGAAGAGAAACAGTTTGCCTGACTAGTCATATGGTTGCAACAAGAAGAATCAAAGAACTAAGATGATGTACCAGAGGGAGTGGCTAAAGCAGCAGGTTGATTGGAAGTACAGGTGATAAGCTTACAAAGTAAAGCCTTAAGGTCAGCAGTGGAAGATCCCAAAATAGGAGCAGTAGCAGGTGCCTTATCAGTGGTAGATAAAGTAGGCTTGGATGAGAAGGAACCAGATCTAGTTGGCTTTCCTTGATCAGATCTAGGAGGATGAGTGGGGCACTAATCAATAAGATGTCCGGTCTTCTTGCAGTATCGGTAGAACAAGGTTGGATAGTTTGCAGCAATGTGACGCTTCTTTTGGCAAGTGCGGCACTTAATAAATGGTCACTAATCAAAAGTGTGCGTGGATTGAGGACAACGATAACAAGCCTTAGAATTTCATCCAGAAGTAGCAAAGGCCATCTCGAGAGTTCACTGAAGCAGACCCAAATGGGTTTTGTTGGACTGGAGATATGAAAGAGCATCTTCAAGAGTAGGTATTGGGCTTTGGTGCAGCAAAGAACCCCGAACAAGCTCAAAATCATCAATAAGAGCCATCAAGAATTGAATGAGACGAAGTTGATCTCTGTATTTAAAGAAGGCTTGAGCATCTTCTTCACATTTGAAAGTAGACTTGGAGTATGCCAGGTGATCACAAATAGATTCAATCTTGGCAAGAAACTCAAACAGTGGTTAACCCTTCTCTTGTCTCAGAATACTAAGGTCCTTTTGTAACTGAAACTAGTTAGACAAGTCAAAAGAGGTGTAGTGACTAGAAAGATGATCCCATACCTCTTTGGCAGTGTCAAAACACCCAAATTGTTGATGGATACTGGGAGTAGAAGTATTTCGGAACCATGTAATAATCTGATTATTTTTACTATCTCATTCATCCAGTCGTTCATTAAATTTCAAATCAGTTTCTGCAACTTCGTGAGTAGGGAATTTAATGTCACCAGTAACGTGTCTCCATAATTTTCGACCTTTTAGAAAGCCTTGCATGCTTTCCAACCAAAGTTGATAGTTGGACCCATTCAAAATGACAGATATAGGTTGGGCAGCCTATATTTTTTCCATACTGTGCAAAAATGAAAAGGACAGCAAAAAAGGAGTTTGTAGAAAGGTGGTAGTTCAGACAACAGACCACGGGGCAGAAGCACGAAGTGAAGATGAGCACAGCGGAGCAAAAGACAGTGATAAAGGAGACCAGATGTGCCTTCATGCGCTGATGAGAGCAGGCTGGATGGAGATCCACGCGCAACTTATGGGGGCAAGTGTGGAGGAGGAGGGTTGCCGGATTTGGTGTTCCGGCTGATCTTCGGCTGCTGAGGACGGTGGTGCGGCATGTGTGTGCATTGGAGCAGCAGAGGGTGGCAGATCTGAGATGGAGACATTGTAAGGCAACTCAAAAGGGGTAAAAAAGGGGCTTTGGTACCATGTTTAATGCTGTAAAATAATAGAATACATTGGAGAGGAAAAATGTGTGTATTACTCAGAAAAGAGATTACAATATATACACGAAATAATGAATATGCCTAATAATGACTAATAAATATAGAAGATATACAACATAATGAGAGAATAATGTACATAAAGAGAGGATAATTCTAGAAGCATTCTAGAATGTAACACTAACTATTCAAACCCAGAAAGCCATCGATCCTTCTAGAAGCGAATATCTCTCCCATTACCAACCTTTCACTTGAGACTGTCTTTCACATGACCTCAAGCTCTTCGAATTCCCACCCAAGTTTGAGATTCAGTGCGCTGTTTTACAATGCGTTGAACCAAATCATCACCACACTTGTATTTCTTACATACAAATTTCACCCACAAAGCATCCCTTCTCTTTGTCATGCAGCAAGCCAAGACCCCCATACTCCTTCTTCTTACATCACGTTACTAAATGAGTCTCATGGGTGTCACGAGTTTCACCCCATAGAAAGCTTCTACACCTTTTGTCAATCGCATCACACACTGCCATGGGAAACGGATCCATTTGCATTGCATAAGAAGGTAGAGCAGAAACAACAGCCGAAACTAAAGTGTGCCTTGCAACAACAGATAAACAATTTTCTTCCAGGAAGAGAGTTCAGCATCCATCTTATCCAATAGCTCTTGATACACCATATTATCACTATAATTCTTAATTTGATCTAATAATCTGTTTAAATTTATTTCATAAAAACCGGACATTTATTGCTTTAAGTTTTAATTTTATTAATTATAATTTTCTTTTACCAATCACGACTCCATCACCATTAGGTAATTTATGAAATTTCCAAATTGATAAAAGTTAATAATAAATACGTGTTTATTCAAAATTTAATTTATCCCATCAATTGGTATATTTTCCCGCATACAAATTTGTTATTGTTGTTGTTTGGGGATTAATTTCAGATTTTTTATCTTATAGAAAAAATGTTAAAGTTGTATTAATACTCCCTCAATTAGAATATGTGTGATTATCTATTTACTAGATGATCCAATGGTGGTAAGATATGTGATATGAATAAAAAATAAAATACACATTTATTATTAGCTTAATAATGGAGATTTGCTTTAAGTTTGACCAACACTATGGTGGTCTGATTTGTTTAAAATATACAAACACCATATTATCACTATAATTCTTAATTTGATCTAGTAATCTGTATTTGTTTAAATTTATTTCATAAAAACTGGACATTTATTCCTTTAAGTTTCAATTTTATTAATTATAAGTTTCTTTTACCAATCACGACTCCATCAATGATAGGTAAGTTATGAAATTTCCAAATTGATAAAAGTTAATAAGAAATGTGTGTTTATTTGAAATTTAATTTATTGTTTGTACTAAAATGTTTAATAATCTTATTTGATTATTTTTTATATTATTATTTCATGCTTATACAATAATTATTTATGAATAATTCAATTTACAATATCAATTTATTCACTATTTAATTTTATATTTATGAAGCATGATTTTATTCTTAAACATGTTTCTAAAAAAAATTATATTTTTACTGACCCATGCATCGCATGAGTGCCTATCTAGTTTGGACTAAATCCTTTTCCCCCTCAACTAATTATTATGCTGCACTCTTGATTACTAAAGTAATTCTAATTTTCCTTAATTATTTAATAAATCTTATATAGGCTTAATCCATCATGCTTCTAGCTGGTGAGTGCTCATTATCAAATAATATAGAAATCCCAAAGATCTATACGGACACACCTCATCAATCCGATGTCACCAACAACTAAATTAAAAACAGGTACATGTGTGTGTGTGTTTTTTTTAAATTATGCTTTTGATTTGAGTATACATATCTAATTCTTCTTTTGGGATCCTAGTTATTTGAAGAAATAAAACTATATATTATGAAAATTAAATAAATTACTATAATGCCTTAATTAAAGTGAATAAATTATTGAGTGTATATCTTTTTGCACGTTTTTTTAAATGCATATCAAGTGCACATCTCATTTGAATAGCCTAAATTTATTTTTTTATTCTCAATCATCATTTCTTAAAAATTATTTCTTGAAAAATTATACATATTACATTATTTATTTAAAAAATTAAAATAAGAAGCAAAATAATAAAATCTATAGTCATGGTGTTCAAAATTGATCCAAACTAAATTGACATAAATTGATCAAAACTGTTAGATTTGCTGGTTTCCCAAGAGGGGGGTGAATTGGGAAAATTAAAATTTTTTGTAAAAGTGTAAGAAAGCAGTGAAAGCAAGAGTGACAGAAAAATAGAGTACAAAATATAACAAAGTGAAAATCAAGATAAGGGAAGAGAATACAAAAATATTTATCTTGGTTCAGTCTCTTTCTCTTGACCTACGTCCAGTCCTCAAGCAATCACATGAGATTTTTAATTATCTTGCAAGAATTCGTTGGACTTCTTACAATGCCATAGTACAACTCTATACACTAGTCTAAGAGCTTGTAGTTTCACTCTTTGCACTCTATCTTAGTACTTCTCAATTCCCTTATAAAATTTCCTCACAAGAATATCTATCTTCCAGATAAAGATGAGATTGTTTACAGTAAATAAACTCTCTGATTTAAAGTAAATATGATAGTTGAAGTACAAGATAGGAAGTGTGTGAGAGTAAAATGTTTTGACTAAAGAATTTTGCAAAGTTTCAGTATATACAATGTAAAATTGTTACTCACACTTTCAAATGAAGTTCTATTTACAGATTTATGTTTTAACTATATGTTAAAGACAAGATCTAGCTGTTAGAGACGTTACTCAATGGTTACTTTGTAAAACTATCCGTTCACTAACAGCATTTAATGCGTCTGACATCCAAAGTTCAAATTTTGGGGAGTCAATAGAGAAATTTCGCAGAGACCGTAAGCTAAAGACTTTAAAGTTGAACTTCGAAGTTCATCTGTTCTAAAGTAAAATTTGAATTTTCATCTTTGACAAATGCTTTTATGTTGGAACATATGAATTTTCAAGTTTGAAGTTCTTTTTGTAAGTGTGAATAGTTGTTCCATATTGCTACAGTGCCTTCAAAGTTTAAATTTTGGTACCTAGAATTCATCTGTCAGTGAGCAACTCAATATGGCACAAAAGTTCTTCTTTTCAAAATTTGAATGTTCAAATACCAAAGTTCATCTGTTAGAGAGATCTCTTATCAGATTTAATTTAAAGTTCAAATTTTTGAAGACTGAAGTTCATCTATTAAAAGAGCTTTTGAACAGACTTATAAACTATCTTTCTAGAGTTCAAATTTTTCAAAATCAAAGTTCATCTGTCAGAGGACTGACTTGGAACTCTTTTCAAACTTTTCTTTTAGATGACCTTTGACATAACTTCAGATGAATTTTTCATTTTTCACAGATTGTGTTTTACATGAAAATTGAATTTTCCAAGACTGAAGTTCGTCTGTCAGAGGAACCTCTTTTCAGGCTAACATATTTTAAATCTGGAGTTTGAATTTCAGTTATCAAAATTCACATTTTCAAAGTAACATATCAAGTTTAACACTTCAAAATTTGTCTGTTAGTTGGTATTTTTCAAATACTTCATGAGTTAACGTGAAAACACATTTTTAAAACATTTGTGCTCAAGATCAAAGCTTTTTACTCATGTGAATAAAATGAGAAATCCTACATCTAATCTTATACTCATTTTTGCTTGGATTTCTTCACTTGAGATCTTTTGTACACCTTTGATATCTTCCTTCCAAGCTCCAGTTGATTTGGAATCGTCAAAACACTTGATTCAACATTCTCCCCCTTTTGAATGATGACAAAACAACTTACAAACTGGATTATTACTTGGATTTGCTTCTAAGAGCTCCCCCTCAACATATGCATTAAAATTTGAAGATAAGTGTAGCATGTACAACAGATCAAATAGAGAATCTCATTGATTCATTCAAAGTTTCAGTATAAAGATATGACATTGCAAACACAGAATTCAAAGGCAAGATTGTCATTCATTATAAAAGAAAATATAAACAGTCAATGAAAGAAAGACCAAGCAATCCTAAGATTGAATCACTTCTTCTTGGGCTTGGACTTCTTGCTGTAGGACTTCTTGCTGTAGGACTTGCCAGATGGTTCTATAGTAGTTTTCACAGTTTGCTCAGATGACTTCTCCCCCTTTTTGGCATCATCAGGAATTTGAACATGTATAGCAGGAGGAGGTATTTGGGATACTGGAATTGCTTGAAGAGGCACAGGGACAAAAGGTATATCAGGATTAATCTTAGGAAGAGGCACAAGAGGAGAGATTACAGGAAGATCATCTTTAGGTTGATCATCCTCAGCATCTTCAATTATATATTGAACTTCCTTCTGAAGATTGGCAAATCTGACCCTTCGTGCTAAGGTCATACCATATTGCGGAGCTGAGAGTTGAGGAGCAAGAGGAGGTAACATCTCATCAAGCCTTTGTTTTTAAGCTTGCACAATAGCATAATGTGCAATTGCTGCAAGATCCACATAACGTATAATGCTTTTCTATTCATTCAGGGTAGCTTGTATGAATGGTGCAGTAGAGATGGCTGCCACTAGTTTCTCCACTTGCTCAAATTCTTGAATAGAAAGAATTGAATCCTGAGTGTCTTCAGTAATAGGCTCAGGGGAACTTGCTTCTTGAGGAGCCTCTTCCTCTATGCCATAGTCCAAGGGTGGACCAGGGCTTGCCTTATTGCTGGAGGCCTGTGGTGTACCCAAAGTGCCAGCAGCCCCAGTAGCATGTATACATCATCATCTGGTTCAAAGGAGGCTAGCTTAAATGGACTCGGAGGTTTAGAAGTAGGGGACCTGATAGGCTCAGAGAATCCTGGCTGAGATGGAGCTGATATGGAGGGAATGACACTCCTGATATCCTCATAAGCATCAGCAACCACTTTCATATTCTTTGCCAACTAATGAATCTGATCTTACAGATGAGAAAATTTGGCATTTTACTCATCCCTAATACTTAGCATGAGTGCAGACAAGTTGTCATACAACTCAGTTATCTTAGTTGGATTAGCTAGGTGGAGGGAGTGGATGGCACATGTGTCTAAGTGGGCTGAGATGGCAATGAAACAGGCTGAGAAGGCTAATGTATGGACTGTGGAGCAGCCTCAGAGGTTCCTGCTTATTGTTTAGAGTTATCTTCCTCAAAGAATAGATATTTTGTCTTCCCAGCTCCCTTCTCAATCAATCTTCCATCCATCCATTCTATCTCCATCCTTTGCAATTCTTCCTCTTTAAATACTTCAGTAGGCTTGCCCTTTCCTTTCTCCAGGTGTTGGATCCTGGCATGCTGAAGCATCTTAGAGATAATTGAGGCATATGGTAGGGTGGAATCTTTCCTCTGATCTCTTGCCTTGATCATGCATTGGAGGATGATATGTCCCATATTGATCAGCTTGCCACGTATGAGTGCTGTCATCACATGTGCTTTAGCCCTTGTGATCAGATTGAAACTGCCTCTTTTGTTGAATATAATCCTAGACACAATGTAGTGTAGGATTCTGACTTGGGCACTGAGGTCAGTGGGCTTCAGCACACTCAGAGGTAACATGTTCTCTTTTCTTCTGAACAATGTGTTCAGTATAGTGCTTTCTTTGTAATTCAGGAAAGGACCTCCTTCCTCTTTTGCATCCTCATCTTCATTCATATATTTTGAGGTAGAAATGTCAATTTTCAATCTATCTTGCCCAGGGATCTCCAGTACCTTATTGAGTGGCTCACCTATTAGCTAGATGGTTCTATACCTTAGATTTACTTCCCATTTTTCCTTCTTGCCATTATCCTTTTGGGAGGCATACTAGGTATTAACAACCTCATCATCATATCTTTCCAAAATTTCTAACAAATTCTTGTATTTAATCATCTATATCCCGGGATCAAAGTTGTTAGAGATGAGGAATTTTTCTATATTTACATAGTGAGGCTTAATTACCTATTTGCTGACAAACTTGGTAGTATATTCTCCCAGAATATAGGCATTGCTCCACAATGGCAGCGTGGTCAACTGGTACTCTCCAAACTTAGTGTTGGAGGAGTAGGAAGAAGCAGCAGGAATAGGAGCAGCAGGTATAGCACGCTCAGTTTTCTTCAAGGGAGTAGAAGCATATTTCTTTGAGTCTGCCTTGGGAGTTATTTTCTGCTTCTTGGAAGGAGTTCCCTTGCTAGATTCGTCTTTCCTGAGCTTCACCTTTCTTGGAGGCGTATTGGGATTTGGCATCTCTCTTTGGCCTTGATTACCTTTTCCCCACTTCCAGATTTTTAACTCTTGTTATTTTCGTAAGTGAATGAAGCAGAAAGATTCAAGGAATGTGTTTATAAGGTGTGAAAAGAAGTTTAATCGGTGGGAAAGGAGGATTCATGAATGGAATTAATGGGAATTTAAGAATGAATTTGAATAAACTTAAGAGAGAGACGAATAGAGTTGCGTCTATTCAGAGGGACACTTTTGGATTTAACATCCGTAACTATTCAACAGACGAATTTTGAGAGGTTGAAATTTGAATTTCAACCAGTTACAAGTTAACCCACAAGGAGAGGCTTACTGATAGATGAATTTTCATTTGGAAGTTCGTCTGACAGAGGTTTAGTTCAGAGAACAATAAACAATTAGATGAACTTTGTTTCAACAAAGTTTGAACTTCACAAGATTCAAACAATAAGCAAATATGAACAATACAAGAAACAGACGAATTTCACTTATGAAAGTTCATCTTATAGAGACCCAATCTAAGAACATGTTTTAACAGACGAATTTTTTAAAGACTCTCTAAAATACGTATTTTGATATATGGAAATTAGTATAATAAGCATTTTGAACAGAGACAACATTAACATTTTATTTCTGAAATTCAAATTTTCACTATTCAACAGACAAATTTTGAGGGTTATGAGAGTACTGTTACAGTGTGTAGGCAACTAAAATTCATCTGATAAGTATCTAAGTTCGAATGTTGAGTATGCTAATTCATCCAAAAACACAATTCAACAAGAAAATTCGTCTAATAATCATGTGAAATGCGAATTTCAAGTTTCTGAACTTATAGATCTGGTCTAGAAGTTCAAATTTTCAGCTTCCTTCAGTATTTTTTGATTATGCAGGTCTGATTAGCTCTGGTATTCAAATCTAAGCACATGTAGAGTACTTGCAAAACATCTTAAACACACTTTGATATTAAAGTTAGCATTAATTTGATATCAAAACCTTAAATAAATTCAGATAGAGATTTACTTGCAATTCATTAGGATTTACCATTCCCAATTCCCTTCTAATTTTGCAGTGTCTATCTTCTGCAAGAGGTTTAGTCAAAATGTCTACAATTTGATCTTTAATAGGGATGTATTCAATCGTCTCCTTTCAAAACATGATCCCTTATGAAGTGATGTCTTACTTCAACATGCTTTGTCCTTGAATGCATGAAAGGATTCTTTGTGATGTTAATAACACTTTGATTATCACACTTTATTAGTATTTTCTTCATCTTAATATCAAGATCTTCAAGTTGCTGCTTCATCCAAAGGACTTGAGCACAACAGCTACCAGCTGCAACATATTCAGCTTCTGTAGTGGAGAGAGCCACACTGTTCTGCTTCTTGCTGAACCATGTGACCAAGGATCCTCTAAGAAACTCACACATTCCACTTGTGCTTTTTCTGTCAGTTTTGGATCTAGTGAAGTCAGCATTAGTATATCCCATGAGTTCCTCTCCATTGCCTTTTGGATACCAAAGTCTCATCTATGATGTTCCAATTAGATATCTGAAAATTCTTTTCATAGCTATTGCATCGGATTCTTTGGGACATGATTGGAACCTTGCACACATACAGACACTGAACATAATTCAGGTCTACTAGCTATTAGATATAGCAAGGAGCCAATCATTCTCCTATATTTAGTTATGTCAAAGATCTTTCCTACTTCATCCATATCAAGCTTCGTTATAGTAGCCATATGAGTTCCCATTGGCTTAGCATTTTCCATGCCAAACTTTTTCAGTAACTCTTTCACATATTTTGATTGATTGAGAAAGATGCCATCATCACATTGCTTAATTTGCATTCCAAGGAAAAAGTTGAGCTCACCCATCATTGACATTTCGAATTCACCCTGTATTAGCTTTGAGAAATTCTTACAAAGAGATTCATTAGTAGCACCAAATATAATATCATTAACATAAATTTGAACAATAAGTAGGTCTTTATTTTCTTTCTTGGTGAACAGAGTTGTATATACTTTTCCTCTATTGAATCTCTTTTCAGTTAGAAAGTTACATAGTCTTTCATACCATGCTCTAGGAGCTTGTTTTAAGCCATAAAGAATTTTCTTCAGTTTATAGACATGATTTGGTTTTGTTGAATCCTCAAAGCCTGAAGGTTGCTCAACATAAACCTCTTCCATGATATATCCATTCAGAAAAGCACTTTTTACATCCATTTGATATAAAATTATGTTTTTCATTCATGCATAGATCAAGAGGATTCTTATTGCTTCCAATCTTGCAACTGGAGCAAAAGTTTCCTCATAGTCAATATCTTCTTCTTGATTATATCATTTAGCAACTAATCTTGCTTTATTAATTAGGAATATCTATCTCACCTGGTCAACAGTACCTCATTCATTCCTATAATTCTTCCTATGTCTGAAAGCAGCAACATGATTATTCCTTATTCATCCAGCTTATTTCTGAAACCCATTTAATGCCAATCAATAATAGGATGATCTTTAGGTCTACGTACTAAATCTTAAACTTGATTTCTTTCAGACTGATTTAATTCATCTTGCATAGCTAATATCCAATATTCATCAGTTAATGCTTCTTCAGTACACTTAGGTTCTATTTGAGAAATGAATGCACAATTGTTTATTTGATCCCTAAGTTATCTTCTAGTTTTAACATTCTCTTGAACATCCCCAATTACTTGATCAACTGGATGATTCCTTTGATATCTCCAAGTTCTAGAGATACTACAAGAAAACAACAATTTTGTTACAGAATTTTCTCACAGAAAAAAATTAGTGAGAATTTCTCACGGGTTTTCTTTCAGATTTTTGTTCAAGTCAAATTTCTCACCAAATTTTCTCACAAAATGGGAGAGAGAGAAAACTTCCGTGAGAATTTTGTGAGAAACATCGAGAGAAATGTGGCACCCTTAGCCAGGAGATTGGCGCCAAATATTCTCATGGACAAAATGCGTGAGAGACTTTCAAAGAAATCAAGAGGAAGTGCATAAAAAGGGTGGAAAATACTACAAATTATTTCTCACGGCTTATCATCCTCGAAAAATGACTTTTTTGTCTCATGAATACATTGATCGGTGAGAAATTTTCTCATAGTTTCTTGTATCTGTGAGAAATGTTATATGATATCTATAACTGTGTTGAACTCTTTTCTCATGGATTTTCATTTTTGTGAGAAATGTTCTCTCGGATTTTCAGTTCTGTGAGAAAATTTCTCACAAATTGTTTGTTCTGTGAGAAAATTTCTCACTATTTTTTATTACCGTGAGAAAGTATAAAAAAAAACATTTCTTGTGTATGTTTAGTTCTGTGAGAAAATTTCACACATATTGTTTGTTTTGTGAGAAAATTTATTGTGGATTTTCTGGATTTTCAATTCTGTGAGAAAATTTCTCACTGTTTTTTATTATTATGAGAAAATATAAAAAAGATAATGATGAAGTAAGGATTTGAATTGACATAGCCCTAGCATATGTGCACTTTTCCAATGATACATAACATTTTTATTAGTAGTTCTATCACCATAATTTATATATATATAATTTTATTACATATAAAATAAAACATAACCTTGGTCACGTAAGGATTCAACCTTCAAACCTGGTCCTCTGGTGCCCAATTTTTACCAATGAGCCACTTGTAATATTTCATTATATGTTGACACAATATTTTAGATATCGAATTTTATTATTTTCAGTGTCAAATTTTTGCAATTCGTGGAATCATCTCAGCTTTGGCCTCAAAATCCCTAATTTCCAATTGCAAATTTTGCTTTAAAACTTTCATTCCTAATTGTTCTAAAACTTCCATTCCCACATTCGAACTCTACGAAATTTTTTCAATTGAGTTTCATCACTATTAGCTTCTCTTACCACTATCTCTAGCATCATTAGCTTCTCCTTTGTCTAGATTTTTTTGTTTCATTGTTATCACTAACACGGACTGTTTGCTTGTTTTCTCTTTTGTCTACATTTCTTAAAAAAAATAACTATGCGAATAAGCAACACTTTTTGCATGTTTTCTCATATTTTTCATAGAGGTTACAAGTTAGAATCGTTGCTTATAACATTTCTATTTATGCAATTATTCACCGATTTTCTATTGGCAATTTTTCTGATTTCCCAAAAAAAAAATATCTTTATTGCACAAAAAAAACCTAAAATCTATTTTTAGTGTTAAGAATTAAATTTTTTCTTATATTAAAACCTTTATCACTATGGCCACCTTAGGCTAGCTCAGATAATAAGGAAGAGGTGAAGTATGGGTAGAGGTCAAGGATTCAAACCCTCCTCATGTATAAAAGAAAAAACCTTCATCACTCTATTTTACATATATATATATATACATATATATATATATGTATATTATAAGAAGGTAGTGGTTTTATTTAAAAAAATATTTTTATACTAAATTTGTGGGTTTATTTTAACAAGTTGGTTTATAATTTTTTTATAGAAAAACTATAATTTCTTATTGAAAAAAACCTTCATAACTCATTTTCTGATTTTATACAAATTTTTTTAATTAAAAAATCCTACAACAAGAAGTGGGTTTTTTATACTAAAAATTAAGGCATTTTATTTACAACCTATAATTTTTTTCATATTCTAATAAGAAATGAGAATGAGAGGTAGTTGCATCTAAACCCGCGAAATGAAATTTTGGTTCCCGATAATGAAAAAGTCGACAAAATCTCAAAATTCCTAATGGCGTTCACTTGCTCAGACTAGCTCTCTCACCTTCTCATCTCCTTCATCTGAGATACCCACTGTTTTGAGTTTCATCACTATTTCCACAAGCTTCTCGCTGAGGTTTGGGTCTCTTAATTTCATCCACTATTTTGTGTTCTATTTTTGTTGCTCTGTTCATGGCTTGATGTCCCTAATCTGGGTCTTGTTCCTCTTTGGTCCCTATAGGTGCTTGTAGGTTGCTTCTTTCATCCATTGGAAGGAGTTTGGGGGTTTTATTTGCTGTTAGAATTTGTTGGTACTTAATTTGTCCGATGAGGTAAACTCTCCATCCCAAAAAATATTGTTCGATGAGGTAATTTCGCTGAGGATTGGGTTACTTCATTAAAATATTGTTTGATAAGGTAAATGTGTCCAGCCATTATTTGCTCACGTCCTATTCCCATATCTCAATACTAAATGGATAAGCTTTGCCTCTTCCCTCCAGAAAGGACAAGCATTTTTTTTTTGGAAAAAATAAGGTGGGCACAATATGAATATTATTATTTTATTTTAAAGTTTGGGTGTGTCTCCATCCCACAAAATATTGTCTGATGAGGTAAATATGTCCAGCCACTATTTGCTTGTGTTTCAATCCCATTTCTCAGTAAATGGATTAGCTTTGCCTTTTTCCTTCAGATAGGACAAACTTTTTTTTTTAAAAAAAGAATGGTGGGCACAATATGAATATTATTATTTTATTTTAAAATTTGGGTGTGTTGTTTAGGTGTTTTAGATGTGTGGTTGTGCTTCCTATGTTCTGTTTTGACTTGTAGTTATCTCTTGATTATTTTATTACAAAAGAATGGAGTTTGATTGCCTTTTTCATTGTGTGCTACGTTCAGTTGTGTTTTTATTGGGAACTAATTGATGACTTTGGTACCAAAAAAAAAGTGTTGTGCTCATTGAATTTGGATACAATCCTCTTTTTAGCTAAGTACTAGAAAGACATATTTTGCAATCTAAAAGAGAAACACTATTAATATGGAAGCAAGGAAGTAGTCCTCTCATTTAAATCTAGCACGTTTGTAACACCAAACTTAATTTATATATTTAAAAGACATGGTCCCCTTCATTACTTTAGATAGTTGCATTAGCTTTACAACACACATGGTCCCTACTTTAATTCACTTGTCATGTAGTTGAGTGGGGACATCTTGATTGTCATTTTTTATATAATTAAAAGTCGTATATGAAATTTTCTTGCTTCCTAATTCTACTATACCCTTTCATTAGGTCTATAATACAATATATAATGATTAACAAATTTATAATTTAGTATGTCTGCTATGGTAAGTTATTTTGGTCCTAGGATATTCTCTTTCTAGTTGGGCTTATGTAGTTATACTATGATTATGTTGTGAAAGGGTGGTCAAGATTGAATGATTTAAATTAATGCATTTTGAAAAATCTGAAATTGATTTTTGGTGTGAATGCTTGCAAATTTTGTTGTGAAGCCTTTTCCTGTCCAAGTGATGATCCTAAAAAGTATGAGTATCATATATTTTTTATATGGTAGATCCCTGGGAATGATAAATTTGCTAAAGTGATAGACTTTCTTCGTCGGCAACCACAAGGAGACATTGGTAAGTGATGAATCAATTATTGATTTGTATAATGTAAGATGTTAATGACTACTTTTATTTTTTTAATTTTCACTTTTATATCTTCATTGTGGTTGATTATTGATATTTCTAATACTGTTCTAAAGTTTTAATTATTTCATTAAATGATAATAATCTTCTCATCCTTATTAGAACATGATGGTGGGGAGCATGTTGATCATCCTCCCGTCTCTATCTTCAACTATCCTGGCCAACCACATGGAAGAGCAACACAAAACACTCTTTTTCTTATTGAGTTTGAGCAAAATGCAATAACTTTATATATTATTCTCAATTGTCCTGAAGTTAAACCTTTCCTCAAGTAAGAATCTCATTCTTGGTCTATTACTTTTACTCAATATAAAGTTATGTTCAGATTAATATCATTCTTAGGCAAATGCAATTCTTATGTTAACGAATTGCTATCTATGAATCCTACTCTATCAAATGAGGAGGTGGATAAGTGTATTTCATCCAAATTTTCTACATGGTTCAAAGCTTATGTAAGTACATCTTAACTACTTCCTATGAAATGAGGAGGAATATTTTTTTATAAAATTGTCAATGCTAAATCAAATTTGGTGATTCAAGAGAATCAAGTGAGGAAAATGTAGATGAAGATTTTCTACATACTGGATCATCAGAGACTGAAGAAGATCCTCTTAGTGATTTTTATTTAGCCAGTGATTGATATAATATTGGTAAATTAATTTTCATGAATTCCTTATATTGATTATTATGTGTGTTAATTGTTTGCTCATTCTTTTAATTCTTCTAATGTTATTATCATTAACTTTTGTTCCTTTTTTTTTTAGATGTCATCTTTTAAGCAACATGTGACAGGGGGAACCAAAAATAAGAAGAAGGACAAAAAAGGCAAAAAAGTGGTGCAAGCATCACAATCTCAGCCACTAATTGCTGTGCGACCCTCATCTTCTCAGCCATTGGGTATTATACAATCCTCTCCACATCAGCCTTATCCAACACCCACTACACAACCGGGATCTGAGGTAGGATCCTATTCTGTTCCTTCCCCCCTCCTTCAATCCTCTCTCAAAGAGACTATATTTGCTGGTTCAGAGAGATCACTAAATTTGATGAGCACAGATGCAAGATGCTCATCTAATAATATATATGATGCTGGCTCTAGATTGAATGACGGTTGATTGGTTATTCCACCAAATGATAGCCAGGAGTAAGTAGCTTCTATGTAATTCAGATTTTTATACTTTAATTGTAATTTTATATATGCTAAATATTATTCATTTTGTAGATTTTTCCCTTCAGTTGAATCACAAAAAATATTATCTAACATCGTCCATCACAAGTTTGAGGATGCATGGTCCCTCATAAAGTGCAAGGTTTATGGTTTGATGAGTTTAAGGTGAATTAATCTAACAAATATTTAGAAATTAATATGTATGGTTTTTAATTCTATAATTATTGATATTTTGTTGTTTCTTATGCAGCTTAAATGTACATGGGACCCTAAATTAAATGTTGTAATTCATAAGATATGAAAAAAGAAATGCAGTGGTGTGGTACGATCATCTTTGAGGGACATTCGCAAAAACAAAAAAAAGGGGAATGGTTACCGGAAGGAGTTCAAAAAGGCTTGGAAGAATATTGAAAAAGTCCTGAATTTTTGGCTGAGCTTGCATGTAATAAGGCAAATCATGCAGCTGATAATAGGGGACGTGTTCATAGAGGTGGTAGAATTAGTTTTAATGAACATAAGAGAAGAATGGTAAGTGTTATTTGAATATGACATGCTTATTAATTTACTTAATTTTATTATATTTTATTTTCAATTAATGCAATTTTATCATTTTTCCTAAGTTGAATTAGAAAGATTATGTGAATATCCTGAAGTTTTCAAAAAAATTCAGTATGATTAGAAGATAGGTGATTGGATTGGACAAAAAGCTGAAGCCACTTATGTAAGTCACTTATGGTTATATTCTTTTTTTAAAACTCATAAATTCAAAGACTAAACTTGAACTTTTATTTTAATGCAGAAAGAGTTTGAGCAATTGAAAGAGAGTCAAGAGCCCGAGTCAAATATATGTGACTCAAATTTATGGTTGAAGGTTGTGGGTGGCAAAAATAAAAAAGGCCATGTTTATGGACTTGGATCTCAAGCAGGCCTCATTACTTTTGATTGCTCACGCATTAGAAACAACTATGGGGAGATTGCACAATTGAAAAAGGAGATGGAAGAGCAAAAGAAGTTTTATGAAGAAGGCCTTCAAAATGTTAAAGCTGAAATGAAGGCTAGAGATGAAGAATATAAAGCTAGAGAGTCTAGGATGGAAGAGCAATTTCGAATGATTATGGCTCATTTATCTAGCACTAAGGCTGGCACTTCCAAACATCCACAAAATGATGATAATGATGGTGTCGATAGTGATGGTACTGATGATGATGATGATGATGGAGGAAATGAAGTATAGTTATAAGGCAATGGACTTGATACTCTTGTTTGTGCTACATTATTGGGACTTGACACTTTTGATTTCTTAAGCTGAAATATAGTTAAAGATTTTTTGTGATTTTTATCCTTGTGTTTGTGAAATTTAACATATGTTAAATGCAAGTTAGAATTTCAAATTTCTTCCCTTGTGTTTGTTTGGCTACATCTATTGTTTTACAGGTTTAATTGAATAGGGATTGAAAAAAAATTGATTATGACTTAGCTTGTTTTACATACTTCTCACAGCTTTCTCATGGCATATATCTGTGAGAAATGAAGGATTTTCACACAGATTAAATCTGTGAGAAATTTTCTTACAGACATAAGCCATGAGAAAATTCTGAAGTTTCTCACGCATATAATCTGTGAGAAACTTTCTCACGGACTTAATCTGTGAGAAGATTTCTGGTGGATTTTGCTTCCATGAGAATGTTTCTCACAAAATAAATCTGTGAGAAATAATTTCTCATGCCTTGAGGCCATGAGAAAATATTTTCCTTCGAGTTATTTTCTGACAAATGATTTTGTGTGAGAAAACCCGCGAGAAACACTTTTCTCACAGATTTTAGGGGAGTTTCTCACATTTTTCTATTGTGAGAAAATCCCTGTTTAGGTGTAGTGGGAGTTTTTGAGACATTTCTTCATTGCTTTCAAATTCAAAATCTTTTTCTTGAATATCTTTCTCGACATTGGTAGATTCAGATTTTTTAAAGGTTCAATTTTGTCTTCTCCAGAAAGATTCAAGTTCTTAAAGTTGGAAATAAGATCATCTTCATCAATGACATGCTTGGAAACAGTTTCATTCTCAATAAACACAACATGCACAGATTCTTCTATAGTCTTAGTCTTTTTATTGAAAACTCTATATCCTTTACTTCTACTTGAATAACTAAGAAATATACCTTCATCTAATTTGGCATCAAACTTACCTAGATTCTCTTTTCCATTGTTGTGAATGAAGCATTTGCAGCCGAATACATGTAAGTGTGAGAGGTTTGGCTTCCTTCCTTTATACAGCTCATAAGGTGTCTTCCCCAGAATTAGTCTGATATAAGCTCGATTGATGATATAGCTTGCTATGTTTACTGCATCAGCCCAAAAAACTTGAGGTAGCTCCATTTCATTCTGTATTACTCTTACCATTTCTCCAATTGTTCTGTTCTTCCTCTCCACTACTCCATTTTACTGAGGAGTCCTAGGTGCTGAAAGGTTGTGATCAATTCCATGCTCTTCACAGTACTCCAGAAAGCTTGAATTTTTAAATTCTCCTCCATGATTAGACCTGATAGACACAATAGAAATACTTTTCTCATTTTACACTTTCTTAGCCAAGGTTACAAATGCATCAAATGTTTCACTTTTGGAAGAAAGAAATAAAGTCCAGGTAAATCTAGAGTAATAATCTACAATCAGAAGTACATATAGGTTTCCACTAATACTTTTTACTCTAGATGGACCTATTAAATCCATATGCAATAGTTGCAGTAGTCTAGATGTGGTGATTACATTTTTAGATTTGAAAGATGATTTGGTTTGTTTTCCTTTAAGGCATGCATCACATTCTTTATCTTTTTCAAAAGAAATTTTTGGTAAACCAGTGACTAAATTATTCTTAATCAGTTTTGATAGCTGGTTTATGTTAACATGTGCCAGTCTTCTATGCTACAACCAACTATCATTATCTTTAATAATTAAACAGACAGAATCTAAGGAAGGAAGTTCATCAAGATCAATGGTATAGCAGTTACCATCCTTTTGAGCCTTGAGGATTACTTTACGATCACTTTTTCTGATGACCAGGCAGAACTTTAAGTCAAATAGTACCCAGTTCCCTTTGTCATAGTCTAACTCACACTCAGCAGGTTGTGGTTGAGTCCAACTACAAATAGCACCTCTTCTATAGATGTTTCAGGATTTTTTCCTACAATACTAATGCTAACTATTCTACCATATTGATCACCTCCAAAGGTCACCTTTCCACCTTTTTTGTCTCTAAGGGTGATGAACTTGTCCTTATCACCAGTCATATGGCTTGAGCAAGCACTGTCCATATACCATTTGTTACTTTTTCTTACTCTAAGACAAACCTGCAAAACAAGGTTTAGATTTTCTTTTTAGGTACTCAAATCTGCTTGGGTCCTTTTCTGTTAGTGGCATTTTCCCTGGATACAAATATACCTTTGGGAACCCATTCTACCTTCCTGCGAAGCCCATTTTTCTTCAATAAACATGAACTAGAAACATGTCCCTTCTTGTTATAGAAGTGGCAGGTGGTAAAGGAACTGCTAGATTATGATGCAGGAAAAAAGCAATTCAGATAATACTTTTGTTTCACATATTTTGGTTAGACATAATATTCAATGCGTTTTGAGGTGTGGCGTTTCTTTTGATGTCCATCAGCATGCACAAAATGTCTCATATACAAATTTTGATTTTTCTTTTTATTCCTTTCCTTAATTGTGCAAGGATCATAGCCAAGTCCAGCTTTTCCTTGTGCAATTCTTTGACTTCCTAATAAAGCAAACAACATATATTTACTCTTAGTAAGTTTAGACATGGTTTTCAAAAGATATTCATTTTTCTTAGCTAATTTTAGTTCTTTTACAGTTTTAACAACCTTATCATACAGGTCATGAAATGCATCAAGTAATTCAGAATAGGAAGGTTCAAATTCATATACCTCATCTTCATGATCACTATTGGATGAACTTGGAGTCTCTTCAGAAGCAAGTGCCATCAAGTAGGTTTTGACAATTTCTTCCTCATCTTCATCTATTTCATCTGAACTATTGTCCCAGATTGATGAGATGTATGCCTTTTTCTTTCTGCCCTTATCAGCAGCATTCTTTTCTTTTTCCTGCTTTTTCAAGAATTGAGGACAATCTCATTTGATGTGCCCTTGCTTTTTGCATTCATAGTAGATGATAGGCTCTTTGCCTTCTTTCTAGTTTTCTGCAACTGCTCCTTTCTTGAAGAATTTTTTATTTCTTCTCTTGTTCTAGAATCTTCCAAATTGTTTGACCAACATAGCCAGTCTCTTCATCGAGGTCTTCTTCATCATCAGACTCATCTTCTTTTTCTTCTACAGCTTTCAATGCAAGACCCTTTTTTTTTGTCTTGACCAGCTTTCTTGAGGGCTTTTATTTTACCCTCATACTCCTTAAGACTACCAAAAAGTGCTATAGTAGAAGTCATTAACTGTCCTCAGGCTTCTTCAATAGCTGTCACTTTTGGTTGCCATTCTAGAGGAAGAGCTCTAAGGATTTTTCTGACGTTTTCTGGTTGTGTGTACTCCTTGCCAAGACTCTTTAGTTGATTCACAATGAGACTGAATCTCTTTTGCATTTCTTTTATACTTTTTCCTTCCACCATTCTGAAGCTCTCATACTCACCGATGTAGGAGTTCAATTTGTTCTCCCTTACTCCAATAGTTCCTTCGTGAGCAATTTCTAGATTGTCCCATATACCCTTGGCTCTGGAACATTGTGACACTCTATAAAATTCGTCCTAGTTAAGTGCACTGACCAAGCAGTGTTTTATCTTAAAGTTCAGCAGGACTCTTCTCTTATCTTCCTCATTCCACTCATCTTTTGACTTCTCTTTGTATTTTCCATCATCCTGCAACTTCATTAGGACAAAATCCCACTTTTGGATGACAGACCAGATATCTAGATCAATGGACTAGAAATAGATTTGCATTCTCATCTTCCAATATCCATAGTACTCTCCACTGAAACTAAGAGGTCTATTTGTGTTGTTTCCCTCTAGTAGAATACTCTCTCCAAAGCCAACCATTGATTTTCCCGGATTGTTAGATCCTTTGTTTGGGAGTCCAGGTTCTGATCCCACTTATTAGATTTGCTGGCTTCCCAAGAGGGGGGATGAATTGGGAAGATTAAAATTTTCTGCAAAAATGTAAGAGAGCAGTGAAAGCAAGAGTGACAGAAAAACAGAGTACAAAATATAACAAAGTGAAAATCAAGATAAAGGAAGAGAAGACACAAATATTTATTCTGGTTCAGTCTCTTTCTCTTGACCTACATTCAGTCCTCAAGCAACCACTTGAGATTTTTCACTATCTTGCAAGAATTCGTTGGACTTCTTGCAATGTCATAGTACAACTCTATACTCTGTTCTAAGAGCTTGTAGTTTCACTCTTTGCACTCTATCTTAGTACTTCTCAAATCCCTTGTGAAATCTCCTTACAAGAATATCTATCTTCCAGATGAAGATGAGATTGTTTACAGCAAATAAACTCTCTGATTTAGAGTAAATATGATAGTTGAAGTACAAGATAGGAAGTGTGTGAAAGCAGAAGGCTTTGACTAAAGAATTTTGCAGAGTTTCAGTATATACAATGTAAAATTGTTACCCATACTTTCAAATGAAGTTTTATTTACAGATTTATGTTTTAACTATACGCTAGAGACAAGATCTAGCTGTTAGAGACATTACCCAATGGTTACTCTGTAAAACTATCCTTTCACCAATAGCATTTAATGCGTCTGACATCCAAAGGTCAAATTTTAGGGAGTCAACAAACGAATTTCGCAGAGACCATAAGTTAAAAACGTTAACATTGAACTTCAAAGTTCATTTGTTCTAAAGCAAAATTCAAATTTTCATCTTTGACAAATACTTCTATGTTGGAACATACGAATTTTCAAATTGAAAGTTCTTCTGGTAAGTGTGAACAATTATTCCATATTACTATAGTGCCTTCGAAATTCGAATTTTAGTGCTCAAAATTCGTCTGTTAGTGAGCAACTCAATATGGCACTAAAGTTCTTTTTGAAATTCGAATGTCCAAATACCAAAGTTTATCTGTCAAAGAGATCTTTTATCAAACTTAATTCAAAGTTTGAATTTCTGAAGACTGAAGTTCATCTGTCAGAAAAGCGTTTGAACAGACTTATAAACTATCTTTCCAAAGTTTGAATTTTTCAAAATCAAAGTTCGTTTGTCAGAGGACTAACTTAGAACTCTTTTTAAACTTTACTTTCAGATGATATTTGACATATCTTCAGGCGAATTTTTCATTTTTCATAGATTGTGTTTTACCCGAAATTTGAATTTTCTAAGACTGAAGTTCGTTTGTCAGAAGAACTTCTTTTCATACTAACATATTTTAAATCTGAAGTTCGAATTTCAGTTATTAAAATTTGAATTTTCAAAGTAACATATCAAGTTTAACACTTCAAAATTTATCTGTTAGTGGGTATTTTTCAAATACTTCATGAGTTAACATGAAAACACATTTTTAAAACATTTATGTGCAAGATCAAAATATTTACTCATGTGAATAAACTGAAAAATCTTACATCTAATCTTATACTCATTTTTACTTGGATTTCTTCACTTGAGATCTTTTATACACCTTTGACATCTTCCTTCCAAGTTTCAGTTGGTTTGGAATAATCAAAACACTTGATTCAATAAAAACCAATTATGAATAAGCTCTAATTCAGTTTTTGTCTTAGTAAAACCGATGAAATCGGTTTAGGTTCAGTTTTCAATGTTGAAACTCGAACTGAACCTGAATCAAATATGTATAACTTATTTCATGCAATTTTTAAACGTTGTCCCATATTTAAACCCAGCATACCAAGCCCACTGCCTATTTCCAATTGGTTCAATTCCTTTGTCTTTCAAGTCTGACCCATTACCAATATAGTCTGATCCACATTGAAGCCTGGTCCATATTAATCATATTTTTCAGCCCAAAGTTCATATCATATTTAAGAATTGTTTGGTTTGGGAGAAGTAGCAAGGAGTTTAATTTCCTAAAAAGTAGATTAATAATTTTAGCTTGGTTGTAAGAAAAGGTGTAACTTTTTAAAAAATTGGATTTAACTCGGAAAGTTCTACTTTCCTAGTAAAACTTAAGAAAGTTATATTTCCTGAGTTATTTATAATAAATTTTTAAATATATCCTTATTATCTTATTATTTTTTACTTAAAAAATTAATATTTATGTCATTAGCTTTAAAACATAATATATTTATTTAAAAAATAAATTAAATTTTTTGGAAATAAAAATATGAAATAAGCAAGTTAGAATATCTTCTTGAGAAGTTAATTTCTAGGTAAGTATGCCAACTAACTACTTATACTCTAAAACCCATAATTTCACTTTGAATTAAAAAAAGAGGTTCTTTTTATAAAATTTTAATTTTTTGGCCTAAATACAATTTTTTTTCCTACTCAGATCCGATCAAATCATGGTCTTCAAATTACTACAGAGTAAAATCTTAAAAGCCCACATCAAAAGAAACTTTATCAAACAGTACGTGACTCCTTCCAAAAAGTTATAATGGCATGGTTTGAATCATTTACAGTAAAGAGGAAAAAAAACAAAAGTTCGGGCAAGGGGGAAAAAAGGGGGAAAAATGATTTTGTTATTTATAAAAGTTAGGGCAAGGGGGAAAAGGGGGGAATGATTTTGTTATTTATAAATAATTATTTAAAAAGTTAAAAAAATTTTCACACAAACATCCATTTTTCAATGAATAATTTTTATATAATTTATTTAAATAAATTATCTATGTGAAACTAATTTGATTTAGTTTTTCAAAAAGAATGCTACTTATTTTTTTATAAAAATATTTATTTCAGCATGATTCAAATTGAACCAAATTGATCTTGGAGTTGAATCAAACCAATAAAATACAGAAACAAAAAGGTTCCTACATGTGCAAAATTGGTTAATGCAATTTGATTTATGTCTAAAATCAAACTTATAAACACTATATAATGCATTTATACTCTAATTAATTGGGTTGTTAATCCCCCATCCCCTTTCGTTTCTATCCTTGATAATGACATGTCTGATGTTGTTGGCCAGGATTCTATTTCTAGTTTTGAAGACAGTATGTAATGTGTTTATTTTAATATATATACATATATATATAAATGTTATTTTCGGTCAAATTAAAAAAAAAACACCCTTGATCTGCACCATCCAATTTAAGTAAAATAAGTAATGTATATGAGATGTACGCCCTCTACTTATTTAAAGCTGTATATGTCATCCAATCTTGATTGTCTATCGCAGGTTGTTCTAAGAAAATAAATCTAGATCATTCAAACATAATATTAATATAGAATTCAATTTTTACTGTTTATTTTGATATATATATATATATATATTATTTTTATAGAAACAAATTAAAACTCAAGAAAAAGTCTTTCAATTTATATCTAACAAATTGCAAATGCAATGAAAATTAAAATGCCATTTTCATATTGTATTTTTTTAAAAAAGAATTAATTAGAATAGAACATTTAAATCACTCAAATTAAATTTAACTATTTTATTTTTATTATTTATGGAGCAATACTTACTTTGTATTCAATAGCAGAGAAACTGATGATTCTAATTCACAGTGCCATTTTTAGGTCTTCCCATGACAAGAAGGATTTCACTCCAATATTTCCTCCAAAAGCGTCGTGAAAGGTACACATTAAATTAAATTAAATTAAATTATCTAATAACCTTTGAAAATAAATTAATTCCATTGTTACTGCTCTTATTTTCTCATAAATAGACAAACGTCTTTATTCCTTAAATATATACGTTGGCTTTTCTGTTTTGCAGGATGATTAAGAAATCACCTTATGTTCCTCATACTTCAAAGAACAAAACTGAGAGGATCATAAACAAAGAAGGGACAGGTCAAAGCGGTGTCGTTCCTCTGCCCCCATTCCCGTCACCTCTAAGTTACTGTGTTCCAGCATCATTTGATTAAGAATTTTTAGAAACCAACGGCAATTTGTTTGAGTTTTAATTAAGGAACTCAATATAGAATTCTCAAGTTTGAGTCAGGTGGATAGACAAAAGAAACTACAATGAAAGACTTACCTCCCTTTGAGTCTGAGATTTTTTTTTAAGAAAAAATTGCTTTGTAATATGGGTTTAGAGTTAAACTAGCTTCTATGTAAAGCATATAATTTACAAATCATTATCAGTACGTGCATTGTCTGTTTTTCTCTATGTATATAAGAAAAAGTAATATTATAATTTTAAAATTATAATAAAAAATAGAATCTTTTTAGTTTGATATGCAAAAGATATACTTTATAGAAAAGTCAGGCTTTTCTAAGAAAAGCCAATATAAAATAATCTTGAAAAGCCAATATAAAATAATCTTAAAAGTTGTCAACTTAAATTAACATGAGTGGTGAGGAGTTCTCATTTTTTAAATAAGTGCTTAGGAGTTTAATTCTCTATAAAACTAATTGGAAGAAATCTATTCCTTACCCTTCATAGCTCCAAACAGATTAGTCCTTACTGACAAAAGGGATTATTGCAAAAAGAAAAATCTCGGTAGCCTTGTAATAAACTTGTTTTTATATAACATTATGATATGCATAATTTTTTATAAGTATATGAAAATATTTATTAAATTGAAAAATATTTTTTTAATATTAAGAGGCAACATAAACATGGAAATGAGATAGTAAAATGTCCATAGATTTTTTTTGGGACATGGGGGCTAAAAAAGCTCAAAAACAAAAGGAAACAAAAAAGACAAGAAACTAACAAGTCCTGCTGTCTAAAACACCCTTTTGCAGTCAGATCAAAAACTACCCTAAGAGTAAGAAATTGTACCAACTTAATCAAAGATTTTAAGTTTGACTTATGAGAATACAGCAGTGTTAAATATTCAGTGGTAGAATTTATCACCCAAAAAGGTACAACTCATCTCAATCTAGATTAATTTAAATCCTGATAAATTTTTTAATTTAAATGGGATAGGTTTAAAATACCAAATGTTCATTAAAAAAAACAAAACATAACTTCCCTTGCCTTACCACACATATCCCGCCATATCTGTTGGCTTGAAGGAAACTCACAACTCATGTTGGCCAAAATATCAGCAACAGTGTTGGTAGTACGCTGAACATGGGTAATGTTAACTTCCCAATCACATTGAAGGAACCTGGAAATATGCAATAACAAATGATCTTGCTCCCATCATAAATTAGAGTTTTTAAGTGTTGAATTTTATGAACCACTCATTGATCAGCTGATATTTTTGTAAAAAATCCAACTACTTAATTAATTATTTCACTTATTGATGGACTACATTTTTGTGAAAAGCCCAAATTCAAGCTTCTTCACAAGATCAAGAGAATCTACTTCAAGTATCACTCTTACAAGAATAAAACTTTCATGCTTTTCCTTATATCCTTTTCTTGCATTTCTCCAATTACAATTTAACATATAGATTTTTTTAACACATCATATACCTACTCATTAACCATATTCTTAACGTTGTTCACTTATTAATAAACTTCAAATAATTTTAAAAAAGAAAATCCTAATTCCCTACGCTAACTCATTGAACTCTATGACGCAACCTTCGTAGTCTGTACACAATTGATTGGAAAAAAAAATTGACTCTCCAATTCTTGAGCAGTATCCATTCTTTTTCCCCCCTTTTTAGGCTGTTATGGTAAAAAAAGGACATTTCAAATAGGCTCATCAAGTTCCATGAATTTCGATACTCAAACAATTTTAATCCTTATAATTTATCAGATATGCTTTATACAGGCTAAACCTCAAACAAGTGGTGAGCATTACTTAAAATCACGAGACGAGAGAGGACAAGAAATTAGAATTATGCTTTTGAATGTTTTATTAAATTTCTTAATAAGTAAACACCCTTAAGTATATGGCTAGTGACTTGATATATGATATGTTAAAAAGGTCCATGTGTTAAATTTTGGTTGAAGAAAAGTACGCAAAATATATAAGAAAAATTACGTAAGTTTTGTCCCTACTCTAAACCCCTTCTGCCAAGCCAAATCCAACCAGGCAACCCTGGATACTCAATCCTTTATTATATGGGAAAATGACACTTGAGGACCAAAACTTTCAATTAATCTCATTTTTGGATCAAAAAATTCAAAAATATCAAAAAAGAACCTGATCTTAGATTAATTAAAAATGTAAATATGAAATGACCTAAATACCCTTGTAAAAATGTTTTACACTCAACATCTACTTTTTACTACTCTATTTCATATATTTGACACTGAACATCCCCAATTTTACACTTAACACATTATAAAATATAAATGTAAAATTGAGGAAGTTTAATATCAAATTTATGAAAAAGAGTAGTACAAAGCAGATGTTGAGTAGTAAAAAACGGAAGTTGAATATAAAATTCTAAGACTTATCCAGTGTAAAATCAGGGGTCTTCAGTGTCAAATTGTGGAACATGAGTAGTAAAACGTAGAAGGTGAGTGTAAAATTTTGGGAGTTCAATTCTTCATTATGTCCAGTGTAAAATCGGGAAAGTTCAGTGTTAAATTTCTGAAGAAGAGTAGTAAAAAGCAGATGTTGAGTGCAAAACGTTTTAACAAGGGTATTTAGGTCATTTCATATTTACATTTTTAATTACTTTAAGATCAGATCCTTTTCTAGTATTTTTGAATTTTTTGATCTTAAAATGAGATTAATTAAAAGTTTTGGTCCTCAAGTATCATTTCCCCTTAAACCTCCATCTTCAATTCTCATCTTCCAAGCTAACTTAACCAAGCAAGCAACATTCATACTTCATAGCTTGCCCAAAAAAAAATGTCCGTAATTATATACTAGTCAAGGATGAGATTAAAAAATTTGTAAAATACAAAATACATACTTTCTCCCATTTTTAATATAAGATTCTTTTAACTGAATCACACTATTAAAAATGAGAGTTAAAATTAGTTAATTACCTCAATGTTTTTTAAAAATCACATTATTTTTTTAAAATTAACCTTATTGAATTTATTTTTTTTTCTCTCTCATCAAATAAATATGGAAATTTCTTTTGTAATACATAATAAATACTGACTCATATTTTAAAATAGTCCTATATTTATGATCAAGACAAAATGTTCCCATATATATCAAAAGACGAATATAAAATAAAATAAAAATATGTTAAACATAAAAACAAATACAAAAATATTGTCCTATCCGGTCTCATTACCGGTTTACACTATATGATATCCTTTTTTTCATTTTTGTGCCAAATCATATAATATCTAATAATCAGTTCAAATATTACAACAAAGGGAAAATTAACTTTTTAGTCTCTAAACTTTACATCAGTTTTTTATTTCATCCCTGAACTCATTTTTTTTTTAACAAACTCCCTAATGTATTAAATGTTATCGGCGTTAATCCCCGATCTTGAAATCATTAGTAAATAGATCCCTGAGGGGGCCACGTGGCTAGATGGAGCGTGACCGTGCTGATGTGGCTAATGGTGGTGATGGCATGGGCACCACGTGGATTAGTTGTCTGATTATGTGGAAAAAATTGATGATATGGCAGAAAAAGCAAAAAGAAAAAAAAGCCTTATAGAACAAGGAAAAAAAAATAGCCACTCAGAATTAAAAAAAAATTCGTGCGAGTTTCTCGTCACTATGCATTCGGTATATGCCCTAGGCTCAGAATTGTAGAGGAGAGAAATCGAGTTGCAGAAGGTGGAAAAACAGAGAAGTAATCGAAAATGAAAGACAAAGCCAATGGTGCTGTAGGAGAGGACAATCATAGAAGAGGACAAGTTATCTCCATCGCATCTGTCCTCATCTCAGGTTTCAATTTATTGTTTGATTCATTTTCTCGATCACATGTTCCCTTCTCCTTACTTATATTCCCTTCTTCTTGTTCATTATTTTGCAAATTGGCCATCGGAGGTTCCCTACTCAGTGCTTATCCTTCAATTGCCCTACTCAGTGCTTAAATAGATTTCCATACAAGTGCTTCCCTTCCCTCGTCTAGGAGTTAAACCCTAGATTTAAATTAATTCTATTTTCATTCCCCATATATGTAAACCATTCAATTGGTTTAAGTCTAGTCTTTGTGATTTTTAGAAGTAAATCAAATTGTAACTAAAACATTTAATAGGTAGTAGTTATATTATCAAAAGAGGGATAAAATTATAGGTAGTTTGCTGCAGATTGTCTTAGCATAATGCTGATTATGAGAGACTTTATGCTGTAACTTAGTGAGCTATGTGCTTGTTTTCCAGGGAATAATAAGAACCAACATTCTTTATATTTAGCTAAGCTGTAAGTCAGACCCAAATATTCACATTTGCTGTTCAATGTGTTCTTTGTATTAAGAATTTTGTTCTTATATCTCCCATTCTACCTCATTGTTTTGTGAAAGAATCTTAGCATGTTACAATTGCATGAATTGATATTTTAATTAAGCTTTCTTGTGACAATTAGGTAAAATTAAGCTATAAGTCAAACCAAAATTAAGCTTCAGGTACTAAAATGGTGAGAGTGAGCCAATTGCACGCCAGTTTTTATTTTTTGTTTTGTTATTTTTATAGTATTAATAAAATCAGATAAAGTAAACCAAAATGAAGCTTTATGACCATTTATTGTTCCTGTTTGTTGTATGTAAACTTTTCTTCCTATTATCACAAAGAACAGAAATATTCTCATTGATTTGTTGCAATTTCTATATTTAATGCATATTGTAATATTGTTTTCCCTTACTCAAATAATGTTCATTCAACCATGGAAGTTGAGCTCTCTTGTTGTAGCATTAACGTGAGCACATGTCCTTGTCAGACCGTGAAAGGCCTTTCTTGTATGTGGCATGTGATAAGATTAGTGAAGTGGAAGGGCCCTGCCTATCAGTGGGTACAATTATAAGAGAGTGTTTTGAGTGGGTGGGATATATTCTTTGTCTTTGAGGTATTGATTCATTCTTTAGTCTTTGTTTGAACCATTCCTCTTAGAAAGTTTATATATTCGGACTCTACTTTGACCCACCTTACCTCTCTTCTTCATCAACTTCAATTCAAAGCTTACAAGTTTACCCTTTCTTTTCTTTCTTCCTTCTTTCTTTTTTTAATGGGCAAAAAAGTGTGCTTAAGGTGTTTTACATTTTCTAGATATATTGATAACGTTAATTTCCCAAAAAAAATTATTTATGGGAGTGGAATAGTTTTGATAGCTGGATCCACTTGTGCAATTTGATATTTTTCTCCACAAGATAAGACCAAGGTGATGTGTGTTGTCTCAACATCATTGTCAATGCTTTCTTTTCTTAAATTGAAAATATTAGGTCCCTCATATCATGGGCAAAAGAATAGAAGAAATGAAAAGGAAAAAGGTAAAAAAAAAATTCTTGTGTATAAACTTTTCTTCCTATTACCGCAGGAATAGAAATCTTCTCATTGATTTGTTGCAATTTCTAAATTTAACGCATTGTAATATTGTTTTTCCTTGCTCAAATAATGTTCATTCACCTACTTGCAATGATACCTCAAATGACGTTGCACATGATGCTTTTAATACCTTATTTAGTGAGACTAGTTCTGGCAAGCATGTGTCAAGACTGTTTTCCCTTGCTAAAAATATAAAAATTATTCTGATTGTCTTAGCATAAGGTTGAAGTCTATAGTGTACTTGAATAGAGTGTCAGGTTCTTTTTTTGGATAAATTGGAAATTTAATTATATTATCTTATCAATAGCTACCTAATTTAGTTTCTTCATCAATAATTATTTATGATACAATTTTATTTCTTAGATTTAATGGCCTCTTCAAGCATGGAGCAAAGCAGGGCAATGCAAAATTTGAGATACCGAAATAGGAATTGTTACTGCAAGCAACAAGCACGCATTAGAATTTCTGACTCATGTAAGAATCTAGGGAAGCTATATGCAACCTATGAAACAAAGAGTTGTAAATATTTTGATTGGGTTTATCCAGAAAATGAGGAAGGAGATAGTTCTAATAGTGAGCAGTTTACCCAACCCGAGCTCAATCTCATGCAAATGGTGTTGAAGTTAGAGGAGGCACATGACAATAATGACCTCAAGGAAAGAGTTGCTAATTTAGTGGAAATTGTCAATGGCATGAAAATGATTTTAAAAAATTCACTTGTTATTCTAGGTAGTGTTTTTTAGGGTTAGCTTTCGGGTAGTTTTTTCTGTAAAGCTGTAATCTAACTTTGTTGTATCAAAAGTTTGTCGTACCACTTCAATTATGGAGGTGAAATGTACCTACTCAATAGAATTGACTTTGCTATACCAAATTTAGTTAAGATGAATATATATTGACTTTTCAGATTATACCATACAAGTAAGCCATTTATTATACATACGCCATTTATTATCGAAAGTAAGCCATTTCTTCTATATCTTGTCCATAAATGTCATGTCCCTCTAAGCAAAATCTGTAATTTGAGAGTAAAATAACGTTGGAGACCCCAAAGAAAATAAAACATCATTACTATAACAAAATATAGTTAACAAAATTCAACATCATTACCATAATGTCTATTCAACCATCATGAAGACATAGTATGCTTAAACCAAAATAGATAGTACCATAATCTAACATAGTCTGAACCTAACATATTTTGAGTCTAAAATATAATTTAAATTAAAATATAGCTTAATAATAAATCCATAATGTTTGTCTAAGGTGAGGTCACACAAATAGACTCTTGTGAAGGCTGAGAAGTCAAATTCTTGTATATTCTCCTATTATGCCCATAAGTTCTAGAAGTTGTGCACTGAATCTTTATGTTAGTTTTTCTAGTTTTGCTTAGCTTTGGTGGTTCGTTTGCTGCATGTCTTCATAACTTTTCAGGACGTCTAAGCCTAACATGAATCTTTGGTGGACCAATTGGTTCCATCCTTGTCTCTTCCGACATCTTTTTACCATTGACCGAGTGGATGATAGGACCATAGCAATCTTCAAATGATGTAAGCTTCAGGTACCTATGGACATATTGATGAGGATCTTCTTGGGATGTAAAAATACAACTCACTACATGTCGATGCATAAGGGAAAAATCATTTTCAAGTTAGTAATAGATTAAATTGGAAAATTACCATTATTAATTAATATTTAAGTACCTACAAGGTATCCCTTAGAGAGACCACCATCGGCATGAACATGTCCTAACTTTAAGATCAGCCACAAACTTATGGGTATTGTGGGCAATCTCAAACTCCTTGCCACCAGCCCATCTTGCCTCCCATTTTCCATATTCAACCACTTTTTTATTTAGCCTCCGCCTTGGTTTTGGGCATATTGTTCCTTTATCATGATACTTGGATGCCAATAGCCTATTTTGAGCAAATCTATTCATCAAATATGTGCGGATCCACTCAAACATTGAGGTGATGGGTAGCTCACGTGCCTCAACCAATCTCCCCATTAAATGACTCAGTTATATTATTCAGTATCATGTTAATACTGTTGGATCAAGAGTTTTGATGATTCCAAACCAACACTCAAGAGCTTGGATTGAAGATATCAAAGGAGATCAAAGCTGTTTCAAGTGAAGATTTGCTGAGTATTTGCTATTAGATCTTTGGTAGGATCTTTGGTTTTTGTTTAGATTGGGTAAAAGATTTTGATTTGAGAAAAAGACGTTTTCAAACCTTGATTTGAAGTTAAATCTTTACTTATTTGAAAAATACTCACAAACAGACGAAGTTTGAAAGTTTAACTGAACTGTCAAGTTGGAAATTCGAATTTGGCCCTTAGACATTCGAATTTCGAGCTAAAACTGAATAAGTCTGAAGAGGTGTCTCTCTGTCAGACGAATTTTGGTCTTTCAAAATTCAAATTTCAATCAAGTCTGAAAGAAGCCTTTTTGTGACAGACGAACTTCACAGTCTCAAAATTCGAATTTCAGACAAAATGTCATTTATGAAAACTAAGGAAATTCGTCTGAAGCTTTGCTAAAGTTCATCTGAAATTAAGAAGAAACTAAGTTTGAAAATGCTCTCTGACAGACGAACTTTAACTTAGCAAAATTCGAATTTTCACCTGAGTCAAAAAAGGGGTTACTTTGTGACATTCGAATTTCACTCTTTCAAAATTCGAATTTCAGACAAAACAAAACTTGAGAAAATATAGGAAATTCGTCTGAATGCTTGATAAAGTTCATCTGAGATCAAGAGTGATTTCAGTCTCAAAACTGTTCTCTGACAGACGAATTTCACTCTGTCAAAATTCGAACTTCGAAGAAAGTGAACTACTGTGCCTCTTTAAACGTTCGGTGGACAGACGAATTTTGGGCATCCAAAATTCAAATTTCGAGGGCACTGTAGCAAATTGAAAACACTGTTCACACTTAACAGAAAATCTTTCTTCTTGAAAATTCGTATGTCACATTGTGGAAAGATTTTATGAGTTTCGAAATTCGAATTTCACTCTATGGACAGACGAACTTCGCATTTTTACGTTGGAAGCTTTAACCTTCGGTTCCCTCGAAATTCGTCTGTTGGCCAACCGAAATTCGAATTTCAGTATGTCAGAAACATTAAATGCGGTTGGTAAACGGATAGTTTTTTCAGAGTAACCGTTGGATAACTTCCCCAACGGATAGATTTAGTTTCTAACGGATATTTGAGATCAAAATCTATAAATATAACATTATTTGAAGTTGTGGGTAACAAAAAATCAAACTTGTATATACTGAATTTCTGCTGAATCTTCATCTCAAAAGCTTTTACCCTTCCAACCTCATTATTTGTACTTAAACCTTCATATCCACTCTATTCAAGAGAGTTATTCATTTGTAAACAATCTACTCTTCATCTGGAAGATAGAATTACTTGTGAGGGGTATTCACAAGGGGATTGGGAAGCACATAGAGAAAGTGCTTAGAGAGTTTGAGAGAGCTCAGAACAAAGCATACTCGTGTACTGTGGCTTTAGCAAGAAGCCCGTTGAAATTCTTGCTGGATAGTGGATAAATCTCAAGAGGTGTCTTGAGGACTGGATGTAGGTCAAGTGGATAGACCGAACCAGGATAAATCACTGAGTTTTCTTCTTCTTATCTCTACTTTTCAGCTTGCTCTGTTTCACACGTTATTTTCATTATACTGTGATATCTTCACTTGCTTCACTTTGTGCAGAAAAATTTCAATCTTCCCAATTCACCCCCCCTCTTGGGAAGTCAGCCTTGCTAACAAGTGGTATCAGAGCCCGGATTCCCATTCAAAGGATTTCACAGTCCGGGAACAAAGATGGCTGGCTTTGGAGAGAATATACTTCCTGAAGGGAACAACACTAACAGACCACCAGGCTTCAGTGGAGAGCATTATGGGTACTGGAAGATGAGGATGCAGATCTACCTCCAATCAATTGATCTTGACATCTGGTCAGTCATTGATAAAGGAGATTTCGTCCCAATGGCTCCAACTGAAGATGGAAGATACAAAGAGAAGCTGGAAGCAGAATGGAATGATGAAGACAGAAGGAGAATCCTACTAAATTTCAAAGCAAAGCATTGTTTAGTCAGTGCCCTGAACCAGGATGAATTCTACAGAGTCTCGCAATGCACCACTGCAAAAGGAATGTGGGATACTCTGCAGATTGCACATGAAGGAACATCTGGAGTCAGGGAGAACAGACTAAACACGTGCATTGGAGAGTATGAAAGCTTCAGAATGGCTGAAGGAGAAACTGTAAAGGAGTTCCAAAAGAAATTCACTCTCATTGTAAATCAACTAAAGAGCTTAGGAAAGGAATACACTCAATCAGAGAAAGTGAGAAAAATTCTCAGAGCTCTCCCTCTGGAATGGCAGCCCAAGGTGACAGCAATAAAAGAAGCCAGAGGAGAATCAATGGCCTCTGTCACAGCTCTCTTCGGGAGCCTTGAGGAGTATGAAGGAACAATCAAAGCTCTCAAGGAAGCTGGGCTGGACAGAAAGAAGAAAGGCATTGCTCTTAAAACTGCTGATGAAAAGGAAGAAGAATCTAACGAAGAGGATAAACTTGATGATGAAACTCTGGCTATGATGGTCAGAAAATTCGGAAGATTCTACAGCAAGAAGAAGAACAAAAGATTCTTCAAGAAGGTAACTGCTGGGGAAAACAAGAAAGAGACAAAAGAACCTGTGACCTGCTATGAGTGCAAGAAGCAGGGACACATAAAATGGGACTGTCCCCAATTCCTCAGAAAGCAAGAAAAAGAAAAGAAAGGTGCTGACAAAGGGAAAAAGAAGAAAGCCTACATCTCATCCATATGGGGTAACAGCTCAGATGAGGAAGAAGAAGATGAAGAAGAGATTGCCAACATTTGTCTGATGGCACTTGCTTCTGAAGAAGCTACACCCTCATACAGCAGTGATCAGGATGAAGAGGTATATGAATCTGAACCTTCCTATTCTGAATTACTGGATGCATTTCATGAGCTGCATGATGAATTCATTAAAGTTGCTAAAGAACTGAAATTGGCAAAGAAAAAGATAAGGAAGATGGAGTCTCAAGGCATAGTTTCTGAAACTGCTTCTTTACCTACTTCTGAATCTGTTTGCTGCACTTCATGCACTGAACTTAAGCAAACTAATGAGTATCTAGTTAAAAGCATGTCTAGGCTCACTAAAGGTAAAGATATGATGTTTGCCTTGATGGGGAGCCAAAGAATATCCCAAGGAAAATCTGGTCTTGGCTATGATCCATGTGCTGTCAAAGAAAAGATTAGGAAGAAAAATCAGAATGCATACATGAGACATTTTGTGCATGCCAAGAACAATAAAAAGAAAGTTAATGCATCACCTCACATTGAAACATATGATCAACCAAGGCATGCTAAACAAAAGTATTATCTGCACTATTTTCTTCCTGCATCTCAATCTAGCAGCCCTTTCACTACCTGTCATTTCTGCAACAAAAAGGGACACATTTCCAGTTCCTGTATTTTAAAGAAAAATGAACTTGGCAGGAAAGTTGAATGGGTTCCCAAAATTGCATCTACATCTAGGGAAATACCTACTAACCGAAAAGGACCCAAGCAAATTTGGGTACCTAAAAGGAAAACATAAACATTGTTTTGCAGGTCTGTCTCAAAGCTAAGAAAAGCAACAAATGGTATATGGACAATGCCTGCTCAAGCCACATGACTGGTGATAAGGAGAAGTTCATCACCCTTAGAGACAAGAAAGGAGGAAAAGTGACATTTGGAGGTGATCAATATGGCAAAATCATTGGAATTGGCATTGTGGGGAAAAATCCAGAAACATCCATTGAAGAGGTGCTGTTTGTAATTGGCCTCAACCACAATTTGCTAAGCGTGAGTCAAACCTGTGATAGAGGAAACTGGGTGCTGTTTGACTCAAAGTTTTGCCTGGTCATCAGAAAAAGTGATCACAAAGTAATCTTAAAAGCTCAAAGGGATGGTAACTGCTACACTATTGACCTTGATGAACTTCCCCCTTTAGATTCTGTATGCTTAATCAGTCAAAATAATGATAGTTGGTTATGGCATAGGAGATTAGCTCATGTTAATATGAATCAGGTGTCTAAACTGGTTAAAAATGAGCTAGTTACTGGTTTGCCAAAAATATCTTTTGAAAAGGATAAAGAATGTGATGCATGCTTAAAAGGAAAACAAATTAAATCATCCTTCAAATCTAAAAACATAGTTTCCACAACAAGACCACTTGAATTGCTGCATATGGACTTAATTGGACCTTCTAGGGTAAAGAGTCTTGGTGGTAATCTGTATGTGCTTGTAATTGTTGATGATTATTCTAGATTTACTTGGACATTATTCCTTTCTTCTAAGAGTGATACCTTTGATGCATTTGTAACCTTAGCTAAGAAAGTGCAAAATGAGAAAGGTATCTCTATTGTGTCTATCAGGTCAGATCATGGAGGAGAATTTGAAAATGCATACTTCCTGGAGTACTGCAGTGAGCATGGAATTGACCACAACTTCTCAGCTCCTAGGACTCCTCAACAGAATGGAGTAGTAGAAAGGAAAAACAGAACTATTGGGGAGATGGCCAGAGCTATGCTGAATGAGAAGGAACTTTCTCAAGTGTTTTGGGCTGATGCAGTAAACACAGCTAGTTACATCATCAACAGAGCATACATCAGACCCATCCTGGGAAAGACTCCATACGAGCTGTACAAGGGGAGAAAGCCAAATCTGTCCCATCTCCATGTGTTCGGATGCAAATGCTTCATTCACAACAATGGCAAAGAAAACCTAGGTAAATTTGATGCCAAATCAGATGAAGGTATATTTCTTGGCTACTCTAGTAGGAGTAAGGCATATAGAGTTTATAATAAAAGATCAAATGTGGTAGAGGAATCTGTGCATGTGGTTTTCATTGAAAATGAAACTATTTCAAAACATGTTACCAATGAGGATGATCTTGCTTTCAATTTTGAAAAACTGGGCATTTCTGATAAAAGTAAAACTGAACCTCCAAAGATATCTGAACCTGTTAACATAGAGGAAGATATCCAGGAGCAAGAGTTTGATGAAGAAAATAATGAAGAAACATCTCAAGAACTCCCTAGAGCTTGGAGATATCAAAGGAATCATCCTGTTGATCAAGTGATAGGAGATGTTCAAGAGAGAGTCAAAACCAGAAAACAGTTAAGGGATCAAATGCTAAATTGTGCTTTCATTTCTCAAATTGAACCCAAATGTGCTGAAGAAGCCTTAACTGATGATTACTGGATTTTGGCAATGCAAGATGAACTAAATCAGTTTGAAAGAAATCAAGTTTGGGATTTAGTTCCAAGACCCAAAAATCATCCTGTTATTGGTACCAAATGGGTTTTCAGAAACAAACTTGATGAATCTGGAATAATAATCAGAAATAAAGCTAGATTGGTTGCTAAAGGATATAATCAGGAAGAAGGTATTGATTTTGAAGAAACCTTTGCACCAGTAGCTAGATTAGAAGCTATAAGAATATTGCTGGCTTATGCATGCATGAAGAATATTTTGCTATATCAAATGGATGTAAAGAGTGCTTTTCTGAATGGATATATCATGGAAGAGGTTTATGTAGATCAACCTCCAGGTTTTGAGGATTCTACAAAACCAAACCATGTCTATAAACTGAAGAAAGCTCTTTATGGATTAAAACAAGCCCCTAGAGCATGGTATGAAAGATTAAGCAACTTTCTGACTGAAAAAGGATTTAACAGAGGCAAAGTTGACACTACTTTATTCACTAAGAAAGAGAATAAAGATTTACTAATTGTCCAAATCTATGTTGATGATATCATTTTCGGTGCTACTAATGAAACTCTTTGCAAGGAATTTTCTAAGTTAATGCAGGGAGAATTTGAGATGTCTATGATGGGTGAACTCAATTTCTTCCTTGGATTGCAAATCAGACAGTTTAATGATGGTATCTTTCTCAGTCAATCCAAGTATCTAAAGAAGCTGTTAAAGAAGTTTGGAATGGAGAATGCCAAGCCAACGGGAACACCTATGGCTACTGCAACCAAACTGGACATGGATGAAAATGGGAAAATGTTTGACATTACTCAATACAGAAGAATGATTGGATCCCTGCTGTACCTAACCGCCAACAGACCTGACATTATGTTCAGTGTCTGCATGTGTGCAAGGTTCCAATCATGCCCCAAAGAAACCCATGCAACAGCTGTGAAAAGAATTTTCAGATATCTAATTGGAACATCACAGATGGGTCTTTGGTATCCAAAAGGCAATGGAGAAGATCTCAAAGGATACACAGATGCTGATTTTGCAGGATCCAAAACTGACAGAAAAAGCACAAGTGGAACTTGTCAGTTTCTTGGAGGGTTCTTGGTTTCATGGTTCAGCAAAAAGCAAAACAGTGTAGCTCTATCCACTGCAGAAGCTGAGTATGTTGCAGCTGGAAGCTGTTGTGCCCAAGTCATCTGGATGAAGCAGCAACTTGAAGATCTTGAGGTTAAAATGAAAGAGATACCCATCATGTGTGATAATCAAAGTGCCATAAACATCACTAAGAATCCTGTCATGCACTCAAGGACGAAACATATTGAGGTTAGGCACCACTTCATAAGGGATCACGTTCTGAAAGGAGAAGTTAAGCTGGAATACATCCCAACAGAGGATCAAGTAGCTGATGTACTCACCAAACCTCTACCAGAAGACAGGCATTGCAAAATAAGAAGAGAATTGGGAATGGTAAATCCCAATGAATTGTAAGTTATTCTTATAAAATTCTCTTCTTTTTAATTTTAAATCTTAAAGTCAATTCTAACTTCAGCATCGGAGAGTATTTAATTTAAGTTGCAGGTGCTCTTCACAAGTCTAAATGGCTATACTTTTGAAGATTGGAGCACTTCAGATTGGAACAACCAGAAAATGAAGTGAATAATAATTGTTCTAAGTTCTGGATCCATTCTGTAAGTTTTTTTTTGTATGTTGTTTGATTGCTAGATGAATTTCATTGATAATCTGTGTTTTTGAACTGGTCAACGTGGTCAACATTCGAATTTTGATTGACCAATAGACGAACTTTGGCCTGTTATGCCTTGGAACAGTTCTCGGTAATGCCTCGAAATTCGTCTGTTAAAACTTGAAAGTTCGAATTTTTGAAAACTGAAATTTCAAACTTATTATTGTTCATCATTGTTATACGAATTGTTACTTCCTAACATACGAATGTTGGACAATATTTACAAAAGTTGAAAAATTCGAAGATTCAGTTCAAAATTCGTCTGTTGAATTATGCTCCTGATAATTGAATGCTTGAAAGACGATGCTCTGCATGCTTAATTCGTCTATTGTTTGAAGTTTTGTTTGTTGATGCTGCTTTTCTTTTCAACATTCGAATTTTGTTGGAACAAAATTCGTCTGTTGTGTATGTATTGTTTGTTTCAAGCCTCTGTCAGACGAACTTTCAAGATGAAAGTTCATCTGTCAGCAAGCTGTGCTGAACGGTTTAACTTGTAACTGCCCGAAGTTCGAATTTTGACCCCTCAAAATTCGTCTGTCAGACGGTTACATGCGTTAAAACCAACGGTTTTCCACAGAACAGACGCAACCCTATTTGTAACTCCTTCAAGTCTGTTCTGATTCTCTCTTCATTCCTCTTAACTCCTACCCAAAAACCGTCTTTTTCTCACCGATTAAACTTCATTTCGCATCCCTTAAATCTATTCTAAGCCACATTCTGCATCATTCAACCAAGAAATGGCAAGAGTGAAAATTCCTGGAACAGGACAAGCTGGGTCTAGGCCTAAGAGGACGGTCAAATCTCAATATGCTACAAAGGAAGGAGAGAAATCCAAGAGAAAAGCCGAACCCAGTAAAGCTACTCCTTCCAAACGTAAAAAATCCTCGTCCAAGTCAGAATCTCAGAAAGCTGGGGCCTCTTCTTCAAAATCTGCAGTTCCTTCGGCTGGTACTGCTGCTGTAGCTTCCTCTTCTTCTACTGAATCCGGAGAGTTTGAAATGACTACACTGCCACTATGGAGCACTCCTGAGATTCAAGAAGAGTACACTACCAAGTTTTCCAACAAAAAGGTAATCAAGCCTCACTGTGTAAATATGGAACAATTTATGATATCCAACAACTTTGATGCTGCAATATGGTTGATAAAGTATAAAAATCTGTTGGAAATTGCTGAAAAATATGATGATGAGGTAGTAAAGACTTGGTATGCCTCTCTTAAGTATAACAGCAAGAAAAGAAAATGGGAGGTCACCTTGAGATCAAGGACCATTTGGCTTGATGATGAAACATTCAATGAGGTGTTGGAAATCCCAGGTCAAGATGGGCTAAAAGTTGACATTACATCCTCTGGGTATATGGATAAGGCTAGCACAGCTGATGAAGAAGGTGAGCCCTTCCTATTTTACAAGGAAAGCACTATCTTGGACACCTTGTTCAGAAGAAGGGAGAATAGGCCCACAATAAATCTGTTGAAACCCACAGACCTCAGCGTACAAGTAAGGATCTTGCACTACATAGTGTCCAGGATCATATTCAACAAGGGTGGCAGCTTCAATTTGATAACAAGGGCGGAGGCTCATGTGATGACTGCCATCATACGTGGAAAGCTGATCAATATGGGGCATATCATTCTCCAGCGTATGATAAAGGCAAGGGATCAGAGGAAAGATTCCACCCTTCCCTATGCAGCAATTATCTCAAGAATCCTGCAGCATGCTAGGATTCAGCACATTGAAAAGGGGAAAGGGAAACTCACTGAGGCCTTCAAAGAAGAGGAATTGCAAAGGATGGGCATTGAAAGAGATGAAGGACATTGGGTTGGAAAGGGAACAGGAAAAACTGAAGATTTGTTCTTTATTGCTGATGCTTCCCTCCAACAAGAAGGCACCTCTGAGGCTCCTGGCAGATCTGTACCTCAGCCTTCTCAGCCTATTCCATCTTCATCCAGGACCACTCACCCTCCTTCCACTCCCTCCTCTCGAACCAAGCCAACTAAGATCACTGAGATGTTTGACAATCTGTCAACACTCATTCTCAGCATTAAGGATGAGCAAAATGCCAAATTTGCTCACCTACAAGATCAGATACATCAGTTGGCAGTAAATATGAAGGTGGTAGCAGATGCCTATGAAGAGATTAGAAATGCAATTCCTACCACTTCAGTTCCACCTCAGCCTGGTATCCCTGAGCCTTCTCTGTCTCCATCCCCTGTGCCTCCAAGTCCCTTCAAGATTGCTTCCTCTGACCATGATGTTAATGGTGCTAGTGCAATGAGAACACCAAGTCCTGGTCCACCCTTGGACTATGGATTAGAAGAAGAAGGTCTTCAAGAATCAAGCCCTCTTGAACTTATGCAAGAAGATGCTCCGGGTTCAATTCTGTCTATACAAGAATCTGAGCAAGTTGAAAGACTGGTTGCAGCCATGAGCAATGAGGAAAGAAGCATTGTTCCTGTTATTGATTATTTTGCCATTGCTCACAATGCCCTTCTACTAGCTCAAAGAAGAAGACTTGAAGAAATGTTTCCTCCTCCTGCACCAGTCTCTCCTTCTCTTGCTGATTATGGACTGTCAGAGGAACAGAGAGCTCGGCTAGCTCTTTCCAGGCAGGAAATGCAAGAGCTGCTTGTGGTCTCTGATGATTCTGATGAAGAGCCTTCAACTACACCAGCTCAGCCAGAAATTCCTTTTGCTCCTGTCCCTCTTCGTGCTGTTCCTCTCACTCAGATACCTCCTCCAATGGACTTTGCTGGGCTTTCTGATGATGCCAAAAAGGGGGAGAAGATAAAGCAAACTGGGACTAAGCAAGCTGGAAAATCTACTGAGTCATCTGGAAAAGGAAAGACATACAGCAAGAAGTCTAAGCCAAAGAAGAAGTGATTGTTTTTAGATCTTAGGCTGAATCTTCTTGTTGTATCTAGTTTTAAATTGTTTTATTGTTTGATGAACTGATTGAAATATGTATTGCAACAATTTGTAAATTATGTTATTGGTTGCAATGATTTGGGCTTTGAATCTCTTCACTTAATCTGTTGAAAATGATATCTTATGAACTGTAATGCATATGTTGAGGGGGAGCTTGTGTAAGCAAACCCAAGTACTAATCCAGTTTGTGAGTTGTTTTGTCATCATCAAAAAGGGGGAGAATGTTGGATCAAGAGTTTTGATGATTCCAAACCAACACTCAAGAGCTTGGATTGAAGATATCAAAGGAGATCAAAGCTGTTTCAAGTGAAGATTTGCTGAGTATTTGCTATTAGATCTTTGGTAGGATCTTTGGTTTTTGTTTAGATTGGGTAAAAGATTTTGATTTGAGAAAAAGACGTTTTCAAACCTTGATTTGAAGTTAAATCTTTACTTATTTGAAAAATACTCACAAACAGACGAAGTTTGAAAGTTTAACTGAACTGTCAAGTTGGAAATTCGAATTTGGCCCTTAGACATTCGAATTTCGAGCTAAAACTGAATAAGTCTGAAGAGGTGTCTCTCTGTCAGACGAATTTTGGTCTTTCAAAATTCGAATTTCAATCAAGTCTGAAAGAAGCCTTTTTGTGACAGACGAACTTCACAGTCTCAAAATTCGAATTTCAGACAAAATGTCATTTATGAAAACTAAGGAAATTCGTCTGAAGCTTTGCTAAAGTTCATCTGAAATTAAGAAGAAACTAAGTTTGAAAATGCTCTCTGACAGACGAACTTTAACTTAGCAAAATTCGAATTTTCACCTGAGTCAAAAAAGGGGTTACTTTGTGACATTCGAATTTCACTCTTTCAAAATTCGAATTTCAGACAAAACAAAACTTGAGAAAATATAGGAAATTCGTCTGAATGCTTGATAAAGTTCATCTGAGATCAAGAGTGATTTCAGTCTCAAAACTGTTCTCTGACAGACGAATTTCACTCTGTCAAAATTCGAACTTCGAAGAAAGTGAACTACTGTGCCTCTTTAAACGTTCAGTGAACAGACGAATTTTGGGCATCCAAAATTCGAATTTCGAGGGCACTGTAGCAAATTGAAAACACTGTTCACACTTAACAGAAAATCTTTCTTCTTGAAAATTCATATGTCACATTGTGGAAAGATTTTATGAGTTTCGAAATTCGAATTTCACTCTATGGACAGACGAACTTCGCATTTTTACGTTGGAAGCTTTAACCTTCGGTTCCCTCGAAATTCGTCTGTTGGCCAACCGAAATTCGAATTTCAGTATGTCAGAAACATTAAATGCGGTTGGTAAACGGATAGTTTTTTCAGAGTAACCGTTGGATAACTTCCCCAACGGATAGATTTAGTTTCTAACGGATATTTGAGATCAAAATCTATAAATATAACATTATTTGAAGTTGTGGGTAACAAAAAATCAAACTTGTATATACTGAATTTCTGCTGAATCTTCATCTCAAAAGCTTTTACCCTTCCAACCTCATTATTTGTACTTAAACCTTCATATCCACTCTATTCAAGAGAGTTATTCATTTGTAAACAATCTACTCTTCATCTGGAAGATAGAATTACTTGTGAGGGGTATTCACAAGGGGATTGGGAAGCACATAGAGAAAGTGCTTAGAGAGTTTGAGAGAGCTCAGAACAGAGCATACTCGTGTACTGTGGCTTTAGCAAGAAGCCCGTTGAAATTCTTGCTGGATAGTGGATAAATCTCAAGAGGTGTCTTGAGGACTGGATGTAGGTCAAGTGGATAGACCGAACCAGGATAAATCACTGAGTTTTCTTCTTCTTATCTCTACTTTTCAGCTTGCTCTGTTTCACACGTTATTTTCATTATACTGTGATACCTTCACTTGCTTCACTTTGTGCAGAAAAATTTCAATCTTCCCAATTCACCCCCCCTCTTGGGAAGTCAGCCTTGCTAACAAATACAAGGATACTCACTGAAATGTGATTTTGTCTAACATGATGGATTAAATGACATGAGGTGATCATAAGCCTCCTTTGATACATTCTTTAGCTCATGCATTTTCTGTTGTCATGTTTTGGCACCTTAGCAGCTTGCATCACAAGATTGAGCAGAACTATTCCCCCTCCAAAGCGAGTCTTAATATTTGCATATAGATGACGAAGGCATAATTGATGCTCCACTCCGCGAAGCTTCTCTTCAAACATCAGCATCAATTCTTGAAAAAGAAATCATTTCATATTAATAGCATAAAAGATTGATAGGTGGCAAAAAAAAATTCTCTCTAGTATATAATATATATATATATACATATATAGTAGTAGAAAAGTATTATAACCCACATATAAATATATATACAATTTGCAGCGAGAAGACCATACTATATATATATTATAACATATCACTTCCTCTCTGGTATATAATAATAATAATAATAATAATAATAATAATAATCATCATCATCATCATCATCATCATCTAGCTAGCATAAAATCTATATGTTTATACCTTTTGTTGATTCAATATGAAGATCCATTTATTTGGAGGCACATCTCCAATATCATTCAACAAGTGACTCATAAACCAAGTCCAAGAATCTTTATTCTTGCTCTCCACAACGGCAACAACAAGTGGAAAATACTGCTCATTAAGATCCCTAGCAACTACGACTAGCAATATTCCCCTATATGGTCCTTTCAAGAAGCAACCATCCAATCCAATAATTGGCCTACATGCCCTAAGGAAGCCTCTCTTAACTGGTTCAAGACCTCTATACATCCTCTTAAATATGGGTGAATGATCAATTTCCACTCTCTCATTCTATAGTTGGAAGGTGGTGCCTACATTTTTCTTTCTAACTTTTGCCATATAATCCCAAAGCTCGCTGTATTATTCCATGTAACAACCATCAACTTCTGTCCTTGCTGCCTTCCTTGCTTTGAATGCCTTGCTAACAGAAACACTAGCATAATGAATATCTTTAATTGAAGAAATGATATCAGCCAGCTTCATGTTCTTGTTTGATCTTATAGTCTTTACAATTTTGCTTGCAACCCATTTAGAGGTTGCCAACTTTGAAGTAAATGTGATCCCACAAGTATGCTTCGGGACAAATGTCTTCAACCTATAGGTCAATGATCCACCAACCTTGCTCACAAAGAACAAAAATTTACACTCACCACTGCAAAACACCCTACACTTAACCTTGTTATTTTTCACAAAATGAAGATTATATCCATGGAGCAATGCATACTCCCTTACAGCATCCTTAAACTCTTTAATGGAGTTAAATTCCATCCCAAGTTTAAACTGAAAGTTCTTGCACAAGTTGTATCTAGTGTAACCCTTAGGGACAATGTCATCCTCCAAGTCAGATTCTCCAACAGATTGCACAGTTTATGACTCATAATTTGAGGAAAGAGATTCTTCAAGTTCTAACACATTGGCTTTTGAATTTTCAAGTATTAACTCATTAGGAGTTGAATTTTCTACAACTACTATAGAATTTTGCTCATTCCCAAAAAATTCTTGTGCTTGTCCAATGTCTTTAGTGACATCTAGGTCAACATATTCATGGAAATAGTCGTCATCTGACTCGTCTTCACTATCATCGAATTGAATTGCCACTGTGCTATCATATGTATCAAAAGAGTAATGCACAGCCATACTATTTTCATTATCTGTGACAAATAAATCTGCAAAAGACAAATAACATATCATTAGTAAGTAAGGCTTTAATAGGAGAATTTAAAAATTTATTACTAAGTCAAATTATTTTTCTTCTTTCTATTATGCGCTTACCAGATCACATTTTTAATCAGATTTATGTATATAAAGTCATTTGCATACTCTACTTTTTGTTCAAAATTCTTGCATTTGTGTTAGTGGAAATAATCAATAAAGTCCAGAAATATTGTAAAATGGGGAATGTACTAAGTAATGAAATATAATGATGGAAGATGACGTTGTCCAGCAAGTTGGGACCACTTCTTAATGATAGAATAGCATTCCAAAGAGAAAAATTATATTTTCTTTCTTATTGGGACCATTTCACATATATCTATTTTATAATGGGACCACTTCAATTACAAAGAAAAAACTACACAATCAAATAAGAATGTATGCTTCACTATCGATTCTCTTTCTTTTTTTTTCTACAACCACTACGTATTCATTCTTCCCATTCAACTTGTCATTACTTTGCCTTATGTACCAATACTAGTTGTCATTACTTTATCCACCAAACCCTTTTCCCAAAAGATTCCCACTCTCTAGCAGTGTTGTAGACAAGAAGGTTAATTTCACAAATGAGCAAAATAATATTTTAGCCCCAAACATTTCAAAAAGAAAAAAATGCTACACGTGTATCTCTTTGTTGGTTTACCATCATACCAAAACTTGACTTCCTATATAGCTATAGCTACCTCTATTTTATGCTCCCTTCAATACTTCTCGATTTGAAGGATACATAAGCACATTGGCTTCCTATAAACATAAAAGAAAGTTTCAACTCACCAACCAACAAGAACATAAAAGAAAATATTCAACTCACCAAATAGAAGCTCCTTCAATCTCTTTCCTGGTGGCTATCTCTCACATTGATAGCAAGTCCATTTAGTTTTGCGGTGGCTATTGAAGGATAAGCACCGAGAAGGGAACCTCCGATAGTTAATTTGCGAAATAACGAACAAGGAGAAGGGAATATATGCAAGGAGAAGGGAACATGTGATGGAGAAAATGAATCAAACAATAAACTGAACCCTGAGATGAAGATGGATGCGATGGAGATAACTTGTCCTCTTCCTCAATTGTCCTCTCCTATGGCAGTGTTGGCTTTGTTTTTCACTTTTGACTACTTCTCTCTTCTTCCACCGTCTGCAACTCGATTTCTCTCCTCTGCGATTCTAAGTCTAGGGCATATACCGAACGCACAATGAAGAGAAAGTTGCATGAATTTTTTTTTTTAAATTTGAGCGGTTGTTTCTTTTTTTTTCCCATTTCTTTTTTTGTTTTTTTGCCACATCATCAATTTTTTCCACATAATCAGACAACTAATCACACGTGGTGCCCATGTCATCACCACCATTAGCCACATCAGCACCGTCACGCTTCGTCAGGTCATGTGGCACCCTTAGGGATCTATTTACTAATGATTTAAAGATTGGGGATTAATGCTGATAATGTTTAATACATTAGGGAGTTTGTTTAAAAAAAATTAGTTCAAGGATAAAATCAATAACTGATGTAAAATTTATGGACTAAAAGATTAATTTTTCTTATAATTTGCTTATCCTATGTGTTCAAAAAAGCTTATCACAGGGAGGAACAGCAACTTTTTGATAATGAATTATATAACTATATTTTTTTGGTTGAGTAAAAATAAAAAAGCAAATCAATGACTTTTAATGATATATAAGGGATAAGTGATAAATCAAAAGTAAGAATGGCATAAAATAAGATAAAAATTTATTTGAATAAATTATTTTTTTATATTTCTTTATTTTAATAAATTAATATTTAATTTAATTTAATTTTTATTGAATATTAAATTTATAGTAAATCACAATAATTTGTCGATGTAATGAATGAACCATGACTTATCTTACAAAAGAGGATGTACCGAAAAATATTAATTTATCGTACATATCTGTCCCGGGCACGTGATTCAGGCTTTTGACTTTTGTTGGAAAGACAACGTATCTGTCTATCTGTACTGACCTCCACCCCCTTTTCCTTAAAAAAGGAGAAATAAAAAAAAAAATTTATTTTAATTTCATGTAATTATATCAGATATTATAAAAAAATTAGATAATTTTTTTATAAAAAAAATTTTAAATTATCTTTATATTATTAAAAATATAGTAGGTGTATACATATATATATATATATTTAATTTGAAATATATATTAAATAGTAATTTAATCTAAATAAAATATATCAGATATATAATCTATATATTTTTATCCTCTACAGGATAATCCTCACAGAAGTTTCGTGAAGGAAAAAGACAAACAATTATGATTGCAGTGTCTGTTCCCAATCCTATCCGTCAAAAGAGACAAACCCAAGTGCAGATGTGCTCTCATGTTAGGAATATTGAATATGAAACCTTTTCAATATAAGGATTTGGGTAGTAACATAATCACATTAAAGAACCCCAATTTTTGAAAATTATATTGAAGTACCCAAGTCCTTAGCTGAAAAAAAAAGTTGTGATGACAAAAACAATCCTTTAATTAATATATTAAATTGTAATTTAGTTGTGAACAGAAGTCCAGATATAAATTAAAAAAAAATGTTCAGATACCGACAAAATTGAGTTGTAAAACTCTCAAGTGTTGTGTAAATAATAAACAATGAAGCTGTAAATTGCAAATATGACACTAGTTGATTTCTTTAAATTCAAAGTAAAACCCTCTCTTTAATCAAAAGAAAAAAAAAAGCCCTTTCTACTCCTTTGGTTCAAAATATAATTTCATTTTCAAAAGTTTTTTTTTCAAAATATAAGTTTCATTTAATAATTTTTAAAATATTAAATTTTATTTTACTTATTTTGTCCTTATTTACAATTAAATATAAAAAAGATAGTAAACTTTAAATGCAATACATTAAATAGGGATATTATTAAAAAATAATATATTTTTTGATAAATTTAATAAGTAAAAATAATTTTTTTAGTTTTTATATAATTAATCAAATAAAACTTATATTTTGAATTTAGAGTATATTGATCAACTACTGCTAGTTCCAAAAGCTTTTGTTTTGCTCAATAGTTGATAGCCACATTCTTACCAATTCATTATTACTATTCTTAGTAATTTACAATTTTATTGTCCCCTACGATAAAATTGAACTCGTTTGTTTAAACTTTTTTTTAATGAAAATATCATTTTTTATAAGAAATATTTTTTAAATTTTTTAGAATATTTTTTTAAACTTTTAAAACATTTAGACTATGAAATAAATTTATTTTCTAGTTAGTTTGATAAGCTTTTCTAAGTAATTTTTGAAAAAAAAAACTGCGATAGATAAGAGAGAAAAAAGATAAAAGGTATTTCATCAAACTAATTTTAAAAATTGTAAAAATAATATTTGGCCAGAAAGGAATATTATAATATAAATCTTAGTTTTTTTTTTCATCTTTTATCACCCACTTTGATTGCTAAACAATTTAAAAAGTATTTTTTTTTATTCTAATCGAACACAAAATAATTTCTAATTTTCATAAAATATCTAAATAATTAATTATTTTTTAAATATTCCAATATGAAATAAATTTATTTTCTAGTTAGTTTGATAAGCTTTTTTAAGTAATTTTTGAAAAAAAAACTGCGATAGATAAGAGAGAAAAAAAATAAAAGATATTTCATCAAATTAATTTTAAAAATTGTAAAAATAATATTTGGCCGGAAAGGAATATTATAATATAAATCTTAGTGTTTTTTTCATCTTTTATCACCCACTTTGATTGCTAAACAATTTAAAAAGTATTTTTTTTATTCTAATCAAACACAAAATAATTTCTAATTTTCATAAAATATCTAAATAATTAATATTTTTTAAATATTCCAAAATCACTTTTTCCAAAAGTTTAAACTGACAGCCCAAGGAGTTTACAACTCATTTGGGTCAAAATCTAAAAATTGAGTTTCTTTTATGTTATTTACAAATGGACTTTAGCAATTTACTATTTATTATTTACATCTAAGCTTTTGAATGCAAGCCATGGACATTTTTGCCATTATAAATGCCCTATTCTCTAATTACATGCAATGTATTAAAAATTCATATTAATTATCATATGGTCATAAGAAATATAAAATTTATGGTAAACTACACTGCTCATATTATGAACAAGACCCATATCTTTTTTTTTTTTTTCATAGAATCAATCTATATATGAACTATAAAGTCCAAAAGTCACACTATACATAAATACTGACTTAATTATTTTCTTCATTGGCTAAAACACAGTTAAACCATTTGCCAATTGGGTTTTTACCATTAGAAGTTCAAATTTGTCCTAAGTCTTTTTCTTTTTCTTCTTCTTTTCATTGTAGTAAAGAATAGTTAGATTAAATCTTATGATTCAGACTTAACACTTTATAAAAATATAAATTAATTTAATCGTTTAAAATTCAATCTAATCGGTTAAGAATTACTCCCTCCGATTCCATTTATAAGATGTTATTTTAAAAATTTACTTGATCCTATTTATAAGGTGTTGTATTATTTTTTTATTTGAATTTCCTTCTTTACCGTTCATTTAATAACTTTTTTTGTCTTGTAAATTATTCCGGTCTTTAATTAGTAGCGATAAGATTAGAAGTTTATACTATTTTTTTATAAATTTAAGAGTCTAATTATGTCTTCTTAATACCCGTGTAATGAAAAACAACATTTTATAAATGGGACCGGAGGGAGTATAATGAAAAGGTGAAGAGAAGCACAACGGAAAGAAAGTAACTCCTTTGAATTGCTTTCATAAGATTTTCCGAAATTTTTGTTCCATAGGTAATTGATTCTAAAGGTACAATAAATCCTACACAAGATGGGGGAAAAAGAGGGGTAGCTAATGGACAAAGATTTAACACTTTTGTTTAAACCCAAGAACTCACTCTTACTTATTTATTTATTTGTAATATGAAAATTAAATTGAAACAATTAGTTCCATCGGTAAACTAATAAATTAAATCTTAATCGATTCGAATTACCTTAAATATTAAAATCAATTAAAATAATCAAGAATCAATAAAATATATTAAAAGTTAATGAAAATAATCAAAATGGATAACAATTAATAAAAAAAACTATAATCCAGAAAAGTTAGCTTTTTTATTTTTGTATAGTATTTTAATATATAAAATAAAAATGTATTAATTTTTTAGGTGAAAAAATATATTAATTTAATTATAATTAATTTTTCCATAGACAAATCAATAAACATCAAACTAATGTTTATATCAGCTTAATGACCAATTTTACTATTCTACCCTTGCATATTTGGGAATTAAATAAAACGCAAAGCTTACAATACAAATTGTAAATCCACTTTTAGTTTTATTTGTTTTAAAATAAATTTTTGAGAAGAAACACCATCAGTGCTATCAAAATGGGACCAAACTGGTTAAGAACCAATCAATCTAGTGAACTAATTCTAGAACATACGGAATTTAAAAAAAAAAAACTGACTAATAAGATAACCAATAAAAAAAACTAGACAAACTAGCCAAAACCAATTAAAATTAGTAAGAAACAGTAAAATTATTTTTTTAACTTTTTTAAATTTTTTTAATTTTAAAGATAAAATGGTATCATTTGTAGTCCTAAATAGTAAATATCATTATTTTTTGTATGTATTTTTAATATTATAATATTATATAAGTATTATTATGATATATAATTAATAATAATAAAGTTACTTAACAATTAAGATGATTATGAATTATTAATTAACTATTTTAAATTTAAAATATAATTATGAATTAATATTAACTCAATTAATTTTAAATTATTAAACTTATTAGTAACATTTTTTTTATTTCTATAGAATATACAACATGTAATAATAAAAATATATTAATTTTATTGCTACCAATTTAATTAGGGTGAAATCATTAAATTTTGAATTAATGCCTTAATCAATTGGATGACTTGACCCACTATATTAAACTTCATTTCCCCCATTAAATTCTTCAAACCGTCCCATGCTTTCAAATTCTACTTTCACCCTCCACCACAAACCTTTTTGGACCGCCATTTATGACTTATAAGTTATAACTACTTCAGGTAACTGTAAGTTTTTTTTTTATTGATATACTGATTATTTTTCATACCTCTAATTCTACTTTCACCCTCCACCACAATCTTTGCTTTCACAATGCGATCCCACACATGCCTATTAACCATCGTCCCAACAGCCACCCAACAAATCCATTATTAAAGGGTTTGGTATCTCTCGGATCGCTCGAGCCCCAACAAACAGTCATACAGAGACTTTCAAGTCAAACATATAAAGATGTCACATTACATCAACTATTGTTGGTCAAAAAATAAAAACATTACATAAACCACGTATGAACTTTTCACTCTTAATTCATACTTGCATGGTTTGAAACTATGACATATATAACATTCAAAATTAGAGACAGGACACAGAAAGATGTTTAACTTTCTCAGGATTGTTCTGGTTTGCGGTAATGGTAATAGTCCAAAACATCGCTTAATACAGATACATTACAAATACTCTCTCGCATTCAGAAACAAACTCACCATAATAATAGTCTATTGCACAAATTTTGTACAAGTAGTTTTATAAATCATTGTTATTATTACATTGAGATCTTCAGCATGTCTGTAATCAAATTCTCCATCATCAGCAAAGCAACCTCGGCTGAGCAGTTCGTCTTCAAGTTTCTCTCTCCTGCAGAACCAGAATTATCCAAATTTTAAGTCATTTGTAAATCAGGGATTCAACTTATTCCTTTATGCTTTATCTGGAATGAAAGGAAAATATGGGGATAGGATCATGATGAGAGAAAATAAAAAGGAACCTAGACAAGAGACAAGAGGGTGTCCAGGTTTTCTTTTGTTTCTCCCAAAGTTTCCTTTTCCCTATGTTTTCCCCTCATTCAAATTGAGGGTTATTGTTTTCAGAGTGTGTTTTCAACAAGCTTATTGATGGAATTAACAGAAGATTGATGGTTCTTTTCTATCATTTTCTGACTCTTTCTCCCTCCTATATCTCTATTTCTATACTGGTTCTACCCTCATATCATTCCCATCACCGGTTCAAATCTTTCAAGCACTCTTCCTGCATTTGTTAAGGCTCAAGAGAATCTCAGACACTAAGAGATCCACTTTCCTTTCTATTAGATTTTGAGAAATATGTGCTTGACATTACTTTTTTATGGTGTGTTTTCACGGAGCTTATTGATGGAATTAACAAAGATTGATGGTTCTTTTCTATCATTTTCTGACTCTTTCTCCCTCCTATTTCTCTCCATTTCTCTACTGGTTCTACCCTCATATCATTCCCATCACTGGTTCAAATCTTTCAAGCACTCTTCCTGCATTTGTTAAGGCTCAAGAGAATCTCAGACACTAAGAGATCCACTTTCCTTTCTATTAGATTTTGAGAAATATGTGCTTGACATTACTTTTTTATGGTGTGTTTTCACGGAGCTTATTGATGGAATTAACAAAAGATTGATGGTTCTTTTCTATCATTTTCTGACTCTTTTTCCCTCCTATATCTCTATTTCTCTGCTGGTTCTACCCTCATATCATTCCCATCACTGGTTCAAATCTTTCAAGCGCTCTTCCTGCATTTGTTAAGGCTCAAGAGAATCTCAGACACTAAGAGATCCACTTTCCTTTCTATTAGATTTTGAGAAATATGTGCTTGACAGTACTTTTTGATCTAAAGGCATTAGGTTCAATAATCTTTTCTTCTTATATATCTCTTCTCTAGTCCAGTCTTACTCACACTTGACCTCAATAGTATTAAGCGAGGAAAGCTTACCACAGGAAGATGGTGCCTGATGTTTTGCATAGTTGTTAGGAAGCTTGAGAGGGCATGAGGACAGTGGAAGCACAGGCAGATTCTGACAATTGCATATTTCTACCATGTATCCATCTGGGTCATGGAAGAAGAGCTGATCAACTGTAACTTCACCATCTTCCACAACTGCTGTCACATACTCTATGTTCATTGACTCTAGCTTCTTCATTATGAGCTGCATATCTGGGGTTTGAAAGGAGATGTGATTATCTTTGGGGTTGATCTTCCCTTTCTTCACAGGAGCCTCATCGGACTCCAGCAGGTGTATGCCAATTCCATGGTTGAATAACCTAGACAAGGTTCAAAAAAAAAAATAATAATAATAAACATTATCTAATCAGGAAGCTGTTAGATATGGAGCTCTGGAAAAATGAGATTCAAAATGAAGACACAATAAAGACCAAGAAAATTTGACACAGATTCATCAGGTTGAGAGTGGTTACTAATGTCCATGTCTGATCGGAACAGAAAAGGTAAAAATCATAGAGACAGAAAGGCTCAAATTGCATAAGCAGCAGCAGCTGATCAGTAAAATAAATTGAAGCCTAAGATTTTCATTTGATTCCAAATTGAAGCCACATTTAACATTAATGAAGAATCAGCAGAGTATGAGTAGTTAAAATGACCACGTTATGGCAAACAGAAAAGGTAAAACTCAAAGAAACAGAGAGGTACAAATAGCATAGAGTAGCCCATCAGGAAGCTATTAGAAATGGGACCCTAAAAAATTATGAGATTCAAAATGAAGCCACAATCAACGCCAAGAAAATCTGATAAAGAATCAGCACATTAATTAAGCAAATGGCAGCATAGCAACAGAGAGGTAAGCCCACTGAAACAGAAAGGCATAAATATCATTAACAGAAGCTAATGAGGAAGTTATCAGAATTTAGAAATATATAGAGCCCTTAAAATCTACGAGATTCCAAACGAAGCCTCAGTGAGAACCCAGAAAAATTGTTAAAAGAACGAGAAGACTGAAGGGTAGATGAGAGGGATTTCAACAAACCAAGCTCCTTCGAATTTGAAAGAAGAGGGCCTCTTGATGAGAACAAATCCCAAGACATCCTCATAGAATTTGACGGATTCGCTGACATTGTTGCAAACGAAGGAGACGTGGTTCAGGGAAAGCAGAGGAAGAGAGATGGCTTCGGAAGAGTAAGCTGATGATGCAGACTCTATTTCTTCCACACGACCCATGCTTCTCTCTCTCACTGATGCTTCTACTCTTTCCGCGCAATGCAGTGGGAACACGAAACGATGATGAAGGAAGGTCGGTGGGGGTGTGTGAGTTTATACTTGTGTATATGTTGCAAAAAAAGCACCGCCAGAATGAGCTTTATATAGAGGCAGATGTTCACCCATGGGACCTTTCAATGAAGGCAGCTCGGTGACCATGCCAGGTACACACCACACACGTGGTTATCATTTAATTATTGGCAGTATATTGGCCCTGATGAATTTCCCTGATGAATGTGCATTGTATCTTAAAAAGGATTAATCCTCTCTATATTATAATCAAATGACTAAAAACTAATTTATAAATAAATTATATATTTAATTTAATGATTTACATTTATTATTTTCAGTAAAGTGATTTTAAGAAAAAATTATAATGCTTATAATGATAATAATTAAAAAATAATATATTAGATTTAATGTGATAATTATTTATCTCTCATCGTTTAAATTAAATGGATGAATGAAATTGTGTATTGAGAGAGATTTGAAGAGAAAGTACGAAGATGATCAAAATTCTTGAAAAGCAATAATGGTCGTGGCTAATAAATTTCAAATTTATAATAAAAGAATATTTATGTTTTTATGATTGAAAATAATATAGTTTTTAAAGAAATAATTTCAACTTTCTCAAAAATAAAAAATTAAACCAACAAATCATATAAAAACATATGCAAAAATTAGCTTCTTAAGCTGCTTAAGGGTTGATTGGTTTAATTAATGATACTTCCTGAAAAGATATTTGAGAATCATTGGATTCCAACAAAATAGTTTTGGTGAGTGATTGAAATTCTTTTAGTAGTGACTAGAAAAATCCTTTATTAGTGGCAAAAATTAATTTTTCTCATGATATAAAAGGATAAAAGTTAGATTTTACTAATTAGGTTTGCTTCATATATATATATATATATATAAAAGTTTTGAATCGAATCCCTAATATTTACTCAAGGATAATAATCTATATCATTTACACTAATATGAATCGATGAGTCATTAGAAATTTTGTATAGAGAGTCACTAAAATTTTTAGGAGAGATTATTATTTGAGATTAAAATAAGCAATTTATTAAATTTTAGTATCTGTTGATTAAATTAGAAGAGGAGACCGAAAGTCCTGAAATGTAAATAATTATATTATTGAATTACTAAAATATGCTTAGCATCTCTCCCCTCCCTGGAAAAGTTAAAAGGCGTTTTAGTAATTTCACAGTAGAATTATTAATATTTAAGGATCATTGTTTTCTTTTTATAATTCAATCAACAATAGGTTTTAAAATTTAATGAATTACTTATTCTGGTCGCAAATTCTAATTTCCCTAATTTTTTATTAATCAATATCGGTGCATATTTGCACGGACCGTACTTCCCTTTTTTTTTTTTTGACACCTTACTTCTCGAGCTTTTGAAATAAGTAGGTGGCCCTTGGTTAAAAAAAAAAAAAAAAGAAAGAGAGAAATAAGTAGGTGTCCCTTTTGTATAGTGCCGCGTGCTGAAACAAACTGTTTGCCTTGAAGAACAGTCCCCTCGTTGCACACGGCATAGCAAGGTCCCCATTTTAAACTGTGTGAATGAAAAAAAAAATATTCTTTTGATTTTATATATAAAATTTTTTATTTTAATTCTAAATATAAGATTTTTTATAATATATCATATATTATTTATTATATATTTTTAAGAAATATTCTTATTTAATATATCCAAAAAGAGAAAGAGAGATTAAATAATGATGATTTTGAAAAAATATTAAAATTTTTAAAAAAATTGAGATAATTAATTATTTTTAATTTCAATTTTTAATCTACGTAATTTGATTAAAAAGATCTTATATTAAGAAATAGATGAAGTATTGTGTTGAAAAAGTTAACTGTTTAACCCAATTCCATAATTATGAGAAAAGATAATTAAAATTCAACAAATTAAAATGAAGTGTAGTGAAGACAAAGTTAAATAAAATTATTAAATCAATATTAATATTACTATAAAATATAAAATTATAATAAAATTAAAAAATATATAATTTATAAAAATTATATTTTTTAAAATTAATAGTTTAATTCATTTCTCAAAATAATCAAGTGTCTCTAGTTTTATAAATATATAAATTTGTTCACACTTAAGTTTGTTAGTTTTGGGGCCAATATTTAATTTTGTTCGGTAACCACAGCCCTCTGCATTTAATTTTCTGTCCACGTAGGATCCAATGAAGCATTTCTATCCATAAAGTCTTCGTCATATAAAACGTGATTCAAATGCTCATATTCATATTGATTGGTTTTTGTTTTTTGTTGAAGGATGTACATCAAATCTTTTACTTCACATATTTTTTTAATATAAGATATTTTTAAGTATTTTATACATAATAAAAAATTATTAAAAATTATTTTTTAAGTACCTTACACATAATAAAAAAATTATTAAACATTTTAAATTTGTCAACGACTTAATTTATTTTTTTAGATTTGCCTCTAATTTAAAATTGTAACTTTTTAATCATTATTTTCTTTCAACATGATTAATGAGAAGTATATATGAAAAAAATATTTAATAACACAAATATAACTTATATTTGAGATTATGAAATATCTTTTCTTACCAACTTATATTTGATAAAAGAGGGAATAGCTTTTAAATTTTAAAATTATTTAAACATATTAAATATTAAACATTTAAACTGTATTAAAAAAAATTATAGCTCAGAATTCAAGTTATAAGCATTCAATATAAATATTTTTAATTTAGATGCTCTAATTATTGTTTTTCCTACTTTTAAAAGTTTAGTTAATTATATCCAATTGTTTCAAAAGTTTATATCCAATTATTTTCAAATTTTGATATGCATTATTAATTTTTTCTAAAACATGGTAAACTCATTTATTTTAACTTTTTTTTAAAAATTGTTACATTATGTGTGTTTGAAGGTAAACGTATGATTTTAATAACTTAAACAAGAGTGATAAATAGGGTAGATAGAACAATATCGCTTAAATGATATATTTGGTTTGAGCTCCATGAATAAAAATAATCATATTATAAGAGATTTATTTCACTTAGTGTTTGGTGTGACTTCTCATAAAAAAAAGTTTTTGATGTGACTTCAATTCAAATAAATGTATATGATAAAATCTGTAAAAAGTCGTGTTATTCATTCATTATCTTGAGTCTTAAGCTCTTTATAATACACAAATCAGTTTCAGATTAGTTGATGTCATTGGATGCTAGTTGATTTTTTTAAAAAATAATTTAGCATTTGTAAAATATCTTTTGCAAACATGATAATTTTATTAAAACATTAATAATAAAAAAGCTGAGACTAAATGTAGTTTTTCAAAAATTAAAGAAATAAATTAAATAAAAAAATCATTATGCTTTTCTTTTTGCCGACAAAAATCATTATGCTAATCTGCTTTACTCATTTGGATTTGCAGGATGACTTTTTGAGTGAACTGTTTAAATGATTATGACCACCGGCCATGATGGAAAATATGCTAGCTGACTTATTTGTTGAGTTCACTTTTTCAAAGCTTAAACTCTTTTCTTTTCTTCCCTTTTTTATTTTTAATACAAATTGATTTCGGAAAGTTATCGAAGTTGGATTAAACTATATGTGTGTATAGCTCTCATAATAATAATTTTTTAAATATAAAACTTCAACTCAAAACCTTGTTAAAAAAATTGGGATGAAACTATTTAAATTAACTGCTGTCAGTGAATGTCCAAACTCTTTATTATATGTGCAAGTTTGAGAAAAGTAGAAGTCCAAACCCTTTATTATAGCTTTAGGTGGGGCTTGGAATTGTCACATGTGTTAAGTGGTTTTGTCTAATCCTGTAAGCTCATTTGGTAAAAAAAACAAAAGCATATATGTATGAGTGGAAAAAATCAGAGTAGGAGCGGGTCTCACATACTTGGGACCCCTCATTAAAAGGTAGAGGTTCTTAGACCTACATTGGTGAGAAATAAATTTGTGTTAATATATAGGTTAGTAAACAGGAGTTTTGGACTGCCACTCGGCATTAGATAGTTTTATCTTGTGATATAAGTTCATTTGGCAAAAAAAAAAAACTCTTTATTATATTATATATGCAAGTTTGAGAAAAGTAAAAGTCCAAAGTCTTTATATATATATATATATATATATGGAAGTTTGAGAAGAGTAAGCTATTCATGGAACTAGCTCTTGAACCCGCGCAGAACCAGATCATTGTATAGGATATCAGTGAACCATGATGGCAGGGGAAAACGAAGTTTCAATGGGCTCTCTTTTTAAGTAAAAAGGGAATTTATTAACTTAAAAGAAACAAAATATGTACAAGGACTCAAAACACAGCCCAAAAACAAATAAAAGCAAGAGTGTTAGGTTGGCTGGTCACCCAAGAGGAGGGTGAATTATGTGATGCAAGGTTTTCTCCTATTTTGAATCACAGCCAAAGTTCATCAGATGTGCAGTAAAATAAGGATGAACAAAGAGGGTAGAGTACAACAGTTAAATAGAGAAGATAAAGAGCAATACACAAAAATTTACACTGGTTCAGCTCAAACCACTTGGCTTATGTCTATTCTCCAAGTCACCACTTGAGATTTTTCACTATATCCCACAGATTTGATCCAAGCACCTGTGAAGTCTCAGTACATCCTACAAATTTCAATAGGCACTTGTGAAGTCACTTTTCCCACACCCTTACAAGATGTGTAAATCCCTTAGTGTTTCCCCATACTAAGATTCTACCCAGAATATGTCGAAAAGAAGAATTACAGAATAAGAACTCTCTTTTAGAGTAGATGATACAATAAAAGTTCACTATATTGAGGTGTGTTTAATAATGAATGCTGACACAAAATGATTTTATGAATTGGAACAGCATTTTGGCCCAACTCACTTAAAATTGTTACCCATAAGTTCAAATTAAGTTCTATTTATAGATTTGGAGTAAAACTATCCGTTGAAAATAAGAATTAGGTGTTACTATCAAAAAATAGTTGTTCATCTACCACATTAAATGCATCTGATAGAAGTTATGCGGATAATCTCCTCAGGTTATGCTAATAACAGGTGACTGTTGGCTCTTAATTTCAACGTTAAACTTTCGTTATGTGGATAACCTAACTAGGTTATGCGGATAATGATCATTCCAGAATGACTAAGTTTCAGCTCAAGAACATTTTCATGAAAATCTACTTAGTTGTTCGAATAATGTCTTACAAACTTAGATACATTTGGGGATTATTATAATATCCTCTTAGGATATTATTTCTTGTTCAGATAATGTTTAATCAGCACAAACTGAGTTTATGAAAAACATAGGTTATTAGGTCTCTCAAGGTTATGCGGATAATGAATTTAACAAAAGGAGGTCCAGGAGTTCTATAACATACGTTATGCGGATAACCTCCCTAGGTTATGAAAATAATGGGCAGCACAGAATAAGCGATCTTTACTGTTAAGCCCCTTATACAAATAAGGTAAGTACCTTATCAGGAAAACAAGCTAGATAGAAGCAAGGATATGGTGCATGCCTTAGTTATGTAGATAATCTCAAGCTTTTTCATGAAAACTAAGAGAGAACACTTAGAAACAAGATTGAGATTGAGATTTTTTCCCCATAACTTCTAAGCGCTATGCACATAAGATAAAATTTTTCATGAAAACCATTTTGAAAACATGAGCCAAACACAAAATTCATTTGTTAGCCATTATTTCTCAATTCTAACATATGCTACCATCATATTTACTTAATTTAATACATTTAAAACATATGATAATAAGATTAAATAAATTTTAGAGATTATAACTACCTCAAGACCTAAGTGAGAACAAAATATACCTAATAACTAGGTTTTCAAAGATTGAGCTCTACTTTTACTTGGTCATTTCCTTTTTGGCATGCTTCATTCTAATCTTCAATTCTTAGAACATCATTTTTCTTCTTCTCTCTTGAGTGAGACATTCTTTATTTTAATGCTTACTTTTCTTACTGGGACCATCCTGCATTTAATATATTGCATCTACAAATCAATTAATTAGTCCAATTTATATATCTAACTTGTATTATAAAACATAAAGCATAGTGAATATACTTGCATATAGCTTGATATATGCATTATAAACTCAATTAAATACATGCTAGTACACGTTTTACTTCTATAAGAAACATTATATATGTTAGACACATATGATATTTTTGTTCCTTATTTCTCTATATTTGTCTTAATCAGAACTTATATTACATTAAACCTAATAAAGAGATTAAAATTGGTTGCTAATAATGCTTCTAGAGATCTACGAGTATGTTCAGGAATTCAGCCATGGAACAAATAGAAAAGTAGATTCTTTATTACATATGCAAGTGTGAGAAAAGTCAACAAAAAGGAGGAGACAAAAAAATAAAGTTGCTCCAATGTTATGAAACTCGAAATTAGTTGTTTCAATTTTTTGAAAGATGAATTAGTGTTTGAATTTATTTAAATTTTTTTGTGGAATTGATTATTTTAAAAATAGATAAAAAGTTATTATCATAGAACAAATAATGAAAAAATTAGATACATTTTCTCATGTACTACATGAAATTTATGATTAATTATATAATTAATAACTTATAAATAATATAACTTGTTATAGTTTTACATTTTATATTGATTATAAAGAAGCTATATGATACAATCAGAACTTTCTTTATGAAATTTTCTATATATCTTATGTTACACTGTGTTTTTTATTAAATTATTTTAGAGAGATGTCATTGTTCAATCGAGAAAAACCAAATTAGAAATAGCATTTCCCTTCCCAAATGACATGAGAGAGAGATATGAAAAAAAGTTGAAGATCATAGATAGAAAATATTAAGATGGAAATATTTTAAATCTTAAAATTAATTTAAATAATTTAAAAAAATTATAAAAAATTGTTTAACAATTTCCAAAATAATTTTTTAAATTATTTGCAAACAAAATTAATATTTAAAATTCTTCAATACAAACATAATGTTTTTCTCAAACTATTCCAGTTTAGTTCAATTAAGTTAATTCTTTGTGCTATTTTGGCTTATTTGATTTAGTTTAATTTTAAGTGTGAAAAATCTAAACTAACCAAATCAAAATTAAAATAAGTGTAGTTAAAGAATACATTTATTTGATTATCAAAATTGTTAGATAAGCTAACTTCCCAAGAGGGGGGTGAATTGGGAGACTTGAAAATTTTCTGCAAAATGTTAAGAAAGTGAAGAAAGCAAAGTATGATAGTAAAATAGAGTATAAATGAATAAACTGTAAAAGTAGCAGTAGGAAAAAAAAAGACTCAGATATTTATCTTGGTTCGGTCTCTCCACTTGACCTACGTCCAGTCCTCAAGTCACCACTTGAGATTTTTCACTATTCTACAAGAATTCAGTGGATTTCTTGCAAATGCCTCAGTACAAAGTTGATGCTTTGTTTCTAGAGCTCACTCTTTCACTTTATGCGCTCTTACTAAGTGCTTCCCCAATTCTTTGTGATATCCCCTCACAAGAAAATCTATCTTCCAGAAAAAGATAAGATTGTTTACAAATAATAAACTCTCTTAAACAGAGTGAATATGAAAGTTAAAGTACAAATATTGAAGTGTGAGAGTATAAAGCTTTGAGTAAGTGATTTGGCAGAATTTCAGTATATACAAAGTTTAATTCGTTATCCACAACTTCAAATGATGTTATATTTATAGTTTTAGGTCTCAACTATACGTTAGAGACAAAATCTATCCGTTGGAGAAGTTATCCAACGGTTACACTGAAAAACTATCCGTTAACCAACTGCATTTAATGCTTCTGACATTATGAAATTCGAATTTCAGTTGGTCAACAGACAAATTTCACAGAAACCGAAGGCTAAAGACTTCAACATTGAATATCCGAAGTTTGTCTGTCATGAAGCAAAGTTCAAATTTTGATCTTTGAAAAATATTTCTATGTTGTGACATATGAATTTTCATGTTTGAAGATGTTTTGTTTAGTGTGAACAGTATTTTCAATTTGCTACAGTGCCTTCGAAATTCGAATTTTGGAACCCCAAAATTCATCTATCTGTAGCTGGTTTATAAGGCGCAATAGTTCATCTAATTCGAAATTTGAATTTTCAATGGGTAAAATTCGTCTCTCAGAGAGACCTCTTTTCAGATTAACTTCAAAATTCAAATTTATAAATACTGTCATTAATATGTCAACATATCATTCTAACAGACTTACAAGCTTAGTTTTTGAAATTCGAATTTTCATGTTCAAAGTTCGTCTGTCAGTGAGCGATTTTAAAACTCAATCTAATCTTGATTTCATATGAACTTTGACATTATTTCAGACGAATTTCTTTAGTTTTCATAAGTTACATTTTGTTTGAAATTTGAATTTTCAAAACCCAAAGTTCGTCTGTTACTGAAAGCACCTTTCAGACACTTATCAAAATTCGAATTTTCTCAAATCAAAATTCGTCTGTCAGATAAGTCTCTTTTCAGACTTGTTCATTTTCAATACGAAATTCAAATTTTCAAAGCCAAAGTTCGAATTTCCAAGATAACAAATTAGTATAAACCTTTCAAACTTCATCTGTTAGTGTGTGTTTTTCAAATATTCCATGTTTTAACATAGAATTAAGGTTTTAAAACATCTTTTCACCAAATCAAAGTCTTTTACTCAAATTAAAACATTACTAAACATCCTACATCTATTTTTGCACCTATTTCTCCAGAATTTCTTCACTTGAAGCCTTTTGTGCACCTTTAATATCTTTATTCCAAGCTCTTGAAGGTTGGTTTGGAATCATCAAAACACTTGATTCAACAAAAATAATATATTTTAAGATTAACTTATTCAAATCTATTTTTATCAAGAGGGATTAGTGTATAGACAAATTTGAAGTTTTTTTTAAAGTAATTTTCTAAGTGTGTACAATGGGTATTTTTTTTTAATTTCAATACAAGGATTGAAAAATTATGAGAAGATGACAGTTAAATACCCTTGAACCGAAAAAATCCAAAAACATACCTTAAACTTGTCTAATTATTGAAACATACAAGGGTATTTTTTGTAATTATCCCGGTGTGGTGAAAAGATAAATATGCCCTTGACTGCATGCAAAGAAAAAGGAGCGTCTGGACTAGTGTCAATGTCTTTGTCTTTCTTTCCATCTCTCCACTGTGACATATCTTTTCAACTGCTTCCCCTCGTTTCTTCGCCAGCATCCAAATAATCTTTGGTAAGTAGATATATCTTGCAACATTCACTCGCATCCTCATCCCCCTTCGTCTTCTACATAGTAATTTTTTGTATGAGTATGGTGGATATGCCGAGAATAAGTGCTAGAGATGGGTGATGATAAAAAATATGAGTGTGATTCTCTTATATCCACATGATGGAGGAGTTTTAGGGTTTTCTATAGCTTTTGCATAATTTATAGCTTCTATATCTCTCATACCCATACATTGCTTTGTCTATGTTGTTTATGAAAGGTTGGTACTTGATATGTTGAACTTCTTATAATGATGAAAGGTGTTTGCTAGTGCCTAGAGAGTTGGATAAAACTTGAACCTTTGATGGGCTTCTAGGGTAACTTATATAGTTGTAAATTAATGAACTATTTTTTTGTTGTTGCAAATTGACTGCTGTCCATTGCAATTAATAGCACATTAGTCGCAAATACATATATTTGTTAAGTTACAATTATGGCACTCATTTGATCGTAGGTGATTGCAAATTGACGGTGATGTATATATAGCTCTGCTGAATATTTTGCAATAATGATAATTGGTGGTTTGAAGTGGTAGAGTTGTCTTTTAATTTATTTGACCATGAGCATTAAAGCTTAGTGTCATATTTGGAACTCTAATTGTTAATAAGTTGATTATAATTTTCATGGCTAGGTTTAAATGCCCCATGGTAAGCAGCTTAAGCAAATGTGTATTTTGTTATTTTCACTATAATGGAAGATTGATAGAGAACACACAAGGGAAGACCAAGTTTTTTTTTTTTGGGGGGGGGGAGAAGTGAAAGGAAAAGTGATATTCGAGGGCACAACCTATTAACAATTGTTGGGTCATGTTAAATCATGCATTGAAATTGAGGCAAATGGAGCCACTTTGAAGTACACATTGAAATTTGATGAAAGTGCATATTTGGACCTAGAGGACAATCATGGAGTGTCTCAACTGATAGAGTACAATGATGCCTTTGATCATGTGTACGTATTAGATGACAATCACGAGGAAATGGATGTAATGATGGATATGTCAAACTAATCCCTAATACCATAAGTTGAGTAGGCTTGATTACATTTTAATATAAGTTGACCATAGATGTAGTATATGCATTTAGTGGAAGGATTTATTTATTTTTTTCACTATTATTACAGGTTAGAGAGCTCACCTTCATATTCATTTGATATAAATGGCGATGAAGATGTGGACTAGATCATTGCTAATGTTGCCCTTGAAAGTATGTATGAGATAGAGGAATCATCATATGTAATACATAGCGCGTCTATGCAAGGACCTAAGATGACCCGTAGTAAATAGAGTGATGTGTTGATTGGATTTGGATAGTATTATAGTAATGTAGATGAGTTCAAAGATCCCTTATTTAAATACAGTATTGCACACAACTTTGCGTATAAGTTAAGGTTTACTGCAAAGAAAAGATGATTGTACTCTACAAGGTTTCCAAGTGCAAGTGGAAGATAACAACATATGTAATTAGAAGATAACAGCTTCCACAAGGAGCACATCCATTCAGCTTAGGATAACTTAGCAGTGGTAAAAAGTCGAGTAGTGAGCTTGATAGTAGCTATCATCCTAGATGGCTTGAGGGCAAGTGTTAACAAAACTCCAAATGACATAAGATAGGAACTAGCAAGGGAGTACGGAGTGCAACTAACTTACAGGTAGGTGTGGAGGACAAAGGAGAAAGCACTAGAGATTATCAAAGGCCTTCCTAAATAGTTATTTTAGTTTGTTCCTTGGCTTTATGAATGACTTTATGAGATAGCCCTGGCCACAGTTGGGACACAGAGATCATTAGGGAACAATAGATTTGACTAACTCTTCATTGCATATGGTTGTTGTATCAAGGGATTCCTAAGTGGATGTAGACCTTTAGTGTATATTGATGGATGCCACCTTAGTGGTCTTTATAATGATACGATGCTAGCTACATCCTCATTTGATGATGACAATGAGTTGCATTCAGTTGCTTTTGCCATTGTCAGTAGGGAGAACCTTCCAAATTGGATGTGGTTCACGCAAACTTTGAAAGATGTATTGGGTTCTCATTCTAGAGAGATTATCATAATTTTTTATAGGCACAATGCAATACATGTTGCAGTGGAAGCGGTTTTTGGGAGTGAGAGACATGCTTTTTGCTATTAGCATGTTAGAAAATTTCAGCAAAGAGTTGTCAAAGGTGTCTAGAATAGTTAATGGGATGAGTCCTCATGAAAAAGAGGATGCATTAAAGTTGCTAGATGCGGTTACATATGCCAAACTTGAGTATGAATACCAAACAAATGTGCACAATCTGAGATTGTTTAGTACTGAGTTGGCCCGATGGTTGAAGGAGCATGGTGACATTGACAAATGGGCCATGGCTAGATTCCCACATCGTAGGTGGGATAACATCACCATAAACTTGTCTGAATCATTCAATAATTGGATGTTCAATTAGAGGAAACACTGTATTGTTGCCTTGATAAATGAGCACTGGGAGAAGTTAGGTAACAAGTTTTATATGAGTAAGATGACAATAAAAAATGAACCAATGGTGTGGTTCCTAATACAAAGCAGAAGTTGAAGGATAATCTGTGCATGGTAGAATTTGTTAGTTAGGCTGACTTCCCAAGAGGGGGGTGAATTGGGAAGATTGAAAATTTTCTGCACAAAGTGAAGAAGGTGAAGAAAGCAAAGTATGATTGAAAAACAGAGTATAAAAGAGTAAGCTGAAAAAGTAGTAATAGGGAGAAGAAAACTCAGATATTTATCCTGGTTCGGTCTCTCCACTTAACCTACGTCTAGTCCCTAAGTCACCACTTGAGATTTTCCACTATTCTACAAGAATTCAGTGGGCTTCTTGCAAATGCCTCAGTACAAAGTTTGTGCACTGTTCTAGAGCTAACTCTTTCACTCTGTGCATTCTTACTTAGTGCTTCCCCAATCCCTTGTGATCCCCTCACAAGAAAATCTATCTTCCAGATGAAGATTAGATTGTTTACAAAGATTAAACTCTCTTAATCAGAGTAAATATGAAAGTTGAAGTACAAATATTGAAGTGTGAAAGTATGAAGCTTTGAGTAAATAATTTGGCAAAGTTTCAGTATATACACACTTAAAATCGTTACCCACAACTTTAAATATTGTTATATTTATAGATTTAGGTCTCAAATATCCGTTAGAGACAAAATCTATCCGTTGGAGAAGTTATCCAACGGTTACTCTGAAAAACTATCCGTTAACCAACCGCATTTAATGCTTCTGACACATTGAAATTTGAATTTTGGTTGGTCAACAAATGAATTTCACAGACACCAAAGGTAAACAGCTTCAACGTTGAAAGCCCGAAGTTCGTCTGTCATGTAGTGAAATTCAAATTTTGATATTTAGAAAATGTTTCTTCTTTGTGACATACGAATTTTCAAGTAGAAAGTTTTTCTGTTAAGTATGAATAGTATTTTCAATTTGCTACAGTGCCTTCAAAATTCAAATTTTGGAACCCCAAAATTCGTCTGTCCGTTGCTGGTTCGTAAGTCACAGTAGCTCGTATAATTCAAAGTTTGAATTTTCAAATGTCAAAGTTCGTCTCTCAGAGAGACCTCTTTTCAGACTAACTTCAAAATTCGAATTTATAAATACTGTCATTCATATGTCAACATATCATTCTAACAGACTCACATGCTTAGTTTCTGAAATTCTAATTTTCATGTTCAAAGTTCGTCTGTCAGTGAGCGATTTTAAAACTCAATCTAATCTTGATTTCAGATGAACTTTGACATTATTTCAGACGAATTTCTTTAGTTTTCATAAGTTACATTTTGTCTGAAATTCGAATTTTCAAAACCTAAAGTTCGTCTGTTGCTAAAAGCTTCTTTCAGACACTTATGAAAATTCAAATTTTGCCAAACCAAAATTCATTTGTCAGAGAAGCATCTCTTCAGACTTATTAAGTTTTAACTCGAAATTCGAATTTCCAAAGCCAAAGTTCGAATTTCCAACATGACAGTTCAATATAAACCTTTCAAACTTCGTCTGTTGGTGGGTGTTTTTCAAATATTCCATGATTTAACATAGGATCAAGGTTTTAAAACTTCTTTCCACCAAATCAAAGTCTTTTACTCAAATTAAAACATAGCTAAACATCCTGCATCTATTCTTGCACAGATTTGTCCAGAATTTCTTCACTTGAATTCATTTGAGCACCTTTGATATCTTTATTCCAAGCTCTTGAATGTTGATTTGGAATTATCAAAACTTTTTGATTCAACATTCTCCCCCTTTTTGATGATGACAAAACAACTTACAAACTGGATTAGTACTTGGGTTTGCTTTAACAAGCTCCCCCTCAACATATGCATTATATTTCAAAAGATATTATATATAGTATATCATGTGAAGGAATTCAAAGAATAATAAGAACAGATCATTGCAACCAAGGAATTCTTTCATTTAACCAAATGTTGTTTTACAGAAATCAATTTAATCAAAGTTCTTCTTAAATACATAAATCAAATACAAAACACAAACAATCAAAACAAACATCTAAGACATAACAAGAGAACTCAATCCTAAATTCTAATCACTTCTTATTTGGCTTGGTCTTCTTGCTGTAAGTCTTTCCAGATCGCTTAGCAGCAGATTTGCCAGTTTGCTTACTCTTCTCCCCCTTTTTGGCATCATCAGAAAGGTGAACAAAATCAGTCGGAGGAGGGATCTGAGAAACTGGAATAGCTTGGAGGGGCACAGGGTCAAAAGGCAGATGAGGTTCAGAAGGCTTAGAATCCTCATCATTAGAGACCTCAAGCAGCTCTTGTATCTCTTGTTTGGAAAGAGCCAATTGAGCTCTTTGTTCTTCTGAAGGACCATATGCAGAGAGAGATGAAGGAGCAGGGTCATCAGAATGAAACATTTCTTCAAGCCTTCTTCTCTGAGCTTGCAGGAGAGCATTGCGAGCAAGAGCTTCATAATCAACAACAGGTACAATGCTTCTCTCTTCATTGCTGGCAACCTCCAATATTGATGAAGTGGAAATGGCCGCCACTAGTCTTGCAACTTGCTCAGATTCTTGAGTGGAAAGAATTGAATCATGAGCATCTTCTTGAGTAGGCTCATGAGGGCCTGTTTCCTGAGGTCTTTCTTCTTCCAAACCATAGTCCAAGGGTGGACCAGGACTTGGTGTTCTCATTACACCAGTAGGCTCAGCACCATCTACATCATCATCATGCTCAAAAGAGGCTATCTCGAAGGGGCTTAGAGGCTCAGGAGTTGGAGACTGAACAACCATAGAGAACCCTGGCTGAGGTGGAGCTGATGTGGTAGGAATTGCACTCCGAATTTCTTCATAGGCATTAGTAACCACTTTTATGTTCTTTGCCAACTGATGAATCTGATCTTACAGATGAGTAAATTTGGCATTTTGCTCATCCCTGATGCTAAGTATAAGTTTAGACAGGCTGTCATACAACTCAGTGATCTTGGTTGGCTTGGCACGAGAGGAGGGTGTGGATGGAATATGAGTAGGCTTGGATGGAGATGGGATAGGCAGAGAGGGCTGAGGAGTAGGTCTGGCAGGAGCCTCAGAAGTGTAAGGTTTAGTATAATATAAGTTTTGATGATGACAAATATAGAATAATAAGGAACAAATGCATTATATGTATCTGACATATATAATGTTCCTTAAAGAAGTAAAATACATATTAGCATGTATTTAATTATGGTTATAATACATATATCATGCTATGTGTAAATATATCCACTGTACTTTTACAATGAATAATATAAGTTGGATATATAAACTGGACTAACTACTTGGTTTGTAAGTATAATATATTACATATAGGTTGGTCCAAGTAAGAAGAGTGAGTATTGGAACATAGAAATGGAAATCAATATCATGCCTCACTCAAGAAAGAAGAAAAGAAAGGATGCTCCAAAAATGGAAGATCAGAAGGGAGCATGCCAAGAAGGAAATGACCAAGTGGAAGTGGAACTCAACATTTGAAGACCTAGTCACTAGGTATGTTTTATTTTCACCAAGGTCTTGAGGTGGGATTAATCTTTAAAACTTACTTAATCTTGTTACCATATGTTCTAAATGAGTTAGATTAAGTAAATCTGATATTAATATATGTTAGATTTGAAAAACTCTGATGACAGATGAATTTTGGGAAGTTAAACTTCATATACTTTGTGAAAATATGAACTTTGCTGACTGAAATTTGAAGTTCCAGAGATATCACCACTGACAGACGAATTTCAGGTGTTGAAATTCGAATTTCAAGTCAGGCATCTGGTTTTCAAGAATCTGGAGTTTGACCTTTGCTTAGTATTTTTAATATATCTCTCAAAATACATATGGCTTTGATGTAAAACTTATTTCATATGAAATTATACTTAATAAGATCTTCAAAGAAGGATATTTCACTCAAAATGAAAGTCATATGAAAAAGTTATGGTTATTTAAAGTTGAGTAGTGAGATATGAATTTTCAGTTTTGACCTCTTATCACTATTTCGATCATATCTCACAAAACACGTTTGTTTTTGAAGTAAACTTATTTTATTTGAAAGTAGACATTCAGAGCTTTCCAACCATAGGTCATTTGCTTAATTTAGAGTTAAAATGAGAGAGTTATAGCTTCTGCAAAATTGTCTACAGTGCAAAATTCGAAGTTACGTAGGTTCCGTTGCGACAGACGAATTTTGGGCCTCTGAAATTCGAATTTCGAAGAGAACCTTCGTGCAAAATTGAGCTTGCCACTGACAGACGAATTTTAACTTGCAAAATTCGAACTTCAGGTCCAACAGACGAATTTCCACTTTGAAAATTCGAATTTCGCGATTGCAGAAACATGGAAATACTTCTGAAACAACCAACAAACAACTTTCCACTTTCAAAATTCGAATTCCACAATTCCAGAAATAAGAAAACACTTCTGGAACAATGTTAAAGTTCATCTGAGATCAAGAATAATTTAAGTTTCAAAACTGCTCTCTGACAGACGAACTTCACCCTTTCAAAATTCGAATTTCGAAGAAAGTGATCTACTGTACCTCTTTGAACGTTCAGTGGACAGACGAATTTTGGGCTTCCAAATTCGAATTTCGAGGGCAGTGTAGCAAATTGAAAACACTGTTCACACTTAACAGAAAAACTTTCTTCTTGAAAATTCGTATGTCACAACGTGGAAATGTTTTCTAAGTTTTGAAATTCGAATTTCACTTCATGAACAGATGAACTTCGCTATTTCAACGTTAGAAGCTTTAACCTTTGGTTCCTTCGAAATTCGTCTGTTAACATCCAAAATTCGAATTTCAGTATGTCAGCAACATTAAATAAAGTTGGTAACGGCTAGTTTTGCAGAGTAAACCGTTGGGTAACATCTCTAACGGCTAGATCTTGTATCTAACGTCTAATTACACTACAAAACTATAAATATAACATCATTTGAACTTATGGGTATCAATCTTAAGGGAGTTTATGCGAAAATGCTGCTACAACTTGTAAAATCCTTTTATCTCAGTATTGTTTGAAAAACCCACCTCAATAGAGTGAACTTTCAATGTATTATCTACTCCTCAAGAGAGTTTTCATTCTGTAAATATTTCTTTCTACATATTCTGGGTAGAATCTTAGTGTGGGGAAACACTAAGGGATTTACACATCTTGTAAGGGTGTGAGGAGAGTGGCTTCACAAGTGCCTACTGAAACTTGTGGGAATGTACTGAGGCTTCACAGGTGCCCGGATCAAACCTGTGAGATATAGTAAAAAATCTCAAGTGGTGGCTTGGGGACTGGATGTAGGCCAAGTGGTTGGGCTGAACCAGTATAAATCATTGTGTATTGTTCTTTATCTTCTCTACTCAGCCGCTTCACACAACCACCTCTGTTTATCCCTGTTTTGCTGCACTCTTAGTGAAATTGGGTTGTGATCCAAAAGAGCGAAAATCTTGCATCACCCAATTCACCCTCCCTCTTGGGTGACCAGTCTACCTAACAATTGGTATCAGAGCTAGGTCTCCCAGCAAAGGATCTAATCATCCGGGAGCAAAATGACTGGTTTTGGAGAGAACATTCTGCCACAGGGGAACAATGTCAATAGACCTCCAGGCTTCAATGGTGAACACTATGGATACTGGAAGATGAGGATGCATATTTATCTTCAATTCATAGACCTAGATATCTGGTCTGTTATACAGAAGGGTGACTTTGTGCCAAAGAAAATGCAAAATGATGGCACATACAGAAAGAAGCCAGAAGCAGAGTGGGATGGTGTGGATAAGCGAAATGTCCTGCTAAACTTCATAGCAAAGCACTCCTTGGTTAGTGCACTTTCACAAGACGAATTCTTCAGAGTGTCAGATTGCAGCACAGCAAAGGAAATGTGGGATGCTCTGGAGATTGCTCATGAAGGAACCAAGGGAGTCAAGGAGAACAGGCTCAGCTCTCTCACAGCTGAATATGAAGCCTTCAAGATGAACAATGGTGAGTCCATTAAAGAATTTCAAATTCGTTTTACTCACATTGTTAATCATTTGGCAGCTTTGGGAAAAAGCTATACACAAGGAGAGCAAGTATGTAAAATACTCAGAGCTCTACCTAAAGAATGGCAACCAAAAGTGACAGCTATTGAAGAAATAAGAGGAGAATCATATCAATCGGTCACTGCATTGTTTGGAAGCCTTGCTGAACATGAAGGGAGACTAGACCTTCTGTGGGAGCAGCAAAACAAAGGAAAAATGCTGATATTCAAAGCTACTACATCACACAGCTCAGAAGATGATAATACTGATGATGAAAGTGATGATAGCAGCAGTGATGATGAGGAGGATGAGTTAAAAGAGTTGACCATCAGATTTGGCAAATTCCTCAAAATCAAAAAGAAGGAGCCTCAGGAACAAAAGCACTCTTGCCATACAAATAAGCTGAAGTACCAGTCAAAGAGGCAAGGAGGAAGATATGCAGAAAAGAAAAGTGAAAAGGCTAAAGTGGCATATACCTCTGCAATCTGGGGCAATAGTTCAGATGAAGATGATGAGGATACCTATCCATGCTTGATGGCACTATCCAATTATGAGGTATCAAATTCTGACTCTGAATCTGATTCTGAATTCTCTATTGATGAGTTGCAAGTTGCTTACAATGAAATGCATGATGAAATGATTAGATTAGCTAAAGAACTTGCACTCAGTAAAAAGAAAGTGATTTCCTTAGAAAATGATTTGCAATTGGAAAAGACTGAAAAGGAATCACTTAAAAAGAAAATAAATTATTTAGAAAATATCTGTGAAACCCACACACACACTTCCTCTTGTGTTACATGTGATATATTAAATAAAGAAAAAGAGGAATTGACTAGAGTAATAGCCAATTTCACCCAAGAAAATGATAAGTTGAATATTTCACTTGGCAAACAGAATTCTAAGTTTGACAAGTTGGGTGCTGACTATAGGAGTGAGTCCAAAGGGAAAAATAAATCCTGTTCAAAATTCTTTGTGCATAATATAATGCCTAACTCACCATCATGCACATATTGTGGTAAAAATGGTCATATTGCTTATCTGTGCAGCATAAGGAAAAATGGCTTGAGTAAAAGCATGAAATGGATTCCAAAGAATATCACTAACCCTCCTGGACCCAGAAACAAGTGGGTACCAAAATATTCTTCTAGTGTTTCATGTATACAGAACCAATTCAAGAAGAAAGAATACATTGGTGCAAGAAAGAGGATGTTGAAAAGGAAAGCTTCTCAGAACTCCAAAACTACAACCGCAAATCACATGGAGGAGCATTGGAAGCAATTCTCTCACTCATCTCAAGGAAGCAACTCAAATGGAAACCATACTACTGACCTTGAGAAGAGAAAGAACAGAAATTCAAGAGGCATTGGCATGTATGCAAAAAGAAGACATGAGGAATACTACACTGCATACAAGCCAAGAATAACAAGGAAATAATCTTTGGTAACCTCTAATCCTTACCCCTTTCAATTATTGCATTATATATATATAATTGGGTAAGATTGAACTTTGGTCCCATATATATACTTTAAAAATGTTCAAACTAACCTTTAGTGGACCCAAGTCAGAAAGGGTACCAAAGAAAGAAAAAGATATTCTCTTTGTTCTTGCAGATACTCCTTGAGCTAAATGGTGAAAACCTCACAAAGATGAAGTATCTGATGCACCCAATTGGAATCATACTGAAAAGGGAAGAAATTAGCTATTAACCAAGCTGGTTTGTAAGTGTTTAACAAATTTTCATATATATGCTTGGTTGGTGCTATTATTTGAGGTTATTGAAATAAAGTATGGTCCTTGTTCAAATGATGAAATTATTTGAATATGATGTTACTTACTAAAAAGTTCAATATTTGCACAAGTCCATATATTTATTTGTATGACTAAACTTGTGTACTTTTTAAAATTCCCCTTGTATACTGATTTTGAATTAAGCCACTATCTGAAAAGCATGTATATTTGAATAAATGCTCATACTTAGGGGGAGCATGTAAATTTACACGTAAAAGTTTTTAAAAGATCATTCTGATTTTAAAGGAAAAACTTGAATCATAATACCCACATTATGTACTGATTGACTGAGCATACTTATTTGATGCATTATACTGTCTTGGCTTTATCATTATGAAATACATAGGTTGAGGGGGAGCATTTTCTGAAATTAAGTTGTTTATGCTTTAACTTGCCTCATTTTACTATGAAGAGTTTAGTTGCTTAGCTCTAATCTGCTAAAGGGAGCAATGATATTTCAACATCTCTCCTTGATCATAAAGGAAGAAGGTAACAACTCTTCAAATCTGAGATACCTCTTGTGATGCTTGAATATCATGATCATCTTGACAAGAAGCATTATAACATTTGGTATCATACTACTTTTCAAGCAACAACTGATATGAGTTTGAATATCACTATCCATTAGTATCAATTTTAAAATGATTGGTAACAATTGGTATCAATTTTTATATCAGTAAAACTTGACATAGTTTGAACATGCAGTGTATAATAAGTTTTGATGATGATTTAAAATTCAGCCTATGTTTTTATGTGATTGAAACACCCCAGACATCTATGCTTACTGATACAACCTTGCAAATAAGGGGAGAAGAAATACTTGTTATTCTTCAAACCTTTTTGTTGATGTCAAATAGGGGGAGAAGTTGTGTGAAAAATATGCATATGCTTAATCTGGAATTACCTAAATTAAACTGCATTATATGTGTTAATCATTTATGAAGCATATTTTTCATTAGTGATTTGTCATCATCAAAAAGGGGGAGATTGTAAGGTTTAGTATAATATAAGTTTTGATGATGACAAATATAGAATAATAAGGAACAAATGCATTATATGTATCTGACATATATAATGTTCCTTAAAGAAGTAAAATACATATTAGCATGTATTTAATTATGGTTATAATACATATATCATGCTATGTGTAAATATATCCACTGTACTTTTACAATGAATAATATAAGTTGGATATATAAACTGGACTAACTACTTGGTTTGTAAGTATAATATATTACATATAGGTTGGTCCAAGTAAGAAGAGTGAGCATTGGAACATAGAAATGGAAATCAATATCATGCCTCACTCAAGAAAGAAGAAAAGAAAGGATGCTCCAAAAATGGAAGATCAGAAGGGAGCATGCCAAGAAGGAAATGACCAAGTGGAAGTGGAACTCAACATTTGAAGACCTAGTCACTAGGTATGTTTTATTTTCACCAAGGTCTTGAGGTGGGATTAATCTTTAAAACTTACTTAATCTTGTTACCATATGTTCTAAATGAGTTAGATTAAGTAAATCTGATATTAATATATGTTAGATTTGAAAAACTCTGATGACAGATGAATTTTGGGAAGTTAAACTTCATATACTTTGTGAAAATATGAACGTTGCTGACTAAAATTTGAAGTTCCAGAGATATCACCACTGACAGACGAATTTCAGGTGTTGAAATTCGAATTTCAAGTCAGGCATCTGGTTTTCAAGAATCTGGAGTTTGACCTTTGCTTAGTATTTTTAATATATCTCTCAAAATACATATGGCTTTGATGTAAAACTTATTTCATATGAAATTATACTTAATAAGCTCTTCAAAGAAGGATATTTCACTCAAAATGAAAGTCATATGAAAAAGTTATGGTTATTTAAAGTTGAGTAGTGAGATATGAATTTTCAGTTTTGACCTCTTATCACTATTTCGATCATATCTCACAAAACACGTTTGTTTTTGAAGTAAACTTATTTTATTTGAAAGTAGACATTCAGAGCTTTCCAACCATAGGTCATTTGCTTAATTTAGAGTTAAAATGAGAGAGTTATAGCTTCTGCAAAATTGTCTACAGTGCAAAATTCGAAGTTACGTAGGTTCCGTTGCGACAGACGAATTTCGGGCCTCTGAAATTCGAATTTCGAAGAGAACCTTCGTGCAAAATTGAGCTTGCCACTGACAGACGAATTTTAACTTGCAAAATTCGAACTTCAGGTCCAACAGACGAATTTCCACTTTGAAAATTCGAATTTCGCGATTGCAGAAACATGGAAATACTTCTGAAACAACCAACAAACAACTTTCCACTTTCAAAATTCGAATTCCACAATTCCAGAAATAAGAAAACACTTCTGGAACAATGTTAAAGTTCATCTGAGATCAAGAATAATTTAAGTTTCAAAACTGCTCTCTGACAGACGAACTTCACCCTTTCAAAATTCGAATTTCGAAGAAAGTGATCTACTGTACCTCTTTGAACGTTCAGTGGACAGACGAATTTTGGGCTTCCAAATTCGAATTTCGAGGGCAGTGTAGCAAATTGAAAACACTGTTCACACTTAACAGAAAAACTTTCTTCTTGAAAATTCGTATGTCACAACGTGGAAATGTTTTCTAAGTTTCGAAATTCGAATTTCACTTCATGAACAGATGAACTTCGCTATTTCAACGTTAGAAGCTTTAACCTTTGGTTCCTTCGAAATTCGTCTGTTAACATCCAAAATTCGAATTTCAGTATGTCAGCAACATTAAATAAAGTTGGTAACGGCTAGTTTTGCAGAGTAAACCGTTGGGTAACATCTCTAACGGCTAGATCTTGTATCTAACGTCTAATTACACTACAAAACTATAAATATAACATCATTTGAACTTATGGGTATCAATCTTAAGGGAGTTTATGCGAAAATGCTGCTACAACTTGTAAAATCCTTTTATCTCAGTATTGTTTGAAAAACCCACCTCAATAGAGTGAACTTTCAATGTATTATCTACTCCTCAAGAGAGTTTTCATTCTGTAAATATTTCTTTCTACATATTCTGGGTAGAATCTTAGTGTGGGGAAACACTAAGGGATTTACACATCTTGTAAGGGTGTGAGGAGAGTGGCTTCACAAGTGCCTACTGAAACTTGTGGGAATGTACTGAGGCTTCACAGGTGCCCGGATCAAACCTGTGAGATATAGTGGAAAATCTCAAGTGGTGACTTGGGGACTGGATGTAGGCCAAGTGGTTGGGCTGAACCAGTATAAATCATTGTGTATTGTTCTTTATCTTCTCTACTCAGCCGCTGCACACAACCACCTCTGTTTATCCCTGTTTTGCTGCACTCTTAGTGAAATTGGGTTGTGATCCAAAAGAGCGAAAATCTTGCATCACCCAATTCACCCCCCCTCTTGGGTGACCAGTCTACCTAACAAGAAGTACCCTCTTGCTGTTGGGAGGCATCTTCAACAAAGAAAAGATCTTCAGATTTTCCTGCTCCCTTCCCAATCCATCTTCCTTCACTTCTTTCAATTCCCATTCTTTGAAGTTTTTCCTCCTTGAAGATCTCAGTGGGTTTCCCTTTCCCCTTCTCAAGATGCTAGCTTATTGCAGGATTTTGGAAATGATAGCTACATAGGGGTGTGTGGAGTTTTTCCTCTGATCCCTTGCCTTGATCATGCTTTGGAGTATGATATGACCCATGTTGATCAGCTTTCCACGCATGATTGCTGCCATGACATGTGCCTCTACCCTTGTGATCAGATTGAAGCTGTCTCCTTTGTTGAATATGATCCTAGACACTATATAGTGTAGGATCCTCACTTGGGCACTGAGGTCTATGGGCTTCAACAAATTTATGGTTGGCCAATTTTCCTTTTTTCTGAACAATGTGCTCAGAATTGTGCTCTCCTTGTAGTTCAAAAAGGGGCCACCTTCTTCATCAGCAGTTTCTGCCTTATCCATATAACCAGAGGCAGTGATGTCAATCTTAAGGCCATCTTGCCCTGGGATTTCTAACACTTCATTGAAGGTCTCATTTGTGAGCCAGATGGTCCTTGAGCTCAGATTCACCTCCCATTTCTTCTTCTTGCTGTTGTACTTCGAGGAGGCATACCAAGTTTTTATCACTTCATCATCATACCTCTCCAGTATCTCCAACAGATTCTTGTATCTCAATATCCATATTCCAGCATCAAAATTGTTAGAGACCAAGAAATCTTCCAAGTTCACACAATGAGGCTTGATTACCTTTTTATTGGCAAACTTGGTGGAGTATTCTTCTTGAATCTGTGGAGTGCTCCATAATGGCAGTGTAGTGAGTTGGTATTCTCCTGATTCAGTGCTTGAGGAAGAAGTATAAGCAACAGTTTCAGTAGCAGCAGGAACAGGGATCGAAGGCTCTACTTTTTTCGAGGAAGAAGGTCCAGCTCTTTCTTCGGTGTAGTTTTCTGACGTTTGGAAGGAGTTCCCTTGCTTGATTCGGCCTTTCTCTTTGGTTGTTGTCCCTCCTTTGAAGCATATTGTGATTTGATCGATCTCTTTGGACGACCCTCTCCTTTTCCAGCTTCAGGATTCTTTACTCTTGCCATTTTTGTGGATGAATGATTCAGAATGACGCCGAGATTAGGTTTATAGGGTGCGAAAATCAGTTTAAACGGTGGGAGAAGAAGATTTTCGGTCAGAATTTAAGAGCATTGAAGAGAGGATTTGAACAGACCCAGAGAGGAAGAGAGTAGGGTTGCGTCTGTTCAGAGGAAAACCGTCAGTTTTAACGTAAGTAACCGCCTGACAGACGAATTTTAAGGGGTCAAAATTCAAGCTTTGGGCAGTTAAAAGTTAAACCGTTCAGCAAAGCTTTCTGACAGACGAATTTTCTTTTGAAAGTTCATCTGACAGAGGCTTGATTCAAGCAACACAACATGAACAGACGAACTTAGTTCCAACAAAGTTCAAATTTTGAAGTATAAACATCAAACAGCAATCAAATCACCAAACAACAGATGAATTATCCATATTAAGCTTCATCTTTCAAAGATTCAACATTGAGGAGCATGTTTCAACAGACGAATTTTAAGTCAGAAATTCGAATTTCTCTACTTTATGAAAGTTATCCAACATTCGAATGTTAAGAGATAAACATTAGTATAATCATCATGTTGGACAAACATAAGTTTGAAATTTTTGTTCTTTAAAATTCAAACTTCCAAGGTCTAACAGACGAATTTCGAGGCATCACCGAGAACTGTTCCAACTTATAATAGGTTGAAGTTCGTTTGTTGGACATCCAAATTCGAATGTTGACCATGTTGACTTCCTTAGAAACTTAGTTTTTCACGGAAATTCATCTAACACACAATTAATATACGAATTTCAACTTTAAAAACTTACAGAATGGATCCAGAAACTCAGAATTTTTACCATTTTCTTCACTTTTTGATTGTTCCATTCTGGTGTGCTCCATTTTTCAGATTTATTGCCATTGAATCTCATGAGGAGCACCTGCAACTTAAATTAAACACACTCCGATGCTAAAGTTAGAATTAATTTAATGTTGGAAAATCTAAAAACAGAATTGCACACGGATTCACTTACAGTTCATTGGGATTTACCATACCCAATTCTCTTCTAATTTTGCAATGTCTATCTTATGATAGAGGCTCTATCAAGATATCCGCAACTTGATCTTCAGTTGGGATGTACTCTAGTCTAATTTCTCCTTTCAAAACATGATCCCTTATGAAGTGTGCCTGACTTCAATATGTTTTGTCCTTGAATGCATGACAGGATTCTTTGTGATGTTAATGGCACTTTGATTGTCACACATGATTGGTATTTTCTTCATTTCAACCTCAAGATCTTCAAGTTGCTATTTTATCCAGATGATTTGGGCACAACAGCTTCCAGCTGCAATATACTCAGCCTCTGCCATGGATAAGGCCACACTGTTTTGCTTCTTGCTAAACCACAAAACCAAGGATCCTCCAAGAAACTGACATGTTCCACTTGTGCCTTTTCTGTCAGTTTTGGATCTTGCAAAGTCAGCATCAGTGTATCCTTTGAGAACTTCTCCATTGCCCTTAGGATACCAAAGACCCATCTGTGAAGTTCCAATGAGATATCTGAAGATGCTCTTCACAGCAGTTGCATGGGTTTCCTTAGGACATGACTGGAATCTTGCACACATACAGACACTAAACATAATGTCAGGTTTGCTAGCAGTTAGATACAATAGAGATCCAATTATTCTTCTGTACTGGGTTATGTCAAATAATTTCCCTTTTTCATCCATATCCAGTTTGGTTGTAGTAGCCATAGGTGTTCCCATTGGCTTGTCATTTTCCATTCCAAACTTCTTTAGCAGTTCTTTTAGATACTTGGATTGGTTGAGGAAGATACCATCATCATACTGCCTGATTTGCAATCCAAGGAAGAAGTTGAGTTCACCCATCATGGACATTTCGAATTCTCCTTGTATTAACTTAGAAAAATTCTTGCAAAGAGATTCATTAGTAGCACCAAATATAATATCATCAACATATATTTGTAAGTAAATCTTTATTTTCTTTCTTAGTAAATAAAGTTGTATTTACTTTTCCTCTGTTAAACCCCTTTTCAGTTAGAAAATTACTCAATCTTTTATACCATGCTCTAAGGGCTTGCTTCAAACCGTAAAGGGCTTTCTTTAGTTTATACACATGGTTTGGTTTTGTAGAGTCCTCAAAACTTGGAGGTTGGTCTACATAAACCTCTTCCATGATATATCCATTTAGAAAAGCACTCTTCACATCCATTTGATATAACAAAATATTTTTCATGCATGCATATGCTAATAGAATTCTAATTACTTTTAATCTAGCCACTGGAGCAAAGGTTTCTTCAAAATAATGCCTTCCTCTTGATTATATCCTTTAGCAACCAGTCTAACTTTATTTCTGATGATTGATCCTGATTCATCAAGTTTATTTCTAAAAACCCATTTGGTACCAATGACAGGATGATTTTTGGGTCTAGGCACTAAATTCCTGACTTGGTTTCTTTCAAATTGATTTAATTCATCCTGCATAGCTAAGATCCAGTACTCATTAGTTAAGGCTTCCTTAGTGCATTTAGGTTCAATTTGTGAGATAAAAGCACAGTTAATCATTTGATCCCTTAACTGTTTTCTGGTTCTAACTTTCTCTTGAACATTTCCTATCACTTGATCAACAGGATGATTCCTTTGATATCTCCAAGCTCTAGGGAGTTCTTGAGACATTTCTTCATTATTTTCTTCTTCAAAATCTTTCTCCTGAATATCTTCCTCTACATTAATAGATTCAGATATTTTTGGAGATTCAATTTTACCTTCATCACAGATATCTAACCTTTTAAAGTTTGCAACAAGATCATCCTCATCAGTAACATGTTTAGAAGCAGTTTCATTTTCAATAAATACTACATGCACAGATTGTTCTACCAGTTTAGACTTTTTATTAAAAACTCTATATGCTTTACTTCTACTAGAATAGCCCAGAAATATACCTTCATCAGATTTGGCATCAAACTTACCCAGATTCTCCTTTCCATTGTTGTGAATGAAGCATTTACAGCCGAACACATGGAGATGTGACAGATTTGGCTTTCTTCCCTTGTACAGCTCATAAGGAGTCTTCCCAAGGATTGGTTCGATGTAGGCTCTATTTATGATGTAGCTTGCTGTATTCATTGCATCAGCCCAAAATACTTTAGAAAGTTCCTTTTCATTCAGCATTGCTCTAGCCATCTCTCCAATTATTTTGTTTTTCCTTTCTACTACTCCATTCTATTGTGGAGTTCTTGGGGTTGAGAAGTTGTGGTCAATTCCATGCTCATTGCAATACTCCAAAAAGTATGAGTTCTCAAATTTTCCTCCATGATCTGACCTGATAAACACAATGGAAATACCTTTCTCATTTTGCACTTTCTTGGCTAAGGTTACAAATGCATCAAAGGTATCACTTTTAGAGGAAAGAAACAATGTCTATGTAAATCTAGAGTAATCATCCATAATTACAAGCATATACAGATTTCCACTAATGCTTTTTACCCTAGATGGACCAATTAAATCCATATGCAGTAGTTCTAGTGGTCTAGTTGTGGTGACTATGTTTTTGGGTTTAAAAGAAGACTTAGTTTGTTTTCCTCTTAGGCAGGCATCACATTCTTTGTCTTTTTCAAAACCAATTTTTGGCAGGCCAGTGATTAACTCATTTTTAACCAGTTTTGAAAGCTGATTCATGTTAACATGAGCTAATCTTCTATGCCATAGCCAACTATGATTATCCTGACTAATCAAGCAAATAGAATCTAAGGGAGGGAGTTCATCAAGATCAATAGTATAGCAGTTACCATCCCTTTGAGCTTTGAGGATTACTTTGTGATCACTTTTTCTAATGACTACGTAGAATTTTGAGTCAAACAGTACCCAGTTTCCTTTATCACATGTTTGGCTCACACTCAGCAGATTGTGGTTGAGGCCTATCACAAACAGCACCTCTTCAATGGATGTTTCAATATTCTTGCCCACAATGCCAATGTCAACTATTCTGCCATATTGATCACCTCCAAAGGTCACCTTTCCTCCTTTCTTGTCTCTAAGGGTGATGAACTTCTCTTTATCACCGGTCATGTGGCTTGAGCAGGCACTATCCATATACCATTTATTATTCTTTCTAGCTTTGAGACAGACCTGTAAAACAAAGTTCAAGTTTTCTTCTTAGGTACCCAAATCTGCTTGGGTCCTTTTCTGTTAGTAGTCTTTTCCCTAGATACAGATGTACCTTTGGGAACCCATTTAACCATTCTGTCAAGTCCATTTCTCTTTAGAGCATAAGAGCTAGAAATATGCCCCTTTTTATTACAGAAGTGACAGGTGGTAAAGGGACTGCTAGATTGAGAGGCAGGAAGAAAATAATGCAGATAATATTTTTGTTTTGCATGCCTTGGTTGATTATATGATTCGATGTGATGTGACATGTGATCTTTCTTTCTATTTCCATCAGCATGCACAAAATGTCTCATGTATACATTCTGATTTTTCTTCCTAATCTTTTCTTTTACTGCACAAGGATCATAGCCAAGTCCAGCTTTTTCCTGTGATATTCTTTGGCTTCCCATTAAACAAACAACATGTCTTTATCTCTAGTAAGCCTAGACATGCTTTTCACTAGATATTCATTGGTTTGCTTTAGTTCAATGTATGATTTACAGCAAACAGATTCAGTAATAGGTAGAGAAGCAGTTTCATAAATGTTGTGTTGAGATTCTAGTTTGTTAATCTTTTTCTTAGCCTGCTTCAATTCTTTAGCAATTTTAACAAACTCATCATGCAACTCATGAAATGCATCCAGTAATTCAGAATAGGAAGGTTCAGATTCATATACCTCATCTTCTTGGTCACTGCTACATGGGATTTCAGCTTCTTCAGAGGCAAGTACCATGAGATAGATGTTGGCAATTTCATCTTCATCATCTTCTTTTTTATTTGAGCTGTTGTCCCATATTGATGAGATGTAAGCTCTCTTCTTCTTGCCTTTGTCTGCAGTTTTCTTTTCTTTCTCTTGCTTCTTGAGGAATTGTGGACAATCCCATTTGATATGTCCTTGCTTTTTGCACTTATAGCAAGTCACAGGCTCTTTTGCTTCTCTCTTGCTATCTCCAGCAGCTCTTTTCTTGAAGATTTTCTTATTTCTTTTCTTCCTGTAGAATCTTCTAAATTTTTTGACCATCATAGCTAGAGTTTCTTCATCTAGCTCATCTCCATCGTCAGATTCTTCTTCCTTTTCTTCAGCAACTTTGAGAGGAAGGCCTTTCTTCTTTTTGTCTTTTCCAGCTTCCTTGAGAGCTTTCAGTTTTCCTTCATACTCCTCAAGGCCGCCAAAGAGAGCTGTGACAGAGGCCATTGATTCTCCTCTGGCTTCCTCTATTACTGTACTTTGGGTTACCATTCTGGAGGGAGAGCTCTGAGGATCTTTCTGACTTTTTCTGTTTAAATGTATTCCTTTCCCAGGCTCTTTAGTTGATTCACAATGAGGGTGAATCTTTTCTGTAGCTCTTTTACACTTTCTTGGGTTTAATTTGTTTTCTTTGACTCCAGTTGTTCCTTCATGAGCAATTTGTAGGGTGTCCCACATTTCCTTGGCAGTGGAGCATTGTGAGACTCTATAGAATTTGTCTTGATTTAAGGCACTGACCAAACAGTGTTTTGCCTTGAAGTTCAGCAAGACTCTCCTTCTATCTTCCTCATTCCATTCAGCTTCTGGCTTCTCTCTGTACTTTCCATCATCCTCTAAAGCCATTGGGACAAAGTCTCCCTTCTGAATGACTGACCAGATATCCAACTCAATTGACTGGAGATAGATTTGCATCCTCATCTTCCAATACCCATAGTGTTCTCCACTGAAGCCAGGTGGTCTATTTGTATTGTTGCCTTCTGGTAATATGCTTTCTCCAAAGCCAGCCATTTTAATTCCCGGACTGTGAGATCCTTTGATTGGGAATTCGGGCTCTGATACCACTTGTTAGTTAGGTTGACTTCCTAAGAGGGGGTGAATTGGGAAGATTGAAAATTTTCTGCACAAAGTGAAGAAGGTGAAGAAAGCAAAGTATGATCGAAAAACAGAGTATAAAAGAGTAAGCTGAAAAAGTAGTAATATGGAGAAGAAAACTTAGATATTTATCCTGGTACGGTCTCTCCACTTGACCTACGTCCAGTCACCAAGTCACCACTTGAGATTTTCCACTATTCTGCAAGAATTTAGTGGGCTTCTTGCAAATGCCTCAGTACAAAGTTTGTGTTCTATTCTAGAGCTAACTCTTTCACTCTATGCATTCTTACTTAGTGCTTCCCCAATCCCTTGTGATATCCCCTCACAAGAAAATCTATCTTCCAGATGAAGATTAGATTGTTTACAAAGATTAAACTTTCTTAATCAGAGTAAATATGAAAGTTGAAGTACAAATATTGAAGTGTGAAAGTATGAAGCTTTGAGTAAATAATTTGGCAAAGTTTCAGTATATACACACTTAAAATCGTTACCCACAACTTTAAATGTTGTTATATTTATAGATTTAGGTCTCAAATATCCGTTAGAGACAAAATCTATCCGTTGGAGAAGTTATCCAACGGTTACTCTGAAAAACTATCCGTTAACCAACCACATTTAATGCTTCTGACACACTGAAATTCGAATTTCGGTTGGTCAACAGACGAATTTTGCAGACACCATAGGTAAACAACTTTAACGTTGAAAGCTCGAAGTTCGTCAGTCATGTAGTGAAATTCAAATTTTGATATTTAGAAAATGTTTCTTCTTTGTGACATACGAATTTTTAAGTAGAAAGTTTTTCTATTAAGTGTGAGTATTTTCAATTTGCTACAATGCCTTCGAAATTCAAATTTTGCAACCCCAAAATTCGTCTATCCGTTGCTGGTTCGTAAGTCACAGTAGCTCGCATAATTCAAAGTTTGAATTTTCAAATGTCAAAGTTCGTCTCTCAGAGAGACCTCTTTTCAGACTAACTTCAAAATTCGAATTTATAAATACTGTCATTCATATGTCAACATATCATTCTAACAGACTCACAAGCTTAGTTTCTGAAATTTGAATTTTCATGTTCAAAGTTTGTCTGTCAGTGAGCGATTTTAAAATCAATCTAATCTTGATTTCAGATGAACTTTGACATTATTTCAGACGAATTTCTTTAGTTTTCATAAGTTACATTTTGTCTAAAATTCAAATTTTCAAAACCTAAAGTTCGTCTGTTGCTAAAAGCTTCTTTCAGACACTTATGAAAATTCAAATTTTGTCAAACCAAAATTCGTCTATCAGAGAAGCATCTCTTCAGACTTATTAAGTTTTAACTCGAAATTCGAATTTCCAAAGCCAAAGTTTGAATTTTCAACATGACAGTTCAATATAAACCTTTCAAACTTCGTCTGTTGGTGGGTGTTTTTCAAATATTCCATGATTTAACACAGAATCAAGGTTTTAAAACTTCTTTCCACCAAATCAAAGTCTTTTACTCAAATTAAAACATAGCTAAACATCCTGCATCTATTCTTGCACAGATTTGTCTAGAATTTCTTCACTTGAATTCATTTGAGCACCTTTGATATCTTTATTCCAAGCTCTTGAAGGTTGATTTGGAATCATCAAAACTTCTTAATTCAACAGAATTTATGGATGCCATGCTATTTGTTTTAGATGAGGTATGGGTGCAAACACTTGGAGTTGATCTTCACATAAATTTTATACTCTGGCAATGTACTTGCAAAGCTTGGGATATGATTGGGATTCCTTGTGCCCATGTGTGTGTTGTAATAAAAAAAAGCACATGGTAGTATTTGAAAATACGCTGATGAGTGGTTCATGTGAAGTACTCAGGAGAGAATCTATAGTCATACAATAATTCCAATGGAGATGAATGACATGTTAAAGGTGAATGTTCTAGGAGCTGTTGATTACATGTCATGAACTTCGTTGCTTCCACCAATCACCCAATGTCCTCCAAGGAGACCACAAACCAAGAGAAGGGAGTCATAGTCCTATCAGAAGAAACCTTACATGTGTTCTCAATGTCACAAGCTTGGACATTCTTGAAGAAAGTGCATGAATCCTAAACCAAGTTAGAAGTGGTTGGCACAGGAACACAAGTAAAGTTTGAGTTCTTTTGGAAGTCATAGCTTAGGGTAGTGTAATTTTTTGGATTGGCCACATAAGGTTGATACTGTCATGGGTGTTGATTATGAGTTTTTTGTTAATAGGTGTCACCAGTAGTTGTTTGTATATGAATTTCCATATGTCTTGATTATTGTAAAGGCAACCTACACATGGCCTTCTTTTTGGAGTAGGGTTGCATCATGCACATTTACGTAAATAGGTTATACTTGAACTCACTTGTAAACATGCATAATTACATGTAAGTTATTACTATGTCATTGAAGTGTCAAAGAAAGCCAGTAATTGAAGATCATGTTCTATATGAAAATATATCATGTTCAGTTACAAATATTGGGTTGTTTGTTGCAAATATATTATTCTCTATTGCAAGTGTAGCATAGGCAAGTGCAACATTGAATTTGATGCAAATGAATTATCAAACTTAGTTGCTAGGTTATGGTTTTGTATAATAAGTGAAAGAATAGCTTATTTTGTTGCCTATTTATTTACGTTAGTTTTAGTTGCAAATAACCATTTGGTAGTAGCAAATGTAAGATTGTCAATTGTAAATGCACCATTAGCAATGTGACCTACAACATTGATTACCATTGTTGTACAATAATCACCCGTGGTATAATACTTGTTCCCAAAATGAACATGCAAATTGTCAGCTACCAGTTGCAAATTGTCAGTTGTATGTTGCAACTAGATGATTAGTAGTTGCAAATTGTCAGTTGTATATTGCAAATAGATGATCATCATTTGCAAATTGTCACTTGTATACTCTAAGGAGGACCATGGTGAAACAACATTTGCAACTCTAAATCATATATTAGCATCCAAAATCTATTAATTTACACTCGCAATGTCAATCAGCATTTTTTTTTGTGAAGACAGGTTGATAGTCGATTAACAGGGAGGAGGTCCTCTGTTGGTTAACCAGATCAACATGCACTTGACTCAACTGATAAGTAATGCCTATTGATCTGGTTGACCAATAAAGAGTAGTCCCTTTGTTGGTCGACCAAATCAGTAGTGTGATAGCACCAGTCTCTCTGTTGGTGCTGATATGGTTGACCAATAGAGTTGGGTCCCTCTGTTGGTCAATCAGATCAGCAACATGACACTAGTAGCTCTCTTCGCTGGTCTTGATATGGTCGACCAACAAAGGGACCCCTTCTGTCGGTTAACCATCGCGAGTACATAGTCTAATCCCACCAAATTCCCAACATCTAAAAGAACTGGGTCCCACCACTTAAACCCTAAAATTGTCCCATCAAACATGATTCCATATATGCAACTCTTCTTTTCATCATCTCATCTCCTCTCATTAACCATAGTTGGCACAAACCCTAAACTATTGACATAAGTCCTCTTCCTTATCATCTTATCTTATCTCCTCTCCTCTCATTTCATCCAACCCAAGATGGCTAAAGGTGATCAAGCAAACCAGAAGCAAAAAGCATTAGCAGGAGCTTCCTTTTCATCCTATCTTTTTCTATTTCGTATAAAGGCAGAGCAAGCCCGGTTTTAGGATAAGTTCAAGGGAAGGAACATGCTCACCTATAGGTATGTGAGGATGGCATTCTTGGAGGAAAATAACTTTGAAATCATGAATGTTTTAGAGCCTTATTGGTATTTGTTAGAATTAGACAACCATTGGAGCCCAAAGGTTGGTGGTGCATTCTATTCTAACCTGACATTTGATTCTAAGCACACTAGGATCAAGACTACAGTTAGGGGAACTAAGATAGCTGTTGATTGTGAAACGCTTGCTTATATTTTGTACCTACATATGGTTGAAGAACCTAGGTTTACAGACTATTCATCCTCTATTTGCCACCATGTGGACTATGATAGGAAAAGATGCAAAGCCATCCTAATAGAGGTGGATGCACTAGAACATGAAAGTAATTTTAAGGAGTCCAAATTTAGTGCAGAATACAAACTCCTTCATTACATTTGTTGAAAACTGTATATTCAACGAGTTAGGAAATTTCGCATATGCTAGTGAGGTCGAGGAGCTAACAATATACTATGTTATTAAGGGTATTACCTTCCATGTCTCATATTGAATTGAATGGCTTCAAGCGTGAATAGAACAGGTGGCTCACTCCCATACAGTTCAATCATAGCTAAGATCCTCGCACATTTTAGAGTCCACCCATTCAAGGAGGGATCAACACACCCACTTCCAATAACTGTTCATAATTTCTTCTGTATGGGATTTGTTAGGGAGGACAACGGTTGATGGGTTCACAAGGCAAGATGAAAACCCAAGGTGCACTACTAACCCCCTGTCATAGGCAATGACAATCCCCTCCACCTGAACCAAGTTCCCCCAGTCCTCTTGTAGTTACTAGGGAAATGAGGGAGTTTAAGAATAAGCTTACACGTTTGGAAGAGAAAGTCAATGAGATCTCAACCAATGTCCAAGAGATCTTTAAGTGGATCTGTGGACACTTCCTACTTAGTTTGTCATGTTGAACTATCATGTTGTTAGTTTTCAATTGTGTTGTTAATTATCGTGTATTAGTGGTAAATGAATAAACATGTTTTATGTTAATGTCCACATCATCTATAACTAAATAAACTAAACTCTTGTTGCAAATTTATGATTGTCAGATGCAAATCATTGCGTATCAGTCACAAATGCTTATGTTTGTTAATTTCTAATTGTAGTAATCATTTGATGGTGAGTGATTGCAAATTATCAATAATCTATTGTATACTAGTCAACAAAATTTGCAAATGATGATATGAATTACTTATCAAATAGGGAACTTTGTTTATTTTAAGTGGTTGCAAATTGTTTATTGTTAGTCACAAATTATCCAATATCAGTTGCAAACGACTATAATTAGAATCTAGCTATCTAACCAAGCATGCCACCAGAATTCAGGTGTAAACCAACTTGTTCATTTAAAAAACCAATCTACCTATGGTATTGACAGTGCATACAAATAGTTGCAACTTACCAGATGTTAAAAGCAAACTTAAGAACATAAACTACAAATAACCATACATCAGTTGCAAATGACTATAATTAGAATCTAGCTATCTAACCAAGCATGCCACCAGAATTCAGGTGTAAACCAACTTGTTCATTTAAAAAACCAATCTACCTATAGTATTGACAGTGCATACAAATAGTTGCAACTTACCAGATGTTAAAAGCAAACTTAAGAACATAAACTACAAATAACCATACATCAGTTGCAAATGCACGTATTCCATAAATAGCATAATTACAATGGAGTCCAGCTGAATACAAAAAATACAGGGATCATGTCCACAATCATGGCATCCTAACTATCAGTTCATCAAACTATAAACTATCGCTTCCTAAAAATCCTTCACTGCACTTTGTCCTGAACCTTATTTTCTGGGGTGGTTAATAAGCTAGAACACAATCTCCTTCCTAAGCTCTCGCATCCCACTCTTGCATATGGAAGAATTACTTTGTCAGATGTTAATCATGCAAAAGCAAGTATGTTTTTCAATGTCATGTCAGCTCACCGGTGAGTACTCTGCCATTGTGTAGATGCCCCATTCAGGTCGACATTCGTTTCTCCACTCCTTCAATCATGTTATCACATGCATGCCACAATCAAAACTAATGAAAATGGTTACTTTAGATCTATTACATGAAAACAACATTGGAATTCATAAATCTTAAAGCTGAAACTCACATATTTGGTTACCCATAGATCAATGGGAAGTTCACCTCAAGATGTGGCTTTGTATTCAAATAAAAATATAGCTTAACCTTCACTAAGACAGTTGCAAAGTTCTCCATCTACACAAATGACACAAGTGGTCAACACAATACCACATTGACAACATATGCAAAAGGAGCAAAATTTACAAAACAACTATCAAAGGTTAAATCATACACATTCAACCACAGTATGTTATGTTGTGCTCCCTATCTGTTTGTTTGCATCTACTAACATTGTGTTAAGTACATGGAACTTGAACTTCTTTGGTTCCACAACATAGCAAGACCAATGACCTTGGTAGATTATCAGTGCAAAAACAAAGTCATAATCTACAATGTTATATCTCACTCTGAGGCATTCCATAATCTTGTACCATCAATCATTGACATCTATGGAAACAAAACACACAAAGCGCATGAACAAGGTAGGCATATGTTAATCATGCATGTTATTATGTGAAGGAAGTAGCTAACCCATAACACCTACCATGAACTTTAGAGGGAATATATGCCTCTTGACACAACCATCCTGATCTAGTTGTTCAAGCACCAAAACTCGAGCTATGACTGACATCACCGTGTCATTCCGCCATTGCTTTGGACCTATACATCGCATTCACCATGGGTTATGTGACAATCATCTAATACAACAAGGTGCCTAGCAGTTAAAAAATTACAATGGTCAAAGATACAATATATTTGAATAGCGTAAAGTCCTAAGTGTAACAATTAAATTAATTTTCACTCCTTTGTTTTGGGGCAATGCGTTCTGCAACAAAACCAATATATTATATTTGCCTCGATCCTTTTAACCCTCTTGTCTGGTAGCTGCACAAATGATGACTATAGATATAGTCTCTTCCCTCACTGGGCTCGTCTCAATTTTATTGTTGATATAATTGCCCCTGAACCTTCACCTCCTACTTGCCTTTCATCTCCACCTTCAGGTTCCTCTTCTCTGTCGACTCCTCCACCACCATTATCTTGTCCCTTATCTCCTCCATCCTTTTGTTCATCTTTTTCTTTATCTGAATCTTCACCTGATGACTCATCACCACTACTCCCTAAATCCACAAACTCTTCAAGAGGCACAATGATTAGCTTCCCTACCTCTTTTTCATAGACTTCTGCTGTCTTGCTGCGCACCCCTTCTTCCTCCTCCTCCCCTTATTCTCCTCTTTCATCCTCTTCCTCTGCCCACTGGCTAGTTGCTTCCAGGTGACACAATTCATTATGGATAAAACTTATAATCTTTCTTTCAAACACGACTATTTCAGCTAGAATAAAACTCATGAGTCCAGCATACAAATTCTAAAATTCCTGTAAGTTTACAACATACTTGTCAATTATCAATTATGTTGAACATGACAATCTTAACCAAGTACAACACTTACAGTGCGCTTCAGTGTCGTTGGTAGAGGAATTTCACTTGACTCAGTAGTGCCTTTCCCTTTCACCTTCGCTATTGTCATGGCATATAGCAACCTATACTCACTTTATTGCTCCACCTTCACCCTCTCCTTTACTCTTGTTACATTCCAAAAGCTTAAGGCACTATAAGGCATTGGGGGGATTGTAATGCCTAGTGGAAATTGCTGTAAGAAAAAGATCTACACAAGAAATAAGAAAACCAAATTAAGGTGTGTTACATAATATAAATGATTAAATTGCACTAAGGCTTAGTAATAACTTCAAATAGTGCTCACCAATAAAAACACCAAGTAGCCACCAACATTTCTCTTCTTTTGACCTTTCAGTAATGCTTTCTTGTATGCTTCTATCTCTTTCCTCATCTCTTCTAACATAAATGAGCACCGATCATACAATCTTGGCACCCCTTGTTTCCCCCATATTGCTTTCAACAACCTTTCACTCATAAATGTACTGGATGTGGGACATAGTAAAGTCCCCAAGCTATATATCACAAAATACCACTCAAAGCGATCATTGTTAGCCCCCATCATCCTCATCACGTCATTTAAGGACTTCCTATACATGTGATTCTTCAAATTTTTAATTGTCTCACTCTCCGCTTCCAATGTTACCTTCGACCATGTCGAGGCAAGTCCATTAAGTGGTGGACATCATTGGCAACTATAGTGCGTCTTTTCCCTCTTAAATATAGGCAGCACGTGGGAGGGTCAAAGTTCTTGATCACTTCGAGAATTAGCTCCCTCAGAAGATTGTCGAATTTGATGTCTAGCATCCTTGCAAATTCTATCCTTTCCACCCTCCTATACAATTAACCATCTTCCATTACTAACTTTGCCACCTCCTTGAATTTTGCTATAGATCATCGGGTCACGAAAGGCCTCAATTACATAGTAAAATATTTAGTTATGATGCTACAAGTTAACAAAATTTAATTACAACACATCCTAATCCACATCATACCTTGGATGTCCTAGGCTTAACCTCCTTCACCTTTGATTTGTATTCAGCCCTTTTCTCTGATGATATTTCCTCCCACGCTTCATCCGCTGGGCATTCAACACCAAGAAGTCCCTATACTTCCCTTTAAATTTCCCCTTATTTTCTCTCTTAAAGTCTTCTAAGAAAATTCCTCTTCCCGAATACCTGTCCCTCTCACTATCACCTTCTTTCCCTTTTCCTTTATCAATACCTTTATCTGCTAAATTTCACATGCAACCAAACTCAATCAAATTCTATCCATGCATGGATACAATCTAGTTTACATTTCATTATATGACAATTGCTAATGAATAATTATGGAGTGTTTATAAAACTCAATCAAATTTCACAATGCTTGCATTTATCGATACAATTGCAAATGATAGATTATCAATTGCAAAAACACGTCAACAAGATGTGAACAAACAACACACATTCCAAATCACTTTCAACCTATGCCATATACATTCTCTATATAGTTAACTCACATAAGATTACTCTACAATTGATGGCAGTGAAAGTCTATTGTTTTGGACTCATCATCAGTCGCAATCATTCAGTTCATAACTAATTCCATGTACACAATTGCAAATAATGGATTATCAATGACAAATACACGTCTAGCTTATGCAAATGCACAACACACATTCCAAATAATAGATTATCAGTGGCAAATACCTTTAACCACAGCCACATGATCCATTGTACAATCATTCTATTCATAACCATTTTCGCATAGTCATTTGCAAATATATATGATTATCGATCATAATTATGCAGGAAACAATTGCAAACAAAGAACACAATACTGAACCAACTATATTCTCATCTAGCATTACTTAAAGATACCTCAATTGAAAAATGTTCATCAGGGTTTCACAAATTCTATATTTCCAATCACTTAAAGTCAATTAAAGGTTCCCTAAATAGAGGTTGGGAGAAAATAATGATAAAAAACAAACCCTAAATCAAGAAACCTCAACCATGTCAACATACAACTCACGTTCAATGAATGGACAATGATAATATGGCAGTGACAGCATGACGGTGACGACACGAATGTGATAAAGAAGTCTAGATAGAGATCGAAAGATCGAATGTCGTGTGTGTTACCGCTTCATATGTGTGTGTTAATCATACCAAATTACATCCTTTCAGCTCATTTTCCTTGAGTTACACATTCATATTTGTACATACTTGACACTCAGGATAGGAAAATGTATCAGTTAATCCTAATAATGCATGATAGTATGTTTTTTGCCTTATTATGCATTATTTTATTCCCATGAAAGATTATAAGTCCTCATCTTTGTTGCAGACCTCATGGGGAGAGTAGTGGAACATCCAGGACCCTTTTGTAGAGTTGGGAGGCCAGGAAAAGAGGGAGAGAATGTAACTTGAGAAAGACATGGGAGCAAAGAAGGAAGCAGGCATCTGAAGAAGACCACACCACGGCTTAATGGAATGAAGCCGCGACCTCATAGCAGAAAGTGATGAAAGACCATAGCCTGAGATGGCCATGCCGTGGCTTCATGATATAAGGCTGCGGCCCCATGACAAACAGTGAGCTAAACACCATGGCTTGATGACACGAAGCCGCGGCCTGGATCCTGGAGCCGCAAAGCAAACCCTTCATCAGCAAAACGTAGAGCTTCACTTGAACTGAGTATTTGAAGGGTTTGAAAGAAATATCCGAGGATGCTGGGCTAGGGCACGAGGAGGATGTCCAAAACTCAACTTTGGGAGCTTGGGTGTGCTTGGGTTTGGCTTCTTGAAGGAGATTGAAGCTAGGGTTTGAAGCATTGAAGAGATTTTAGCTTCCTTCTTTGGTTTTCTTACATCTCCTCCTTCCTTTTCTTACTTGTGTTCAATAATAATGTTGATTGAGATATATTTTGTTGTGATTTTGTTGAACATGAGTGGCTAGTGCTCCATTTCTAGGATTATTCTAAACCTTGTATGGATTAAATACTTATTTCTTCATTATATTTGTGATTAATGCCATCTTTATATTGATTTAGCTTTATTCTTAATGCCTCTTATTGTTTGGCCACTAATAAGATTGTCTAGTTTATTTCAGTTATGCTTGAGGAAGCTAGCTTACATAGAGAACTTGACTTGGGTCATGTGAGAACTCGAATCTTGCCTTGTTGAGTGAAGAGTTGTGTTAGCGGGATAGAGATATATTCACTAACCTCATATAGTCACTTAGGATTTGAATTGGGAGTTTAATTAACTAGTTAAAAGATTATTTAATTAATTAAACTAAACAGCTATTTGGAGATTCGAGAGAGCACATATAGCTAAATCGGTATCCTGACTAACATAATCTTGCATTAAAAACAAATGTAAAAAGAGTTCAATTGGGTATTTATGAAATACAAGGGGGATGAATAATCCTAGGTCTCTTTGAATTCTTCAAGTCCTAGTTATCCTTGTTGCTAATTTTATACGCTTGTCTTTAATAGTAGAAGTTAATTAAATAGTTAACCTTTTAATTACTTTACTCGAATTAATTGAAAATGTGATGTCCAATATTTGATCACTTTTAATCTAAGTCCCTGTGGAAACGATACTCGCTCATCACTTTACTATTACCTTGGCACGTACGCTTGCAGTGTAGCCCAGTGGTGAACAATTTTTTGACAGTGTTGCCAGGGACTTAGCATTAAAAGTTCTTTGGTCAACCTTAGACTGGTGTTAGTAGATTAAGTTTGAGTTATAGATAGGAAAATATATACTTTGTGTAATTTAGATTCATATACTTTTTATTTTTGTTATTTGCTTGATATGTTTGTTGTTTTTGGCTTGTAGATACCTATCTCACACGCATGCAAGGCTTGGATCCTGACAGATTCGAAGTGGTTCTGGAGGGTGAAAATATCTTTGAAGGAGGCACTCCTAATACTCCTGAACCTCAAGAAACTCTAGCCATGAATGAAGGTAAGGTTGATGAAAATGACATCCGAACTCTTGACGACTTTGTTAGTAGAGAGAATGAGGGCTATCACTCTAGTATCCACATGCCAGATATCCAAGCTCAGAATTTTGAAGTTAAGCAAACGATGCTGCAGTTGCTACAAATGAATGGGCAATTTACTGGAACATACTCGGAGGATCCCAATGCTCATTTGACTACTTTTGTGGAGGTGTGTGACTCATTCAAGCAAAATTGTGTTTCTAGGGATGCTTTGAGATTGATTCTCTTTCCCTTGTCATTAAAAGATAAAGCAAAGGTGTGGCTCAATTCTCTTCCAGAGTAATCTATTGATACTTGGGATGAGTTAGCAAGGAGATTCAGAGCAAGATTCTTTCCTCGGGGCCATAGAGCCTCTCTTCGGGGTAAACTTCTATCCTTTGAGTAAGAACCAAGTGGACTCTTCCACGAAGCTTGGGAGCAATTTAAAGATAAATTGAAGCAATGCCCCAGTCACGCGCAGTAAAAATGGGTGTTACTTGAAGCTTTTTGGAATAGGCTTAATGATGATTCCTTGAATATGCTAGATGCGGCATCTAATGGGACTATTGGAAGCATGACAGTTAATGAGCTCTACAAATTGTATGAGAATCTTGCTGCACACACAATGCAAAAGGCCAATAGAAGGAGAACCATGAAGAAAAAAGATCATTCACAAGCCTTTAGCTCCACTAATGACATTCTAGATCATTTAAATGCTTTGAATAAGAGATTTGACAATTTGGAGATGCAAGTAAGAAGAGGAAATGTTGTAGGGGTAAATGCCATTCAATCTCCCATGGGTTGTGAACAATGCAGGGAAGGGCATATCACGGAGCAATGTCCTTATGCTATGGAGAATGTGAACTACTTGAACAACTTTCAAAGAGGGCCAAACAATCTGCAAAACAATCCTTATTCACAAACTTATAATCTAGGGTGGTGAAATTACTCTAATTTCTCTTAGAGTTGAGGACAAAAAGTGAATCAACCTTCCTCATCCGGTGTATGACCTAACCATCCTCCTGGTTTCCAACCTCAAGCTAGGAAAATTCCCATTAAGGAGGAAGAATCCCAAATGAAGAAAATGTTGTCTCAAATTCTAGCCAACCAAGAAACTGCAAGAGCGGAGACTAAGGCTACTTTTGCAATTCATGAGATGGCAATCAAAAATCTTGAAGTGCAAATGGGTACTATGGCTTTTCAATTGAATACTTTGCAAAAATGTGGGTTGCAAAGTGACACAATTCCTAATCCAATAAGAGAGGGCAAGGAAGGATGTAAGGCGGTTACTTTGAGGAGTGGTAAACAATTGCTCGAAGTTATTGATCCTAAGGTGAATTATGAAGGCAATGAGGAAGTGGCTGCTCAAGAGGAGAAGGAGAGTGAAAAAGAAGAAGTTGTGAAAAATAGTGAGGAAGAGAATGACACAGAGCGAGATAAAAGAGAGGTAGAGAGAAAAGATGAGAAAGAGAGTGAAAAAATGAGTGGAGAGAAAAGAAAGCAAGAAAAGATCATCCAAAGAGTGACTCTCCCTTTACCTTTCCCCCGAAGGTTCACGAAGCAAAAAGAAGATAAGCAATTTAAGAAATTCTTAGATATCTTCAAGTAGCTGCATATTAATCTTCCTCTAACTAATGCTTTAGAGCAAATGCCCGCATATGTGAAGTTCTTGAAAGATATGTTGTCCAAAAAGAGAAGATTCAATGAGTTTGAAATGGTAGCCTTGACCAAAAGTTGCACCGATATCATCAAGAATTTACCAAAAAAATTGAGTGATCCAGGTAGCTTTGTGGTTCCTTGTGAAATGGGTAAAATGACTATTAGGAAGGCTTTATGTGATTTGGGCTCTAGTGTGAATCTCTTGCCTCTTTCTATCTTCAAGAGAATACAATTGGGTGAGGCAAGACCAACCACTGTGACTTTGCAATTGGTGGATAAGTGTAAGGTTTAGTATAATATAAGTTTTGATGATGACAAATATAGAGTAATAAGGAACAAATGCATTATATGTATCTGACATATATAATGTTTCTTAAAGAAGTAAAATACATATTAGCATGTATTTAATTATGGTTATAATACATATATCATGCTATGTGTAAATATATCCACTGTACTTTTACAATGAATAATATAAGTTGAATATATAAACTGGACTAACTACTTGGTTTGTAAGTGTAATATATTAAATGTAGGTTGGTCCAAGCAAGAAGAGTGAGCATTGGAATACAGAAATGGAAATCAATATCATGCCTCACTCAAGAAAGAAGAAAAGAAAGGATGCTCCAAAAATGGAAGATCAGAAGGGAGCATGCCAAGAAGGAAATGTCCAAGTGGAAGTGGAACTCAACATTTGAAGACCTAGTCACTAGGTATATTTTATTTTCACTTAGGTCTTGATGTGGGATTAATCTTTGAAAATTACTTAATCTTGTTACCATATGTTTTAAATGAGTTAGATTAAGTAAATCTGATGTCAGCATAAGTTAGATTTGAAAAACTCTGATGACAAATAAATTTTGAGAAGTTAAACTTCATATACTTTATGAAAATATGAACTTTGCTGACTGAAATTTGAAGTTCCAAAGATATTACCTCTGACAGACAAATTTCTAGTGTTGAAATTCGAATTTCGAGTCAAGTATAGTTAGTGAAATCTTGTTTTCAAGAATCTAGAGTTTGACCTTTGATTAGTATTTTTAATATATCTCTCAAAATACATATGGCTTTGATGTAAAACTTATTTCATATGAAACTAGACTTAATAAGATTTTCAAAGAAGGTTATTTCACTCAAAATGAAGGTCATATGAAAAAGCTATGGTTATTTAAAATTGAGTAGTGAGATATGTATTTTCAGTTTTGACCTCTTATCACTATTTCGATCATATCTCACAAAATATGTTTTTTTTGAAGTGAAACTTCTTTCATTTGAAATTAGCCATTGAGAGCTTTCCAATAATAGGTCATTTTCTTAATTTGGAGTTAAAATGAGAGAGTTATTGCTTCTGCAAAATTGTCTACAGTACAAAATTCGAAGTTACGTAGGTTCCGTTGCGATAGACGAATTTCGGGCCTCCGAAATTCGAATTTCGAAGAGAACCTTAGTGCAAAGTTGAGCTTGCCACTAAAAGATGAATTTTGGCTGCCAAAATTCGAACTTCAGGTCCAACAGTTGAATTTTAGCTTTCAAAATTCGAATTTCGAAACATCAGAATGTGAAAATACTTCCAGAAAAGCCAACAGACGAATTTTGATATCTAAAATTCGAACTTCAAGTATAACAGACGAATTTTGGCTTTGAAAATTCAAATTTTGAATATCCAGAAACACAGAAATACTTCTGGAACAGCCAACAGACGAATTTTCACATCCAAAATTTGAATTTCGAAAGGAAAAACTTGTGCCATATTGAGTTGCTCACTGACAGACAAATTTTGGGGTTTCAAAATTTGAATTTTGAAGGCACTGAAGCAAATTAAATTTACTGTTCACACTTGACAGAACTACTTTAAAGTTGAAAATTCGTGTGTTCCAACATACAAACATTTGTCAAGATGAAAATTCGAATTTCAGCTTTGAACAGACGAACTTCGAAGTTCAACGCTAAAAACTTTAACTTATGGTCTCTTCGAAATTCATCTGTTGACATCCAAAATTTGAATTTTAGAATATCAAAAACATTAAATATGGTTAGTAAACGGCTAGTTTTGCAGAGTAACCATTGGGTAACGTCTCTAACGGCTAAATCTTGTGTCTAACGTCTAATTACACTACAAAACTATAAATATAACATCATTTGAACTTATGGGTAACAATCTAAAGAGTTTTTATGCGAAAATGCTGCAACTATTTGTAAAGTCTTTCTATCACAACATTGTTTGAAAAACCCACCTTAATAGAGTGAACTTTCAATGTATTATCTACTCTTCAAGAGAGTTTTCATTCTATTAACATTTCTTTCTACATATTCTGGGTAGAATCTTAGTGTGGAAAAACACTAAGGGATTTACACATCTTGCAAGGGTGTGGGGAGAGTGGCTTCACAAGTGCCTACTGAAACTTGTGGGAATGTACTGAGGCTTCATAGGTGCCCGGATCAAACTTGTAGGATATAGTGGAAAATCCCAAGTGGTGGCTTGGGGACTGGATGTAAGCCAAGTGGTTAGGCTGAACCAGTATAAATTATTGTGTATTGTTCTTCATCTTCTCTACTCAGTTGCTGCACACAACTCTCTCTGTTTATCCCTGTTTTGCTGCACTCTTAGTGAAATTGGGTTGTGATCCAAAAGAGCAAAAATCTTGCATCACCCAATTCACCCCCCCTCTTGGGTGACCAGTCAACCTAACAATTGGTATCAGAGTTAGGACTCCCAGCAAAGGATCTAATCATTCGGGAGCAAAATGACTGGTTTTGGAGAGAACATTCTGCCACAGGGGAACAATGTCAACAGACCTCCAGGCTTCAATGGTGAACACTATGGATACTGGAAGATGAGGATGCAGATTTATCTTTAATCCATAGACCTAGATATATGGTCTGTTATATAGGAGGGCGACTTTGTGCCAAAGAAAATGCAAAGTGATGGCATATACAGAAAGAAGCCAGAAGCAGAGTGGGATGGTGTGGATAAGCGAAGAGTCCTGCTAAACTTCATGGCAAAGCACTCCTTGGTCAGTGCACTTTCACAAGACAAATTCTTTAGATTGTCAGATTGCAACACAGCAAAGGAAATGTGGGATACTCTGGAGATTGCTCATGAAGGAACTAAGGAAGTCAAGGAGAATAGGCTCAGCTCTCTCACAGCTGAATATGAAGCCTTCAAGATGAACAATGGTGAGTCCATTAAAGAATTTCAAATTCATTTTACTCATATTGTTAATTATTTGACAGCTTTGAGAAAGAGCTATACACAAAGAGAGCAAGTATGTAAAATACTCAGAGCTTTACCCAAAGAATGGCAACCAAAAGTGACAGCTATTGAAGAAACAAGAGGAGAATCATATCAATCTGTCACTGCATTGTTTGGAAGCCTTGCTGAACATGAAGGGAAACTAGACCTTCTGTGGGAGCAGCAAAACAAAGGAAAAATGCTGATATTCAAAGCTACTACATCACAGAGCTTAGAAGATGATAATACTGATGATGAAAGTGATGATAGCAGCAGTGATGATGAGGAGGATGAGTTAAAAGAGTTGACCATCAGATTTGGCAAATTCTTCAAAATCAAAAAGAAGCAGCCTTAGGAACAAAAGCACTCTTGCCATGCAAATAAGCTGAAGTACCAGTCAAAGAGGCAAAGAGGAAGATATGCAGAAAAGAAAAGTGAAAAAGCTAAAGTGGCATATACCTCTGCAATCTGGGGGAATAGTTCAGATGAAGATGATGAGGATACCTATCCATGCTTGATGGCACTATCCAATTATAAGGTATCGAATTCTGACTCTGAATCTGATTCTGAATTCTCTGTTGATGAGTTACAAGTTGCTTACAATGAAATGCATGATGAAATGATTAGATTAGCTAAAGAACTTGCACTCAGTAAAAAGAAAGTGATTTCCTCAGAAAATGATTTGCAATTTAAAAAGACTGAAAAGGAATCACTTAAACAGAAAATAAATAATTTAGAAAATATATGTGAAACCCACACACATACTTCCTCTTGTGTTACATGTAATATATTAAATAAAGAAAAAGAGGAATTGATTAGAGTAATAGCCAATTTCACCCAAGAAAAGGATAAGTTGAATATTTCACTTGACAAACAGAATTCTAAGTTTGACAAGTTGGGTGCTGGCTATAGGAGTAAATCCAAAGGGAAAAATAAATCCTGTTCGAACTTCTTTGTGCCTAATGTAATGCCTAACTCACCATCATGCACATATTGTGGTAAAAATGGTCATATTGCTTATCTGTGCAGCATAAGAAAAAATGGTTTGAGTAAAAGCATGAAATAGGTTCCAAAGAATACCACTAACCCTCTTGGACCCAGAAACAAGTGGGTACCAAAAAGTTTTTCTAGTGTTTCATGTATACAGAACCAATCCAAGAAGAAAGAATACTTTGGTACAAGAAAGAGGATGTAGAAGAGGAAAGCTTTTCAAAACTCCAAAACTGCAACCGCAAATCACATGGAGAAGCACCGGAAGCAATTCTCTCACTCATCTCAAGGAAGCAACTCAAATGGAAACCATACTACTTACCCTGAGAAGAGAAAGAGCAAAAATTCAAGAGGCATTGGCATGTATGCAAAAAGGAGACATGAGGAATACTACACTGCGTACAAGCCATGAATAATAAGGAAATAATCTTTGGTAACCTCTAATCCTTACCCCTTTCAATTATTGTGTTATATATATATATATAATTGGGTAAGATTGAACTCTAGTCCCATATGTAATGAAAAATGTTCAAACTAACCTTTAGTGGACCCAAGTCAGAAAGGGTACCAAAGAAAGAAAAGGATTTTCCCTCTTGCTTTTGCAGGTATTCCCTGAGCTAAATGATGAAAACCTCATAAAGATGGAGTAGCTGATGCACTAAATTGGAATCATACTGAAAAGGGAAGAAATTAGCTATTAATCAAACTGGTTTGTAAGTGTTTAACAAATTTTCATATATATGCTTGATTGATGCTATTATTTGAGGTTGTTAAAATAAAGTATGGTCCTTGTTCAAATGATGAATTATTTGAATATGATGGTGCTTATTGAAAAGTTCAGTATTTGCACAAGTCCATTTCTTTATTTGTATAACTAAACTTGTGTACTTTTTAAAATTCCCCTTGTATACTGATTTTGATTTAAGCCACTATCTAAAAAGCATAAATGCTCATACTTAGGGGGAGCATGTAAATTTGCACGTAAAAATTTTTAAAAGATCATTCTGATTTTAAAAGAAAAACTTGAATCATAATACCCACATCATATACTGATTGATTGAACATGCTTATTTGATGCATTATGCTTTCTTGGCTTTATCATTATGAAATGTATAGGTTAAGGGGGAGCATTTTCTGAAATTAAGTTGTTTATGCTTTAACTTACCTCTTTTTACTATGAAGAGTTTAGTTGCTTAGCTTTAATCTGCTAAAGGGAGCAATGATATTTCAACATCTCTCCTTGATCATAAAAGAAGAAAGTAATAACTCTTCAAATCTGAGATACCTCTTATGATGTGTGCATATCATAATCATCTTAACAAGAAGCATCATAACATTTGGTATCATAATAGTTTCAAGCAACAATTGATGTTAGTTTTGAATATCACCAACAATTAGTATCAATTTTGAATATGATTGGTAACAATGGGTATCAATTTTAATATCAGTAAAATTTGACATAGTCTGAACATGCAGTGTATAATAAGTTTTGATGATGATTTACAATTCAGTCTATGTTTTGTTAGTTAGGCTGGCTTCCCAAGAGGGGGGGTGAATTGGGAAGATTACAAATTTTCTGCAAAATATCAAAGAAGTGAAGAATGCAATATATGATGGTAAAACAGAGTATAAATAAATAATAGTGAAAGTAACAGAAAAGAGAAGAAGACTCAGAAATTTATCCTGGTTCGGTCTCTCCACTTGACCTACGTCCAGTCCCCAAGTTATCACTTGAGATTTTCCACTATTTTGTAAGAATTCAGTGTGCTTCTTGTAAATGCCACAGTACAACTTTTGTGCTCTGTTTTCTAGAGCTTCTCTCAATCCCTTTCTGCACTTCCATAAAGTGCTTTCTAATCCCTTATGATATCCCCCCACAAGAAAATCTATCTTCCAGATGAAGATTAGATTGTTTACAAAGATTAAACTCTCTTAATCAGAGTAAATATGAAGGTTGAAGTAGAAGTATTGAAGTGAGAGGGTAAAAGTCTTTGAGTAAATGATTTGGCAGAGATTCAGCATATACACAATTAAAATCGTTACCCACAACTTCAAAAGTTATTATATTTATAGATTTAGGTCTCAAATATCCGTTAGAGGCAAAATCTATCCGTTGGAGAAGTTATCCAACGGTTACTCTGAAAAACTATCCGTTAACCAACCACATTTAATGCTTTTGACATACTGAAATTCGAATTTTGGTTGGTCAATAGACGAATTTTGCAGATACCGAAGGTTAACAGCTTCAACGTTGAAAGTCTGAAGTTCGTCTATCATAGAGTGAAATTCGAATTTTGATATTTTGAAAATGTTTCTATGTAGTGACATACGAATTTTCAAGTAGAAAGTTTTACTGTTAAGTGTGAACAGTATTTTCAATTTGCTACAGTGCCTTTGAAATTCAAATTTTGGAACCCCAAAATTCGTCTGTCTGTAGCAGGCTCAACAAGCACAATAGTTCATTTTCTTCGAAATTTGAATTTTCAAAGAGTGAAGTTCGTCTGTCAGAGAGACCTCTTTTCAGACTTACTTTAACATTCGAATTTATAAACACTGTTATTCATATGTCAACATGTCATTGTAACAGACTCACAACCTTAACTTCTGAAATTTGAATTTTCATGTTTAAAGTTCGTCTGTCAGTGAGCAATTTTGAAACTCAATATAATCTTGATTTCAGATGAACTTTGACATTATTTCAGACGGATTTCTCTAGTTTTCATAAGTTGCATTTTGTCTGAAATTCGAATTTCCAAAATCCAAAGTTCGTCTATTGCTTAAAGCTTTTTCAGATACTTATGAAAATTTAAATTTTGGAAAATCAAAATTCGTCTGTCAGAGAAGCATCTCTTCAGACTTATTCAGTTTTAACTCGAAATTCGAATTTCCAAAGTCAAAGTTCGAATTTCCAACATGACAGTTCAATATAAACCTTTCAAACTTCGTCTGTTGGTGGGTGTTTTTCAAATATTTCATGATTTAACATAAAATGAAGGTTTTAAAACATTTTAACACCAAATCAAAGTCTTTGACCCATATTTAAACATAGCTAATCATCCTACAACAATTCTTGCACAGATTTCTCCAGAACTTCTTCACTTGAACTCTTTAAGCACCTTTGATATCTTCATTCCAAGCTCTTGAGAGTTGATTTGGAATCATCAAAAACTTCTTGATTCAACATTCTCCCCCTTTTTGATGATGACAAAACAACTTACAAATTGGATTAGTACTTGGGTTTGCTTTAACAAGCTCCCCCTCAACATATGCATTATATATCAAAAGATATCATATATAGTAAACCAAGTGAAGAGATTTAAAGAGCAAATCATTGCCACCAAGAAATTCTTTCAATTAAATGAATGATGCTTTACAGAGACAAGAATTCAAGTAAAGTTCATACACATCAAATACAAAACACAAACAATCAAAACAGACAACAAAGACACAGTGCAGCACTACACGAAAACTCAAGCCTAAATTTTAATCACTTCTTCTATGGCTTCGGCTTGGTCTTCTTGCTGTAAGTTTTCCTAGATGACTCAGTAGCAGGCTTTCCAGTTTGCTTACTCTTCTCCCCCTTTTTGGCATCATGAGGAAGCCCAACAAAATCAACTGGAGGAGGGATCTGAGAGATTGGAATAGCTCTGAGAGGCACAGGAGCAAATGAGATTTCTGGTTCAACTGGTGCAGGAGTCTCAGAGGGCTCAGGACTTGGTTCTTCATCATCATCAGAGACCTCAAGCAATTCTTGCATTGCCTGCCTGGAAAGAGCCAATTGAGCTCTCTATTCCTTTGAAAGTCCATAAGCAGCGAGAGAAGGAGGAGCTGGTTCATCAGAATGAAACATTTCCTTAAGCCTTCTTCTCTGAGCTTGCAGGAGAGCTTTGCGAGCAATAGCTACATAATCAACAACAGGTACAATGCTTCTCTCTACATTGCTGGCACCCTCCAGCATTGATGAAGTGGAAATGGCTACCACCAGTCTTTCAACTAGCTCAGATTCTTGAGTGGAAAGAATTGAATCCTGAGCTTCTTTTGAAATGGGCTCATGAGGGCCTGTTTCCTGAGGTCCTTCTTCTTCCAAACCATAATCCAAGGGTGGACCAGGACTAGGTGTCCTCATTGCATCAACAGGCTCAGCACCATCTACATCATCATGCTTAGAGGAGGCTATCTCGAAGGGGCTTAGAGGCTCAGGAGTTGGAGACTGAATAGGCTCAGAGAATCCTGGCTGAGGTGGAGCTGATGTGGCAGGAATTGCACTTTAAATTTCTTCATAGGCATTAGCAATCACTTTCATGTTCTTTGCCAACTGGTGAATCTGATCTTGTAGGTGAGCAAATTTGGCATTTTGCTCATCCCTGATGCTAAGAATGAGTGTAGACAGGCTGTCATACAACTCGGTGATCTTGGTTGGCTTGGCATGAGAGGAGGGAGTGGATGGAATGTGAGTAGGCTTGGAGGGAGATGGAATAGGCAGAGAGGGCTGAGGAGTGGGTCTGGCAGGAGCCTCATAAGTACCCTCTTGCTGTTGGGAGGCACCTTCAACAAAGAAAAGATCTTCAGATTTTCCTGCTCCCTTCCCAATCCATCTTCCTTCATTTCTTTCAATTCCCATCCTTTGAAGTTCTTCCTCCTTGAAGATCTCAGTGGGTTTTCCTTTCCCCATCTCAAGATGCTGAATCCTCGCATATTACAGGATTCTGGAAATGATAGCTGCATAGGGGAGTGTGGAGTCCTTCCTTTGATCCCTTGCCTTGATCATGCGTTGGAGTATGATATGTCCCATGTTAATAAGCTTTCCACGCATGATTGCTGCCATGACATGTGCCTCTGCCCTTGTTATCAAATTGAAGTTGCCTCCTTTGTTGAATATGATCCTAGACACTATGTAGTGTAGGATTCTCACTTGAGCACTGAGGTTTGTGGGCACTGAGCACTGAATATGAATGCTTCCTTAACCATCTCTAAAAGTCACATTGCATTTGAGGCTTTGGATGCTCTTCTCTTGAAAAACCTTCTTTGAAGTCATCTCTTGTTGAGCCACCTACTCTTGAGTTAAAAGCACTCCCAACTCACTTAAAATATGTTTATTTGGGAGGAGACAATACATTACCGGTCATAATTGCTTCTGATTTGAATGAAGATCAAGAGAGGCAACTTTTAAATATCTTGAAAGCATATAAGGGGGCTATTGGGTTGACCTATGCAGATATAAAAGGGATTAGTTCATCAATTTGTATGCACAAAATCTTGGAGGAAAACGATAAAACCTCTATCGAGCATCAACAATGGTTGGACCTTATCATGAAGGATGTGGTGAAGAAGGAAATTCTGAAGTGGTTGAATGCAGGGATTGTATATCCTATCTCAGATAGTTCTTGGGTGAGCCCAGTCTAATGTGTTCCTAAAAAGGGGGGCATGACTGTAGTGGCTAACACCTACAATGAACTTATTCTTACTCGCACTATCACTGGTTGGAGACTGTGCATGGACTATCGCAAGCTAAATGCCGCCACATGGAAAGATCACTTTCCCATACCTTTCATTGATCCAATGCTTGATAGATTGGCTAGCAAGGGCTTCTTCTGCTTTTTGGATGGCTATTCGGGGTATATTCAAATTGCCATTGCTCTAGAGGATCAAGAAAAGACCACCTTCACTTGTCTTTATGGCACATTTGCATTTAGGAGGATGTCCTTTGGTTTGTGTAATGCACCGGCAACTTTTTAAAGGTGTATGATGTCCATATTCTCATATATGATTGAAAAGACCATGGAGGCATTTATGGATGATTTCTTGGTGTTCAGGGAATCTTTTAAGGAGTGCCTTTACAATCTTGCGGATGTCTTAAAACGATGTGAAGAAATTAATCTTATGCTCAATTGGGAGAAATACCATTTCATGGTGCGTGAAGGCATTGTACTGGGCCATAAGGTTTTCAAAAATGGCTTGGAAGTTGACAAAGAAAAGATTGAGCAACTATCTCCACTCACCAATGTGAAGGGTATTCGAAGCTTTCTGGGCCATGCGGGCTTCTATCATCGCTTTATCAAAGACTTCTCCAAGATAGCTAAGCCTCTATGCCTCTTATTGGAGAAGGATGTGGAGTTTAAATTTGATGACAAATGTCTTGAGGCTTTTGAATAGCTCAAAAGAAGATTAGTAGAGGCACCGGTCATTGTAGCTCCTAATTGGGACCTTCCATTTGATGTCATGTGTGATGCTAGTGACTTTGCTGTGGGGGCTGTTTTGGGTCAGAGAAAAGACAAGATTTTCCACCCATCTACTATGTTAGCAAAACTCTTGATGATGCTCAAGAGAATTACACTACCATAGAGAAGGAGATGCTAGCCATAGTATTTGCTTTTGGCAAGTTCAGGTCATATCTTATTGGTGCTAAGGTAACAGTATTTAGTGATTACTCCACCATTAAGTATCTGTTTAGCAAGAAGGAGTCAAAGGGGAGGTTGATAAGATGGGTTTTATTGCTGCAAGAGTTTGACCTGGAGATTGTTGATAAAAAAGGGCTCGGAAAACCAAGTTTCAGACCATCTGTCAAGATTGGACAGCAACGCACAAGTTGATGATGAAGGTACTATTCATGAGAATTTCCTGATGAACAACTCTTTGCTGTTGAGCATGTAATGTATCCTTGGTATGCTGACATTGTAAACTACTTAGCATGTGAAGTGATACCCCTTGATTTGAAGCTTTGTCAATTGAAGAAATTCCTTCATGAAGCGAAATATTACATCTGGGATGAACTTTACCTCTTTAGGTGATGTGTGGATTCATTGATTAGACGATATGTCCTGGAGTGTGAACAACAAGCCATACATCATGGTTGCCATGCTTCTGAATATGGAGGTTACTTTTTTGGGGGGAGGGGAGGGAGAGAAAACAACGGCTAAGGTGCTTCAATGCAATTTCTTCTGGCCAACTTTATTCAAGGACTCGTATGAGTTTGTGCTTAAATGTGATAGATGTCAAAGAGTTGGAAATATCTCTAGAAGAAATGAAATACCACTCACCAACATGCTAGAAATAGAGTTATTTGATGTTTAGGGGATTGACTTTATGGGACCACTTCCCAAATCCTTCAATAATCAATATATTCTCGTGGCAGTGGATTATGTCTCAAAATGGGTGGAAGCCAATGCTTGTGTGGCCAATGACACTAAGACAGTGGTTAAGTTCTTGAAGAAGCACATCTTCACCAGATTTAGGACTCCTCGAGCCATTATCAGTGATGGTGGTACTTATTTTTGTAATAGCTAATTTTGAGCACTCTTAAGAAAATATGGTGTGAAGCACAAAGTGGCCTTTTCCTACCATCCTCAGTCTAATGGGCAAGCTAAAATTTTGAATTGAGAGATCAAGACCATTCTTGAGAAGACTGTGGGTGTAACTAGAAGGGATTGGGCCACTAAACTTGATTATGCATTATGGGCATATCGCACAGCCTATAAAACTCCTATTAGGATGTCACTATACTGACTTATCTTTGGCAAGACTTGTCACTTACCTATAGAGTTGGAGCATAAAAAAGCTCAATTTTGACCTAAAGGTGGCTAGTGAAAAAAGATTATTGCAGTTGAATGAGCTTAAAGTGTTCCGTCTCAATGCTTACAAAAGCTCAAGGTTGTATAAGGAGAGAACAAAGAAGCTGCATGATCAGAAAATTTGCCCAAAGCATTTGTGCCAAGCAAAAAGGTGCTTTTATACATCTCAAGGCTCAAATTGTTTCTAGGCAAGCTCAAATCTAGGTGGTCTGGACTATTCACTGTGGTTCAAACATTTTCTCATGGAGCTGTGGAACTTGAAGGAAATAATGGTGAGAAATTCAAGGTCAATGGATAGAGACTGAAGCATTATTGGGGTGGAGAGGTGGATCGTCAAACCTCCACCCTTCATTTGTTAGAGCATAGCTAGTGCGGTAAAGAGTTTGGCTGGCGACTATAAAACTAGCGCTTCTTGTGATGCAACCCAAGCTCTTTAACTTTCATCTCATTGTTTTTGTGTTGGTTGCGTGCTTTGTGTAGTAGGTTTTATATTTGTTCTTGATTTTAATGTAGGTAAGGTGAGTGCAGCCATTTGGTACCTAAAGAGAACAAATTCATGGCAAAGAGCAAAGAAATACTGAAGTGGAGATTACATATTGATAAGGAAGTCACTAAAATAAATCCTCATTTAACCCTATTTCTGCAAATACTGGTGATAGCTAGGTTTTGGGGACTGACTTTGAGCAAATTAATGGATGATCAATGCTTGAACATGAACAACTAGGCATGATTGAAAATTGTTGAGCTGTAGTAGTGGAATTAGATAGGAGTTGAAATATGTCATGTGCTTATAGCCGCCATCGTGTGCCTATCTTAGTTATTTTCAGCATGCATGAGGTGAGGGGTATGTTTGATGAAAATTCTATGCATGTTTGTTGTTAAATGTGCTGATAGACTTAGCAAGAACATCACGTCGCAGCCTAAGAATACAAAGTCGCGGTGTGAAAGGAAATAGAGAGACTCTAAATACTGGGAGCATTGACGCCGCGGCATAAAAATCTAAGCCGCGGCATGAGTGGAACCAGTGGGCTGCTCATCTACAGGCTTAACATTCTTGCCACAACCCCAAAATTAAAGGTCATGGCAAAACAACTTCCAATGGCTGAAGCACAACCCTGGGAGTGTTCACACCGCAGCCCCCAATACAATGCCACGGTGTGAATCCTACATGCGTCGAGGCCCTTTAGTGATGCCGTGGCTACAAATCTGAGTCTGCATGTGCATTTTCTCTAACCTCGATTTTTGCAGTGGCATAAAATCTTGAGCTATGGCTATATGTTCTCTTTTAGTCAGCATCTTCATTCTTTCAGTTGTCTTGAACCCTAGACCTAGCTTTTTCTCTCCCCGCGCTGTAGCCTCTCCTCCTTCCCATCTCCAGCCGTCATTTCCCTTCCCTCGGCCACCGTTCATCATCATTCCCTAAACCCCCACAACTCACCTTGTTAGTGTCACACCTCGTACTTAGACTCATTTTCCATGTATTAAACTATATTTAAGTCCATTAATGCTTGATTAGAGACTTGATTACATAAACCAACTTAAACCAATTTATTTCATTTTGGGTACTATTCCCTTGGTTAACTTCTTTTCACCCAGTTAACTTTGAAAATTCATAACTAAATCAAGCAAAATCATATTGATATGGTTCAAATCTCTAAATATAGATTAAAAGATTTTATACATGGGAAAAATGTTAAATAGGGAAATTACTTGGCCAACTTATACAGTAAGTTCGTATTATCTTTACTGTAGCAATGGTCATTTTTGAAAATTTCTGATTCTGACCATAACTTTGAAAAATCACCATAAATCATACACAACTACAAATTGAGTGATCTTTATGTATATGAAAAGCTACACATGTCTAGTTTTTATACATATAAAACACTCATACCTGAAATGACAAAAATTCTGAACAGTACATGAAATTCGGAGCATTGTCACAATGGCCATTTTCTTCTTACAACTTGTCAACATAGACCTTAATATGTACATACATGGCCATTTCTTATCTTCACTTAAAACATTACATCATAATAGATATAGATGGACATAATTACATTCATGTAAAATCCTAGAACCATACACATCATTTTCACAAGGTGTTCCAAACAAAGCACAAATGCAAGCAAATTCATTTTAATTAAGAGCTTGCTTTTCCTTCCCCTTTTCTTCTTGGGCAATCTTGCCATAACTTGGACCAATGAAGTGAAACATTTGGAAAGAGAATGAGATTCAAAGAATCCTAGTAGTTACAACCAAGTATGTGCATATTTCATCATATCATTCATAGAATCATCATTTGAAAGCAATCTACCAATTTATACCATACATTTTCATAAAAATTTCGGCATGGTAACATTTTAAAAATTGGACATCCAAGAGTCATAAAAACTCTCATTCAAACAGCCAACATATCAAATACAACATAAAACATTAATGTCATAGCATGGCATGTTCCAAACATCATTGAAAATAGTTTTAACAACTTTGACATAATTGGTAAAATAACTACCTTTGGGCTTTCCAAGTTCCACCAAATTTTGTACACCTTTCCTTTGATCTTCTAACACTCTTTTGGATCCTATAACATCATAAAATAATGCCATTAACCGCTAATTATCCAATTTCATTTACAAAGTGCTCACTTGAACTAAAATTTGCACTTTGTTATCCATCATGCATTCCATGTACAACATACTTGTTCTATCCTATTTTGGACCCAAGGAATCCAGTTTTGAGGTCAAAAACTTGAAATTCCTTTCCTATATTAAACCTTAAATAGGCATAAAATTACCATAAATCATAGGAAAATAACTAACCGATTAATTTGTAATCTAATGGCATATTCTTGCACCTTATGGCCTATATAACACTTTTCATGGTTTAGTTTCTCCATACCTTCATTTTCTCTCTCTACTCTCTCTCTAAGCTGAAACTTTCAGTGGAAAAATAGGAGAGAATAAACCATAAAACTCTTCCAAACTAAAGGGTACACAAGATTATGGCCATAAGATATTACCTTGAAATTTTGGGACAAATCTTGTGATTTTCTCTTCTTCCTTTAGCTACCACTAAGTCACGACTCCTCTCCCTCTTTTCTCACTGTTTCTATCATGAAGATGGCTGAGGATGATGACCAAGATGGCTTGAAATGGTAAATATATAATAATAAGTATAGTTAATAATTAAAGTAACTTGGGTTACTTTTTAGTAAAAGCTTTTCCAAAATTTTCTTCATATCCCATGGCATGTTTCAGACATGTCTCAACTTATTTTTGGCCAAAAAATTACTTCAATTATTTAAATGGACCAAAATACCCTTTACCGATTACATTTACCCGTACCAATTAGGTATTTTCACCAAAATTGTCATTAAATTGGTAAAGAACTATCCAATAATTACTTTTAGTCCAAAATTACTATCTTGACCCAAAATATATTTTATCAAGGCCCAGTAATTTTTCTTGCATTAATACTGCCTTTTCCTGCAGTCCAAACTGACTTTTATCGGGTAAAATATTAACATTAAATCATAATTACCCAATAAATATTATTTTCACTTTAATAACATCCTTGGTATATTCCATTGGGTTTAACTCATTGAGAGCTTCATTTTGACTATAATTTTTTATATTTACAAAAATGCCCTTGACCCGGGTCTAATTTATAATTTTTAAAACTTTCAGGTTATTAGCTGGAATTTTCCCCCAAAATTTATAAACTTTTTCTTCAATCTCTTCCTGCGTCCCCCAGGTTAATTTTTTTTTCTTTTTCCTTTTTCTTTTCTTTTTTCTTCCAGGGGTACAATCATCATTTTCTTATTTTTCCTTTCAACTGAGATAATTGACTTTTTTGTCCTATTTCATGTTAAATGGTGTATACCCATTTTTGCAAATTCTTTGAAAATTTTAAAATATTGAGCCTTGAATATCCATAAAAAATTTCATAATATTACAGTTAGCTCCCTATATTACCTCCCCTTCCTCAGTTTCTATTCCCCATCTTTACCGCTATTTTTCCTTCATGCTCTTTCCTTAATCCTGTTGGTCTCCTTCCCTCTTCCTCCACTGGTCAAGTAGCTGGTGTTTTCCTCCCACCTACACCAACCACCTTAGCCTCTCTCTGTCTCTGCCACCCCTCTGCCCTTCTTCTAGACTCCATAACCTTGGTGCTCCTCCTCCACCAGCTCCACAACCGTGTCTTCCACTCTTGGCCGTTTCCTCCTGCATTTTCTTGGTCTTCGTGGGTTAGTGGTAGAGTGTGATCCTCCCACTTGTGGATGTGCTCTCTCTCTCAACTTCCTTGCTTCTGTAATATTTTGGGTAATGCTCCCAACTCTCTGTGTGAATTGTGTTGTAGGAAATTGAAATGGAATGGCTATGTTAAATGTGTGCTGAATTTTATCTGTCAAATAAGAAGTATGTGGGTTATGTGGATTACGATTGCTTTGGGAATTTAGTTTGCGTCTAATTGGGACCTTTCGCTATTGAAATTGACTCTGTGTGTGGGGACTATTTGAATGCAGTTTGATTGTATTTGAGATTGTAGGCCCAGTGTTAGATGCTTATGTCCTTGTATTGGCCAGTGGTTCCCTGTTTTGTCTCTCCCTTGTGTTGCCATAACTTTATAGTGTTCCCTATATCACACTGCTGTCACGTGTTCATTGGTATACCTATTGGTGGTCCCCTTGGTCATAGCTTGTCTACTGGTGGGTCAGGGTATTGTTTTTGATTTGTAGCAGGTCTTTTATCTGAAGCTTGTTGTAGTATCTAGGTTAGCTTGTGCTTTTGTCTTTTAGGGTCTTTGGGCTAGCTATCTTTTATCTGCCCATAATTGCTTCTTTGTAGGTATGGCCCATACCAAATGAGCTAGTCACTCACATGAAGCACTTCCACCTCCACCTCTACCTCAGCCTAAACAACCAGAAGAAGAGGAAGAAATAGAGCTAGACAAGCCCCCACCACTCATTTTTGAAAAATACTTCCCATATAATAGTGGCCTACCATTCTGGCATGGGTTAGAGTCCTACAGGTTTACTTACTTGGTGGGGAAACGAGAAGGAGGTTCTCTCACCATGGTTCGAGATTTTTGTTCAGAGGCAGAGAACTGCATCGCCTTGCAGTGAAAGGTACAGGGCAAGTGGGTCAAGATTTCAAAGCCCATCATTCAGTCATTTTTCCACCTTTCCATTGTGATAGACTGTCGGTACTGGTACTTCACAGAGCACACTGATGAAGTGCCCTACCAAGAGATTGCGGAGTTGATCACCTTGCCGAGTCGAGCCCAGTGGTATATCGTTGATGGCATCCATCGTCACATCAAGCGTGCTAACTTACACCGAACAGCGTGCTACTGGCTATACTTTATATGTAACAATCTTGTCCCAGTAACCCATTTGAGTGATGCTACTCGGGAGAGGGCCCTCCTCATCTACCTATTCATGCGCGGAGAGCCCGTGGATGCCGCCCAGCTCATCTTTGAGTATTTAAGGAACTCGGTCACCAAGTCACATTTACCTGTTGGATTTCCTCATTTTATCTCTACATTGTGCATTAAGCCAGGAGTGGCACCGAAGCAGTAAAGTGTAGAGCTCTTCCCACATAAGTAAGAGTTCAAATATGACTCCATCAGGGTAGCTGACAGGGTAGAGCCTGACGAGGAGCAGCCCCAGGATGAGCTTGGGGAGGTTGCACCCATTGAGCAACCTGTACTACCGCTACCACCTGCTAAGGAGTACATGATAGAGAGCTTATTTCTGTATTTGCAGCAAGTCCATCAGTAGGTCCAGTATATCAGTAGCACTTAGACCAAGATGGTCATTACTCAGGCCAGAATGGATAGGGACATTTGGTGGTTGGCACAGCATTTGCAGGTTCCTCTGTCCTCTCAGGACACAGTCGGACCATCAGGCCCTATGGAGATGCCCAGAGCACAGGACCCTACGGATGACAGCTAGCTTAAAGCTTTTCATTTGTCTTGTGTTATTTTTACCCTTTGTGTCGTACTCATGTCCCTTGTCTTTTGGATATCTTTCTTTATCTGCTTTATAGTTCTCTTTTTATTGGAACTCTGGTTTGCATTCGTTGCCTTAAACTAACTCTGTTGCAATGCTTTGATATGTTGAATTCATGTAGTTGAGACATTGTTATTGCCCTATGTTGTTTTACATTGTTATTGCTTTCATCGTATTTGCATATTCTTTTTGTCCCTCTCATGTAGTTTTATCTGCTTGTATTGTGATACTGTTTGAGAGATGCCCCTCATTTTACTCCAGTGCATTAGTCATGACATTGAGGACAATGTCCCATTTAAGTTTGGGGGTAAGGGATGTTGTTTTTGTTCTTTTTGGGCCGAATTGATGTAGTTTTAAACTTTTACCATTACTTTTCCCCATTTTAAAATCCTACTTTGAGCTAGATTGTTGAGTTATCTTCTGAATTGCGTGCATGGATCCAATGATTGTGGGGTGCTTAAATTATAGATTGCACATGAAAGGTATGTAATGCTTATAGCTACTTGAATTACAATATCAATTTCTTGTTTTGTGGTAATTTTGAAGAAAATTTGTGCACATAATAATTAAGGAATAATTTGAATGTTTGTATTAAGAGAGAATAGTAGCAAATTGATGTGCATAGTTTGTTTGAATGTCATTACTCTAGAAACTATCTTGGAACCTCTTGAGGCAAATCAAGGACTTCATGTATTTTTGGGTAATGATTTAGGCATTCTTTAAAATACGTTTGAGTCTTTCAAGCTTACCATGATGAATATTTACTCGTTTGAACCCTATTTGAGCCCTAAATTGAAAAACCATGTGGATTTTCTTGTTGGAACCCTACATGAGACCTTACCCACTTAGCCCGAAAAACCATGAATTATCCTTAATTTTGAGATAATTGATAAATCATTAGTGGTAATTAGAAAGGGTAAAAGGATGGGAAATGATGTAAATTGTATATTTGGGTATAGGGTGATATTAGTTGTGCATGGTTACATTAATTGCACTCTCATGAATCATTAAAGTTGTATGCTCCATAAAAAAAAACATATATAGAGAGGAGCAAAAGTCCAAAAATGTTTAAAGTGCAAATGCTTCATTAAAAGATAAGTTTTTGGGGGGGGGGTTTACTTGGCTTCATATATTACATCAAAGTTTAAAATAAGGAAGAGAGATGATTTGTAATGCATCATTTATCTCAAGATATTTGCAATCCCTCTTACCCCTTCATTTCAATAAGCCATTAACCCTGGCCACGTTACAAGCTTAAAGTCCCATTGATCTCAAAATCATATGGTGGTTATCTTATAAGTGGAGAGGGGGGAAGAGGTTAGGCATATGAAGTATTAATGTTGAGGCATTTTTTTTTATGCATATTGGAAGGTTACTTTCAATCTTGATACTTGCAAGAATGTTGTTCTTTGATTAATCACACACACACTCTTTGAAATTGCAAGGAAACTGGTTATTGAATTGAAAGTCATGTAGCTATGGTCATTTGACTCGTTCCTATGTTATTTATCTTTGGTGGCACTTGGTGAGGAGAAATTTCATGCTGCCATAGTAATTAGATAATTTATGCAATCTAGCAGGTTTTCCTCCTTCAGTTTACTCAAGGACGAGTAATTACTTAAGTTTGGGGGTGTGTTAATCATACAAAATTACATCCTTGCGGCGCATTTTCCTTGAGTTACGCATTCATATTTGTACATACTTGACACTCTGGATAGGAAAATGTATAAGTTAATCCTAATAATGCATGGTAGTATGTTTTTTTCCTTATTATGCATTATTTTATTTCCATGAAACATTATAAATCCTCATCTTTGTTGCAGACCTCATGGGGAGAGCAGTGGAGCAACCATGCCCCTTTTGTAGAGTTAGGAGACCAGAAAAAGAGGGAGAGAATGTAACTTGAGAAAGACATGGGAGCAAAGAAGGAAGCAGACATCTGAAAAAAACCACACCGCGGCTTAATGGAATGAAGTCGTGGCCTCATAGCAGACAGTGACAAAAAATCACAGCTTGAGATGGCCATACTATGGCTTCATGATATGAGGTCGCGGCCCCATGACAAATAGTGAGCTAAACACCATGGCTTGATGACACGAAGCCGTGGCCTAGATCCTGGAGCCGCAAAGCAAACCCTTCATCAGCAAAACGTAGAGCTTCACTTGAACTGAGTATTTGAAGGGTTTGAAAGAAATATCCAAGGATGCTGGGCTAGGGCACTAGGAGGATGTCCAAAACTCAACTTTGGGAGCTTGGGTGTGCTTGGGTTTGGCTTCTTGAATGAGATTGAAGCTAGGGTTTGAAGCATTGAAGAGATTTTAGCTTCCCTCTTTAGTTTTCTTACATCTCCTCCTTCCTTTTCTTACTTGTGTTCAATAATAATGTTGATTGAGATATATTTTGTTGTGATTTTGTTGAACATGAGTGGCTAGTGCTCCATTTCTAGGATTATTCTAAACCCTTGTATGGATTAAATACTCATTTCTCTATTATATTTGTGATTAATGTCATCTTTATGTTGATTTAGCTCTATTCTTAATGTCTTTTATTGTTTGGCCACCAATAAGATTGTCTGGTTTATTTAAGTTGTTCTTGAGGAAGCTAGCTTACATAGAGAACTTGAGTTGGGTCATGTGAGAGCTCGAAGCTTGCCTTGTTAAGTGAAGAGTTGTGTTAGCGGGATAGATATATACTTACTAACCTCATATAGTCACTTATGATTTGAATTGAATTTGGGAGTTTAATTAACTAGTTAAGAGATTACTTAATTAATTAAAATAAACAGCTATTTGGAGATTCGAGAGAGCACATATAGCTAAATCAGTATCCTGACTAACATAATCTTGCATTAAGAATAAATGTAAAATGAATTCAATTGGGTATTTATGAAATACAAGGGGGATGAATAATCCTAGGTCTCTTTGAATTCTTCAAGTCCTCGTTGTCCTTGTTGCTAATTTTATACGCTTGTCTTTCATAATAGAAGTTAATTAAAAGTTAACCTTTTAATTACTTTACTTGAATTAATTGAAAATGCGATGTCCAATGTTTGATCACTTTTAATCTAAGTCCCTGTGGAAACGATACTCATTCATCACTTTACTATTATCTCGGCTTGTATACTTGTGGTATAGCCTGCTGGTGAATAGTGTGACTATGGCAAAGGATTAAAAGAATCACTGCCAGTTACTGCCAGTTAGTATCGAACAACCAACACAAGAACCATTGATTAGTTCGTGTAGGTTTGAGAGGATCGATTCCAGCAACAGAGAAAAGTTCAAATAAGTTCGTGTGTGAGGGAAGTTTTCTTAAACTTCTCAGCTAATATTACCTAGGGGCAAATTCATCTGTTTCACCACACCAAGTTAATTATAAAAACATACCTTGGTATGTTTCAGTAATTAGACAAATTTAAGGTACGTTTTTGGAATTTTTTTCATCTAGGGGTATTTAACTATCATTTTTCCAAAAATTATTCAATTGAATTTAGAAAATTGATAGTAAAAAAAGTTTAGAAAATTTTCTTATAAAAAATAGAAAATCTATTAATAATAATTAACTAAATCATAGATGATAAAGTTGATAAGAATTGAATATTTGATTTGATTATGACAAATTACATGTGAATGAATATTATTTTAAAAAATAGATAGATTGCTCTCACAATAATATGTCAAGGACTAAATGTTTAGTGCTTGTTTAATTCTATATTAGAAATTGAGTTTTGGCCCAAAATTGGGTTTTTGTTATTTTTTTGATGTACTTGGGTGTGTTTTATTGGATCTCATTGAGAACTTGGTTTTCTTTCAAAACCATGTTTAAGTAGAAGTGGTTGTGGAGTTACTTTTCTGTTTGCTAACTAAGTTTGCAACACCATTGTGATGGTTGGAAGAATTTATTACATATCTAAAAGTACTTTTAATTAGAATCATCCAAATATATATAACAACTTGTACTAAAATCAATTTTCAAGTAAAGCATCAAAATATGAATCACATTAGTCAAAAACCAATTTTCATTATAACCACATTGCAAAATCTATTCTACCAAAATTTTATTTTGACAAACTAAAAACTAAAAATGTGTTGAGTAGGCTGGTCACCCAAAATGGGGTGAATTGAGTGTTACAAATTTTTTGTCCTTTTGAAGCAGAACTCAAAGTTACAGAAAAGCATTAAAAATAGGGGCAAATAGAGCACTTAATGTAAAAGTGAGAGAAATAATAGATGAAAAGTGAGACACAAAGATTTATCTTGATTCGGCTTAACCATTAAGCCTACATCCAATCCCCAAACAACCTATTTGAGATTTTTCATTATAACTACAAGTTTGATCTTAGCACTTGTGAAGTAAAATGTAACACCTTACTTCCAAACACCTCCTGATTTGATCAAAAACTTTGAAAACCAACCAAATACAGCCCAAACATCTCATAATTACTTCCTAAAACCTCATAGCAGCGGAAAAATGCCACAAAACACTTTGAGGAACACCAGGACAACAGAATGGTATGCAAGGCTACAACTGCTACAATACCGCTGCGACTCTGATGCCCACTGATTCATTGGTGCCATGGCCTGGCTTCTTGGCGCCGCAGCACCCCTGTGCTAATGTAATATCAACAAAATTCCACTTCTGGGGTGAACTTTCGACGCGCATAACTTTATGCTTCAACCTCCGATTGACCTGATTCTAACTCCTACAAGTCAATTTTATCCCAACCTAACCATAGACACCAATTTTACTTCAATCCAACTCTATATGGAGATTTTGGACACTTGACACCGTTTTGGCCACTTTTTGACCAAAACTGACCATTTCCAACTTCCAATTGCCACCAAAGGTAAATAGGCACTAATGGACCATTCACATAGGTCCTAATCCACTTAACCAACTTGTCCAAAGAGGTTTCACCTCAAAGGAACCACTTCTCTGAGATTTGACAAAGTGGGCTACATGCCCAAAACATACTAACAAGGCCCAAAACCACCCTTGGGCTCACATACACAACCACATTGACTCCTCAACATCCAAAACCATACATGCATCACTTAACAACACAAAACCACATCCATAACATACCAGTAACATCATATCCATTACAATAACAATGTCAATGTCACCACTTAGTTTACAAACCATTTATTCTACTTGGCACAAAGTACATATCTAATTAAACATACATTACATAGACCTAGTATTCCCACATCTGATGCTACTTCCTTACCTTCTTCGGACTAGTGCCAGAACCTTCACCTGAAATGTTAGTTCATGGGAAAGGGGTGTGAGACAAAGTCTCAGTAACCGTGGACAACCACACACGTATATATGCATAACTCATACAATCTCATGAATACAATATGAAATGGAACGCATGTCTCCTTCGTACACAGCTAGAAACACGAGTTGTCATCATAACAGGACATTTCATATAGGTAGTTCCTTTCCAACAGTCGATGAAGACTAATTCCAAGACATCACCAAGCTCACTTCTCATTAGTGCACCCGGCTAAAGGTAACACTAATGTTCGGATCATGGTTCTCCTTCCCTTGGACCACCTCGAATTAGTGGTGATTTAGGGAAGGTGTAGTCCACTGCCACCTGGCTCCCCTGGCCATAAGGAAGGATTTAGCAACAGGGATCCTATCCTTATCCTCCCTTATCATATATCATATCATATTATCATCACCACCTAATCCACCATATATCACAATTTGACAATGTTATGTGGTGATGCTTATGTCATATCATCATATAATCATCATCATCATGTGTCACAATGTCATGCATGCATCATGTCATGTCACATCAATATCATTATCTCTAATCATCATCATAATCATCATACCCTATGTGTCTAGCTGTGTGCATACCACGATATAAAGACAAATCATACACACACACATCCATATCGTGGTATGAACGGAAACATGCATATATACTCACACACATATATATATATCCACATAATATATATATACAAAACAAACAATATAGACACCTGATTACCTGAGGATGTCAATACCACACACACGTGATTCCATAAGCTTTCTTGAATGTCAATTCCACGACTTGTCTTCTTTAATTAGCCAACAACCTTAACAATATCATAAAACTTCAATTAACATACAATCCAAATGCCTAATTTCCATGATTCAACCATTTAGGCCTAACACATGGTTCCAACACGACTTTCATTCTTCATTAAGCTCCTAGGGATCATTCAAGCACCAATCAATCCCAAACATTTCAGATTCCCAAATGCCTCAACTGAAAATAACCTAGGGTTAAGCTTAAATCATGCAGAATCCCTTCAAAACTCACACCCAAGCAATATAACACCAAAACACACTCCATTAACCCCATTTCATCCATTTTGATCGGTGGGATTTGGCCAAAACCAAAGATCCCAATATATATATGAGAAACCCAACTCAAAACCGAAGAAAATGGAGATGGAGGAGTAGATATCACTTACTAGCCAAGATCCAAGCTTCAAGAGGTTGAAAACTACTCCCAATGGCCAAAATTACAAACCCTAGCAGAGCTTCTCGTTGCTCCCTCCTTTTCTTTCCTTTCTCCCTTGCGTTTTGCCAACTGAAATGTTTTCAATTTAAACAAAATTTTTTATTCTCTCCACGGTCCCAGGAAAACCCGCCGCGGCGCCATTGGTTTCAATCAAAAAATGTCATTCTGGCCTTGCTCCTCATCGCAGTGTGGAGCTCTTTTATCTCCCACTTGAACCTTTCTCAGTCCTATTTCTTTCGGTATTACATACAATGCCAATTACACTTGGTTAGCTAGATACAAAGTTAGGTATAATGTCATGAGGGTTGTTACACACAGTACATCCAAGACTTCTTCCTTGAGTCTATCTCTCTTCCACATTCCCCAGTGTGATTACAAGTTCCCGTCAAGGAAACTTTTCTTGAGCAATCCCTCTAAATCATCTAGAGAATTCTCTCACAGTGAAAAGATCAATACAAAGAAATATTCTCTCAAAAAGTGGTTAAATACATTGGAGTTCATAGAGTGTAGTTGAGAGTGTTTGATTAAGAAATATATCTTTAATTCAATAAAACAGCTTCAGAATATCATTATTTCTTCTTTCAACTTAAATGAAGCTCTATTTAGAGGTGAAAGTAATTAATTAGCAGTTAGGCACAATTAACTAGTCGTTACATTGAATAACTAGCCATTGAACTAGCTGTTAATCGATTATACTATGAAAGTCTAATCGATTATGGTGTTATTCAAGACTATTTAGGGTAACATATCCCCAATAATAAATTAAGTTAAGTGTAAGTCAATTGATTGAGTTTAATAACAAAGAAGGAAATAAGTTCATCAATCAATTAAGTCAGGAACAATCGATTAAAAAGGAATTTGAAAGGTTATAAAACATAGCTGATTATGTTTAGGAATATAACATATTATTGAATAATGAAAATAGTTTGAGAAGCAAGACAATCGATTATATACTAAGATATAACATGTTATAATTTGAATAGAGAGCATATAATATCGTTGAGGAATTAGAATCGATTATTTAGAGATATAATAGATTATATGAAGCAATATAATTGATTATATGGTGAGAGTAATCGATTAGAACACGAAATTGAAGTGTATCATAAATGGGCATACTCGATAATTGATTACTTTGTGAGGGTAATCAATTAAGGCGCTATCCAAATGCAAGCTTAGAAATATAATCGATTATATATCGAGATAATCAATTAGTATATGAAACGATGGTCATAGATTTAGCAAGGCACACGATAATTGATTACTTTGATAAGGTAATTGATTATGTTAATAAGAAGCACAAAATTTAAAAGAAAATGTGAAACAGAACTCTAAATTTTATAACCTCCCTTTAATTACTCTTGCAAAACCTCCATCTCCATTAAGATTGTAACTCCCAAACCCCATAATAAACGAATGTAACCCCCTCTTTTGCATTTAGTTCCCTATTTTAACGCCTAGTTATTATCTGTAACAGCTTAGTCCCATGAGTACTATAAATGGGGCCTCGATTTTGAGAATGAGGCAATTCAGATTAAAGTTCATTTTCAAAGTTGAGAGTTTTTTCTCAGTTCTGCACTAGTTTGGTATCAGAGTCTGGTTCTAGGTCGGGTTATAGAGTGTCTAGAGTCATGAAAAGTGAGAGAGCCATCAGAAATTGGCCAGAAAGTGAGGTTTTCTTGTAGTTTCATCATTGTTATTCCCTATTTGAAGCCACTTTTTAGCCAAACAGATATCACCATCGTGCTCATAAGGCCGGAAGACCTAGGACTGGAGAATTTTGCCGCTGTCGGAAGACTAACACACCTCCACGTGCCACTGCCAGAAGACCATGAGCCGATTGCGCACCTACTAAAGGTTGAAGATGATGACGCCATCTGCCACGTCTGCTTGACCATTCTAGTCAACGACAGGTCATCCATTCACTGTCTGCCACGTGTCCGAAGGCCGCCACATTAGCAATGCCACACAACCATTTGTGTCATCTACCTTGCAAGCATTGACTTGTCCAGTCAGTGATAGCTTAGCCACCCATTGTCTGCCACGTGTCATATCTGCCATGTCACTCAGCCCAGTCAGCCAAACTTTCCATATTTATAATTTGACTTCTAAACTCTTCTATATTTATATTTCACCTCTATACTTTCCATATTTATATTCTCACCCTTGTGCTTTTAATAAATTACATTTCTACCCTAAACTATCCAAAATTACAATTTGACCCTTGAACTTCCTAAAATTGCAATTCCCCTTCAACTTTTTGAAATTATAATTTGACCCCCATATTTTTGAAAATTTCACTTTCATCCCTTAGCTTTCTGAAAGTTGTAGTTAGGCTCATAACTTCTCAAAATACCTCCAAGATGCAGACTTGCACATGAAGTTGAGATTGAAGAGTTGAGAAATCTAGTTCAACTGCTGCATAAGCTTGTAAATATCTAACGAATCCAGTTGGAGGAACAAAGAGAGCAAAGAGAAGAAGACTCAGATAGTAGTGACATACCATCAGCTGGCAACCGTCATTCTCAGAGACCAGCAGTCCGCTACAATGGTATCAAAGTGGAAATTCCTGAATTTGAAGGAAAGTTGCAGCCAAATGAGTTCGTTGATTGGTTACAAATTGTTGAGTGAGTCTTTGAATATAAGGAGGTGCCAGAAGATCAGAAAGTGATGATTGTTGCCATCAAACTCAAGAAGCATGCCTCCATATGGTGGGAAAACCTTAACAAGAAGCGAGAGCATGAAGGAAAAGACAAGATATGGACCTGGGAGAAGATGCACCACAAGCTTACTCGTAAGTTCCTTCCTGAACATTATTACCAAGATAATTTTATTCAATTGCAAAATCTACACCAAAAGCCTTTGTCTGTAGAAAAATATACTAGGGAATTCGAGAAGCTCATGATGAAGTGTGATATTCAAGAAAAGGAAGAGCAGACGATAGCCCGATATATTGGAGGGTTGAACACCAATATTGCCCATCCAATCCGACTTCAACATCATTGGACTTTAGATGACATAATCCGTCTATCAATAGGTGTTGAGAAGCAAATTCCCTGAAGGACTTCATTTTAACCTTCAAAAGAAGAGATGGACTTTATGAGTGGACTGTGATGCCTTTTAGTTTGTCCAATGCTCCCAGCATATTCACGCGTTATTAGGTACTATGACCCTTCATTGGAAAGTTTGTTGTTGTTTACTTTGACGACATTCTTATTTACAATAAGAATCAAGAGGAGCAATTAGAGCACCTACGGCAAGTCTTGCAAACTTTGTGAGAACAAAAACTTTATGCCAATATGAAGAAGTACACTTTCTTGACTGGTGAAGTTGTTTTCTTGGGCTATATCATTACTACAAAAGGTGTTTGAGTTAACCCCATCAAAGTTGAGGCCATTAACAGTTGACCAACCTTGAGATCTGTCCAAGAAGTCTGAAGTTTCCATGGATTAGCTTCTTTTTACAGGAGGTTCATCCGAAATTTTAGCCCAATTGCTGTACCACTCATAGATTGTATCAAAGGAGATAAATTTTAGTGGACAGAAGAAGCCCAAAAAAGCTTTGAAGAGTTAAAGAAGAAGTTGACTGAAGCGCCTATATTAGCCCTTCCAAATTTTGACCAAGTGTTTGAGGTCAATTGTGATGCATCCAATGCTGGAATTGGAGCTGTCCTAAGCCAAGAAAGATATCCTGTAGCCTTTTTCAATGAGAAACTCGATGATTCCAAGCTCAAATACTCTACTTATGATAAGGAGCTTTGTAACACTGGAGTCACTATTTGCTGAGTAAGGAATTTATCCTGTACTCTGACCATGAGGCCCTCAAGCATTTGAATTGCCAACAATCGCAGACATGCTGCTTGGAGTAAAACTTTGTAGGCTTACCCATTCCTACTTAGGTATAAGACTGGGTCCTTGAACTCAGTAGCTGATGTGCTTAGCCGTCAACAAGCTTTGCTTGCTATCATTCAAGCCAAAGTTGTTGGTTTTGAAACCATCAAGGAATTGTACAAAGATGATCTTGATTTCCAACAAGTATGAAGTGCCACCCAAACTTAACATTTTCACCAGTACTATAGGCATGAAGGGTTTTTATTTCGAGGAAAAGTCCTATGCATTCCTTAATGTTTCTTACGAGAGGCAATCATTTAGGAAGCCTATAATGGTTGTTTGGCAAGTCATTTTGGCCGAGATAAAACTGTGGCTTTGACGAAAGAAAATTTTTATTGGCCAAAACTTGAACAAGATGTCAATAAGTATATACAAAGATGCAGAACTTGTCATTTGGCTAAGTCTAAGAGCCAAAACACCGGGTTGTACATGCCTCTTCCAGTTCCAGAAGCACCTTGGGAAGATATGAGTATAGACTTTGTCCTTGGATTACCTAGGACCCAGAGACAGAAAGATTATGCAATGGTGGTTGTGGATCGATTTTCAAAGATGGTCCACTTCATTCCATGCCAAAAGACCAATGATGCGGTTTAAGCTGCAGATTTATACTTTAAGGTGATTGTTCGCTTACATGGCATTCCCAAAACCATCACCTTTGATCGTGATGTCTAGTTTTAAACCACTTTTGGAGGACTTTGTAGAAAAAGTTGCGAACTAAACTTCAATTCAGCAGTGCTAGCCATCCCCAGACGGATGGACAGACAGACAAACTAAAGTAGTGAACTAGATTCTCAGAAACCTTCTTCAAAGCTATGTTGAAAAGAATTTAAAATAGTTGGATCTTGTCCTTGCACAGGTTGAGTTTGCTTACAATAACTTAATTAATCAAGCCACTAGGAGGTGTCCATTTGAAGCGATTTATGGTAACTGTCCACTTAGCCCATTGGATCTAACTCCTTCATCTAGCAAACAACATTATAGTGCTGATACAGCTATGTTAAAAATAAAAAAATTACATTGACATAACCAGTTTTGAACTGGTTCAACATTAGTTCGATTGATTTTTCAACAGTTCTCACCAGGTCTAAAACTAGCCTATCAAGATCTATGACCGAACTAGATCTAACACCAATTCCTAATCCAATTAGTCGAACTAGCTGATTCAGTCCAATTTTATGAACATAGTCATAATCACATATTTGAAGCATTGCCTTTGCAAAAGAAAGAGAAAGAAGAGATTTTTATTAATAATAAATAGCAAATAGCAAATTTTCAATTGATGTGACTCGAAACTCAAAAAGGATAATTAGACTATATTAGATATTCTTTCAAAACATTTCTCCAAACATATGTTTTTGAGAAATAGGTTACCAACATGGTGTTGTATAGCATAATTAGTAGAGTCAAAAACCCACTTTGATAATCTTTACATTTTGAAATAATTAGTCTTAGACTGTCAATTGAAGAATACCTTTAGTGTTTATAAAAAAAAATGGCTACCAATAATGTCCTGGTGCAGTTGATAAATAGTTAGGTTTTTTAAGCATGTTATCCTAAATTCGATCCCTAACATTTAAGTATTCTTTATGCTTCAGCTGAAATTACCCCAGTGCTCACCCAAAAAAATTATAAAATGTGCTTGTTTTTAATAGTAAATCATCCTGTTACATTCATTATTTGGAGGGTTCTAAGTAACAGTCCATACTAAATCTTGGATCTATCTAATATGAAAAGTATCCTATTGTTGTATATGAAATTTTGAGCGTTAAATAAAAAATTAATATAAAACTGTTTTGGTTTATATGCTTATACGTAAATAGGATCCACAATATTCATACATTCATAGAAAATGACAAAAGATCATGATTAGATGCATAAGATACACATCTCATTATTATATTTACCATATCTTTTTTCTTTATCTTTTTTGTTGTGAAAATCTTTTTTCTTTATTTTTATCAAAATATATCATACACGTACATTTTGGCGAGTGCAAAGTGTTCTAATTGGTTCAAATATAGTAATTTTTTTTCTTTTGGCCACTAGCAATAATATAATAAAAGGTTAGCCTTTTCTAATGACAACAATTTTATCAATACCAACTTTCAATAGAGCTTATATGCATATTATGGTTAGAGAACATAAACCTTGCTTTAAATATTGTTTTATTGATCTTCTCTCATATCATTATAAATAAAATTAAATGACCTACACTTGTAATTGTTGGTTAAACTTAATTAAAAGTACGATATTAAGTCTAAAATTCATAAAAATCATACAATAAAATTTGCATTTCAAGTATTTCAATGAACCGTTAATCAACCTATATTTATGGTGGTAAAAAGACTTATATTTAAAAAAATATAATTAATGAGAGCCACAAATAAAAAAATCCAACATGAAAAGTTATAATAACATATTTATCTACGGATTTGGATCCTCTTAAATCAAAATACATGCAGCCATCTCTACTCCCAAAATTTTGACCATTTGTATGATCTAACGGCCTCAAAAAATGCATCAATCTCACTTTCCCTCTTCCTCCTTCTTTCTTTAAAATTTTCCTTCGCCTCTTTCTTCCACCATATCTCTTTCAACAACTTTACAAACAGAACACAAATGGAATTAAGCCCAACAAAAGCAGAAATTGTTACCAAAGGAGGAATTTGAAGGCACATGAAAGTCACAAACCCAATGATTTCATTTTAAAGATGAGTCCATACATGGAATTTGATCGGGATCTTACAAGTATACATAGTCGATCATGGTAGTAAAAAGTTTTTGGAGTATTCCAGAGGTTGAACCCTAGGGAGGTAGTTGTAACACCCCTGATGACTTTGTTTTGGCATTATGTGTAGAACAAGAGGAAACAGAACAGAGGAAGGTTCAAGTAGAGTCTGAAAGAGCTCCACACCACAACAAGAAGCAGAGCCACTACAGCGAGAGCCAATTCTAGTGGCTCTTTTTGGCTGAAAACTAGTGGAGCCATGGCGAGATGTTCTGGAGCCACAATGGGAGTCGGGTTTCTGGTTTAAATTAGAAACATTTCAGTCAATCGGACGTAAAGGAAAAGAAGGAAAACAGAGGAAGAACACAAGAGCTCTGCTAGGGTTCGAGATTTTCGGCTTTTAGGAATGATTTTAGGCCCTCAAGAACTTGGATTCAAGTTAGTAAGTGATTTCTACTCCTCCCTCTCCATTTTCTTCTGTTGAACTTGGGATTTTTCGGTTATGAGCTAGAATTTCAGGTTTGGGATAGAATCCACCGATTGAAATGGATGATATGGGGTTAAGAAAGTGTGTTTTTGTTGCTTGGGTGTGAGTTTTAAAGGGTGTATATATGATTTGAGCTTAACCCTAGGTTATTTTTGGTTAGGCCTCTTAGGAATCTGAAGTCTATGTGGTTGAGTAGTGTTTGAATGATCTCTAAAAGCTTATTGATGCATGAAAGAGGTGTTGGAACCTTGGGTTAGGCTAAATTGGTTGAATTGTGATGTTTGGTTTGTTGGTATATGTGGTTAATTGAGGAATTGTGATATTGTGAAGGTTATTTGGTTAACCGAGAGGGGTTCAAGCGTGTTGGACAACTCGAGAAGTTTGTAGAATCCACATGTGTGGTATTGACACTTAAGGTAACCGGGTGTTTGTTTGTATTGTATTGTTTATATTGTATGATGGTACGTATAATTGTGTATATATGCATGTTTCTTTCATACCACGATATTGATGTGTATGTGTGTACTGTTGTCTACATATCGTGGTATGCACACAGCTAGACGATGATTATGATTATGATGAGGATTACATATGTGATGATTATATTGATATGATATGGCATGATGCATAGCATGACATTGAGATCATGATGATTATTATATGATGATACATGAGCATCACCATATGGCATTATGAGATTGTGATATATGGCGGATTAGGTGGTGATGATGTGATGACGATATGATATATGATAATATATATGTTAGGGAGGATAAGGATGAGATCCCTGTGAGGGTGACATGCATTCCATTCATTTCACATTACATTCATGAATTGCATGAGATATATACATATATATGTGATTATTCCCAGTTACTGAGACATTGTCTTACACCCCTCTCCCATGAACTAACCTTTCAGATGAAAGTTATGGTACTAGTCCGGAGAAGACGAGAGAGTAGCATCAGACATGGACATACTAGGTCTATGTAGTATATGTATAATTTGGATAATGTATCTTGTGCCAAGTAGGATAGAAGATTTCGTAATGAATGTATGTTATGGATAAGGATTGTTATGGACAGATGTATGTATGGTTATATATGTGGAAATGTGTTGTATATGTTATGTATGATGAAAGGTGGAATTGGGCCTGGTTGGTGTGTTTTAGGGCCCGTAGCTTGTTTTGTCAAGTTGGGGTTCAAGGAAGTCAAATCTCAGAGGAGTGGTTCCTTTGAGGTTAAACCTCTTTGGACAAATTGGTTTGGGGGTTTTGGACCTGTATGAATGGTCTTTGAATGATCATTTGCCTTTGGTGGAAATTGGAAGTGGTCAGTGATGAGTTTTGGTCAATAAGTGGCCAAAACGATGTTAGGGGTCCAGAATCTCCATACGAAGTTGGATTGAGATGAACTTGGTGTCTATGGATAGATTGGAAGTAGATTGACCTGTAGGATTTGGAATCAGGTCAATTGAAGGTTGAAGTATAAAGTTATGCACGTCGAAAGTTTGCCCCAATGTTTGAAGTTTGCTGGTATAGAAAACCAGCATGGGGCACTGCGACGCCAGGCAGCATGCCGCAACTCCACATAGTCCAGTAGCGTGGTGAGACAGGGGAGGTCTGGAGCTATGGTCGTACTATAATGGTTGTAGCCCCAACCCAGTTTTTGGTGTTGTTTGGCTCGTTTATGCTATTTTGAAGTTTTTGGAAGTTGTTTTGAGACGTTTAGGTTGTGTTTGGTTGGTTTTTGAAGGTTTTGGTCGAGTCTGGAGGTGTTTGGAAGTAGGGTGTTGCAGTACTAAATTTATCAGTCCAAACTTTTTGTCCCAGAAGCAAGTGACAATTGAATTGAAAAGATAAATAAGAAAGAAGCAACCAAACATGATTAATACAAGTTTAATTCAATTACAAGAAGTATCAAAGGATCGGGATTCACATTATGGGATAACTAGATTTTATTCTTTAATTAGACTCTACACACTTATAATGATTGTTGTTCCCAAAGCTTCCTAATTATTTCTGGGTCAATTAGTCCTTATTTAATTAAAATTCAATTCGCTTTCATATAACTAAAATTCTTAGTTAAATCTTGAATACTATAATGTATATCACCATGAATTCCTAATTCTATTTTTAGATTAGTTATTCATGTTTATCCCTCTAGATTTAGGTTCTCTCTTCACATTTCAGTCCATCAAATTTACCCATAATTATATTTTATGATGATCAAGCATAAATTCCACATGAACGAACAAAAAAGATAAATATAATAAAGAAACAACTAAATATAACTTGAAAAACAAATCCACAAAGTCATAACTAAAGAAAACAAATCCAATCCATCCCAGTCAAGCTACATCTCTACCCCTGACTGGCAAATTTAGTCACACATGAAAATAGAAATCAAATCAGAACTAAAATCTCAAATCATAGTGAAAATAACAAGATGAAAGAGTTATGGTAGAAAAGAATAAATCTATCTCTAATACTCTATAGATCTCCTTGCTCTTTCTCTATGAGATGCTCCTAGTTGCTCCCAGATGCGTTTTGAACTGTGTTCTCTGGCCTGTAGGTGCTTTTCTGAATCTCCCCATTATGTTTCTTCCATTTTTCCTTATATATAGAAAGTATAGAAGCCTATAAAAGCCCAAAATATCACAAAACTGCGTTAAAAACGTGTTTTTACGGACCTTTGCTATTTGACCCAGCGTCGGGTGGCCATAGAATTATCCAATACAGCGCTGGGTGGTTCTGGAATGTAGTAAAATGTGAAATTCATGTTGACCCGGCACCAGGTGGGTTTGACCAGGTGCCAAGTGGATGCCTGCCACAGAAAACTCCTTCATTTAGCTACAGACAAGTTACCAGCTCATGTTGACATTTTGAGCTCGATTTTCACCTTGATAAAGTTAAAATTTGGAAAATATCAAAACATGAAAGTTGTAGCTCTATGTCTTAGATTTCCAATGCATCTTAAATCACCTCAATCAAAGTTCCGATATGAGAGTTATGGTCAAAATACCAAAGAGTATCAAAATTTTTCAGTATGAACGATTAAACAATTTGTAATGTTTTTGCTTTGAATACTTCCAAATGAACCTATAACACCATAAAACACAAAAATATATAAAATCGTGCTAAAACATTTTAATATGAACATATTTAGATGCAATTTGGAGTTTAAATGTATGTATTTTATAGGTATAAAATAAACACATCAGACTTGCAACAATGAAAGAGAAAGAATGCAAATTGCAGCAATGAAATTAACAAAATTGAATCAGACGCTACAAATGTGAATTCTTTTAAATGGGGAAAATTGGACAATAATTATTAGACAAATGGGTGTTCCTCCTTCCCCGCTTAGGCCTTAGGGGCATATAAGGCAGCAGTAGCAAGACTTCCAACCATGGAAATTAAAGTAGTTGTAGTCAAGGAAGAAAAGACCAGACCAAACTGGCTGATTTGACTGGTCTGACTTGGAACTGGTCCCAAGTCCAATTTTGTCATAGATGAAGAATAGGTCATTTCAGAACCGGTACGAACTAGTACGAAACCAGTCACGAACTGATACAAAACCGGTTTGAACCGGTCTTTTTTTTTAAAAAAAATTAAAATATTTTTTTAAGATAAAATAACATTATTTTTAGTATTAAGTATTATTATTTTTGTGTAAATTTTTTTCTTTCTATATTGTAATATTATATAAGTATTATTATAATATACAATTATAATAATAATAAATTTACTTAATAAATAATATGAAAATAGAATATCAATTGACTATTTTGAATTTAAAATATAATTATAGAAAAATATTAATTGTTTAGATTTTAATATTAGGTTATAAAATTTATTAATAATATTTTTCATTTTCTATATGATATATAATTAAAAAATTATTAAATATACTTTTCATCCTATATTGAATGTTAATTTTATAATCATGACAAAATATTTTTTATATTTTTATCTATATTATTTAAAATATATTAATTTATTTATAGCTAGTCCAACTCTGATCCAACTATTGAACCATGAATCTATGTCTCAATTGGTTTAATGATTGGTTCCATTTTTAATACTTTGGTTGTAATAGAATTAAAGTAGTCCGCCTTCAAAATTAGCACTCGATTGGCCGTGAAGTTGTCTGTTTGCTTTTCTTTCTCCTGGGGGAGTTTATAAGTTCTTATTCCCTTTATAGTTTTATCGAAAAGGAAGAGGAAAAATATGTCTTACGGGAAGCAACACCAATCTATAGAGGAACGCTCAGAGCTCAAATTGAAAGCTAAAATTGAGAAATTGCTGTGAAACCTCTGCAAAGGAACAGAAAATGTGGTTGGAAAGGGCAAGTGGGTTCAGTGCATCTTTAAAGCCATTGGATCATAGCTATGCATAATAAAATAGAGCCATCTAATTAGTACACTTTATTACAAGAAATTTACCATTTAAATGGTCATTTTTCATTTCTCCATGATTTAAATTATAAATTTAAAAATTCATATATTATTCTATACTGAACCAAATTATGCATACTTTATGCCATCAGAAAGCTCTATATGTATACTTTATAGCCATATTTTTTGTATATTTATTTAACTTAAACAAGACACGACATTAATTTAAATCACTAAGGATCAAGACATTACTTTGACTAGAATAGTCATAGGAAAACTTGCATATCTTTCATTGTATAGCTCCAATTAAACTCAAACTAGTGGCATATTAAACTTAAAATATAGATATTTTTATACATATAAATCACTGAATTTTTAGAGCTTTGTACAATTTTATATTATCTTCTAAAGAATCCAGCACTTATAATGAAAGTTCTATTTTTCTTATTACTATTCAGTTTTGAACCTTAATGTCTAAATTTCATAACAATTCACACACATATTTAAATGAGGTGCTCTGTGGACCATTTTAAAGCTCTATTTCTCTTCTTTCAGAGCATATATAATCCTTACTTGCCCTATTTTAGCCAAACAGTGTTAACTTTACTTTCATTGCTACAAAATGAAATATTTACAATGTATTCATGGAAAATAGGCTCTATAACATGTTCGCATGATCAATCCATGTTTCAAATTCATGCCAAATATTTCATAATGCTCATTAGAACATAATAACAAAATGACATAGATCTAAAAGCATATACATTTTTTTATACATAATTTCAAAATATACAATCATAACTTGAAGACATCACAAGCATCATTTTCTTCTTCATTCTCCTTAACTTTTTTAACTCCTTTACCATAGTTTGTGCCTGATCACATTGATACTTGTGGAATGAGATTAAGACAATCTCAATAACAAGTTACATTTTATGTAAATATGTCAATTATTTTGTAATATCTCTATCTTTACGAGATGTCATAAAATATGCAAAAATATGAGAAATGAAGTGAGATAAGAAATTGCATGTGAATAATATGCGAACCAAATGGATCTACATAAACGAACTAAATAAAGAAATCGATCCAACATTAAAAGTTTGAATAATATCTTCATATGTAAATCAAATATTTTCCCCGCAAGAAAAAAAAATAATGAATGCGTTTGAAGATATTTTTTTAATACAAAACTTTATGACAGTCAGATTAGCATGAAATTAAATGGATAAAGATTGAAAGGAGTGTGATAGGCCATAGGTGGTAGGACTCTTTATTAATATGAATTAAAGCTAATCTTAACTCATTTCTAAGCATGTGTGTGTATATATTATAATTGGTAAGCAAGCTAGTTGGCATGCGCATGCCAATAGCTTATCTACTTACTAAGAAGAAATCATGAGTCCTTTTCAAGATTATAAATTATCAAGATCTTTTTTCTTTTTCTTTCTTTTTTTTAGCCAGAATCAAGATCTGATATATATATATATATATATGTGTGTGTGTATTTGTTGATTCAGTCTAATAATTTTATATGAATAAAATTTATTGAAAGTTTATTGAAAATTTAGGTTAGTGCATAATTTTTTGAGTAAAATATTCTAATATCTCTTATATTTTTCCTTAGTTACAACAATATCCTATTGATTTTGAAAACGAACACAAATCTTTCCTAAAATTAAAAGTTATATTACATAGATATTCTGTTTAGTTTCAAAATTTTATTTTCATTCATCCAACCATTAATGAGCTCTTAACTTACTTCATTTAGTCTTTTCTATGGACTAAAATCACCTTCCTTAATATAAATATTTATTTAATAATATTTTGAACACATTTTTTTCAACTTTTAACTTTAAGCTAGAATGAGTAATGTGCATTTGCCCAAATTTAGAAATGAACTGATTTGTTCATAGTACATGAATATTTTAGCTTTTTACAAATTTTTGTATTTTTTATCGATTGATTTGACATATTTTTATTTTATTATAAATTTTATTAATTTTTAATTTTATATTTTTAACATATTCATTTAAATATTACTATACTTTATTATTTAAAATTAATTAATAAATATGTTATATTTTTTTTATGTCAAATCACTAGGAGATATAAGCATGAACTATTTTATAGAAATAAATTAAATTTATTTAGTTTTGATTGGATAGAAATTAGAGATTTTAGATTATAAAGATAGATTAATAATTTTTTTAGTTATTTTAATATGAATTTTGATAATAAAAATGTATTTTATAATCTTTGACTGAATATTTTTAATGATGTGAAAATTGGATTAAAGTATAGATTTTAAAAATAGAGGAATGTCTCTATAATTTTAATAATACTGAGGGGTAATCAATGCATTTTACTCTTTTTTTTTCAACTTTTCTTTAAATATATTATATACTTTAATTTTTTTGAATATCGAAAATCTGATTGAATATCTCATATGCTCTTATTAATATAATTCAGCCAAAAAGGAAAGACAATAATTTCAGGAAGCAGAAAAGGGGAAAACAGCATTTCCATGCGAAGGAATAAAAATGGGAATCTCAATGATGAATGATCTTCCAAGTATGTCACCAAATTACTCCAAAAATTATGTCACCCTCACCCGTCTGAATTTGAATTTTTCATCGATTGCTTTAAAGTATTTAATACACAAAGTCTTGATTGACAATGACAAGTCATACATACATGTTTTTTTCTCTTATCTAATGGTTATAACTTATTAAGCGTGGAAGAACAGTCGCATATAATGAAATATCATTACACTATTAATATATTAATATATATATATATATATATATGCAAATGGATACTTTCTCTGATCCTTTTTATAAGGGACATTCTAAAAATTTTTTCTATTTTTTCTTATAAGGGACCTTGTAATATTTTGTAAAATTTTTCCTATTTTGCTCTCATTATTTATTTTTTTTCATAAATTGTTATTAGACTTTTTGGATGAAAGAGATAATCTCAATTGGTCAAATGATATTTAATATAGATTGTATTATTGTATTAAATAAGAGTATAAAAGGAATGTTTGGTTTTTTAGAATTTTAAAAAAATAACTAATTTTTTTAATCTACATAAAATAATTAGAAGTCCGTTATAAAAAGGACTGAAAGGATTACACACTAGGGCTTTAAAATGCCTCGGCTCTACCGGAAGAATTTTCATGTCATGTCATATTGCATTTAATGATAAGGACTTTTCCATTTCAATTGGTTCCTTTCCTCGCATGTTTCACTTATTGTAGAAAGCACTCATGAGGAATCGTACTAGGAATCTTGTTCTACTTAATACATCCAAAATGTAAAAGGTTTTCACTTATATCCCAACACCGCTCGCTTCAAATGGATCAATATGTGAGATTGATGAGTTTGATTTTGATTAATCTGCTAGGAAATGTTGAATTATTGAAGAGGGTAACACATTCCATACCTTGAGTTCAATCTGAACAAGAAGGACAAAGGCACATGGTTGATTGGTCACACATTAGGTTCATAGAATTATAAAAAGTTGCATTTCTAGGATGGCAGTTATGTATTTTGAATAAGACTCCGGGTTATTCTACACATAATAAACACCTATAGGATTGCACATAAGATTGGACCAAAGCCAGAATGAAATGTAATATAATTAAGGTTGTTGGTGAGACCCAAAAATCCTCTTGGTTTGCAAAATGAAATAATGTAATTAGATTATTATTATTATTATTATTATTAGTATTATTAATTAAATATTAAATTAATATTAATTATTAAATAATATATTTTGCATGGGCTCTAATTAATTGGGTTTAAATATCAGTCATAGTTGGACTAGGCTCATAACTAAAGCCCAATAGAATTACATCATACTGCTTGGATTCAATTATTAGTTATAGCTAGACTGGGCTGATGTAGTAATATGAGTTTCACATATAAATTCTTTAGGGAATTGAGAGAATTTTCATTCTTCTTTGATGGATATTTTGACTTGATTCATCATCTTTAAATCCCTCTACCCAGTAATTTAATATCAAGCTATCTTGAATTTACTTTGTTAAGGCTTCACAAATTTCCCTCTCAATTATTAAGTTTCTCTTCATTATCTCCATGTTCAGAGCTAATTAAATATTTATTGTTTGTCATGATTTTTAACTATCATTTTTTCCTTTTTTATCCAAATAGATTTATGGTAAATTTCTCTACTTTTATCTAAATTTCATTTTTGTAAACTATGATTATTCTAATAGACCTTTTATAGAAAGGTAATCCAAATGGGTACTAAAGAGGTTAAGACAACAAACTTCTGAACTGACTGTGAATTCCATTTTACCAAGAAACCAAAAGAAAAGGAGATCAAGAGGATCTGTGTAATTATGGAAGTGGTCAGGGGAAGAAGGATCACATGTTAGCACTTCATATTTATCTTGAGGCTTGAGTTTCTATTCTTCTCACCATGCATACCATGAAGTGAATGAAAATTATTCTCTCAAAATTTTTTTGTTCTATTTATTGCATTCTATTAATTTTACAACGGGAAAAAATTAATGGAAGGCAATATATTCAATTTGGTCAAAATTTTTCATTACTTACTTCATTATGTTGATACAATAATAATTTAGAAATTTCTAAATCAAGAAAAAATAGTTTTCTTTTCATTTAAATTTTCATAGAAAACGGGGAATGAACATATACTGGTAAAAAAAAAATGAAGTAATAATGTAAACATGTCCTTTTTTTAATCTTTGTGTGCCACCAATATAATTCCGAAAAAAGTAAGAAATCTAAACAAATATTTGTTTATTATAGAATTATGATGGGAAAGTTATGTTAGGTCTGGTGACCAATATGGTTAGTTTTGAAGATGTTAAATAGTAGAGCAAAAAGTTAACATGATATGGTTATTTAATATTATTTATATCTTTTATATCATGCTTATTAGTTGAGAAAGAATTTGACTAACTACGTACTGGTCTTAATATAAATTTCTTATATAGTTAAGTCAAGAAAAAGAACATAATTATGGAGTCAAATTAGTGGAGCAAAGACTTTCAATTTCAAGAACAAGAAGAGAGTTTTGGAGAAGAAAAACTTGGGAGCTTAAATTGGAAAATCAAATTTCAAATTCTTAGTCTTTGATTTTGGATGTAAGTAGTTGAAAATATTTAAATTTAAAAGGTTTTTCAAACATTTTTAGATTATCTCTTTCAATATAATTGAAGATTTTAAATTTAGAAATCAAATTGATTTTTAAATCCTTCATTCCTATGAGTTTTTGAAGTATGAAAAAAAGTAATTGATTACCCCATCTTATATAACCTGTTATAGGAATAACTCAGTTTCATTATCATTACTGATATAATTGATTAGTTTACTTGGTTACTTTGAGTATAGTAATCAATTATTGTTTGAGTTCTTTGTTCCATGCTTCTTCTCAGCCTTGATAATAGGTTATATGTCACAATGTAATAGGTTACCTTTTGAGTTTCTCTTGAAAGTGTTTCTTCAATAACCTATCATATGTGTCAATGTAACCTGTTAGCAAGGCAACTTGTCAAAATTCCTTTCACTCTTAGCTTTTGATAATTTGTTAGCATGTCCAATATAATATGTTACCCTCTTCAATGTAACCTGTTTACAACCTAGGTCATGTTTTCATAGAGGTAATAATTAATCTGTAAGCAAGAAAATGTAAATTATCAACTAGGATTTGGGGAGTTTTGATTTTAATTTCAAAATTTAAATTTAAATTGAAATAAACAATTAATTAAAATAAAAAAAAAATACTAGAACACTAAGGAAATGGGAAAGATGTGCAAATAAGATGGTAAGTCAACTATGGGCTTGGCAAAGGGTGTTAGGCCTCCCCTAACCTAATCCAATTGATTAATTATGAATGGGTTGTACCAATGAGGGTTGGGTCTAGCAGAAGGGGCTAATCCCTCAAAATGTGATGAACGAATGTTTGAATCCCCGCTAGGAGAGGTGCCCATAGTTAGTGCCTGATAATGCTTCAAACAGGATTGCCTCAAATAGGAGAATATCTGGTTTTTCTACCAAAAAAAATTATGAATGAGATGTAATTAACTAAATAAATTAACTAGATTAGGCAATTAACAATTAAATCCAATTCTAGGTTCTATCAAGCTTAGATTAGACTAATACCACTACTACAAAATTGGAAATTATTGGCGCATTTATATAGGCGGTTATTTACAAAAACGCAAAGAAATGTAAGAAGGGGGATTTTTGTAGGCGGTTATTTACAAGTAGGTACTGAAGGAGGGATCCATGCGGACAAAAGTACCCCATCATGAGCTGTGGTCAGAATCCAGGAAAAACAAAGAAGGGATTATTGAGAACGAGAATGTTCAGAAAGTTGTTGAAAAAATAGTAAGTACTACCTTACAATAATGATTTGAACTCTCATTTTTTAGAAGGACAAAAAATTATTTCTTGTTTTATTTTCACAGATCCAGATTTCTAATCAGACCTCTAAAGGCGAGCAAAGCTCAGGGTTGAATGTACTTAGCCAAGCACTAGAGCTCCCTGAACACCCTGAACGTGTTAGAGGTGCTGGATTTGGTGTCACCCATAGGGCCTATTTCGGGACCAAACGCCGCCACTCTGACGCTACAGCTAGGGTTCTTGAATTGGAGGCAATCGTCCAACAACAACATGAAACACAATCTGACATGAATAGACGATTAGCCCAGCTTGAGTTGTTGGTCAAACAAGCTGCGTTGCAGGGGAGCCAAGGGGTTGCAGTCAGTCCTAGTGTGAAAGATAGTTGTACTCCTCCATCTGAGCATCTCCCCCCGGTAATTGCTTCTCTTATTAACTAAATTTATAGTTAGTTGTTGATATATAACAATATTTTCTAATGTTATGATTGGTATAGGGTATAGGACATTGTCTATTATGGCTAGATAACCCCCGGCGTGTGGTTGCAAAAGGGCATGTGCATAACATCCCAGGGGACATGCTTCACAATGCACCCTTGCTTGCAGAACATGTCAGAGTATCAATTGCACTTCCCGAAGAAGAGACAGCGAGGTTGCCTGTGCCTATCAAAGGAGCAGAAACGGTAGAACAGGCCGTGGGTGGATTTGTAGCATGGCTTATACATCTCATTACTATTGCTCCACCAAAAAAGGTATATGTTAGTTGACAAGCCACTTAATTACTGAAGATATTTGTATGTATATCAATTAACTACTTGTGTTACACAGTCCACAGGAAAGAGTCAAGGGAAGAAAGTTGTGTCGAGACAATCGGGGGAGTCAATCATTGCACCAGCGAAGGGACAGCCTCAGTCATCAAACTCACAAAATCGTGAATTGCTTAATGGTATATTAACCATAGGGTTGTGGCAATTGATACACATTCCTTATGATGTAGGGGTTTATGGTAAGGAAGTATTTGAAGTGATAACTGAAGATATGATCTCCTACATCATTGATCATGGATGGCTTGGGGTACAGAATATTAACATATACATCAGGTATTGAAATTAACATAAATGAATTGATCTTTCATTTGACTATGTGATACTAATCTATTACTTTTTCCATTTTAGATTTTTGTATGAAAAAATTCTAGTCCCTTCTCAGCAGATCAACAGATTTGCCTTCATCCACCCACAAGATATTTCAGCTTATACATCGGGTTTGATGCCACAGAGAAAGATCACAGAACAGTTACAGGATGTGGCAGATGCATTAGCTGCTAAGGGGGGTAAAGGGGTGTTATTTTTGGCACCATTTATGCAGGGGGTAAGTTACTTATCACTAAACTTTTAACTAATGGCTTTTTTTCATGTTGGACTGCTTTATTTTAAGTTTCTTTGCTAAAACTAGTAAATTTTTCTCCTAGGAATCATTGGATGTTGATTTGTATTGAACCAATCAAACCAAAAATATATTTTTTGGATCCCAAAGGAAATCCACCAGACTACCGCCCACAGATGCTAGAGATGATAAATCAGTAAGAATATGCAATTATATTATGTGTTTTTGTATTTTTCTATTTATTAACCTCACTTTTTTTCTATATTAATTTTCTTTTGTAATGCTTAACAGAGGTGTGAGTATGTTTCGAGCAGCACGTGGGCTAAGCAACAATAGTAAGCCCAACAACCAAAAAACTCCACCAGATCCGGCCTTATTGTATAAATGGACACATATTCAGGTATTTATAATCTAATACTCAATCAACTATTGATATTAACATTTATTGTAATTAATCTAATATTCATATAATTTTATTCAGTGTCCGAAACAATCTAATGATAATGATTGTGGATACTATGTGCTGAAATACATGAAAGATATCATTTTACATTGACAAATCTCGATCCCCTCCAAGGTATGTACATAATTCATTTTTATGATATTTATATAAAATTTTAATAATATAAACTGCTTCTGTAATATGTAATATTTTTATTTTCAGTATTTTCCAGATACATACTCTGAGGGATACTCCGAAGCTCAGATAAAAGAACTCATAGAGGAGTGGAGCCAATATGTGGTTGGACTTAGGAGGTGGGTATAAGTGAACACATCTTAGTGTTATTTGTAGTTGTTTGGTTGTACTTTGTATCTGTTTGGTTTTGGTTCTATCATATAGTTACATTCAATTGGTGGTTCTAATCTGTTTTGGATAGCTTATGAATTTAAAATTGATCATGTTGTAGGCACTACAAGGGAAGAAGCATAGACTGATGACTTCTAAAGGCTAGAAGATGCCTGCTTTTTTTGTTCTCTTGGTCATCATATATGGCAGATAATTTGATATGTAGCTTTTGGTCATGTGTATATATTAGTTGTTAGTGTGGAAGCTATAGATTGGCCTGATATATATGATATTTTTGAAAATCTAGTTACTGGATAATGTTAATTAGGTCGGTTATATCATTTTTTTGCTCTTGTCAATTGGATATAAATATTGTCTATAACTTTTTATTGAGACATTTTGAATATAATATAACTTTTGCTTTAGATAAATATCTTTTAGTTATGGGTATTTGGTTCTGCTGCATATTGACACTGAAGCAGGTTCGAGGGATTGCAAAAACAGCAAAACGTATGGAAAAAAAAAAGAACTTTTGTTGGCGGTTATTAATACAACCGCCAAAGTAAATATTTTGGTTGGCGGTTATAAGTTAGAACCGCCAACTCATATTAAAATTCAAATTACAATTAATTAATTAAAAATTAATATTTTTAATTTAGTTTGTGGTTATATATATAACCGCCAACTAAAATTAATATTAAAATTAATTAAAAAATAATATTTCTACCTTTAGTTGGCGGTTATGTATATAACCGCTAACTAAAGTCATTTTTTTTACGGTCATTACATATAACCGCAAAGGAATATTAATTTTGTTGGCGGTTATAATATATAACCGCAAATAAATGTAATTTTTTTTTTGCGGTTTGTAACCTCCAATGAAACTTACAGTTTTTTTTAGCGCTAACATACTTGGCTATTTTTAACCGCCAATAAAAGTCAAAATAACCGCCAACAATGACGTATTTTGGCATAGTGTACTCAACCAAACCTATTCAATTATGACTAAACTAATTAATTAACTTCATTAACATGTTGATTAAGCTTTTTAATTAAATCTGGAAACTAAGATTAATTAGTTAATTAAACCCAATTAAGCAATTTAAGCACAAATTATGCTCCACCTAATAAGACATCACCTAAATTAAACCAAATAGCTATGATTCCATTTAAATAACATCTAATTAAGTGAAGAATCCAAAATTTCTAGATCTAGACAGCCAAGAAAACAAGCTCAAAACAACACTTAACTCACCCAAATTGATAACTACAATACCAATCCTAAATATCCAACAACCCAACATCAAAATCATTACAAATCCCATTAATCTTAACACTGGAAGGCTAGGTCAAAATCAAGAAAATTGTAAAAATCAGGAGAAGGAGAGTAGAGTAAACATCCCATTCAATCCAAGCATGCTCCATAGGCTTCTTGCTCCATCTCCCTTGCCTTACTCCATAGATGACCCACCAAGAAGCTAAGCTAGCATGGCATTGAAGTACATCCTAAGAGCACAAGAAGGAATTTCGGCCATGAATAAAATGAAGGTGAAAATGAGGAAGGCACCCATGGCTTCTGCTCATCCTTGAAGATTCTTAAGTACTCCCATGGCCAAGAGAAGAGTGGATGAAAAGGATGGAAGAATCATACAATGAAAGCTAGAAATGTGAAGAAATGATGGTTGGGTAGAAGATTTTGGTGAAGGAATGTACGAAAATGGAAAAGAATTGAAGGAATGGGAGCTTGAATGGGTTGTCGATGGCGGAATGATGAAGAACAAAAGAGAGAAGAAGAGAGAGAGGCTGCCGCTTGGTTTCAATACGAACAAAGAAGGGTTTGAATAAGAAAGGAGAAAGAACTAAGGCCATGTTTGGGAACTAATGTGCAAAGGAGGTAAGGTGGATTAGCAATAATAAAACCAAATACAAATGGACAACTAAAAATGACGAAACATGAGGAAGCTGAGAAAAATAAAATTTTCATAAAATTCTAAAAATTCTTCTAATTTAATGACCAAAATAACGCTTCAAAATTTCAATCTTCATAGATCATGACTTACAAGAAAATATTACATCAGATAGACTATATTTCCAATAAAATAAAATGTAACATCTATCTACTTAAATTTTGATTCAAGTAAATTAAATTAATTATGGGATAAAATTTAAGCTCAATTTGGGGAAAAATTTTGAGACAAAATGATAAAAATAAAAGATATAAAATACTAAGAAATAGAAAGAAAATAAACCCAATGCTCTTTGACAACTTTGCCTCTAAATAGGTCAATTCTTATTACTTTTTTTTATCCCAATTAATCCACTAATGACCCACAATTACCTTAAGAATTATTAAATAAAATAAAATAGAAAGAATTAAATCCTTAGAATAATTTGAAAGTAAAAATAATCACAATTAAAACTTTTTCATAAATTATCCCAAAATTCTCATTTACTCAAAATTAAGACTAATTACACAAATCTTAACTAAAACACACAAAATTAGCCCAAATTCCAAGTTAAAATTGCTCAAATAAGGGAATAAAAATAGTAAAAGTTCATGGTTATCACTCACCCCCCTTTGTGGCTAACAATTTTAGGTGAAGTTTGTAGTTTTGGTAAGGAGAAGGCCAAGAAGTCTTTGCTCTCTTGGTAGTTAAGGGGATATCGGAGTTGCATTGTTGTTGTTTTGGCATTAGGACTTTGAGAGCACATGTTATAGTTGTATTGTATTGTGCCAAGTGTAGGGATATCCATGATGCCATGTAGCATGTTATTTAACTTATCTTATCTTGTTCTAAAGACCTTCCTTTTGCACATGCATGCGATATGTGATTGACATTTGTTGTTGTGACCATCTTTGTGGGGGTGACTTTTATTTGTCTTGATGGTTAAACCAATATGTGTTTCAACATTGGATAGATTGAGGCCCTTGGTATTTGTCAGGTGGTTCTTGTTTGTTTGCTAAGGGTGTATGTCCTCATCCATTGGGATGCCTTATTCTAGGTTTAGGATTTATTGGCCACACATGCGTCTTGATTTGTTGAATTAGAATATGAGTTTGGTTTGGGTCTTTGGAAGATTTTGCAAAAAAAAGGGTATGTAACTTATTAGCCAAATTCGGGGTTCCAGGAAGTCAAATCCTAAGGAAGTGGTTTCTTTGAGGTGTAACCCCTATAGATAGTATCTAAGTCATTTGCGACATGTTGGGATATGTTTGGTTGCCAAAGGATTGGTGGTTTTGGAATTGGAAAGGTTGTTGTCTAGTTTTATAACAAAAGTGACCATTTCAATCTTGGAGGTCTTAAATCTACATATAGAGGAATTTGAATGTATGATTTATGCCCATAGTTCGAGGTGATTTAGTGTGGCTTAAGATCTTTGGAATCATGTCAATTAAAGGTTTGAGTAGGAAGATATACGCACTTGAAGTTTGTCAAATTCATTAACAAAAAGCTAACATTTCAGTTGTCCTCAGTGCCATAGTGCTAATCACCTTCACTATGGCGTCACCTCTATTTGGACGGTTCTCGCCTTAAGTTAATCTCATTCCCCACCGTAGCGCCCTCGACCTTCGTCACTGTGAGTTTTCCTTTCTCAATAGTCCAGTTCCCTGTGATGTTCCACTGTGTTGTCTGTGTGAGTTAGGATTCTTATCTAGCCAAAATCCTCAGGATGTTACAGAGGCAAACCAAAAAGAATGCAATGAAAAGGGGAAGATTTAAATGAAATAAGCTATTTTTTGTGTGATCATAATTTATAAACTATCATAATTATAAATAATATAATTCTACGAATGTTCATGTATCTATTCCAAAAGAATCTAAGATGAATAATATACTTAAAATGATATAATTAATATGTATAAAAGTTGAATATTAGTACATATCTTAAATAATGTAATTCATGTAATTTAAATTTGTGCAATACATTCATAATTGTAATTTATGTATTAAGTATTATATAGAGTTGAATCCAATCCTCTTATTATATTAGGAATGAGATATTGAAGTGAATAAATTTATCTATGGCATGAAAAACCAGACTGAACCAATCGGATAATGAGCAAGCCGGACCTTGAAACAAGGCCTCAACCGATGGCTTCAAGAACCGTTTAACTTTGGTAAAGAACCAAGTTGAATTGGCAATTTTGGGTGAATTGAATAGCACTAAACTTCCCTTCCACAAAAAACAACCTCCAGCATGTTCAATACTACCTAGACCACAAATCCACTACTTGTTGTTTGATTAATATATAGGCAATATTTAATATATAATGCACATCAAATGAAAATGCTGCAAACAAAATACAAATGGTTGCATTCTAGCTATGAACCTAGGATCTTTTGAAATACTTAAGTGCCCCAAACATGCATCTATATGAATTTACTTGTTAAATATTGGCAATATTTATTATATATAGCATATAAAGAGAAGCCTTGAGGATTTTTTTTTTAAAAAAAATGATACAAAATAAATTAGAACTTTGTAAAACATATATAATTTAAATATATTTAATTATCACTAGTTCAATCCCAGTTCAACATTACGGTTCAACCATTAAACCTTAAACCAATACCCTTACCGATTTAATAATTAGTTCAGTTTTTAATACATTGAATTTATCTTCCATTTTTCATCTTAATGTCCTTATTTTTGTTCAGTTTCCTTCATTTTATCAATTTTACAACAATAAAGAATTAATAAAAGAGAATGTATTTTTATATAGTCAAAACTTCTTATTATTCTTTGATTTCAGCTAGAAAATATACTCTTCGTGCTCACCAAAATTTTTTTTTATAATTAAATTTATTATGTTGATATAATAGTAATTTGCAAATTCCTTAAATTAGAAATAACATTAAATCAAAGCAAACCTTTTTGCTTATTTTAGAATTATATATTTATGGAGTACATTTTTTGAATGTATCAAAGTATGATAGGCCTTATAGTTTTTCATATCAATGTTATATTAGTAATTTTTATGAAATAATTTATAATGTTAAAAAATAATAGTACATAGGATAAGACATTATTCATTTTTAAGTTCAAACGCACCGTTTAAGGATAAACGCTAAATTTGTTTGTCCATATATATATATATATATATATTTCTTTCGTTCTTGTCCACAAGATACACATCACAATTGCAAAACATAGCTCTTTTGTCGACAACAAAGATGGGCTCTAGAAAAGTTTCTGGTGGTATTGATGAAGAGGATCAAGATGCTATTATGATGAATCCCAGGGTGCTTATCAGGTCAATGGTATACCAAAGTCCAAAGGTATATATCCTATATCAATGAGTATTTTGATCGTGTTTGGAGTGGAATGCTATTATTTTGGTTTTAGAATGTTCAAGTTTTGCTAAGCTAAATTTAAGCTTCTATCAATTAATTTTTTAAAATAAAAAATTTTTTCACACCTGTCTAAATCTATAAGATGTGCAAAATATGCAGGATGCAAACTACTCATATAATATATTTAGTTCTAAATTTTGATATAGCAGATTTGGACCATTTAAAAATCAGATCTAGATAGTACAGTTGAAAGGTTTAAACTTGGCACTTCTCTGAAATTATAAATTAGTCTTTGTAAAAGTGTGAAGTTTGAATCTCTTGAAGCACATATCTAAGAATGATCAGGATATCCAAGGTGTGCACTTCCCTTACAAACTATTTACGTCTAATTTGGACAATTTAGATCTGGACTATCAAAATCAGATATAAATAGTTTAGAAGAAAAGTATAAACTTTGCATATCTCTAAAAATGTGCAGAGGATCTACACTTGTAATTGAAACTTCTATGTCGGTATATTTTGTTACAAATATTCATGTGATATGTATCTTTCTTTGATTAAATCAATATATTCTAACATTGAGGAACCAAATAATTTTGATAAATAGTTTTTCGAAAACCAAGATCTACATTTCATCATCAATTTTGTAGGAGACCCACAAATCTATTTCTCTTCTTACAATGAAACTATCATCAAAATTGCTTAATATAATTTTTCCTATTACTTTATAGTTAACACTCTAATGTAGTGCTTTCACTCCAACTAAGTTGTCTAGAATCATTTAAATCATAAAAGTGGTAAGTTTAGAGAGATGTATATTGTGCTTGGGAGATAAAAGTTTAGAGAAATGTACATCGTGCTTGGGAGATGTATTACCTTTTATTGGAACCATTGAACATTATAATGAAGTCAAATTGTTTGTTTCAATCATATACATAACTTGAAGTGTCAAATTTTGAAGACTTAATGCTCAAATTCTCATCTTGTTGTCCAATAATTAGGAACGTTGGACATCGATGGTTGCTCTGCAAATTTCTTCCTTTCCATCTAAAAAGTAAATTTGATTTGTTTTAATTTGATTATTTAGAGATCTAGGAAAGTTAACTGGGTTTTGAAATCAAAATACCAAATGATCATATTTGCATTGGAAGTGTTGCAAATGATTTCCCCTTTCTTTTAGCTAAGACAATGGTAAAATTTTGAGGAAAGTATCATTTGCAACTACTTGATTCTTCTAATTGGTATTACGGAACCAAGTCCATATTTTGTCTAGTTTCTTCTATGCACTTTAAGTTCTTTTTTGGTTTTTAACTAGTGAGATAGTGTGATCGTGTTAAATTTGCTTCTAATATGTTGCATTGTACTTTAACATGGTAGTAATTAATATATGGCATTTTTTGGTAGTCATTCATGCATGCACCTATAGAGATATTCTTTGTTGTGTTGAGTGATGTTGATGCTTGTTTGACTTTTAATTTGAACAATATATATGTGTGTGTGTGTGTGTGTTGGAGTTAGACGTATAAAAAAGGAATACTCAAATGATTCTATGATCATAATAGTGGAAATGACTTGTTTCAAATTTCAACAAGTAGTCAATTCGCTTAAACTTCATTATTTGCTACAAAATCTTTAGCCTATAAGTAAATATCCCATCAAGTCTTGAAGTTTGAATTATATATTGATTGAACTTGTTTAGCTTGCTTAGTTATGTGCTTGTGTTGTTATATATACTGCTTTTATACTAAATGCTATCATTATAACACTATATCTTCCATCTTTTACAGGTTCTTTCTTTTCTTTGGGTCAACTTTCCAAAGATTCTTAGTTGTTGAATGCATAATACTGCACTCTTAAAGCTCATTTATGGGGAAATTCAATAAATATGCTTGCAAGATCACTATTTCCCACTATTTGTTCAATAGACCATTTTCTTTTTCATGTGAACGTGAGTATATGTATAGTGTAAGAAAGTTTACTCTTATGTAATAATAAATTTCCATGAATGTAAAGTTTTAAAAAAAAAATTTAAACACTACAGCATCAGCCATGGACACGGGGATCTAGAAAGAGATAATAGTAGTATAAGGCTCATTAATTATACATATTAGAATGCAAGAGATTCCTATACTCCATAAGTGGTTTGAAGAACAACCTGAAGTCAACATCCATCTCGTAAGCCTTATGAGCAAGCCAATTAATCACACATGCTCATAAGAAATGTCCCAATCACACATAATTACTTACTTCTCTTGTTAATAATTTTAATCAAGGGGTTGTTCCTTGCATGCTCCCTCATAAGTAGAATCAAAGCTTCAATTGAGTCACTATAAAATATACTTTTTTTTGCACCCTTGGTCCTTTCTTTGTCATGGCTTTAAGTTACTAGAATCTTTTAACTACAAGAAAGAAAGCTTATTAAGGGATACTACATTGCCTGAAGAAGTATAAATAGAAAAACAAAAAGATAATTAATACAAATGACTAAGTTATCCATCTTATTTGCTATTTATTATGGAGGAACTTATGTTACTGTTGTATGAAGTTTACCTATATGGTAAAATCTTTTTCACTAGATTTTTAATTATATCAATCTAGTAGCCAATATTTTGCATCATTGTATGTAGCACACTAAATATTGAAACCACCTACTTATACTAAGGTGGAGAATGAAGCTGATAAAACTATTGAACAAAGGAATTCAAGATAGTTTTAATGTTAAAGATGACAATATATAACACACACACACACTCTCTCTCTCTCACTCAAGTTATTAAAATTTTGAGGAGTTTGAGTGAATCAGAAATAGTTATCTTCCACTTATCAAAAAGAAATAGTTATCTTCCTAGTAGCAATTTCTACACCTAGGATTAATGGAAAATTATATTTGACATGATTACAGGCCATTTAATTAGGTATTGCACTTTTTGACATTGTAGTCATGGCAAACTAGTTCAATTTTAATTAGCCATTACCGTTTCTTTTGCTCATATGGATATTTTTGGTAATTGTGTTTCTATTGATAGATATCATACATTTTCTAATACTGAACAAAATCTCCAAACTTTCTTAGTGTAACATGAATAAAAAATATAAAAAAAATTTATAATAAGTAATACTATTAACAAATTATGAATAATATGACTCAGTCCTCAAACTTCGTGCAATACATAGGAAAATTTATCTAATTTTAAAGAATTTCTATATGTTTAAATAATTATTTTTCATTACATCAACAATTTCAAGGATTTATCAGGTTTCTAAAACCTTCCCTGGCTAAGTTATCAAACAGCCTTGACCTTGAGTTGATCTTTCTTGCTAATAACATGATTACAGTGTTGGATGTTATGTTGAGAGTAAGAAATTCCCCATGACAAATAGGTTCATATGTTAGGCAATGATTTGATTTTAGGTATGAAATTATACAACAATACAAAAAATTTCTGACAAAAAAATTGCAACAAAATTAGGGAAACTCGTGATAGAAAAAGGTTCTTTTTGACAAATATTATAGTAGATTGGTTCATTGCAAATTCGGGTATTTCAAAATTTTTGTCACTCAATTTGCAAGGGTTTTATGATGGATTTGTGGAGAAAACTTTTCTTTCCCAAATTGAAACTGAAAGCAAAATAGTCATGAAACATAAATTTTAAGGAAAATAAAAGGCTTCAAAATGGGGAGGCAAGGAGATATTTTCATGAGTTTTAATGGAATCATGCTTCCAATTAATCAAGAATCCAGTGCACCAAACTTATTAGATTGCGGATTTCCTCCCATTTTGTTAGTTAGAATTCATGGGCACTAGATGAATCCTTTGAAGATTATATACTTGAAATGATATAATTCATGCATTTATATCGAAGATAAATATCAATAATTTAGAATAATGCATGTACTTAAATTTAGGCAAAACATTTACTATTGTAATTTAAGTAATATTAAGTATTTGATAAAAGGACAAATCCAATGCTCTTATTAGCACATAAATAAGGGAGATGTACAAGAAATGAAGCATTGAAGTGAATAAAAGTTTTCCTATCATTTTGCCCTTAATTTTGTTGTTTTTGTTATATACGCTGCTCTTCATTAATTTTACAAGAAATAATTAATGAAAGAGAATGTATTTTTAAATAATTAAAAAGCCTTCATTATTTTTTTGGGAAAAAAATTTCACTATTTAACTTTAGTATGTTGATACAAAAGTAATTTGCATATTTGTAAAAATAAGAAAAAAATTTTATATTAAATATTTTATAGTTAACAAGTAATGAACATAAACTTGCAAAAAAATCAAGTATAAAGTAAAAAAATCCAAACAAATCTTATTACTTGTTGTAGAATTTTGATGGGGAAGTTATTAATTAAATATGTTCAGCACTAATAGATCAGTTTGATATTTTAATATTGTTATCTTAGCAATTTTTTATCAAAAAAAGAGAGATAGGGTGAGACAATATTCATTTTCAAGTTCAAATGTAGCATTTAAAGACTGACCCTAAATTCGCTACCAATATATATTTCTTTACTTCTTATTGACAAGAGATATATAGCATAGCCACTCTTTCATTGGCTTCAAATATGGGCTCTGAGGAAGCTTCTAGTGGTAACCATGATGAAGATGCTCTGAGGAAGCTTCTAGTGGTAACCATGATGAAGATGGTCAAGATGCTCGAATGATGATTCTTATACTTTCAAAACTATAATATACCACTTCTTCACTTGGTAATAAAAAACATGTACTCCCTCCGGTGCTAAATATATGACATTTTTCAGAAGTAATGTTTGGTCCAAAATATATAATATTTTGTGGGGTTGCTTGTTATATTAATTATTTTTTTCCAATCATGCTTTTGGTATATAATTAATAGGTGAGGGGAAAACATTATGGAAAATATGAGAGATTGTGTAATTATTAAGGGTAAATGCTAGAAAATATTGGAATTTCTTGATAAATTTAATTATCCAACTTCTTTTTCTAAGATACGTGAGGTAACTGAAAATGTTTTATATTTAGGATCGGAGGGAGTCTTCATTAATGATATCAACAACAAATAAAGTAAGGGCTAATATAGCTCTATCTTTGAAGTAAGATAATATATTTAAATTCTCATGATTGTTAAGACATGTGGATTCTACAATTGACCTTAAAGGACCATCCAAAACATCCAAGATAAATCATGAGCAATCTTAATATCAACATTTTCATTATTAGTCTCAATAATTGTTTCATCACCTATAAAAAGTATCCAATAAACAAACTCTTGAAGTTTCCAATTAATATCCAATGAATTGGTAAGAAGTAATATCATATTTCTTGTAAAAATGAGGAGTTTACAGTAATTCCATATGAAAGATGAATTAATACTAACAAAAACTACATCCTCTCTAGTCCCTCTTGGTATTATGGATAGCATTGTTTAAAATCCCCAACAAAGACAACTATCTAACCTCTAAAAGGAAGATTTACAGCTGATGGATTCGATAACTTTAAAATATCCTTCAAGCTTCAGTCAAGAGCTTCAAAGCAAAACTTGTTGGCAATAAGTGCTTCATCCCATACAATTATTGATGCATGAACCAACAACTTAATTAGATGGCTGGCTTACTTTATATTGCATATGGTATTTTCATTAAAGAAAGGGGTGTGCAAATTTATAAATATGTAGTTCTTCCACCAAGAAGCAATAAAGAAGTTATACCACTTGATGTTACATTGAGAACAATTTTTTCCTCTTGACCTAAATGAAGTTGAAAAAGTATTTCATATATAAGTTTTACTAATGCCTCCATATTTATATATATAATTATAGGCTTGGACAAAAACAAACCAACTTTGCACAAACTCTATCATTGACTCGTGTTTATGGTCAATGCAAATGCTAATATAATAGGGAATTGTTGACTGCATATGTTGAATGGCAATCTCAAATCGGATGAAGTCAAGTGAATTCTATATATACATGCCTTGAAGCCTTCATTATGTCTTGACATTACTTTGGCTTGTAATTGCCTATCTTTCTAATAGTCAAATGCATTCCATTACAATGACCAAGTGTTTAATAAATGTTTCTAATCAAAATTATTGACACACCAATTTTAAGCTTTATTGAATGGCACATAGATATAAAGCTCTTGCCATTATATTGTAGTAAGTTTTCAGTCTTGGAAGGGGTAAAATTTTTTAACTCTTCATTTGATAACTGCAAACCTATGCATACTATATCTTCATGAACTTATGGCAGTGATACAATATCATTCAATGTATAAAAGATCATTTTCATTATTTATAATATAGCAAATAATTTCAGTAGAAATAGTTTTCCATTGGAACCTTTTCTCATATAATAAGAGATGTGCATACAAACTATTAGATTTGCTTGCTTCCCAAGAGGGGAGTGAGTTGGGAAGTTCAAAATTTTTCTGCAAAATTGTGATAAAACAGTGATAACAGAAGTTTGTAGAAAACAGAGTACAAAATATATAAAGTAATTGCAAGGTAAAAGAGGAGAGGACACAAATATTTATCCTAATTTGGTTTACTCCACTTGACTTACGTCCAGTCCTTAAGCTACCACTTGAGATTTTTACTATCTTACAAGAATTCAGTGGGCTCCTTGTAATACCACAATACAATCTTGTGCTCTGTTCTAAGAGCTTTCAAATTTACACTCTGCAATCTAACAAAGTGTTTTCTAAATCCCATGTGAAAAACCCTCATAAGAAAATCATTCTTTCAGATGAAGAAAAGATTTTATACATAATGAAAAACTCACTAATATAGAGTAAATGTGATAGTTGAAGTGCAATAAATAAAGTGTATGTGAGTAAAAGACTTTAACTGGGAATTTTGGTAGACTCTCAGTATTTACAACATAAATTCATTATCTACAACTTCAAATAAAGTTTTATTTATAGATTTATGACTAAACTAGCTGTTAGACATAAGATCTAGCCTTTAGAAATGTTACCCAATGACTACTCTGCAAAACTAATCATTCACCCACCACATTTAATGTATCTGATATACTGAAATTTGAATTTTAGGTGCTAACAGACAAATTTTGCAGAGACCATAAGCTAAAAACTTTAACATTGAACTTCTAAAATTCGTCTGTTCAAGACTGAAATTCAAATTTTGATTTTTTCATATATATCCCATGTTAAGACATACGAATTTTCATATTCAAAGTGTATTTATTGAGTGTGAACAATTGTTTCATGTTTCTACAGTGCACTTGAAATTCAAATTTTGGGAGGTAGAAATTCGTCTATCAGTGACAAGCTCAATATGGTATAAAAGTTCTACTTTGAGAAATTTGAATTTTGTACTTTCAAAATTTTGTCTGTTAGAGACACCTCTAATGAGACTTACAAGTCTTCATTCTAAAATTCAAATTTTGAAAACTGAAATTCGTCTATCAGAGTGACTGTCTTGAACTCAATTTGCATTTTAATATCAGACAAACTTTGACATGACTTCAGACAAATTTTTGCATCTTTACTTAATTATGCTTGACTTGAAATTTGAATTTCAACACTTGAAATTCATCTATCAGAGGTGATACCTCTAGAACTTTGAATTTCAGTCAGCAAAGTTTAAACTTCCAAAGAAATGTGCAAGGTTTAACAACTCAAAATTTATCTGTTAGTCAGTGTTTTTCAAATCTAACATATGTCAACATAGGATAACGTAAAAAGCTCATGTTTAAATGCTGTGAGAGTTTAAGTAAGTGAAAATCAAAGCCTTTTACCCTGTGTACATTGTGAGAAATTCTAACAACTAATTCCTCACCCATTTCTTCTTATATTTCTTTACTTGTATGCTTTTACACTCCTATGATATTTTCCTTCCTAGCTCTAGTTGTTTAGAATCAATAAGACATTTGATTTATCACAGACAACTTGGTAAGATGACTTCCCTACTTAATATTGCATAATGTATCTTTATTTATTGAATCAAGTGTTTTGATGATTCCAAAAAACTGGAGTTTGGAAGGAAATTATCAAAGGAGTATAAGAGAACTCAAGTGAAGAATACAGGAAGAAATGAGTAAAGAATTAGTGTGTAGGATTTTTCACAGTGTTCACAAAGTAAAAGGCTTTGATTTTACACCCACTGGTTTTAAATAAGTGTTTTTCAACTATCCTATGCTAACTTATGTTAAATTTGAAAAATACTAACTAACAGATGAAGTTTGAACTGTTAAACTCTATATATGTAGTTGAAAATTTGAACTTTGGTAACTGAAATTCGAAGCTATAAAGATGTTACCTCTGACAGACGAATTTTAGGTTATTGAAATTCAAATTTTGCGATAAGTATAATTTTTCAAAGCTAAAAAATTTGTCTGAAACTATGTCAAAATATGTTTGATGTTAGAATGTAAAAAGAGTTTAAAGTTTGTCCTACTAACAAACGAACTTTGGTTTTCAAAATTCAAACTTTGGAATGACAATATATAAGTCTGATTTGAAGTCTCTCTGACAAACGGACTTTGGCTTTGAAAATTCAAATTTTGGAATGAAAACGTATAAGTATGATTAGAGGTCTCCCCAACAGACGAATTTTGAAGGCTTAAAATTCGAATTTTGAAAAGTAGAACTTTTGTGCCATATTTAGTTGCTCATTGATAGACGAATTTTAGATCCCCAAAATTTGAACTTTGAGTGCACTGTAGCACTATGAGACAACTTGTTGACACTTAACAAATACACTTTAAACTTGAAAATTCATATGTTCTAACATGAGAAATATTTGTCAAGATCAAAATTTGAATTTTACTTTTGAACAAATGAACTATGGAAGTTCAATGGTAAAGTCTTTAACTTATGGTTTCTGCGAAATTCATCACTTGACACCCCAAAATTTGAATTTTGAGTGTCAAAAGCATTAAATGTGGTTAGTGAACTGCTAGTTTTACAGAGCAACCATTGGGTAACGTCTCTAACAGCTAGATCTTGTGTCTAACATATAGTTAAGACATAAATCTATAAATAGAACTTCATTTGAAGTTGTGGGTAATATTTTTATGCTGTATATACTAAAACTCTATCAAAATCATTAGTCAAAACCTTCTACTCACTCATACTTCATTTATTGCACCTCAACTATCATATCTACTTTATATTAAAGGGTTACTCTTGTTGTAATCAATCTTTTTTTCATTTGGAAGAAAGATATTCTTGTGAGGGGTTTTCACAAGAGATTTGGGAAACACTTTACTAGAGTACAGAGTGAGAATTTGTAAGCTCTTAGAACAGAGCACATAGTTGTAATGTGGCATTGTAAGGAGCCCACTGAATCCTTGCAAGATAGTGAAAAATCTTAAGTGGTGGCTTGAGGACTAGACGTAGGTTAAAAGAAGTTGACTGAACCAGGATAAATCATTGAGTCCTCCCTTCCTTTACATTGCCAACTCTGTATTATATTTTGCACTCTATTTTCTGTAACTTTTACTTTCACTATTCTTTCACTATTTTGCAGAAAATTTTTAAATTTCTCGATTCACCCCTCTCTTAGGAAGCCAACAAGCCTAACAAGTGGTATCAGAGCCTAGACTCATAACTGAAGGATCTAACAATTTGAGCGAATCAATGGCTGGTTTTGGAGAAAGTATTCTTCCTAAAGAAAATAACACCAACAAACCTCCTGGCTTCAGTGGAGAACATTATGGATACTGGAAGATAAGAATGCATATCCATCTCCAGTCCATTGACTTAGACATCTGGTTAGTCATCTAGAAAGGAGACTTTGTCCCAATGAAGTTATAGGATGATGGCAAGTATGAAGAAAAGCTAGAAGAGGAATAGAATGAGGAAGTCAAGAGAAAAGTCATGCTAAACTATAAGGCAAAATACTACTTGGTCAGTGCACTCAATTAGGACAAATTCTATAGGGTGTCTCAGTATACCATAGTCAAAGGGATGTGGGACACTCTGGAAATTGCTCACGAAGGAACTACTGGAGTGAGGGAGAATAAACTAAATGCCTATATTGGTGAATATGAAAGTTTCAGAATGATGGAAGGAGAAAGCATCAAAGACCTACAGAAGAAATTCACCCTCATTGTGAATTAACTGAAAAGCCTTGGTAAGGAGTACACATAGCCAGAGAATGTCAAAAAAATTCTCAGGGCTCTTCCTCTAGAATGACAACTAAAAGTAACAGCTATAGAAGAAGCTAGATGAGAGTCAATGGCTTCTATTGCAGCTCTCTTCGGCATTCTTGAAGAATATGAGGGTAAGATGAGGCTCTCAAGGAAGCTGGTCAAGATAAGAAGAAAAAGGGTCTTGCATTAAAAGCTGCAGAAGAAAGAGAAGAAGAATCTGATGATGATGAAGAACTAGATGAAGAGACTCTGGCTATGTTAGTTAGAAAATTTGAAAGATTCTATAATAAGAAGAGAAATAAGTTCTTCAAGAAAGGAATAATTGTAGATAACAAGAAAGAAAGGCAAGAGCCTGTCTCCTACTATGAATGCAAGAAGTAAGAGCATATCAAATGGGATTGCCCATAATTCCTGAAAAAGCAAGAGAAAGAAAAGAAAGCGGCGAACAAAGGCAAAAGAAAAGCATATATCCCATCAATCTAGGGCAACAACTCAGATGAAGAAGATGAAGATGAGGAAGTAATTGCCAACATTTGTTTGATGGCATGTGCAGCTGAAGAGACTCCAGACTCATCTAGCAGTGATCATAAGAATGAGGTAAATGATTATGAACCCTTATATTCTGAACTGCTTGACGCATTTCATGATCTACATGATGAATTATTAAAACTGCAAAAGTACTAAAACTGGCTAAGAAGAAGATTAGCACGTTAGAATCTGATTGCAAAATGCCTGACATTACATCTCAACATAAAGCAGAATCTATTCGTTGTGCATCGTGCATTGAACTAAAGAAAAATAATGAATATCTTTTGAAAAGCATGGCTAAACTCACCAAGGGTAAAGACATGTTATTTGCATTATTAGAAAGTCAGATAATTGCACAAGGAAAAGCTGGTCTTGGCTGTGATCCTTGTGCAGTGAAAGGAAAGAATGAAAAGAAAAATAAAAATTTGTACATGAGACATTTTGTGCATGCAAGTAGACATAAGAAGAAAAGTTACAACTCAAAATCCATTGAATCTTATGTCTAATCAAAATATGTGAAACAAAAATATTATCTGCATTACTTTCTCCCTGCATCACAATCTAGTAGTCCCTTTACCACCTGCCACTTCTGTAACAAGAAGGGACATATTTCCAGGTCATGTTGGACAAAGAAAAATGGATTTGGCAGGAAGGCAGAATGGGTTCCTGAAGGTACACCTACACCTAAGGAAAATGTTACTAACAGAACAGGACCCAAGCAGATTTGGGTACCTAAAAAGAAAAACTAAACTCTGTTTTGCAGGTCTGTCTTAGAGCTAGCAAAAGTAACAAATGGTATATAGATAGTGCTTGCTCAAAACATATGACTGGTGATAAGGAGAAGTTCATTACCCTTTAAGATAAAAAAGGAGGAAAGGTGACCTTTGGAGGTAACTATTATGGCAAAATAGTTGGCATTGGTATCATGGGCAACAATCCTGAAATATCTATAAAAGAGATGCTGTTTGTAGTTGGCCTTAACCACAACTTGCTAAGTATGATTCAGACTTGTGACAAAGGAAATTGGGTTCTGTTTAACTCAAAGTTCTGCCTAGTCATCCGAAAAAGTGATCACAAAGTAGTTCTCAGAGCACAAAGGGATGGTAACTGTTATACTATTGATTTAGATGAACTTCCTACCTTAGACTTTGTATGTTTAATTAGTAAAGATAATAACAGTTGGTTGTGGCATAGTAGACTAGCTCATGTTAATATGAACCAACTAACAAAATTGATAAAAAATGATTTAGTCACTAGATTACCAAAAATTTCTTTTGAAAAAGATAGAAAATGTAATGCATGCCTCAAAGGGAAATAAACTAAATCATCTTTCAAACATAAAAATGTAATCACCATATCTAGACCACTGCAATTATTATACATGGATTTGAAAGGTCCATCTAGGGTAAAAAGCATTGGTGGGAACTTGTATGTGCTTGTAATTGTAGATGATTACTCTAGATTTACTTGGACTTTGTTTCTTTCCTCCAAAAATGAAACATTTGATGCATTTGTAACCTTAGCTAAGAAAGTGCAAAATGAGAAAGGTATTTCCATCGTGTCTATTAGGTCTGATCATGGAGGAGAATTCAAAAATTTAAGCTTTCTAGAGTACTATGAAGAGCATGGAATTGATCACAACTTCTCAACCCCAAGGACTCCTCAGCAAAATAGAGTAGTGGAGAGGAAGAACAAGAAGATTGGAGAAATAACAAGAGCAATGCTGAATGAAAAGGAGCTTCCTCAATCTTTTTGGGTTAATGCAGTAAACACAGCAAGCTACATCATTAATAGGGCCTACATCAGACCAATTCTGGGGAAGACACCTTATGAGCTATACAAAGGAAGGAAGTCAAATCTTTGGCACCTGCATGTGTTTGGATGCAAGTGCTTCATCCATAACAATAGAAAAGAGAATATGGGTAAGTTTGATGCTAAATTAGATGAAGGTATATTCCTTGACTATTCTATTAGAAGTAAAGCATATAGGGTTTTCAATTAAAAGACTAAAGCTATAGAGGAATCTGTGTATATTGTTTTTATTGAAAATGAAATTGTTTCCAAGCATGCCATAGATGAGGATGATCTTATTTCTAGCTTTAAGAACTTGAACTTTTCTGGAGAAGATAAAATTGAATCTCTAAAAATATTTGAATCTGCTAATTTATAGGAAGATATTCAGGAGAAAGACGTTGAATGTGAAAACAATGAAGAAATTTTTCAAGAACTCACTAGAGTTTAGAGATAGCAAGGGAGTCATCTAGTTGATCAAGTGATTGGGGGTGTTTAAGAGAATGTTAAAACCAATAGATAACTTAGGGATCAAATAAACAACTGTGCATTTATTTCTCAAATTGAACCAAAGTGTACTGAAGAAGTCTTAACTGATGCATATTGGACATTGGCCATGCAAGATGAACTTAATCAATTTGAGAGAAATCAAGTTTGGGATTTAGTGCCTAAACCCAAGGATCACCCACTTATTGGAACTAAATGGGTATTTAGAAATAAACTTGATGAATCAGGAGCAATTGTTAGAAACAAAGCTAGATTAGTAGCCAAAGGATATAATCAGTAAGAGGGTATAGATTATGAGGAAACTTTTGCTCCAGTTGCGAGATTGGAAGCAATAAGAATCCTTTTAGCCTATGCATGCATGACAGACATAATTCTGTATCAAATGGATGTAAGAGTGCTTTTCTAAATGGTTATATTATGGAAAAAGTTTATGTTGATCAACCTCCAGATTTTGAGGACTCAACAAAGCCAAACCATATTTATAAATTGAAGAAATCTCTTTATGGCTTAAAACAAGCTCCTAGACCATGGTATAAAAGGCTAAATAATTTTCTAACTGAAAAAGAATTTAATAGAGGAAAAGTAGATACAACACTATTTACTAAGAAAGAAAATAAAGACTTACTTATGATTCAAATTTATGTTGATGATATTATATTTAGTGCTACTAATGAATCTCTTTGCAAGAATTTCTCTAAGTTAATGCAGAGTGAATTTGAAATGTCAATGATGCGTTAGCTCAACTTCTTCCTTGGACTACAAATTAAACAATGTGATGATGGCATCTTCCTCAATCAATCAAAATATCTGAAGGAGCTGCTGAAAAAGTTTGGAATGGAAAATGCCAAATCAATGGGGAATCCTATGGCTTTTGCAACAAAACTTGATATGGATGAGGAAGGAAAGCCTTTTGACATAACTCGGTATAGGAGAATGATTGGCTCCCTGCTATACCTAACAGCAAATAGACCTAACATTATGTTTAGTGTCTGTATGTGTGCAATGTTCCAATCATGTCCCAAAAAGTCCCATGCAACAGTTGTGAAAAGAATTTTCGTATACCTAATTGGAACATCACATATGGGACTTTGGTATCCAGAAGGTAATGGAGAAGAGTTCATGGGATATACTGATGCTGACTTTGCTGGATTCAAAACTGATAGAAAAAGTACAAGTGGAACATGTTAATTTTTTGGAGGATCCCTGGTTTTATGGTTTAGCAAGAAATAGAATAGTGTGGCTCTCTCCACAGCAAAAGCAGAATATGTAGCATTAGGCAGCTGTTGTGCTTAAGTCCTTTGGATGAAGTAGCAACTTAAAGATTTTGAGATTGAGATGAAGGAGATACCAAAAAAATGTAATAATCAAAGTGTCATCAATATCACAAAGAATTCAGTCTTGCATTCAAGGACAAAGCATATTGAAGTAAAATATAATTTCATAAGGGATCATGTTTTGAAAGAAGACATCAAATTGGAATACATCCCTACTGAAGATCAAATTGCAGACATTCTGACTAAACCACTTGCAGGAAATAGATACTACAAAATCAAAAGAGAATTAGGAATGGTAAATCTCAATGAATTATAAGCAAGCCTCTAACTAAATCTATTTAAGTTACTAGCATTAAATTGATACTAACTTTAGCATCGATGTGTGTTTAAGATGTTTTGCAGGCTCTCCTCATAAGTCAAGATGATAGTAAATTAGTTTAAAGGAGTTTGTTAGACCTACTTGATCAATAGATGCTGAAGCAAAGTAGGAACTTTGAACTTTCAGGCCCTATCTGTAAGTTCAACAATTTGAAATTCATATTTTAGATGTCATTAGATGAATTTCCATGTAAAATTGTGATTTTAAATGAATTGGTATGCTCAAAATTTGAACTTAAGTGCTGATTAGATGAATTTCAGTGACTCTCACATTGTAACAGTATCTTCATGTCGCTCAAAATTTGTCTGTTGACTGCTGGAAATTCGAATTTCTGAATTACAAAGTGAATATTCACTCTTTAAAATACTTGCTGTGCAAATTTCAATGCCTCAAAATATGCATTTTAAAGACTCTTTACAAAACTCTAAAATTTGAATTTTTGAATCTCAAAATTCGTCTATTGAAGCATGCTTTCATATCAAGTCTTTGTAAGACGAACTTCAAAAATGAAACTCGTCTATTGTTTTTCTCATTCTTTGTTTGCTTAATGTTTGATTCTTCAAAATTCAAACTTTGATGATTCCAAGTTTGTCTATTGATGCTTGTACCTTGAACTTACCTTCTGTCAGACAAATTTCATGATGAAAATTTGTCGGTCAGAAAGCTTCTCTTTGTGGGTTGACTCATGACTGCTCAAAATTCAAATTTTGGTCCCTCAAAATTTGTTTGTTGAATGGTTACACAAGCTAAAACTAAGGGTCCCGTTCTGAACAGACGCAACCCTATTCGTCTCTCTCCTAAGTCTATTCACCTCCTTTCTTAATTTCTCATCAATTCAGTTTGTGTATCTCCATTTCCCACCATTTAAACTTCTTTTCGCACCATATAAACTCATTCCTTGTATCTATCAGCAACAATCAATCACGAGAATGGCAAGGGTTAAAAATCCTAACGTTGGTAAAGGGGAGTCCAGACCAAAGAAAGCGGTTAAATCTTAATATGCCTCCAAGGGAGGTGAAACTCAAAAAAGAAAAGGCGAATCCAGCAAGAGAACACCATCCAAAAAGCAGAAAACAATTCTCAAGGCGAATTCAAAGAAACTTGTCCCTACTGTTGTTGCTTCTGCCTTGTCTAGCACTGAATCTGAGGAATTCCAGTTAACCACTAAGTCATTATGGAGCAATGCTCACATCCTGGAAGAGTATACCACCAAATTCCTCAACAAAAAGGTAATCAAACCTTACTGTACGAATTTGGAAGAATTTCTTATTTCCAATAATTTTGATGATGGGCTATGGTTGGTTAGATATAAGAACTTGTAGGAAATTAATGAGAGATATGATGATGAGGTTATCAAGTCATGATATACTGCTCTGTTATATAATAGCAAATAGGAAAAATGGCAGGTTAATCTAAGGTCCAAAACCCTCTAGCTCTCTGATGAGACCTTTAATGAAGTGTTGGAAATTCCTGGTAAAGATGGCCTGAAGATTGACATCACTACCACAAAGATACATGGATGAAGATGAAAATACAGATAAGGAAGGTGGTCCTTTTTTGAATTACAAAGAGAGCACAATCCTAAATACCCTGTTTAGAAGATGTGAAAATAGGCCTCCCTTGGGTATGCTGAAGCCCTCTGATTTAAGTGCTCAAGTCATGATCCTGTACTATATTGTGTCCAGGATCATATTCAACAAATGAGGAAGCTTTAATCTGATTACAAGGACTGAAGCTCATGTGATAACTGCACTCATGCATGGCAAGCTGTTAAATATAGGCTATATCATCCTTCAGCGCATGATCAAAGCTAAAGATCATATGAGAGACTCCACTTTGCCCTTTGCCTCCATCATCTCCAAAATACTTTAATGTGCCAGGATATAACACTTGGAGAAAGGAAAAGGCAAACCCACTGAAGTCTTCAAGGAGGAAAAGTTGCAAAGGATGGGAATCGAAAGAAAAGATGGAAGGTAGATTGGAAAAGGTACTAGGAAGTTAGAAGACCTATTGTTTGAGGAAGGTCATTCACAATATCAAGCAAGAACTTCTAAGGCTACTCCACCCATACAGCCTACACCACAACCTTCCCAGCCTGTTTCTTCTCAACCACAGCCCATTCAGACACCTCATCCATCCACATAGGCAAAGCCAACCAAAATCACTAAGTTGTATGACAACCTTTCTGCACTCATGCTGAGCATCAGAGATTAGCAAAATGCCAAGTTTTCTCATCTACAGGATCAAATCTTTCAGTTGGCTAAGCACATGAAAGTTGTTGTTGATGCGTATGAGGACATCAGAAGTGTTATCCCCTCTACATTAGCTCCACCTTAGCCAGGTCCCTCTAAGCCTACCAAGTATCCTACTCCTGAACCTCCAAGCCCCTTCGAGCTAAACTCTCCTAAGCCTGATGCTGACAATGTTGTTGCTGAGGCTGCTGGCACTATGGTCACACCACAGGCCTCCAGCAGTGAGACAAGCCTGGGTCCACCCTTAGACTATGGTATGGAGGAAAAGGCCCCTCAGGAAGCAAGTTCTCAAAAGCCTATGATTAAAGTTGCTCAAGACTCAATTCTATTACTCTAAGAATCTGACCAAATGGAGAAACTTGTAGTAACCATCACCTCTGCACTTGTCATTTAGGCTGTACTAAATGAGGAAAGAAGCCTAGTTCCCTATGTAGATATTGCAGCTATTGCACATGATGCCATCATGCAAGCTTAAAAACAAAGGCTTGATGAAATGTTTTCTCCTCTTGCTCTTCAACCTTCTTCTCCTCAATATGGCATGACCATAGCAGAAAGGGCCAAGTTTGCTAACCTTCAAAAGGAAGTTCAGAAGGTAGTTGAAGATGCTGAGGATGACCTACCTGAGTCACTACCATCCATACCTCTTCCTTAGATACCCTCCATTGTGCCATTTATTCATGTTTGTCTTCATGTAATTCCAATGTCATAGGTTCCTTCTCCTGCTATGCACATTCAAGCCCCTGATGATGCCAAAAAGGGGAAGAAGAAATCTAAGCAAACTAGGAAGACTATTGCAGGACATTCTGGTAAGACCTATAGCAAGAAATTTAAGTCTAAGAAAAACTCATTAGATCTTAGGGTTATTTGTTTTTACTTGCTTTTGCTTTTTGTTTGCAGTATCTCTTGTTCTGAAAAGTATCTCTTATTCTAAAAAGACTATCTTGCTTTGAAATAATGTGTTTGCAATGTCATATCACTGTACTAAACCTTTAATGAATTAATACAATAAGATTCCATATTTTTCTTCTGCTCTGCTGTATATGCTATACTTATCTTTAAACTTTAATGCATATATTGAGGGGGAGCACTTAGAAGCAAACCCAAGTACTAATTCAGTTTGCAAGTTGTTTTATCATGATCAAAAAGGGGGGGAATTTTGAACTGTTAAACTCTATATATGTAGTTGAAAATTTGAACTTTGGTAACTGAAATTCGAAGCTATAAAGATGTTACCTCTGACAGACGAATTTTAGGTTATTGAAATTCAAATTTTGCGATAAGTATAATTTTTCAAAACTAAAAAATTTGTCTAAAGCTATGTCAAAATATGTTTGATGTTAGAATGTAAAAAGAGTTTAAAGTTTGTCCTACTAACAAACGAACTTAGGTTTTCAAAATTCAAACTTTGGAATGACAATATATAAGTCTGATTAGAAGTCTCTCAAACAAACGGACTTTGGCTTTGAAAATTCAAATTTTGGAATGAAAACGTATAAGTATGATTAGAGGTCTCCCCAACAGACGAATTTTGAACGCTTAAAATTCAAATTTTGAAAAGTAGAACTTTTGTGCCATATTAAGTTGCTCACTGATAGATGAATTTTAGGGTTCGAACTTCGAGTGCACTATAGAAATAAGAGACAACTGTTCACACTTAATAGATGCACTTTAAACATGAAATTTGTATGTTCTAACATGGAAAATATTTGTCCTGATCAAAATTCAAATTTCACTTTTGAACAAATGAACTTTGGAAGTTCAACGTTAAAGTCTTTAACTTATGGTTTTTGTGAAATTCGTCAATTGACACCCCAAAATTTGAATTTTGAGTGTAAAACGCATTAAATACGGTTGGTGAACGGCTAGTTTTGCAGAGCAACCATTGGGTAACGTCTCTAATGGTTAGATCTTGTGTCTAACGTATAGTTGAGATACAAATCTATAAATAGAACTTCATTTAAAGTTGTGGGTAATATTTTTATATTGTATATACTGAAACTCTGTCAAAATCATTAGTCAAAGCCTTCTACTCACTCATATTTCATTTATTGCACCTCAACTGTCATATCTACTATATATTAAAGAGTTACTCTTGTTGTAATCAATCTTTTCTTTATCTAGAAGAAATATATTCTTGTGAGAGGTTTTTACAAGGGATTTGGAAAATACTTTGCTAGAGTACAGAGTGAGAATTTGTAAGCTCTTAGAACAGAGCACAAAGTTGCACTGTGGCATCATAAGGAGCCCACTGAATTCTTATAAGATAGTGGAAAATCTCAACTGGTGGCTTAAGGACTGGACGTAGGTCAAGAGAAGCTGACTAAACCAAGATAAATCATTGTGTCCTCCCTTCCTTTACATTGCCAACTCTCTCTTATATTCTGCACTCTATTTTTTGCAACTTTTACTTTCACTATTTTGCAAAAATTTTTAAACTTTCCAAATCACTCCCCTTTTGGGAAGCCAGCAAACCTAACATTATTCACAAGTGGCATGCGAAAATGTGAATGTGTTGTTCTTTCTCTTGGAAACAATACACTTACGTGATGCACAAGCCATGAGATACTCTAATAAATCAACCTTGTAAGGTATATTTGATTCAAAAAAATATTTAAAAGTATATTTGTCCATGTGAGATATATAAAAAATTGCTTATGTAATTTGAAAAAATCACTCAAGCTTCAAGTAAGTGGTTTAAAGTAAAATTTACTTTTGGTAACGGTGACATCTCATATTAACGTTGTTCTAGGGTTATGTTTCACCACAAGTCACCGCTATATGACTCAACTCAACCCGAATCGACTTGGCCTACAAGGTCTCTTGCACAACACTATTTCACATAATAAGCAATACAAACAACTGAGCTAAATGACTATTTTATCTAATATAGTATATTAAATCTTCATTTATTAATTGAGAAGTTACCACTCTTCTTTCTAAGACTAATAATGAACGTATGTCACTAAACACAGCGTTCAAAACAATTTAAGTTTAATAAAAATAGCTTTTTTTTTTAAAATATCAAATGATAGATTTTACTAAATCACAATTTTTTTCATTTTAGGTTAATCTTTTTAATCTATTACTCATGGTGACTTTTCTTATATTAAGTTGACCCTTTACTTATAATAAAAAATATTATGTTCACCCTTTTAGCCTTTGACCCGTGGTAGATTAACTCATTTAACTATTCAACTTGTAATTTATAATAGGTTCACCAATTCATCTCGTTCTTTGTTGCGGTGTCTGTGCATGTATATGGAAGTCTCTGTTATTCATTAATTCTTCCTAGTGTGATTCTTTTTTCTCACTAAGTAACTCCATTCTCTATGATTTCTATACCATTATTTTCCAATTATTTTTCTCTTTAATATTCAATATAATTCTGGATAAGATATAAAATTTTTAAGATCACCCTCCTTTAAAATTTTACCATTTGTGAGTCTTAAGATTTTGAGTTGATGGTTTTTAGCATTTAAGCTAAAGTCGTTTCACCCAACCTTCAATCTATTATCCTATAGACTATATATAGGAACCTTTGATTCTCAGCAGCCTCTTGTGCAGAAAATCTAACCCTATCCTGAAAACCTTCATCGTACTCCTGTAGTCTTAAAAAATCTTCCAAGTCTCCCTCAAAATCTTGAGTTCAAAACACATTCCGACCTACTCTAAACACCTTTCATCCTCTCAAATCATTTGGAATCACTACTATGGCTAAAGCAAAGGGAGGAAGGCAAGGTGAATGACCTCAACATAATGTGAAGTCTAAATATGCAACAAAATCACCAAGCCAAGGGAAAAAGAAAGTTGAATCTAGTTCAAATGTGCCAACGAAGAAGCCTCGAACACAAAAAGCGAAAAGAATCCCAAAATCTGAGTCTCAACCTAGAAAACAAGTAAGTTCATTTGCCACTGAATCTAAGCAAGCTCTAATTACAGACGAATTGATTAGCATAAGGATACTGAAGGAATCGTCTGAGGTTGATTTTAAGAAACGCAGAGTAGTCAATCCTCATTTTGTTAAATTGGAAGAATTCGTTGTTAAGAATAAGTTTGAAATTGCTGCTAGTCAAACCTCATTTAATTGAAGGAAGAATATGATGAAGAGGTTGTACGAGCATGGTATAACTCTCTCAGGATAAATAATGAAACAAAAGTGCATGAAGTCAGACTGCGAAAGAGGTGGATAGCTCTACATCCTGATCTCTTTTCAGAGATTCTGAACTTGCCCTCTGGAGGAATCAGAGTGAACATTGACATCACTAAGTATCCTTTTGAAGATCAAAATGTTGATGAAGATAATGGAGAAGAAGCAAACTACAAATGGAGCATGATTGTGTCTAGGCTACTTAGGCAAAGGTAAAATATGCCTCCTGAAGGAAAAATTGCTCCAAGTTATTTGAGTATTGAAATCAAGGTCCTCCACTATATTGTATCATGAATGTTCTTCAACAAAAGTGGAGGATACAACTATCTATCTAGAGGAGAATTTCAAGTTATGGTGCTGCTAGTGAAAGAAAAACTAGGAAACTTGATTGACATCATCTTGTAGAGGATGTGGAAGGCAAGAACTTATAGGTAGGATTCACAATTGCCATATGGGCATCTCATCTCTAGAATTCTGAAGTAGCACAACATTATACATCTTGAGAGAGGACCTACATTGCTACCAGAGGAATTCTATAAGAAGGCACTACAGAAGATTGGAATGACTCTAACAAATGGCAGATGGATTGACAAGAAAAGAGAAACTGGAGAAGGTGAAACAGGTTCTAAATTAGCAGATGTACCAAAAAATCATGAAGGTAGTGAATCTAGCTCCTCTTCCTCTTCACCTGTTGATCCATCACAGCCTTTGCACCCTGAACCTTTGATGTGTCTATTTTATATGTATAAAATACTCACATTTAAGCTCCAAATTACATCTAAATATATTTACATTGATATATTTTAGCATGATTTTACATATTTTTGTGTTTCATGGCATTATAGGCTCATTTGGAAACATTTACAGCAAAATTGTTACAAATTGTTCATGCTAAAAAATTTCAATATCCTTGGTATTTTGACCATAACTTTCATATCAAAACTCTAATGGAGTTGATTAAAGATGCGTTGGAAAGAAAATACATAAAGCTACAACTTTCATGTTTTGATTTTTTCCAAATTCCAACGTTATCGTGGTGACACCTGAGCTCAAAGTGTCAATATGAGCTGGTGACTTTCTAAAGCTGAACGAAGCAGCTGTTTGTACCATGGCTGCACCCGGCACCAAGTCAAACTCACCCGGTGCTGAGCCAATGTGTTTTTGACATTTTTTTGGCTTTCAAAACCACCTGATGCCATATTTGATGATTATATGGTCACCCAACACCTGGTCAAATAGCAGAGGTTCGTAAAAACAAGTTTTTGACACGTTTTCACGATATTTTGGGCTTTTATGGGTTTCTATACTTTCTCTATATAAAGAGACATGGTAGAAACATAAGGGGAGATTCAAAAATGCACCCAGAAGCCAGAGAATATGGTTCAAAATATATTAGAGATAAAGTTATTCTCTTATACTATAACTCTTTCTTCTTATTATTTTCACTATGATTGAGATTTTAGTTCCGATTTGATTTCTATTTCTATATATAGATAAATCTCCCAGTCAGGGGTAGGGATGTAGCCTGACTAGGATGGATTGGATTTGCTTTCTTTAGTTCTAACTTTGTGAATTTATTCTTCAAGTTATATTTAATTTGTTTCTTTATTATATTTGTTTCTCTTGTTTGTTCATGTGGATTTTAAGCTTGATCACCATAGAATTTAATTAATGGGTAAACTTTATGGACTGAGAGATGAAGAATAAATCTAGATTTAGAGAGATAAACATGGATAACTAATCCAGAGATAGGGTTAGGAATTCGTGGTGATATATGTTGTGGTTTTCAAGGTTTAATTAGGAATTTTAGTTACGCGAGAGTGAATTGAATTCTAATTAAATAAGGACTAATTGATCTAGAGGTAATTAGGACACTTTAGAAATAATGGTCACTACAATTGTGCAAAGTCTAACTAAGGAATAGAATCTAGTTATCCCATAAGGTGGATCATGATCCCTTGACGCTTCTAGAATTGAATCAAACTCAGACGTCGTTTGGTTTTTTATTTCTTTTCTTGTTAATTTGAATTCTCAATTTGATTAATTATCACTTGCTTTTAGGATTAAAAGTTTGGACAAATAAATTTACTACCTCCCTTGGGTTCGACCTCTGGAATACTCCGGAGACTTTTTATTACTGCGATCAACCCTGTATACTTGCAGGATCCCGATCAACCTCATTCCTTTATTCCGGCACCAAACGAACCTGGTGTCTTTCTAGCCACTGATCTACTTACACCCACCGATATCCCTACCTTATACCAAAACTTATTTCAAATAGCAATGGCTACTAGGAGAGAACATAGAGAAGATTCTATAAATCTTGGGTACCTCATTGCTGAACTGCAAGAAAGGTTTGAAACCAAAATAGAAAATCTCACTCAAGAAGTGAAACTCCTGCGTGAACAAGTAGTTTCTGGTATATCTCGGCCATCTTTATCACCTTTCCAACCCTCACCTCCTATATTTGCTAACACTACTGCTTTTCTTGAAACTTCTTTTAAGTCTCCACTTGCTAGTGTAACTTATTCCTTTACTCCTAAGTCCCCTACTTTATCAGAAGGTCTGGGGCCTAACTTGGATTATGGACTTGAGGATAAGGATTATGCTCTAATTTCATCACATCGAATGGTGGAAACAAATAAAAATCTGGAAAGGGCTTTAGTACTTATAGTTGGAGGAGACTTCGTTCAGCACATTTTTTCTCCATCACCGCAGACAAGAACTTAATGCTTTCTTCCCTCCTCCACCTGATCTAGCTTCATTTGAGGCATTAGCCATCTAGCTGAGGTAGTTGTACAAGAAGTGATCAACATTCTCTCGGATAATGATCCTTCACCTACTCTAAATCCTTCTTTACTACCTCTAGTCATGCCAGATATCCCATTTATCCCAATGTTTCCTTCTACACCTCCTACTCATACTGATGTGCCACTACAGCCTATCCTCGTGTCCTCAGTTGCAGCTCTTTCTCCTACATTCCCTCTTTTTCTAGATGAAAGACTTCAAATGATCAGGAAAAGGAAAGCCAAGATTAATGAGGACATTGCTTGAATAGATGCTCAAGCAGCTTAATACTCTCCAATTGCTGATGACAAAATGGGAGAGAAAGAAGAAAAAGAAGAGAAAGGAAAAGAAAAGAAGTCTAAGGGAAAGAGAAAATCTGCAGAAAGGAAGTCCACCCCAAAGAAGAAAAAGACTTAACTGAATTGAATTGAATTGTATCAATTGTTATTGTTTATCTGTGTGTTCTCATGTGTCCATCAGTTATTACCTTTTCCTTATGTTGTTGGTATGTAAACTCTTTGTAATGATTATTCATAATGCATACTCTTATGAATACCTTTCTGTGATCATTGTCCATCCTTGGTCTACTTTGTTTTTCCTTTCCCCTAAAAATATACGCACTGCTGATATCTGACTGTATTTACTCTACGTATATATTGAGGGGGAGCTTTATGCAAACCCAAGCACTAATAAATCTTTTAAGTTGTTTTATCATCATCAAAAAGGGGGAGAATGTTAATTCAGATGGTTTTAATGATTCTAAACAATAATGAGCTTGAAAATCCAATATCAAAGGAGTACAAGTCATATGAAGACCAAAGTTAGAGATTCCTGAAGGTTGAAGAGTTTTTACACACATTTTTAGGAATCCATTTGTAAAAGAAGGTAGTTAAGCTTTAAATGCTACTTATTCTGCTTATCCTAATATTAAATGAGGCATCTATTTTAAATGACTAATAATTAGCTCATCTTTTTAAAATGGTTTTCATGAAAAGTTTTACCTTATGCGCATAACGCTTAGAAGTTATGGGACAAAATCTCAATCTCAATGTTATTTCTAAGTATTCTCTCTTCATTTTCATGAAAAGGGTTGAGATTATCTACATAACTAAGGCCTGCACCATGTCCTCAGCTCTGTCTAGCTTGTTATCCTGATAAGGTGCTTACCTTATTCGCATAAGGAAGTGAACAGTAAAGGTCACTTGTCTTGTGCTACCCGTTATTCGCATAACCTAGGGACATTATCCACATAACGTATGTTACAACACTCTTGGACCTTCTTCTGTTAAATTGGTTATCTACATAACTTAGGGAGGTTATCCGCATAACGTATGTTATATAACTCTCAGACCTTTGTGAACAGTAAATGTCACTTGTCATGTGCTACCTGTTATTCGCATAACCTAGGGAGGTTATCCACATAACGTATGTTACAGAACTCTTGAACCTTCTTTTGTTAAATCGATTATCCATATAACCTTGGGAGGTTATCTTGATACCCTATGTTTTTCAAAAACTTCGTTTGTAAAGATTTGATGTTGTCTGAACAAGGAATAACATCCTAAGAGGTTATTCTAATAATCCTCAAAGGTATCCAAGTTTGTGAGACATTATTCAAACAACTAGTAGGTTTTCATGAAAATGTTCTTGAGCTAAAACTTTGTCATTCTAGAATGATCATTGAAACTAAGAGCCAACGGTCACCCTGTATTCACATAACCTAAGGAGGTTATCCACATAACCTCTGTCAGATACATATAATGCGGTTGGTGAATAGCTATTTTTCTGAGAGTAACAGCTAATTCTTGGTTTCAACAGATAGTTTGGCTCTAAAACTATAAATAGGACCTCATTTAATTTGTTGGGTAGTGAGGAAAAATATATAAATGCCAAAACTCTACAGAATTGATTACTGATTCGTTAAAAGCCTACCTACCTTCTGCTTAACTCATTCATTGCCGAAAAACTTTCATATTCACTCTTTTGAGAGAGAATTTCATACCTTGATTTGTATATTTCTACACGCTTGTAGATAACACTTAGTGTAGAGAAACACTAAGAGATTTGTTCTTACTCGTGAGTAAGAAGAGTGAGAGTTTTCTATTAGGCTCAAAGTTCAAGCTGGAGTTGTATTGTGGTTTTTGCAAGAACCCATTTGAATTTTGCAAGATATAGTGGAGAAATCTCAAGTGGTGGCTTGAGGACTGGATGTAGGTCAAGTGGAGTAGACTAAACCAGTCCTCATTTGCTTTGTAATTGTTCTTTATATTCTATACTCTATTTTTCAGCAACTTTTATTATCACTGCTGTATTTCAATCTTGCAGAAAACTTCAAAATTCCCAATTCACCCCCCCTTAGGAAGCCAGCAAACCTAATAATACTCTATTTTATTCGGGCATCAAATAAATAAACTCTATAAAAATTAAAAATTAGATTAATTAATTTAGAAATTCAAAAGGATTGAAAAGCCACAAAAAATTAAAATCTTTTATAATTGGCTAAATTAGCAAATATCTTCATGAATGTAGGTTCTAAAAAAATAACAAAAATAAATTAATTAATTAAAATCCAAATCACTCTGAAATAAGATAAAGGAAAATTCCCTTCAAAATCCTCATGTTCCCTTAATTAAATAAAGCAAATAATACTAACAATAAAAAAAAAGGAGATAAAAGTTTAAAAAACAAGAAGATTCTATTATGAAATATGAAATGGATTATGAAATGCTCAGCAACCCAAGTATTAACCAAATTCAAAAACAAGAGAGAGAGAGATATAGGATTTAGGCTGAGTATTGGTGACCCAATTATCTAACCTTAAAGCTACGTTTGATTCGGGAGATTTTGGAGGGGAAAGGAGGAAAGAGAAAATTTTCCATCCTATTTTTTTTCTTAAACCAAATAAGGGGAGGGAACATTTTTCCTTCTGTTCTTAGACAGCAAGGAGAGAAAGAGACGGGAGTGAAAATACTCATTTTTCCTTATTTAATTTAAAAAATATAAGATAAAAAATTTTCCTTTCCCTCTAAAATTCCTTGAACCAAATGGAGCCTAAATGAAAAATAATAAAAAAATGAAAATAATCATTAATAATTTAAAAAAGGACTAAAACACTGAAAATTCAACGTTTCAGCCAAGAAAACATGAGCCTCATTCAAGTGAGGCTTGTGTATGAGTGACTCTTAGGTTTGAGCCAAAGAGAAGGTGAGAGTAGAAAGGCACTAGGACTTGAGCCGATGTGCGCAAGTGAGAAAGGCAGAAAATGACAAAGGGGTTCACCCCACTACTCCGTACCTGCTACAACAGAGTGGTGGAGGTGAAGGCATTTGGGGACAAAGGCAATAGGTCAAGTTGCAAAGCAGGGGAGGCATGAAATTAGGGTCAAAAATGAACTTGGAAAGTAATCACGCGGTTGGTTTGGTCAATTGCAAGCCACTTGCTGGAGCCCTATAAAAGGAGATGGGGGGTGATTGAGAAGGAAAAAAAACCCTAGACATCATGAAATTATGCCGGAGATGAAGCACAGAGAGATAAGGAGAGTCTGAAAAAAAACCTAAGAGAAGGGTGATTGTAAAAAAAGAAAAAAGGAAAAAGGAAAAGGAGATGAATTCGAAGAACCAGAAAAGGGCCGTACTAGACAAAGGGAATTGGGATTCGTTTTCAGGCATGGGTGAAAGAAGCAAAGCCCTGGTGAGCAATTTATAGGGATGAGTTCGAATAGGTCAAAGAAGCAGATGGCTAAGGGAAAGACGAAGCATAAAAAAAGTGTCATTTGGTTAGTAATTTTGTGATTTTTTTTACAGTGATATTTTCTATCTATTACTCCCTTTCATGACTCCTTGTTTTGGGAAAATTGAGCAAAATACTACCACTATAAAAAAAGATATTACCTATATACAACAACTTTGATAAATTTTATCAAGGTACTACACATGAAATCAGAAGATCATATTACGTTTTTATAATGTTTATTTTTTAAAAAATAAAAAACACAAATTGTGACTTTAAATCATGATTTGCGTTTATTTTTTTTAAATATTATGCAAATCATGATGCATTTTCTTAATATGTGTATAATTGATACAAAATGTCTTATAATGTGGATCGGACGGAGTATACTCAAGTTATTCTAGTTTATAGTGTACTTTTAACTACTGCACACGGACCAAGACAATAATTAGTAACTAAAAAATTTTTCCACCTTTTCCTAAATTAGCCTCATTAAATGCATTGGAAAAGAAACATTTTACTAATGGAGAAGATTTAAGCTTACTAGTTAGGAGCAATCTTGGAAAGAAAAAAATAATACACAATGTAATTCGCAAAGTGTACTATATTATGAAACATAGATTTCTCAAAAAAAAATACTATATAACAAAATGGAGGGAGTATTAATTAAAAACTTGTAAATAATAAAAAATTAATTTTTAAACATAAACTATTTTAGCAAATTAATTAGTAATTATTAAATTTTAATTAATAAAGTTAAATTTTCACAACAATTAAAGATAAAATTTTTTCTTTCACAGAAAAAAATTGTTGACCTTATTCATAATGACTTCCTGTACCACATCTTAGTCTCCTCCGAGCACATAGTGGTTGACCATGTTTTATGGGCTTTTCTTCATGTTGAAATTTAGTTGACTCAATGGTAGTTGGAGAAATTGACTGCTGGGGGTCATAAACACTTCATTTGATGGCCTGCCCACTTCAAATGAATAATTATTATACTCAGGCTCAAAACGTGTTGAATTCTCTAATAAAAACATAAATAACCCGAATTGATCTAAATTGGGCGAGCTTAATTGGGATATGGATGACGGTGGTATATAATGGTATTAAGTATAAATATCTAAAGAAGAAGCGGCTCCAAGATTTTGTTCCTCTACATCTCCCACCCTATATTGATTTTGTTCCTTTTCTTCTTCAGCCGTAACCAATGGTTGAGTTGACAAATGACCATCATGTCATTTGCTTGGTCTACCCTGAGCAATCACTGGACATGGTAGCTTAATTACAGGTGGAGCAGGCTAAGGGAACATATTATAGTGTTGTTCTCTTAATGCCATTCTAATATTTTGTTGGTCCCGTATAACCCTTTGCTGATATTCCCCTGTTGGCATTGGCTAAGGGTCTTGAATACTTAGCTGAATCAATTCATCAACTATATCGACTTGAAATCAACAATAAGACATTATTAAGTAATGACATTATCCATATAAAACAAGATAAGAAAACAATAATTTTAGATACCTACAACAAAACTGGCTGCTGCAGTAGAAGGGTGGATCCACCATCAAGTGTGTCTCCAATAACATTGCATGTACTCAGATCTATGATCTAATGTCTTATGTGCCATAGGTGATTCAACAATTGCATTATGCCACCAAAAATGTAATACACTCCATGTGCTTTTGAATGCAATTTTCTGATGTTCTTCCTCTTAGTTAGATTGTGTGGTAATTCCTTAAACAAATTGGGGCAATAGATATTAGTCATTGACAACCAAATTGCATAAGCACATGGTTAGGATGATTCCATTCAATTATATGGAAGCATATCAGTGGGATTGAAGCTCCCCAAATTTGTGGTGACTTTAAGTAATATCTTGGAAGTAATTACTACACCGTTGGAGATTCATAAGGCTACCAGACTATGTCTTCCTCCCCCATTGCATCAAGCAACTTCCTATAAGTATGCAACACCCTATCAGTCAGACGAGGTTGTCCTCCTACATTCCTCTATCTATAATGACATGAAAACACTTGTTAAAATTTGTATGATTAAAATAATAAGCCAAAATCAAATAGTTGGAGTGTAAATTAAGCATACCTAAATCCCAAGGGTGGTATAAGAGGATAGATATCTGTACGTGGATTTGCTAGTGGAGGTCGTTCTAGTATTAACATTGGGAAACGATCTCATGCGCAGAGATGGAGTAATGCCATACATCCACCTATCACCCGCTTTATATGGTCTGTAGCATTGCATAACTCTCTAAATAAGTGCGCTAATAATGTAGAACCCCAAGAATATTGGCTAGCACTTGAGAGATCCCAAAGCACTGGGAGGTACATAAATAAACCTTATGGCTTGACTTATCTAGCATTAAAAATCCACCAATCAACCAGAGTATGTATGCACAAGTGACTCTTTGTACTTGTAATTCATCTGCGTCATCATCAAGGTTAGGAAAGTATTTTGCTAGCTAAGTAATTCATATCCTCTGTCAAACATATACTCTGCATGTGGTATAATACCAAATCCCATATGACAAATGTTAACCCAATCTAAGTCTGTATTACTACTCTCAAGTAATCCTTCACAAGGAAGGCTTAATTGAATTGCCATATCCTGTAAAGTTATTGTGCATTCTCCTAGGTTGTGTGGAAGGTATGGGTCTCCGGACACCACCTCTCAACAGATGCTAAAATTAAAGCTTGATTATACTCAAATTGGCCTATTCTAGCAACTCTATAGACTCCTGTCTAGATAAGGTAAGCACAATTTGGATTGATGGCTCAATTAGTTGGTCCTTATGCTTGACTCGTCGGGTTTAAAGGATCCAATTAACCTGAAAAAGTCAAAACAAAATATCTAATGATTATGAATAATTGATAATTACATGTGAAAAAAAGTTACTTACATTTTGAGTTCACACAGCCTTGGAAATATATTGTAGTTGTAAATATAATAGTGAATTGTACTCTGGACCTAGGTTAATGATATGCTGTGGTTGTGCCATTTGAGGACCATCTCTATAATGTTTTCAGTTAATTATAAATAAAGTACAATATAATATAATCACTGTAAGACACTCATACAAGCAATTATAGTTAACAATTTCTATGCCTTTGGCAATATTTAAAAAATGTCATATACATATATTTGAAAAATCTTAAATACATGGGGAAGTATACAAATTAACGTCTAGAGGTCTGACATTATGGACAAGTGGAACAATTATGACCTACTTGCATACATAACCCACACTTATTAGGTTGATCGGTCATAGTCCAATCCATTTTATTACGTATACAGTTGAACAAGGATGATCTTTTTCTTGAATCATTGCAGAGTCAGGGATCAAACTTGGAATATCAGTTTCTAGCCAATAAACATCATCACCTATCGGATAGAACTCATTATTATAAGCAAGGATCATGGTTTCTAATATGTAAACCAGATCCACAAATTACAAATGGTCTACTTGTACGAAGGCATATGCTGCAATGACATTCATGCATGGATATTTCTCTACTTGAAATTCCCCACAGTCACAAGTTTTTTCATTCAAGTTTACCTTCCAACAATGACAATATTGATGGAGTTGAACATTGTATGGCTCAACAACCTCAAATGATGTTTCTCTTCTATCATATATGCGAACAATGCATGCAGATACAACCTGTGTTGCCATTTATAACTTTATGTTCAATGTCTCAAAAAACACTTCTCCAACAACTATTTGTGCATACACTTGTTGGGCACATTTGACAAAATAGTTGTTGACCCTATACACGGTAGCCTTCACAATACCAGTAATTGGTAAACTCTAAACACCTTTAAAGATTGTAATGTTGGTACCTACTCTCATATGTGTAAGACCATTTTTCTATTGGGATGTTGGCAATTCATGCAGCTGCAGGTGGATGAGTCAATGCTATCTCTTTCAATTGTTGGTTAACATAATAGCACTCATATACATAGTGTGAACACTGTATTTTGTCTGAGTTTTATATATAAAGTTAGTGAAAAATCGATACAAATTTTCTAAATTTTTAATGTCAATTTGAATGCAAATTTTATAAAATGAATGAAAAAAATAAAATACATATATATAAAATCAAAATAATAATATATTCTCTTTTGAATTTCCCTTTAATCAAAATGAAAATTTTCTGGAGAAATTCAAAAAAAGATCAGTCTACAAATCCAATCTCCTTTCTTTTAGGATTTTCAAATATCCTACCCTTTTCATTTAGATTTTTTTTAGTCAATCAAATCATTTTCCTTTCTTCTAGGATAAGCAAAAATAAAGTCATATCTTTATAGTCTTAAGAAAATAATATAAAATCCTATCCCTTTATTTTTTACTTTTCAAAAATCTAATCTTTTTCAAAAGGGTTAATATTTAAAAAAAACAAAACGAACAAATAAAATGAAAAGTAATAAAATATATATAGATTAAAAATAATAAATAACAATAATAACAAAAACAAAAAAATGAAAAAAATGAAAAAGGGAAGAAAAGTTGGGTTGGGATTGGAACGCAGGTAGCCATGCGTTTTAACCCCAAAGCCCTAACATCACAAGAAAGCAAGATAGGAGTCTGAAGTAGAGGGGAGAGCCACGGAGAGAGAGGGAGCCACGGAAAGGAGACTGAGAGAAAAGCAGAGGGAATGAGGGAGTGGAACAGAGAAAAAGCAGGGAGGCAGAGCACGATGGAGACTGAGAGAAAATCAAGCAGTGGGAGTGTGTGGGTTTGTGGATGAGGCGAAAAAACAACCCTAGATGAAAAGAAAGCTGAAAACGGAGAGAGGCATAGACTCAGAACGAAGGAGGTGTTAGCTTAGCTGGCTTCCCAAGAGGGGAATGAATTAGAAAGTTTAAATTTTTCTGCAAATTTGAAATATAGTGGTGATAATAAAAGTTGCTAAAAATTGAGTATATAATAAATGGAACAATTGTAAAGTGAATGAGAAGAGAACACAGAGATTTATCTTGACTCGGTCTACTCCACTTGACCTACATCCAATCCCTAAGCCACCACTTGAGATTTCTCCACTATATCTTGCAAGATTTTAATGGGTTCTTGCAAAAACTGTAGTACAACCCCAGCTTGAACCTTGAGCTGAATAAAACACTCACACTCTTCTCACTCAAGAATAAGGGCAAATCTCTTAGTGTCTTCTCACACTAAGTGCTAACTACAAACGTGTAGAAATATACAAATCAAGATATCAAACTCTCTCTCAAAAGAGTGGATATGAAAGTTTAAGCACAATAAATGAGCTAAGCAGAGGGTAGGTAAGTTTTGAATGAATCAGTGATCAATTCTGCAGAGTTTTGACATTTTTATGTTTTTCCACCTTTCCCAACAAATTAAATGAGGTCCTATATAGAGTTTTAGGGCAAAACTATCCGTTGAAACCAAGAATTAGCCATTACTCTCAGAAAAATAGCTATTCACCTACTGCATTAAATGAGTCTGACAGAGGTTATGTGGATAACCTCCTTAGGTTATGCGAATAACGGGTGACCATTTGCTCTTGATTTCAATGTAGAACTTACGTTATGTAGATAACCTAGCTAGGTTATGCTAATAACATTCATTCCAGAATGACCAAGTTTTAGCTCAAAAACATTTTCATGAAAACCTACTCAGTTGTTTGGATAATGTTAGATTTTCACAAATTGAGTTTTTGGAAAACATAGGTTATCAAGATAACCTCCCAAGGTACTGCGGATAATGTTTTGACTGAAGAAAGTCTAGCTTCTCTGTACCATAGGTTATGCGGATAATCTCCCTAGATTATGCGGATAACCAATTTGATAGAAGAGGTCCAAGAGTTTTGTAATGTACGTTATGTGGATAACCTCCCTAGGTTATGTGAATAACGGGCTGTACAGTACACTTGGCCTTTACTGTTCACTCCCTTATGCGAATAAGGTAGCCACCTTATCAGAATAACCTACTAGACAGAGCTGAGGACATGATGGACACATATGTTATACGGATAACCTCAACCTTTTTTTATGAAATCAAAGAGGAAACGCTTAGAAAAACTTTGAGATTGAGACTTTATCCGCATAACCTTGACTAGTTATACGCATAAGGTAAACCTTTTCATGAAAACCATTTTGAAAACATGAGCTAATCATTAATCATTAAATAGATGCCTCATTTAATATTGGGATAAGTAAAATTTAAAGCTTAACTAATTTCTTTTACAAATGGACTCCTAAAATATATGAAACAACTCTTCATCCTTCAGAAATCTCCAACTTTATTCTTCATATGACTTGTGTTCCTTTGATATTAGATTTCCAAGCTTAATGTTGTTTAGAATCATCAAAACCATCTCCATTAACATTCTCCCCCTTTTTGATAATGACAAAACAACTTAAAAGATTCATTAGTGCTTAGGTTCACATAAAGCTCCCCCTCAATATATGTATAGAGTAAATAAAGTCAGATAGTGCAGTGCATATATTTTCATAGGAAAGAAAAAGCAAAGTAAACCAAGAATGGACAATGACCACAAAAAGATATTCATACTATTATAAACAGTCATTACAATACATAGAGTTTTCATAACAGCAACAAAAGAGCAGAGACAATAACAGATGAGAACACATAGAAAAATAACAAATTCAATTAAGTCTTTTTCTCCTTTGGGGTGGACTTTTTCTTTTTTTTTTAGACTTCTTTTTCTTCTTTTTCTTAGGCTTCTCTTCTCCTTCTTTCTCTTCTTTATCTTCTTTTCCTCCCTTTTTGTCATCAACAAATGGAGGGAATTGAGCTGCTTCAGCATCTATCCGAGCAATGTCCTGGTCAATTTTGGCCTTCCATTCCCTGATCCAGAGAAAGAGGGAATATGGGAGAAGGAGCTAGAATTGAGGACATTGGGATTGGTTAGAGTAGCATATCAATTTGGATAGGAGAAGCAGAGGGAAACACAGGGATGAAAGGGATATCTGGCATCACTGGATGAGGTGAAATAGTAGGATGAAGTGCAGGAGAGGGATCAGCATCTGAGGGAATGGTTATCACTTCTTGCATAACTACCTCAGCTAGATAGCTAATGCCCTCAAATGAAATTGGATCAAGTGGAGGAGGGAATAGAGCATGAAGTTCTTGTCTGCAGTATTAGAGAAAGATTTAGTGAAGAAAGTCTCCTTCAGGTATAAGGACTAAAGCTCTATCCTGAGTCTGGTATGTTTCCACCATTGAGCAGATTCCTTATCCTCAAGTCCATAGTCCTAATTAGGACCCAGACCCTCTGATAAAGTAGGAGACTTAAACGTAGAGGGAATGTCTACATCAGCAAGTAGAGACTTCACAGAAGTCTCAGGAAAAGCAATAGTGCTAGTATATGTAGGAGGAGATGGTTGGAGAGGTGATGAGGAAGGCTGAGATACACCAAAAGCTATTTGTTCACACAGGAGTTTGACTTCTTAGGTAAGATTTTCTATTTTAGCTTTAAATTTCTCTTGCATTTCAGCAATGATGTACCTAAGATTGATGGTATCTTCTCTATGCTCTCTCCTGGTAGCCATGGCTATTTGAAAAAAGTTCTAATATAAGGTTGGTATGTTAGAGAATGTAGGTAAGTCAGTAGCTAGGAGTTCATCAGGTTTGTTTGGTGTAGGAGTAGAGGTATGAGGTTCAAGGTGCAAAGGCTGTTATGGTTCAGTAGGTGAGGAGGAAGAGGAGCTGGAATCACTACTTTCATGACTCTCTACTACATCTGCTGATTCAGATCCTGCTTCACCTTCTTCAGTTTCCCTTTTCTTATCTACCCATCTGCCATTTGTTAAGATCATTCCCATCTGCTGCAGAGAATTCCTCTGGAAGTAATACAGTTCATCTCTTAATATGTAGAATGTTGTGATACTTCAGGATTTTGGTGATGAGATGTCCATAAGGCAATTGTGAATCCTGCCTGTAAGTCCTTGCCTTCCACATTCTCTCCAAGATGATGTCAATCAAATTCGCTAGTTTTCCTTCACTAACAGCACCATAACTTGGAATTCTCCTCTGGAAAGATAATTGTATCCTCTACTTTTGTTGAAGAACATTTGTGATACAATATAGTGGAGGACCTTGTTCTTAATACTCAGATAACGTGGAGTAATTTTCCCTTTATGAGGCATATTTTGCCTTTGCCTGAGCAGCTTAAACACAATTGTGCTCCATTTATAGTTTGCTTCTTCTCCATTGTCTTCATCAACATCTTGATCTTCAGAGGGATACTTTGTAGTATCAAAGTTCACTCTAATTTCCCTATTAGGCAAGTTTAGAATCTCAGAAAACTAGTTAGGATGCAATGTTATCCACCTTTTCCTTAGTCTAACTTCATGTACTTTTTGTCTCATTGTTTAATCTTAGAGAATTATACCAGGCACGTACCACCTCTTCATCATATTCTTCTTTCAATTCAATCAAGCCTCTATAGTTCTCAAGTTGCCTAGCAGTTTCAAACTTATTCTTAATGAGAAACTCTTCTAGTTTGACAAATGAGGTTTGACCACTTTACGCTTCTTAAAATCAGCCTCATATGATTTCGTTGAATATTTGGACTTCACGTTACGCTAGGGTCATTCACCTTGGTTTCCTCCCTTAGTTTTAGCTATAGCAGTGATTCCAAATGATATAATAGGGTGAATGGTGTTTAGAGTAGGCTGGAATGTAATTTGAACTTACGGAATTGGAAGGGACTTGGAAGATTTTAGGAGACTTGAGAAGTATGAATGGAGGTTTTCAGGACATGGTTAGTTTGTACAAGAGACTGCTAAAAAATAAAGGTTCCTATATATCGTCTCGACGTTATATGCATAACGTATGGAGGTTATGCGAATAACAAGCTTTAGAGAGTTTATACAGGGGCGCTGTTTACTAGGTTATGCAGATAAGGTTCTTAGGTTGTCCACACAACCGAGTTAATACATGTTGAAATAGAAAGGAAAAGAGAAGGCTTATTTGGACGAGTACCCCAAGTTATCATCAAAAAAAGTTTCACATAAAGCACACAAAAAAATTGGTGATCAATATGTTATCCAGATAACCTTGCCATCTTATGTGAATAACGTTCTATCTTTGGGAACTACTTCTCTAGATCTAACATTATACGGATAAGATAGGCAGGTTATGCTGAAATCAATTTTCACAAAACACATATAATGAAGAAAACAGGGTAGGTTATGCATATAAGGGAATGACCTTATCCGAAAATCGAGCTTCACAAAGACTAGAATCTCATATAAGCTCTCATTCTCATGAAAAGCCTCATACCTTATTCGAATAACCTCAAACACAGAGACTATAGACACCAAAAAATCAATTCATTTTCAGCATAAGGCTATGGGTTATGTGCATAAGCATATTAGAAGACTTATAGACACTTACATACCAGCTATGTTATCCCCTATAAGCCTTTTCTCTTCATCATAACTCCATTTTAATGTGCAGTATACTTCATTTTGTTAGATTATCAATACTTTAGATTATGAAGTACCTGGAAAACAAATTTCTAGATACTCCGATGCTTAAATCAATATTTTTATCAACTGAATCATAAGTTTAAAAGAAATTTCAGAAAATATTCACAACTCATTAGGATTTACCATTCCCAATTCTCTTCTGATTTTACCATGTCTGTCTTCTACAAGTGGTTTTGTCAAAATGTCTGCAAGCTGATCTTTAGTAGGGACAAACTCCAACTTGACATCCCCTTTCAAAACATAGTCCCTTATGAAGTGATATCTTACTTCAATATGCTTTGTCCTTGAATGCATGACAAGGTTCTTTGTGATATTGATGGTACTTTGATTATCATATCTAATTGAAATTTCCTTCATCTCAATTTCAAGATCTTCCAGCTGCTGCTTCATCCAAAGGACTTGTACACAACAACTACCTGTAGTTATATATTCAGCTTCTGCTGTGGAGAGAGCTACACTATTCTACTTTTTGCTTAACCATGACACCAGAGAACCTCCCAGAAACTGACAAGTTCCACTTGTGCTCTTTCTATCAGTTTTAGATCCAGTAAAATCAACATCAGTGTAACTTATAAGCTCTTCTCCATTTTTTTTGGATATCAAAGTCCCATTTGTGATATTCCTATTAGATATCTAAAAAATCTTCTTCACAGCTATTGCATGGGATTCTTTGGGACATGGTTAGAACCTGACACACATGCAGACACTAAACATGATGTCAGGCCTACTTGTAGTTAGATATAGCAAGGAACCAATCATTCTCCTATATTGAGTTATATCAAAGAGTTTTCCCTCTTCATCCATATCAAGCTTAGTTGCAGAGCCCATAGGAGTTCCTATAGGTTTAGCATTTTTTATTCCAAACTTCTTCAACAGCTCCTTGAGATATTTTGATTAGTTAAGGAAGATGCCATCATCACATTGTTTGATTTGCAATCTAAGAAAGAAGTTCAACTCCTCCATCATTAACATTTCAAATTCATTCTACATTAGCTTAGAAAAGTTCTTGCACAAAGACTCATTAGTAGCACTGAATATAATGTCATCAACATAAATTTATATAATAAGCAAATTCATATTTTCTCTTTTTGTGAACAAGGTTGTATCAACTTTTCCTCTATTAAACTCCTTTTCAATCAGAAAATTACTCAGTCTCTCATACCATGCTCTAGGTGCCTGTTTTAACCCATATAGAGCTTTCTTGAGTTTTTATACATGATTTGGTTTAGTTGAGTCCTCAAAACCTAGAGGTTGATCAACATAAATCTCCTCCATGATATAACCATTCAGAAAAACAATTTTTCCAACCATTTGATACAACACAATATTTCTTATACAGGCATAAGCTAAGAGAATCCTTATTACTTTCAATCTTGTAACTGGAGCAAAAGTTTCCTCATAATCAATGTCTTCCTCCTGATTATATCCTTTAGCTACCAGTCTAGCTTTATTCCTTATTATTGTTCCTGATTCATCAAGTTTATTCTTAAAAACCATTTTGGTTCCAATAATAGGACGGTCCTTGGGCATAGGCACTAAATCTCAAACCTGACTTCTTTCTAATTGATTAAGTTCTTCTTGTATAGCTAGAATCTAATATTCATCGGTTAGGCCTCTTCAGTACACTTAGGTTCAACTTGAGAAATAAATGCACGATTATTCACTTGATCCCTAAGTTGTCTTCTGGTTTTAACATTCTCTTGAACATCCCCAATAACTTGATCAACTGGATGATTCCTTTGATATCTCCAAACTCTAAGGAGTTCTTGAGAAATTTCTTCATTGATTTCACATTCAAAATCTTTCTCCTAAGTATCTTCCTCTACATTAGCAAATTCAGATATTTTAAGAGGTTCAATTTTATTTTCTTCAGAAACATTCAAGTCCTTAAGGCTATAAATTAGATCATCCTCATCTTTAGCATGCGTAGACACAGTTTCATTTTCAAGGAAAAGTACATGCATAGATTCTTCTATAGTTCTAGACTTTTTATTGAACACCATATATGCTTTACTCATATTTGCGTAGCCAAGAAATATACCTTCATCTAATTTGGCATCAAACTTACCCAGATGCTCTTTGCTGTTGTTGTGGACATAGCAAGTGCATCCAAAGACATAAAGATGAGAAATATTGGGCTTCTTTCCCTTGTATAGCTCGTATGGAATCTTACCTAGAATGAGTCTAATGTATGTTCTATTCATCAAGTAGCATGCTATGCTCACTACATCAGCCCAGAATTGCTTAGGCAATCCTTTTTCATTTAGCATTGCACAAGCCATTTCTTGTAGTACTCTATTCTTTCTCTCCATAACTCTATTTTGTTGAGGTGTTCTTGGTGCTGAGAAGTTGTGCTCTACTCCATTCTCATTGCAGTAGTCAGTAAATTTGATATTTTCAAATTCTCCACCATGATCTGTTCTGATACATACAATAGAGCAACCTTTTTCATTTTGGATTTTCTTAGCTAAGATCATAAAAGCATCATATGTTTCATCTTTAGAGGGAAGAAATAATGTCCAGGTAAATCTGGAATAATCATCTACTACAACAAGTACATACAAGTTGCCACTAATACTCTTAATTCGACTAGGACCCATTAACTCCATGTGAAGCAATTGCAGTGGTCTAGTGGTAGAGACAATATTTTTGGTTTTGAATGAGGAATTTGTTTGTTTCCCTTTAAGATAAGTATTACATTCTCTGTCTTTTTCAAACATAATTATCGATAATCCAAGAACAAATTCATTTTTAATGAGTTTGTTTAATTGATACATGTTAACATGTGCTAATCTCCTATGTCATAGCCAACTATCATTATTTTCGCTGATTAAACATATTGAGTTTATGGTAGATAATTCATCTAAATCAATAGTATAACAGTTACCATCTCTTTCTACCTTGAGAATAACTTTGTGGTCACTCTTTCTGATGACTAGGTAGTAGTTGGAATCAAACAGAACCCATTTGCCTTTATCACAAGTTTGGCTCACACTCAACAAGTTGTGATTAAGTCCTATCACAAACAGAACTTCTTCAATTGATGTTTCTAGGTTTCTTCCAACAATTCCAATGCAACTATCTTGCCAGACTGGTCACCACCAAAAGTAACCTTTCCTCTTTTCTTATCTCTCAGCACAATGAATTTTCTTTGTCTCAAACAAGTACTATCCATGTACCACTTTTTGCTTTTCTTTGCCTTGAGAGACACCTACAAAACAAATTTCAGTTCAGTCTTTTAGGTACCTATATTTGCTTGGGTCCTTTCATGTTAGTGGAAGTACCTTTGGGAACCCATTTCATTCCATTACCATTTTCTTCCTTCCTGTATATACAGGTGGAAGTTACATGACCATTCTTGTTACAAAAGTGACAAGTGAAAAAAGAGCTAAAGGAAAGAGATGCATGTCTGAAATAATGGAGACAATATTTGTCCTTCTAATTTCTAGGGACTAGAAATGACTCTATATTTTGAGCTGATTTAACATTGTTAGCATGCACAAAATTTCTCAGATAAAGATTTTGTTTCTTTCTTTTCAGTTTCTCTTTAACAGCACATGGGTCATATCCTAGACCAGTTTTGCTTTGACTTACAACTTGATTTCCTAGTAACACTTTCAGCATATCCTCACCTCTAATGAGTTTAGTTAAAGTCTTATGGAGATAACTGTTCTTATCTCTCAACTTAATGCATGAGCCACAGGCAGAAGTGGTGGAAGAAGAAGAAGGTTATGAAGCAGTGTAAGATATATGAGATTCACTTTCAAACTTATGTATTTTCTTTTTAGCTTGACTCAACTATTTAGATATTTTGGCAAATTCAGCCATCAGATCATTGAATGCATCATGCAATTCATTAAAGGAAGGTTTATAATCATTTACCTCAGAATCGCTGTCACTGTCTTGGTTATAATTCTTCTTCTTCTCTACAATCTCTTGAGCCATTAGGCATAGATTGACAATTTCATCATCTTTTGCTGCTTCCTCTTCATCTAAACTATCTCCCTAGATGAAGGATACGAAGGCTTTCTTCTTTTTTCCTTTGTCAGCCTTCTTATCCTTTCCTTGTTTCTTGTTCAGCAGAAGACATTCCCATTTAATATATCTTGGTTTCTTGCATTCATAATATATGATGGATTCTTTATTTTCTTTCTTGTTGCTGGTGGCTCCATCTTTTTATGCAAATCTTCTGAATTTCTTTTTTCTATACATGTTACCGAATCTTCTCACCAGCATAACCATTGTTTCTTCATCTAGTTCAGCATCTTCTTCAGAATCATCATCATCATCACCTTCTGACTTTACTTTGAGAGCCAGGCTTTTCTTCTTCTTGTCAGAAGATGAAGATTCTTTAAGGGCTTTCAACTTCCCTTCATATTGTTCAAGGCTTCTAAAGAAGGCTGTGACAGATGTCATTGATTCCCCTCTAGCTTCTTCTATTGCTGTCACCTTTGGTTGCAATTCAATGGGCAAGGCTCTGAGAATTTTTCCAACTTTTTCAGATTGAGTATATTACTTCCTAAGAGTCTTCAGTTGATTCACAATGAGAGAGGATCTCTGCTGCAGATCCTTGATATTTTCACCTTCCTTCATCTTGGAGCTTTTATATTCACCTATTCATATATTCAATTTATTTTCTCTCACCCCGATTGTTCCTTCATGAGTGATCTCCAGAGTGTCCCATATACCTTTGGCTGTTGTACATTGAGACACCCTGTAAAATTTGTCTTGCTTGAGGGCACTAACCAAGCAGTGCTTAGCTTTATAGTTGAGTAAAACCCTTCTTTTATCCTCATCATTCCACTCCTCTTTTGGTTTCTCTTTGTACTTCCCGTCATCTTGCAGTTTCATTGGGATGAAGTCTCCCTTCTAGATGACCGACCAAATATTCAAATCAATAGACTGGAGATAGATTTACATCCTCATTTTCCAGTATCCATAATGCTTTACACTAAAGCCAGGAGGTCTATTGGTGTTGTTTCCTTCAAAAAGAATGGTTTCACCAAAGTCAACCATGTATTCTCCCAGATTGTTAGAGCCTTCAACTGGGAGTCTGGACTCTGATACCACTTATTAGATTAGCTGGCTTCCCAAGAGGGGGTGAATTGGGAAGTTTAAATTTTTCTGCAAAATTGAAATACAGTGGTGATAATAAAAGTTGCTGAAAAATAGAGTATATAATAAAAGGAACAATTGCAAAGTAAATAAGAAGAGGACACAAAGATTTATCCTGGTTTAGTCTACTCCACTTAACCTACATCCAGTCCCCAAGCTACTACTTGAGATTTCTCCACTATATCTTGCAAGATTTGAAGAGGTTCTTGCAAAAACCGCAGTACAATCCCAGCTCAAACTTTGAGCTGAACAAAATACTCTCACTCTTCTCACTCAAGAGCAAGGGCAAATCTCTTAGTGTCTTCTCACACTAAGTGCTAACTACAAGCATGTAGAAATATACAAATCAAGATATAAAACTCTCTCTTAAAAGAGAGGATATGAAAGTTTAAGAATAATAAATGAGCTAAGCAGAGGGTAGGTAAGCTTTGAATGAATCAATGATCAATTCTGCAGAGTTTTGATGTTTTTATGTTTTCCCTGTTGAATCAAGTGTTTTGATGATTCCAAACCAACCTTCAAGAGCTTGGAGTAAAGATATCAAAGGTGTATAAAATGTTTCAAGTGAAGGAATTCTGGAGAAATCAGTGCAAGAATAGATGTAGAATGTTTAGTAATGTTTTAATTTGAGTAAAAGACTTTGATTTGGTGAAAAGATGTTTTAAAAACCTTAATTCTATGTTAATTCATGGAGTATTTGAAAAAAACCCACCAACAGACAAAGTTTGAAAGGTTTATATAGATCTGCCGTTTTGAAAATTTGAACTTTGGCTTTGGAAATTCGAATTTCATATTGAAAATGAATAAATTTGAAAAGAGGCTTCTCTGATAGACGAATTTTGTATTCTGAAAGTTTGAACTTTGACCTATGTCTGAAAAGAGTCTAAAAAGAGCCCTTCTCTAACAGACGAACTTTGATGTTAAAAATTTGAATTTCAGACAAAATGCAACTTATGAAAATTGAAAAATTCATCTGAAAATATGTCAAAGTTCATCTGAAAGCAAGTTTAAAAACAGCTGTAAAATTGCTCACAGACAGACGAACTTTGAACATGAAAATTCAAATTTTAGAAATAAAGCTTGTGAGTCTGTTGTGTTGATATGTTGACATACGAATGATAATATTCAGAAATTCAAACTTTAAAGTAAGTCTGAAAAGAGGTCTCTCTGACAGACGAACTTTGCCCTCTGAAAATTTGAATTTCGAATTTATGAACTATTGTGCCTCATTGAACCAGCTTCTGACAGGTGAATTTTGGGGTTCCAAAATTCGAATTTCGAAGGCACTGTAGCAAATTGCATTTACTGTTCACACTTAACAGAACAACTTTAAACATGAAAATTCGTATGTTCCAACATAGAATCATTTTCTAAAAATGAAAATTCGAATTTTGATTCATAAAAGACGAACTTCGGAAGTTCAACGTTAAAGGCTGTAACTTTCGATTTCTGAGAAATTCGTCTATTGACCAACTGAAATTCAAACTTTGAGTGTCAGAAGCATTAAATGCAGTTGGTAAACAGATAGTTTCTCAGAGTAACTGTTGGGTAACATCTCTAGTGGCTAGATCTTGTCTCTAATGTATAATTGAGGCAGAAATCTATAAATAGAACTTCATTTGAAGGTGTGGGTAACAAAAATTTCTTTGTATATACTGAAACTCTGCCAAATCATCTACTCAAAGTCTCCTACTCTCACATACTTCAATATTTGTACTCTAACTTTCATATACACTATGATTAAGAGAGTTTATTCATTGTAAACAATCTTATCTTCATCTAGAAGAAAGATTTTCTGGTGAGGGGATATTACAGGGGATTGGGGATGCACTTAGTGAGAGTGCAAAGAGTGAAACTGTGAGCTCTAGAAACAGAGCATCAATGCTATACTGTGGCATTTGCAAAAGCCCACTGAATTCTTGTAGAATAGTGGAAAATCTCAAGTGGTAACTTGGGGACTGGACGTAGGTCAAGTTGAAAGACCGAACCAGGATAAATATCTGAGTCTTCTCTGCTATACTATTACTTTTACTATTTATTCATTTATACTCTATTTTACCATCACCCTTTGCTTTCTTCACTTTCTTGACGTTTTGCAGAAAATTTTTAATCTTCCCAATTCACCCACTCTCTTAGGAAGCCAGCTTATCTAACATTCCCACCTTACCCAACAAATTAAATGAGGTCCTATATATAATTTTAGGGTAAAACTATCCGTTAAAACGAAGAATTAACCATTACTCAGAAAAATAGCCGTTCACCTACCACATTAAATACGTCTGATAGGGGTTATGCAGATAACCTCCTTAAGTTATACGAATAACGGGTGACCGTTGGCTCTTGATTTCAACAGTGAACTTATGTTATGTGGATAACCTAGCTAGGTTATGTGGATAACACTCATTCCAGAATGACCAAGTTTGATAAGTGAACCCTTATGGAATCAATCCAAAGAACCCACTTGAAGCGAATGAAACTCGAATCGTTGTAATTACAAGGAATACGAAAACTGAAAAATAGAAACAGCAAGAAGAAAACACATAAAGAAGAGAATAAGCAAGAAAGCACACAAGATATATTGGTCTAGGTGAATTAGAACCCAAAAGAACCGGTCTCTTGAACCCTAGTTCTGATGACATCACAAGGAATGACTAATTCCTCGATAAGTCATAGTTCGCTCTAACACTCAAAGAATGCAAGAGAAACAAAGTTCGAAATTCTATTCATTAAAATCTAAAAAACACATATAAAAGTTAGCCTTAAATAGGCAAGGTAAAATATAATTTAATAAACCTAGAAAACCTAATTAATTTGGGCTCAAGTAATCCTAATGGGATTAGGAGATTTTGAGCTCAAATAATACTCTTATTGGACCTAGAATACTAGTAAAAATAAAAGCCTAAAATAAAATAATGAAAATTCATAAAAATAATACCTAAGCCCTTATAAACATGTCATTACATTAATGAAATCACATGTTGGGCACATGACATGTTTATTTACAATGTGGGCTATCAAAAAGACTACTAACTAACTAATTGGGTTTCATTAATTAACAAAGTTCAGCCCATAATTAATAAAAATGAAATTAACACTAATTAAGCCCAATAATGCTTAAGTCACATGCTATTTTAGTCAAGCACATGATCTTGTAAGTAATCTTCTCCAATGGGCTTCTCTTGGGCTTGAATCTTTCCAAGTGATAAAGCCTCCTACCATGCTCCTGAATTTGTCCAAGCCATCCTCTATCATTCCCTCCCTCTTTGAAAAGATTCATCCTCGAAACTCCATAATCTACATGGAAAGAAAGGGAATGATTAAACGCATCAAATAAATTATATGGAGTATACTTACCTTTCAAGCTTGATTGATGCATCTTTTCTTTAATCCTTCTATGAACTTGAAGCACATCATTCTCCCTTGGCTGTAAATTTGTTTTAAATATTCCTCTAAGCTTTTGCACTAATCCCCAAGATAAAAAATCTTCCAACCATTATGTCAAACAAGGGACTTATTTTCCAACATTGGTGCACAAAATTTGAAATCTTTTTTCATATCATTTTCACTAATACCCTGCCACAAAGAACTAGACACAAACTCGACACAACAAGACTCAAATGGAACTAAAGGATTAGGGAAAACAAGAAGGATGAAATTAGGACAAAACATGACACAAAAAGACTTAAAAGGGACTAAGGTGATATAATGATCATATAGGAAGAAATTTGGACAGATTTGGATGTAATTCATTAAATTCAAAATCTAGACAGATTTGACACATGTAGATGATGCATAATGATAGAACAAAGATGAAGAAGAAATGACTGGAAGATCATGAAACAAGATGAAAGATAACACATGTGAAGAAATCAATTTGATAGAGGGATGAGAGAACAAAGATTGGACAAAAATACATTGAATAAATTATCACAAATCTGGAGAAAATAAGGACATAAAAGGGAACACAATCCGCAAAGATGGAACATAAAAGATTTGTGAAATGGAGGAACAAACCACATGCAAAGAAACAAACAAACGCATGACTCATGAGACTCACACAACATATAACATATGTGATGACTTAGATAGATATAAGAAACAACTAAAGGAAACAAAACACAACAACCATAAGACGGAATAGAGGATGAAGCAATGATTGGAGAATATGACACTAAATTATCACAATGCATCTCTTTCACAAGGGACTCATGCAACAAAGATAGGTGACATAATTCAAAGAAATCAGAAACATAATGAGAAGGACAAAGAAAATACAATGAAGACACATAAGAAAGATGAGGTGAAGAAGGAAGAAGTTTTGTACAAACTACTTTAAACTTACTTTCACTTTCATTCTTCCTCAAACTCTTCTTTTCTTTTCTCTTTTCTCCCTTTTTCTTTCTCTTTTTCAATCTTCTCTCAATCTTTTTATCACTTATTCTTTTTGCGCTCTTTGCATTTTTGTGGACTCTTTCTCTCTTATTTTTCCTACTCATATTTTTCCACTTAAGATCACTCTTTATTTTCTCACAAGTTTCACCTAAATTACATGGCAATGATTCATGGGTCTTTTCCAATACAAAAGAACAGAGACTAACATGGCCATTCAAGTTAGAATCAAAAGCATAATCTCCAATTACCATGTCATAAGAGCCAATTTCCAAAGGAATCACACCATTATCCACAGAATTTTCCATCAACTAATTAGCAACATGTAAAACATGATTTTCCTCTAAAGGATGCAAACAATCATAATTAAGCTCAGAAACACAAGCAACATCATGAAATTCATTTTCTAATTGTGCTACAACATTATTTTCAATTTGCATACTAGAAACACAACTAGAATCATTTAAGCTTTCTAACACAACACTATCAACATCCAGACTAATTATCTCTTCAAGATTTAGCAAGATATCATGTTCAATCACATTATCACAATTAATAACACTAAACTCATTGGGATTCTCAAGTTCAGCACATCCTAATTCATATTCCAATTCAATTGTTCCATCACAAGGGATATCATCAATGCAAGTAACATCATTCATCTTGGTAGAATTATCACATCTTAAATCACAAGAGACATTAATATCAGAGTTTTGAGGATTAGGTGTACCTGTAGTAGATTCTCCCATTCCATCATCAGTTGTTGAAGTGGTAGCAACATCATCATCCACTCGATCTACTTTCTCTAAGTAGGAATCACATGAATCTTGGACCACGAGCATTTGCATCTCTTTGGAATGTTCAACCACACTTTTAGTTTTGGATGGCATGTCTTTTTGCCTCAAGACTGCTCTCATTTCATTCCATGTTATAATGGAAGGTTCTCCATTCTTAGCTCGTCTAGTTTCCATCTGTTTCCACCAAGCATCAACCTTTTTACCCAATTGAAGGTAAGCACATTGTGCCTTCTCTATTTCGGAGTAGTTGCAATATGCTAAAGCTTGTTCAACTTTTCTTTTCTAATCTAAGTAAATATCAGGATTTTTCTCACCATTAAATAGTGGGATCTTCAGTTTGATGTTGCTAAGAATATCCGTGTGAGCAGGAACCTTTGGATTACGCCTTGCTTTAGTTTTAGAAGAAAACTCTAGGTGATCCAATTTTGCATTCACTTCCTTAATTTGATCATTAAAAGTCCTTAATAAGGCCTTAAGATCAACTTCTCCAACAGCCATGTTTATAATCTGAAATGTTAGCGTAAAACATAGAGAAAAGAAATAGGAACCTCACACACTCTCTCACATGTTTCACTCAAATAATGCAAATGCACTCATGTTTCACACTAAATCAAGGCTTTTTCAAATATGATGCAATTTCTCTCTTGCCTTTTTCCACTCAAAGCTTGCTTTCTTATGAGAGTGCTAAATTAAAACCACAATTTCAATAAAAAGGAAATCAGTTTTTAAAGAAGTGGCAATCACAAAAAACAAAAGGTTCAAAATTAAAATTCTCAAAGATCCTAATTTAATTAAGTAATGACCAACACAAAATGAGCACAAAGTAACTAAAATTTCCAACAAGAGAAATCTAAAGTAAATAGAACAAAGATGGATGACAATTGGAATGAAATTGATAAGGAAAGAAATCTGAAGGAAAGACAAATTATAAAGATTTAATGAGACTTGCCACCAAAGTTAATAAATTATGTCGATCAAGTTCCAAATCAAATCCAATCAAATAATTTTATTTTGGGTTTTTTTACTACTCTTTTTTTTGTTGCTACTATATATATATATTTTTTTTTGCAGCAATCAATCTCTCTTTTTTTTCATATTTTTTTAATATATTTTTTCTACCACTATCATTTTTTGGCAACAAACAATTTTTTTTATCTGGATGGTTAAAAGTGAACGAAACAATGACTATGATGAATAGTAAACAAAACAGTGGCGGTGAACAATGGAATGAAAACAGTGACCATAACAGTATGATGAACAGTAATGAAAATAGTGTCACTGAACAATGAACAAAAATATTGACCACAACAATAAGATGAACAGTAAACAAAAAACAGTGCCGATGAATAGTGACAACCGTATGGATGAACAGTGACAAGAAATTTTCTAAAAGCAGTAAAAATGGAATTAAACAAGGAAAGAAGCAAAACAGAGAATGCACATTGATTTGCAAACCTAAGCTCTGATACCAAATGATAAGTGAACCCTTATGGAATCAATTCAAAGAACCCACTTGAAACGAATGACAATCAGATCGTTGCATTTACAAGGAACACGAAAACTAAAAAATAGAAATAGCAAGAAGAAAACACACAAAGAAGAGAATAAACAAGAAAGCACACAAGATATGTTAGTTTAGGTGAATTAGAACCCAAGAGAACCAGTTTCTTGAACCCTAGTTCTAATGATGCCACAAGAAAGGACCAATTCCTTGCTAAGTCATAGTTCGCTCTAGCACTCAAAGAACGCAAAAGAAACAAAGTTTAAAATTCTATTCATTAAAATCAAAAAAACGCACATAAAAGTTGGCCTTAAATAGATAATGTAAAATTTAACCTCATAAACCTAGAAAACCTAATTAATTTGGGCTCAAGCAATCCTAATGGGACAAGGAGACTTTGAGCTCAAATAACACTCCTATTGGACCTAGAATACTAGTAAAATAAAAGCCTAAAATAAATAACAAAAATCATTAAAATAATAAAAATAATACGTAAGCCCTTATAAGCATGCCATCACATTAATAAAATCATATGTTGGGTACATGACATGCTTATTTACAATGTGGGCTATCAAAAAGACTAATAACTAACTAATTGGGCTTTATTAATTAACAAAGTTCAACCCCATAATAAATAAAAACAAAATTAACACTAATTAAGCCCAATAATGCTTAAGTCACATGCTATTTTAGTGAAGCACATAATCTTGTAAGTAATTTTCTCCAATAGGCTTCTCTTGGACTTGAATCTTTCCAAGTGATAAAGCCTCCTACCATGCTCGTAAATTTGTCCAAGCCATCCTCTATCAAAGTTTTAGCTCAAGAACATTTTCATGAAAATCTACTCAGTTGTTCGAATAACATTAAATTTTCACAAATTGAGTTTTGGAAAACATAGGTTATCAGGATAACCTCCCAAGGTACTGCGGATAACGTTTTGACTGAAGAAAGTCCAGCTTCTCTGTACCATAGGTTATGCGGATAATCTCCCTAGGTTATGTGGATAACCAATTTGATAGAAGAGGTCCAAAAGTTTTGTAACGTACGTTATGTGGATTACCTCCCTAGGTTATGTGAATAACGGGCTGTACAGTATACTTGGCCTTTACTGTTCACTCCCTTATGCGAATAAGGTAGCCACCTTATCAGGATAACCTGCTAGACAGAGCTGAGGACATGGTGGACACATATGTTATACGGATAACCTCAACCTTTTTTCATGAAATCGAAAAGGGAACACTTAGAAAAGCTTTGAGATTGAGACTTTATCCTCATAACCTTTATTAGTTATGCGCATAAGGTAAACCTTTTCATGAAAACTATTTTGAAAACATGAGCTAATTATTAATTATTCAAATAGATGCCTCATTTAATAGTGGGATAAGTAAAATTTAAAGCTTAACTACCTTCTTTACAAATGGACTCCTAAAATATATGAAACAACTCTCCATCCTTCACGAATCTCCAACTTTATTCTTCATATGACTTGTGTTCCTTTGATATTGGATTTTCAAACTCAATGTTGTTTAGAATCATCAAAACCATCTGAATTAATAGGAGGGATATAGAGGCAAAGCATGATGATTTAGGACGCAAGAGCCAGAGAAACAGAGGATGTGGTCTGGGCCTGAGAAAGGAAGACGAGCATGAAGGTGAAAAGAGGAGTGAACGATTTGGATCAAAAAGGAAGATGGAGCAACAATGGCGTGAGGTAGAGGAGACACAAAACTGGATGAAGAAAAAGAGGAAGGCATGAGAAATCAGAGAAGGCAACGTTGGAACAACCAAAGGCAAGCAAAGGAGAGGATGGATTGAACGAAACCAGAGAGACAAGTTAGAGAAAAGAGGTATCTTGTAGCCCTAGAGGTAAGTTCTTGATTCTGATTCATTTTCATATGGTTCCCTAAGTAGATCTGGCCATTGAATCATGAGACTATTTTCATGGGTATCTGTTTTATTTTGGAATGATGTTAAGAAGGACTGATCAGTTTGGTTGCCTACTAGATCGTGGATCTTTCTTATACTAAAAGCGATTAATGCTCTATCTCTAGAAAGCTCATTTTTGTACTCTGTTTCTAGAAATAATGGGCCTCGCTCTTGTTTTCTTGTTCTTTTGTTTATGATGCCCTGTGTTCATGGGTTCAACCAAATTTTGTTGCTAGCTAAAATTTTAACGGTGGATTAGTTAACTCTTTGTTATCCACTAAATCATGGTTTGTTTTGGTTCCTTTTAGTGCTCAGCTTTTGGAAATTTTGCTCCAATCTGTTATCAATTGGTGACCTGTTTACGGTTGCTGCATGTAAGATACTGTGACTATGGCTAAACTACTTAGTTTAGCTTGTCTAGATAAGTCTCATAATCAAACTCGTATGCTAAATATACTTGGTTATATTCTTATGACTATATAGTGTGTTGATGGGAAGAGTTCAGAGTCTGTGTATAATAGGATATCATTTTGGTTATAATGTTAGATTGTTTATGATGTTGTAGAGTGTTAGAAGCTTCCTAATGCATATTTGATTTAGGAAAGGAAGCAATATTAGCACCAATTGGAATTTTATGTTGTAATTCGAGTTATTTGAAGAACTCCATTGCCCAGTAAGACACTGATGTAAATGTTTGGAATTGTGATAATGGTGCTTAGTTCTATGCCTTTAGGATTACTTTTCTGGTGCCAATAGAATGCTTAAATTTGGTGGTTTTAACTAGGAAAGAAACACAGCATGTGCCTTAAAGATTTAGCCCAGAGTTATGTCCCGAGTATGCTCTGAACTTTTGTTTCTGCTGCTCCTCTCCTTCATAACATTTCATCATCAAGGGAGTTTAACGAAATGATGAACCTATATTGACCTATTTGTTCACTGTCACTTCTTTCACAAAATCTGATGTTGCGAAGATGTATCCAAGTGTCTCTGAATGTTCTATTTTTGTTGTGATTCTTGTCTAGGAATATGAATGTTCCTTGTATGTCTAGTTGGTTATGAAAATAGATGAGCATCTTGAATAGACTTGTTCATATGGGGCTCTATTTGGTGGTCATGATTGGAATTATTGAGTTGTGGGAGTATTTTGTATTTTTAATGTCCTGATCCTGTCTTAGGAAGCTTTCTACTAGGTTAATCTTCATTCTCACAACCTCTCAATGCCTTTCCCATACATGATTTTGCTATCTCATACTTTAGACTCTTGTGGAGTTTGAGTCTAATTTAAGCATCATTTGGTATACTACTAAATCATTCATGTTTTGTGTGTGATTATGCAAGAATATGGGACCGTCATTAATTAAGCTGGTTTACTGAACTTTACCAAGTCATTATCAATGTTCAATGCCGGAGGTTCTCTATTTAGATGTTTTATGCATTGAGGGGTTTTAAAATAAGTTTGCTCTTAAGGAAATCATCGTCACCAAAACTAATATTTTCTTTGCTCTCTTTTGTTGGCTTTTCTAGTCGCGTGAGCCATACGGATGGGTGAGAGCCAGAACTAAGGAGGGAGGTGCACAAGATAAGTAAAGATGACGAGGAAGATAGCTCAGGGAAGCTCTTTGGTTTTGACAATCTTTCCCTTTCCTATAATCTCGCTTATTTGTGTGCTTTGAAGGATATTGAACTGGGTTGAGAATATTAACACACACCATCATAAAATCCTATATGTTCACAAACATTTATCATAATATATATATCCTTCTTGTTTGCTTTTGAAAATTGGTCACGAAGGTTTATGGAACTTTTGCAGACCTCTAAAACAATCACATCATATGAGCCTACAGGGCTGCACGAGTGTATTATGAATGTATACTTATAATAGGTTCCAATGACCTTTTCATTCAAAATTTTATTTTCTTATAAAAATAATAAATAAAATAAAAAATAATAATAAATGAATAAGTAAATAATTGACTATAATTGCACCGTAGGCATCTTAATTAATCATGTTGCCACGTGAGTCTTAGTGGACGAGTGAGGTATATTCGTTAAAAGAAATAAATAACTCTTTGTTGTATGATTTTTCAATAAAATATGTATATTTTGAAATATTTTAAATAAATAACAATATTTAGTGATTTATTATTTAAAAAATAATAATAATGAAAATAATTGACTTAGTAATCATATCACGTAAGGTTTTTGGAACCCACGTAGGTATTCTGGTTAACCATATTGTCACATTAGATTGCGACTTTACGTAGATATACCAGTTAGACGATTTCTCTTTATGAAACAATTATATTTCATAAAAAATAAATAAATAAATAATAATAATAATAATAATAATAATAATAATAATAATATAACAAGTTTTTCAAATTTTATTTTAAAATATATAATAAAATTATTATATCAAAAACAAATAATAATAGTATTTTCTAAATTATCACCTTAAAATTAAAATAAAACATTTAAACCATAAGGTTTAGAACCTTCGCAGGTACTTAAGTAATCGGTTTATCGAGCATGATTGTGAGTTTGAAATAGGTAGATCGGTTTTCTGTTTCTTTTAAAAGGTAAAATTCTCAAAAGTACAAAAATATATCATTTTTCAAAGTAAAAAAATTAAAAAAATGTATTTTCAAAATTAAACAAAAATAAGAGTAAGTGGGTGAAATTAAATTACTTTTTGTAAATTAAAATACACCAACCCAAATTTCAGAAAATTATTTTGTTTACAAAAAGATAAATTATTTTCTATTAGCTTTCTCTTATCACAAAATTATACAAAAACTACAATTAAAAAATACCAACTCACTAACACGCATTTTTAGCCCGAACTATGTGGACTTTAATCCCCATCATAGAGTACATAGGCCCGAAACTCTGATTTTGGGTCAAATCCGCCCTTGTAAATAAATAAATATTTTTCAATTTATTTTCTTAATTTATTTGGTTTTTTTAAATTTTCTTAATTTAATAAATATTTTCCAATTTAATTTTCTTAATTTCTTTTTGTCATTTTATTTTTTTAATTTCCTTAATTTATTTCTTTTCTACCATTAATTTCATATGTGAATAATAAAAAGAAAACCAAAGTACTTTTAAAAGTCATATTAGATTACACAATCAACTAAAAGTAACCATTATTAGGAACAAATGTCGTGAGGTGCCTAACACCTTCCCCACTTACAATCGGCTCCCGAACTTAACTCTAACTACACAGATCATCATTTCCTTCGTAAGGCGGTTTTCCAAGATTTTCCCTCAAAATTTTGGTTATGACTCCTCACAAGTCAGTTTTCATTACGAAACCCGATTTTTCTTCTTTTCCTTTTGTCGTGTTTTTCCGAGTACAACACATAGCCTACAAATAATTAGAAATTTATAATTGCTAATTTCATAATCACATGTCAATTTATGTGAACAAAGTATATATAGTTTTTTTACATGTGATCTATTTTTATATATTATAATATTTATTTTTACATAAACATATATGAATATATTCAATAAAAAGTGTAGATATATAAATTGTTCATGTGTTAATTAAATTTTTAAAATTTTTTATGAATATTAATTATTTTTATATGAATTTTTTTCTTAATAAATTATATATAATAAATTGAATTTATTATTTCATAAATATTTTTAAGATTTCACTATTTTTATTTTTGTTTAAAATTTTAAATTTATTTATTAATATTTTATATAAAAATTATGTATGATTAGTGAGTGCTTCTAATTTTATAAAATTTTATTTTATATGATAATTTTATTTTTTAAAAAAATACATTTTAGATAAATGTACTTACATTTTTGTTAATAAATAAAATTAATTTATTATTTTTTTTAGAATGTAAGTTTATTAGTTTATATAAAATATATATACATATATTTGAACCTAGTTTTGGAACCAAGAACGTGGCTATGTAGGGAAAAATTATTTTTTATAAAAGTTGAAGATGATAAATATCATATAAAGTTAAATATAAAAATATTAAAATTACACTAAACTTTTAAATATCAAAATTATTTTTATACTTGATGGCAAATTTTTTTTAATTTATTATTAAAAGTTTGATTCATGAAAATTGATACTCTTATAAAAAAAAATTATCTTTTACTTCAAATTTTGAAAAATTTGCATTCTATTAACCCTAAATTATGTAGTATCAATGTAAACAAAAAGTACAATTTGTCAATAAATAAAGTTTAGAATATCACAAATTTAAAATTGTAATATAAACAAAAATATACAAAAATAAAGGATTTAACTAAAATAAATATTTCAACATCATAAATGCAACAAATAAAAATAAAAATATTATAAATGAAACAATAAAAAATATATTTGTTTCAACTAGCAAACAAATAAATATTTTTCACACCTCTCCTCTCTCAAATTTTCTAGCGGATTTAGGACTCTAAACTAGTAGGGCAGTATATTTAAAAAATAGTTAATTATTTATTATTATATAAATATTAAATATATAAATGTTAAAATTATGTAAAATTTAATATATATATATATATACACATTTAAATAAATTATATATTTTGTAAATGTCTTCTGCAATATTTTTTCATTGAAATTGTATCTCATAGTGAATAAAAACCTACTCTTGAAATTTTTTCTATTTTTTTAAATAAAAAAATTGTAATTCACATATCTTAAATTATGTTTTAAGATAAATAAATGGTACATTTAATAAATAAAAAATGTATAAAAAATTACAAACTCATAATAATAAATAAATATAAAAAAATTATTTCACATATAAGATACAAAAAATGAAAACTAATAGTAGTTTCGTAAAAAATTGACAAATATATAACACAAAAATAACAAATGAAAATTCAGTAAATTAGATTCATGCTTTTCTTCCTTTCCTCATCTCTCAGCCTCCTATTTTGCTTAATGGTAGTTTAATATTAATTAATGCACTGAGTTAGCTCAATTATGATTTAACCATAGTATGCAAAATCACAAGATGAGTGAGAACACGATCTGATCCCTCATAAAAATATCAACCACTTCTTCTTATAAATCTAACAATCTAATATTATGTAGTAAAATTAAAACAAACTGGATAATTAAACTATAAAATTTGATATATATAATATATAACAAAATATACTTACTTGTATTCTTGTATAAAATTTGCAAAAATATGAGTGAAGATCAAGATAGATGTTGTTGATAATAAAGAAGTTAGTTCTCAGATAAAATTGAAGGATCCAGCAAATTTTTCTACTTCAAACAAAGAAAAAAAATTTTATTTGCAAGTGAAGAAGAAGAAGAGTGACTGAAATATAAAGATATAAAAGTGAAGAAGAACAAACTCATGGAGTGTCGGAATTGAGACCTCATATATAATAAAAAATAATGGTATCTGTAACATCACGAACACCTCTATATTAACTCACTAGCTAATTAAATTAATTGACGCAACGACTATGCCTATGGGTGTTGCATCAATCAACACTGCATATAGTAGCATTCAATCAAAACTGACTGGCGCGCAGCTTTATTAAAATCTATCATGGATAGACTTGGACAGGCTTTTAAATAAAGTATGTCCATGTGACTTTTTTTTTTTATTTTCAAAATTTACAAATCATAACTCAAAGTTACAATTTCATTTGCATTTTCACACGTTGTGCTACAAAATTATGATTTCTTTTTCACACATCATCTACAAACACGGAACATCATATTACAACTTCCTAAAAGTGTTGTATGTTCGTAAATTTATTAGATTGTTGTGTATTGGTAATTTTTTTATTATATTTTGATCAAAAAGCCCAATATTTTGGAATGACTCTGAGAATGGCTGATTAGTTTGGCTACCTAATGATCATTAGATCTTGTTTTTGTTGTCGTCGATGAGTGCTGTGTCTCTAGAAATTTCATTTTTGTACTCTGTTTCTGGGAATTTTCTTCTGGTCTGTTATTTTTGGTGCCCGATTTCTGATTAATCATGTCCCTGCTTTTCTCAAAACAAATGCTTGGCTGAATATGAGGCTTTCTCGCTTTCATTATGGGACATTCTTGTTGAGGGGATCATCCTTTTCCTTTCGATGTCATCTTGATTTCTGGAAGATAATTTTGAATTTCTGGGCGGTGTATTTTGTCATGTCTATGTAAAAGCTTAGGATTAGTACGTCTGCTGTTGGGATTTTCATGGTTAAGAGGGCTATTAGACATGGCTTGCTATGAATATTGGCTATTGGAAATTTTAATAATGGTATGTCCAGTGTGTTTATTTCTGGAAAGGATGAAATTGTTCCTTGTTCTTTTGATTGTAAACTTGCTTTGATGATAGAAAGTCCTTGTTGTGAGTGCGAAAAATAAAATTTTTTACTTTTTGTCAGTAGAGGACGCTCTTGGTTGTGAATTTAGATCCAAAAATAATATACAGACACAAATAATAAACAGTTTAAGCAAATCGGTACCTAATCATGGTACTTGAGGTATTAAAACCCACGTAGATATTGGAATTAATCTCAATGTGGCGTGAGATGGAAAATCCAGGTAGATATATAGGTTAGACCAGGTAACTTATATTTATTAAAATAATTTTTTCTTTCTCACTTTAAAAAAAATAATATATACATATAAATAAATATAATAATACTTTTTATTCTTCTTTTTAATAATTATTCAACAATAAAATGTTTATATTTTACAAAAATTACCTAAATAACGATACCCCAGATGTTTTGGAACTTTCGTAAGCATTTTAGTCAACTTCTTTGTCACGTAAGATAGTGAATTCATGTAGGCACATGAGTTAAAGCCGAGTAACTTAACTTATTTAAATAAATACCAATTATTTTTGTAAATTTCTTTTTTCAAAGAAAAAACACATGTTTCAAAAGGTTTGAAATTAATATCAAACTTATATTTTTTGATTCATTGAAAAAATAATATTAAATAATAAAACTTTTATACCATAAAAGAATAATTAGTATATAAACATGTCATGTAAGGTTTTTAAATTCACACAAGTATCTAAGTTAACTATATTGTCACATGAAATGACGAGTCCATGTAGACGTATTGAATCGCCTACATGTGAATTTATTCAAAGTTATAAAAATTATTTACAAGGTAATTTTATTTTATTATAAGAAAATAATGATACTTCTCTTTAAGAGAGAGAGAGAGAGAAACAACAAATATAATAATATTTTTTAAATTATTATTTTTAAATACAAAATAAAATCTTTACACTGGGGGTTTAAAGGTCCCATAAGTAGTTAAGAAATTAATCTATTGGATATAATGATGAGTTTGCAGCAAGCAGATCAATGTTATTTTTAGAAAATAAATAAAAATAATCATAAAAATAAAAAAGGAATTTCCCAAAAATACAAAAAATATATATATTTTTTCAAAAGCCAAAAAAAGTCAAAAGTATTTTCAAAAATTAAATAAAATAAAAATAAAAAATATTTTGAAAATTAAATAAAATAAGAGAAGTAAGAGAAATTAAATTATCTTTTACAAATTAAAACACACCAACTCAAATTTCAGAAAATGATTTTGTTTGTAAAATGGTAAATTATTTTTAATTAGTTTTCTCTTATTAAAAATGTAATTTAAAAAACATAACAACCAACTGACACATATTTTTATTCTGAACTATATGAACTTTGATCTCTATCACAGGTAAGTAGATCCCAAAATCTAATTCTTGATCAAGACTACCCTTATAAATAAATAAATATTTCTCAATTTTATCTACTTATTTTCTAAATTTTCTTAATTTCTTTTCTTTATTTTGTTTTCCAAATTTCTTTGATTACCTTAATTTCTTTTGTTTCTACCTTTGTTTTTTAGCATGCGAATAATAAAAAGATAACCAAAACATTTTTAAAATTATATTAATTTGTATAATCAACTTAAGATAACCGTTCTTCGAAACGGGTGTTGTAGGATGCTTAACAAGTTCTCCACGTACAATCAATTTTCAAACCCAACTCTGACTATGCAGATCATCATTTCCTTTCTTAAATTGATTTTCCAAAATTTCCTTCAAAATTTTGGTTGCAACTCCTCATAAACCATTTTCATTCGAAAACCCAATTTGTCCTCTCTTTTCTTCCTTTTTCACGCGCCATCCACATTTCATTTTCGGGTGCCATAGTGCTATAATTTATTTATTTAGTTGTTGTTTTGTTTATTTATTTAATTATTTATAATTTTAATGAACTATTTAATTATGCAATTATTTTAGTATTTTTTTACTCAATTAGTTAGTTACTAATCAAAACTTAATTTCACTTAATTAGTTAATTAATATTTTAATCAACTAATTAATTAAATATTTAACTAATTAATTAAAGTATTATTTAACTAATTAACTTAATTTTTCGTAGTCAATATTCTAAAGTTGGTGTTGGTTGGAGCGATATGATAATTATTTTCCGGTTAGAAAGTTGTCCTTTCTTCAAAGGTTCAAGTGATGTATTGTTTGTCTAGTGATGATTGATTATGTATTATATTGCTTGTGCATCGATAGGATGATATATGTGATGCGTCGCTTGTGTATCAATAGCTCATAATGTCATGTATTTTGGTAAATTGCTTGTGTGATGATATGTAGTTAAGGTTATATTGTGACACATTGGTTGTTTAGCGATGAATGAACATATTTTGACGAGTTGAGCTTGGTCCTTGTATATTATGACGCACAACCGTAGGTTGAGTTGGGTCCTGGTGAATTTTAATGCATATAACAGGTTGAATTTGGTCCTTATATACTATTATGCATAGCGGGTTGAGTTGGGTTCCCATGAATTTTGATATATGTTATGGGTTGAGTTTGGTTTTTGTGATTTATGATATGATATGATATGATATAATAATTGTGAACACCTTATTTTGTCAAAGCATTTTCTTTAAAAAAAAATAAATAAATGATAAAAATTAATAATTGAAAAAAAAAGAAATAAAAATAAAAAAATCCCTTTTATGTAAATAAATTAGTAACTATCATTTAACTTCAAGATAAGTGTAAATCTTCCAAATCTTAAAAAAAAAACACTCTTTGAATCCAATTTCTTCCTTTTAGAATTTGAGATCTAAAATTTAAAATAAAGAAAATAAAGATATTCAAATATATTAGATCCTGCCAAAAAAAATAATAACAAATAAATAAATATTGAAAAAATAATAATAATATAAATAATAAATAATATTATATTTGGACTGAAATGCTGATCCAGCATTTCAGCCCAAATAATCACGAGCCCAATTGAGGGCTCGTGGACAAGACCTGGGGGCGATGCCCTAAAGAACAGGGGGAGCCACGGGTGAGAGGAGGAGAGACCGGCCACGACTAACATGTGAGAGAAGCAAAGTGAAAATGAGGGCATCAAGAAGAGAGAGATCTGGGAGGGCTCGGATAAAGGAACAGAGGAAGGCACAATGACGAAGAGGGAGCTGGAGCTCGGAGGAAAGAAAACATAGAGCGAGTTAAGGTTGGTGTTCAGACACGAGAGGCAGAGGGAGTCTGTGAAGCGAAAGAAGAGGGAGGCAGAGCATGATGGTTCCGTGGGTGAGAGTGAGAGAGAGGGTGAAGCGAACATGAGAGAAGGAGACTGAGAACTCATTGTGTAGAAGGAGAAGCAGAGGGCCATGCAAGCTTGTGAACTAAGAGAACAGAGGAGGTCATGAGCATTGGAATGGATCAAAATTTTGGTACTCACACAGGTAACGACGGTTCTTACACTCTCCTGGAGCCAGTCATCAAGTGTTGTAGCCTGTGCTATATGTGTTTCGGATGCTATGGTGATTTGATGATATTGTTCTTTATTTCTTTAAAGTTTGCTAGCCATGTGTTCGATAAAATGCTTGAGAGATTTATGTGATTAGGAGATAGTATTGCCTAGATACAAGACTTTGGCGATGATCTCCTCACCTTTTGTCCATGATTTTTCACGTCAGTTGACTTGTTTGGCATCCTTCATGTGCTTATCTGGTTGCTATAGTTTATGAATTTCCAAACCATATTGAACTCGCGGTTGCTTCTCGTCTGTGCAATGATGGGTTGGATGTGGCGGGTGTTGGAATTGATTGGTTAAGCTTGAAAATACCTCTTTGTTTATCTGTCCTAGCAATTCTCTATTCTCAATTAATGATGATATAGTACAATGGGCTACTATTCCAACTAGACTATGGGACTTTCCTAGTGCACTATACAATTTCCATTATGAAGATCTAGATAATGACATGTTTTGATTTTCCTTTTAGGTTATATTTAGTGTTTTTGGTTCGATGAGTTAGTGTCCACTGAGTTGTGATCCCAAAGAATACATGCTTCGAACATTGGCACCGGTTTGGGTTCACCCTCATGTTGAAAAGTTGTAATATAACTTTTGTGGGTCTGACCAAAATCTGTTCTTGCTAATTCTTCAAATCTCTTGCTGATGTTTTCGATATGCAATATTTCAAAATCTGTTTTTAGTCCAGCCAAAATCTCTTGCTGACATTTCAAAATTATCCCCAAATATCTTTGGTTAAGTTTTTATTTAGTCTTTGGACATGTTTCAAAAGTGGTTAGCGGTTTAAACTATCTCTATGATGGTTTCGCTTAAAGCTTCATTGTGAAAATTCAATCCTTGAGTTTGAGGGATGGTTTATCGCATAGTTTGTTGATGCATCTTGAACACGTCTTATAGCCTTTCATATGTGGGTTGTAGGCTGAGAAAATCATGACACATTAATCTCTTAGATCATCTATTAGATGAGGTAACATCACATGCTTTAGGTGAGCTAGTGTGACGTGGTATATATGGAGATGGAACAGGTGATTTATGTTGTGGCTTCATTTGTAATAATAGTGGACGGTGGGACATCTAAAATTGACATAAATTTTAATTTCTAGATTCCATTTGAAAAATGAGTGGGTAATGTTCATGTATTTGCGGGATATTGTAGTGAATAAATACTAATGTCTTTGTATTTTCTTTTGAGCACTATGAGAGTATGAGACCAAGCTTGGAAAGAGTGAATTTTCTTCATCCAGGCAAAAGAGGAACATTAAAGCAAGACATGGGAGGAAATCAAAAGTGTTTGGTCTTCTTTCTTATCTTCATGTAGTTTTCTTTGTAGTGGAATAAAACTATTATTTGAATTTGCACATTAACACACACATTGATAAATTGTATTTGGTTGTGTTTTTTATTTATAATTTTGATTTTTATTGGTTATTGGTTTCTTTTCTTTTCGCTTTTAGAATTTGTCACGAGGGATTAAGTCTTCATGGACGAATAGCTAGGGTGTCAGTCAATTATATCATGAGTGAGGAGTTACCATGATACCTATATTGACTATGTTTTATATTAAAAATATTTTGCATTCAAATGGCCCTATCTATTTTCCTTTTAATCAAAAATAATAAAAGTAATATAAATAATTGAAATAAGTCTTTCTACCTTTTCACTCCGAGTGGTAACACTGTAAGTATTTAGGTATTGATCAGCAAGTTGTAAGTGATAAAATCACCACATATGCTAGTTATTTCTCTTTAAAAATATATGTAATAATCATATTTTAAATTTTTTTAATGCCTTTTTTTAAATAAATAAATATGTGTTATAATTGTCCTATTTATTTCCATCTTTGTGTAAAAAAAAGAAAATAAAAATAATTTATACAAATTATTTGTTTTCCTTCAAAGTTTTTATTCTTTACGCTTTTTGCCTCGACTAGCATCATCGTGGGCATTTAGATATCAATGAAAAGATTGAGTGATAAAGTCACCACAGGAATTAGTTGATTTTATTTTACAAAAATAAAAGAAACAAAATTGTCTTCAAACTTTTCCTTTTCAAGTTGAAAATAAAATATTCAAGATAATGCGCGTTTTTAATCATATCTTCTTAATTAAATAAAAAAAACATATATTCTCTCCTTTTCTAGAAAATGGTTAAAAAATGAATAATAAAAGTAAGGTATGGAAATTAAACTCTCTTTTGTAAATTAGAACACAATTATTAATTCTGACAACCGTTTTATTTGCGGAATGATAATTCATTTTCCATAAGCTTCTCTTTAAAAAGAAAAGGATATTTATAATAAAAAACAATCTAGTGATATGCACTTCGAGTCCAAACTACTTTGATTCCTATTGCAGCATACTTAGGTCCCATATTCTAATTTTGTGTCAAATCCGCCCTTGTAAATAAATAATATTCTTCTCTTATTTTTTTCAACTTCTCATATTTTATTCTTTATTTTCACTTTTACATTTTTTCTTATTTTTATATTTATTTTTGCATGTGAATGATTAAAGGGCAATCAAAATAATTTTTAAAAGCCATAAAAACTGCATAATCAACTTAAGGTAATCATTTTTAGAAATGGGTATTGTGAGGGTGTCTAACACCTTTTCCACTCACAATCATATTCTCAAACCCAACTTTGATTTACAGACCATCCTCTTGCTTTTTTCTTTGGTTTTCCAAAATTCTCCCTAAAATTTTGGTTGCGACTCCTCCAGAATCGGCTTCCATTGTGGAAGCCAATTTTCCTCTTTTTCTTCTTTTTTCGCGTCATTCGCGTTACATTTTTGGGTGTAATAATAATGGTTTAAACGTTCAATTTTCTAAATTAGAATATGTTGTGTGCGTAGTGTAGAGGTACTGGAATGTGATATGCCTAGACACTAAAATATGGAATGTTTATGTGTAATACTAGAGGCATTACAATGATATATATTTAGTGCGATGACATAATGTAGTCATTGTGACATAATTTTCTTACGCGATGTCAACTCAGATAGAATTTGATTTTATCTTTTATGTTGTTTCATTTTTACGAACTCTTTTATATATGTGAGGTGGTTATTTGAAAAGTTTATACCTCGATGGTCAATGTTTTCTTACACCCAGTTTGCAAAAAACTCTAACATGTGTCTTGTTTCTCCTTCCACTCATTTTTTCACTTATGCTCTTATTGAGTCAATGCTAGACCCACAACACTCATCTAAAATTTTCTAGATCAACTAGTAGTGCATTGAAGACGATGGGATTGCATACTCTTAAGATACATTTGGGAAATACTTAGTGATTGTGTGTTCAAACTCCAAGGTTGCGGCAATTAATTTGGGAATGTGGGTTGATCAAGAGAGTTGCCTTATTTTATTTAATAGGTCATGCAGTAATTAATGTGTATATATATAAATTGGGAATTTTTTCTCAAATGGTATTGCATAATAATTTAGTTAAATTTCCATGTTTGTTAGGTTAAGTGAAATTACAATGGCTTAGCCTATGCATCAGTCATGACTCAGGAAGTTGGGTTATAATATAAACCTCTCTTAAATCAAAAGTTATGTTACATAAATCTCACCTCTACTTTAAAGGTTTTAATTTTATCCACCCAACCTTTTATTCACTATTAAATTATATTATTAAACTTTTTGTCAGACTAAAAAATTGCTATTTAACATAAATAATATTTAAGAATCATTTAAATATTTATGTTAGCCGAAAATATTTTTAATACATATATTTTAAGACTTTTTTATTATATTATAAAGTTGATTAATTTTATAATTTCAAAATTTTTAATTACATTTATTTAAACTTATTCAATTAGTAATTTTTTAAATACAAACTTTGGCTAACAAATTGTTATCATATTATAAAATTGTATTTCAACACTTATGTGCCAAAAAAAATTTGATAAATATATTTTCAAACCTTTTTATCATATTATAAAATAATTAATAATTAATTTTATAATTTTAAATATTTTAAATACGCTTATTCAAAACTATTTATTTTGTAAATTTAAAAACAAACATTGGCTAAGAAAATATGTCAAATAGGGGGTATTAAATTATAAAAATAATATAATTTTGATTATATTATAAAATTTATTAATTTTATACCTCATGAAAAATTAATCAAATTTAATTTATGGAAAAAAAGAATCATTTTTAATTAATATGATTTAATATAATAAGGGATAAACTAATTTATGTTAATATGATTTTGAATTAACAAATAATATTTTAGAATCTTTTATGAATATTCCTAACGATAATAAGGGAATAGAGGGGATGCATGTTTTATTTATTCTTTTTTTGTGAGGATGTTACATTCACCCTTTATCTCTATCTCTCTGCTCACATTTCCCCAGTCACTGGAGAGGATTTGTGTCTAATTTCTCCATCCTTTGGAGTTGAACTCAAGAAAGCTTTAAAATTGTTGTTCAACAGATCAGACCGGATAATAAACTTTTTTGCTTTTTCCTTACCTAGTCAACCGAATGTTCAGAAAAATTGTTCAGTGGGCCGAAAAATTGTCACTTGAAATTTGATCTTCTGAATGAGCTCAAAGACCAAAACATCGCCCACTTCCAAGCCATTATCCTCACGAAATTGCTTCCATCCCCGAGAAAATTCAGCAACTTGTTGATTACCGCCACTTCGGATTGCAAAACCAACACTCCAATCTTCTTCACCTTGTACTTGAAGTTTGACATTCGTAGTACTGTGATGAAGATTTGTTCTTGCAAATTTTAGAGGCACACGCTGCCAGAGAAGGTGAAAGGCAATAATTAGTAGCTAATCACCTATGAACCAACAACAGTACTCCAACAAAGGAAACTATACACCAGTTGCTAGCTCTTGTAAATTTTTACCCAAAAAAAAAAAAATAAATAAATAAAATAAACACACACACACACTCACAAAACAAAGGAAATGCTTTATTAGATGAGAAAGCTTTGATTTTTAAGACAAGCCACAAAACAGAGGATATGTGTATGAACGTGTGCCGTGGTGTAACTTTAATCTTTAAAATTGCTATTTTTTAATATAAATGGATTAAATCACGCAACTTTCAATTTATCACACTCATTTTCAAGTCATAAAGACATATTAATAATAAATAACTAAATAAGTAAATAAATAAATAAAGGAAAAATCACAATTTTGATGTCAATTGTTTCACTCAATTTTTTCAGTTCTCACATATTAAAAACTTGCAATCAAGTACTCAGAGTTTAAGTAATTTTTAATATAGTTCCTATCATCATTTTTGGTTAATATTTTTCTAAATGTCATTGATCTTACTCTATTATCTATTCTTGTCTCACTTATTAGCATACATAATTGAGTACCAAGACATCAACACAATTTAACAAAATAGTGTTATAATTCTAATAGTAAGAACAGAATTAAAAAGTTTGTAAACTATAAAGATACAGCTATAAATTTTCAGATAATAGAGAGCAAATTAAAAATTGACTGAAACTATTGGGATCAAAAGTATAATTTTCCATAAATAAATAAACATGGCCTTGTCATCTTGCCATTTTCAGATTCAAATATTTGTTGGTTCAAATAGGGAAAACTCTCTCAGTGTGATTTTTTCCACTTATAAGGTTCGAGATTTTACTTAAGGGGTGTTGAGTCTCTTACCATTCAACTCAACCTCCATTGGTTGAGTCTTTTAATTCTTATTAGCCACAACTTCAAGCTTCTTTTTGTTCAATTTATAAATATAAAATAATCTTGTAAGAATACTCCAACAATTACAGTAAAAGGAAAAAAATAAAAAGGCTTACCAAGGACGAACCGCCAAAAATGTAAGCATGTGTCATCTCAACCATAAAATGAGGATTTTCAGATTTGAAAGAGTTAGCCTTTTCAAGAGGTGTAAGTTGCATACTGCTGATCTGCTCCTTTTTAATAGGATATGCCTTCGGATTTCCTGCAAATAAATGCAAGCTTCTGAATCCTTTTTCTGCTTTTAAGTAGAAATCATCCAAAGTGAAGTAAATGGAATTCATCAGAGAACTTATCTATAGAGAAGCCCATTGACAGAGTTAATACCTTCTTCCTCGTTTCTGAAAATATGCACTTTGAATGAGAGATCAATCAATTCAAAGACACAAACATGACCCACTTTCAAACCATTTTCCTTTGCAAACTTCTTCCACACATCTATGATTCTGGGAATCTTATACGTAGCAGGCCATGTTCTCCCATCCAAGGTCTCAAGTTGCACAACACCAGACTCTTTCTTCAAATGTTTTATGGAGAATTTTTTTGGCATCACCTGTGAAGAGAAGATTAAAAATTTGAGAGCTCAAAAGAGAAATTAATTCTTGCAGCAACGAGAAGCTTCAAATAAGTGTTTACAGTTTCAGAAGAAGCTAACTAGATTGTAATATAGAAAGCTCACCAAGTAATATTTACGACTGACATATGCAGGCTGCATGACTACCATGAAAAAAGGATTTTCAGATTTGAAAGCACTGGCACTGTCAAAAGCACACATGTTTTCTACAGTAGTTAAGGCTCTTTTCCTTCCATGCTCAGAATTCAGACATTCACTCTTGGTAAAAACTCTTGCTTCTATGTCTTCTGTGACAATTTTGAGTAGTGTCAAAGAAACTTTTAGTTTTTAAGCCAGCCTCATTCCATCCAACACAGTTCAATCCACACAAAGGAAAAACAGATCATGAAGCACATACCTTCCAATTCCTGCTTACGAAATTTCAATTCTGCGTTGGTTGATTTTTGAAACTCTGTTCCTTGAAATTGACAGCCTTTAGTTTCTACACCCACCTGCAAATTTTGCAGACTGCAGTTTCTCTTCTCAACAATTTCATGTATGATACTTCTCATTTTCTTATGAGGCCCAGAAGATGGCAATGGTGTTTCATGCCTAGCGCTTCGGTTTGGAGGCATCTCAACCAAGTTTTCAATTGTATCATCACTGAGATTATCAAGGTTGTCCTTTTGACAGGAGGTATCCTTAGAAGAAGGATAATCTATTTCTACGGCACTCATGTCACATATGAGTACATCAAATCGTGAAGTTCCCTCATAGTTGAAAAGAACCAAATGCCCTTCATCCAAAGAGTAAAAGCTAGTAAATTCCTTCCACCCCTTTTGAAACCAAACCTCATTATCACTTTTTGTCCAATAAACTTTCCATTCTTTCCCATCAGGAGGCTTCAGAAACACAGGGTTTGGCAAACCACCTCCATATCGCCTGGTAAATTTGATTGGAATCATCTGTGAAGTAGTGATTAATTGTTAGTAACTTAGAATACAGATATAGAAGTTCATATATCTGCCACAAGCAAAACACCTGATGTAAAAAACTTATTCATTCATAATCAAGACTTTACTTCTGAGTTTGATTTTGTGATATTTGATGAAAAACCACCCACAAATAGGGAAAAAAAGAGTATAAGAGGAAAGAATATTGATCGCTTTTGAATTAAAGATGCTATATATCACCAAATTCCTCCACAAACATACCATGTCATAGCCCTCTAAAGGAAACATTTTTAAGAGGAAATGCACTGTATTGATTTTTTTTAAAAGTATTTAGCTTCAGAATGGAGATATATCAATTTAATTTCACAACAGCCACCTCTCTCTGTCTCTCTCTAGACACACATACATAGCCTTGAAGCTATTTCAATTCAAACGCATTGTCGTCTACAACTAGATCACTAATTTAAGCGTAAACGATCCCTCAGAGGCAGCCTTTCCATCCATGTCAACGGAGAAAGAGTAAAGAAAGTGCGAGGTTAGTGGGTTTCCACATATGGAAACTTTGTTTGTGTAAAAAGATAACCCCAAAAACAGAGATACGGAGATGCAAAGGCTAAACCCCGTTCAGCTTTTCATAGCAACAATCCCAGAAGGAAAAAGGAGCAGCCTTTTGATTGCATTTGAGAGAGAAAAACAAAAAACTGGTAACAGATAGAAAATGGAAGGAAGGAAAAGAAAGTATGAAAAGATTGCGAGGAAGAATGCTTACAATCGTTTCGAGATTGGTTGGCAAGATGGCCTTGAAGAAATGGATAGGGGTAGACGAGGGAGAATGAGAAGTCATGGCGGTGGGTAGCTATATGGGTTTTTGCTTCAGAAGCAAGAAGCTTTTTTAGTGCTCTGTAACGTACACTCAAGCAACCTTCTTCTTGCTTGTTCCGACAGCTGAATGAGACGGTATTTTTGTATCAGCTGATTGCTATTTTTGTAGTAATAAATATAATAATAGTAGTAGTAGATATGATTTTTATATTTCTATTATTTTTATTTAAATTATAGTATGACTGTATGAGTAACAGGAAGGCAGTCGGTTCAAATGTTTCACTTTGGGGTTTGTCAAATTTCACCCAAAAAAAACGTTTCACTAAAAACGGTTTTTATTACCCAAACGAAAAAAATATATATGTGTGTAAATTGAAATTAAAAATATAAAAATTCCATCATGTGAAAATGAATTTGTGAAAAAATGTACATTTACCATGTTATTATTGAAAATTATATATTTTTATTATAGTTAAAAAATTAAAAAAAATGTATGAAAAATACATATAATCCTTGTCCACCAAGGATTTGTGCAATCAATCTTTTTTTAGTAATCTATTGTAATTGTCTATACTTTGGGTTTGGCAAATACATTTTTATAATGGGCTGTGTTATCAATTTTGTTCATGTTATTATAATTAAAACTAGATTTTTCCCCGCATTCGCGCTGGGACACAATGGATATTTTATTTAACTCTAAAAAATATTGAATTCAAAAAAGATTTGATAGGATTTATTGAATTCAGAAGGAATCTTGTCATTTCCTCCCCCAACCCCCCACACACAAAAAAACCACCATCCATGAATACTAGTGAAACAGAAGAAACCACCATTCATGTGTCTATTCAACTTGTAACTATAAGTTAAAAACCCAAAAAAAAAAAAATTACTTTCTTAGGCAACATTCATGAGTATTAGTGATAGCTATTAATTGACAAGATTTATTTAGTTAACAATGACTCATGCATGAACAACATACAGTCTCATATTTTGATGATAAAGCTGCATCAATGATGTATTCTTGCTTCCATGCACTAAAAGCAAGTAATCCGATCGCATCTAATCTCTTAATTTGAAAAAGATGCCAAAGTAAATTGTGTTTAACCATCTTAAGCATGTAAGAGGAATCAAACCTCTTGTAATAAGCAACAGCTGCACCTCCTAACAAATATCCAGGGAATAACATGATTAAAAAAAAAAACCGAGTATCATAGTGAGAATCAAGAATGTTCAAAATTCCCTCCCCCACAAAACTAAAAAATAACTAAATAAAACCATTATCCTCCCAGCTCACATTGTAACAAAAAGTGAAAAAAAATAAAACAAAACATTGTTTTTTTTAGCAACATTTATGAGTATCAATGGCAGCTATTAATTGACAAGATTTATTTAGTTAATAATGATAGCTACTCAGCGTGATACAAATTTAGTTTATAAAAAAAATAGTTTAGAATTCAGAAAATATTGAAACGTGAAAAATGAGAAAAAATTTAGAATTAAAAAGGACTGAATTTGATTTAAAAAAAAAAGATAACAAGTGATATTAATTAAATTAAAAAGAATGAATGTAAATGACATTAGTAGCTACTCAGCCTGATTGATACTCCTTGTTATGATATAGTAATGAAAAATTGATATAAAATGATATTCATCAAATGTATATGCACGGAGCCCAATGGAGGAGCAATAACTATTTAGCCAAAATGCAGTGCGGCTTGAGTCTCTTTTTAATGATATATGGATAATGATATATTGATTAATTGATATTGATAAAGTAATAATAATGAAAAATAAGCATTAATAAAAAATGATGATAGGAAATGGTGGTAACAAAAATATCATTAATGAAAACACACTAATGAAAAAATAGTATTGATACAGAGTCGACAAAAAATTTAGTATCAATAAAAAATTGGGTTTTAAAAAAATTATTACTTTTTTTAGTTCTTAATATAAGATCATTTTAAACAAAATACGTAAATTAAATATGAGAATTAAAGTTGGTTAATTACCTCAATTTCTCAAAAAATCATATTTTTTCTAAAACTATTCTTATTTAATCTCTGTTTCTCCCTTTGAGATACATTAAATAGGAGTATTTTTTTAAAAATGTATAATAAAATACTACCTCGTATAATATAAATGGTTTTATATTTAAGATCACGGCAACATGTTCTATATTTGGGACCAATACAAGTTATATACCAACAAAATATTTAAATAGATTAATAGATTTAAGTATATTAATGTTCATCCGAAAATTCTGGACAAAAAATACTGTTTCCAATATATTGATAAATTGTTTTATAAAATATTAATATATTAATATTCATCCTAATGATATTGGGATAATATATTGTTTTAAAAAATATTGAGGGGATGATGTTGGGATAGAAAAATTTGTTAAGTGAAATAAAGATCGTTATTTATCAAAAAAAAAAAGACCGTTAAATAACATTTGTGGATAAAAAAATCTGTATGCAAAAAATTTCCCAAAAAAATATATTGGGATGATATATTATTTTTTTACCACTTGGAAAATATATTTTTTTAAAAAAATTAATATATTAATATGAATCCTAATTACTTTTATTAATACTAACAGGGAAAATGTGGAAAAAAATTTTAGGGAAGTGATATTAGGATAGAAAAAGTTGTTAAGTGAAATATCTTATACATAAGAAAGTAGAAAGTAACGACGCGGTTGACTGTTCACCAAGACACATAACACTGTCCGTAGCACTGTTTCATCAGTTCCGAATGCCAGTTTGAGTTAGTATAATCCGGTTACCGTTAGATTGAGTTTATACTTCAGTGAGTGACTTATGGTTGGGTTCGTGAGCCTGTGCTTCAGTTGGAATTTCATTCGCCTTCCAGAGCATGCTTCTTTGTGTGGAGTAATTTTTTCCCACATGACCATTTGACTTTTGCGACATGCTGGAGGCTTCTCATGCAAGCTAGGCGAGTGTGAGGCTTGCACTTCAAGAGACATTTTGGCTTTTGAGTTAGTGATCATAATGCTTGTTCTTCTGCTGAAAGCCAAGAGTTCATTTTCTGTGGAGTGACTTTTTTGTCATGTAACCACATTTCCTTTTTTGTGTGGACTAATTTTTTGTGACATAACGAGTTCACTTTTGTGTTACCTTGGAGACTTGTCATGCAAACTACGCCTGTGTAAGGTCTGCACTTCAACACACGTTTCGGGACATGCTTTGGTTTTGTGTGAGGCTTCCACATCAATACACATTTCAGGTCATGCTTTCACACTTTCACTTCCTTTGAAAAGGATGCTTATTTCCTCCTGAACTGATTACTTTTTCCATGTCCTCTGCGGTTTAGATCGATTTCTTCCGAGTTCAGTCCGATGAGATCATCTCGTATATTATGTGGTCAGTGTTCATTCTTGGTTAGAGACAATTGTTTTCTTTTGGTGGGTTCCTTTTGATTTTCAAGTGATTTGTATTTTTTTTTTTTTGTTCTTCTGTTCATTGCCAGATTTCGGTGAAGGGCGACATGTTCCAAGTTTTACTGTCGACAATGATGTCGGTGTTAGGAGCAAGAGATTGCGTGCCAGAGCTGCGTCTGTTAAAATATCGTCATTCCAGTGGGTGCCCCGTCCCGTTTTCATGTTTGAATTAACTGTGTTTATTGATATACAAGTTTTATTGTTTTGGTTGCTTTCTAGCAATTAGATGTTCAGATGGATGCCAGTATGCAAGTTTCCTAGCAATGTGGTGATAGACGGTTCAAGAGAAGGATGGAAAGTGGCACTAGTGATGCAGATCCTAGGATTGCACTATCGTTTGACATTTCAACACCTGCAGCTTCTTCAGAGATGGAATCCACCAATGGTCTTTTAGGTGATTGAATTTTGCTTCAAATTTAATTTCAGATTGTGATATTAACTGGACTTATTAATATAGTCTTTAGGCCTTTTCACCCTTGTTAGTATGTAGTGATAATCATTAGAAGGATATCTTAAAAAAATCAATGCGTTGATGATAAAGCATACTTAATCACTATACATGATTTTATTCGAAACTTCCATTTGCATGAAGGTTACTGCTATTTCATTCAAAACTTCACAGTCTAGCACAACACACATTTCCATCCACCTAGCAAATATCTGTTCATGATCATTTTTAATCATGCCACAGAAATTGCTTAGGCTTGTACAAGTATTCTATTGGATGTCACGTACTTTGCTTCTCTCACACTTCTGCTGCAAAATCCCCGCATCAACAACACCTCTGTAGGTAAGTTAGTTGCTACAACGAAAAAAGTAGAATGAAGACCTTATCAGAAACAAGCATACATTAATATGGCTTGTAATGGCATCTTTTGTTTTTTTTTGGTCCATTCTTTTTTTCCAGACATTATTGGAGCTCTACTCTTAGTCCAGTTCAGACGCTTGCGGGGTCCAACCCCCTTTCATGATCCAATCATTTCCCTTCAGCTTATAAATCCCCAGTAAGCATTTGTTATTCTTCCCACTTTCTTCATGACTTTGGTCTCTATCATTTCATTATATATTACCTTTCCAATCTTCTATTTTCTGCTAGTAACATCACACTCAATTGTATTCTCACTGGCATCATTGCACAAGAGGCTGAGGAGCATTGGCCACATCCACTGTAGGCAGCATGTCACACATGTCGACCTCCTCCATGTTGAACTTAGACAGTTTCACGGTAATGGAATTTTTTACTTATCTTATTTCATTTAAGCCCTGACTAATGATTCTTTATATGAATTATGCAGGTTAGATCATTATCACAAATCCGTCCGATGGTATCAAGATAGTATTCATGGTCATCGCATGATATAAGCTACACCAGTTAGTAGTCAACACTCAATCCTTATGTTTTGGAAGTGCTACACATGTAGCTTCAGTAGTTATGTGCATGATATCCATCTTTAGATTTCATCATCTTTCCCTTCAGACTTTTTCCCTGGAATCAGTTATATCATGTAAAATACTCTCACTCATTCCATGGAATCAGTTAGTATTTTTGTATTTCAATTTCTACCTCTTAGACCACAAATCGATGCTTTTGTTAAATAGGCATCACAATTCAATGTAAAATGCCACTTTATAAATGTTTTATTTTCATCAGTTAATACAAAAAACATCATAATTAAAAATCTGCTAACATATATAGGTTATTTGGTTTCATCCAAAAAAAATTACTTGCCAATATATCTACATATATACCTGTGGATTTTTGTTTATGACTCTCTTTGTGATATATAAGCTCTAGTAACCAATAACCATAATAATAACATAAACTCATAAAAATCTATTATTATGAAGAAATAAACCACTTCTGCATGTTTATATAAATCTATTTTATAAGCTACTCATATATTTTTCCTTAGATTTCATAAATGACAAGCTTCAATAAAAAACAATTAGAATAATAACATACAATGATAAAAATCTGTCGCTACAAAAAAAAAAAGTCACCTCTCAATGTTTAAGTTAATATTATTTGCTTACTTAAATAATATTTCCAGACAGAAATATGCCACATGGTAAGAGCATGCTGCCCTACATCATGGATAATAAAATAATAATTCTCCATGTATACATATGTACCTATGTATACATATGTATCTCATAATTAATCCTTACTAAATAGAAATCATAATAGAATATTAATTATCACAGTAAGAAAAACATCTTCTTAAACAGTAATATAGGACTATAATATTAGAATGATACATCAAGATTTAATTCCTTTAATATTAATTACTTAAGAATATTTGTGTTTTCATAAACATAGCTAATCTCACCATTTAAATGCCGGTGGAGTTACTAAATACGTTTTCTTACCATGTTTAAATTGAAACTAACAAATTTCCTAGACAAAAATAATTATCAGTGTATGTATCCACATGCATGTACTTTTTCACCAACGAGTATAAATTGGCTAATAAAACAGTAAAGTAGTGAAATCATGTAATGTAATATGAAGAGTTAATTAAATCCATCCAATGAGCATAATTTAGAGATTGGCAGCCTACCCATCTTTTTCAACCTGCCCATAACTACGATATTAACGTAGTAATAGTATAAGAATATACTAATAGAAGCTACAATATTACTTATAAGAGCAAAGAAAAAAACAAATCAAACAGCTGCGAGTAAAAAAGTTTTAGATTCTAGGACTTATTATACACATACATATCTAATGTCAACAATTAAAAATAGATACTCATTCCATCGAAAACTGCAAAAATAAATAAAAAAGACAAAATAACCTATATTTATTTGCATGCACAAAAAAATCTAAAAAGAAGTAACATAATCCCTCTCGAACGAGGGAAAAGGATTTTTGAAAATGATAACTATTCTTGATCTATCTACAAAAATCCACAAAAAAAAAGGTTTTTGAAAATGATAACTACTTTTGATCCAACCCATTTCACCAGGTGAACTCTTCTCTTAGTTGGGTTATCACCCCAAATAAAACTTCTCTATAATTGTTCCAACTCATGGCATACTGACATCGGTAGTTTTGAAGTGAACATAGAATACAATGGGAGAGATGAAAATACATACTTAGTAAGAGTGATTCTACCAGTAAGGCATAGATTAGCCACTTTCCACATCAAAAACATGTTTCATCTTTCAAAAAAATATACATTCTGGGCCATGTCCTGGCAGCCCATTCTCTCCCAAAACAAAAACTATACGTCTATTCGATATTTATATATTTTTATATTATGTCATTATATTAGCTAATCAAATATATTCTCAAATTTCAATTCTATCGATGATTTCCATTTTTTCTTTAAATCGTCAAATTCGTGTAGTGATTGCTTTTTTTTTTCTTTCTTTTTGTACAATCACAAATGAAAAAATAAAAACACAAATAATTTCATTTTTAGTTTGTGATAGTAAAAAACGGGACAATACAAAATAACCTGCGAATCCCGCGGGCTCACTCCTCGAGTTTGCATAAAAGAATTTGATGACAGACTATTTCCAAAATATACAAGTAAAAAAAAAATTGGGGGCCGAAGTAGGAGGAGGACCCACAAGAAAGAAAGGGAGATAAATTAAAATGTAAAGACCGTGTATCCACCCACCAATAGCAGGAGGAAAAAAAAAAGAAAAGAAAAAAAAAATAAGAGACATGGGGCAAACATGGCAAAATGAGGAAAGATCTGCACCATGAGAGGAACTGAGCCAAATGGCTAATGTACAGTGTATAATAATACCCCTTTATTATATATATATATATATATATTATATTGATATTGATATTGATATTGATATTGATTGCCTGACTATCATTTGCATAAAAAAATATAAATAGACAAAATTTTCACATTATTTAGATTGAGATGAAAATAGGAAAGAAGAAAATTAAATAGAAAATAGATGTCCATATAGATTATATTTCATCTATATTTATTCATGTTTTTTCTCTTAATTTACTCCTCCCCTGTTTTTCCATTATTCCAAACAAAGGCTTAAGGTTTAGAATAAATCATATATTCTGCTATTGGAATTAAAGTTAATGTAATTTAGAATAAATTGTGTGTTAGTTTGTCGATATTTTTAATTTTTTAAAAAATAATAGAAAATGTTTTATCTTTTCACTAAAAGAAACAATTTTTCAGAGTTGATGAGCCTATTTTAAATTGAAAATGATAATTTAATTCGTTTCCCTTTCTCTATCTTTTAAAGCATATTTTAAATTCTTTCCAATTTCTAGTCAAAAAAATTCTTTCCAATTTTATTACTATTAATTTTTTCTAGGAATTCGAATGAAATATTTTTTATCATATATATTTCTTCTTAAAAAAATTCAAAAGTAAAATCACTATATATTTTTTTTATTTAAAAAGTCAATAACATATGTGGTGTTACCACTAGGAGCATAAAACCAAAAGGAGAAAAAGTTTGAAAAATAAAATTTTTTTGTTTAAATTATTTTTATTTTTCTTAGTTTAAATTATAAAGATGAAAATAAATAGGGCCATCAGGACAGATTTTTTTATTTTAAAAAGCATTCAAAGAAGGAATTATTACATATGCCAAAAAAAGAACCAAACAACATATATGGTTATTTTTCACTATTACTTATTCATACCTAAATGCTTATGATATTACCACTTGGAGTAAGTGCTAATTGATACCTATTACGTTGTTGCAAAAAGGTGAAAAGGAAACAATTCAAAAGAAAATAGTATTGAATCAAGTGTTTTGATGATTCTAAACTAACTTTCTAAAGCTTGAAGAGAAGATATCAAAGGTGCACAAATGATCTCAAGTGGAGAAATTCAAGAAAAACTAGCACAAGAATTAATGTAGAATCTACAGTCATGTTTAAATTAAGTAAAAGACTTTGAATTGACAAAAGATGTTTTAAAACCATAATTCAATGTTAATCTATGTAATATTTGAAAAACACTCACTAATAGACAAAGTTTGAAACGTTTATACTGATATACTATTTTAAAAATTTGAACTTTGGCTTTGGAAATTCGAATTTCATATTGAAAATGAACAAGTCTGAAAAGAGCCTTCTCTGACAAACGAATTTTGACTAGAGAAATTTGAATTTTGAATCTTGTCTGAAAAGAGCCTTCTCTGACAGACCAACTTTGGCTTTTGAAAATTCGAATTTCAGACAAAATACAACTTATGAAAAATGAAAAATTCGTCTGAGAAAATGTCAAAGTTCATCTGAAAACTAAGTTTGGAAAGAGCATCAAAATGGCTCACTGACAGACGAACTTTGAACATGAAAATTTGAATTTCAGAAACAAAGCTTGTGAGTCTGTTATGATGATATGTTGACATACGAATGATAGTATTCATAAATTCAAACTTTGAAATAAGTCTGAAAAGAGACCTCTCTGACAGACGAACTTTACATTTTGAATATTTGAATTTTGAACAAATGAACTATTGTGCCTTAATTGAACTGCCCACTGACAGACGAATTTTGGGTATCAAAATTCGAATTTCGAAGGCACTGTAGCAAAATGGAACAACTGTTCATACTTTCCAGAAGCACTTTAAACCTGAAAATTCGTATGTTCCAACATAGAAATATCTTTCAAAAGATCAAAATTTGAACTTTTCTTCATGACAGACGAACTTCGAATGTTCAACGTTAAAGTCTTTAGCTTTTTGTTTTTGCAAAATTCGTCTGTTGACCAACCAAAATTTGAACTTTGGATGTCAGAAGCATTAAATGCGGTTAGTGAACGGATAGTTTTTCAGAGTAACCGTTAGGTAACTTCTCCAACGGATAGATTTTGTCTCTAACGTATAGTTAAGACCTAAATCTATAAATATAACATCATTTGAAGTTGTGGGTAATGATTTTTAACTTTGTGCATACTGAAACTCTGCCAAATCATCAACTCAAAGTCTCTTACTCTCACATACTTCATTCTTTGTACTCCAACTTTCATATACACTCTAATTAAGAGAGTTTATTCATTGCAAACAATCTTATCTTCGTCTGGAAGAAAAATTATCTTGTGAGGGGATATCACAAAAGATTGGGGAAGCACTTAGCTAGAGTGCAAAGAGAGAAAGTGTGAACTCTAAAACAGAGCATCATAGCTATACTGTGGCATTTGCAAGAAGCCCACTGAATTCTTGCAAGATAGTTGAAAATCTCAAGTGGTGGCTTGAGGACTAGACGTAGGTCAAGATTGAGAGACCGAACCAGGATAAACATCCGTGTCTTCCCTTCTCTACTACTACCTTTACTTGTTATACATTTATACTCTGTTTTACTGCCACCTTGCTTTCTTCACTTTATTGTTATTTTGCAGAAAATTTTAATCTTCCTAATTCACTCCCATCTTGGGAAGCCAGCATATCCAACAAATAGAGGGTGTTTGTTTCAGTTATTTTTATTATTTATTTTATCTTTAACAAAAAAAATAGAGTCATTGAAACCTAAAATATCAGAAATAAGACATAGCTAATATCAGTATTCATGATAATTTATCACTTATGACCCAATTGACCAACATTCATTCTATGCACCCACCCAAGGAGGCTCCCTGGTGGCAAACTCAAAAAGCAAAACTAAAAACATTTTTTTGGAATGAGCATTAAGCTTTTGAGCTAATAGATTCTTTTTTTTTTGGTGAAAAATTCTTTTCTGTTAAGAAGAAACTTTCACTCACAATCAAAATCTTGTGCAGCCGCAAATCATAAAAGAAATAATTGAATAGTAGAACCAGTATCACCATGCGACACAGCCGGCAATAATCTTTGAAACCAGTTATACTCTGCACAATATGCCCTTCTAATCAGTAACAAGAAACTCTTACAACGTTATAGACCACATTGATTCCATCGTCCCTAATTTACTAGTTCGTAGTCATCCTTCCCTCTACCCACTATAATGATAATTTAAATCATATTTCAGCTGGCATCACGCAAATAAAAAGGAAAATCCACATTAACATTCTTGATATGTGAGAAACGGAATTAAATCCTCTCCATACATGTTTCCATACATAATCTGTAATTGAATGATTAAAAAAATAGTCTATAAATGGATAATATATTTAATTTAATAGTTGCATTTATTATTACAAGTAAAATTTTTTAAAAAATAATGTATAATGCTTAAATGTAGTTATTAGTAAAATGAACAATATATTTTGTTTAAAGTAATAATTAGTGATCTTTACCATTCAAATCAAAATCAATAGAAGAGATTGTACATGAAAAGATGTATATGGAGAAAAAGTATAGAAAGAATCCAAATATGTGAGAAAGGTGGATAACACATAATGGGACAAAGCATCCTGGCCTATTGATATTTCATATTTAGTTTATCATTTTTTTCATATCATTTTCTTAGCTTTTTAGCACATTTTAGGGACATTTTGAGATTTATTGAGGTATTTTGAATCTATTTGAGCTAATTGAGTATTTTCTTACAATTTTTGCCTAAAAAGACTGTTTTTGAAATTAAATGTTATTCTATTAATTTTCTTAATAATTTCCAGAAATTTTTTTGATAAAAACTTGATTTTAGTTTTTAATAAATAAATAATAAATAGATAAATAAATATATATAATATACTTACCTTTTCAATTTTTTAGGAGGATTATTATTATTATAATATTTCTTTTGTTTTTCTTTTTCTGCTGGCAGGAGGGCAGACTAAGGGCGATTATCACAAATTTTGGGATCAAAAGGGATTCTTTGAAAAAGATCATTGGGAATTTTTCAGATCTAAAAAATCTCCACCTACATAGCAGCCACGGCCATCACTCTTTCTCGGTTTTCTCCATTGCAACTCCATTGCATCTTTTCTATCTCAAATTTGGGGAATCCTACTTACTCGATCCTTTTTCCTTCATCCTGCGTCGTTTCCCTTCACCGGTGTCTTTCTGAAATCACTGTCCACCATCAAGCTCGAGACATTCTCTACTCCTCCCTTCATCGTACGAACTCGGTCCTCTGTCTTCTTGCTTGCTCAGCCAGATTCATGAAGGCGTGAAGCTCGGCTCTTCCTTCCTTTTCGTTTGCACCCAAGTTTACATCTTTAGGGCCATACTAAAAGATGCGATCACTTTCTGCAATTTCTTCCACATGCTTGAAGTACCTACCTTAGTTGAGTCTCTGCCATCTCTTCGCCGGAGCTGCATCATCGTCGTGTAGTGATTGCAGGAATGGAAAGGAGTTTCGAGCATCCATCAATGAGTAGCTGATCTCATTGATTCCTCAAGAGATTGGATTATCACCTCAGAGCATTAATATAGGAGTTTATGTTTTTTTGATTCCTTCCCTTATAGCTATTTCTTAATTTCTATTTTGTCTGGAACATTTGAATGAAGATGAATTTGGTTGATTTTGCTATATTATGACTAGATTTTTGTTGTAATTGAGGATACCATGACTTTGTTTGAGTGTTCTTGAAAATTATAGTTAGATACATTCCCTTCATGACATTATTGCTTCTTGTTATCATTATTCAAGTGAGTCATGATAATGCATTTTGATGATGTTTAGCAAGATGTTTTGTGTTCATTCCAATCTAATTTAGCATTAGTTAGCAAGGGCAGGGATGATTCAAATGAAGTTTATGGTTAATTGGGACATTTTTAGGTGTTAGATGCATTATATATAACTTTAGGGCCCAAGGTTTATATATTGTGTCTAATGCCAAAGTCTTTTGATAATTATGTTAGATATGCTAGCTTTCCAAGAGGGGGGTGAATTGGAAAGATTAAAATTTTTTGCAAAAGTCAAGAGAGTGATGAAGGCAAAAGTGACAGTTAAACAGAGTATAAAGGAATAGTAAGGTAAAAGCAGTAAAAGAGAACGGAAGACACAGATGTTTATCCTAGTTCGATCTCTCTATCTTGACGTACATCCAATCCCCAAGCAACTACTTGAGATTTTCCACTATCTTGCAAGAATTCAGTGGGCTTCTTGCAATTACCTAAGTACAACTTGATGCTCTATTCTTAGAGCTTGCAATCTCACTCTTTGCATTCTAGCTAAGTGCTTCCTAAATCCCTTGTGATATCCCTTCATAAGAAAATCTTTCTTCTAGATGAAGATAAGATTGATTACAATGAATGAACTCTCTAATTTAGAGTGCATATCAAAAGTTGAAGTTCAGAAGAATGGAGTATGTGAGAGTGAGAGACTTTGACTTAAGAATTTGACAGAGTTTCAATATATACAATGTAAAATCGTTATCCACAACTTCAAATGAAGTTCTATTTATAGATTTATGTCTTAACTATACGTTAGAGACAAGATCTAGCCGTTAGAGACGTTACCCAATGGTTACTTTGAAAAACTATCCGTTCACCAACCGTATTTAATGCGTTTGACACTCAAAGTTTGAATTTTGGTTAGTTAATAGACGAATTTCGCAGAGACTGAAAGCTAAAGACTTCAACATTGAACTTCAAAGTTCGTCTGTTATGAAAAAAAGTTCAAATTTTCATCTTTGAAGAATGTTTCTATGTTGGAACATAAAAATTTTCAAGTTAAAGCTCTTCTGGTAAATGTGAATAGTTGTCCCATATTGCTATAGTATCTTCGAAGTTCGAATTTTGGTGCCTAAAATTCGTCTGTCAGTGGGCAGCTCAATAAGGCACAATAGTTCATCTTTTTGAAATTCAAATTTTCAAGATTCAAAGTTTGTCTGTCAGAAAGAGCTCTTATCAGACTTAGTTCAAAGTTCAAATTTCTGAATACCAACATTCATATGTCAACAGATTATCATAATAGACTTGCAAGCTTTGTTTCTAAAATTTGAATTTTCAAAATCAAAGTTCGTCTATCAGTGAGCTAACTTTGGACTCTTTTTAAACTTTACTTTCAGATGAACTTTGACAGATCCTCAACGAATTTTTCATTTTTCATGAATTGTGTTTTATCAGAAATTCAAATTTTCAAAACTCCAAGTTCGTCTGTCAGAGAAGGCTTTTATTAGACTTATGTCAAAGTTTGAATTTTTGCACTCAAAGTTCGTCTATCAGAGGAATCTCTTTTCTGACTAACTTATTTTCAATTTGAAATTTGAATTTCAGAAGCCAAAGTTCGAATTTTCAAAGCAATAGATTAATTTTAATACTTTAAAGTTCGTCTGTTAGTGAGTATTTTTCAAATATTCCATGAATTTTCATAGAATCATATTTCTAAAAACATTCTTTTGTCAGTTCAAAGTCTTTTACTCAAATTAAACAAAGTAAAAAATCCTATATCTAATCTTGTGCTGATTTTACTTGGATTTCTCCATTTGAGATCTTTCATGCACCTTTGATATTTTCTTTCCAAACTCTAAAAGGTTAGTTTGGAATTATCAAAACACTTGATTCAATATTCTCCCCCTTTTTGATGATGAAAAAACAACTTGCAAACTGGATTAGTACTTGGGTTTGCTTTAACAAGCTCCCCCTCAACATATACATTATAATTCAAAAAATAAGACATCATGCACAGCAGATCAAACAGAGAGAATCATTAATCCATTTACAATTTCAATAGAAAGATGGCAATCATAAAATTCATAACAAAGTTCAGAACAAAGATTTATCATTCATAAGACAAAAACAATACTACAAGAAAGACCAAGCAATCCTAAGTTCTAATCACTTCTTCTTGGACTTGAACTTCTTGCTGTAGGTCTTACCAGAAGGCTCTGCTGCAAACTTTCCAGTTTGCTGGGATAAATTCTCCCCCTTTTTGGCATCATCAGGAAGGTGTGCAAAATCAGTAGGAAGAGGAATCTGAGATACTGGAATTGCCTGAAGAGGCACAGAAACAAATGGCAGATCTGGATTAAGCTTTGGCAAAGGCTCAGAAGCTTCAAAACTAGTATCCTCATCGTTAGAGAGTTCAAGAAGTTCTTGCACTTCTTGCCTAGTGATAGCCAATTAAGCTCTTCGTGCCTCCGAGAGACCAAAAGTGGAAACAGGTAAGGGAGCAGGAGGATGAAACATTTCTTCAAGCCTTAATCTTTAACCTTGTAAGAGAGCATTATGAGCAATAGCCTTTAGATCAACATAAGACACAATGCTTCTCTCTTCATTCATGGCAGCTTGCATGAATGATGAGGTGGTGATAGCTGCCACCAGTTTCTCAACTTGCTCAGATTCTTGAAATGAGATGATTGAATCCTGAGCAACTTTAGGAATGGGCTCATGGGAGCTTGGTTCCAGAGGGGCCTCTTCCTCCATTCCATAGTCTAAGGGAGGACTAGGATTTGCTGGATCTCCACCACTGAAGGCTTATGCTATGGTCAATGTGCCAGCAGCCTCAGTATCATGCATTGCATCATCAGGTTCAGGGGAGGCTAGCACGAAAGGACTTGAAGGCTCAGGAGTAGGAGACATGATAGGCTTAGAGAATCCTGGCTGAGGTGGAGCTGACGTGGAGTCTTCATATGCATTAGCAACCACTTTCATATTCTTTGCCAACTGATGTATCTGGTCTTGCAGATAAGCAAACTTGGCATTTTGCTCATGTCTGATGCTAAGTATGAGTGTAGACAAACTGTCATACAACTCAGTGATCTTGGTTGGCTTTGCTCAAGTAGATGGAGTGGATGGTATTTGAGCTTGAGTGGGTTGAGATAGAGATGGGACTGGCTGAGAAAGCTGAGGTATGGATTTTGGAGTAGCCTCAGAGGTTCCTTCTTGCTGTTGGGAGGCATCTTCATCAAAGAAAAGATCTTCTATCTTTCCAGCTCCCTTTGCAATCGATCTTCCATCTTTCTTCTCTATTCCTATCCTTTGCAGTTCTTCTTCTTTGAAGATTTCAGTAGGCTTCCCTTTTCCTTTTTTAAGATGTTGGATCCGGGCATACTGAAGTATCTTGGAGATGATTGCTACATAGGGAAGGGTGGAATCTTTCCTTTGATCTCTTGCCTTGATCATGCGTTGGAGGATGATGTGTCCCATGTTGATAAGCTTCCCACGCATGATTACTGCCATCACATGTGCTTCAGCCCTTGTAATCAAATTAAAACTGCCTCCTTTGTTGAAGATAATCCTGGATACAATATAGTGTAGGATTCTGACTTGAGCACTAAGGTCAGTAGGCTTCAGCAAGCTTAGAGGTGGCCTGTTCTCTTTTCTTCTAAACAGAGTGATCAGAATCGTGCTTTCCTTGTAGTTCATAAAAGGCCCTCCTTCTTCATCTGTAGTTTTAGCTAGGGGTGGGAATAGGTCAGGCCAGGCCAGGCTTTAGCTAATCAGGCCGAGCCTGTATTAAAGACTTTAGGCCTGAGCCTGGCCTGTTGGCCTGTAATAGGCCTTCTTTTAGGCTCAAGCCTGAGCCTTTAAAAGGTCTGGCCTGGCCTGAAGCCTTTTTAAAGGCCTACCAGTTTTAGTAGGCCTCCAAAGAGGCTTGAAGGCTAGAGCCTTATAGGCTTTAAATAGGCCATAGGCCTATTTGAGGCCTACTAATATAAAAATTTTGATCAAATACTATCTAAATATATAAAAAAACAAGTTCTAAATTCACAAAAAGAAATAATATTCAAGAATTATAGTATGAGCAACGATTTCTTTCAAATACAATTATAAGAAAATCTTCAAAGGTAGATGTTGAAAAGATGCTAACAATGGTAAATGCATTGGTCCTAATTGAATTACTGAAATATGCCATGTTCTGTCTTTGGCATTTGGAATATTCAACAAACAACATAAGCAAGTCCAATGGTTAGAGGAGGAGGAGAAAAGCCCTTCAAGTGCAAACATGTAATGTCCATCTTTATCATCATCTCGCCATGAGGGAGGAGTTTTTCAAGCCAACCCCTTCATAAATAGGCCAACATGATCAGTAAGTATCCTTGATGTTCCAAAGCTTCACATATTTGCAGCCTCTTCTCCATAAAACATCCCTAAATTAGCCTGCACACAACCACTTACTCAGAATTCACTGTATAAACAGAAATCCAATACTTATTTCCCCCTAAAGCATCTGACTTTCCAGCAATTTGAATATTTGATACTTGTTTACAATCATTCAAATGAACATCTTTCTACAGAATAGTATAGAAACAAAAGAAGGTATCAATAAGCCACAATCATATATTCAACATAAAGCTAAAACCAGAGAGAGACAGAATCTCATTTGTTTCTCAAGGCAACTTAGCATCAGGCCATTCAATTTTTTGTGTCGAGGGAGGACACCAAAGTTAAAAGGATAATAATTAAGCTCAAAGACTGAAATTAATTAAAATACAACAACAACAACAATGACGACGATGATGACAAATAAGACTCAGTCTTCGTAGTAGATAACAAATAAATCACAAAATATATTTAAGTTAAATCAGCTCTTTTCCATATGCAGAGAGAAAATTATAGATCTATAGCATCAATTTCCTCATTACAGAGTAAACTAAGCCAATATCATCTGAAAGGTAGGAACTAGGCAGAGGCAATTACAGATCTATAGCATCTATTTCCTCATTACAGATCTATAGCAAAAGAGAGACTACGGTAGGGATTCAGAACATGTACCGCAAGTGCAGAGTCGCGACTACAGTGGGGGAATGCGATGGAGGTAACTCACAGCTACGAGAGACGTTGACAGGGGAGAGGGAGATGATAGATTAAGGCAGGTCGCAGAAGCAAAGTGACAATTGGGAGACCAAGGCAGAGGCGACGCGGAGGCACAGGTGATGGATAAAGCCAGGGATGAGAGCTGAGCAGCCAAGGTTCTTTGGGGAGCAGCCATGATTGAGGCAATGGATGGAGGCCCACAGCTCGCAAGTTGCAGTTCACAGTTGTAGCTCGTATCTTTAGGGAGAGGCCGCGATTAAGGCGATGAACGGAGGTGGGGTAAAGATTCGTAGGCCACACAAATGGAGGTGAGCAATGCTATGGAGTCACTCGCAGGTTGCAGCTATGGACTACCCTCAGAGACGAACGAGGAGAGGCGATGGGTGGAGTGTAGCAGAGTCTCCACCGCAGAGACTTGGGTGGCTAGGGTTCGCGACTAAAAGCTTCTAATTCAATGGCGAAGTGAAGATTTTACTTTTAGGGTTCAAGAGCCGTGAGTCTGTGACATCATCATCAACAGTATAATAAAACTAATATAAATTATATTTTATATTATATATAATTAATTTATATTTTATATAAATTATATATTATATTATTTATATTACATAAATTTATGTAAACAGGCCTGCCTGATAGGCTTCAGGCCAAGCCTAAAGTAAACAGGCCAGGCCTGTTTACATAAACAGGCTTCAAATAAAGCCTTTACCTGGCCTATTTTTTAAATAGGCCAGGCCCTTAACAGGCCAGGCCGTAGGCCACCTGATAGGGGCCTGGCCTGTTCCCACCCCTAGTTTTAGCCTCATCCATATACCTTGAGGCCTAATGTCAATCTTCAAACCATCTTGCCCTGGAATTTCTAAAACTTCATTGAAGGTCTCATATGTTAGCCAGATGATCCTTGATCTCAGATTAACTTCTCACTTCTTCTTCTTACTGTTAAATTGCAAAGAGGCATATCAGGTTTTAACTACCTCATCATCATATCTTTCCAATATTTCTAACAAATTTTTATATCTCATCATCCAAAGCCCAGTATCAAAGTTATTAGAAATCAGGAATTCTGCCAAATTTATGCAGTGAGGCTTGATTACCTTTTTGCTGACAAATTTGGTAGTGTATTCTCCAAGAATATGAGCATTGCTCTACAATGGTAGTGAGGTTAGCTGATATTCTCCAAATTCAGTGCTGGAGGAGGAAGAAGAAGCAGCAGCAACAGGAGTGGCAGGAACAGTAGGCTCTGCTTTCTTCGAATGAGAGGGTGCAGATTTCTTCTAGTCTGCTCTTGGAGTAGTTTTCTGCCTTTTGGAGGGAGTTGCCTTGCTAGATTCACCTTTTCTTTTCTGAGTTTTACTCTCCTTGGAGACATATTAGGATTTTACAGTCCTCTTTGGCCGTGACTCTCCTTTCCCAACTTCTAGATTTTTTACTCTTGCCATTCTCGTAGAGGAATGATTCAGGAAGATGCAAAGAGTGGGTTTATAAGGTGCAAAAAGAAGTTTAATCGGTGAGAAATGAAGGTTCATGAAAGGAGTTAATGGAAATTAAAGAGAGAATTTGAACAGACTTGAGAGAGAGATGAATAGGGTTGCGTCTGTTCAGAGGACAACTTTCGGTTTTAACGTATGTAACCGCTGAACAGACAAATTTTGAAAGGTCAAAATTTGAACTTCAAGCAATTACAAATTAATCCATTCAGCTAGGCTTACTGACAGATGAATTTTCACCTGGAAGTTCGTCTAACAGAGACTTGGTTCTGGAAACAATACATGAACAGACGAACTTTGCTTCAACAAAGTTCAAACTTCGAAAGAACTAGGCAATAAGCAATTATGAACAAAACAAACAACAAACAAAATTTACTTATGAAAATTCGTCTTTCAGAGAACCAATAAAGTGAACATGTTACAACAGACTAATTTTGATTGAAAAATTCGAATTTCAACATTTTGTAAAGAATTTTAAACATGCGTATTTTGGGAAATGGAGATTTGTACAATAGTCATGTTGAACAGAGACCATATTTGCATTTCATTTTTGAAAATTTGAATTGCTGTTGTTCAACAGACAAATTTTGAAGGACAAAGGAATACTGTTACAGTGTGCAGCCAACTGAAATTCATCTTATGGGCATCCAAATTCGAATGTTAAGCATGCTAACTTTTCAAAAACACAGTTCAATCATGGAAATTCGTCTAAGAACATCTAAAGTGCGAATTTTAACATTCTAAACTTACAGAACATATCCAGATGCTCAGATTTCTGACTTTCTTTTTCATCTTTTGATTGTGCCATCCTGATTAGCTCCATTATATGGTTTTATTATCATTTGAACTTGTGAGGAGCACCTACAACTCATATCAAACACACTCCGATGCTAAAGTTAGGATTGATTCAATGTCAGAAACTCTAATTTAGATAGATATAAGGACATACTTACAGTTCATTGGGATTTACCATACCCATTTCTCTTCTAATTTTGCAATGCCTGTCTTCTGAAAGAGGCTTTGTCTAAATGTCAGCAATTTGATCTTCTGTAGGGATGTATTCTAATCTAATTTCTCCTTTCAGAACATGATCCCTTATAACGTGGTGCCTAACTTCAATATGCTTTGTCCTTGAATGCATGACAGGATTCTTTGTGATGTTAATGGCACTTTGGTTATCACACATTATTGGTATTTCCTTCATCTCAATCTCAAGATCTTCAAGTTGCTGTTTCATCCAGATGATTTGAGCACAACAACTTCCAGCAACAACATATTCAACTTCTGCCGTGGATAAGGCCACACTGTTTTGCTTCTTGCTCAACCATGAGATCAAGGATCCTCCAAGAAACTGACATGTTCCACTTGTGCTTTTTCTGTCAGTTTTGGATCCTGCAAAGTCAGCATCAGTGTATCCTTTGAAATCTTCTCCATTGCCTTTTGGATACCAAAGACCCATCTCTGATGTTCCAATAAGATATCTGAAGATACGCTTTACAGTAGTTGCATGGGTTTCCTTGGGACATGACTGGAACCTTGCATACATACAGACACTGAACATAATGTCAGGTCTGCTGGCAGTTAAGTATAGTAGAAATCCAATCATTCTTCTATACTGAGTTATGTCAAACATTTTTCCTCCTTCATCCATATCAAGCTTGGTTGCAGTAGCCATAGGTGTTCCCATTGGCTTAGCATTTTCCATACCAAACTTTTTCAGCAATTCCTTTAGATACTTGGATTGATTGAGAAAGATACCATCATCACATTGCTTGATTTGCAATCCAAGGAAGAAGTTGAGCTTGCCCATTAAGGACATTTCGAATTCTCCCTGCATTAGCTTAGAAAAATTATTGCAAAGAGATTCATTAGTAGCACCGAATATAATATTATCAATATAAATTTGAACAATAAGTAAATCTTTATTTTCTTTCTTAGTGAACAAAGTAGTATCTACTTTTCCTCTGTTAAACCCCTTTTTAAGTTAGAAAATTACTTAACCTTTCATACCATGCTCTAAGTGCTTGCTTTAAACCGTAAAGAGCTTTCTTCAGTTTATAAACATGGGTTGGTTTTGTAGAGTCCTCAAAGCCTGAAGGTTGGTGTACATAGACTTCTTCCATGATATATCCATTAAGAAAAGCACTTTTTACATCCATTTGATATAACATTATATTCTTCATGCATGCATATGCTAATAGGATTCTGATTGCTTCCAATCTTGCAACTGGAGCAACGGTCTCCTCAAAATCAATGACTTCTTCTTGATTATATCCTTTGGCAACCAGTCTTGCTTTATTTCTAATTATTGTTCCTGATTCATCAAGTTTATTTCTAAAGACCCATTTAGTGCCTATGATAGGGTGATTTCTAGGTCTAGGCACTAAATCCCAAACTTGATTTCTTTCAAACTGATTTAATTCATCTTGTATGGCCAGAATCCAGTATTCATTTAAGACTTCTTCAGCATACTTAGGTTCAATCTGAGAAATAAAAGCACAGTTGATCATCTGATCCCTTAGCTATTTTCTAGTTTTAACTCTCTCTTAAGCATCCCCAATCACTTGATCAACAGGATGATTCCTTTGATATCTTCAAGCTCTAGGGAGTTCTTGAGATATTTCTTCATAATTCTCATCCTCAAAGTCTATCTCCTGAATATCTTGCTCTTTGTTAATAGATTCAGATATTTTTGGAGGTTCAGTTTTACTTTCTTCAGAAAGATCTAAGTTCTAAAAATTCGAAATAAGATTATTTTCATTAATGACATGTTTGAAAACTGTTTCATTTTCAATAAACACAGCATGCATAGATTCCTCTGCAGATTTAGTCTTTTTATTGAAAACTCTATATGCTTTACTCCTACTAGAATAGCCAAGAAATATACCTTCATTAGATTTGGCATCAAACTTACCCAGATTCTCCTTTCCATTATTGTGGATGAAACATTTACAGCCAAATACATACAGATGTGAAAGGTTTGGCTTCCTTCCTTTGTACAGTTCATAAAGAGTCTTCCCCAGAATTCGTCTGACGTAGGCTCTGTTAATGATATAACTTACCGTGTTTACTGCATCAGCCCAAAATACTTGAGAGAGTTCCTTTTCATTCAACATTACTCTTTCAATTTCTCCAATTGTTCTGTTCTTCCTTTTCACCACTCCATTTTGCTGAGGAGTTCTTGGAGCTAAGAAGTTGTGATCAATTCCATGTTCATCACAGTACTCCAGAAAACACGAGTTTTCAAATTCTCCTCCATGATTAGACCTGATAGACACAATAGAAATACCCTTCTCATTTTGCACTTTCTTAGTTAAAGTTACAAATGCATCAAATGTTTCACTTTTGGAAGAAAGAAACAAAGTCTAGGTAAATCTAGAGTAATCATCCACAATCACGAGAACATATAAATTTCTACCAATGCTTTTTACTCTAGATGGACCAATCAGATCCATATGCAATAATTGCAGTGGTCTAGATGTGGTGACTATATTTTTAGATTTAAAAGATGATTTAGTTTGTTTTCCTTTGAGGCATGCATCACATTCTTTGTCTTTTTCAAAAAAGATTTTTGGTAAGCCAGTGACTAACTCATTCTTAACCAGTTTTGACAGTTGGTTCATGTTAACATGTGCCAGTCTTCTATGCTACAACCAATTATCATTATCCTGACTAATTAAACAGATAGAATCTAGGGAAGGAAGTTCATCAAGATCAATATTATAGTAGTTACCATCCCTTTGAGCCTTGAGAATTACTTTGCGATCACTTTTTTGAATGACCAGGCAAAACTTCAAGATCAATAGATGTTTCAGGATTCTTGCCCATAATGTCAATACCAACTATTTTACCATATTGATCACCTCCAAACGTCACCTTTCCTTCCTTTTTTTCTCTAAGGGTGATGAACTTCTCCTTATCACCAGTCATATGACTTGAGCAGGTACTGTCCATATACCATTTGTTACTCTTTCTTGCTTTAAGACAAATCTGCAAAACAAAGTTCAGAGTTTCTTTTTAGGTACCCAAATTTGCCTGGGTCCTTTTTTGTCAGTGACATTTTCCCTAGATACAAATGTACCTTTGGGAACCCATTTTACCTTCCTATCAAGTCCATTTTTCTTTAATGTACATGAACTGGAAATGTGTCCCTTCTTGTTACGGAAGTGACAGGTGGTAAAGGGGCTGCTGGATTGTGATGCAGGAAGAAAGCAATGCAGATAATATTTTTGTTTCACATATTTTGGTTGATCATAGGATTCAATGCAATTTAAAATATGATCTTTCTTTTTATGCTTATTAGCATGCACAAAATGCCTCATATACAAATTTTGATTTTTCTTTTTAATCCTTTCTTTTACTGCACAAGGATCATAGCCAAGTCCAACTTTTCCTTGTGTGATTCTCTGACTTTCCATTAAAGAAAACAGCATATCTTTACCCTTAGTAAGTCTAGCCATGTCTTTCAGTAGATAGTCATTAGTTTACTTTAATTCAATACATGATGTATAGCAAGCAAATCCAGTTTTTATGCAGAGATGCAATGTTAGAAATATTGCACTGAGATTCTAACTTGTTAATCTTTTTCTTAGCCTATTTCAGTTCTTTAGCTGTCTTAATAAACTCATCAAGCAATTCATGAAATGTATCAAGTAATTCAGAATAGGAAGGTTCAGATTCATATACCTCATCTGTTGGATGGGATTTGAGTTTCTTCATATGCAAGTGTCATCAAGCAGATATTCTCAATTTCATCTTCATCATCTTCTTCTTCATCTGAGCTGTTGCCCCAGATTGATGAGACGTATGCCCTCTTCTTCTTGCTCTTGTCAGCAACTTTCTTTTCTTTCTCTTGCTTCTTTAGGAATTGTGGACAATCTCATTTGATGTGCCCTTGCTTCTTGTATTCGTAGCAAGTGACAGGCTCTTTTCCTTCTTTCTTATTGTCTCCAGCTGCTCCTTTCTTGAAGAATCTTTTGTTTCTTTTCCTGTTGTAAAACCTTCCGAATTTTCTGACCATCATAACCAAAGTTTCTTCACCTAATTCATCTCCATCATCAAATTCTTCTTCTTTCTCTTTAGTAGCTTTTAGAGCAAAACCCTTCTTTTTCCTGTCTTATCCTGCTTCCTTAAAAACCTTTATCTTTCCCTCATATTCTTCAAGGCTACCGAAGAGAGCTGTGACAGAAGCCATTGATTCTCCTCTGGCTTCCTCTATTGCTGTTACTTTGGGTTTCCATTTTAGAGGAAGAGCTCTAAGGATTTTTCTGACTATTTCTGGCTGTGTGTACTCCTTACCAAGACTCTTCAATTGATTCACAATAAGGGTGAATCTCTTTTGTGGCTCTTTGATGCTCTCACCTTCCACCATTCTGAAGCTTTCATATTCACCAATGCAAGAGTTCAATTTGTTCTCTCTTACTCTTGTGGTTCCTTCATGAGCGATTTCTAAAATGTCCCACATACCTATGATTGTGGAATATTGTGACACTCTGTAGAATTCGTCTTAGTTTAATGAACTGACCAGGTAGTGTTTTGCTTTAAAGTTCAACAAGACTCTTCTCTTATTTTCCTCATTCCACTCGTCCTCTGGCTTTTCCTTGTATTTTCCATCATCTTGCAGTTTCATTTGGACAAAGTCTCCCTTCTGGATGACAGACCAGATGTCCAGATCAATGGACTGGAGATAGATTTGCATTCTCATCTTCCAATATCCATAGTGTTCTTCACTGAAGCTAGGTGATCTATTTATGTTGTTTCCCTCAGGTATGCTTTCTCCAAAGCCGGCCATTGAATTTCTCGGACTGTTAGATCCTTTGTTTGGGAAACCGGTCTCTGATACTACTCGTTTGATATGCTGGCTTCCCAAGAGTGGGGTGAATTGGGAAAATTAAAATTTTTTGCAAAAGTCAAGAGAGTGATGAAGGTAAAAGTGACAGTAAAACAGAGTATAAAGGAATAACAAGGTAAAAGCAATAAAAGAGAAGGGAAGACACAGATGTTTATCCTGGTTCGGTCTCTCTATCTTGACCTACGTGCAGTCCCAAGCAACTACTTGAGATTTTTCACTATCTTGCAAGAATTCAGTGGGCTTCTTGTAATTGCCTCATTACAACTTGATGCTCTGTTCTTAGAGTTTACAATCTCACTCTTTGCACTCTAGCTAAGTGCCTCCTAAATCTCTTGTAATATCCCCTCATAAGAAAATCTTTCCTCCAGATGAAAATAAGATTGATTACAATAAATGAACTCTCTAATTTAGAGTGTATATAAAAGTTTAAGTGCAGAAAAATGAAGTATGTGAGAGTAAGAGACTTTAACTTAAGAATTTGACAGAGTTTCAGTATATACAATGTAAAATCGTTACCCACAACGTCAAATGAAGTTCTATTTCTAGATTTATGTCTTAACTATACGTTAGAGACAAGATCTAGCCGTTAGAGACGTTACCCAATGGTTACTTTGAAAAACTATCCGTTCACCAACTGCATTTAATGCATCTAACACTCAAAGTTTGAATTTTGGTTGCTCAACAGATGAATTTCGCAGAGACCGAAAGCTAAAGACTTCAACATTGAACTTCAAAGTTCGTCTATTATGAAGAAAAGTTCGAATTTTCATCTTTGAAGAATGTTTCTATGTTGGAACATACGAATTTTCAAGTTAAAGTTCTTCTGGTAAATGTGAACAGTTGTCCCATATTGCTACAGTACCTTCGAAGTTCGAATTTTGGTGCCTAAAATTCGTCTGTCAGTGGACAGCTCAATAAGGCACAATAGTTCGTCTTTTCAAAATTCAAATTTTCAAGATTCAAAGTTTGTCTGTCAGAGAGAGCTCTTATCAGACTTAGTTCAAAGTTTGAATTTCTGAATACCAACATTCGTATGTCAACAGATTATCATAACAGACTTGTAAGCTTTGTTTCTAAAATTTGAATTTTCAAAATCAAAGTTTGTCTATCAGTAAGCTAACTTTGGACTCTTTTTAAACTTTACTTTCAGATGAACTTTGACATATCCTCAGATAAATTTTTCATTTTTCATGAATTGTGTTTTATCATAAATTCAAATTTTCAAAACTCAAAGTTCGTCTGTCAGAGAAGGCTCTTATCAGACTTATGTTAAAGTTCAAATTTCTGCACTCAAAGTTCATCTGTCAGAGGAATCTCTTTTCTGACTAACTTATTTTCAATTCGAAATTTGAATTTCAGAAGCTAAAGTTCAAATTTTCAAAGCAATAGATCAATTTTAATACTTTAAAGTTCTTCTGTTAGTGGGTGTTTTTCAAATATTCCGTGAATTATCATAGAATCATGGTTTTAAAACATCTTTTTGCCAATTCAAAGTCTTTTACTCAATTTAAACATGGCTGTAGATTCTACATCAATTCTTGTGCTGATTTTACTTGGATTTCTCTATTTGAGATCTTTCATGCACCTTTGATATCTTCTTTCCAAGCTCTGGAAGGTTGGTTTGGAATCATCAAAACACTTGATTCAACAAATTAGGCTTCATTAACTCCCAATTGAAGAATTATAGAAATTAATTAGGATATGTGATGATGAAGTGAAATCCAAAACTCTTGAGAAATGCTTATAATTGATCGAACAAACCAAAATTCCTTATTTGTTTCCTTGTTTCCAAAAAAATTGAAAATTTACACATATTTAATTTCTTTTTGTAAAATTTTTTTCAATTGAGTTTAAAATCAAATATTCATTGCTTGTGTTTATAAAGTGTTTTGAATTAACCAAAGTTTAGCTAGAGGTTCCACGAGAGATATGATCTACGTTGCACTATACTTCATAGTTGGTTTTTAGTTAATTTGCAAGTAATACGACTAAGCTTAATCAAATTTTGGCGCCGTTGCCGGGGCACCTTTTTCCTTAGCTTTGGTGAAGTTCTTGACACTTTTCTAAATCGTTTTGTTTCTGTTTTGATTCAGTTTTTAGTGTGTTTACCTAGTGTTATGTTGCAATTTTGGGTGATTAATGGAGTTGCACTGTGACTGTCACTATTTTGATTTTTTCCTAAAAATTCTGAAATTTCATTTTTCAAGCTTTTTAGGTATTTTAAGCAAACTACATACCTTATTGGTATTAGTGTGGGTACAAAAGGAAAGGTGCAAATTCCTTCATTTTCATTGATTTTTAAATTTTTTCTTTATTTTCTGTGACTTTCTGGTTGAATTTTCCAGAATTGTGTCTTTGTGCATTTTGAGTGCTTAGCTTGCTTTCTTGGCTTTCTTTGGGCACTTTTAAATGGTCTATGACTAGAAGCTCTAAAGAACCTTTGATTGAATTGGATTTGGAAATTGAAATGACACTTAGAAGCCATAGGAATTCCTTGAAGGAAAGTACTTGTTTTAGTGATTCTTCTTCTTTGCATTCATCCAGTTCTTTGCATTTAATTGATCATACTCTTACCTTTGATAATATGGCTGCTGTGGTGAATGAGAATGAACAATATGTGAATGGAAATGAGAATCATGATGAAAATAATGTGCATGTAGTGAATAAAGAGGAAAGAAGCATAAGGGAGGTCATTGCACCTAATGATCACATGCCTTATTCATATGCATACTTTCCAGATGATGAATTTAATTTTCAAATTAAACCGTCTTTGCTTCAAAACTTACCCAAATTCTATGGCTTGTCAGGTGAGAATTCGAATAGGCACTTGCAAGATTTATACACAATTTGCCATTCCATGAAGCCTCCTAGATCTAATACCGAGGAAGTAATGTGAAAGTCCTTTGTCTTTTCACTTGAGGGGAAGGCAAGAGAGTGGTTTCTTCTTCAACCACAACATATTCGACGCAACTCATTGGCAGATTTGAGAAGAGCTTTCTTAGATAAATATTTTCCTGCTACTAGAGGAGCTTCATTGAGGAAGGAGATTATGGGTATAAAGCAAAACAGTGAGGAGAATTTGTATGAATATTGGACTCGTTTCCAGTCTCTTCTAGTCAAATTGCCTCATCACACAATTCCTAAGGAGCATTTAATTCAGTATTTCCATGAGGGATTGTTGCCTCTTGAGAGGAGAAATGTTGTATAGCTGAAGGGTCACTTCTTGATATGAATGCGAATAGAGCTTGGGCATTGTTGGATAAAGTGGTCAATCTTGAACAACAATACACACCAAGTGAAACAGAGGCTAAATCTGTTCAAGAAGCTCCTAGTATGCTATCTAGAGATGTCTGTGAGCTTCAAGCTCAAATTGCTATTTTAACAAAGAGCTTAGGCCAAGTTATAAGTCAACAATCTTCACAAGTGAACAATATGGGTATGTCTAATGCATTGGTGGCTTCTACATGTTCTATTTGCCAATCGAACATGCATACAGTCTCTCATTGCCCTTTGAAAGAAGAAGCTTAAGAGTTGTCGGCTCTATACTCCCAACAATACAAGCCACCAAGGTTTACACATATTAATCCAAGGAATGATCTTTAGTCAACAACATATAACCCAAGGTGGAAAGATCATCCAAATTTGAGATATGGGAGTGGTAATTAGGGAAATCAAGGTGCATCTTATGGTAGAGTTGGAGGGTATAATCAAGATCAACAACTTATTTCATCCTCTTGGCCTTATCAAGAATCATCTAATTCAAGGCAATTCATTCCTATCCAAGACACTTCAAGAAAAGATAGATTGGAAAAGATGATGGAGGCTATGATGTCTACGATGACTTCTGAATTTGGCACTATAAAAAAGGATATAGAGATGCTAAAGACTCAACAAAATAGCACTCAAACTTTTATGCAAAATTTGAGCAATGACACGAGCTCCAAACAAGCCACAGAGAATGGGAAACTACCTACTCAAACGATTATTAATCCTAAGGGCTTGAATGCAATACAATTGAGAAGTAGTAAAGTCTTGCAAGAGCCTAGAACCTATGTGGCTGAAAATGAAGAAGAGGATGAAGAAGCTGTAGAAGAAGCTCCTCAAGCTAATTCTACTCTTTCTAGCACTTAGGATGAATCTCTAAGAATGTCTCAAGAACTAATTGTGCAAGTAGCTTCAAATGAGAAAAAAGAGGAAATAAAGGCCAACACCTCTAAACAAGATGAAGGAGAGGCCAGAAATTCCACAAAAGGGGCTGATGCTATTCCAAGGTATATTGAAGTTGTTCAAGGTGATGCTAGGCTGAAACAAGCAAAGAAGAAGGAGTTACCTAGAGTTTACAAGCCGAGTGATCCTATACCTAAAGGTGCTCCTTTTTCAAAAGCTTTTAATTTGACTAAGGCAATGACCAAAAACTTAGATGATAATGTGATCTTCAAGTTGTTTAGTAAGATCGAAGTCAACCTTCCATTGATTTATGTGATCAAGAATCTTCCAAAGTGTGCAAAATTTTTGAAAGAGCTTTGTCAATCAAAGAAAAGCTTCCTATCTATTAATAGCATCCAATTGGGACCTAACATAAGTGCAATCTTCAAGGATCAATTACTTCCTAAGTGCAAGGATCCAGGATCTTAGTTGGTGCCTTGCCAAATAGGAAATATGTTCATTCCTAATGCATTGGCTGATATTGGTGTGGCCATTAATGTTATGCCTTTGCATATTGTCTCTTCCTTGCACATTAGGCAGCCACAACAAACAAATACTATCCTTTAATTGGTGGATAGGTCCTTGAAGAAACCTTATGGTATTTTGGAAGATATGCTTATGAAGATTAAGGAGCTAGCTTTTCCAGTAGATTTCTATATAATTGATATGGCTACCCAACAACATGGTGTTTTAATTTTGGGAAGACCTTTCCTAATGACCGCAAATGCTATGATCAACATGAAAATAGGTAAGATGACTCTTGAATTTGCTGGAAAGATTGTTGAATTTGATGTTAATAAAGCAATGACTTATCCATATAAAAAACACTCTATTATTGATGTGAATGCATGTGATATTGTGATTGATGAGTATGCTTCAAAACATCTTGCTTCTTTGAGTAGTTACACTCAAGCTTGTGTTGAGATGTATGATTGCATGACTTGTGATTGTGATGATTTAGAATTCTGCACTCATTATGTTGACATTACAAACATGATTTCTACTCCAAGAGAGTGATGATGAATTGTTGTTTGGAAATTCTATTTTGAATCATTCAAATGTGTGAATTTTTTATGATAATGGTGCATGTGTTTTAGGTGATACTTTGCTAGAAAACATGTCTAGTTCTTCTTTTGTAGATTATTCTTTGCATGATGATTGTGATTTACATGCTTTTACACTTGCTGCTATTGAATTAGGTTCTAAAATTGAATTTTCTAGTGAAAGTGATGTGCATGAAGAGAATAATTGTGAGGGTCCGGATCTGTTTAAGCATGATTCTCCTCAATCTATACCATTGTTTGATTATTTCAGCATTACATCTAGCTCTCATTCTTATGGCTCTAGTTCACTTGCTTATATTGAGAGTACTTTATCTCCATTTGTGGATAGGATGTGTGTACCAGATTGCTGTGTTTTAGACTCCATTTTGAAAGAGGTTTTTCTAGCTAACATGACCGAGAAGGGTAGTGTTTCATGTGATGCAGGTGTAGGTGAACAATTGAGCATGAAGGAGAGAGTTTGGACCAACTTGAGCTTGGTAGAACTCCTATGCTAACCGAATCTGTTTTGAAAAAAAAGAAGCAAGAAGATTCAATTGAGTTGATACTTGAGCCTAAATGTCTTAAACCATCAATTGAGGAGCCACCTACACTTGATTTGAAGCCACTTCCAAGTAATTTGAAGTATGACTACTTGTTGGAGAGTAACAAATTACCAGTGATAATCTCTAACTCTCTCTCTGCAATTGAAGAAAGAATGTTATTTGATGTTTTGCGTAAGAATGTGAGAGCATTAGGTTAGACACTTGGAGATATCTCAGGGATTTCTCCATCCACTTGCACACACCGCATTCTTCTTGAGGAGGGTAGCAAGCTTATTAGGCAACCCCAAAGGAGGTTGAATCCTCTTATCCTTGATGTGGTGAAGAAAGAAGTTACCAAATTACTTGGGGCCGGGATAATTTACCCTATTAGTGTTAATGATTGGGTAAGTCCGGTGCAAGTAGTATTAAAGAAAAGTGGCATAACTGTTGTTAAGATTGAAAATAAGGAGCTTATTCCTACTAGGATCCAAAATAGTTGGCAGGTATGTATAGATTATAGGAAGTTAAATGAAGCTACTAGGAAGGATCATTTTCCTCTACCCTACATTGATCATATGCCTAAGAGACTTACTGGAAAGTCTCATTATTGCTTTTTAGATGGGTACAGTGGGTATTTCTAGATTTCCATAGCCCCAGAGGATCAACACAAAACCACATTCACTTGCCCCTTTGGCACGTTTTCCTAGAGGAGGATGCCCTTCGGTTTGTGTAATGCTCCGGGCACATTTCAACGTTGTATGTTTGACATTTTCTTTAATTATATAGAGTCATGCATAGAAGTTTTTATGGATGATTTTACTATTTATGGTGACTCTTTCTCTGCTTATTTGAGACATTTAGATTTTGTGTTATCTCGTTGCATTAAAAAGCAGTAAGTGCTCAATTTTGAAAAATGTCACTTCATGGTTGACCAAGACATTGTTTTGGGACACTTGATTTCATCTAAGGGAATTGAGGTTGACAAGGCTAAAATTGAGGTGATTACCACTTTACCCAATCCCTCTTCTTTAAAGGACTTGAGATCGTTCCTAGGACACGTCGAGTTTTACCTTCGGTTTATTAAGGACTTTTCAAAATTGGCACTACCTCTTTCAAAATTGTTGCAAAAAGATGTTGATTTTGTCTTTGATGATGCATGCAAACTTGCCTTTGATGAATTGAAAAGTAAATTGGTGACTCCACCCATTTTGAGATCACCTAATTGGTTGCTTGCATTTGAGATTGCTTGTAATGCATCAAATTTTGCTGTTGGTGTCATGTTATGCAAAAGAGAGGATAAGGATCCTTATGTGATTGCATATGCATCCAAAACACTTGATAGTGCACAAATTAATTACACCACCACTGAAAAAGAGCTGTTTGATGTTGTGTTTGCTTTCGAAAAATTTAGATCATATTTGCTTCAATCTAAAGTTGTGATATACACTGACTATGTGGCTGTGAGGTTCTTATTTAAGAAGCCTCAAACTAAGCCAAGGCTCTTAAGGTGGTTGATTTTAATGTAGGAATTTAATATTGATGTGAGAGACTGAAATAGAGCTCAAACCAAGTGGCGGATCACCTTAATAGGATCCGATTGGAAGACTCTTTGGTAAATTCTGACTTTAACTCTACTTGTGATGATTCCTCGGATGATGGTTTGTGTGCTATTAAGACTCTTCCTTGGTTTTCTCATATGGTTAATTTCTTGTGCACTAATACTTGTCCTTACTCTAGTTCACCTTTCACTAGAGCAAAGCTTGAAAGAGAATCTAGATATTACATTTGGGACTCTCCTTTCTTGTGGAAATATTGTAATGATGGTATTTTGTGAAGATGTGTGTCTAATGAGTTCCAAAATGTCTTATCTATGTGTCATTCTTATGCTTGTGGTAGGCACTTTAGTGGCCACAGTACTGCAAAGAAGGTCCTTGATTGTGGATTGTATTGGCCATCTATATTTAGGGATGCACATGAATTTTTTAGAGCTTGTGATAAATGCCAAAGATTTGGAAGTTTGGGAAAGAGACATGAGATGCCTCAAGTACCTATTATGTTTTGTGAAATATTTGATGTTTGGGGAATTGATTTCATGGGACCTTTTCCTTCTTCCTTTGGTTTTTCATATATCTTGCTTGTGGTTGACTATGTAATCAAATGGATCGAGGCTATGCCTACTAGAACTAATGATTCCAATGTTGTTGCTAAGTTTCTTAAGTCTCATATTTTTTGTAGGTTTGGGGTGCTTAGAGCTATCTTGAGTGATAAAGGCTCTCACTTTTGTAACAAGCTCATTGGCTCACTTTTGGCAAAGAATGGAGTATTCCACCAAGTTTCTACCCCTTACCATCCTCAATCCAATGGTTTGGCCAAAGTTTCAAATCGAGAAATCAAGTCAATATTGCAGAAAATTGTTAACCCTTCTAGGAAGGATTGGAGTGCGCGCCTAGATGAAGCACTTTGGGCATATTGGACAGCCTACAAGACTCCAATTGGGATGTCTCCCTTTTGGCTCATCTTTGGGAAGTAATGCCATTTGCCCGTTGAGATTGAACACAAGGCTTATTGGGCGATGAAGCAATGTAACATGAGTTTGGAGGGTGCTTCATCTACAAGGAGACTTCAACTTCAAGAATTGGAAGAGCTAAGGCTTGAGTCTTATTAGAGCCCTATTCTATACAAAGAACGGACCAAAATGATACATGACAAAGGAATTTTGAGCTTTAAAGAAGGAGACAAGGTGCTCTTATATAATTCTAAGCTCAAGCTTAAACCGGGCAACTTAAAGAGCACATGGGATGGACCTTATCTAGTGCAACAAGTGTTCTCCCACGGTCACCTTCTTCTCAAAGATATGAAGAGTGGCATAACCTTTAAGATCAATGGTCACTTGTGCAAACCTTACAATGAGCTACTTGATGCAAAGGAGGTTGAAGCCCTCAAACTACTTGAACTTGAGCTTCCATGATGAGGTTATATCTATCCATCTTATCTCTTTCTATTGTGCTTTTGTTTGATTGATATTTTTGAGAAAGTTTGAGATAAGTATAGGGGAATTTTGTCATTAGCACATTGCATTTCATGCATAGCATCTTAGATTACATTCTCACCCCTCATGCTTGGTATTACATTTATTCATTTGTGAGCCTACTTTGTTCCATCTTGAGTCTACATGCATTGGGGGCAATGCAATGTTTAAGTGTGGGGGGAGTACAAATTGCATTTGTTTTTGTTTATTAGGGTATGCATATCATGCATTGCATATATTTTTAGGTTCTTCTGAAAAAAAATCGGAAATTTATAAAATTTTTTTTTAGAAAAGTTTTAGAAAATCAAGCAAAAATGGTTTTATTTTTGGAAATAGATTAGTATATGAGCTTGGAAAGGATTGCTTTGCAATTTGAAGTGTGAAACCAAAGTGCATAATTGTGATTAGTGCACTAGAGAATGTTTTTTTATCTCTTGAAGAAAAGAATAACATTACTTTTGTTGGAAGGATATTTTGAGCCTTCATACCTTTCATTCATTTTTTTAGTGTGTTCCCACTTGCATGTGCAATCTTCTAGAACTTGTCGTCACTTTTAATTGAGATTACAATTTGTGTGCATGAGTAGAAGATGAGTTAGGCCTTCATATTCATAGCCATTCCTTGCATTTGCTTAAAGGCTAACCCTTAATTGTTCTTACCCTTTTGTAAGCCCTTCACTTCATTACATTTCATTCTCATTTCATCCATCTATTTGATTTGTTTTAGATGCATACATCTTTATTCCATTAGTACTCAAATGCATGGTATTTTTTTCTCTACTATTGAATGCATTGATCTTGGGAAGCTTGTATATGAGCCTTAATGTCATTGTATTGTTGATTCCTTTGAAACCAAAAGAAGAAATATAGTGTATATATATATAGAAAAAAAAGAGAGAAATAGAAAAATAATAATAAATATAAAAAGAGTTCAAAAAAAAGAGAAAAAGAAAAGAATAGAAAAATGAAGATGGAATAAAAAAAATGGTTCCATATGTGATGTACATACTTTGGTTTATGAATTTCATACCTTGATATATTGAGTAGTATTTGCTAGTAGAAGCATATTGTTGCATTGGTTTTACTAGTGGAATGCTGGCATCTATTTGATTATTTTTTTTATCTTCCATCACTTCCATTTTCATACCATTTACCTAAAAAGTCCTAAGGATTCTATGATTGCATACGCACTTGTTTGAGTAATGGAAAAGTAGAGTGACTACAAGCCTATGGTAGGATTGCTATGTAAGTGGGTTGAGTGAAATTGAACCTTAAACACTTGTGAGATGAGTGATAAACTTCTTTTATATGTGTGGTTATTTCTTTACTCTTGCTTGATAAGTTATACACCCTTGAATGTCTTCTTACAATTAAGTATGCTTGGTATGATATAGATGGTTGAAGAGGGCATGATAATTCAAGCTTGTTAATTAATCCTATTTCTACTGGTTTTCTTTTGATTTTTCTTTGGTTTCATTTAGTTTTTGGGATTTTGGATTTGATTTTGCCTGTAAGTGCAAAAAGCTAAGTGTGGAGGAATTTTGATATTTCATATTTAGTTTATCATTTTTTTTCATATCATTTTATATCATTTTCTTAGCTATTTAACACATTTTAGGAATATTTTAAGATTTATTGAGGCATTTTGGATCTATCTAAGCTAATTGAGTATTTTTTTATATTTTTGGTCTAAAAAGACTATTTTTTAAATTAAATGTTATTCTAATAATTTTCCTAATAATTTCCAAAAATTTGTTAAAAAAACTTGATTTTAGTTTTTAATAAATAAATAAATAAATAATAAATATATATATATATAATATACTTACCTTTTCGATTTTTTAGGAGGATTATTATTATTATAATATTTCTTTTGTTTTTGTTCTTCTGCTAGTAGGAGGGCGGACTAGGGATGATTATCGCAAATTTTGGGATCAAAAGGGATTCTTTGAAAAAGATCATTGGGAATTTTTCATATCTAAAAAATCCCCACCTACATAGCAGCCACAACCATCACCCTTTCTCTGTTTTCTCCATTACAACTCCATTGCAGCTTTTTTGTCTCAGATTTGGAGAATCCTACTTACTCATTCCTTTTTCCTTCCTCCTGTGTCGACTCCCTTCGTTGGCGTCTTTCCGAAATCACCGTCCGCCATCAAGCTCAAGACATTCTCCACTCCTCTCTCCGTCATACAGCCTCGATCCACTGTCTTCTTGCTTGCTCAGCCAGATTCGTGAAGGCATGAAGATTGACTCTTCCTTCCTTTTTGTTTGCAGCCAGGTTTACATCTTTAGGGCCATACTAAAAGACGTGATCACTTTCTGCAATTTCTTCCACATGCCTAAAGTACCTACCTCCGTTGAGTCTCTGCCATCTTCACCGGAGCTGTGTCATCATCGTGTAGTGATTGCAGAAATGGAGAGAGTTTCAAGCATTCGTCTATGAGTAGCTGACCTCATTGATTCCTCAAGAGATTGGATTATTACCTCAAAGCATTAACACGGGAGTTTATGTTTTCTTGATTCCTTCACTTATGGCTATTTCTTAATTTCTGTTTTGTCTGGAACATCTGAATGAAGATGAATTTGGTAGATTTAGCTATATTATGACTAGATTTTTGTTGTAATTGAGGATACCATGACTTTGTTTGAATTGTTAGTGTGCTAGAAAATTATAATTAGATGCATTCTCTTGATGTCATTATTGCTTCTTATTATCATTGTTCAAGTGAGTCATGATAATGCATTTTGATGATGTTTAGCAAGATGTTTTGTGTTCTTTCCAATCTGATTTAGCATTGGTTAGCAAGGGCAAGAATGATTCAAATGAAGTTTATGGTTAATTGTGACATTTTTAGGTATTAGATGCATTATATATAACTTTAGGGTCCAAGGTTTATATATTGTGTCTAATACCAAAGTCTTTTGATAATTAGATTTCATTAACTCCCAGTTAAAGGATTATAGAAATTAATTAGGATATGTGATGATGAAGTGAAATCCAAAACTCTTGAGGAATGCTTATAATTGATTGAACAAACCAAAATTCCTTATTTGTTTCCTTGTTTCCAAAATAATTGAAAATTTATAAACATTTAATTTTTTTTTGTAAAATTGTTTTCAATTGAGTTTAAAATCAAATCTTCATTGCTTGTGTTTATAAAGTGTTTTGAATTAACTAAAGTTTAGCCCGAGGTTCCACAAGAGATACGATCTAGGTTGCACTATATTCCATAGTTATTTTCTAGTTAATTTGCAAGTGATATAACTAAGTTTGATCACCTATGTATCAATGGGATGTAATGAACCAAACCATGAAGCTTCATCCTCTTGAAACTTCAGAACACGAACATTCACTATCATCTCGGCAAGGATACATCAGTGAATGAATACACTCAAAACACAGACTACCAAGCTAAATTACTACTACCATAAGGCAGGAGACCAAAAGAATAATGAATAATAATGTATAACATCAAATTACATTAACCAAATTAAAACAGGGAACCTCTCCATGGATAAAAATGAACATTATAATAACAAGCTACAAATGCTAAATCTAATAATAGAAAGTTGCAAGAATGATGAATACCTAGCAATAAAGGGACATAAGAAATTATTTTTTTTTCTTAATATATGACTCTTTTAACCGAATCACACTATTAAGAATAGAAGTTAAAGTTGGTTAATTACTTTAATTTTTTTAAAAATCATAATATTTTTCCAAAACCATCCTATTTAATCTCCTTCACTTCTCTATTTTTTAGGTATTAAATAGGAAATTTTTTAAAAATATATAATAAATATTATATCATATATTATAAAAAATTAGATAATATAAAAGATTTTATACAATAAATAAGAAGCAGGGAAAAGTATGATTCACCATAAAAGCACCTAATCTACCGCCTCTTCTCCTTCTTCCTCAGACCTTTTCACTATCTCCAAGATCTCCACTCAGCTACTCTCTTTCTCACCTCTCATTCCAAGTGTTCATCTCCTTCCTTCTATTTTTTTGGCTCCCTTCTATTTATAGTCGAAAGTCTCATACCTTGGGTGGAGTAGCCCGTTGGAAAAAAATCCGAACGAATCTTCCTCTTTTGCACTAGCGATCGTTGACTTGATTTGTGGGATTTTGGACGGTTCTCCGTTTCGGTGTATCTGCCTCTCTGCCCGTCTCTGTACCACTGCCTTGCCTGCAACATCATCTGAGGCTGTTCTTCTTCCCATGGCTGATGTGAGGTCCTTCTGCTGCATCAGACAAAGACGATAGAGAGGCTTGTGGGCTGGTCAAACAGTTGGCTCTATCCATTTTGCTCCATGGCGCTATTGAACTTTTGCTCTGCACATACTGCTACTCTGATGTCTAGCGAGAAAAAGGAAAATGGGAAAGGTAGGGACTGCGGGGTCATATGCTAAATTCTTCAGCGTTTTGACCCTATTTAAAGAAGAAGAAAAAATAGCATTATCATTTATTTTATATATATATATATATTATAGTTTCCAATTTGAGGAAATTGATTGACTTTGATTTTGATTTTTTTACTATCATACTTATTTAGGGCCTATGCAGTTTTTAAAAATAATTTTTCTATTTTTGAAAATAGAAAAAAAAACTTGTTTGGTAAATGTGTTTTTTATAAACTGTTCTGAGAAACGGAAAAATGTGAAAAACACACACCTCATTAATGGTAAAGTTATAAATTTTGAATCACTCATCTATTACTTATTAGTTATGATTTTAAGAACAACCATTCAAACAGATTTTTTTATTTTCTTGTTTTCAAAACTTATTCTCAAAAATAATTTTACAAAACAATTTTAAAAATAAAAAAAAAACACTATCAAACAGGTACTTTTTTTTTTTAGATTATTATCCCTTGAAGGAAGGAGAGTGGGTTTTATCTTAGAACCAAAGCATCATTATTGATTTTGTTCATTATCTTTAAAATAAAAGGAGGGTAGAAAAACAAATGAGGACCCAAAAAAAAATTTTTTTCCATAAAGGTTATCTGGTTGGATATGAAATTTATTTGAGTTGGGCATGTAGTCTATTTCAGTTGATGCCCAAATAAAGTCTTTATGGGATTTTTTTTTTAGTCCTAATTTTTCTTTTTTCCCTAAGGAGAGTGGATCTTTCAAATTGATTGCTGGAACTATAATGACGTTAACATAACAAAATAAATGCTAGCAGTATTTTTGTGATTTTTGTTTAATTATCTGTAAAAGTAAGGAGAATGGATTTTTTTGTTTGATTTTTAAACTTAAAATTACGTACTAAGTAATTGATTAAAAGGACCTTAATTATTTTTCTTCTTCTTCTTATTATTATTTTTTTCTTTTCAGCTTTCTCTTTCTTTATTATTTTAAAACAAGCTGGACAAAATACAGTTTATAAATCTTTGTAACGAGTGTAGTATAGGAAACTTTACCGTTAGTCACTAACCTTTACTTTTGCTGTATTGAGCAACAGTGTCTTTCTTGCCTACTGTATTATTTTCTTTTTAATGGAAATGGAGAAAATTCATTTATGAAATTAAAGAATACAAAAGTAGTCAATGCTCCAGTTGAAAGCTGTTATCCACGTCATCATTGAGCATGCCTGCCCCATCCTCGTCTTCATCAGTATCTGAATAACATTATAGTTTTACTATTATGTTTCCTTAACTCCAGCATAACCTGCTCCGCCATAACAAAGTTTTTAATACGGTCGGGCCAAACAAATACGGGTTGGGTTAGTCCATTCAATTATCTACTATTTTTTCTAAATTTCATACATCAATAATTAACGGAAAGTAGAGAACCCAAAAATTTCAAATAAAAAACATATTTTTTATTAATATGATTTATCAATCATTTAAAAAGGAATGATATTTTTTTCTTACCCTCCGCTTAGCTAAGGAGAGAAAAAAGAGAAAAGAGAAAAGTGAGAGGGAGTGATTTTCTCTAAACAGGAGAAAATAGGTAGGAGAGAAAAATAGCTAATTTTACATTAATAATAATACTCTTATTTTTCTTAGAAATATTTTTACATATTATAAAACTTGTTGTTCTGTTATATTGTTTACATAATTTCCATATCACATTAATAAATAAAATTAAAATGTAACTACATTTTAGTTACATTTTAATTTTAATCTTAATTTAAAATTATTTTATTCAATCTTAATTTTATTAAATTTTTAAAATCATTTTTTGTACATTAATTTCAAAAATTTTAAAATAATGTTAAAATTAAAAATATATAACATATCTATATTTAGATTTAAAAATAATATAGGTATTTTTCTCTAAGAAACAGTATAACATTACATTAAGAAGCAATACAATCTAATAAAGACAAGGGAAACAAAATTTGACACAATAAATATAATTAAACATAGTCTAATTACAGTACTAAAGTGATAACTAAGATCAAAATTTAAAGCATTTATCTAAGCTATGATTAAATTTAAATATAATTCTTATATAACAAAGTCTCCATCACCATCAAAATATTATTGGTGAAAAAAAAAATTAGTGGGTAATTTTGGAATGAGAGTTTTCTCTCCAAAATCTCTCTATTTTGGGAAAAAAAAGTTAGGAAAAAAATCATGTAGGACCCACAAATTATTTTTTTCCCTTATTTTTCTTTCTTCATCATTTTTCTCTCCTTAACCAAGTAAGAGAAAATATAGTTTTTTCTCCCATTTTTCTTCTTACTTTTCTCTCCCCCTCTTTACCCATGCCAAGCAAAGTGTTAATTTTTTTTTTTTAAGGTAATACAAAGTATAGCAAGCCGGTTTACTCATGGCGCTCAAATTGATATAATTGCTGCTTTTTTTTTTGGGAAAAAATTAACTAGGTTTCCTTTTTTCAACCCAATCTGGCCCAGCCCAAGCTCATCTGCCTGATCAACCTATTGTCCAGCCTTACTCACAATGACACAATTTCTGTGTTAAGCGATCTTGTCTGTCTTCTTGGTATTATTATTATAAAAATATATATATATATATATATTATTAGATTACTTCATAAGTAAAGAGTGCACATCCTAACTAATGTGCTTTTTAATCTTTCCAATGAAATTATACAAGTCAAAGTGAGTTCTTTTTATTGCACAATGGTAAGAAAAAGAGATGAAACTCTACCTCGTGCACCAAATATTTCAATTTAATACGCCGTGATTTAAGCATAGGAAACATTAGAATGATTGATTACAGAGAGAGAGAGGCATCAATTTATATTAGGAAAGGATTTTTCAAGAGGGACAAAATGTCAAAACAAAAAAAGGACTATAATTTTAGGCTTAGTGAAATGAAGTTAAATGGAGCTATGTAGATTATGAATTTTATTCTTCTTAGAATCTTGTCAACGAGGTCTCTATTTGTAGGCTTTATAGATATTATACTAAAGATCTATGTAACACTTATATGGATACATATATCATATACGATATAGTATAATATGAAAGATATAATAATTTTTGAAATTTTAAGATATGGATGTGATGAATATTTATGCATATATAATATTATTTATATACTTATTTATATGTATGATTAATAAATCTACTAATTATATTATAAAAATTATAGTATAAATATTAAAATAAATTATAAAATATTTATAATAATTTTAAATTGTCATATTTTATTGTAAAAATTTGAAATAATACATATGGGTACAAAGTAATGTAGATGGATACGTATGCACAAATATAATATGTGTATCATATTGTATCATGTATCGGATATGCCGCACATCTACCTTTTTTTTATTTTAAGTTTTGGTGCTTTCTAGATAAGGATAATAGTCATACCGAATGGCCCATTAAAAAAATAGAAGCATTTGATTGAAATGCCATTGTGTTAGTATTGTTTTGTTCACCACCACGAACTATTTTAGTTCATCAATATATGATAAAATCTTAATAAATAAAAAACTATATGATAAAATCTTAATAAATATATGATAATGTAAATAATGTGACAATAAAAAAATAAATCTTAATAATGTGAATAAATCACATTGTTCAAAAATTATGAATAATGTGACAATAAAAAATGGGTTAAAAAATAAATATTTTTATTAAAAAAGAGAAGCATCTTTCTTCACAAATTAAATCAAATAAATTCCATATAGATATTTTAGTAATATCAAATTATATCTAAATAATTTACTAAAATACGGATCTTTTATGTAAAAATTTTGTAAACTTTTTTCACATAATTATTTATAACAATACACTTATCAACACACACTTATCAACATTCTTTCTCTCCAATCAATAAATATCTTGTAATCTTGTACATGAGTTGTCTTACTCATTATGGGCTAAGATATTTACATTAATGGGTATTATAATAAAATAGAAAGTATGTTAAATAAAGAAAGAAAATATATTAAATTAATATAGTTGTTGTATAAAAAAAGTATAATAAGCTTGGCTTGATTTGGTTTAGGTTCCGAACCAAACCAAATCAACTCAAAACAATTTTAGAATTGTAAAAATCAAAGCAAACCTTATTTTAGTTCGCTTTTGATTAATTTATGTCTATTTTGTTCAATTTAATTAGTTTGAATTAATTTTAAATACCCTTAATTTAACTTATTCATCAGATTATGTACAATACACACTCAAAAGTGTCTCATTGAGTTGTATTCAATGAATTATAGCCCATACGTTTTTTTTGGTCTGACCAAATGTTAGATTTGATTAAGCCAATTTAATTTTTCTTTTTTTCTAAAATGAGGCCTACAGCCCAAATCAAACTTTATTAATAATATCTTGAAAACAGTCGCCAAAAGGATTGGGCCACAACTGCAAGCCCAAAGAACTGTTACAATTCGTTGGCCATCATATCACGTATATTATATTCACCAAAATATATATATATATATATATCACATATATTAGCCTCATGATAATCATGAACAGCCTTGACATTTCATTCACATTTGAGGAGCCCTCATAACGATAACAATGTAATAAAAGTTTTAAAAATAATATATTTTCGCAGAGTTATATTTCTGTTTCAAGATTGTTTACTTTATTAAAAAAATGAAAAGATAATTAAATTTTAGTATATCTTAAAAGAGATTAGAGTAATTTATCCTACAACGAACATTTTTTATATTTTAATTAATTTCACAAGCAATATTATTAAAATCATAAATTCAAACAAACTTTAAACTCTTCCATACAATTATAAATGCTGACTTTGATATCATTGTTTTTCCATATAAATACGAAAAGATTTAAATAATTTCTCGTACTTAAGAAGGAGCCTCTAGTTAAATGCCTCCAACTTGCAACTTGGACACATTTGTAAACAAAATAATTTTATAAATAAATTTTTTTGTGCCCCTGAGTTAAAAAAAATAATACAAAAAAATTTCGATTAAGAAATGATAATATACATAAAATAAATATTATACATCTCAATTTTAGTGCCATGAAAAAGGAATCCCTTTCCATTCTCTATACCAGACATGATCTTACTTTCTCTTGCAAAGGAGAGCCAACCAACAAAAGAGAGAATGACTTGTGAATTGTGAGCACAAGAGCTAATCTTCACAGGCCATGATCTATTATCCATTTGTAACATCACATTCTTCCTGTTCTTAATGTACCCTGTGATATAGCCTTTTGGTAAAAATATAACATTATGCTATAAGAATAGCCATAAATTATGAAATACAAAATATCTGCAGCTCTTTACTGGTTTGGTATTGGTCTATCTGTGGGTAGGGAAAAAGGGATTTTCAGAACAGAATCCTTCATTTTCCTCCAAGCTCCAGAATCTTCCAGCAAATGTACCTTCTGTGTTGGCTGTCCTATTTCTCCCTCTCCTGGAGTTGAACTCAACAAAACTTTAAAACTGTTGTTCAGCAGATCAAACGGGAAAATAAGGTTTTTTTTTTCCCCTTACCTAGTCAATCAAATGATCCGGGTGTTCAGTGGCCTGAAAAATTGTCACATGAAATTTGATTTTCTGAATGAGCTCAAAGACACAAACATCGCCCACTTTCAAGCCATTATCCTCACGAAATTGCTTCCATCCCCAGGTAAACTCAGCAAGTTGTTGATTACCGGCGTTTCCTATTGCAAAACCAACATTCCAATCTACATCTTGTACTCGAAGTATGACATTCGTAGGACTGTGATGAAGATTTGTTCTTGCAAATTTTAGAGGCACATGCTGCCAGAGAAGGTGAAAACAGTAATTAGCATGTAATCACTTATGAAGCAAGAACACTGCAATAAAGGAGTTATGCTCAGTTCAACGCATGTCAAGCAATTAAAACTAGACACAACATGACACTTCAAGTCACAAAGTCATTTCGCATAATAGTAATGAATGAATGAACGAATAAAGGGAAATTTATCATTTTTGGTCTCAATTATTTCACTTAATTTGATCCTTATAGTTTAAAAATTGTAATTAAGTTCTTAGAGTTTAAAAACCTTTAATGTAGTGCATATCATCATATTTATATTAATATTTTGTTAAATATGTGACTATAATTGCTTCTTCCATTAGCACTAATCATATGACTTTAGAGTACAAGACAATATATAGTTAGTTTAGTTACATCAACAAAACAAAATATTGTTAGAATTTTAATAGTAGGGACTAAATTGAAAATTTTGTAAACTATAGGCACCAATTATAAATTTTGAAATTATAGAGACCAAATTCTATGCAAAAGTATATATACATGGCCTTCGTCATCTTGCCATTTAACTAAATTAAAGAGGCTATTAATCAAGCCTTTCAATTCTTATTTAGCCTACTTACTTAAGCTTTTTATTTAACTTAGATGTTGGTTTCATGCATTGCACAAAATCTAAGATGAATACTGGTGTTCATGGCTAAAGAATAATGTACCTTCATCTAACTTTTAATAAATATATTGATAATTTTGTAAGAGTACTCCAACAACTACATTAAAAGAAAAAAAAAAAGCTTACCAAGTTTGTTTTGCCAAAAATGTAACTATATGTCATCTGAACCATAAAATGAGGATTTTCACATTTGAAAGAACTAGCCCTTTCAAGAGGTGTAAGTTGCATATTGCTGATCTGCTCCATTTTAAAAGGATTAACTTTCAGATTTCCTGCAAGTGAATGCAAGTTTGTGAGTCCTCTTTATGCTTTCAACTAGAAATCATCCAAAGTGAAGTAAATGGAATTCATGAAAACTTGTTATCTACAGAGAAACCAATTGATAAAGTTAATACCTTCTTCAGCATCTCCAAAAATATGTACTTTGAATGAGAGATCAATCATTTCAAAAACACAAATATGACCCACTTTCAAATTATTATCCACAACAAACTTACTCCAGCCAGCTCCGATTTTGGGAATCTTATACTTAGCAGGCCAAGTTCTCCCATTCAAGGCCTGAAGTTGCACAACTTCACACTTTTCCTTAAAATATTTTTCAGAGAATTCTCTTGGCATTGCCTGGGAAGAGAAGATTAGAAATTTGAGAGCTAAGAAGAAAATTTAATTCTTGCAGCCACCAAAAGCTGCAAATAAGTGTTCACAGTTTTAGACGAAGCTAACTAGATTCTTACAGAAAGCTCACCAAGAAACATTTTTTATTGACGTATGAAGGCTGCATAACTACTGTGAAAAAGGGATTTTCAGATTTGAAAGAACTGACACTGTTTAAAGCTCTGATCTTTTCCACAGCAGTTATTGATTTCTTGCTTCTATGCTCATAATTGAGGCATGTGCTATTGGTAAAAATTCTTGCTCCCATGTCTTCTATGACAATTTTGAGTAGTGTCATGGAAACTCACTGTTTTTTAAGCCAACCTCATTCTCTACAAATTGGGAAGGAAAAGCAGATCACGAAACACATACCTTCCGGTTCCTGCTTACAACATTTCAATTCTGCATTGGTTGATTTCTGAAACTCTGTTTCTTGAAATGGACCACCTTTACTTTTCATCATACCCTCCTGCATATTCTGCAGAATAGAGTTTCTCTTCTCAACGTCTTCATTTGTGGTACTTCTCAATTTCTTTTGAGGCCTAGAAGATGACAATGGTGTTTCATGCCCAGCCCTTCGGTTTGGAGGCATCTCATCCAAGATTTCAACTGTATCATCACAGAGATTATCAAGTTTTTCCTTTTGGTTAGAGGTATCCTTAGAAGAAAGATAGTCTATTTCTAGGGCACTCTTGTCAAATATGTGTACATCAAACTGAGAACTTCCTTCATATTTGAAAAAAACCAAATGCCCTTCATCAAGAGAGTAAAAGCTAACAAATTCCTTCCACCCCTCTTGAAACCAAACCTTATCATCCTGTTTCGTCCAACCCACTTTCCATTCTTTCCCATCAGGAGGCTTCAGAAACACTGGGTTTGGCAAACCACCTCCATATCTCCCAGTAAATTTGTTTGGAATCATCTGTGAAGTAGTGATTGTTAGTATTCCATATTCTACTACAAGTATAACACCTCTGATTCCATCATATTTGATGAAAAACTATCCTCACAAATAGCAACTATCTAGAGCAAAATAAAGAAAAATGTGTAAGAGGAAAGAGTATATTACCATATTCTTCCACAAACATGCCATGCCATATCCCTCTAAAGGAAACATATTTAAAAGGAAATGCGCTGTTCTGATTTTGTTTATAGCAATTTAGACTCTAGCGTCAAAATAATATGTGTGTGTGACCTTGAAACTATTTCGATTCTAACGCATTGTCGTCTACAACTTGATCATTAATTTAAGCTTAAAAGATCCATCAGAGGCTAATAACCCTTTCCGTCTATGCCAAAGAAGAAAGAGGAAAGAAAGTGAGTGGTTCATGGGGTTTCCACTTTTGGAAATTTCATTTCTGTAAGAAGATAATTCTGTGAACGAAGATACAGGGATTCAAAGGTGAAACCATGTTCAGATTGTCATAGCAACACCCCCATAAGGAAAAAGGAACAACCTTGTGCATGCATTTGGGCAAATAAACCACAAACTAACAGAAAATGGAAGAAGGAAAGGAAAACATCAAAAGAGAAAGAGCAAGAAGGCTTACAATCTTTTCTAGATTGGGTTTCCAGATAATCTCGTAGAAATGGACAGGACTAGACGAGTGAGAAGCAGAAGCCATGGCCTGAATGGGTTTTTGCTTCGGAAGCAAGAAGCCTTGATCAGGGCTCCGTCAGAAAATAGGCATAAAGCTAGAATTCCGTTTGCAGGCTTGGCTTCTAGTCAATATATTAATCAGTCATTCTTTTTGGCCGGAATCAATCAATATATTTTATTATTAAAAACTCCGGGACAAAAAAAAAGTATTACTCACTCATTTTGGCGTTTATAATGAGATAAATTTATATTTTACAATATAAAATATTTTATGAATTATATAATATATTTAATTTATTTTATTTGAAATGTCGTTGAGAAAATATCAAATAACCAAATAACTTGTCCATTAACTATTAATTATTATCTTTAGGAAAATATTAAATGATTGTAATATCGAAAATGATAGAATTTTTTCAGATATTAGTTACCATCTTTAACCCGTTTGGGATAATTAAAAATATTTTATGAACTAAAATAGTGTATTCAGGAATCATGAGTCTGACTCTCACAAAATACTTTGTTTTGGACAAATACAAATTATAAAGTACTCACGTCTAGTTATATATGAATATTTTAATTTAATTAAAAATTAAAAATATTTTAAAATAAATAGTTAAGAAATACTTACAACTTAATTTAAAAGCTCTAAGCTGGCAAAAAAAAAATTTAAAGGCTCTAAGCTAATTCTTGCGTTTTCCTTGCGACCGCTGATTCTTGCCCACTGTGGATTTGTCTAATCAATCTTTTATTAGTGATCTCTTTTCATTTGTCAATAAGTGTGTTTGCAAAATACATTTTTTTAACAAGTCATCATTCTTGTTCGTATATATATATACAAAATAAATCGCTCTCTATAATGGGTGATGTTTAGTAGCCTAATTTTGCCACGTTGAAAAGAAAAAAAAAACGTATTTTGCAAAACTAGCATGCAAAATTATAATGGGTGAAGTTTCAAGCAGTAAAAGTGGGAATTCCACAGCCCTCATCTCCTTTAACCACAGTCAGTCATTGGCTTACTAGTCCTTCGCATAATGGGGAGAGCGGCTTGGATGTCAAGTCCCCCTCTCCCTCTTGCTGAAATTACCCGTTCTGATTTGCTCATCTTTCTCATGGGCATTGGTTGATTGTTATTTCTTTTGAGTTATTTTGTCTGCTTCGTGACTTTGCTTTGTTGTGGATACTTTTTTTCGGATTCATTTATGACATCCTCTTTTTCTAGCCCAAAAAAAAAAGTATAGGCTAAATGCTAAATTGTTTTAACAATGCTTTCATTTTGATTTGTACAATATTTATGTTGTGAACTATTCTCTTTCTAAAAGTAATATTTAGTTTAAAATATAAGATATTTGATAGGATTATCCAATACATTAATTATTATTTTATTTATGTCCATAATCTATAATTAATGAATGAAAAATAAATATTATAGAAAATATGAGAAATAATATAATTAATAAAAATAAATAGTTAAAAATAATTTAATTTTTTCACAAATTTAATAATCCAACTTATTTTTCTTTATATACTTGAGATAGTTCAAAATATTTTATATTTATAGTCAGGGAGTATTTGGCATAGTTTCCATGAATGAAAAATTAAATAATAGAAACTCTTCTTTAATCCAAACACGGAGGTTAATCTTATGATAGTCATCATATTTTGATGCCTTGATTCAAACAAAAAGTTTATAGTTTAAATAACAGGATCTTGTTTTTTTTTCATATGAATAAAGGGTCTTTTTTATAATTTTCAAAGTCTTATCCAAACACATTGATGCCCCTCATCCTTGATTGCAGACATGAGAAAAACCCGTTTTAGTGTTTTTTTTTTAAATTAAAAACCCGTTTTAGTGGTTGCTTGCATATACACGTAGTGTTGAGAAATTAGATTTAACGGTGTTTAGGGGACTCAGACCTTTTTCAGTAGTGCAGGGAGTAGCATCTTTAACATCAGAAAGCATAGGTGTTAAAAAAAAAAATTACAAGGACCTATTTCAAAATGAGGTAAAAGTGTAGGGATTAAATACTTAATTTTCCAATAAAATAATCATAAAATATGAGAAATGAAAAAAATGTATAAATAGAAAAGCTAATCTCATATTTACTCCTTCACTCATGGTGTTATTCTCTTTATTTTGTATCACGTCAAAAGATTCCAATAAGAGATAGATCATGAAATGTACTTTTCCTGCTGTTCTTGAAGAAGCCTGGCCGACAATTTAGCATCCAGAAATAATGAATTAACTTCATCAATATCCGCCTATAAATTACATTACAGAAATCATCCTCATTTAGTTTAAAGATAATTAAGGACATAATGCATTCATTCATTCAATAATTAACCGATAAACCAAACATCATAATTACCTTGCATATATTGTCCCGACCATTCATTTTGGCTACAATGCTCGCCGGAGATAAAAGCTGAATTGCATGTCTGACAAACGAGTATAATTAACTTTTAGATAACCAACCAGAGTAGAAGTATCGCAGAGCAGAACAGCAATCTAGAGGCATACCTTAAGGATGTCCGTTGTCCAATTTCGCCGAGGTAAGCTAAACTTTCCTCATCCACAGCCAGCTCTTCCACTTGAGCACGGATAGCCAAAATCTGTCTTAGATGCAAGTAGCATATTAGTGTGACTCAGGTTTGTTCAAGAGGTTTATTCTCCAAACAGAAGAAGCCCATTTAAATGTAAAGCAACCTGTATCATTTCCGCAGGACCATAGGTTTGTGTCCGAATTATGGTCATCCGATCCATGAGGTCAACCGGTATGCCATGTGGACTGATCATATCAGTGCCTCTGTATATCAGATTAATTTAACATGTCAAAGTTGATTGTGGAGGGATAATGAAAATGGAAACAGTCAGCAGCAACACTATTAATCTGATCAGATGTATATTGTTAGGGCTTTTTGGGCTCAACAATACCTTTAAATTACACAGTCTATCTAAGTATTCCAAAATACCAAAATTAATAAGGTGTCTCACAACAAGAGCATGGAGAAGGACAAATTAACTTAACTTTTAGTGACAATTGGTTTTTGGTACCAAAAAATCAAAATATTTGACTTTTTGGTACCATAGTTCATTTTTTTGGAGTTAAACTCAAATTTTTACAAATGAGACTGGAAAATTTTCATTTGAGACTCTAAATTTTTTTCAACAACTGAGACTCGATTTTTTTACCAAAAATATGAACTGTGTACCAAAAAACAAATATCCTGATTTTTTGGTACCAAAAACCAATTGTCCCTAGCTTTTATGAGTAGCCTATATGTCCCCCAAAAAAAAATCGACTCAAGCAATCAAAATAAACTAGGCTCCAAAGAGTTTTTTTTTTTTTTATTTTGTTTTTCCCCAATCACACAACATATTTCCCAAAGTCGATGATAAAACAAATTAGCTCAAAAGCTAGTAGTAGGAAACAATATGGAATACTGCTATTTAGTAAAACAAAGATTGATAGCAAGCAATAGAAGTATCAAAGAGAAGCATGGCCTGCTTTACTTGATTTTACAGATTTCAATAAAATAATCTCTAAACACAGGATTCAAAATGTCTCCGTGAGCACCAGATGTCAATTCTCTCATTTAATTCATCTGGTTTCTCCAAATTTACCTCTGAAGCATTTTTTTAAAACAATCGCTAGAGTATCATACCTTACATTGCATATTCCTCTATTAGTAGCAAAGATTACTATTGGAGGAGATAAGGAACTCTCTAAAGCACGAGTCAAATATGAAAAACACTCCATATCTAGCATATGCACCTGCAAAGAGCATTTACAAATCAAATGATTACTTGGAAATAGAAGCTATGCATATACGTGAGTGAGTGTAGAAGTCACCTCATCAATAAATAGAACTCCAGGTACAAGCTCAGCTGTACCTTCCTCAATAAAACGGTCAACAACCTGTCAAAACAGAAGCACATTGTAATTCTATAGTCTATTACACCGTCTTTTCAAAATATAAGTCGTATTTACCTACCTCACACCCACCCACCAAGCAAACATTAATTCTTTTAAAAATTTTCATAACTTTCCCAAATTACCCTTATTAAATAGGGTAAAAATGAATTATTCTCTCTCCCCATAACTTTTTTCACTCTTCTCTTTCATAATCGAATAATATCATAAATAAGGGTAAAATTGAAAAGAAAACATTAAATGATTACTAACTTTCACAAAGTAACTTATATTTTGAAACATTAATGCTCACTAAATCTGCTCTATGTTTTGGAAACATAGAGAGTATTTTCTTTTCCTATGGCTATTTCTTGTCAAAGAATTGACTTTGTTAACATGACTGATTTCAAATCATTGCATACAACATCCAAAAGAAAATAAAATATGACAAGGGTATTTGAAAGTGGTTGAGATTTGATAAAGTATCTAATATACACAAACTGACATTCCACCTCCTCATATACACTTGAATACTGGAAAAAAAAAATAGTATCTGCCAGAAGCTCTGCCTGTACCTTGTCAGTTTCTTGTCTCAACTTATCAGTGAATTCCATTTTCCTGGGTTTCATCATCTGGCTCATTAGAGATAGAATATCTTGCCCACCTTGAGGCTGTGCTTTGGCAGCATCCAGATCATGTAGTGTCACATCCTTTAGTGAATAATGTAACCTTGATCACAATAAGGAACAAGTAATATATATATAACACCTGAAAGAGAATTTTCACATAGAATCCGGACCTTTTTGGCCACATGTTTCTTGAAAGTTGTTCCAAAATGTTCTCCAGTTCAACTTAAAGTTACAAGGGAAACAACAAGGCCACTAATTGTAAACACCTAGTCTCATAAGAACTAGTTACATAAGAACTTGAAAAACGAATTTATCTGACTGAAAATAACCCAGGAGTTCACCAAAAAGAAACCTGGCATATAATTAAGTCTTGAGTCCGACAAAGTTGCAGGGGTTCTAATAAATGTATGCTAGTTAATATCTTGAGAGAAATTAGCGCACACAAGTGTATTTCTTCAAATGAATTACCTCAACAATCTCCTTCTTTTTCTGAACCTCGCCCTTTGGAAGAGAGACATACTCATCTGCTTCAAGGTCAAATTCTGCTGCAAAAGTATCACTTCTACCCACCCTTTTCACTGCTCCACTATTTACTTCAATGTGTATAACATCCCCAACAGCCACCTGTAAGTAGATTCAGACATTTTAAATTAAAACTTCAGATTTTCTGTGTTCTCAGGTTCATACAACCATTAAATAGCTTTCAGATCACTTTTATCAAAGTTTATAACTTCTCTTATACACATAGGAAAACAGGATAACTAAAACATGAAGCGCATAGAAATTGGAAGCCTCACCTTTTCCTTAATCAAGGCATCATATATGGTAGGATCCAACTTCAGTTGCTTGGTTCCTCTTACTGTTTTTAATCCAATTGTGACATGACTAATGCTTTTGCCATAGCCACCTGTTACACTCTCTGATTCTTCAGGTGAGAGCTCCGTTACCTTACAAAAGGCTAGCAACACATGAGGACTTGATATCAACAATACTATGAAGATGGCAAGAACATATTGTGATACTGTCAAAATTTTCAAAGGAGCAATCAATAATAATTAATTCACCTCCCCTTCAAAAACTTCCTTATTTTCCTTGATACGCAAGCCAATAGCCCGTCGAAAGTTTTCCTTCAGAACCTCTATCTTCTTGACTTCTGCAGAATATACCTCTGATCCAACCATAGGGCAGAATGGAACCTGCATAGAAAAAAGAAAAAGAAAAGTATCTAATGAAGCCAGCAATGACGGGCCTCACATTACTAGGCCAGTAGCAGTAAAAGGACCAATAAAACATAATAGAATGCAAGGGAAAAGAATGATAAGTTGTCCCCTCGTGGTCCAAGAATAACTAACTATCGTGTAATAGAATGTGAGATGGGAGGCAGATTGGGGAGAGAAGGGGGCATAGCAGAAAGGTTTTAGAAACGCATTGCAATGGGAGTAGGTAGGAAAAATCTGAGAAAATGGTTGGGAGCTTCTAATCTCTCAGAAGTTAGAGAACCCCAAGCTTTCAGTCTTTTCTTTCATCTTTTGGTTTGCTATAAACTGAATACTTTCATTTTGGCTCTGTTTCAAGGATTCCTCCTACCTTTGAATATCAATAAACTGGTCAAGTTCCCATCAGTAACACAGTTTATTTTATCAATAAGAAGAACAAGAAAAGAATTGATATTAAGATATTATCCTTATGAAAGAATCATTAAGAAACCTTGCTCCCAAGCTCCTGACTTATCCCAAGGGCTAATGCAGTCTTTCCAGTTCCAGGAGGTCCAACCAGTAAGATTGCCCTGCCAGCCATCTTCTTCTGACGTATCATATCAACTGCAATACCTGCTGATTCTCTTGCCTCTGCCTGTCCCACAAAGCCAGCAGCAACGGGAAGTGCCCTCCCGTTGGTCTGCAGAAAAAGAGAGAGAAAGAAAAAGCAAGTCATTTGCATGGTGTGATAGTGAACGAAGCCACTAATGATATATCTATCCAACCAATAAAAAGCCTATGTTAGTCTACAAAGTGTACATTTGATGCTGCCAAAACCTCTAAGCTTCATTATTAGACAAAAAGTGTGGGTTTCCACTACAACATTACATACATGTATAAGAATGACCGCAAAAGGGCACCTAACATTTAAACTTTGCAATGTGGCACCGTTTACTGCTCTACAGAACCAAATTTAACGAATAATAGAAGGAGAAGGAGGATTCAATTCTTGCTTCATGACTTAAAAGCAAAAATTCAAACTTGTCCACATGTGAAATTATTGAACTGGTGACAGTAATAAAATCACAAAGACATTGAAACGTGCAAGAAAGTATAAAATTCAGAGAAATGATATTTTCAAAAGGTTTAGCACTACCAATAGCAACATTGAAAAGTGAGATGGCCCTTGCCCAGGTTGCCAATCATGAAAGTTTGTAAAACAAAATAAATAAAAAATGGCAGTAACCAGGCTGCTAAAACCCTAGGTCCTAAGCCCAAAGAAGATATGGAAGTGTGCAGTAGTTGCCTTCCTCAGAATGTGCATGGGTTAGTGCGTTAGAGAGAAAGAGAGAACCTCGAGACCTAGGCCTTTGATATGCGTGTGGGTGGCAACGCGCTGCTTCTTGGTGGTAGATTGAACCCCTTCTATTTTTATGTTCTCCATCAATAACTCTCTTTAGCTACTCAGCTTTGTAGAAACTTCCAGTCAGATACTGAAACGCTTTCCACTGCCCCCGCACTGTTGCTGCAGAGCTAACCATGCGTAAACAATTCAAGCTCAAAGTTGTTGGCTTTTATTTTTCATAAAAATCCAACTGTCAAAAAAACACTAATCAAACAAACAAAGCATTTTCTATAATTGTGTGTGTAATTTTTTGACATGTTCTCTCATGTTCATGGAGAAAGTTGACAAGAAGAAGCATTTTTTTTCTTTTTTCTTTTTACAAACACACAATTATCTCGAACTAAACTCCAGCTAATCAGCACAATCACAATAGTTTCACGAGCTAAAATAAGAAACGTGAAGTGCACCTTGGTCTTCCTTTTCGCAGAGCCCGCGGCTTCTTTTCTTCGAAGGTGGGTAGGTCACCGGTTTCTGTCGCAGGAAGCTATGGGTCAGGGAGGCCGTCGGTTTCCGTCACAGGTGGCAGCCGTTCTCGTCGTAGGTGGTTGCTGGAGGGGAAGCGAGACTTCCGTCACTGGGGGCTAGGGTTTTGGAATGAAGGTGGGGAATGATATTTCCCTCAGTTCCTTTCACTTCACAAATCCCTTTGGGCCTCTTAAATGCTGCTTTGCCAAGTCGGTCATGATTTCTTCTTTCTCTACTCTGCTTCTCCCTTAAAAGGACGCCGTCTCATTCAGCATTGACATATTAAAAAAAAAAATTTCTTACTCAACATCTATCATTGCTTGAGTTCCTTTCCAATATCTATTCATTGTCTCTGCGTCCCTACCTCCAGCCTCCACCATGCACCACAAAAGCATAAAGCAGGCTACTTTTCCTATACCCACACCTTCCCTCCCTTTCTTTACTGGTTTTTAGAGCGTCCCAATGGTCTATCAATCGATGATTGTGTGTTTATTACACCCTGTAGAGGATGGGGAGCTGTGAAAAGAGACATGCATGCAGGCCTCATGGCTTTGTTATTGAGTCAGCGCTAAGGCTCTGTTTGTTTAGGGTTTGTTTCAGCGAAAGAAATTGTAAGTATTTTAATGGAGAGAATTGGAGAGAAAATAATTAAAATAAAAATTTATTTGGTTCAGGAGAGGAGGAAATGGTATTTAATAACTAATTTACCATTATATCGTTATTTTTTATTTTTTTTTTTCATCTTTTTTTATATAAATAAAACTTACATATTATAATAAGGAACTTTTAAATTAAAACAAAACTTTTATTTTCAATTTCCATATATCAAATTTGATTGATGAATTTTTTGCATCAGAAAAACATTAAACTCTCAATTTCATTATATATCAAAATATTACAGAAGAAATACGTGTTTCACCTTCCAAATAATAAAAGCAGTTTCCAAATTAAGACTTCCGCTTTGCTTCGGACAAATTCATTTAATCATTTAATTATCATTTGAACTCGTTAATTACCTAGTCCAAGTCCTATAATTATGTAGAATACATAATGAAATGAAATGAAATAAAAGAGATTTTGTAAATAAAAAAAAGTTTCCATATTCATTATAAAAAAATAAAAAGAGACAACTATCATTAAGTTAAAAACTAAAAATAACTATATATAAAATCAAAAGGAGGCAATTATCATTAAGTTTCCATATTCCATCATCAATTGCTAAAAACTATAACACCACATCAAATCTGACATGATGAAGAAGTGCTTTTTGAAGCAGACAATTGCCAAATCTGGTGTGGGAGAGCTTTCGAAGACCCAGAATCAATATCAGTGCAAAATAAAAATTATAACTAGGATTTCTATGCTAACACCATGTGAGAACCTTCATTTACCATATATCATTCAACATGTAATAGCCACATTTTAATTAAATACCAAAATATAGTTGGTGTGGTATACAAAATATACATCTTAACTCCTTCACAATTTTTCCTACTCATAACATCTAAAAGGAACATCATATCTAAGAGCCATGCACATTTCAGTATTTACCAAAATATAGTTGGTGTGGTATAACACCTTACTTTTATCTATATTTTCTCATATATTATAGTATATACAATGTCCAAATAGCTCATATTAATAGCTTGAACCATTAATAGAACCAAAATATTTGAATAAAAAAAAATATGGTACTATTTATTTGGTTCTCAAGTTTTCTGGATGAACTTTGAAAAATCATAACTTAATCCAGAAAAATCGTATCAATTTGGTTCAAGTCTCTAAATGAAACTAGTAACATGATATAGAAGATAAAAATATGAAAATTTCCTTTAACCTGACCAATTAGTACAGTTTATTACTCAAATTTACACCGTACAAATGGTCATTTCTTTCTTTTCGAGGATTTTGGCCATAAATTTAAAAATTCATATGTAACTCTATACTGAACCAAATCATGTATTCTATCTGCCATTGGAAAGATATATATGTCTACTTATCTTCATATTTTTATTATATATTTATTTATTCTAGACAGGGTACAGCATCAATTTGAATCACTAGGGATCAGAACATCATTTTTTCTGGAACAGTCTTGGGAAAACTTGTATATCTCTCATTGTACATCTCCAATTGAACTCAAACCAGTGGCATGAACTCAAAACACAGATCGTTTCAAACATGTAAATCACTGAATTTTTGGAGCTCTGTACGATTTTATACTCCCTTTCAAAGTAAGTGATATTTACAGTGAATTTCGCAGCTTTTACTTTACTGTCCAGTTTTAACCCTTAACTTCAAAAATATACTGTAAATTGTACACATATCCAAATTGAGTGTTCTTTAGCTCATTGGAAAGCTTGTTCTCTCTAATTTCAGATAATATATAACACTTGACTTACTTGCCCTGTTTCAGTCAAACAGTATTGACTTTACTTTCATTGCTACAAAATGAACTTCTAGCAATATAACATGGCAAAGTAGACTTCATAACAAACTCACATGATCATTCCATATTTCAAATCTATGCCAAACATTTCAGAATGCTCATAAGAACATAATAGTACAAGGATACAGATCCATATGCATATACATAATTTTTATACATTATTTTAAAATATGGAATCATAGCTTGAAATTATCATCAAGCATCATTCTCTCTTTCATTCTCCTTGCCTTTTCTTTGGACTCCTTTGCCATAGCCTGTGTCTATCATTTGGGATACTTGAGGGTGAGATTGGGGGCAATCTCAGTAGCAAGTTACATTTCAAGCAATTATGTTAATCAAGTCAAATAACTCACATTTAATCACATTTAATCACATCAATCACCTTTAAACAATAAATTGCCACATTGGTTATAAAAAATTCGGCAGCATAACGGCTTAGAAAATGGACATCCCGGGGATTAAAACCCCTCATTTTACAGCCAAGACCAATCAAAGAAATCACAATTGCAATATAGCAACACAATTTAATCATAGAAAGACAATGAAAAAACATAAAGTAAGAATATGAAACTTAGCTACCTTGAAGCATTCCTTTGGCTTTTCCTCTTGAATCTAATGCTTCACCACTTGGTTCCACCTCCTTCAAGAACTTACTTGGGTTTTATCAATTCCTAATACACCATCAAACACTCACTTTATTCATTGGTTTCATGAGTTACTTCTTAAAGACTTCACAAAACCCTAGAATTTCATTTTCTTCACCTTAAGCTTTTTATTTAACCCCATACTTGCTCTTAAGGTTTTGGACCATGGGGAATCCATTTTTAGCATCAAATTAATGAAAATCAAACTCTTTCCCATCATATTAAACTGACCAAAACAAAGATTGGAAGAGGAAAGAGGTGATTTTCATTTTCTTACTTCCAAACATACCAAACTTTGTTCCTTTCACTTAATCTTATGCTTTCTCTTTAATTTATGGCAAAAAAATCACTTTCTTTCCTAACTCCCTTATCTTGGATGAAATTTACAGCAAAGGAGGAGAAGAGGAACTCAAGAAAACTAACCTTAAACCATTCAAAACTTGAAGGAAAAATCATTAGAAGTTGAGAGAAGATTTTTACCTTTTTTTTTCTTGATTTTTCCTTCTCTTTTTCCTTCTCCTTTGCTCCTCACATACTCCCTTCCTTTCTTCACTGTATGCAGCTGCTTCTTCCTTCTTTTCAAGTGCCAAGGACGTCCAACATGAGGGAGTATTAATAAAGGATGTGAGCCAATCAATTTTTGCCAACTTTGTCTCTTGAAAATTCTTGGGAAAATGACATAAACTACTTAAATAATATATTTTCCCATGTGCAGCTTGTTGGACACGAAATAGGGAATATTTTGGTCCAAAAATTTCAGATATTTACTTATCCAGATATATCCTGAACCAGTCTGGACAAATAAAGTTACTTTAACAGTATATTTTACTATTATTGGGATACTAATTATAATTACACTGGGATATAAAATTACTATAATATACTTATCCCAATTGGTCCAAATATAAAACCCACACATTTTTCTTGAATGAATAATGCTTTTTCTTGCAATCCAGACTGACATTTTTCAGGTAAGACATTAATATTAAATCATAATTACCCAATAAATATTATTTTGATCTTAATAAATTCCATACTATATTCCAATGGTCTTAGCTCATTGAAAGCTTCATTTTGACTATAATTTTTTATATTTACAAAAATGTCCTTAACTAGGGATAAATTTATAATTTTTAAAACTTTCGGGTCATTAGGTGTAACTTGCCCCAAAATTTATAAACTTTTCTTCAATCTTCTTTATCTGTCAACCGCCTTAACGCTTTTCCTTTTTTTTCCTCTAAGGAACAAAATCATCATTTATATAATTCTTAGGGATAAAAATATAATTTCTCATTTTTCCATCCAATCAGAAAAAATAATCTCTTTACCCTATTTCATGCAAAACGGTGTCTACCCATTTTTACAAATTCTTTATGTATTTTTAGTTATCTAATATTTTAGGGATGTTACATGTGGCAAACAAAATATACTCCCTTTGATCCTTTTTCATAAGAGACTTATAACTACTTTACATAGATTAAAGAAGTTAGTTATCTTCTTAAAATTTAAAAAAAAAAACAAATATTCTTTTTTTTACCTCTATTTAATATACTAATGCAATCCACATTAAATACCATTTGACCAATGAGAATGCATATTTCATTCAAAAAGTCTAATAACAATTTACAAGAAGAAATAAATGATGAGAGCAAAATAAAAAAAATCTCATTAAACATTACAAGATCCTTTACAAAAGAACAAAAAAAAACTTCTAGAAGGTTCCTTGTAAAAAGAACCTAATGGAGTATATCTTAATTCCTTCTTGATTCTTCCTACTCCTAACATCTAAAAGGAATATTAACATCTAAGAGCTACATTTTTAGCATTTACAAAAATATAGTAGTTGTGGCCAACGAAAAATAACAAAATACATCCAACACCATCTAGTTAGAACCACACATTAGTTGCATTATAATTGCTTTTCTTGTTGCAAATGGACATTGAACCATAATCCTGAGTTTGCCTACATCACCCATAAGGAAGTAATATATTTGAGGCACTTTTTCAACCTCATATCCACACTCTATAAGCATGCTCCAAATTTCTTCCCCCAATAGTTACAGCACTAGTAACTTTGTTTCTCTTAAGATCATATTCGTTTGTGTAAAGCTTCATTTCCAGCTGCAAGTACAGCAACCACCTTTTCTATTACCCTTGGAAATTTGTTAATATCATTGACCTTCTCATTACCCATCTTCCTTTTCTTCTTGGTGTCATCACTATTTACTCCAGATGAGTTATCTTGTTCATCTTGTCAATCAAGCTCGATAAAATTATCATAATTCTCTAGTGTGGCTTCATTTTGTGAGACAAGATTATCAATGTCATTAATGGTTTCATTTATCTCTTCATCAGTAGTTGAATCTTTCTCCACTCAGCCACCGTCTCCGCCTCTTCTCCATTAGCTCTATCATTACCATATAATATCATAATCTTTTCATAGTTTGGAAATGGGGTGGTTCTCCAAAAAGCCGCCTTAGGTTTGAACTGAAAAATTCAAGTTCACCACGAATACTTCAATTGAGAGTAAAGCAATGGTAAATAAGATTGATCTTAACAAGGTTAATCAATCAACAAATATAGCAATGAATTTGAACATGATAATATCAGAAGCAACATCATCTTGATCTGTTGCACTAATAGCAAACAAATAAAGCGTAGAATATGAGCATTATATTATACCTAGAAATCTTAACAAAATTAATTGATCAACAAATATAGTAATCAGTAATTGTCACCTGAAGGGAAAAATAGAAAGAAAGCGTTGCATGTATTATGATAATATTGATTAGATTATTAATTGCTAGTGAAGTAAAATTTCAAGAATCTGAGATCCTGTTTTAACAGAAAGCAATCCCAATTCAATTTGTGTTGGAGGAAAAAAAAAGTCCTTTCTTTTACTGTAATCCTCTTGGCCTTTTACATTTCTTTTACTTCCCTTCTTATCCTTTTTCTGATATCAATGGTCCATTTCTATCACATGTGAATTAAAATTTCCAAACCATAAGAGTGACATTTTAGCTTAATTCATTTCAACTTTCCTAGTATAATGATGATCAGTTTCAACTTTCAACAGTAAGAACACTGTCATATGAAGACTAATTAAACATGACATGAACAATCTAATCTAATCTAGAATAATTAAACAAAGTAAAGTGCCTTTCATTATGTAAAGTTGACTATGAACAGAAGCTTCTTGTATCTGAAAAAATGACATAATACAAAGTCTGCCAAAGTTAGAACACAATAATGGTCTTACCTCAATTAATGCATCCCATACTTCAGGTTCAACTTCCTATAGTTGAGTATTCGAGTTCCAAGCGAACCCACTCAAACTTTTAAATATATCATACACCTCTGAAAAAGACTTCTTCAATGTCTTCCACCATTTCTTCACTTTTTCCCTTTTTCCACTTTCCTTGCAAACAACTCACTTAGCACTTTGCAAATATTTTCATATGCAGTGGAAGTAAATGTATCATTCACTCTTCAACCCTCATTATGCTCATGCATGAACGCATTAATAAGTGTGTCATCCATGCTTCTTGTCTAGTTAAGATATTCCTTACCATTGTTTCCCAAAGATGAGTTTTTTGGAGCCATCCTATAACATGAAAGTATCATAGAATTTAAACAAACACATCACATAATAAAACATCAAACTTCAAATTATATTAAGCACACCAAATGATAATACAACAAAGTCCAAACTTCAAAGTTAAAACATCAAACAACAAAGTTAAAGTCTAAATTCAATTAACACAATACAAAGTTCAGAGTTTCTTGAACACATCAATCTTCAATCAACAAGAGTGTGTTGGTAATCTATCCACATCTGAATGGCTATACTATCTCTAATAAGTTCACGATAAGCAGCCTCATCAGTGGCACTATTTGGAGCACAATTATTATCGTTAGATTCACTCTCTCTAGCAAGCTCACTATCAACTGTAGCTATAAGGTCTTTATCAGGGTCGACACTCATTAAGAAGTTATGAACAATGCAACATGCATATATCATCTTTTTTTGAGCTTTGAGTCCATAGGTAGGTTCACCAGAATTAGATATAATTTCAAATCTTTTTTTCAAGACACCAAAAGCTCTTTCAATTGCATTATGTAATGATGCATGTCAGAGATTGAAGAACTCCTTATAATTTTGGGGTGGATTTCTTCTTGAATATTCTTTCAAGTGATAGTGAACTCCACGATAAGGTGTAATAAGTCCACTTGTTAACATGAAACCAGCATCCACAAGGTAATATTTACCTATCGTAAAGGAAGATAATTACTACAATACCTTAGTAATTTCAATTAAATAATTTTGAAAATTGCTAAAATATTTACCTTCAGGAATTTTTACTCTATCCTCTCATACTAATGTACTTTTTATGATTCTTGAGTCTGATGTAGTGCCTTCCCTAGGAATACATAAGTGAACTTTAAATCAAATATGCAAGTTGTTAACACATTTTGTGTCAGGAATTCTTTCCTACCACAATATCAAGGAGCATCTACAGGAGAAACTTTGACTTGTATGTGTGTTCCATCTATGGCACCAACACAATCCTTAAAAAAAGAAAAGAACCTACTACTATGATATGAGGAGGAATAATTTATCCATCATGTTGTATAAGATCTAAGTCTATGATAGCCTCAACACTTTATGGAAATGACGACTAGTTGTCTCACCAGAATGCCAAAACCAAAAGTTTATTTCATGACTTTTCACTTTATGAGTTAATATGTAAAGTGTTTTTGCAATTTGTTCTTCTACACTTGACCATCGTGTAGGTTGTAAGCCACCATCTCTTTCTAGCATACCACATAATGCAAAAAAAGTTTTAGGACCTATTCTAATGATATCACGACTAGTTGTGCTACTAGTTATTTCACTCATAACTTTTTAATGAATCCTTTCTCTCTTCGAACTCATACTATAACCTATTGTTCTTCTAGTAGACATCCGAGTACAATAGTAGTATGCAATGACACAAAAGAGTAGAGCTTTGCTCTTTGATGCAGTTCAATCCACTGGCACACTACTAAAAACAATTCAGTTTCCAAGTCTATCTAACAAAGGAAATAAACAGGAATAATCAGTAGTTAACCTTTTATCCTAAAGACTTCCCTCTCTCAACAACTCTAGCATTACACTCAAAACAAATAGTTAGGATTCCCAAAAAATGAAGCCAAATTTATAAGTAATATTTAGTGTTTGCTTGCAAAGCGTAACCTAATATGAGTACTACAAACAATCCAAGCTAAGATTTGCAGACAAATGTATGGATACAAGTACCACAGTCAAAATAATCAATATTTATAACAGGCAAACTCACTAAATGTAAAGTGGTAATTATAGGATGAGCTATAATTTTACTTTAATGAAATGCTTATAAATATCATATGCTAGCTATTATAAGAACTGAGTGAATGAGTAAAAGCATCAAACAAGAATAGCTATATTAGAGAAAAATTCATAGCACACTACAACTCGAAATATAGCCCACATGATCACAATAGATAAAAAATTGAAGGTTTAACACATTAAAATCACCTAAAGGTAAAAGCTCTTATTTGTATGCATGCAACTATATTCCATCTCAGTGAGCAAGCAATTGAATAAAATACTCAGTTATTTCATACTTAAATCTAACAAGTAAGCAAGTAAACTACCTTTAGTCTCTACATGATCAAAAACCAAACTAAGCATATTATTCATTTAGTTGTCACAATTATTATTTAATTTGTGTGCACGATCACACCAAAATATGCCAAGGTTCCATATATATGTATGAGTATGCATTCAAATGTTTCGTATCAATACTAAGATAGAGTCCAAAAAACTCATAATAAAACTTGGCTTCCATTGCCAATGAATAACAAAGAAAATGACATCAAGGGATGCATTCACGTTTTAAAAAATTGGAAAAAAAAACTTTAGTCTTTATAAATATTTTTGGACCATGTCAAATAATTTCAAGGGATCTGAAAACATGAAAGTGACAAAAAGTAAAGTCCTGCTTCATTGATAAATTAAACTAATCTCCCCTAAAATATGGCTAAATTATATTTTGATATTCAACTCCCCTCTGATTTACTTTTGACAACCTGAAGGTGCTACGAATAGGAATAACCAAATAACAAAAAAAAAAAAGGCATAGCTCTATGACCTACAAATAGGGAGAAGCAAATAACAAAAAAAAAAAAAGCTTGCAGCCATTAGTTTTGCTGGCTTCCCAGGAGGGGGGTGAATTGAGAAGTTTGAAAATTCTCTGCAAAAGTATAATAGAGTAGTGAAAACAAAATATGCAAAAAAACAAAGTGCAAAATTTAATGAGATAATAAGCAAAGTATAAGAAGAAGGACACAAGAATTTATCCTGGTTCTGTCTCTTTCTCTTGACCTACGTCTAATCCTCAAGCTACCACTTGAGATTTTTCATTATCTTGCAAGAATTCAGTGGACTCCTTGCAATGCCACAGTACAGCTTTGTGCTTTGTTTCAAGAGCTTACAATCTCTCTTTCTACACTTTAGCTAAGTACTTCCCAAATCCCTTATAAAGTTCCCTCACCAGAAAATCTTTCTTCCAGATGACGATAAGATTGTTTATAGCAAATGAACTCTCTGATGTAAAATATATATGACAGTTGAAGTACAGTTTATGAAGTGTGGAAGAGTAGAAGACTTTTGATAAAAAATTTTGACAAAGTTTCAGTATATACAATATAAAATTGTTACCCATTTCTTCAAATAAAGTTCTATTTATAGATTTATGTCTTAACTATATGTTAGAGACAAGATCTAGCCGTTAGAGATGTTACTCAACGGTTCCTCTATAAAACTATCTGTTCACCAACCATATTTAATACTTCTAACATCAAAAATTTGAATTTTGGGATTTCAACAGATGAATTTTACAGAGACCATAAGTTAAAGACTTTAATGTTAAACATCAAAGTTCGTCTGTTCAAGGGCAAAATTTGAATTTTCATCTTTGACAAATATTTCTATGTTGGAAGGTACAAATTTTCAAGGTTAAAGTTCTTCTGAAGAGTATGTATAGTTGTTCCATATTGTTACAGTGCATTCAAAATTTGAATTTTGGTGCCCAAAATTCATCTATCAATTAGCAACTCAATATGGTACAAAAGTTCTTGCTTTTGAAATTTGAATTTCAGAAATCAAAGTTCATTGATCAAAGAGTAATTTTGATCATACTTGTATAAAAGTTCAAATTTTAGAAGATTGAAGTTCGTCTATCAGAGGGACACCTGAACAAACTTACAAATTGTTCTTCCAAAGTTTGAATTTTCAAAACTAAAGTTCATCTGTCAGAGGACTAACTTGACACTCTTTTTGAACTTCACTTTAAGATGAACTTTTATATATCTTCAGACTAATTTTTCATTTTTCACAAGTTGTTCTTTACTCGAAATTTAAATTTTAACAGTCTAAAATTCATCTATCAGAGGCAACAACTTTGTAAGTTCGAATTTCAGTCTTCAAAGTTCAAATTTTCAAGGTAACATATGAAGTTTAACACTTCAAAATTCATCTGTTAGTGGGTATTTCTCAAATATATCATGAGTTAACATAAGATTTGTTAAAAAAACACATTTTAAAATCATTTGTGTGCAAGATCAAAGTCTTTTACTCATGTAAATACAATGAGAAATCCTACAAACTAATTTTATACTCATTTTTCTTGAATTTCTTCACTTGAGATCTTTTGTACACCTTTGATATTTTCCTTCTATGCTCCAGTTGTTTGGAATAATAAAAAAACACTTGATTCAACATTCTTTCCCTTTTTGATAATGACAAAACAACTTACAAACTGGATTAATACTTATGTTTGCTTCTAAGAGTTCCCTCTCAACATATGCATTAAAATTCGAAGATGTGTGTTGTATGTACAACAAATTAGAAGGAAAAATAGAGAATCTCATTGAATTCATCCAAAGTTTTAGTACAGATATATGACATTGCAAACACAAAATTCAAAGGCAAGATTGTCATTCATTATAAAAGAGATACAGAAAATATAAATAGCAATACAAGAAAGACCAGGCAATCTTAAGATCTAATCACTTCTTCTTGGGCTTGGATTTCTTGCTGTAGGTCTTGCCAGATGGTTCTGCAGCAGTTTTCCTAGTTTGCTCAGATGACTTCTTCCCCTTTTTGGCATCATCAGGAACTTGAACATGTATAGCAGGAGGAGGTATCTGGGACATTGGAATAGCTCAAAGAGGCATAGGGACAAAAGGTAGATCATCCTCAGCATCTTTAATTATTTCTTGAACTTTCTTCTAAAAATTGGCAAATTTGACCCTTTGTGCTAAGGTCATGCCATATTGAGGAGATGAGAGTTAGAGAGCAGGAGGAAGGAACATCTCATCAAGCCTTTGTTTTTAAGCTTGTACAATAGCATCATGTGCAATAGCTACAAGATCCATGTATGGCACAAGGCTTTTTTCCTCATTCAAAGCAGCTTAAATAATTGGTGTAGTGGTTATAGTTGCTACAAGTTTCTCCATTTGCTCAGTTTCTTGAGTAAAAAGAATTGAATCTTGAGCATCTTCAGTAATAGGCTCATGGGAACTTTGTTCTTGAGGAGCCTCATCCTTTATGCCATAGTCCAAGGGTGGACCAGGACTTGCCTCATTACTAGAGGCCTATGGAGTGGCCAAAGTGCCAGTAGCCTCAGTAGCATGTGCATTATCATCTGGTTTAGGGAGGCTAGCTCAAATGGACTTAGAGGTCTAGGAGTAGGAGACTTGATAAGCTCAGAGGATCCTGGCTGAGGTGGAGTTGATATAGAGGGAATGGCACTCATGATATCCTCATAAGCATCAGTAACCACTTTCATATTCTTTGCCAATTGGAAAATCTAATCTTGCATATGAGCAAATTTAGCATTTTGCTCATCTTTATTGCTCAGCATGAGTGCAGACAGGTTGTCATCCAACTCAGTGATCTTTGTTCGCTTAGCCCAGATAGAGGGAGTGGATGGCACATGAGTTTGAGTGGGTTGAGATGGTGGAGAAACAGGCTGAGAAGGCTAAGTTATGGGCTGAGAAGGTGGAACAGCCTCATAGGTTTCTACTTGTTGTTCGGAGCCACCTTTCTCAAAGAATAAGTCTTCTAATTTCCCAGCTCCTTTTCCAACCCATCTGCCATCTTTCTTTTCAATGGCCATTGATGTGTCCATTTTATACATATAAAATACCCACATTTCAACTGTAAATTATATTTAAATATGTTAAAATTGGTATATTTTAGCATGATTTGACATATTTTTGCGTTTCATGATATTATAGGCTCATTTGGAAGCATTTGGAGTAAAAACGTTACAAATTGTTCATGCTGAAAAGTTTCAATATCCTTCGGTATTTTGATCATAACTCTAACATATGAACTCCGATTGAGGTGATTTAAGATGGGTTAAAAATATAAGACATAGATCTACAACTTTTACGTTTTGAGTTTTCCCAAATTTCAACTTTATCATGATTAAAATTGAACCTAAAATGTCAATACGAACTGATGACGTTATGAAGCTAGAGGTATACTGTCCGTACAACAGTAACCACCCAGCACCGGTTCAAATCCGTACGGCGTTGGGTCAACTCGGATTTTGACGTTTTTCAGCAATTTAGAAGCACCCGGTGCCGTATTAATTAATTTTATGGTTACCGGGCGCCAGGTCATGCAACAGGGGTCCGTAGAAACACATTTTTGACGTGTTTTCATGATATTTTAGGCTTTTATGGGCTTCTAAAATTTTTCTATATAAAGATACATAATAGAAACATAAGGGAGATTCAGAAACACACTCAGAAGTCAGAGAACATGATTCTAAATGTATCTGGGAGTAACTAGGAGCATCATATAGAGAGAAAGTAAGGAAATTTGGGGAGTATATAAGCAAGATTATATTTTTCTTTATAAACTCTTCCTTTTTGTTATTCTTATTATGATTTAGGATTTTAGTTTTGATTTTACTTTTATTTCTATGAGTAGCTAAATTTTCCAGTCAGGGGTAGGGATGTAGCTTGATTGAGATGGATTGGATTTATTTCTCTAGTTAAGACTCTTTGATTTGTTTTTCAAGTTATATTTAATTTATCTTTTTATTATATTTATCTCTTTTATTCATTCATGTGGATTTTATGCTTAATCACCATAAAATCTAATTAATGGGTAAACTTGATGGACCGAGAGGTGAAGAGTGAACATAGATTTAGAGAGATAAACATGAATAACTAATCTAGAGATAGAATTAGGAATTCATGGTGATATATGTTGTAGTTTTCAAGGTTTAATTAGAAAATTTAGTTGCGCGAGAGAGTATTGAATTCTAATTAAATTAGGACTAATTGACCGAGAGATAATTAGGACACTTTAGAAACAACAGTCACTATAATTATATAGAGTCTAACTAAGAAATAAAATTTAATTATCTCATAAGGTGAATCTTGATCCCTTGACGCTTCTAAAACTGAATCAAACCTCATACTTTATTTTGTTTTCTATTTCTTTCCTTTTAAATTTGAATTCTCTATTTCATTATCACTTGCTTTTGCGATTAAAATTTTGGACTAATAAATCTAGTGCCTCCCTTGGGTTTAACCACTGGAATACTCCAGAGACTTTTTATTACTGCGATCGACCCTGTATACTTGCGGGATCCCGATCAAGTTTTTGGCGCCGTTGCCGGGAAGGTTAACAAATTTATTAGTTCATTGTTTTTAGTCCTTTTATAAAAAAAAAAAAAAAAAGAAGTCTCTGAATTTTTTTTTCTTGCTACATGCTGTTAAGATCTAAAAGTTTTAATAGTACTTCTGAATTGATTGCTATTAATCCTAAAATTGAACGTGCTTGCAAGGAAAATAAAGCTAGAAGGAGGCACGGGATGGCTAATGAAGTAGTGCCTGCTAGGGCTCAAGTTAATCTACTTTGGAGAGATGCAGATAAGCTTACAATCTATGACAGCCCATCATGTATCCGGTTATCTGACAATGCCAAAGATTACGAGTTTAAGAACATACACTTAAACTCATTACCACAATTTCATAGGCGAATAGGTGAAGACACATTGGGCTTTTTGAAGGATTTCTATGACAGGATTGACCAACTTCCCCCGAATGGGTTGACTTAGAAGGAGCTTAAGATAAGATGTTTCAATTTCTGCATGAAGGACAATGCTCGGTGATGGATTTTAAATCTTCCTGAAAACTCCTTGACATCATGGAGGGAGATTTACGATGCGTTCATTGCCAAGTTTTACTCTCCTCAGAGGACTATAGACTTGAGGGATAAAATATATCTTTTTGTACAACTGGGGGGCGAGCCATTCTATGAAGCTTGGGATCGATTCAAGGATTACTTATATGAGTGTCCACACCATGGATTTCAAGATATGATGCTTGCTAAACTGTTTTATAATGCTCTGAGCCCTACCTCCCAGTCTCTAGTGGACATTGCTGCAAGGGATGGTAATTTGATTGCCGAAGAGATGATGAATATTTATGATCAAGTGGCAACTCAGACCAGACAAAAAGGAGTACGAAGTAGGAGAGTACCTATCAATAAAGTTAACTCTCACTTTGATGTGTCTGAACAGCTAGAAAAATTAAATTAACGCATGGATCTTCTTTTCCAACAACAGAGCAATAATTCTAATCCTTCTAAGGAATTATGCTCTGCATGCGGTGGTTCGGGTCATACTGCAGACACATGTGTTCACATGATTGAAGGGAATGCAGAAGTTAATTATATGGGATCAAATGTTGAACGTCCACAATTTCTACAGAGAAAGAATGATCCCTTTTCAAATACATATAATCTTGGGTGGCGAAATCATCCAAACTTCTCTTGGAAAAATCCACCAGCACCACTAGGATCCCAGCAACAAGCATCCCCTCAGCCACCAGCACTATCTATAGGAAAGTCTCCTCAAATGGAGGAGATGCTTGCTCAAATCATGGCTAGTCAAGCATCTACCAACAAAAATTTGGAGCAATTTATGATCGGTCAGGCAACCATCAATAAAAATTTTGATCAATTTATGACTAGCCAGATCACTACCAATAATGCTACACAAGTGGCTATTCAAAACTTAGAGACACAGATGGGACGCTTAGCAAACATTGTGACTGAAAAGGTACAAGGCCAATTCCCTAGCAACTTTGAAGTTAATCCAAAAGAAGGAGTTATGGCAATTACTCTCAGAAGTGGCAAAGAATTGAAGAAAGAGGTGAAGAAAGAAACTGAGGGTGGTAAGAAAGGTAAGGATGAGAAGAATAAGGAGATCTCAAAAGTTAATGATAACACTGAAAAGCAGTCTCTTTCCACTGATGTAAAGCCATATGTGCCCCCTATTCCTTTTCCTCAGAGACTGCAAAAGAAAGGGCAAGATGCTAATTTTCAAAGTTTCCTGGATATATTTAAGAAGCTTTGCATTAACATCACTTTTGTTGAGGCACTAGCGAACATGCCTTCATATGTCAAATGCCTCAAGGAGCTGTTGTCAAACAAGAAGAAGTTAGAAGAATGCACTCAAGTACCTTTGACTGAAGAGTGTAGCGCCATCCTGCAAAGAAAGTTGCCTCCAAAGCTAAAAGATCCGGGGAGTTTTTCTGTTCCCTATGTTATTGGGTCTCAACTGATTAATGATTGTTTATGCGATTTGGGGGCTGGTATTAATTTGATGCCTTACTCTTTGTGCAAGAAGCTTGATGTGACAAATCTAACACCTACGAGTATGACTCTACTGCTGACTGACAGGTCAGTAAGGTACCCAATTGGAATTATGGAAGATGTATTCGTCAAAGTGGATAAACTGATTATTCCTGCTGATTTTGTGGTGTTGGATACTAAGGATGAACTAGACGTTTCTCTAATCCTAGGAAGACCATTCTTGTCTACTGCGGGTGCCTTTATTGATGTGCCAAACAGGAAATTGACGTTTATAGTCGGGGATGAAAAAACTGAATTTAATCTTGCCACCTCTAACAATCCCAATTTTAAGGAAACTTGTTGCAGCATAACTATGGGGCAGAACTATCAAAGGCAAGAATTGACATCTCTTCCCAGATCTTTAGATGTTGATAAAGGTTTAATTCAAAAGATTGTCAAAGAGGAAGCAAAGGTTAGGCGAAAAGTGGCACCTCCTAGTCCCCAAAAGAAAAAGAGCACTTATGTAATCCGAACGGACTGGCTGGTATCCACCTTTATCATAAAGAGCCTCTCTAAGGGAAGGATGAAATTAAAGTGAAGGAAAAAGCTGATTCCTGTATCTGAAGGGCTTAGATCAAAGCCTCTGGAGGATGCCATCACGTGATCTCTTTGAAATACATATCATCCTTCAATGCATGATTAAAGCTAGAGATCAGAGGAGAGATTCCACTTTGTTCTAAGCCTCAATCATCTCCAAGATACTTCAATATGCCAGAATTCAACGTTTGGACAAAGGAAAAGGAAAGCCCACTGAGGTGTTTAAAGAAGAAGAATTGCAAATAATAAAAGCCCTAAAAAAATTCCTATTTAATGTATTTCAGAGAGAGAGAGAGAAATAGATTAAATAGGGATAGTTTTAGGAAAATATTGTAATTTTTGGAGAAATCGAAATAGTTAACTAATTTTAACTCTTATTCTTAATTTACATGATTCTATTAAAATGATTTTATATTAAGAAATTGAGGGAGTAGTCTATTAGCAAATGTTGGAAGTTTTTTGAGATAGCTTTTCAGAAGTTTGGAAAAAGGTTTCATAATTAAAGAGCGCACAAACTAGGATTATATGAGGAGACAAGACAATTACGTTAGTATAATTTGAATCATATATTCATTGCTTCTTAAGTTTATTAACGTAACTAAGTTTAAAGGGATCTATTTTCTCCATCACTGATGACTCCTTAGGTCCCATTTGGTTGAAAGAAATTTGGAAATGGAAAGGAAAATATAATAGAAATGACAAAATTACTTTGTCTGGTGTGCATGAGAGAGATGCTTTCTGGGTAAGGCATTATCCTTAATAGACTTATACAATGACCAAGATTTCCTCACATCCTTGGTCAACCTCTCCCTTTGTGACAAGGTCAATATGTTGCTGATGACGAGTTCGCAGTGAATCGGAATCACCAACCCATTGATGGTGTGTGAAATACAGAGAAAGGATTTTTTTTTAATATTATAGACTACAAAATTATTTTTCAATTAAGGAGTACTTTTGTCTTTTGATGTCCTAAAAATTCCATTCCATCATATTAGACTAAGTTTATAACAATATTTCATCAATTTTTCTTATATACCAAGCATACTTTTCTTATTTCTATTCTTATTTCTTCAAAAATCCTTTAATTAGTATATCAAAAGTGGACTTAAAACACAATGGTCAAAAAAAAAAAAGCTAAGCCTCTATCAAGTGCAATATATATTTGTATTTAGTAAGTCGTAATTCAAAGAACTAGAGGAAATTAGAGAGAATGAATGATCTGTAACACCTCTTTTATAGGCCCATTTCCCATGTATTTAACCATTCTAAAGTCTGTTTATATCATAGTAGGACCTTGAATCACAATAAATGTCATAACAAAATTTTTCCAACTTTGGCACTATTCATTTAATCTAATTTATTTATTCCGATTAAACTTTGAAAATTCATAATTAAATCAATAAAATCGAATGCATGTGATTCAAGTCTCTATTCATAACTTAAAACATTATTTTCATGGGAAAAATATCAATCAGAGCAATTACTTGGCCAATTTGTATAGTAATTTCATGAATTTCTAATATTTATATGGTCAATTTCAGAAATTCCAATTTTCTGGGCTAACTTTGAAAATTCACTATAAATCTTACACTCATCCTATTTAAGTGATCTTTGGACCACATGAAAGCTGTTTCTATCTAGTTTTTAGACATAGATAACATTCATACTATATACATCAACAAGCACATACTGTAGCACATTCATTTGGTAGTGGTCAGAATGACCATTTGTATCCTTATACTTACAATACAAAAATTGTAAGATATTTACATGACCATAATTCATCTTCATATCATGCCACACCTTAGCTAGAACTTAAAGGAATATTAAAATCTTGAAGAAACTTATTTATCATCACATTTACCAATTTATGCCACGGATCAAAACTTATGGCCGATGCTTTAATTATCACATTAATGGCCAAAGTCTTTCTCCTTTCCTTTCCCTTCCTTGGTGGTCTTGCCATTGTTACTACTTATTCATGGTTAATATTTGGGAGGGTGAGATTCAACGAATCTCAGTAGTTAACACCCAACATGCCATCACATCATCACATTAAACATAAAAATATCAAGATAACACATTTTGCATACCTTAACACATTTTGAATGCATTATCACATTTGTGTCATATGAATTCATAAAATTTTCAGTAGAGTTTCGTTTTGACAAATGAACATCTCGGGGTCTCAATGCCCCCCCCCCAGCAACTCAGCCAATACACATAAATCATCTCAAAACATCATTGTAATCATATGACAAGGTATAAAATACATTGAAACAAACATGATAACATAATGCTAGTATGGGAAATTAACTACCTTATGATGCTCCCTTGCTCTCCAAACTTGGTATGACACTTCTTGAGCCTCTTAACACTTCCTTGAACCTAATCATATCATCATTGAACCAATTTATCCATTGGTTTTTTGGAATTATACAATGCCATAACACTAAAATCCAAATTTTTCACTTTGTTTTCCTTTGTTTTTTCTTTGTACAACATACTTGTTCCTAAGGTTTTGGACCATAAGAAATCTATTTTTGAGGTCAAAATCATGAAATTCCAACTCTAAATACCTCCCCTATTCTGGCTGAAATTATCTCATAGTGATTAAAAAAAATTTCCTTCAAATCACTTCAAACCATCCATAGATTCATGTTTCTAGTGTCCAGTCTATGCTTTCCCTTAAGTTTCATGGTCCAAAACTCATTCCTATGCTAAAACCCAATTTGGTCGAAACCCTAAGGTGTAAAGGAAGAAAAATAAACCATAAATCATGCTTTGAAAACTATGGATAGTAAGCTTAGGGTAGTAACATAGAAGCTTACCGATTTGTGTTTCAATTTTGCTTTGACTCCTCTTTCTTTTCTTCCTCTTTTTCCCCTTACTTTTCTTGCGTTTTCTTCCTCTGGTTTAGCTACTGGTTCACGCGTAAAAATGCAGAGGAAAGAAGGCAATTAAATGACTTAGTTAGATGGTTAAGGATATGACTAATCATGGTTAATTAGCAAAAGTAACCATGCTTACTTTTTGGTCTCCTTCATTAAGAAGTTTGCCTTCGAAAATCATTAAATAATTTGGACAATTGGCTGCAGCAAATCACACATGAGAGAGGGAAAAATGTGTCCAAAAATTGTCCAATTTTCCTGATCCAGATATACCTCAATCCGGGTACTTTTTAATCGTACTAATAAAATTGTCTTTACAGTAATTTATCATTTTTGGGATACATGACTATTCTAATTTTATTTTTATATTTCCATAATTATCTTGTCCCAAATGGTATCTGTGTATGGCCCATATCCAGACCCGGTTTCTTTTTAACCATCAGTAGGGTCCACAGTTTACTTTATCGGTTTACTATTATTTTTGGACACTTGGCATTGATTATTTCTTTGTTCTTGAACATTAATCCTTAATTCCATATACCATTGGACTTCTCTCGTCGAGAGCTTCGTTTTGACAGTAATTTTATATATTTACAAAATTACCCTTGACCTGAAGTTAAATTATAATTTCTAAAACTTTTGGGTCATTAAGTATAATTTTCCCTAAGACTTTTCTATTTCTTTCTCCCCGTACATTTTAATGATTTTAGGATATGGATGTCCGTTTCATAATTTTTTAGGGATAAAAATATAATTTTTTTATTTTTTTATTTAACCAGAAAAAATAACATCTTTGTCCTTTTTCATGCAAAATAATATCTATCTATTTTTGTAAAATTCTTATATATTTTTACATATTTTAACTTTTTTGGGATGTTATATGATCAAAGAGACAACAATTTGTGTCAGTAAAAGATCTTTCATGTGGGATAAAATAGCTAATCTAGGGAAGGACTAGATCTTTTATTTTGTAATAGAGTTAAGTGGAAGTGTTTACATTTTTTTTTGTACTCCTTAATTATTATCTTGTTAATGAGGTGTCTATTTATAAACTTTATGCGTGTTATAATGATAAAACATACCAAGTTGCCTAGTGAAGAATAGAAGCATTTGATTAGAGTGTTTTGTTGTATTAGAATTGTTTGCTTCATGGCAACTTGCTATTATTTTGATATAATTATTTGGTATAAGTGGCAGAGCTAGAAATTTTTTGCCGTGGGGCAATACATATACATAGCATTAAAATTGTAACACATTACTAACGAAATGAAATTATGAATATACATCATAATTATTTGTTTTTACCAATTTTCATACTTTTAACACCTAGAATGATTTTTTTTTCATTTTCAATGCTATCAATTTTTTTATATAAGTAATCAAACAAACATCCAACAATTAATTTATTTTCCATGAAATTTCGCATTCTATTCTTAATGATATTCTTAAAAAGAGCATCAAGAAACCTTTTCAAATCAAATTTAAAAAAAAATTATAGATAGACTTAATATACATTTATTATGTGTTTAAGGGGTTGTTCTGATGTAGATTTTCTCTTGATAAATTTTTTCATAATTAGAATCTAAAACTATAATTAATATAATGACAATCAATTTCATAACTAAGAAGCAGTATACTTAAACATTGGAAGCAATTATTATACATACACATAATATATATATATATATAAACAATATCAAGTTAAACAAAAAAAAAATTCTGTGGGGGCAACTGCCCCTAGCTCGGTAGGTACATCTCTGTATGGTATCTAATATTATTGGATCAAATTTGAGTATTATCATATCTAAATAGGGTAACTCTCCCACTATATATTTTTTAATTCATAAAGCTTAAACTCAAAAGCTCACTTAAGAGGTATTGAAAGGTTTTTTGATTAAAATACAATAAATATCAATATACAACATTTTAAAAAATGTTTATCCAAATGCTATAAATCTAGGGGTGGGAGGTTGTTTTAAAACAAATTGAAACTAAGAGACAAGCCACGTTTTTTTTTTTCAATTTAGTGAAGTTAGACTGACACAGTATTAAATAGAGACCTCATTGACAAGAGTGTTGGTACTTACTGCGTCAGTCAGTTTGACTGACGTAACATTAAAAGAAAATTTTTTTTTGAGTAAAGCTGCCCAGCTACTGTGTCAGTTTGACTAATTGACGTAATAATATTAAATTTTTAAAATAAAGCTGCCCCACTGCCCAATGTTGGGCAGCTTTTTTTTTCCCCCAAACAAAGCTGCATGGGGCAGCGTTGTGTCAATGCTACCCCATGTAGCAGTGATTGAGACAACATTGCTTGTAGCATTGTAGCGTTATGTCAATTTGGTCAGGCACTTGATTTGGTCACACACACCAAGTGCTTGACCAGGGCACACTTAGTGCCTGACTAGAGGGGAAAATGTAATAATTGAGCGTAAATTTACATTGCTCTCCCATTGTTTTATTTAAACCCCCTCAACATTTCTTTCATTTTCTACATTCATTTTATAAACTGAACTTTCAGTCTTATCTTCTTTTCTCTCTTCTACTGCTATTTCTTCGAAGAAAAAATTGTTGCATCATTTAGTTCGTGCGTTTCTTCTCAAGTGGAATTGCAGCACAATTTAGTTCGTGAGCTTCTTCTTAAGTGGAGAGATCTTCAAGACTCTTCATCTTTATCCTCACTTATTTTTTCTCTAGCTTTTATAAGATAAGTATATTTAATGGTAAAGTAATTTTTATAATATTTAAATTTATATTTAACATTTCGTGTATATATACTTGTTTTCTATATCTAGATTGTTTAGATTTTAGGCCATTATATTAGTTTTGCTCTATTATATTACATGTTAAGAATTTTTCTCCCAACAACCCCGCGTTAAATATTTCGTTCATAAGTTTTTCTCTTATATATGTTATGATGATCTCCGAATATATGGTATGTGAAATATATGTAAATGTGTATGAAATATATTTGTTGAACTATATTTCTTTTAAGAAAATTGAGCCAAATATTACTTATAAAATAAATTATATGCCAAAATATTAAAAATTTAACAAAATACTACATTTACACAGTAGTCAATTTTTTAAGCTTTGCTCATTATTTATTGTGATTCAACAGGAGGCAAGATCTATGTTTTCATAATGAAAAACCTTCTCTCTCCCACATAGGCCCCTTCCTATGTTCTCGCAAAAACACACGTGCATATATATATATATATATATATGTATATATAAATTATATTAATACAATTTAATAAAATAAATATATTTATTTTGTAAAAAATAAAAATGATAAGTAACATTTAAAAAATAAATAGCAGATCAATTTAACAAAAATCAAATTTTAATTAATTAAATTAACATAAAAATCTATATTAAAAATAAATTAAAAGATAAAAATGATAATTAAATTAAATAGTAGATGGGTGATAATGAATAATATAAAAAATAATAAAATTTATATAAAATAGTATTTTATTATATACAATTTTGTAATAAAAAATAATTATAAGACACAGGAATATGCTATCAAAATAACTATATTTATTAATAAAATTTAAGTTTTTTTTTTGGCTATATGTGAATTTAACTAGACTTTTTTTAATGTAATGCACATAAGATATAATACTTTGAAAATTTCTTAAAAATAATGTGATATGAGTATTTTTTTGGTTAAAATATTTTTTTATTTGAAAAATATTTAATTTAAATTAAAATTTTGAACAACAATTTTTTTACCAATTTTTTAAATTAATTTACTATTAACTTCAAAAAAATATTTTATAAGCTAATGGTGAATTATAGTCATATATTGTGATAGATAAAAGAAGTTTGATTATGAAAAGCTAAATTATAGAAAATGTTAAAAAGTAATTTTATTTAGGTATTAATATTGTACTTCATTATAAATTTATTATTGGCATACATTTAATAAATATAATAGAGATGATATGAAAAAAATAAATTATACATTCAATTAAATAAGTAAATTCATATTGGGAAAATGATTTTAATTTGAGAATGTAATAAATAAATTGTATGTAGGGAAAATAAAATTTTATATTGGTGGTAATATTATTTTTGGGTGCATTAATAATTTTCATATTCATAAGTAAATAATAAATAATTTTATATCATATGAACAATAATGAACAATAGAAAAGAGTGTGTTTATGTATATGCAAATGGATGGATTTTCAATGGTTTATACAGGGTAACATTTGAATCCGATAATATAAAAATAATAAGTATTAATCCAAATATTAGTTTGATGCAATTAAAGCAAGTCGTTGGACAAAAATTTCAACTTCCTCCGAATCAAATTGTGTCAGATCTAGAATATAGATGTCCAGTATACATAAATCTACCATAGCATCAATCATGTATTCTAACAGGAGATTCTGACATACAAAGGATGTTGAAAATAAATTCAAGATATTCAACTTAATTAACAGGAGTATAGTTGTATACGCATACTTCAAATGTGGAAGTTGATGAGTATCTTGAATCACAACCACTAGGGAACTATATGAGATATACATTCCCATCGAGTGGTAATTAAGTGGATTCAGTAGAATAGGGATCAATGCTTAGCATGCACTTGGAAAATTTTCATCCATTTGATCCTTACTCAGATGTCGACAATACTATACCATCATGTTCACTTCATCCAACTGAGGATATTATGGATGACTTTGATAATGAGGATAAGTATGATTCTTTAATAAATGTTGGTGGTGAGAACAATGATGATGACAATGAAAATAAGGCTAATGAGGAGAATTACAAGGGTGGTAATAATGTCATAGACCCAACATTGCATATAAATGAATACGAAAAGCCTGCAGCTAATTTCTTTCAACGTGTAAATTTAGAGTTAGTTGTGAATCATGAGTTTAGTGGACTGTGTGAGCTATTTTACTTTTCAATAATAGTCAAGAGTTCTCAATTGGCTAAATTTTTAATAATATCCGTACTCTAAGACTTGCAGTCAAACTTTACTTTATCCGAGTTCATCATACGTTCAACGTGTATCATTCAAGTAACAAATATGAAGAATATCAATGTATAAATTGTGGAGCATTGTAATTGGAGACTAAGGGCATGTAGAAAATGAAATGGAACGGATTGGAAGGTCACAAGATATGTTAGGTCTCATACATATTTAGTCACATCATTAACTCAAGATCATTCTAAATTGAACACTAATGTCATCTCATCTTCTATAGTGGCGATGGTGATTGATAAACCAAATGTTAAATTTTCTCAAATAATCGATGTTTGGGTACATTGTGTTATACAAGAAAGTATGGAGAGCAAAGCAATTAGCATTTGCTATTACTTTTGGTAATTGGGAGATCTCATACTCATTATTACCTAAGTGGTTAGTTGCTATCTAACATTTCAGGCCTAGGTCATACACTAAAATTTCGAGCAAGTCATGTTCACAAACTAATTCTAAATGGCAATCAGTTGACATATATAAGCATGTATTTTGGATGTTCAAACCATGTATCAATACATTCGATTACCTAAAACCCATCATCCAAGTTGACGGAACTTTCCTGTATGAAAAATATAAAAGCACACTTCTTATGGTCATAACATAGGATGGTGAAAGCAATATTGTATCACTTGCATTCATTGTTGTTGGAGGGGAGACAAAAAGTGCTTGGACATGGTTCTTATATCACATGCACCAACGTGTCATTAAGAGTAAAACTGGAATATGTTTAATTTCTGATAAATATTATTTAATCATGTCTGCAGCTGCAAATGAACATGTTGGATGGCAAGCACATGGATATCATGTTTTTTGCCTACAACATGTTGCTGCTAACCTTCGTAAAGCACATGAAATGAATCAGTTGAAAGACAAGTTCATAAATATCGGTGAGTATCGATTGCTTTGTTCACATAAATTAACATGTGAGCTAAGCACATGAAACCACTTCTTCTCCAGATATTTTTACTTAATATCATTATATACCATTGTTATCTGCATCCCAATTAAGTTAACCCAATTTAGATCAATTCGGGTCATTTATGTCTTTATTGGAGAATTCGACACTTTTTTAGTCTGAGTATAACAATTACTCATTTGAAGTAGGTGGGCCATTAAATGAAGCCCTCCAGCGATTCCTCCAATTGAGTTTTTAGTATTTGATCTAAATATCTCACCAGCTACAATTGCTAACGAGTTACCTGAATTTCAATATAAAGAGCCTATAAGACAAGGGCAACCATAGTGTGTTCAGAGGAGATTAAGATATGGCATGAGAAGTCATTATGTATAAGGTAAATAATTTTTTTTCTAAGAAAGAAAATTTTTTATCTTTAGTTGATGTAAAAAATTGGCTTTATTAGTTAAAATTTAATAATTACTAATTAACTTGTTAAAATAGTTTATGTTTAAAAATTAATTTTTTTATTATTTGTAGGTTTTTAATTATTATAATACTCAATTATTAATCATTACCTAACAATTATTATTATTATTCTTAACAATTATTATGATCATTATCTAATATTTAATTAATCATAATAATTAATATTAAAAAATAATAAAAATCATGATTCAACTTCACGATTTGCATCATGGCAAAAAAAAATTTAATACATATTGTGATTCAACTTCACAATTTGTATTATGTTTGAAAAAAATTAATACAAGTTGTGATTCAACTTGACAATCTGTATTATATTAAAAAATAAATAAAAGCAAACTAGTGAAATGGAAATCGTGACTGAGATTTATGATTTGTGTTATTTTGTTGAAAAAAAACATTGCAAATTGTAATCTAATCTTCCAATTTGATTTGTAGTATTTTGGTTTCTAATCTTCTGATATGATTTGTAGTATTTTGATAAAATTTTTTATATTTATTATATTTAGGTAATATCTTTTTATAATTGTAATGTTTCTCGAAATATGCAGTATTGAAACCTACAACTTGCTACTATTTTTAGTTTTTTCTACTATATTTAATGAATGGGTGACCATATGTGTTTAGCCTTTTAGGCTTAAAAGAAATGGTGGACTGAGTGCGGGCAGTTCTTCTGCTGTAATGGTGAGAACATTGTATATTTAAACCATCCATTAAATTTGAAGGTTTTAGATTTAAAATTTTTCAAAATTATTATTAAAATAAAACACAGTTGAATTTATCTGAAAATTTAAATTGTTAAAATTTCATTTGAACGATCTGGCCTTACAACAGAGAGGATTTGGAGAAGAAACTGCAGCAAAGAGAACAATGCAATAAAAGCTTTTAAAAATAGTACATTTTGAAAATAATTATATTCTTAACAAACGACATAATATTACTCTTGAAATTTTTTTTGGCCAACTACCCTTGAATATTATTTAGTGGTATTTTGGTTTTAGGAGTTTGTTTCTCTTATTAAAAATAGATATATCTTTTTTATATATTATACGAAATTTGAAATATGTATATTTTTTTATATATTACACGAAATTTGAAATATGTTGCATGATTCATAATTTGAAAATTATTTATATAAAATACTACCAATAAATCTTATTATTAATTAAAGTTAGTTAATTATCTTATTTTTTAAAAATTATAATTTTTTAAAATTATTTTTATTTAATATTTTTCTCTTTCTTTAAAATAAATTAAATAGAGATATTCAATAAAAATATATAATAAATACTATGATCCATATTTGGGACTAAGATAAAAAACTTTAAATTTAGGATTAGAGAGAATATAATATATTGATATTGATGATATTAATTAATTTTAAATTATTGTGAATTTTTTGGCCTTTTAATTATTATAATGATGAAACATGTTTTCCCTCATATTTTGAAAACCACAGTTCACATTTTTTTTTGGCCTGATTTTCTAAAATCACATTCTTCATGACCTTTTATGGATTTAATATATATATATATGCATATGTTTGTATGAGTGTTACTAGTAATAATTGATTTTGGCGGATGTTATTTTCAATAATCTTTATATGATTTGAAGTTTGAACCATCAAAGTTGTTGATTTTCATACCTCTCACAAAAGAAAACCCAGACATCCTTGACTTCTCAGTAGTCAGTAGTCAGTAGCAGTAGGATTTCTAGCTATCTCCTTCTCTTCGCTGTCCCCTCCTTCGCTCCTCAACCATGGCAAGGCCTCCCTCCTCCTCCTCCTCCTCCTTCCTCTTTCTCCTTTTAATCCTCTTTCTCTTCCTCAATCAGTTTTGTTCGTGTGCTTTTGTTTACGCCGAATCTCATTTTGAAGGCTTCGAAGCCGAAGACGACGACTTCGACGACCAATCCATCGATCCCAGTTCTTTCCGATCACCCCCTTTGACGCAATCGGAGCCTCATACGACTAGACTCACCCCTTCAGATCCCAAGACCGAGGAATCAGATCCAAACCCGAAGTTGAATTTGGATTCTCAATCTTCATCCTCGGATCTCCCGAAGACATCACCCACCACCACTGCCTTCGATTTCTGGGATGAAGACGAGTTCGAAGGCTTACCCGTTGAGCAACCCACCCCGGAAATCCCCAATACGCCCGAAGATTCCAAACCCGCCGATAACAGTTCAGATCCGAATGCCCCTTTGAAATCTGGGAACATTAAGGGTTCGCGTTCGTTTACGATTGAGATTGTTTGCGGGAGTTTTCTGATTATGTTTGCCATTAATTACTTTACTGGTAAGCGCGAGAACGAGAATTTAGCTCTTGCCTGGGCTGCACAGTTCGCGACAAAGGACTCGATTTTTGAGAAGAATTTTAGTCTTTTGGGGATCGGCGAAGGAGGTGATGATGCACCTTTGTTGTTGAAAGAAGGGCAAACGGTTTTCAAGTTCTACGCGAGCGGCAGAAGGTATTGTCAGGGCTTGCTGGCGACGATGGAGTTGAAGAGCAGGCAAGATCTGATATCAAGGATATACAATATGATTGTGCCTTGTAAGGATGAGATTACCTTTGAGGTGTATATGAACGACGAAGCCATGGATCACGTGGTCTTTGCCATGGCCAAGAAGAAGGCAGCGAAAGCTATGCAGAAGGATGTGAGGGATTTGCAGAGGTTTGCGGGTCTTGTTTCACCTCCGAATGGGAGGAAGTGGGTTGCCGAGGAGTTGTCTGTTATTTCAGAGTCAAAGGAAGTTGCTAATGAATTGATTACAGAGGCTGTGCTTGAGCAGGTTTGAACTGATTTTGTTTACCTTTACAAATTAGTTATGCTGGATTATCATGTCTCACTGGGTTCGTTTCCTTGTATGAGGTGTTTTTGTTTCTAATTATTATGCAGCTTATAGAATCTAACGTTTAAATGCTAGCTATTTCGTTCTTCATGACTTAAAAAGCACGGAAACTCCTCTTTTTAGTTGGACATCAAAACCGGTACAATACATGGATGACTTAGGAAAAAGAGAGAACATCCGTTATTGAGTAGAATGAGAGATTAGGAACCCTATCCTGATTAATAAAATTTCTTAGTTTATTTGTACATGAATAAATTGAATAATATAGTTTAACAGCTTTTTATTTAATAAATTTTAGGACATAATGGTTTAAGATACTTAGAATATCTAAATATTGGATAATGCTGATTTTTTTTTTAAAAAAGAAATATCAAATATATCACTAATGGAAAGTTTAAACTTAAGGAATTGAAGATGACAAATGATAACATATATTTATATATGCCAAGTTATATACTTCATGTCTTTTGAAGTTTGACTCGTCTGTGACTGTGAATGTCCTTACTTCATAGTTCACAAGTAATACTTCTTTTCTAGTGCTTTTGGAAGCTAGAAGTATAATATGGGGATTGTTTGTGCGTATTAATCAAAGCTTTATTTAGTACGGAGAAGTCAAATTTGAGTTTTTAAGCATGGATGTTGTGTTGAGAAAGAAAGAAAAGACGAATGGAATTCATTGAGGCCCATATATTCGCTGATTGTTAAGGATTTACTTTTATCTATTTTATTCTCTTTCTGATTGTTAAGGATTTACTTGAAGACGAAGAACAGGATCATTAGGTTTACTGCCTTGGTTGTTTTGGTTGTGAGACACTGGCTACAACCATCTGTTCATGATCTCCAATAGACTAAATCAAAATTCCTAGTTTAATTCCATATAGGCTTCCCTTTGCTCCCTTTTTATAGTAACACCTCATTAACTGTGATCTGGATTGTTATGTGTAGCTGTTCTTTTTGTAAGATGAAATTGATTGAACTTAATAAACTGGATATACAGCCATGCTCAGCTTAACCACTTTATGTGGTTGTATGATTGTTTCCGGGTACAGGTTGGCATCTTTCTTCTGTGTTACTCTCTCTTGTTCCATTGATAAGCTGTTCATTGGTTAAAGTATTGTTTACTTTTATTTCTATGAATTGCATTGATAAAATTTTCAATATGCTGACATTTACTTTATTATGGTTGGTTGCTTTTAAACCTTTTAGTTTCTGGATTATGTGACATTTAAAGATTGCTATGCAGAAATGTGTCTTGGACAGCTGAACAGTCCACAATCAAGAATTTGAATTTGCTTCCTGGACTCCTAATGAGCTATTATATGCTGCAGGTTTTTGGTGACAAAGCCTTTGAGAAATTTGGAAAGGGTTTTATTTCAATGCATTTCTCTGATCAACACCCAGGCATCCACAAGAAGCTATTGTTGTTCAAGTTTGTGCTTCCAGATGCTAAGAACATGGCTGACATGACTCGGTTGGTGGCTCTAGTACCATATTATATTGATTTAATTGGGAGATTTAAATTAAGTTCTCAGGTAAGTGAATTTGTCCAATCTTATTACCATTGTACTCAAAGCTTATAGACTATAGTTAATGAGGTTGTATCCATGGTCCTGATTGACTCGTGTGCATCATGCAGGCTCGGTCTAAGACAGAGGCTGCTAGACAAAAGGCTGTTCAAGAAGCACAGAAAGAACTTCAGAATGCCCGACAAGAAGCCTTGCAAAGAAAGAAGGCAGAAAGGAGAAAGATGATGGAGGAGGCAGAGGCTAAGCTCAGTGCAGAGGCTCTTCGTAAGAAAGAGGCAAAAGATCGTGCTCGTCAGATGAAGAAGGCAATGCCAAAGATAAAAGTATCTCGTGGTGGCTAGTTTTTGAATCTTTTCTCACGCAGCATCAAGTTCAGGTTTAGAGCTCTCATTTGTTTTTGTTGGGTCGTTTCTTTTTGCTGAGGAAGTTTCTGATCCACCCTTTCATGGCGCTGTACTTCTATAGTTTGCATTACTCCTTGGCAAGATAGATAGGCATTTCCACATCGTGGTGAGTTTTATACATACCAAAATTTGATCTTAGAAGTATTAAGCTTTTATTTGCTTCAGATGGTAACTTCAAACTGCTGTCCTAGTTGCTAGGTCACTATTATATCCTTTCATTTTCTTTCCGTAGGCAAAATGCTGAAGTTTACTTGACTGCAACCTGTGTTTTTTGGTGCATTGCTAAGTTTTATGGTTGGAAATGAGGAAAAAGAACCTCATTTTTTGGATCTTATATCTACATTTATTGTTTTTATGGTGTAAATGAAGTTTTTCAGACTTCTTAGTAGTTCCATAGAAAGAATTAAGCACTTTGCTTCAATTTTTAACTTTCCTCAATTTTCTCTCTGTTTCCTGTTGCCTCAATGATTTTGCTTTTGGAAGATATTTTTGATGATGAAGTTGAATTTGGATTTGATGGCATGATGCCTAAAGTAGTGTTGGTGTTTGATATGTGGGTGTTATAAATTTTAATGTACTTCAAAACCTATATATTAAAAGTTTCTGTGAGCATGAGATATAAAAGGTGATATCATTTAATACAAATTGGTTTCTCTTCATTTTACTTCTTTCCTGTTCCTCTCCTCTTCAAGTTTTGGACCATTACTATCAAATCTTAACGATTTAAATTTATTTTTCTTTATTTTTAATATCTCAATAATACTTCTATAGAAATATCAAATTTAAATTGTTCATATCTAATCTAAATGGTATAAATACCGTGGAGAAGAAGAGGAGAAGGGACAGTGATATCTCCAACACAAATTTAGATTTATTTGTGATGCTCAAATGTCTTAAAAATAAGCTTCTATGAACGATTGAGCTGTCAAGCCAAAAAGAACCTATTGAGATTAAATAGTGGCAAACGGCATGTCTTTCTTTCTTTCTTTTTTTTTTTTTAATATGTTTGCAGGGTTATATATAACCTACTTTAGGTCACATTGTAATTCAATTCAACCGTTCAAAGCATGTGAATCTTAAGCTCTGTAAATTGAAGTGAACAGATTTTGTGTAAGCTTCAACATGGGGGAATCTGTTGATTGACTTTTATATTAATCTATATTGTCGAAGTAGAGAGAAAAAAGAGAAAGAAGTGATTGGTTATATTTCTGTTCGCGTTTGTTCTCTGTTATCTCTCTCTCACACACACATTTTCTCTTTTTACTTCTATTGGAGTACACTTCAAGGAATTTATTTCATTTTTTAATGATCTTTTCAAACAAATTAGATATGTTTTCTTATGCAATTGCAAGAAAGTTGAAAAATAAAATATACTGTTCATAACTTATGAATAATTTTGCTTGTTATAGGTTTTATATTTTATATTGATTTCTCTCACGTTTGAATTTAAGTGAAAAGATTTCGTCAATTGAGTTTAGACACGGAAGAAATTTATGGTCTTTCTTTTCTTTTTGTTAAACTTTTGAGAGACAATTGAAGTTGCTAAGTTCATAAATGCTTTTTCATATATATATATATATATATTCTTTTTTAATCTTTTTGCTGAAAACGAACCACAACGCTTTACTACAGCAGATAATGTGGCCATTAACTTCCCTGTCCCATCCTTCTGGTCTCGTTCATGTAAAACTTCATCATTGAATCTGACACAAAACATGAATGCTGCACTGTCATTATCTTTTCCTTCTTTTATAATTGCAAAGCTGTATATGCCATTATGTTGCCTTCGCCATTTACTCATCAATTTGCAAAAATTGGATGTTCCGTTGAGGGGGTCTTTCCAAATTGCTTGATCTGATGTGATTGCAAATGTAAACTCTTCACCATTGATATGGCCTCTGTAACTGGACTTTGGATCCTCTGAAGTTGAATCTTTGAAGTTGGTAAAGTTGAACACAAAGTACTAATAGATTGAATTTATATAAATATTGTCTTACATGCATAAAGAAAGGTAAACGTAGAGCACGAGTACTTTCTGTTCAACTTTATCAATTTCAGAGAATCCAAAATCCCTATAGTTGTGGCTTTTTCTCATTTGAATATTGTGGTGTTCTAGATTGTATCTAAGACATTATATACCATTAGACATACTTCTGATTTTCCATTGGTACTGCATTGAGACATTCTTGAGTCTTGGTTGCTGAATGCTCTCTGTCCTTAATCCCAGGAAGAAACCAAACCAAATTGTTCTAGCCAAGGGACATTTTAAAAGTAGATACTCTCTTGATTCCTCTTGATCGTCACAAAGAACATACTGAGTGTTTACTTGCATCTAATGCTCCTTTAGGTTTTGTTTGGAATAAGGGGAAAATAAAGAGGGAGAAATACTAGGAGAGAAGATAAGGAGGAATCTATTTGTTCTCGTCCCTGTACTTTCCCTTCACCCAAATGGAGAGTGAGTGTTTTCTGTATTAGGAGAACATTTCTAAGCACTTTCCAAATGAACTCTGTATGGTACCTCAAGTTTCCAAATCATCTTCCAAAGACCTGCTTCTTCCAAGTGAAGATTTCCCCTTTGCTGCTGTGTTATCTATCAACTTGTAACCATCTGCAATAGTGTAACTACCACTCGCATTTTCTATCTATCACTAGTCAAAGAGAAGGGGATTCTGCTGATTTCCTTGTCTGTCTGTTTGGGGTTAAAAATTTGTAGTTTTGGAATTCCATCTACTCTGTTGGCCAAAGAGAGAAAAAAAAAAAAAAAGAATTCCATCTACTCTGCAGAATAAGATTGCCTACTGTCATTAATAGCATTGGACGTTCTGACTGCATGTGCCACCATAAGCGGAAGAAGGATGGAATTTCATTTCCACTTCCTCTCCATCCTAAGCTGCATTTATTTGGTAGGGGATTCTGACCCTTACAAATAGATGGAGCACAAGCTTTGGTGGAGTTAGGGTTTGAGTTGTGCGAGAAGTGTATCAAGGTGAGGGCTATTGTTAGAATATTTTTAAGTTAATATCCCTTTCCTATCATTAATTAGGGAAGGGTACCTACTTAAGATGGAAACGGGTTCCCTAAAATGCATTTCAATCTTCAAGTGAAGTGTAAGAGAGAGAGATAGGGAGAAAGAGGTTGGTTCCACTTCGATGAGGCCCACATTGTGGGAAGTGAGACCTAGTCTCTCTAGTTTTATAGTAGTATCATTTTTGCTTAAACTGGGTTAACTGAATTCGACCACATTAGATTATATTTACAAACACCGAAAGATAGATAAATTGATCGTATTGTATATACTATGTACACTTTTCACTGTGATTTTGACAGGTGAAGAGTTATTTCTTAAAGTTTACATCTCTCTGTCATAATAAACGTTTTATATAACAAGTTTCTGGTTTAAAATATAAGGTGTTATATAAGGTGTTGGATATATTTTATTTTATTTTATTTATTTTTAATTTTTCTTTTTATTTATAATCCTATAATGATAATAGAATGAGGTATTTAATAAAAGTAAAATGGTAAATGTTAGTACTTTTTATATTAATTTCAGGTGAAAAAATAATTTTCTTAATATGCGTATAATTAATACAAAATATTTTATAATGTAGATAAGAAAAAGTAGCATACATGACAATAATAAATTAAAATAGTGCAAAAAAGTGAATAGTCGTGGCTATAAAAGTATTGGAAATCAGCTCATGCGTGGGTGACTAACAATCGGCACAATTTTCTCTTGAAAATAAAAAAAAAAATAATTGCACAACGTGATTTTACATACTATTTTTTATTTTTAAAAAATGTTGTGTATATTTGGCAAATAGATGAGTGACCTATTCAATTTTAACAAAATTTCAAAGAAGTTTGGGTAATTTATTCTTTATTTTTTTAAAAATTAAATTGATTTTAAAAATGGAAAACCTTTTATTTAATTTTTTTAAATCATAACAATTTGTGTAATTTATTCCAACTTTTGGAGAATATTTATATATTTTTCTTTATATACTTGTATACTATTTTGTAATTAAAATTTGACGTGAACTTTTTTAACACATTATGTATTTAGTTATTAACCAATTATTAGCAGTGTTAACTTGCTAATAAACAAAATAATTTTTTTAAAAAAATCCTATTTTCCTGCCCTAATTTTAATTTTTTTAAATTTTTCTCTCATCTTATTTTCTCTTTATTTAGACAGACGATGAAGGAAGTTGTAAAACTGAAGTGAAAACATTAGCTAAGCAAGTTGCCCTTCCAGCTGTGCACAAATAAATTTTCCGTGGGTTGTTGATCGTTAATCGTTACTGCTTTTAATAATTTTTTTATTCTTTTGGTTATTATTATTATTTTTGAAATTGAGCTTGCAATCAAGGGGCCGACCTACATATGACATTGTCAGGTCAACTGCCCCCCGCAATTTTATTTTTTTCACTTGATACTAATATATACTATGTACAATGTTGATTAATTGGCCCAATCTGTTGAACCTTTTTATTTGTTTTTTCTTCTATTATAATTCTTCGTTTACAATAAAATTTAGGTGTATTTTTAATGATATTTTTGTCTCTTAGTAATGCAATTAATTGTGATCATATCGATTTTAGTTCTAGGTTTTAGTAATGGAAAAATTTTTAAAAGAAAATCTACATTATCAACATTGAGTTCACTAAAAAAGGGATTTTTGGAATATGGTTTAGCAAAGCATTTTGGTGATGATCACTGTTTAAGGCCAAAGATTTGATAAAAATGACATTAAGAAATATTATCTATAAAAGAATCCCTATCAAGAAAAAGAGATTAATTTTTCATGAAGACAATATACTTACATGTTGCTCCCACAGAAAAAAAAAAGTTTTAGGTCCCCCACTGAATCGATTAGTTATTGTGCTTAATAACCAGAATGCTTTGGGGAAAATTGGGTTTTGGGACCAAAAAAATGAAAATATTTGGTTGTTGGTATGAAATTGATTTTTTTCAAAAAAAAATCTATTCTAGATTAAAAAAAAAAATCCCATTCTTACCTAAAAAATAATCAACTTTGATCCTATTTCTCAAATAAGTTGATTTTTTGGTCTCATTTCTCAATTTTTCCAATACTTTACTTGTTTGGTATTAATTATTGCATTCTTTTTCAACTGCTTCATTTGTTATTGCCCTTGATGATTACTACTCCTTCAAAAAGGGCTACCACCATATTGTCTTCATTAGATTTGAATTATGGTTGTATGACATATTGTTCAATTTGAGTTTGGTTGACTTTGAAAAAGTTTGGATTGTGTCTTTATATGTGTGCAGGTACACTTACAAACACAAACACACACTAGTTTATCACAAACACACACTAGTTTATCGGAAAAGCTCTTCTTATAATCATGTCTCAAGTGAAAATGGATCATTTCTTTCCCTCTACATTTCATATAGAATTTTCTTTATTCATTTGATTTGAATGATAAAAGGTTGCTTACTATGATATTAAACCAAATATATATTATCTAGTCATTGCCATATAATAAGCATTGCGGTCTTATTTTCAAGGGTTGATAGTAATATATAAAGACTGTTAAATCAAATATATTATTAATTTATAAACTATTTTCTCAACCATTTAATCAAAATTAATGGGAAAAAAAGTATATGGAGAGAGAGGGTATTGTTAAAATCCATTTCCTGGCTTGGGAATATTTCAAAAAAGTAGATGCACTTGTATCTGATATATAATATGATATGTGTATTGTACTTATATATACATATCTATTTGTACCACTTTATACCCATTTATATTGCCTCAAATATTTATAGTAAAATATGACCATTTTAAGTTATTATAAATATTTTAAGATTAATTTTAACATTTATACTATATTTTTTAGTATATTTAATACTTATTTTTCTTTTAATAAGTCGATTTATTAATTATACATATAAATAATTACATAAATAATATTATATATATATATATATGTATAAATAACCTAAATTTTGAAAAATTATCATATCTTTATCGTATTATATCGTATATGATACACTAGCCCATATTGGTATTACATAGAAATCAATTCATGAATTTTGAAAATCTAATAATTGGGTGGTTGATGGAGATAGTGATCCTAATATTATTGGGGGACTTACGAATTGGGAGCAAAATAGAAGATTAATTATAAATTAAAATCAACTCTATAATTAATTATGCTAACAGATCAAATATTTTCAAATAAAAAAAGAATGGTGAAATTACTAAAATACCTTTAATGTTTCCCTCACCCTTCCCCACTATCATTGGCCATTGACTGCCAAACAATAGTCATCAATAGGCGATCAATGGCCGGTCAATGCCATTGATTGTCAATCAACTGAAGGTCAAAGGTGTTGACCTGCCTGGTTATCAGGACCGTCAATGTGGGGAGAGAGGTAAGAAAGTTAAGCACATTCTAGTAATTTTATATTTTAAATTATTTTACTTAAGGACTAATATTATATAATTTTATCTCAACTTATAATTAATTATCGATTTTGGTCCCAATTTGTAATTCCTCCTAATATTATTGAACCATGTACTATTATTGGTTGGAGGTCCCATTATTGGAGTGGCTTTTTCCGGATAAATGTGGATGATAACTTTTGAAATAATGCGTTCAATGGAAGGTCTTGAGGTTGTTATTTATGATCATAAGAGAATTTTGAAGGAATTAGTTGCGAATAAATGATTAATTAGTATCCTCTCCATTTATAACTGAATCATTAGCGCTTTTAAAAGTGGTTAAAATGAGATTTGATCTGGAATTGAAACAGGTGAACTTTAAATTTGATTGTAAAATTTTTATCCATGATGTTAAATGGGAAAGCGATAAGCCCAGTAGGTTGCAAGATTATTTCTTCATCTCAGATTTGACTTTAGTAAGAGGCAACAAAAATCCTTCTTAACCTTTTGTTTGTAATATATTCTCAAAAATTAATTAAAATAAAGCAATATTTTGGTTCTTACTGCCTTTTTCTGAATTCAAATCCCTGTTTCAGAAGTTCTTATCAGAGATTTGAATGATTATTCTTATGATTCTTTAAGAACTACATATTTTCTTCCTTTCGTTGGTCAGAAAAATGTATGATTAACTTGTTGGCGAATTAACCAAGGGTAAAATGGAGAATGAGCGTGGAGTAATAATTTCATATTAATTCAGGGCAATCCATATGCTCTCATGTTCCGTGAGTGTTTGTTAATGCTGCTATTTCACAGGCAAATCTGGCCGGACGGTCTAGATTTTTTTGAATAATTTTTCAAATTTGTTTTTTTATTTTAATTCTAAAAAATATAAAAGCACATAAAAAATAATCTCTTAACTATAATTTTTTTTTCTAAAATAATTTTATGATAAAAATAAAATGTAAAATCTAAACCATCTATATTTATGGACGGTCTCTACTAGAAAATAGTAGCTTAGCAATAGAGAAATCAAATCCAAACTACATCAAAAATTAAATCTTAATCATAAGAATTCATTATTATAACATGAAAACAAGAATAAAAGGGGTGCATAATGATTTTTTTATTTGTTAAAAGAAAATTCTAATTTTGCTCCTTATCCCTTGCTTAGAAAGGGAAAAAATATGAGGGAAGAGAAAAGCAGGGGAAAAATAAGAAAGAAAATGCATTTTCTTCCCTGCTTGAATATGGAGAGAAAAGTGGGAAGAAAATGATATATGGGTTCCACATATATTTTGGCCCAATTTTTCTATTAAAAAATAGGGAGATTTTGAAGAGAAAACTTTCTTTTCAAGATTGCCCATATATTGTTTTTACTTTTCTAGCTTTCTCTTTCTTTCCTGCTGCTTCTTCTTCCTCTCATTTTCTCATTCAATGTTGTCTCTTTGAAATATAAATATTGATATACTATATAATTTAAATTTTAAAATTATTTTTTAATTTATGAAATAAAAAAATTGGATAAAATAACTATAAGTTAAGATCAAAATTAAAATTATATTTTAATGCCATTCTTAACTATATTATGGAAATTATATAAATAATATATAGTAGAACAATAGATTAATAAGTTTTATCATATGCAAATATTTCTCAAAAATGTTAAGGGTTTGTGAAGTCAATTTTCCCTCATTCTTATTTTCTTTTGTTTAACCAAGTATAAGAAGAGAAAATTTCTCTCTCATTTTTCTCCTCTCCATTTTCCATCTCTCCCAATTTTGTTGTAAGCCACATTGTACAAAAAGCAGACCAGCTGGTTTGACCGGTTTGACTGAGTATCGGCGCCTGGTTCGGTCTGTTCACTGATAAAAATCGAAGTTTCTCAGAACCATTACGAACCGGTCAAGAACCGGTCAAAAATCGGTTTGAACCAATCTAGGTTTTTTTTATTTTAATTTTTAAATTTTTTAAAAATAAAATAACATTATTTTTAGTACCAAGTAGCATTATTTTTTGTATAATTTTTTTTCTTTCTATATTATAATATTACATAAGTATTGTTATGATACATAATTATTAATAATGATAAATTTACTTAATAAATAATATGAAAATAGAATATCAATTGACTATCTTAAATTCAAAACATAATTATAAATGAATATTACCTTGTTTAGATTTTAACATTAGGTTGTAAAACTTGTTAATAATATTTTTAATTTTCTATATGATATGTCAAATAAAAAAATTATTAAATTTATTTTTCATCATTGATTGAGTATTAATTTTATGATCATAAATAAATATTTTTTATATTTTTCATCTATATTATTTAAAATATATCAATTTATTCACAACCGGTTCGACCCTGGTCCGACCATTAAATCTTGAACCATTGCCTTATTCAGTTCAATGACCAATCTGATTTTTAATACCTTACTCAGCCAAGCATAGGGTTAAACTTCTTAGAGTGTGTCTGGATATCCATTTTGTGATACCAAACTGACATTTACTAACCCAAGTTGAAGAAATGAAAAAGGGCAGGAGAATGTCAATTTCACCAACAGAAAAAAAAAGTTCCTTTTCCATTTCCAAGTTGATGTTTATAGAGAGAAGCTAAAAGTTATTCCACACCCTCATTTAAATTATCTTTTGCGAAAAAGATATCCTAATATAAATCATATTACAACAAAATTTTATTTCGACTTCATTTTGTTCAAACGTTTGCAAAATTAACCACACACACCTTTAGTTTTGTTTCTTTTGAAACCTCGCTCTTCTAATCAAAATTTTTTAGTTCCATCCCTAATTAAATATATATAATATATATATTGATATATTGATGATCCATAGATGCTCATTAATGTGATGAAATATATAATTATTCGGGCTAGCTGCGTAATGAAATCATATAAATTGACCAGAGAGACATCATGATCCTCTGTCACGTGACTCCTCACGTGAGACAGTAGACAGTTAGTTTGGTGGTCGTCCTCAAGTACACCAACAAGACCGAACCCCACACGCACAACTTACAACACCAACACAATCTCATCTTTTTGTCTTACATTATATCCTTTTAAATTTTAGTAGAAACCTAAAACCCCTCTCTCTCTTCCCACTTTGCTTTCACTCTATGTCTCTTCCTCCCTCCACAAACATTGAAGTACAAGCAAAGAAACCCTACATACACAATCCCTCACAACACAGCACACAACAGAACTATTTCAACCTAACAACAAACCAAACCCTCCAATCTTCACCTTATCATCTCCATCGACCTCTCCTTCACCTCATCACATCATGGAACCACAAACTCAGACCCTAGATTTCACCTCCACCGTCGACACCTCCTCCGCTTTCCGCTCCGTCAAGGAAGCCGTTGCTGTCTTCGGTGAGCGCCTTTTCGTCGGGGAAATCTGCTCTCCCTTGCCCTCCCCGGCTGCTGTCGCTGCTGCCACTGTAAAGCCCGTCAAGCGAGAGAACTCGTGGAGGTTCACGTCGAGTCCGGTGACCGTGAAGGGTGAAGATCATAAGGAAGATATTTATAGCAGTTATGATCTGAATAATGGACTTCTGGAAACCCTAAAGAAGCTTGAGGCGGAGCTGGAGGAAACGAAGATGGAGCTGAAGCTGTTGAAGGAAAGAGAAAGTGATACGGAGGTGGCATTGGCTACTCTCAACGCAGAGCTTCACAAGAACATGTCCAAGCTCGCTCAGGCCGAGGCGGCGGCTGCCGGGAAGGCAGCAGCAAAAACGGTGAGGTTTGACGAGAGATTGAATTATAAGGAGGACAGCAATAATAATATTATTAATGATAATAATGGAGAGATTATAAGAGAGGAAGAGGAGAAGAAGAAGAAGAAGAAGAAAGAAACTTTGGCTCAGATACTGAGTGTTGGAGAGAAAGAGAGTTATTATTTGGGAGGGAAAATCAAAGAAAGAAACATGAAGAAGAAGATGAAGCCAATAATTCCATTAGTTGGGGAGCTTTTTTCTAAGAAAAAAGAATCTCCTACCAATCACCGTAATCCTCTCTATGCTTCTCCTTTCTTCTACAATTAAAAATCATCATAAAATGTATGTATTTTGGGTTTTAATTTCGGCGTTTGTTGGTAAAGGCATGTCTTTTTTTAAATTTGTTTCATTCTTGGAAAGTTTATCGTGTGTAAAAACTAATGTAAGCGTAAGTTGAATGTAATATAAGATTTTATATCTTCATTCATTTCTGCTCCAAATTTGTATGGGATTATATATCGCATTTATAAATTTTATCCGAGTTCTTTATTAATTTGAGCAATTTTAAAGTAACAGTAATCTTTCATTATGTTAGGTTTCAGATTTTATGTAGAAAGTAAGTTAAAGGTAAAATATTATGGCTCTTTATCCATTGAGTTAATTTCTCAAATAAAAATTGGTTTATTAATTTACATGAACAATTTTTTTTGGCCGCCAATTTACATGTAGAGTTGAATTACACAAGATCGACATATAATATTTTATTTTGATTAAATCAATTATAGGTGAGTTATACTTGAAGGAATATTTGTCCCTATATACTTAATGCAGGTTATAAGGCAAATTTGCTTGTAAGATTAATTCAAAAACAACCTAGAGAATTGTAATAAACAATTATCGAAGCAGTCTTCTTCAAGAATACTCCTTCCATCCTATTTTATGTGTCATTTTAGGATTTTTCATACATATCAATAAAAGTATTAAATAACCTAGATCATAGTAAAATTTAATGGTATTTTACCAAAATATCCTAAACTTAAATACCAAAAATAACTTATACTCTATTTATCACTATTTTCAATGAAGGATAAAAATAATAAACAAGATAATTAATACTTCATTGTTAATATAAAATAACAGATAATTTGAGACATTTGAGATTTTCTAAAATGACAGATGAAATGAGACGGAGGGAGTAGTGCAAAAGGGTTAAAAAAATAAGGTTAAGAGAGAGTTGATTCAAATGCATATTTTATGTTCAGAACTACTCTTTTATAGATTAATTTTAAACCATCATGCCTCTTCCCAAAATTTTAATTTTGAATTCAATCTTTCAAACAAATAACATTCAATTTAATGTCCAATATTTAAACACGTGACCGCTTTATTTGAAAGGGTACGATTTCCTAGTAAAAACTAAAAACTTTGGCCTTTATTCCACAAGAGTGTGGATTCAATTATGCTATTGACATGAGAACTTTGTTAATAGGTAACCAATAACTCCATTTGCAAGTACTCTGGGTCAAAACACCTAATATGACCTTGATAAGCTTTTGAAGTCTAACTCAAACTTTTTGCAATAATAAGTCCAAGTTTTTTTCTGACAGGTCTAGTTCTAATTAATAAACAAGTCTCAAGTCAAAAGGCCTAAAATGACCCTGCCAAGCTGTTGGGAATTTCAGTATATGTGCAATGGATAACAACACTGAATTTCTTCCATGGATCCATCAATGTTGCTTAAATCGAGATATAGAGGAGAATTTTACCTTTGATGTGTGGCTTTTCAGGTTTTCTTCTACTATTGGACCTTAGAAACTGACGCTTCTAATCATCTCCCTCTATCGGTATCCACACGAACGGTGAATCCAACTTGAACGGTGTGCTAGCACCACTATTCACAAATGTCTGTAAGCTTTGGGAGTGAAGACTTTCTTCTCTCTCTATGTGTGTCCATACACTTTATCTCTCTAGGTGTACGGACTCTCTCTCTCTCACGGATAGAAGGAAATTCTCTGATGAAATCTTATTTTAGATAACCCTAATCTCTATCTTTACGCAGATAGGGTTACTAATTTGATTAATTTAAAAAATAATTTAAATTAAATCAAATTTTAATTAAATAGATTATGTTAGATTTAAATCTATTTAATAGATCAAATCTAAACTAATTATTTAATATAAATCTAAAATCAAATTTAAATTTGATTTATCACATAAATCAAATTTAAATTATCACATTAGTTTAAATTTAAATATATCATATAGAATTAAATTTAAAACTAATACCTTTAAATTAATTAAATGATATATATTTAATGTATCAAATATATAATATATCAAACATATATATATTTTGAATTTCATAACATATATATATCAAATATATATTTATTTATAAAATTTCTCCACCTTAAATTGAACATTAAATTCATTGAATCTAGACATAGTTTTAGATTCAATGAATCTGAACATTCTAGCTCGAGTTGATCTATTCTTATGTGCGACCTTGTAGGCTCGTATGATGTTGGAAGTGAGCCAATGATACTATTGTATCCATAAGTCACAAGTGGCCTCTAGTAAGACATTGTGACTACCTAAATCATATGAGATCGGTAATCCGATGCAACCTATCATACAACCCTATCATATCCCTTTTGTCTCACGATATCTAAGTCAAGTATGAGGTATGAAAACATCATCCTCATTTTACTCAACCATCACTTTCTCGATTTCCGAGCAAACTGACAGAACAAATGGAAACCCTTCTATTCGAGCACGGCCATGCATTTCTCAGTCTCACTCATCGAAGGGCCTAGGTATATCTCTCCATTAATCAGAAGGACAAATTCCATCTTGACTATTCATCTTCCTCTACATGAATTCTACTATACCCGATCATAGCCTTTATGATCACCCGATTAAAGGTGACTTTTGATTATGCCAAAGCACAGTGTTTTTCATGTAGAAAGCTATGGTAATCTCAAGTCTGAGGGCTCGGTGACATGGTTATATATATGAGATATACTTATAACCTGATCCATGCAGCTATCTCATGACGGGTCGATCTAGCGTCTGTTCCCTAACAGGTGCTTATGATTTTGATTTGTATCTTCATATATAATTAACACATAATGATTAATCAAAATCATATTAGTCTTAATTCATCATTGTTCCCACAAAGATGATTGATTAGGGATGTTTAGGATAAAATGATTTATCCAAGGATATTATTATAAAGAAAAACATGCAAACAATATAATAATGTAGTAAAAAAAAAGCTCATTCTTTCTTCATAATGAAATACAATATTCATAATATAATGATTGCCCTAGGGTATAATTTCTAATAGCAAGAATGTAAGTTCAATTCTCATTGTTAATGTGAAAATTTTGTTGGTGCATAATTAATAATTTTCTGTGTAAGCATTCTTGGAGTCAGAAACATAATCCAACTCTATTGAGACTTTAAGACCTAGCTAAACTCACCTAAAGTTTTTACAATTAAAAAAAAAGCACTACAGCTAGCTAATAAAACCAAGTTTTTTGACATGTCCAAGTTCTAATTAGTCAATAGATTTTTGATGTCAATTGACTATATTTCCTCACTTATTAAATCAAATATTATATTCTCTCTTTACATCAGACCAATTGAATAGTTCTGTTGGTTGCAACTTCTTGTTTTGCAGGTGTGCCAGAGGAATTAATCCTCAATTGAAAACCTGACTTCAATCAAATGATGTGAGAGCTTAGGGTCTTTTACCACAATTTTCCTAAATATAGATACAAAAATATGAAATAAAGTATATTTAAGATGAAGAGGGATAGGCTTGAATAATGGCAACAATGAGAAACATATATTCATAATGCTGAAACATAGAAACAAGCCTAATTAAGAGCTTTGGGAACTGTCCTAAATGAAACATAACATAAAAGCTTAAAGCTTAATAGACGAAATTTCTTTGGGAGCTCATATCCAATGTTGTGTGAGGAAGCCCTTAGATCGGTCTCCCCTCATTCATGCCTTCCTTCAAGGCCTATTCTTTTGGATATAATTTTTCCCTTCTTTCTTGGAACATCCTTTTCTTTTGATTGATGGGACTTCTGTTTGAAATCCCTTGACCTAACCTCTCCTTGACTTGCCGCAGCCAAGTCTTCCCTAACCTCTCCTGATGTTCTTGGTGAGCTAGCCTGTCATCCACCGCCCCAACTGTGATGGTCCCTTCGGCTAGTTCTTTCACAAGTGACCCTGTCTTCCATCTGCTTCTTCCTCCTAAAGGTTTGGTCCCCTGTTTTGTTTTCTAAGTGAATCTTATCATTCATTATCAGTGTCTTTGCCACTAAAATAGGCTTGGTACACTCAAATCTCAGGGATTCGAATGAGGATAAGAAATAAACAAACAAATTTTAAGATGATAGGGTAAATTGAAACTTGGAGGTTGATTGTCATTGTTGAGCTATGTTGTTGGACTTGCAAAGTGTGTGATCGTGTATCACCTTAACTTATGACCACATTATCCATGTATTGTACTTTATTATGGCTCATTGATTATGTTCAGAAGCTTGAATCACATGATAATTAAGTTAGAAAATTCTTTCCCTGGGTTACTATTCATATGATAAACCCTTTTTCCCACGCGAATTTTGAAATACATAACTAATAGTAGATAAATCGTATCAAGGTGATTTAAGTCTCCCAAAATTGATTAAAAATTTATCTATATTGAAAAAATATGAAACAGTAGCTTTAACATGCCAATTGATACGGTATTTAGTACAAAACTCATTGTTCATTTGGTCATTTTCACTTTCCTAGGATTTTGGCCTTAACTTCAAAAATTTATATTTCATTTTTTCCTAAGCCAATTTGTGCATTCTTTACATCACTTGAAATCCCTACATGTCTACTTTCCAGAAATATTTTTCTTATACATTTATTCTATTTGAACAGAGCATAACATTATCTTGAATCATTAAATGTCAAAACATATCTTTTATTGGAACAATTTTAGGATACCTTACTTATCTTTCACTATATAACTCCAATTACTTTCAAATCAGTGGCATACTAAAATTAAGACATAGAGCTTTATAACATACAACAATTGAATTTTTAGAGCTCTGTATGAGTTTACACTACATTTTAAATAATTAGTATTTATAGTGAGAATTCTAGTTTTTCCAACACTGTTCAGTTTTGACACCTAATTTTAAAAATTCACTATAAATTGTGTTAGCAAGGCTGACTTCCCAAGAGGGGGGGTGAATTGGGAAGATTGAAAATTTTCTGCACAAGGTGAGGTAAGTGGAGATATCACAGTATAATGAAAATAATGCGTAAAACAGAGCAAGCTGAAAAGTGAAGATAGGGAGAAGAAAACTCAGTAATTTATCCTGGTTCGGTCTTTCCACTTGACCTACATCCAGTCCCCAAGACACCTCTTGAGATTTATCCACTATACAGCAAGAATTTCAATGGGCTTCTTGCTAAGGCCACAGTACAACGAGTATGCTCTGTTTCTGAGCTCTCTCAAACTCTCCAAGCACTTTCACTGTGTGCTTCTCAATCCCCTTGTGAATACCCCTCACAAGTAAATCTATCTTCCAGATGAAGAGTAGATTGATTACAATGAAATAACTCTCTTGAAAAGAGTAGATATGAAAGTTTAAGTACAAGTTTAGAAGTTGAGAGGGTAAAAGCTTTTGAGAAGAAGATTTAGCAGAAATTCGGTATATACAAGTTTGATTCGTTACCCACAACTTCAAATGATGTTGTATTTATAGATTTAGGTCTCAAATATCCGTTAGAGACTAAATCTATCCGTTGGGGAAGTTATCCAACGGTTACTCTGAAAAACTATCCGATTACCAACCGCATTTAATGTTTCTGACATACTGAAATTCGAATTTTGGTTGGCCAACAGACGAATTTCGAGGGAACCGAAGGTTAAAGCTTCCAACGTTAAAATGCGAAGTTCGTCTGTCCATAGAGTGAAATTCGAATTTTGAAACTTATAAAATATTTTCACAATGTGACATACGAATTTTTAAGAAGAAAGTTTTTCTGTTAAGTGTGAACAGTGTTTTCAATTTGCTACAGTGCCCTCGAAATTCGAATTTTGAAAGTCCAAAATTCGTCTGTCCATAGAACGTCCAAACAGGCACAGTAGTTCACTTTCTTTGAAATTCGAATTTTGACAGAGTGAAATTCGTCTGTCAGAGACCAGTTTTGAGACTTAAATCATTCTTGATCTCAGATGAACTTTATCAAACTTTCAGACGAATTTCTTCTATTTTCTCAAGTTTTGTTTTGTCTGAAATTCGAATTTTTAAAGAGTGAAATTCGAATGTCACAAAGTAGCTTCTTTGACTCAGATGAAAATTCGAATGTTGCCAAGTTAAAGTTGGTCTGTCAGAGAGCATTTTTCAAACTTAGTTTCTTTTTGATTTCAGATAAACTTTAGCAAAGTTTCAGACGAATTTCTTTGGTTTTCATAAATTGCATTTTGTCTGAAATTCGAATTTTGAAACTGTGAAGTTCGTCTGTCACCAGAAAGGCTTCTTTCAGACTAGATGAAAATTCGAATTTTGAACCACCAAAATTCGTCTGACAGAGAGCCATCTCTTCAGACTTAATCAGTTTTAGCTCGAAATTCGAATTTCCAAAGGCAAAGTTCGAATTTCTAACTTGACAGTTTAGTTTAAACTTTTAACCTTCATCTGTTTGTGGGTGTTTTTCAAATATTCAAGGATTTAACATAAAATCAAAGTTTGAAAACATCTTTTCTTCAAATCAAAACCTTTTACCCAATCATAACAAAAACTAAAGATCCTACAAGAGATCTAACAGCAAATACTCAGAAAATCTTCACTTGGAACAGCTTTGATCTCCTTTGATATCTTCAATCCAAGATCCTGAGTGTTGGTTTAAAATCATCAAAACTCTTGCATCAACATTCTCCCCCTTTTTGATGATGACAAAACAACTCACAAACTGGATTAGTACTTGGGTTTGCTTTCATAAGCTCCCCCTCAACATATGCATAAGATATCAAAATAACAGATTAAGTGAAGAGATTTAACGCCCAAAATATTGCAAGCAAGAACATACTATATATCACCAAACTATTGTAATACAAATTCCAATTAAAGAGTAGTTCTTAAAATCAAACAACCAAATACAAAACACCCAAATAAAACAAGATACAACAAGAATAATCAGCCTAAGATCTAAGTCATCACTTCTTCTTTGGCTTCTTGCTGTAAGTCTTTCCTTTTCCAGATGGCTCAGCAGATTTTCCAGCTTGCTTGGTCCCAGTTTGCTTTATCTTCTCCCCCTTTTTGGCATCATCAGGAAGTCCAACAAAGTCCATTGGAGGAGGTATCTGAGTGATAGGAACAGCACGAAGGGGGACAGGAGCAAAAGGAATCTCTGGCTGAACTGGTGCAGGGGGCTCAGCAGGTTCTTCATCATCATCAGAGACCTCAAGCAGTACTTGCATTTCCTGCCTGGAAAGAGCTAGCCGAGCTCTCTATTCTTCTGACAGCCCATAATTAGCAAGAGAAGGAGAGGCTGGTGCAGGAGGAGAAAACATTTCTTCAAGCCTTCTCCTTTGAGCTAGCAGAAGGGCATTGTGAGCAATAGCAGCAAAATCAATAACAGGCACAATGCTCCTTTCCTTATTGAGTGTAGATTGCAGAAATGGTGAAGCAGAAATGGATGCCACCAGCTGCTCAACTTGCTCAGACTCTTGGGTGGAAAGAATAGAGTCCTGAGCAACTGCTTCACTCTTCTCAATGGGGCTTGTTTCCTGCAGACCCTCTTCCTCCATGCCATAGTCCAAGGGTGGACCAGGACTTGGTGTTTTCATAGCACCATCACCATCCATATCAGTATCATGGTCAGAGGAGGCAATCTCAAAGGGACTTGGAGGCACAGGGGATGGAGACAGAGTAGGCTCAGGGACACCAGGCTGAGGTGGAGCTGAAGTGGTAGGAATTGCATTTCTTATCTCTTCATATGCATCAGCCACCACCTTCATATTCACTGCCAACTGATGGATCTGATCTTGTAGATGAGCAAATTTGGCATTTTGCTCATCTTTAATGCTGAGAATGAGTGTTGACAGACTGTCAAACAACTCAGTGATCTTAGTTGGCTTGGCTCGTGAGGAGGGAGTGGAAGGAGGGTGAGTAGGCCTGGATGGAGATGGAAAAGGCTGAGAAGGCTGAGGTATAGATCTGCCAGGAGCATCAGAGGTGCCTTCTTGTTGGAGGGATGCATCAGCAACAAAGAACAAATATTCAGATTTTCCTGCTCCCTTTCCAACCCAATGTCCTTCATCTCTTTCAATGCCCATTCTTTGCAATTCTTCTTCTTTGAAGGCCTCAGTGAGCTTCCCTTTCCCCTTTTCAATGTGCTGAATCCTAGCATGCTGCAGGATTCTTGAAATAATTGCTGCATAGGGGAGTGTGGAATCTTTCCTCTGATCCCTTGCCTTTATCATACGCTGGAGAATGATATGACCCATATTGATCAGCTTTCCACGTATGATGGCAGTCATTACATGAGCCTCTGCCCTTGTTATCAAATTGAAGCTTCCACCCTTGTTGAATATGATCCTGGACACTATGTAGTGCAAGATCCTTACTTGTACACTGAGGTCTGTGGGCTTCAACAAATTTATTGTGGGCCTATTCTCCCTTCTTCTGAATAAGGTGTCCAAGATAGTGCTCTCCTTGTAATATAGGAAGGGCTCACCTTCTTCGTCAGCTGTGCTAGCCTCATCCATATACCCAGAGGCTGTAATGTCAACTTTCAGCCCATCTTGACCTGGGATTTCCAATACCTCATTGAAGGTTTCATCAGCAAGCCAAATGGTCCTTGATCTCAAGGTGACCTCCCATTTCCTTTTCTTGCTGTTATATTTAAGAGAGGCATACCAAGTCTTCACTACCTCATCATCATATTTTTCAGCAATTTCCAACAGATTTTTATATTTTATCAACCATATTGCAGCATCAAAGTTGTTGGATATCAGAAATTGTTCCATATTTACACAGTGAGGCTTGATTACCTTTTTGTTTGAAAACTTGGTAGTGTACTCTTCTTGAATCTCAGGAGTGCTCCACAGTGGCAGTGTAGTCAATTCAAACTCTCCAGATTCAGTAGAAGAAGAGGAAGCTACAGCAGCAGTATCAGCCGAAGGAACTGCAGATTTTGAAGATGAGGGCCCAGCTTTCTGAGATTCTGACTTGGATGATGATTTTTGACGTTTGGAAGGAGTAGCTTTACCGGGTTCGGCCTTTCTCTTGGATTTCTCTCCTTCCTTTGTAGCATATTGAGATTTGACCGTCCTCTTAGGCCGAGTTCCAGCTTGTCCTGTTCCAGGAATCTTCACTCTCGCCATTTCTTGGTTGAATGATGCAGAATGTGGCTGAGAATGGGTTTATATGATGCGAAAGGAAGTTTAATCGGTGGAAAAAGACGGTTTTTGGACAGAAGTTAAGAGGATTGAAGAGAGAATCAGAATAGACTTAGAGAGGTTACAAATAGGGTTGCGTCTGTTCTGTGGAAAACTGACGCATTTAACGTGTGTAACCGTCTGACAGACGAATTTTGAGAGGTCAAAATTCGAACTTCGGGCAGTTATAAGTTAAACCGTTCAGCACAGCTTACTGACCGACGAATTTTCATCTTGAAAGTTCGTCTGACAGTGGCTTGAAACAAACAATACAAGCACATCAGACGAATTTTGTTCCAACAAAATTCGAATGTTGAAAAGAAAAAGGCAGACAATAATCAAATCAACAGTCAATAGACGAATTAAGCATTCAGAACTTCATCTTTCAGTGATACAACCAACAAGAACATAAGTCAACAGACGAATTTTGAACTGAAACTTCGAATTTTTCAACTTTTATAAATATTGTCCAACATTAGTATGTTAAGAAGTAATAATTCGTATAGCAGTGATGGACAATCATAACTTTGAAATTTTTGTTTTTGAAAATTCGAACTTTCAAGCTTCAACAGACGAATTTTGAGGCATTACCGAGAACTGTTCAAGGCATAACAGACCAAAGTTCGTCTGTTGATCAACCAAAATTCGAATGTTGACCATGTTGATCAGTTCAAAAACACAGATTATCAATGAAATTCATCTAGCAATCAAACATCATACAAATTTCAACTTTAAAAACTTACAGAATGGATCCAGACCTTAGAATAATTATCATTCACTTCATTTTCTGGTTGTTCAAATCTGGAGTGCTTCAATCTTTCAAACTTTTAGCCATTGATTTTCACAAGGAGCACCTGAAACTATACTAAAACATACTCCGATGCTCAAGTTAGAATTTATTCTAATATTAAAAGTTCTAAAGACAGACTTGCACAGAAATGACTTACAATTCATTGGGATTTACCATTCCCAATTCTCTCCTTATTTTGCAGTGTCTGTCTTCTGATAGAGGCTTTGTGAGTATATCAGCAACTTGATCCTCTGTTGGGATGTACTCCAATCTAACTTCTCCTTTCAGAACGTGATCTCTTATGAAGTGGTGCCTAACTTCAATATGTTTAGTCCTCGAATGCATGACAGGATTCTTGGTGATATTTATAGCACTTTGGTTGTCACACATGATTGGTGTCTCTTTCATTTTAACCTCAAGATCTTCAAGCTGCTGTTTCATCCAGATGACTTGGGCACAACAGCTTCCAGCTGCAACATACTCAGCTTCTGCAGTGGATAAGGCCACACTGTTTTGTTTTTTGCTGAACCATGAGACCAGGGATCCTCCAAGAAACTGACAGGTTCCACTTGTGCTTTTTCTGTCAGTTTTGGATCCTGCAAAATCAGCATCAGTGTATCCTTTGAGATCTTCTTCATTGCCTTTTGGATACCAAAGACCCATCTGTGATGTTCCAATAAGATATCTAAAAATTCTTTTCACAGCTGTTGCATGGGTTTCTTTGGGGCATGATTGGAACCTTGCACACATGCAGACACTGAACATAATGTCAGGTCTGCTGGCAGTTAGGTACAGCAGAGATCCGATCATTCTTCTGTACTGAGTAATGTCAAACATCTTCCCATTCTCATCCATGTCCAGTTTGGTTGCAGTAGCCATAGGTGTTCCCATTGGCTTGGCATTCTCCATACCAAACTTCTTTAACAGCTCCTTTAGATACTTGGATTGACTGAGGAAGATACCATCATTTAGCTGTCTGATTTGCAATCCAAGGAAGAAATTGAGTTCACCCATCATAGACATCTCGAATTCTCCCTGCATTAACTTAGAAAATTCCTTGCAAAGAACCTCATTAGTAGCACCAAAAATAATATCATCAACATAGATTTGAACAATTAGTAAATCTTTATTTTCTTTCTTAGTAAATAAGGTTGTGTCAACTTTGCCTCTGTTAAACCCCTTTTCAGTTAGAAAATTGCTCAGTCTCTCATACCATGCTCTAGGGGCCTGTTTTAAACCATAGAGAGCTTTCTTCAGTTTATAAACATGGTTTGGTTTTGTAGAGTCCTCAAAACCTGGAGGTTGATCAACATAAACCTCTTCCATGATATATCCATTCAGAAAAGCACTTTTTACATCCATTTGATATAATAAAATATTTTTCATGCATGCATATGCCAGTAGTATTCTTATAGCTTCTAATCTAGCTACTGGTGCAAAAGTTTCTTCAAAATCAATACCTTCTTCTTGATTATACCCTTTAGCAACTAGTCTAGCTTTATTTCTGATTATTGTTCCAGATTCATCAAGTTTATTTCTGAAAACCCATTTGGTACCAATAACAGGATGATTTTTGGGTCTAGACACTAAATCCCAAACTTGATTTCTTTCAAATTGATTTAATTCATCTTGCATAGCCAAAGTCCAGTAATCATCACTTAAGGCCTCTTCAGTACATTTGGGTTCTATTTGTGAAATGAAAGCACAGTTGAGCATCTGTTCTCTTAACTGTTTTCTGGTTTTGACTCTCTCTAGAACATTCCCTATTACTTGATCAACAGGATGATTCCTTTGATATCTCCAAGCTCTAGGAAGTTCTTGAGATGTTTCCTCATTGTTTTCTTCATCAAACTCTTGCTCCTGGATATCTTCCTCTATATTAACAGATTCAGATATCTTTGGAGGTTCAGTTTTACTCTTATCAGAAATTCCTAGTTTTTCAAAATTGAAAGTAAGATCATCCTCATTGATAGTATGTTTTGAAACAGTTTCATTTTCAATGAAAACCACATGTACAGATTCTTCTATTACATTTGATCTTTTATTATAAATTCTATATGCCTTACTCCTACTTGAATAACCCAGAAATATACCTTCATCGGATTTGGCATCAAATTTACCTAGATTTTCTTTACCATTGTTGTGAATGAAGCATTTGCACCCGAACACATGGAGGTGTGACAGATTTGGCTTTCTTCCCTTGTACAGCTCATATGGAGTCTTCCCAAGGATTGGTCTGATGTAAGCTCTGTTTATGATGTAACTTGCTGTATTTACTGCATCAGCCCAGAATACTTGGGAGAGTTCCTTCTCATTTAGCATAGCTCTGGCCATCTCCCCAATAGTTCTATTCTTCCTTTCTACTACTCCATTTTGTTGAGGAGTCCTTGGTGCTGAGAAGTTGTGATCAATCCCATGCTCATTGCAGTACTCCAGGAAGTATGCATTTTCAAATTCTCCTCCATGGTCTGACCTGATAGACACAATAGAAATACCTTTCTCATTTTGCACTTTCTTGGCTAAGGTTGCAAATGCATCAAAGGTATCACTTTTGGAGGAAAGAAATAATGTCCAAGTAAATCTAGAATAATCATCAACAATTACAAGCACATACAGATTACCACCAAGACTTTTCACCCTAGATGGTCCAATTAAGTCCATATGCAACAATTCAAGTGGTCTAGTTGTGGTAACTACATTTTTAGATTTAAATGATGATTTGGTTTGTTTTCCTCTTAAGCATGCATCACATTCTTTATCCTTTTCAAAAGATATTTTTGGTAGACCAATTACTAGCTCATTTTTAATCAGTTTAGACAGTTGATTCATGTTCACATGAGCTAATCTTCTATGCCATAGCCAACTATCATTATTCTGACTAATTAAGCATACAGAATCTAAGGGAGGAAGTTCATCAAGATCAATAGTATAGCAGTTACCATCCCTTTGAGCTTTGAGGATAACTTTGTGATCACTTTTTCTGATGACCAGGCAAAACTTTGAGTCAAACAGCACCCAGTTTCCTTTGTCACAGGTCTGACTCACGCTTAGCAGGTTGTGGTTGAGTCCAATCACAAACAGCACCTCTTCAATGGATGTTTCTGGATTTTTGCCCATAATTCCAATACCAACGATTTTGCCATATTGGTCACCTCCAAAGGTCACCTTTCCTCCTTTCTTGTCTCTCAGGGTGATGAACTTCTCCTTATCACCTGTCATGTGACTTGAGCAGGCACTGTCCATATACCATTTGTTGCTTTTCTTAGCTTTGAGACAGACCTGCAAAACAATGTTTACGTTTTCCTTTTAGGTACCCAAATTTGCTTGGGTCCTTTTAGGTCAGTATATTTTTCCCTAGATGCAGATGCAACTTTGGGAACCCATTCAACTTTCCTGCCAAGCCCATTTTTCTTCAAGGCACAAGAACTGGAAATATGTCCCTTTTTGTTGCAGAAATGACAGGTAGTGAAAGGACTGCTAGATTGAGATGCAGGAAGAAAACAGTGCAGATAATACTTTTGTCTAGCATGCCTTGGTTGATCATATGTTTCAATGTGATGTAATGCATTAGTTTTCTTTTTATTGTTCTCAGCATGCACAAAATGTCTCATATAAGCATTCTGATTTTTCTTCCTAATCTTTTCCTTGATAGCACATGGATCATAGCCAAGACCAGCTTTGCCTTGTGATATTCTTTGGCTCCCCATTAATGCAAACAACATGTCTTTGCCTCTAGTGAGCCTAGACATGCTTTTAACTAAATAGTCATTAGTTTGCTTGAGTTCAATGCATGAAGTGCAACAAACAGATTCAGTAGTGGGCAAAGAGGCAATTTCAGAAACTATGCTTTGGGATTCCAGCTTATTTATCCTTTTCTTTGCCAATTTCAGTTCTTTAGCAACTTTAATGAATTCATCATGAAGCTCATGAAATGCATCTTGTAATTCAGAATAGGAAGGTTCAGATTCATATACCTCTTCTTCCTGATCACTGCTGCATGAGGGTAAGACTTCTTCTGAGGCAAGTGCCATTAAACAAATGTTGGCAACCTCATCCTCATCTTCTTCTTCCTCATCTGAGCTGTTGCCCCATATGGATGAGATATAGGCTTTCTTCTTCTTCCCTTTGTCTGCAGCTTTCTTTTCTTTTTCCTGCTTCTTAATGAATTGGGGACAGTCCCACTTAATGTGTCCCTGCTTCTTGCACTCATAGCAAGTTACAGGTTCTTTTGCCTCTTTCTTGCTTTCTCCAATTACTCCTTTCTTGAAGAATCTCTTGCTCTTCTTCTTGCTGTAGAATCTTCCGAATTTTCTGACCATCATAGCCAGAGTTTCCTCATTCAGCTCATCTCCTTCATCAGATTCTTCTTCCTTTTCATCAGCAGCTTTGAGGGCAAGGCCTTTCTTCTTTTTGTCCAGCCCAGCTTCCTTGAGTGCTTTGATCTTTCCTTCATATTCCTCAAGGCTGCCGAAGAGAGCTGTGACAGAAGCCATTGATTCTCCTCTGGCCTCTTCTATAGTTGTCACCTTGGGCTGCCATTCCAGAGGTAGAGCTCTGAGTATTTTTCTCACTTTCTCAGACTGTGTGTATTCTTTTCCCAGGCTCTTCAGTTGATTCACAATAAGAGTGAATCTCTTTTGGAGCTCCTTTACAGTTTCTCCTTCAGCCATTCTGAAGCTTTCATACTCCCCAATGCACGTGTTCAGTTTGTTTTCCCTGACTCCAGAAGTTCCTTCATGTGCAATCTGTAGAGTATCCCACATTTCTTTTGCAGTGGAGCATTGTGAGACTCTGTAGAATTCATCCTGGTTAAGGGCACTGACCAAACAATGCTTTGCTTTGAAGTTCAGTAGAACTCTCCTTCTGTCTTCATCATTCCACTCTGCTTCCAGCTTCTCTTTGTGTCTTCCATCTTCTGTTTGAGCCATTGGAACGAAATCTCCTTTTTCAATCACTGACCAGATGTCAAGGTCAATTGATTGAAGGTAGATCTGCATCCTCATCTTCCAATATCCATAATGCTCTCCACTGAAGCCTGGTGGTCTGTTAGTGTTGTTTCCTTCAGGAAGTATACTCTCTCCAAAGCCAGCCATTTTAATTCCCGGACTGTGAGTTCCTTTGAATGGGAATCCGGGCTCTGATACCACTTGTTAGCAAGGCTGACTTCCCAAGAGGGGGGGGTGAATTGGGAAGATTGAAAATTTTCTGCACAAGGTGAGGTAAGTGGAGATATCACAGTATAATGAAAATAATGCGTAAAACAGAGCAAGCTGAAAAGTGAAGATAGGGAGAAGAAAACTCAGTAATTTATCCTGGTTCGGTCTTTCCACTTGACCTACATCCAGTCCCCAAGACACCTCTTGAGATTTATCCACTATACAGCAAGAATTTCAATGGGCTTCTTGCTAAGGCCACAGTACAACGAGTATGCTCTGTTTCTGAGCTCTCTCAAACTCTCCAAGCACTTTCACTGTGTGCTTCTCAATCCCCTTGTGAATACCCCTCACAAGTAAATCTATCTTCCAGATGAAGAGTAGATTGATTACAATGAAATAACTCTCTTGAAAAGAGTAGATATGAAAGTTTAAGTACAAGTTTAGAAGTTGAGAGGGTAAAAGCTTTTGAGAAGAAGATTTAGCAGAAATTCGGTATATACAAGTTTGATTCGTTACCCACAACTTCAAATGATGTTGTATTTATAGATTTAGGTCTCAAATATCCGTTAGAGACTAAATCTATCCATTGGGGAAGTTATCCAACGGTTACTCTGAAAAACTATCCATTTACCAACCGCATTTAATGTTTCTGACATACTGAAATTTGAATTTTGGTTGGCCAATAGACGAATTTCGAGGGAACCGAAGGTTAAAGCTTCCAACGTTAAAATGCGAAGTTCGTCTGTCCATAGAGTGAAATTCGAATTTTGAAACTTATAAAATATTTTCACAATGTGACATACGAATTTTTAAGAAGAAAGTTTTTCTGTTAAGTGTGAACAGTGTTTTCAATTTGCTACAGTGCCCTCGAAATTCGAATTTTGAAAGTCCAAAATTCGTCTGTCCATAGAACGTCCAAACAGGCACAGTAGTTCACTTTCTTTGAAATTCGAATTTTGACAGAGTGAAATTCGTCTGTCAGAGACCAGTTTTGAGACTTAAATCATTCTTGATCTCAGATGAACTTTATCAAACTTTCAGACGAATTTCTTCTATTTTCTCAAGTTTTGTTTTGTCTGAAATTCGAATTTTTAAAGAGTGAAATTCGAATGTCACAAAGTAGCTTCTTTGACTCAGATGAAAATTCGAATGTTGCCAAGTTAAAGTTGGTCTGTCAGAGAGCATTTTTCAAACTTAGTTTCTTTTTGATTTCAGATAAACTTTAGCAAAGTTTCAGACGAATTTCTTTGGTTTTCATAAATTGCATTTTGTCTGAAATTCGAATTTTGAAACTGTGAAGTTCGTCTGTCACCAGAAAGGCTTCTTTCAGACTAGATGAAAATTCGAATTTTGAACCACCAAAATTCGTCTGACAGAGAGCCATCTCTTCAGACTTAATCAGTTTTAGCTCGAAATTCGAATTTCCAAAGGCAAAGTTCGAATTTCTAACTTGACAGTTTAGTTTAAACTTTTAACCTTCGTCTGTTTGTGGGTGTTTTTCAAATATTCAAGGATTTAACATAAAATCAAAGTTTGAAAACATCTTTTCTTCAAATCAAAACCTTTTACCCAATCATAACAAAAACTAAAGATCCTACAAGAGATCTAACAGCAAATACTCAGAAAATCTTCACTTGGAACAGCTTTGATCTCCTTTGATATCTTCAATCCAAGATCCTGAGTGTTGGTTTAAAATCATCAAAACTCTTTCATCAACAAATTGTACATTTATCCAATTTGAGTATTGTTTGCTCTTTATAAAGTTTATTCTATCTACTTTCAAAACATATATAACACTCAGATGGAATACTCTGTTTCAAATGGAGTTCCTATCTTCTAACTGCTATTGGTCATCTTGGATAAAATTATACCATATCTTACATAATAAACTTCATAAATATAGTACATTATCATTCATTGTTCCAAATCTAAGCATAACATCATAAGAGGACTTAAAGGAACATATCCAATACATCAAACAAACTTTCGCCTTTACATATAAATTTATACATATTCTCAAAACACAACATCAATACTTGCATAATCATATCATTGATCATTTTCTTCCTCCTTTCCTTTGGATCTTCTTAGATTCCTTGCATTGCTTGGATCTAGTATGTTAGTCATTTGGGAAAGATGAGATTCAAAAAATCCCAGAAGCATTACCAATCATGCACATATATCATCACATTTTTCATGAAAACATCAAATAATCATATTAAATCATATTATGCCATAACATTTCAAAAAAGTTTTGGTAGAGTATCCCCTTGTAAAATGGATATCCTAGGATCAAAACCCCTTCATTTGACTCAGTCAAACAATCACAAAACATCAACAAATCAATATGGCAAATCATCAAGTTCATCAAAATAACATAGGATAATATAAGGCAAAAATGGTAAAATGCTACCTTAGTGATTCCTCTTGTTTCACCACTTGATTCCACCCCTTCCAAGAGCTTGCTTAGGCTTTCTAAATCCTAAGCACAACATAAAACATTCACTTGAGGTAGTGGTTCCATGACCCTCTTTTTAAAGTCTCAAACTAACCCTAAAAATCAATATAGTTGGTTTTAGCCTCTCTCCTTAAACCAATACTTGTTCTTAATATTTTTCATCATGGGGAAACCATTTTTGGCATAAAATATATGAAATTACAACTCTAAAACCCTCCCCTGCTTTGGCCAAAATTTGTCTCTTATAAGGAAGAAATGATTTTCATGCAATTTTTCTTAAACCTTTGCAAAACCTTGTTCTTTCAACTATATCATGGTTTCTATCATGTTTTATGCATGAAAACTCGCTTCATTCTACTCCCTAGGTTAGGCCGAAATTGAAACTTGAAGAGGGGAAGAAGAGGACTCCATGGAGCTTCTCCTTGCTACTTGAAACTACAAGCTCAAGGTGGTAAAAGAACTTACTTGAACCTTGATCCTTTAAACTTAGCCTCCTCTTTCCTTCTTCTTCTATGTCTCCCTCTCTCTTTCTTTCTATTATTTTAGCTACTCCCTCTCTCTCCCTCTCCAACTGCTTAGACGTCTAGATGAGAGGAAGTTGAGTAAATATCCCAAGTAACCATAATTAGCAACTTAACTTTGGTTTGGTTAAGTTTAAGACTACTTCCTTAACAAGTTTTCTTCAAAATAATATTAAATTCCAATTCAACATGTGCTTCTAGAATTTCATGCCACTTTAGGAAGGAATTTGTCCAAAATATTACATATTTTTCCTAGTTCAATATATCCTGTTTCGATAAATTTTTTTTGGACTGGTAAAGTTACTTTTGTAGTATTTTATTTTTTTATAAATACAGGAATAATCCATATTTGGATTTATTTTACTTTATTATCCTATCCCAAAAAGTATCTACATGGGGTCTACATATTTTTCTTTTTTACTTTTTCAACTTTTGTGGGGCCTACAGCTACTTTTACTTTTACAGTGTAATTTTTATTGTATTCTATAGTCTATTTTCTTTGAAAATGATTCCTTTAGGCCTAATATACTGTTCCATGGGGATCAGTATGTCATAAGCTCCATTTTGACTATAATATTGTATATTACAAAAATACCCCTAGAGGGGCTAAACTGCAAACTTCCTCTATGGACTATATCATAAATAGTTCTTTTTCTTCCAAATTGACCCTTCTAGACTTAGTACTCTATTCCATTGAGTCAAGTATATCAAAAGGTCTATTTTGACATAAAATTTTATTACTTACAAAAGTACCCCTAGATCAGGGCTAAAATGTGAATATTTAGTCTTTTGGGCCCTTTTTCGTAATTTGCCCCAATAACTAAACTGGAAGATAATTCTTCTTGCCGGGACTAACTTGCAAATTTATTTTTGATATTTCCCTAGACTGTGAAATTACCATCTTATTTCCTTTTACATCTTTTTATGCATCTCATGCCACATTTGCATATTTTTATACATACAATGGCATTCTTCATGCAATTTGGGATGTTACAAAGCATGTCTCTTGAATGGCTTCTCTGTTTATAGTCACAAATAATAGCTTCCCACCCTTTGTAGTTTCCATAAATTTAGGGCTCAATCTTATTATTTTCTCCATTAGGCCAATTTCTAAAATCTTAGCTATGGGCTTTCCAAGAAGTGGCCACTCTCTTAACTTTAGCCACAAGCATGTTATGCCACCTTGCCACTTCCTCTTCTCTCTTTCTACTAAGCCAAAAAGGGCCTTTTATGGCACTCAATAGTTATAAGTGTTACTGCCAAAAAAATATTGAGATTCGCTGGTGGTTAAAAATTTAACCGCAAATAAAACCTTTGCTTGGCCTTTAAAATTTTGATCACCAACAAAATTTAATACCTTTGTTAGCAGTTCTTATTTTAAATGCCATCAAAGGTAACTTGCCTTGGTCTTTGCCTTTGAAACCGCCAATGAAAGTCTTTCACTTAAACCAAAACTTCATAAGTCTTTTTTCATTTCCAAAGTTTTTTAAGTAGCTAGCCTTTCTTGCAGCGTTTGTAATACCTTACTCTCATACATTATTTCCCATGTATTATAGCTTATCTAATGTCCATTTGATACATTTTAGAAGCTTGAATCACAAAAAGGGGCAAAATAGAAAAATAAAATTTTCATGTGTATTGTTCATTTGGTTTCCCACTTTTTTTAGTTGAATTTCGAAATTCATAACTAAATATAGAAAATTCATAACTAAACAGTTTCATACATCAGTTGGCAAAACTAAATTTAAAACATATTTACATACTTATAACTTGTCCAAAACATATATCTAACATCTCAAGGTACTTAGAGGAACATAATTACAGAAAGACATAACCTCATAAATTCATATATAATTTTACACAAAATGGCAAAGAGACAAGCCACAATTGCAAATAAAAGCCTAATTATCATCAATCTTATCCTTACCTTTTGTCTTTCTTGCATTCTTACTATCACTTGGGCCTATCATGTGAATGTTTAGGGTAATGAGATTATGAAAATCTTAGTAGCAAATTCATTTCATGCATTCATGCCATTTATATGCCATAAAACATCATTTAATCACATAAAAAAAATATCATATTGTTACATAAAAATTTTGGTAGAGTTTTCTCTTTAGAAAATGGATATCTTGGGATAATACCCTCGTATAAAGCTGCCCAAATCCAGCATAAAACACCACAACAATATTATGGCAATTATATATTATCATAAAAACATAATAAAATAATATAAAGCAAGAAATAGAACTTTGCTACCTTTATGTAACCTTTGGCTTCTCCTCTTGATTCTAACCTTTCCACTAGCATTCTTGAACTCTTCCAAGTCCTATTACGACATTAAATGCTAACTAAATCAACTAAATCCATGGAATGCTTCATCAAGAACCAAGTGAACCCTAAAATATCATATAGTTTATCTTTAGCTTTTTCTTAAGGCCAAGACTTGTCTTAAGGTAAATCCACAATGAGTAATCCATTTTTGGCATCATTTTCATGAAATTCCCACTCATTCGTTACTTTTTGGTTATAACATCCGGCCGCTTCTTTGGGATTGACGACTGTCCCCACAAACCAACACGAGCTCTTTCGGTGTGCTTTGTCCTCACTCACACACCTCCTTCCCAGGAGGTCACCCATTCCAGAATTGCTCCAAGTCAAGCACGCTTAACTGAGGAGTTCTTAAGGGATAGGCTTCGAAAAGATAGGTATACCTTATTGGTATAGGTAGTACCTATCAATTCTTTTAAGCTATCCTTAACCGTATAGTCCCATACCTATACAGTCTCTGGATCCTTCTCGTTCTGGTATGTATTCGATTCATACATATGCCCATCCCGCTTAGAAGCCTGCTAGGAGCCGCTCCTTGTCGGTGTCTCATCACTTTTTATCTCACACCCCTTTTCTTGCAGCAGCCATCACTCCCCGCCCTCATTAGCGCTCGGATGTCACGTGCCCACTAGCTTCCGTGTGGTTCATCCTCGAACCATACCGTACTGAGAGAGGTTGGACTCTAATGAGGGCGGGAAGTGATTACCGGTGCAAGAAAAGGGGTGTGAGATAAAAAGTGATGAGGCATAGACAAGTAGCGGCTCCCGGCAGGCTTCTAAGCAGGAAAGGCATATGAATGAATTGAATGCATACCGGAACGAGAGGGATCCAGAGACTGTATAGGTATGGGGCTATGCGGTTAAGGATAGCTTAAAGGAATTGATAGGTACTATCTATACCAACAGGGTGTACTTACTTTTTTGGTAGCCTATCCTTGAAGAACTCTTCAGTTAAGTGTGCTTGACTTGGAACAATTTTGGGATGGGTGACCTCCTTCTGTGTGAGTAAGGATAAAGCACACTGAAAGGGCTTATATTGGTTTGTGGGGACAGTCGTCAATCCCAAAGAAGTGGTCGGACGTTATAGTTGGTATCAGAGCAATGGTTTTGGGCCATTGTTTCTGCTTGAAGTACTACTTGGCACAATTTTAAATACATATTCTATATTCCCACTGTAATGCTAGTCCAGAATCATATAATTGAATGTGTTGTTACTTGTGTGTAGGAAGAATGTCTCGAAGAGGAAGATCGAGTAATAGTGATCTCATGAGGCAGATGCATGAGATGCTGGTTGGCCTCAGTAATCAGGTGAATACTCAGGGGGAGACGTTGAATAGGTTGCAAGAGCAAATGAATAGGCAAAAGTAAGATGAAGTGAATGAAGAGGCTGGTATGTTTGTGGATCTGAACACAGGAGAGGATGAGAATGAGAATGTAGTGGAGCCTGAGAGAGCCCCAAGAGTTAGAAGAAGGGGTATCTCGTCACAGTTAAAGGACTTTCATAAGTTCAATCCTTTGGCTTTCGAAGGTACCATGGATGTTTCACAGGCTGAAGTTTAGATAGAACAATTGGAGAATATCTTCAGTGTGATGGATTGTACCTCAGAGCAAAGGGTGCTACTGGTGGCATTTAAGCTTGAAAAGAAGGCCAAGAGATGGTGGAGGTGTGTTCTCCTAAGTTTTGAAGCGTTGAATTTTCCTATGAACTGGGAATAGTTTAAGGAACAGTTTTTTGCACACTACGTTCCTCCAGCCTTAATGATGCAGAAGGAGGCCGAGTTCCTAACTTTTCAACAAGGAAATCTGTCGGCGGACGACTACAGTGATCAATTTCTGGACTTAGCCAAGTATTCCACTTATATGAATAATTACCCTGATGATAGGTGGATGGCTCAGAGATTGTTTGAGAGAGCCCATCTAGAGATTAAGGAGTGGCTATCTGTGGTGGAGTTTGTGTCCTTTGAGGACTTGTGTGAGAAGATTCGTGCCCTATACAGACGGATGAAAGAGGCTGAGGAGCATAGGAGGAATTCCATGATTTGGCCTTTTTCTCACCTAGGACCTACGGGACGAATCAGCAAAGGAAGTGGTTTAGGTAGTGGTAGCAGCAGTGGTAGTACAGGTTCTAGCGGAGGAAGAGGTCTCCATAATAGAGGCTGACATGGTAGAGGTAGAGGTAGATTTGGCAGAGATCAGTCCAATAGAGGTCAATTTGGTAGATGACCCTTTTATCGAGGAGGCTTTGATCGGGGGAGTTCTAATCAGAGCGAGCATGCAGAAAGAGATTCAGCACCTTCTCAGTACGGGTCAGGTAGTACATCAAATCTGTGAACAAAATGCGGGTTTAGCCATGGTGATCGTCCGTGTTTGGTTTGTTTTAACTGTGGGAGACCTAGACATATTGCTCAAGGTTGTCATAAGCCAAGGTGTGATGATGCGATGATGAGGCCCACGATGCCAGGATGAGTTTTCTCCATTACCCGATAAGAAGCGGATGCAGCGCCTAATCTGATTAAAGGTAAACTTAAACTTAATGGTTACTCTATTCATGCTTTGTTTGACTCAGGTGCATCGCATTCCTTCATTTCTTTTGATTGTGCTCGGATATTGGGTATTGTGGCAATGGAGTTTCCTTTGAGTTGTCGGTATCCACACCCACAGGAGTTTCATTAAGAACTGCTCAAGCTTGTCTGAATTGTGTGGTTCATTTTAAACATCGAAGCACTACCCTGGATCTAATCTATTTGCCGTTGCAAGAGATTAAAGTGATAATTGGGATTGACTAGTTGGAGCATAATAATGCCATTCTCCACTGTGCTCAGAAGACTGTGTCTTTGCCCATGAATATCCCTAGTGTTAAAGGAGATGAGAATGTTTGTTTGTCCTTTGCCCAAGCTGACAGGTATTTGAGAAAAGGATGTCAAGGGTTTCTGGTTTTCTTTTCTATGAACGTGGATATGGAAGGAGGTATTGAAAGATACCCGGTTGTGAATGAATACCCTGATGTGTTTCCAGAGGAGATCACTGGTTTGCCACTACCATGAGGACTAGAGTTTTCCATCCATTTGGTGCCCAGGACAAGTCCTATTTTGAAGGCTTCATATCGAATGACACTATCTGAGTAGAAAGAGCTCAAGAAGTAGATTGAGTAATTATTAAAAAGTCATTATACCTAGTGTCTAGCCTTGGGGAGCTTCAGTGTTGTTTGTCAAGAAGAAGGATGGTAGCCTCAGATTGTGCATTGATTACAGGCAACTGAATCAAGTGATGATCAAGAATAAATATCCTTTGCCTAGGATTGAGGACTTGATTAATCATTTGGTAGGTGCTTTCGTATTCTCTAAAATCGATTTGAGGTCAGGATACCATCAATTGTGAGTGCGTGCTGAAGATGTGCCTAAAATGAAATTTTGAACTCGATATAGTCATTATGAATTTCTCGTGATGCCATTCGGGTTGACCAATGCCCTAGCAATCTTAATGGATTATATGAAAAGGGTGTTTCAGCTGTATTTAGATAAATTTATGGTGGTTTTTATTGATGACATTATGATCTACTCCAAGAGTGAAGAAGAGCATATGCTCTATCTTCAGATTGTGTTGCAAGTATTGCGGGATCACTAACTATATGCTAAGCTCAGTAAGTGTGAGTTTTGGCTATAGGAGGTGAAATTTTTGGGTCATGTGATTTCTGCAGAAGGAGTGGCAGTAGACCCTAGTAAGATTGAAGCAATGTTGAATTGGGAGAGACCGCGATCGGTGATTGAAATTTGGAGTTTTCTTGGATTGGATGGATACTAACAAAGGTTCATTAAGGGATTCTCTTAGCTTGTTATGCCATTGACTAGACTCACCCATAAGGATCGATCTTTCTTTTGGGATGACAGGTGTGAGAACATTCCAAGAGCTGAAGGTTTGTCTAATGTCCACCCCAGTGCTCATTATCCCTAACCAATCAGAACCATTCACTGTTTACACGGACGCCTCTAAGAAGGGTCTAGGGTGTGTATTGATGCAGCAAGGTAGAGTTGTGGCGTATGCTTCAAGGCAGTTAAGGTCTCATGAGTAGAACTATCCTACTTATGACCTTGAGCTAGTGACTGTAGTATTTGCCTTGAAATTGTGGAGGCATTATCTCTATGATGCTTAGTTTGATGTGTTCAGTGATCACAAGAGTTTGAAGTATTTATTTGATCAGAAAGAGTTGAACATGAGGCAAAGGCGTTAGGTTGAGTTCCTGGTGGATTATGAGTTTTCTTTGAAGTATCATCCTGGGAAAGCCAACGTTGTGGCCGATGCGTTGAGTAGAAAGTCGATCCATATGGCCACAATGATGATGAGGGAATAGTAGTTACTGGAAAGCCTGAGAGATATGAAGTTATCCATTAATGTCCATCCTGGAATACTAGTAATGAGTTCCATCAGTGTATCAAGTTATTTATTGAGGAACATTTGCTATGCTCAGATATAGGATGACTATCTTTTAGGCATTCGGGAACAAATTGAAATAGTGGAGATGCATGACTTTGATATTCTGGAAGATGGTATCATCCAGTATCGTGGTCAGATTTGTGTACCAAATGTTACGGGATTGCGAGAAATTATTTTGGAGGAAGCTCATAAGAGTAGGTATACTATTCACCTAGGTACCACTAAGATGTACCAAGATCTGAAGTGTGGTTATTGGTGACCAGGTATGAAAAAGGACATCGCATAGTATGTAGCATGTTGTCTAATATGTTAGAAGGTAAAGATTGAGCACTAATTGCCTACTGGTACGTTGTCTAATATGGTATCATCCAGTATCAGATTGCACGATGTTTTCCACGTGTCTCAACTCAAGAAGTATTATCTGGATCCGTCTCATGTTATTGATGATGAGGCAGTTCAAGTGCTAGAGGATTTGACTTTGAGGTCACGCCATTGCAAATTCTTGATGTAAAGGAGAAACAGTTGAGAAATAAGACCATAAAGTTGATAAAGGTCCTATGAAGTGGCTTGACATCCAATGATGTCACGTGGGAGACCGAAGAATCCATGCGAAGGAAGTATCCAGAGATGTTTGCATGAGGTAAGGGTTGAAATTTCGAGGACAAAATTTTTATAAGGAAGGGAGAGTGTAACACCACCCATGACTTTGTTTTGGTATGGTGCGTAGGACAGGAGGAAATCAGGACGGAGGAAGGTTCAAGTGGAGTTTGAAAGAGCTCCATGCCCGACGATTCTGCTTCTCGCCACCGGGGTGAGCTTCCGACGCGCATAACTTTATGCTCCGACCTCCTAATGACTTAATTCCAACTCCTACAAGTCAATCTAGTCCTAATCTAGCCATAGACACCACTTTCATCTTAATCCAACTCTATATGGAGATTCTGGATCCCTAACACCATTTTGGCCACTTATTGACCAAAACTCACCACTAATAATCTCCAATTGCCACCAAAGGCAAATGGTCACTCAAAGACCATTCATACATGTCCAAAATCCATGAACCAATTTGTCCAAAGAGGTTTTACCTCAAAGGAACCACTCCTATGAGATTTGGCCCCATTGAACCCCAACTTGATAAAACAGACTATAGGCCTTAAAACACACCAACAAGACCCAAGTCCACTTTGGGCTCACAAACAACAACATGCTGACTTCTCAGGATCCAAACCATGAAAACGCCATAATACAACATCCATATAATCCATATCCATATCCTTACAATGACATCCATTCATTACCAACCTTCTATCCTACTTGGCATAAGATACATATCCAAAATACACATAAACTATATAGACCCAGTATACCCACGTTCGCTGGTACTCCCTCTGCTTCTCAAGACTAGTGCCAGAACCTTCACCTGAAAGATTAGTTATAGGAGAGAGGTGTGAGACAATGTCTCAGTAACCGGGAACAACTACATACAATATATATATCTACTGACCCACACAATCGTGAAATGCAATGCTAATGAATGGTATGCATGTTCTCCCTCATACACGACTAGAACCATGAGCTGTCGTCATCATAAGACATTTCAATAGATGATTCCCTTCCAACAGTCGGTGAAAACTGATTCCAGGACATCACCAAGCTCATCTTACCCTAATGCAACTCGGCTAATGGTTACACTAGAGTTCGGACCATGGCTCTCCTTCACCTGGACCATCATGAATTAATGGTGATTTAGGGAAGGTGCATTCTCAAATCCACTGCCACCTGGCTCTCCCAAGGAAAGAATTTAGTAACAGGGATATTTCATCATATCATATTGTCCTCTGCCGCCTGGCTCTCCCATGGAGAGGATTTAGCGACAGGGATCTTTATCATATCATCATATCATATCACATCATATCATCATCACCTTATCATCAATCTCTCACTATGCAATCAAATGGTGATGATGTCAATGTCATGCCAACATGCCTCTACACACACATATATATCATTGTCATCACAAACATCATATGGACATGCTAGCATGTAATGGTATGGGGATGCTACAGATCACAACATATGCAATCATCATAAATCAACTAGCCGTGTATACCACGATATGTAGAAAAACCATACACATACACAATCAATATCATGGTATGAAAAGGAACATGCATATATACACAAATATATGTACTATCATACTATACAAACAATACAATACAAACATACACCTGGTTACCTTAGGTTGTCAATATCACACACGTGAATTCCATGAACTTCTCAAATTGCCCAACATGCTTGAACCCTTCTCAGTTAACCAAACAACCTTCATAATAACACAACAATATACTATTAAACCAAACATCACAATTCAACCACTTTAGGCCTAACCCAAGGTTCCAACACCCTTTTCATGCATTATTAAGCTCCTAGGACCCATACCAACACCAAACAATCTTATACACTTCGGATTCCCAATAGCCTTAACTGAAAATAACCTAGGGTTAAGCTCAAATTATACATAAACCTTTCAAGACTCACATCCAAGCAACAATAACACCAAAACACATTTCCTTAACGCCATTTCACCCCTTTCAATTGGTGGATTTCGGCCTTAACCGAAGATCCTAACTCAAAACTGAAAAACCCCAAATCTAACCGAAGAAAATGGAGAGGGAGGAGTAGAGAACACTTACCAACTTGAATCTAAGCTTCCAAGGTCCGAATATCGCTCCTAGATGTCGAAAATCTTGAACCCTAGCAGTGCTCCTCATCGCTCCCACCATTTTCCTTTTTTTCGATCGTCCGAAATGATCCAGATTTAAATAAAAATCCTAAATCTCACTGCGGCCTCATCACACTTCACTGCGGCTCCACTAGTTTTCAGCTGGAAAGAGCCACTGGACATGCTCTCACCACGGTAGCTCTGCTTCTCGCTGCGGCGTGAGCTCTTTCAGACTCCACTTGAACCTTCCTCCATCCTGATTTCCTCCGGTCCTACACACCATGCCAAAACAAAGTCATGAGGGGTGTTATATTGGTCTAGTCAAAATTAAGGTTTAAATAGGAAGAAATGAATTTTCATGCAACTTGTTTCAATCTCATGAAAATACACTTTCTTGCAACTTTCATATGCTTTCTCTTGATTTCTATACAAAGAAACACTTCTTCCCTTATACCCTTGTTTTGGTCAAAATTCATACTTAGAAAGGAGGAGATGAGAACTCAACCAAATCATGCCAAACTACTTAGAACTAGAACCATGAAAACCTCAGGAGATAGTAAAAAGAACTTACCTCTTGAAAGCTTGAATTTTTTCCTTCCCTTTTCCTCCTCTTTCTCACATTTTCTTTCTCTCTCTTGTGAGAAAATTTTGAACACACTTTGCTCTCTTTCTTTATCACATCTCATCTTTAGATACTTTCCCCATGAATATTTCCTCATTTGGAATCATTAAAGAGGCTTCTAAGGACTTAGACTAACTAAAAACCTCAAAACTATAAAATTCATTTTCATGCATTGTTAATCACTTTGAGCATCAAAATTTGAAAATTCATAACTAAATGCACAAAAATTATTTCACTATGGTTCAGTTTCCAAAAATCCCTCACATCTTGAATTTCATGAGAAAAATATGAAACTATAATTTGGACATGTAGATCGAAACAATTTATTCGTCCAATTTACTATTCATTTTTACCTTCCAGTTTTTGTTCAAATTCTAACCCATAAATCTAAAAAATTGTATCTCATCATCCACTACGATGTTTTGTGCATTCTTTATATTATATGAAAGCCCTACATGTCTAATTTACAGATATATTTTTCTTATATATTTATTTAACTTGAATCGGGCATAGCATTATCTGAAATCATTAAGAGTCAGAACATAACTTTTAGTGGAATAGTTTTAGGAAAACTTACATAACTATCATTACATAACTCCAATTTCATTCAAACCGATGGCATAATAAACTTAGGACATAGATCTCTTCATTCATATAAACCACTGAATTTTTTTGTCTTTGTAAGATTTTATACTCCTTTCAAATTGAGTAGTACATATGATAAAATCTTATAGTTTTCCAACTCTGTTTAGTTTTGAACCTTAATTTCAAAAATTCACTATAAATTATGTACTTCTTCAAATTAAGTGTTCTTTGGTTCTTCAGAAAGCTTTTAGAGAATATATAACGCTTATCTTAATTACTCTGTTTCGAATAGGTATTCCTATTTCTTTCATGATTGGTCAACTTGGACAAAATTGCATTTTGAGCTTTTATACCATTACCATTCATTACATACATGCTTTATACTTGTCCAAATCATGTTCATGACATTATTAAGAGGCCTAAGGGAACATATTTATAGTAATACAAAGCTTCATAAATTCTCATACGACTTTACATAAAATAGCAAAGAGACATAGATCAATAACAATTTAATCATTGAAATCTTTTTCCTTGCTCCTTGCCTCCATTGGATACATGGCATCTCTTGAATATAGCATTTAGGTACATGAGGTGATGAGATTATAACAATCTCAGTAGCAAGTCACAATTCATACAATTATAACACCTTAAATTTAAGTCCATTTTCCATGTATTAGACTCCAATGATATCCATTATTGCATGATTAGAGACTTGATTTCATAAAAATATTAAAACAGATTTTTCTTTATTTTGGATACTGTTCATTGTGTATTTTCCATTTTACCCGAAAAATTTTGAAAATTCATAACTAATTCTAGCAAAATTATCTCATAGTGATTCAAGTCTTTAAAAATAGGAAAAATATTCTCTTCATGGGAAAAATATGAAATGGAGCATTTTTTAGACTAGTTTGTACATTTTATTTCTTAAACATTTACTGTACATTTGGTCATTTTGAAACTTTCTTGATTTCTACCTTATTTTTAAAAATTCATATCTCTTGATATTCCTAGCCAAATCTTGCATTCGCTATGTTGTTGGAAAACCCTATGTGTCTACTTTTTAGAAATATTTCTTTTATATATTTATTCTACTGGAATAGGATAGGGCATTAACTTAAACCAATAGGGATCAGAGCCAACTTTAACTGGAATAGTATTAGGAAAATATGTATAACTCTTATTAAATAGTTCTAATTGCACTCAAGCCAGTGGCATGTTAAAGCTAAGACATAGACCTTTCCATACATACAAACCAATGAATTTTTGGAGTTATGTACAATTTTATAATGCCTTTTGAAATTTCCAGTATCTAGGTTCAAGGTTCTAGTTTTCTAATCTTGCCCTTATCCAATTTATGTGATGTTTAGCTTCTTTTAAAACTTGTTTTGTATCTTTCAGAGTATATATAACATGCCCATCAATTGCTCTGTTTCTAGCTAAATACCTCCATCTAACTACTATTGATCATCATTGACATAGTTTTGACATAGTTCCCACAATCAAATTTCATACACATAATGCATCATCATTCAATGCTCCAAATCCACCCATATCATCATGCAAGGTTCATAAAAACATAACCATGCTAAGTTATAAAGTCATAACATTATACATGATTTTATACAAATTCCCAGAATGATACATCACTATTGGCTCTATTTGCTAAAAAATCATGCTCCTCTTTTATCCACTTAGGTTTACCTTGATCTTTGACACACCTTGATCCTATCATGGATAGTCATTTGGAAAGGAATAAGATTCAAAGAATCTCAGTAGCAACCACCAAAATGCAATCATATTATCATATAATGCAAGCCATTATCATAAAATCCTCATTCAATCACATTAAAACTTTAACAATTTTATAGAAAATTGGGTAGAGTTTCCCCTTGAATTTTGGATATCCAAGGGTCTCAAAATCTCTGAAATAACTCAGCCAATGCCAACAAATCATCACAAATAAACAATACAATCAATTGGCATATCATCAAAATCATTGCAATCTATAAGACAATATAATGCATGCATAGGTTTGATTACTACCTTCTAGCTTTCCAATGCTTTCCAAACTTTGTAAACTCTTCCTTTGTCCTTCTAACACTTCTTAGAATCCTGAGAAGTTTGAGGACCAAACTTTTCTTGTTGCTCTTTCTTCTTGGCTTCAATTTTTTTCGTGCTTCTCTCCTCTTCTTGCTGCAGTTTCAAACATGAATGGAGGTGGAAATGACGGCTACTCACTTAACTCAAGGCTTTTAGGAAAGATATCTAATGGCAAGTTTAATCATGATTAATTTTTTTTACTTTGGTTACTTTATGACATAAAAGCTTTTCACATAATTCTATTTGTATCCTATCTGCACATTCAGATGTGTCTCACCTCATTTTTGGCCAAAAATTGCTTTAATAATTTTTATGGATCAAAATATCCTTTACCGATTAAATTTACCCATACTGATTAAATATTTTTACCAAAAGTGTCATTACATTGGTACATGATTATCCAAAACTTAATTTTAGTCCAAAATCATTATCTTGATCCTAAATATATTTTATCAAGATCTATTCAATGTCTTTGAATTGATATTGCCTTTTTTTGCAGTCTTAATTGACTTTTATTGGGTAAAATATTAATATTAAATCCTAATTATCTAATAAATATTATTTTGATCTTAATAGATTTCTTGCTATATTCCATTACATTAGGCTCATCAAGAGCTTCATTTTGACTATTATTTTTCATATTTACAAAAATACCCTTGACTTGGGGTAAATCTATAATTTTTAAAACTTTTAGGTCATTAGCTGTAATTTTCTCCAAACCTCTTTCTCTTTTATCTCTCCACGTGAATTTCATCTTCGGGTTTAAATGTAATATTCACATTTTACTTCTAATTTGAAAAATGACCGTTTTATCCCTGAGTAGGGTAAAAAGTAATTATCTATTATTCCAGACACTTTCTTATAATTTTACCCAAAGACCAAATTTTTATTATTTCTTTTTCACTATTCACATCAACTTTCAAATTAGTCTATTTCTCAATTTAGACCTCCTAGCTTTGCAATACTTATATTATTGCGCTCAGTTTGGAGCGAATTTTCATTCAAGTGGTATAATATGTATTTTCCGGGGGTAAGTTCTGGAATTAATTTATACTAAGAATCTTATGGAAAATTAATTCTAATTAAGGATAAAATATAACTTCTTCTGAAAATTGGATGAGAAATTAATTCATTTTAAAGCCTGAGTATATAACCTTTTCGTCTTACTTCATTTCTCATCTTTTCATACATTTTATTACATCCCGTAAAAATAGGGATATTACAATTATGTAATATAATTCACATAAATTTCACATTTAGTCACATAAAATGTCATAGTATCATATTGTTCATAAATTTTTTTGCAGTATAATAACTTAGAAAATTGATATCCCATGGTACAAAACCCCTCATTTTACAGCCAAAATCAATTAAAAAAAATTACAACAACAATATGACAAAATTTCATCATAGAAATGTAATGAAAGAACATAATGCAACAAAATGAACTTAGCTACTTCTTGTAGTTCTTTTGGCTTTCTCTCTTGAAATCAAAACTTTTGCTAGCTTTCTTGAACTCCCTGAAGTCTTAGAACATTATCAAATATCCACTAAATCATCTAAATCAAGTGGTTGCTTCAAAAAGTTTCTCAAAAACCCTAAAATTCTCATATACTCTATCTTTGAGTTTATCTTGAGTCCAATACTTGTTCATTACTAATTTGGACCTAATGATTCCATTTTTAACATAAAAAATCATGAAAACCAACTCCTTCGTACCTTACCATACTGGCCGAAATCTGCCATGAGGAGGGAAGAATTGATTTTTCAAAAAGTTGCTTCAAAACATATCGAATCTTATTTCTTTTAGATTATCTCAAGGTTTCTCTTCATTTTCATGTAAGAAAATACCTTCCCTCACTCTACCATGCTTGGATGAAATTTGTACAACAAAAGGAGAAGGAAAGAACTCAAGAAAACTTACTCAAACCACTCAAAACTTGAAGTACAAACCATTAGAAGTTGAGAGGAGATTTCTTACCTTTTTTTCCTGATTTTTCTTCCTTTTTTTTCTTTCCTTTTTCTCTCCTCACAATCTCTCTCTCTTCTTGCTGCTTCGAAACACTTTTTCTCCCCTTTCTTATGAGTGAAGGACGTGCAAGAGAGAGGGAATATAAGTAATGAGCTTAACCTTGGTTAATTACATGGTTTGGCTACTCAAGTTAAAAACTTAACCACTAAGTTTTGCAAAATAATGTTTTAAAAATCCAATTCCACTACATGCTCAATAGGTGGCACGTCATGAGAAGTATTGCTGTCCAAAATACTGCATATCTCTTTTAGTCTAGATATAACTTGTGTTAGCTACTTTATACTCCAATTGGTAAAGTTATCTTTTGTACTATTAATTTATTTTATGAGTACAAGATTAAAGTAAGTTTGAATTTGTATTTACTTTATTATCCTATCTCCTAAAATACTTGTGTGGGATTCACATAATTTTCCTTTTATTTTTTTAGCCTTTGTAGGGCCCACAATACTTTTACTTTTGCAAAGTACAATTTCCATTGCATCTTGTAATTAAATTTCTTCCTAATTATCTCTGTTAAGCACAATGCACTATTCCATTGGGTTTAGTATTCCATAAGCTTCAATATGACATAAATTTTTAATATTTATGAAATTTCCCCTAAGCCAAGTAAAAACATAAATATTTATTCTTTTGGGTATTTTCTCATAATTTCTCCCAGGGACTAATGTAAATACTTCTTTTTCTGAGACAAAAATGTAATTTTTTAAATTTTATTTCTCTGACCTAATAAATGACCTTACCCTTTTTCTTCTTTATTATTGTATCTCAAGTTTTTCTATATCCCTTTACATTTTATACTATTTAGTTATGGAATTAATTTATATTAAGGACCCTATTTGTAATTTATTCCAACTAAGGACTTAACATAATTCCTTTTAAGGACTATATGGGAAATTAATTCAAATTAAAGACTAAGCATGTAAAATCACCATTTTGCCCTTTAGCATTCACAAATATTTCATATGTGGTATCTTTTCCATATATACTTTTAATACATTCTTATTAGGCACATCTTAGTCGCATGTTAGATATAGCCCTGAAAGTCAGGATGTTACATTCCTTCTTGCTAAGGTCGACCAAAGAGGAGGGAGTAATATAGAGAAGAAAATCTTACAATTTGTTGACATGTGTCCCTCTAAAATTCTCTTCAAAATGACACAAAATAATAAAATACTCTTTAAGCACATGTTGAAAAATCACACCACTAAGAGGGAGGAAAGCGTTCAAAATACTGCATATTTTTCCTAATCCAGATATGTCCTGTACTAGTTTACTTTTTACCTAGACTGTTAAAGTTAATTTTGTAGTATTTTATTATTTTATGCATACATAATTAAACTAAGATAGGATCTATATTTAATTTAATATCCTGTTCTAAACAATATCTATATGGGGCCCACATAATTTTCTTAATACTTTTTTTTTTATTTTTGTGAGGCCCATATTACTTTTTGTATTTTTCTATATAATTGTATTGTATTCTGTAATCTGTTTATTTTCAAATTGATCCCTTTGGACTCAACATACTATTCCATTGGGTCCAACATATCATAAGGTTTATTTTGACATAAATTTTGAAAAATTTCAAAATTACCACTAGAGCTACAAAATTGCAAATAAATTTTTGCAAGGACCTCTTTGCAAATATTTTTAGGGACCAAACTGCAAATAATTTTTTCAGGGACCATATTGCAATTTCATTTTTCTTAATGCCCTAGCATATGAAATTGTCTTTTTTATTCTTTTCCATCAAATTATGCATCTCATACTATATCTACACATCCTTATACATACTGTAATATTTTTAGAAAATTGAGGATGTTACAGCATTAACAATTGAACCTACCACTGGCACAAACCATCACCCTTCACTATGTTTTGCTCCCTTCTTGTATTCGTTTGCACCCTCTGTGACTCCATCAAACCCATTTTTTATTCGTGAGCTTTGTCCCTTCTCTTACCACGTGTTGTTCATTCTTTAGTCTCCCTCCACTCTTATCCTTGAAGAATTTTCTTTGGCCTCTAGGATTTTCTTCAGCCTTCATTTGCAAAAGAGATCTCCCTTCAAAGCCATTCTTATGAGGTAAAGGTAATTTTCAAACCCTTGACTTTCTTCGGCCTTAATGGTGTTCTTCAACTTCATCTTTGCTTTCTCAAGTAGCTTCTAAGTTTACCCCTTGTCTATATTTAGTTTTTCAAACGCAGTTTCAATCCACAGAGTTGCAACCTTACTTCCTTAAGTTTTGAGACCCATGGATTCATCAGCCCAAGTTTGCTTTAATTTTAATTTCTTTTAGTTGGTGTTCTTGTTCTTTCATTACTGAAAAATGTTTGTTGATGTTTATTAAAATTAAGGAAAAGAAGGTTTAATGTTGCCAGTACTTGATATAGAGTCAAATTAGTGATGGCATGAGACCTCCCGAGGTCCTTGTTTGTGTATTTGGATATATTTGTTAGCATTGCATCTTCTGAATTTTCTTCACTCTTTTAAGATTAATATAGTCCTTTTTTTTTGCTATAGTGGAATATTATAGTTGATGCAGGAGAATGGCTTGAAATTTGTTGTTATGCGTCCATGAAAAAACTTTAGTGTAATGAATGGTAGAATCACCTTATATGCACTACTTATCTTTCTCTATCTCTCATTTTCAATTTTGAAAAACTTCAATGAAAATTTCTGGGTTTTAGATGCTTCAAGTATGGCCACTGTGGCAACATATTTTGGGCTTGAATGGCAAACACATAGGCAACTTGTAATGGAAGGAATTATATGCCATGTGCTTAGATGATGTTTGGATGAATTTATAAAGTCCTCAATTACTATGCAACAATTCTATTCATTTTCTAATTTACTTTGCATCATGCATTAACTTAAGGTATTCCGTGTTATTTTATTTTAAAAAAAAATGAAGAATGAGCTTGTCCTATATGTAGTTTTCTAATTTGCTTTGTAACATACATAAATTGAGGTTGTCCTGTATGTAGCTTAAGGTCAAAAGAGATATCAATATGCTTGCACAAATTGTGCAATACCATTTGTTGAGTAGACTGGTCACCTAAGAAGGGGGTGAATTAGGTGTTACAAATTTTTCGTCTTTTTGAAGCATAACTTAATGTTGTAGAGAAATACTAAAAACAGGGGAAAATGGAGCACTTAATGCAAGAGTGAGGGAGATAAAGGATGAAGAGCAAGACACAGATTTATCCTGATTTGTCCTAACCACTTGGAGTACATCTAGTCCTTAAGCAACCCACTTGAGATTTTTCACTATAACCACAAGTTCAATCTAGGCGCTTGTGAAGCCATAGTATATCCAAGACTTCTTTTCTAAGTCTGTCTCTCTCCCACAACTTCCCTGGTGTGATTACAAATTCTTTTCAAGGAAACCTTCCTTGAGTATTCCCTTTATATCACCTAGAGAAATCTCTCACAAAGAAAAAATCAATACAAAGAAATGCTCTCTTAAAAAGTGGATAAAAACATCAAAGCTCATAAAGTGTAATTGAGAGTGTTTGATTGAGAAATAAATCCATTAGAATAATAAAACACTTTTAGAACATCATTCTCTCTACTCTTAACTTAAATGAAGCTCTATTTATAGGTGGAAGTAGTTAATTAACTGTTAGGTATAATTAACTAGTCGTTACTCTGAAGAACTAGCCGTTGCAAGCCACTTTACAAAGATAATTGATTATACTATGAAAATTGAATCGATTATGGTATGATTTAAGGCTATTTCTAGTAACATATTCACAATAATAAATTAAGCTCAGTTTAAGTCAATTGATTGAGTTTAATAACAAAGAAGAAAATAAGTTCATTAATCAATTGAGTCGAGAATAATTGGTTAATAAGGAATTTGGAAGGTTAGGAAACATAACCGATTATATTAGAGCTTGTAACAAGTTATCAAAGGATGAAACTAAGTTTGAGAAGCAAGATAGCCGATTATATTTGAGAGAAACAAATTAGCTCAGGAAATTTTCAAGTGAAGAGACGATATAATTGATTAAGAGCTTAGATATAACAGATTAGATTTCAAATAGAGAGCTCATATATTTGTTAAGAGAAGTTAATCAATTACTTGAAGATATAACATATTATATGAAGCAAAATAATCGATTAGAAGGTAAGAGTAATCAATTAAAATGCAAAACTGAAAAGTAACTCAAATTGACAAGACCCAATAATCAATTATCTTGAGGAGGTAATTGATTATGTCAAAAGTAAGGTAGACTGAACTAAAAAGGCTTGTTGATATAATTGATTATATATAGAGATAATCGATTAGAATACAAAATAGTAACTCATGACTTGCAAAACACATGATGATCGATTACTTTTAGAAGGAAATGAATTATGTTAGTAAGGAAGCACAAAATTGAGAAGAAAACAATTGCTATAACAAGTTATATGGCTAGAGGTAATCGATTATTTTTGCTAAACTTTGAAAACTCATAGGAATGAAGGAATCAATACTCAATTTAATTTTTGGACTTAAAGTCTTCATTGATATTAAAAGATATGTTCTAAAATTATTTGAAAAACATTTTAAACTCAAACATCCTCAACTACTTTGATCTAAAACAAAAGAACTTGAATTTTGATCTTTCCATTTCAGCTCCCAAGTTCTTCTTCTCCAAAACTCTTCTTATTCTTGAAATAGCTATATAAAAAATTCATATTAAGTCTAGTAGTTAGTCCAATTCTTACTTAAATAATAAATATGATATAAAACATATAAATAATATCCAATAACCATATCATGTAAACTTTTTGATCCATTATTTAACATCATCAAAACTAATTATATTAGTCACCGAACTTAACACCACCAAGTAAAGAATGAGCTTCTAGATTTCTTTCCATTTTATCTAACTTACCTCTGTTTGAGGACTTCTTACTACAGTTAATATGGCTTTCAAGAATTTTACTTTGCTCTGCATATCTTGTGATGGCATTTTGTTACAATTCTTTATTCATATTCGATTGCTTAGCATTCAAAAGAGTTTTGTAGCTCTGAATTACAAACACATGTTCATCTTTCATGTTATATTATATGAAATTTAATTTTGTGTATAGTCCATGAGAACTGATTTGTGTGAAAAAGTCTCATTTCTCTCAAAATAATGGTTTTGGTTTCCCTCCCCCATGAATAACTGTTTTGGTTTCTTCGTGAAATTCATTTGCTTCTTTGTGAATAATTGTCTTGGATTTGCTTATCTTGTTGTTTATGATTCCTGTTTGGATAGTACGTATCTGGTATTTATGAGATATTAATGAAGTATTATTTAGTGGAAAAAAATCTGTCATAACTTGAAAGTTAATATATATAGATATATATTAATTAAGTTATGTATCACCATTTGACAGATCATAGTAGCGACCTATATACCTATTACAAGTATGAAATCTATCACATTTGAGGTTATTGAAAAGTTTGGAGACAGGTAGAAAGATGCAATTCTAATTAAGGGCTTGGTGAGAGGAGATAGGTAGTTGATATTTGAGTATGGGTCATTGCAGAAGGAATAACTTTTTTTTAAAAAAATTAATATACATGGGAATTAATTTATAAATTTGTTAAAAAATTAATTGTTATCATATTACTCTTATTCTTGATATTCTAGTATGTGAAAGTTCTCAACCTCCTTCCTCTAGATTTTCTTCGAACCTTTTCAAGAAATCTCACTACATTGACAAGAGAATTTTTAAGCTGTTATGCTGCCGATTTTTTAGTAAAAATTAGTGTATACACGGTTGCCACTTAAATCCACATGGGTTCTTTAGCATATTGTTAAGTAGACTTGTTGGACCTCTTAATTAGTGTATGCATGGGTTCATTTACATAGTTATCAACCTTAAACCACTTTAGAAATTTATCATATTATTTAAGTAGACTTGTTGAATCTCTTAGCTTGCAGTCTTATTTATAATCTTCTGCAAACCAAATAGTATAGCTGATAGTTGATTTTTTTAAACTATACTGATAGTATTGGTTAAAACTTGACAAATGCAATTTTTTCACTAGCATTGCTTCCCATTCTTTACTGAGAGTATTATAGCAAGTAAACAAGCATTACTCCTCATGCATGTTATATATAGTTCATTCAAAGGTAAATTCCTTTGGTGTCTATATAATTCTTTCTCGAGGTCAAATCTAAAATCAATGAAATTATATTTTTATTTTTTGTATTTTTTAGTTCATTCAAAGTTTGTTTGATTTATAGGAAGTTGTAGAGTGGAGTTTATAATTGAAAATGATTGATTGAAAATTTATATTTAATAGCATGAATCATTATTAGTTTATTAATTATAAGTAATTTGATTATTAGAAATGATTTAGGACATAATTTGTAACACTTCTCCTGACTTTGTTTTGGCATTGTGTGCAAAATCGAAGGAAAACAGGGTGGAGGAAGGCTTGAGTAGAGGGAAATTGAGCTCTATGCCACGGCTTGGAGCAGGGCCGCTATGGCGAGAAGAGCTCCAGAATGAGGTTTCTAGCTAGAAGCACTGGTGCTGCGATAAACTTACTCGAAGCCGTCGTGAGAATTGAGATTTTTGTTTAAATTTGGATCATTTCAGTCGAACATATGAAGGAGGAACGGAGGAGAACGAGAGAGCTCTATTAGGGTTTGAAGATTTCGGCCATTGGGAGTGTTTTTCGGCATCCAAGAGCTTGGATTCAAGTTGGTGAGTGATTTCTACTCCTCCTTCTCCATTTTCTTCAGTTGAAACGTGGGGTTTTTCGGTTATAAGTTTGGATCTTAGGTTCTGGCTGAAATCCACCGATTGAAATGGATGAAATGAGATTAAGGAAGTATGTTTTGGTGTTCTTGATGCTTGGATGTGAGTTTTGAAGGGTTTAGGTATGATTTGAGCTTAACCCTAGGTTGTTTTCGGTTAAGGCTCTTGGAAATCTGAAGTATATATGGTTGAGTAGTGTTTGAATGGTTCTCAAGAGCTTATTGATGCATGAAAGGGGTGTTGGAACCTTGGGTTAGGCTAAATTGGTTGAATTGTGATGTTTGGTTTATTGGTATATGTGGTTAATTAAGGAATTGTGATATTGTGAAGGTTGTTTAGTTAACTGAGAGGAGTTCAAGCGTGTTGGACAACTTGAGAAGTTCATGGAATCTGCGTGTGTGGTATTGACACTTGAGGTAACCGGGTGTTTGATTGTATCGTATTGTTTGTATTGTATGATGTTACGTATATTTGTATATATATGCATGTTTCTTTTATACCACGATATAGATGTGTTTGTGTGTACTGTTTTCTATATATTGTGGTATACACATAGCTAGATGATGGTTATGATGACTATGATGATGATTAGAGATGATGATGTTGATGTGACATGACAAGATGCATGCATGACATTGTGACATATGATGATGATGATTATATGATAATATGAGTATCACCACATAACATTATGAGATTGTGATATATGGTGGATTGGGTGGTGATGACGATACGATACGATATATGATGATATGAGATATGATTAGGGAGGATAAGGATGAGATCCTTGTCGCTAAATCGTCCCCTATGGCCAGGGGAGCTTGGTGACAGTGAACTGTATCTTCCCTAAATCACCACCAATTCGAGGTAGTCCTGGGGAAGGAGAGCCATGGTCCGAGCACAAGTGTAACCTTTAACCAGGTTGCATTAGTATAAGATGAGCTTGGTGATGTCCCGAAATCTATTTTCACCTACTGTTGGAAAGGAATTACCAATATGAAATGTCCTATTATGACGATAGCCTGTGGTTCTAGCTGTGTCCAAGGGAGACATGCATTCCATTTATTTCACATTACATTCATGAGTTGTATGAGATATACGTATATATATATGTGTGTGGTTGTTCCCGGTTACTGAGACATTGTCTTATACCCCTCTCCCATGAACTAACCTTTCAGGTGATGGTTCTAGCACTAGTCCGGAGAAGACGAGTGAGTAGCATCGGACTCGGGGAAATTAGGTCTATGTAGCTTGTGCGTGTGTAATTTGGATATGTAACTTGTGCCAAGTAGGATAAAAGGTTTTGTAATGAATGTATGACATTGTAAGGATTGTTATGGATTAATGTACAATGGTTATATATGTGGACATGTGTTGTATGTGTTATGTATGATGAAAGGTGGAATTGGGCCTCGTTGGTGTGTTTTAGGGCCTGTAGCCCGTTTTGTCAAGTTGGGGTTCTAGGGGGTCAAATCTCTGAGGAGTGGTTCCTTTGAGGTGAAGCCTCTTTGGACAAGTTGGTTTGGGGGGTTTTGGACTTGTATGAATGGTCTTTGAGTGACCATTTACCTTTGGTGGCAATTGGAGGTGGTTAGTGATGAGTTTTGGTCAACTAGTGGTAAAAACAGTGTTAGGGGTCCAGAATCTCCATGCAAAGTTGGATTGAGGTGAAGTTGGTGTCCATGGATAGATTGGGACTAGATTGACTTGTGGGAGTTCGAATCAAGTTAATCGGAGGTCGGAGCATAAAGTTATGCGTGTCGAAAGTTTGCCCCGGTGGTTGAAGTTTGCTGGTATAGAAAACTTGTAGAGGGCACAGCGGCACCAGGTATCAGGCCACAGTGCCACGAAGTCTAGTAGCATGGTGAGACAGGGGAGGTCTGGAGCCGCGGCAGTACTGTAGCGGTCATGACCCCAACCAAGTTTTTGGTGTTGTTTGGTTCATTTCTACTATTATGAAGTTTTGGGAAGTTATTTTGATATGTTTGAGTTGCGTTTGGTTGGTTTCTAAAGGTTTTGGTCAAGTTTGGAGGTAATTGGAAGTAGGTTGTTACATAATTACTGTTGTGATTGGGTTAAACTTCTTGTAATTTGCTACTTTTTGTATGAAGAAAGGACTTAGGGCCAGGGAAACTCTCATTTTTAAGCTATTATGTTGCCGATTTTTCTTTGAAAATTAGATTGTGGTTGTTAGAAAGTTTGTGGTTGAATCTTGTATTGCTTTTGAATAGTGATAGTCATTATGTTTAAAGACACATAGTTTTGGTTGATTAGGATTGGCTAGAAAATGGTAGTACTTATAATTAGGAAGTCTAATTTTCTTGTGAGATGTTGTTGTAGAATTATTGTACCCTCAAATTCTAGGGAAGGCTCTGTTAAAATTGATACACATCTCAAGAGTACCGATCGGTCATGGATGTCTACGAATCATTTGATTAAGGAGTATAGGGATGGGGTGAAAGAATTCAGTAGGTTTGTAATTAAGCATGCAGACAACCCTAATAAAATTTTATGCTCTTGCTTAAAGTGTTGCTATAGGAAGCTAGTTAGTGTAGATGACTTATAAGATTATTTAGTGTGTCGTGGAATTGACAGAGGTTATAGACATTGGACAAAACATGGTGAGATGAATGATGGGTATAGTAGTTCGGGGTATAATGGATTGAATGATTTCGACACAAGAACATTCGAGGTTGACTGTCTTGAAGAAATGGTGAATGTGATTGCAGATGAACTTCAAGGTTGTCCTGAGATGTTTGAGAGGTTCAAAAGTGATGTAAAAAAGCTATTATCCCATGGTTGTACTAAATTCATGATATTGTTGGCTGTGTTGAAGTTGTACAAATTGAAAGTAGGTAATGGATGGAGTGATAAGAGCATCACGGAATTGCTTGCACTTTTGAAGGATATGCTGCTAGAGGATAATGAGCTTGTTAATTGAATATATGAGGCTAAACGGATGCTATGTTCTATTAGGATAAGTTATGAGAGGATACATGCCTGTTCTAATGACTCTGTGTTATTCCAAAAAGAATATGCATTGTAAGATAGATGTCCTAAATGCAATGCCCAACGATATAAGAAGAAAGAATCAAGTCCAATGAAGGTGGCATGGTATTTTCCCATCATACCTAGATTTAGATATTTGTACAAAAGTCCTAAAATTGCAAAGCACTTGTCATGGCATGTGGATGAAAGAATTGAAGATGGTAAGTTTTGACATCCTGTAAATTCTCCACAATGGAAAAAAATTGATAGTCAATATGAAGACTTCGGGGTAGAAGATAGAAACCTACACCTTGCATTATCTACTGATGGAATGGACCTGCATGATATGCAGAGTAGTACTCATAGTGCATGGCATGTGATTTTGGTGATTTATAGCCTTCCACCATGGCTATGTATGAAGCGAAAGTTTATGATATTGTCTATGTTTATCTTTAGACCTAAACAACCTGGAAATGATATAGATGTATATTTGGCTCAACTAATTGAAGATTTCAAGCTACTTTGAGTGAGGGGTTGGAGGTGTATGACGAATATAAGGAAGGGACATTCAAGTTGAGAGCTATGTTATTTGGTACAATCAATAATTTTTTGGCATATGGTAATTTGTCAGGCTACAGTATCAAAAGAGAGCTTGGATACCCTATATGTGAAGAAGGCACACATTCCATATGATTGGAGCATGGTGGAAAATTTGTTTTCCTCAAACATTGTAGATTCTTACCTGGGGGACATCATTACAAGTGGTGGGGAAAAGCCTTTAATGGGAATACAAAAGAAGGGAAAGAACCTTTGCCATTAAGCGGTGAGCACTTGTTTGACAAGGTAAAGGATTTGAATGATAACTTTGGGAAGCCTTTTACGAGACACCTTAGGACTAGTATGTAGAAGAAAAGGTCAATTTTCTTTGAATTGCCATATTGGAAATCTTTGTATATGAGACACTTCCTTAATGTCATGTATATAGAAAAAAATGTGTGTGATAGCATCATTGGTATGCTACTTAATGTGTTGAGAAACACTAAAAATGGTGTGAAGGAAAAGTTGGAATTGGGTTGCTATGGGAATAAGAGAAGAATTGGTATTGGTGAAGGAGAAATGCCATACATATCTACCTTCAGTGGCATATACTCTATCTGGAAAAGAGAAAACTGCTTTTTGTGAATTTCTTGATGGAGTTAAAGTTCCAAAGAGGTACTTCTCAAACATCATGAACCTTGTTTCTAAGAAAAAACTGAAGTTAAAGGGTCTAAAGTCTCATGATTGCAATGTTTTGATAGAGCATTTCAAGCCGGTAGCTATACGATCCATTTTGTCCAAAAAGGTTTGAGGGACAATCACTAAATTATGTTTCTTCTTCAAGTATATTTGTAGCAAAAGTGATTAACCACGTGAAGTTGTTAGCATTGCAAAGAGACATTTTCATCACTTTGTGAGAGCTTGAGATGTATTTCTAGCCTTCTTTCTTTGATATGATGGTTCACGTAAAGGTTTACTTGGTTAGGGAGACACAGTTATGTGGCCCAGTTTATATGAGGTGGATGTACCTGATTGAGCATTTCATGAAGATATTAAAAGGGTATGTGAAAAACCGAAGTAGACCAGAAGGTTGTATTGTTGAATGGTACATAACTATAGAAGCTGTTGAATTTTGCACTGAATACTTATCCAATGTCGATAACGTTAGCCTTTCGAAGTCTTGTCACATGGGAGGAACATCTGGGGAAGGGATTATAGGAAAGGAAATTGTTAACATCTCTAGGAAATAGTGGGAGCAAGCTCACTTGTACATTTTGCACAACTCTGATGAGGTTCTTCCATATGTGGAAATGCACAAGGAGAAACTTAGAAGTTTAAATCCCAATAAGAATGAGAGTTGGATATCAAAAGAATACAATTGGCTTTTTATAGATTGTTGAGAGATCACATTATTTCGGAGTCAAAAAGGAATCCTAGTTTACTTTTAGTCAAGTTGAGATGGTTTGCTAATGGTCCATCCATGCATGTCTTCTCTCACACCTGTTATCTCATCAATGGCTACATGTTCTATACCAAAGAGCACGATGATCAAAGCATAATGCAAAATAGTGGGGTAACCCTTATAGCTCAATTAATGCATATTTCTAGTGTGAAAAATGTAACGCCTTACTTTGTCATACATTTTTCTAACTAGTATAACATTTCTAATGTCCAACTAAGCCATTTTAGAAGCTTGAATCATTAAAGGATTAAATCTGAAAAATAAAATTTTTCAAAATTTATTGTTCATCTATTATCCATTTTTCTGGCTGAAATTTGAAAAATCATAACTAATTCTAAAAAAATTGCATTAATGTGATTCAACAATCTAAATGAATATAGAAATATTCTATACAAGGGAAAAATATGAAACTTATATTTTACTACACCAATTGATACAGTTTAATACTTAAACTTCCACTGTTCAAATAGTCATTTTTATTTTTTCCAGGATTTTGGCCATAAATTTAAAAATTCATATCTAACTCTATATTGAGCCAAATCATTCATTTTCTATGCCATTGGAAAGCTATGTGTATCTACCCCCATATTTTTCTTATACATTTATTTAACTTGTGCAGGGCATGATTCCAACTTAAATCAGTAAGGATTAGAAACTCACTCTTGCTGGAACAGTTATAGGAAAACATACATATCTCTTATTGTAGAGTTCCAATTGAACTCAAATCAGTGGGATGTTGAACTTAAAATGAAGATATTTCACACATGTAAATCAATGAATTTTTGGAGTTTAGTACAATTTTATATCACCTTTCAAGATAAGTCATACTTTTAGTGAAATTCGCAGCTTTTACTTTACTTTCCAGTTTTGACCCTTAACTTAAAAATATACTATAAATTGTACATATGCCCAATTCAAGTGTTCTTTGCTTTTTGGAAAGCCCTATTTGTTTCTAAACATATAAAACACTCTTATGCCTTTATGCAATTTGAATGAATAGTAACTGCATAACCAGGGCATGTTTAGAATAGCCAGCTTTCATCATATCATGATAAAAACAATTATATACATCACATACTTTGCTGAAACTTGTTTGTGCCATAACCATACACTACCATAGACTTGCATAAACATAATGGAAGCAAAGTATAGCCTTACTAAGGCATATATTACTTTATAAAAATTGTCAAATATTAGAGTGCCATAGCTCTCTAACAAACATGCTTCAATATTTCCTCATTTCTCTTGCTTATTTCTTGGACTTCTCCATGGCCTTGCCAAAGCTTAAACCTAGTCATTTGGGATACTTGAGGGGGTGAGATTTGGGGGACAATTTCAGTAATAAGTCACATTCAATGCATTATGATATTAATTTCACAAAGTAAATCACATTCGAACATCAAAATATCACATTAGTTGGCAGCATAATAGCTTAGAAAATGGACGTTTTGGGGAATAAAATCCCTCATATTACAACCAAACCAATCAAATAAAACACAATATACAATGTGACAACTCAAATTCATGATAATATATCACATAAACATCATATGAACATAGTGAAAGAACATAAAGCAATAAATGAACTTAACTACCTTAGTGACTTCCCTTGGCTATACTCTATGCTTTCAATGGTTGCACAAGCTTACTCAAACTTCCTCAAGTCCCTAGACAACATTGAACAATGGCTCAAACCATTGATTTCATAGTATAACACATATGACTAAAATGAAACTCTTAAAACCCGTAACTGTCCAGGTTGTCTATCTTAGCCTATATCATAATGTATATACTTGTTCCTAAGGTTTTTGGCCATGCGGAATCCATTTTTGGCATCAGAACAATGAAATTCCAAATCTAATATGGCTTTCCATTATGACCAAAATCAACCCCAAAGGAAAAGAAATTGGCTTTTCTCAAAACATACTCAAATCATGCTATACTTGCTTCCTTTGGCAAAATCTCACACCAAATCATGATTTTATGTTTTAAAACAACTTTCCTCCCTTTTTAAAGCTTAGGCTGAAATTATTCAGTGGTTGGAAAGGAGAAAAAGTCAAGAAAATTAAGCCAAACAAGCAAGAAAATATGCTAGGACGCTTGGAAACTTTAAAGGAATCACTTACCAATTTCCTGGAATTTTCTTCTATTTTTTCCTCTTGCTTCACGTTGGCTACTCTTTCTCCCTCTCAAATGGAAAACTCTCTTTCTATTTCTTTGTTGAATGCTTAATCCAAATGGAGCTAAGAAGAGGTATATATAATACTACTAATGACACTTACTTTTCCTTAATTATTTTGATTAAAGTTAATGACAACTTAACCATTAAGTTGTCTTAACCATTAAGGCTTCCCTTTTGCCACATGGGGCTGCCAAATGGTGTCCCAAATAAGGGGTACACTTGTTCAAGACATTGCATAATTTTTCCAACCCAGTAATATCCTGTGTTGGTTACTTTATACCTGGACCGGTAAAGTTATTTTTTTGCAATATAAAATTACTTTATGAATATAGGATTAAAGTAAACTTATTCCAAATATTACTTTATTATTTTGTCTCTAAAAAGCTCCTTTTGTAGTGTCCAATAGTTTTTCTTTATGACTTTTTAGCTTTTACAAATCAAAATGTAGCTTTATCAGTATAAATTTACTTTTTAATCTTTGACACTAATTATTTTTTCATCCTTGAACATTAACTCTTAGTGCCATATACCATTGTACTTCTTTCATTGAGAGCTTCGTCTTGACAGTAATATTACATATTTAAAAAAATACCCTTGACTTGGGATAAATTTATAATTTTTAAAATTTTTGGATCATTAGGTGTAATTTTTTCCAAAATATTTGAATTTTTGCCCCTCCATGTATTTTTTATGCTTAGGGAAATGAATGTAATTTCCATAATTCTTAAGGATAAAATCATAATTTCTCATTTTTCCATCTGATAGGGAAAAATGATCTCTTTACCCTATTTCACTCAAAACGGTGTCGTCCATTTTTGCAAATTCCCTATGCATTTTTAGTTATCTAACTTTTTAGGGATGTTACAAAAGACGGAAGCCTTATTTTTGTAAATATGTTATATTTTGGGGTAATTGAGCACATATGGGAGTTAGATTACATCTTGTTTTGGGCACCAATTTTTGATTGTAAGTGACTTGACAATAAGAATGGCCTTCATGTTGATGTGTCAAGATTCATTCTGGCTGATATTAATAAGTTAGGGTACAAAGATGAGCCTTTTATTGTAGTATCTTGAGCTTAATAAGTGTTTTATGTCCTTGATCCTACTAATAAGACGTGGTTAATTGTAATATTAACCAACAAAATAATCAATAATCACAATGATAGTCGAGACCAACATGATGAAGATATTGAGGATGATCCGTTATCTAGGGCATCATTTGATATAGATTCCACCGTGTTGAATCAAGCGTTTTGATGTTTCCAAACCAAACTTCAAGAGCTTGGAATAAAGATATCAAAGGTGCACAAAAGGTTCAAGTGAAGGAATCCTGGAGAAATCAGTGCAAAGATTCATGCAGGATGTTTAGAAATGTTTTGATTTGAGTAAAAGACTTTGATTTGGTGAAAAGATATTTTAAAATCTTGATTCTATGATAAAACATGGAATAATTGAAAAACACCCACCAACAGACGAAGTTTGAAAGGTTTATACTGATCTGCAATTTTGGAAATTTGAACTTTGGCTATGGAAATTCGAATTTCGTATTGAAACTAAACAAGTCTGAAGAGAAACTTCTCTGACAGACAAATTTTAACTTGAGAAAATTCGAATTTTGGTAAGTGTCTAAAAGGAGCTTTCAGTAACAGACGAACTTTGGGTTTTGAAAATTCAAATTTTAGACAAAAAGTAACTTATGAAAACTAAAGAAATTCGTCTGAAATTATGTCAAAATTCATCTAAAACCAAGTTTAGATTGGATTTCAAAATTGCTCACTGACAGACGAACTTTGAACATGAAAATTTGAATTTCAGAAACTAAGCTTGTGAGTCTGTTACAATGATATGTTGACATACGAATGACAGTATTTATAAATTCAAATTTTGAAGTAAGTCTGAAAAGAGGTCTCTCTGACAGACAAACTTTACCCTTTGAAAATTCGAATTTTGAATTATATGAACTACTGTGCCTTATAAACCAGCTACGGACAGACGAATTTTGGGGTTCCAAAATTTGAATTTCGAAGGCACTGTAGCAAATTAAAAATACTGTTCACACTTAACAGAAAAACTTTCTACTTGAAAATTCGTATGTCACAACGTAGGAACATTTTCCAAATATCAAAATTTGAACTTCACTTCATGACAGATGAACTTCAGGCATTCAACGTTGAAGTCTTTAGCCTTCAGTTTCTGCGAAATTCATCTGTTGACCAACTGAAATTCGAATTTCAGAATGTCAGAAGCATTAAATGCGGTTGGTTAACGGATAGTTTTGCAGAGTAACCGTTGGATAACTTCTCCAACGGATAGATTTTGTCTCTAACGTATAGTTGAAACCTAAATCTATAAATATAACATCATTTGAAGTTGTGGGTAACGATTTTAACTTTGTATATACTGAAACTCTGCCAAATCATCTACTCAAAGTCTCTTACTCTCACTCTTCATTACTTGTACTTCAACTTTCATATACACTCTATTTAAGAGAGTTTATTCATTGTAAACAATCTTATCTTCATCTGGAAGAAAGATTTTCTTGTGAGGGGATATCACAAGGGATTGGGGAAGCACTTAGTAAGAGTGTATTGAGTTAAAGAGTGAGCTCTAAAAACATAGCATCATCCTTGTACTGTGGCATTTGCAAGAAGCCCATCAAATTCTTGCAGAATAGTGAAAAATCTCGAGTGGTGACTTAGGGACTGGACGTAGGTCAAGTGGAGAGACCGAACCAGAATAAATATCTGAGTTTTCTTTTCCCTACTGATACTTTTATAGCTTATTCTTTTATATTCTGTTTTATCATCATACTTTGCTTCCTTCACCCTCTTGACATTTTGCAGAAAATTTTCAATCTTCCCAATTCACCCCCCCTCTTGGGAAGCCAGCTTATCTAACACCCCGAAGATGATGCCTTCTATATGAGAGATGATCATGAAGAGGGGGTTTGGATCATGTAAAGAAAGGGACGAATTATTCAGGGTACAACAAGAAAAAGGAAAATGTTTTATTTAAATATATTTATATTGCCTTTAATTTGTTTTCATTATTTGATATAATAATCTTCTTATTTTGTAATATAATTTTTTTCATTAATTGATTATTTGAATATTATTATAGGTAAATATGATGAAGGATGTGACATTACAAGGAGAGATGGTGAATCACTGACATGGTTTGATAGTACTAAAAGAGGTTTGCCATGCAAGAGATACCAGAAACAAGATCCATGTCGAATGGAATTACAAAAATCATCCAGTGAATGAAGGTAGGAAGAAGTTAAGTAGCTATATAAAAGTGGTTGCAAAGTTGAAAGTGCCTATCAATCATCCTGTGAAGGACTTGGTTTTCCAAGACATAGTGGTAATTAATTTTAGTATTTAGATGCATTATGTTTTTTTGAGTATTTTGTTTTATAATTAATTTGAGGACTTAGTTTTCTTGTGGAGGAAAGTCCCCTTTCTTGTGGACTTATTATAATTAATTTGAGTATTTTGTTTTATAGTTTGCTTTCAACATTGATGAGAGCCATAGAATGTATATATATATATATATCAAAAGGTAGAAATTTTGATGCATAATTTCTGATATATCTTAACAAAGTTCCTTATGAAAGATGAAGCTGGCAACATCATTGAGCATCCACCTGCAGAATTTAGAATCTACATAAAATAAAAATACTATGATGTTTTATTGATAAGCAGTGTCAAGAGAAGTTCAAGGTAAACCATTTTTTTGTTAATAATTAAATCTATTATAATACTCTTTATTTACAATTATTTGATTTAAGTTCAGAAATTAAGCTAAGCAAATTGTCAAAGGGCAAAGACTATTGTACCTATTGTAACATCCCTAAAAAGTTTGATAACTAAAAATGCATAGGAAATTTATAAAAACGGGCAGACATCATTTTGTGTGAAATAGGGTAAAGAGATTATTTTTCCTGACTAAATGGAAAAATAAGAAATTACATTTTTATCCCTAAGAATTATGAAAATTACATTTATGTCAGTAAGCATGAAAAATAGGAGGGGCAAGAAGTCAAATATTTTAGGAAAAATTACACCAACGACCCGAAAGTTTTAAAAATTATAAATTTTCCTTGGGTCAAGGGTATTTTTTTTAATATGTAATATTACTGTCAAAAAAAGCTCTCGATGAGAGAAGACCAATGGTATATAGTATTGAGGGTTAATATTCAAGGATGAATAAATAATCAGTGCCGAACATTAAAAAGTAACTTTATACCGATAAAGTTACTTTTTGATCTACCAAAAGATAAAAAGTCAAAAAGAAAAGTTATTGGACACTGAAAAAAGTGCTTTTTAGAGATAGGATAATAAAGTAATTCCAGATACAAATTTACTTTATTCCTGTACTCTTAAAGTGAATTTACACTGCAAAAAGTAACTTGACCGGTCCAAGTATAAAGTAACCAACACAAGATATTATTGGACTAGGAAAAATTATATAGTATCTTGGAGATAAGACCCCACTAGAATGGTGCCACTTGGCAGATCCCATGTGACCAAATGGGAAGACTTAATGATTAAGGGAAGAAGTCTTAATGCTTAAGATAGCTTAATGACTAAGATTAGGAAAAAGTAAATTTAATTAGATGATTATATATGCTCCCTCCTCTCATTACACGTACAGACGTTTGAGAAAGGAGAGAAAGAAGCTGAAGCAAATCTAAGTGGAAGGAAAGAACATGAGGTGAAGAGAAAATGGAAGAAAAATAAGGTGAAAAATTCTAAGAAATTGGTAAGCATACTCCTTTCAATTTTTAAGTGTTCTAGCATAGTTGTTGACTTGTATGAGTTAGTTTTCTTGAAATTTCTTCTTCTCCAGCCTCTATTCATATATGTCCTAAGCATGTTTAAGAGAGGGAAAGTGTTTTTGAATCATAAACTTGTGAGAAAGCATGAGTTTTCCCAAGAGAAAGCAAGATAGGCAAGATTTGAGCAAGTTTTGAGAAAACCCATTCTTTTTCTTTGGGAACAGAATTTTGGTCAGAGAATTAGGCCATCTTAGAGTGGGAATTTCATTAATTTGATGGCAAAAATGAGTTCCCCATATTGAAAAACCTTAAAGACAAGTATTGGCTCAAAGATTAGGCTTTAGATAAAGAAATTGAGTCTTTAGAGTTTTAAATGAGACTTTATGAAGTAGCTGCTTGTTCTAGTTCATTAAGCAAGTGTTTAATGATGTTAAGAGACTTAAGGATGCCCAAGAAAGCAAGGGGAATCATTCAAAGCAAAGGGTATAACCAAGGGAAGTCATCAAATGTAGTTAAGTTTCATATTCTTGCTTTATGTTCTTTCAATGTCTTTCTATGATTAAATTGTGTTGCCATATTACAATTGTGATTTATTTGACTGGTTTTGGCTATAAAATGAGGGGCTTTATTCATCAGGATGTCCATTTTCTAAGCTATTATGCTGTCAAAATTTTTATGACCAATGTGGCAATTTATTGTTTAAATGTGATTGATGAGATTAAATGTGATCAAATGTGAGTTATTTGATATAATTGGTATAATTGCATGAAATGTAACTAGCTACTGAGATTTCCCTCAATCTCATCCCCTCAAGTATCCCAAATGATAGGCACAAGTAATGGCAAGGAGATCAAGGAGCCAAAGAGAATGAAGGAGAGAACGATGCTTGATGATGATTTCAAGCTATGATTCCATATTTTGAAATGATGTATAAAAATTATGTATATGCATATGGATCTATATCCTTGAGCTATTAAGTTCTTTTGAGCATTATGAAATGTTTGGCATGGATTTAGAACATGAAATGATCATGTGTGCTTGTTATGAAGTCTACTTTACCATGTTATATTGCTAGAAGTTCATTTTGTAGCAATGAAAGTAAAGTTAACACTGTTTGACTAAAATAGGGTAAGTAAGTTAAGTTTTATACACGCTTTAAAAGTAGAGAGAACAAGCTTTCCAATGAGCTAAAGAACACGTAGTTTGGATATATGTACGATTTATAGTGTAATTTTAAATTTGGGGATCAAAACTGGACATGATATGAAGACTGCGAATTTTACTGAATATATTACTTTTCTTTAAAAAGTGATATAAAATTGTACAAAGCTCCAAAAAATTCAGTGTTTTACAGTTATGAAATTATTTATGTTTTGAGGTTAATATGCCATTGGTTTGAGTTCAATTCAAATTGTACAATGAGAGATATACAAGTTTTCTCAAGACTATTCCAGTAAAAGTGATATTATGATCCTTAGTGATTCAAATTGATACTATGCCCTGTCTAGGATAAATAAATGTATAAGAAAAAGTAGACATGCATAGCTTTCCAATGGCATAGAGAATGCATAATTTGGCTCAATATAGAGTTAGTAAAAATTTTTTAAATTTACAGCCAAAATCCTATAAAAGAGAAAAATGACCATTTGTATAGTATAAATTTGAGCAATAAACTGTATGAATTGGTCTGGTTAAAGGAAAGTTTCATATTTTTCTCTTGTATAGCATGTTTCTAGCTTCATTTAGAGACTTGAACCACCTTGATACGATTTTTCTGGATTTAGTTATGATTTTTCAAAATTCATCCAGAAAACTTGAGAACCAAATGAATAGTACCATGTTTTTTTTAAGTTAAATATTTTGGTTCTAATAATGATTCAAGCTCCTACTATGAGCTATTTGGACATTATACATGCTATAATATATTGGAAAATATAGATAAAAGTAAGGTGTTACATTTTTACTATCAGAGCAAAGATCTGGGCAAATCTTTGCAACAAGAGAGGAAGGTAATCCTCTTAGATAGAGTTTTCCCTTTGAATACAAGATATATTTCCTTTGAGAAATCTGGCCTAAAACTGTTTTAGTGGTATATGAGATTAGTCTTAAGGATAGCTTATGATAGTTGTTGGATTAATTGAGGATGTTTTACAGATATGTTTTCCTCAGGTCTTGAATCTTTTCAGAATTAGATCGTAATTAGATCTTATCAGTAAAGAGGTATTGGGGTCACAGAGGATCCTAGTAAGGCTCAGAGATCACAACAGATCTCATGGTCACAGTAGACCAATTGTGAGGTTGCAGTAGACTTTTAAAGAGTATGAGATGATGAGAAAGATTGATGAGCCCTATAGTTCTGATAGTTCTCTTAAAGAGGATGACCTGGGATGATTTTAGAAAGATATAAAATCTCAGTAATCAGCAGCTAGTATGAATATTGACCTAAGGCTCTTCTCTTCGATGCCAAGCCATTGACTTGAATATAGCTTAGAGACGTGATGGTAGGTTGCTAATGAGTATAAAAGCAAGTATCCTACCTAGAAAATGAGATCAGTGGTAAGATATTTTCAGTAATGAATGTAAAAGGCCAGTAACGAATAAATGATAGTTATGAAAAGAATCAATGGGGGGAAACTAATGTATAAAAAAGATAAGTTAGAAAAAAAAAGAGATGAGTATAACCCAGATATAGGAATTCGGCCTAAGCCTAATCAATGTCCTATGAAGGAAGACATAGGATCCAGTAAGATTTTCAATAATGACAACGATATAATAGTCATTAAATGAAAGTATTGCTTGAATCCAGGAAGCGACCGATAGTGCTGGTCCCTTCAGGTATAGTCTTGGTAAGAGTAAGAAAGTGCACCTCTAGGTAAAGAGGTAGGTCAACCCATGAGTTATGGTTAAGTGAGTTTGGGCTAGCTGTATTAATTGGATTAAGCTGGTAGCTTTCTCTAGCTAAACCAAGGACTCCAAATCCAAAGGATTGTTAAAGCTATCTATGGTAAATGTCATGCTAGATTTGGAGTGTATGTTCAAGTTTTTCTAAGTCCCGCATTATAAGCAAAGAGATTCTTAGAAGGGCATTATGATTATAAGCTCCCTATAAGTGAATGGGTTGAGTAAGTACTAGATGTCATAACAAGATCATAAGTGCTGGAGCTATATTAAGGAGTTCCCTCAAGGTCAAGTGCTTCACACTCCAGCAGACTGTGTCATTGCCTATATGCTTCAGGCAGAACGTTATCATGCAAAAGAAGTTGAGATAGTAGAAGTCTCTAATGAGGATCTAGAGGAAATCCAATAGAGATAATGGATGGCAATGCTAAGTCTAACAATAGTGCTTGAGCCTTATAAACCAATATCATGACAATAAACATGAATGAAGTATAGTAATGTATATGCAGCAAGATGTTGACTTAAGAATAGTAAAATAAAAAGACCAGGGGTTGAGATATGATGATAAGTTTTGTCCAGTGATGGTATAATGAAGGAGTAGTTAATGTAATTGCGAAGTCAATTTATTATTATTCATTGCAAGATAAGAGTTATTAAGATACAATGAGGTGTTCAACAAAGGCTGACAGTATAAGTATAAACCTCTCAAATGACTCCGATAGCAGTAAGAAAACATATTCCCGGCCTCGATCCCTTGCAATTGATCTCTAAATGTTTAGATCGTCAGCAAAGGATTATTGAGTAATTACAACAGTTAGTTAATGCTCAAGGACAATAGGGGAAAAGTTAGAGCTCTTAAGGTTCCACCTATACCATATCAGTCTCAGGTAAGTTAGTAAGTTCCTGCGGGACAAGTTGTACGGCAATTGGTTGAGAGTAACAGCCATCAATGTACTATTGTGCGAGTGCTAGCTTTCATCCAAAAAGTTCTATTTTGGCATAATATCTATTATTTTCTTTTTAATAAATACTTAGTGGATAAGCAAAGGTTTTCTATAAGCACAACCAAAATAATATTTAGGCCAAAAATCATAAAATAACTTATATAATTTGTTTGGGCTTGGCCCAATAAAATTATGGTGTAAACAAAATCTTACAAACCTAGTTGAATGTTTCATTATATAATCAACAAGTTTGGTTTTTTGATTTAATCAATTGATTAGTTCTTAATCTATTCAACTTCTTCCTTCCAATTAATTGCTTATTTGTTTCTTATAATAGGATCTTGTGTCACACCTTAACCTTATTTTCCATGTATAATGACTTATTTAAAGTTCATTTAAATCATTTTAGAAAACAATAATCACCAAAGGGACTAAATATGAAAATAAAAATTTCCAAATTTTACTATTCATTTGGTATCCCATTTTTGTTCACCAAATTTGAAAAATTATAACTAATTCCATAAAAATATTTTGAAAATGATTCAAGTCTCTAAAAATATATCAAAATATCCTTTAGGTGGAAAAAATATGCAATTGAAATTTCAACGCACCAATTTGTATAGAAAATTGCATAAAAATTACTATTCATATGGTCAATTCCAGTTTTTCCAGGTTTTTTACCTTAACTTTGAAAATTTATTATAAATTGTACACTTATCCAAATTAAGTATTCTTTAGCTTTTTAGAAAGCTTATTTTGTCTACTTTCTAGGAACATATAAAACTTAACCATTTTCCCCTACATAATCAAAATAGTGATTGGTTAATTGATTGGTGTTAAGATTGGACAGTTTTATGCACAACTTCAAAAAATAAATTATATAACATATTTAAATACTTATAACTTGTCCAAACTAAGTACTAAACATATCAAGAGACTTAGAGGCACATAATAACATGAAAATATAGCCTCATACATTCATTTACAATTTTACATAAACTAGCAAAGAGACATAAAACTAGATGAAATAAAACTTTAATTATCCAAGTTCTTTTCCTTGCTCCTTTGCTTCCCTTGGAACTTTGCCATAACTTGAGCCTATTAAGTTAGTGAAACAGATGAATGAAGAGCAGCCATGAAATTTCCGTAACTTCATCCAAATTAAAACTCCAAAGTGAGTCAATTGTAACCCATCAATAAAGAGTTTTTGTGACTCCCATAACCACTATCTCTCTGTTTAATTTCTTTTAATTCTTTGTTTGAATTTAGGATGAAAATAGCCCTCTAAATCTAGTAAAATAGGGCTCATTTCTATGTTCCCATCATCAATCAAACTAGGATTCAGTACACTTCAAGTAAGAGTGTTTTCTCTTCCAAGTTCTATGCCATTTTGGTATCAAAGCTGGTTTGAGTTCTAGTGAGGTTGAGTGATCCATAAATTCTTCGAAAGTTAGAAGTTTTCAGAGGGGTTGAGGAAGTCTCCATTGTCAGCTCCAAAACTTCAGTTTCGGTTCACTTTTTAGCCAAATGGACTTCCCCCATGCGTTTAGAAGGTAAAAAAACCTTTGGTTAGGAAGTTTCATAAAAAATAGACGACGCACGCGCCCTCACGCTCCACCAATGCAAAGCTACGCGCTATCCACATGCCAATGACACATTCCATGTGCCACCTGAGGTTAAAGACGACCACATCAGTAACCACATCAGCACTGAGTTGTTCAGTTAGTGACATGTCAGCCAACCGCCACTTGCCACTTGTCTATTTTGCCTTGTAAGCACCCTTAATCAGCCACTTTTTTAAAATGGTACTTTGACCCTTAAACTTTTCAAAATTCCACTTTGATCCCTTATATTTCCTGAAATTCAACTTTTACCCCTAAATTTTCTGGAATTTTAGTTTGAACCTTAAACTTCTAGAAATTACACCAAAGCCCCTGAACTTTCCATATTTTCACACTAGCCTCTACAACTTTTAAAAATTACCCTTTTTCCCTATAATTTCCGGAATTTCACCTTTACCTCTAAAAATCCCCAAAATGCCAAATTTACCCATTTTTAAATCTTCTTTCCCAATATACCCCTAAGCCTTAGAAAGCTTATTCAAAACCCGAAACTTCAATTCTAGCCTACCTTAGCCTACAAAATACCTCTAAAACCAAGACCTATGCATGAAGTTAAGATTAAAGAGTTTAGAAATTGAGTTTAACTGCTAAGGGAGCTTGTAAATATCCAATGATCCCAGTTAGAGAGACAAGGGAGGCTAAGAGAAGAAGATTTGGATAGTAGCAACACTTCATCATACGGTAATCGCCACTAATAGAGACCAATTGCTTGTAGCAATAATATCAAAGTTAAAATTCTAGACTTTGAAGGGAAGCTACAACTAGATGAGTTCTTAGATTGGCTTCAAACTGTTGAATGAGTGTTTGAGTATAAAGAAGTGTCTGAAGTCCAGAAAGTGAAGATTGTCATCATCAAACTCAAGAAGCATACCTCTATGTGGTGGGAGAATCTCAAGAAGCGCGAGCATGAAGGCAAAAACAAGATACAGACTTGGGAGAAGATGCGTTGCAAGCTTAATTGTAAGTTTCTACCTGAATATTATTACCAGGATAATTTTATTTAACTACAAAATCTAACCCAAAAGTCTTTGTTTGTGGAAGAATATACTAGGGAATTTGAGAAGCTCATGATGAAGTGTGGTATTTAAGAAAAAGTGGAGTAGATGATAGCCCATTGTCTTGGAGGGTTAAACACTAACATCGCCTATCCAGTCCAACTTCAGCAATATTGGATTCTAGATGATGTCATCCATCTAGCCATTCATATCGAGAAGCAGTTGCCCAAGAAGTTTTCCTATCAATTGTGTTCCTCTACCAGAAGTTCTTTTGATGGTTGTAAAATACAAGTTCAACAACCTAGTTCTTTGAGCAAGCCTTCACCTAAGGCTGCCAAGGAATCTAGCTCTAAAGCACCTCAGTGTTTTAAATGTCAAGGGTTTGGTCATATTGCCTTAGAATGTCCCAACCGCAAGGTTGTTACCATTATTGAAGGGGAAGCTTATATAGCATCTAATAAAGAAAAAGAGGTTGTCGTTGATCAGGAAGATCCAATACCAGAAGAGAAAGAGCTAGTGTATGATGAAGAATTTGTTTTTGCTAATCACAGAGAATCATTGGTGGTTACATGAAGTTTACACACAACACAAGTAAAAGGAGAACCATGACTTCGGCATAACATCTTTCATACTTGTTGCACGGCTCAAGGTAACGTTTGTGACATCATCATTGATAACAGGAGCTGTGAGAATGTAGTATCCAACTACATGGTGGAGAAACTAACTTTGACTACTCGAGCTCATCCACATCCATAAGAGTTGTAGTGGCTTATCAAAGAAAGCGAGGTAAAAGTCTCTAAGTGATGTCTTGTTTCCTTTTTAATAGGCAAGAAGTATCAAAATGAAGTTTGGTGTGATGTTGTTCCTATGGATGCTTGTCATCTTCTTTTAGGAAGACCTTAGCAATATGATTATCGTGCTCTATATGATAGTCATGCAAACACCTATTCCTTTGAGAAGGATGGGGTGAAGATCAAGCTAACTCCAATACCGCCTAGTGAATGCATCCAAAGCAGAAAGGAATCCAGGCCACTAGTTTCTTTAGTCAGCAAGAAGCATCTTGAAGTGTCGATGGAAGAAACCTAAACCCTAGGTCTTGTTCTATTGTTCGACCCAAACAATGGATCCACTATTCTGCCATAAGTTGAACGTTTGCTAGCTAAATTTTTAGACATGATCCCAAATGAGATTCATCCAGGATTGCCACCCATGCGAGATATCTAACATGCCATGGACTTTGTCCTAGAAGCAATAATTCCTATTAAACCTGCTTATAGGATGAATCCATAGGAAAATGTTGAAGTTTAACGTCAAGTTAAAGAGTTGCTGAAGAAAGGATTAATCGGTGAAAGTGGCAGTCTCTATGTTATGCCTGTACTTTTAGTACCCAAGAAGGATGGTAGCTGGAGAATGTGCATTGATTGCAGAGCAGTCAACAAGATCATTGTTAAGTATTAGTTTTTGATTCCTCGACTTGATGACATGTTAGACCAGTTGCATGGAGCCACCACCTTCTCTAAGATTAACCTTTAAAGTAGATATGACCAAATCAAAATTTGGTCTGGAGAAGAATAGAAGACCGCTTTCAAAACAAGAGATGGTCTGTATGAGTGGACTATAATGTCTTTTTGGGCTAACAAATGCACCTAGCACATTCATGCGATTGATGAATCATGTACTTTGCCCCATCATCAGCAAATTTGTTGTTGTTGATTTTGACAATATTCTTGTTTACATCAAGAACAAAAAAGAGCATATAGAGTACCTACAACAAGTACTGTAGACCTTCCAAGAGCAAAAACTGTTTGCCAATTTGAAGAAGTGTTCCTTCTTGACCAATGAAATGATTTTTCTAGGCTATATCATTACGATAGAGGGTATTCATGTTGACCCCAGTAAGATTGAAGCCATTAACAACTAGCCAATTCCAAAATCCACCCATGAATTTAGAAGTTTCCATGAATGGGCATCTTTTTACTGGAGGTTTATCAAAAACTTTAGCTCCATTGCTGCACCCCTCACAAACTGCATCAAAGGAGACAAATTTCAATGGATAGAGCAAGTTTAGAGGAGTTTTGATGAATTGAAGAAGCATTAAACAGAAGCTCCTATGTTAGCTCCTCCTAATTTTGACCAAGTTTTTGAGGTCAGTAGTGATGCCTTTAACACTGGAATTAATGCTATACTAAGCTGAAAAGGACATCCAATTGCCTTCTTCAATGAGAAACTCAATGATGCAAAGCTCAAATATTCTACTTATGACAAAGAATTCTATGCCATTGTCCAAGCTTTGCAACTTTGGAGTCACTATCTGCTAAATAAAGAATTCATCTTTTATTCTGATCATGATGCCTTTAAGTACTTAAATTTTCAACAAAAGATCTATCGTAGACATGTCATTTGGAGTAAGACCTTACTGTCTTACCCATTCCTGCTCAAGAACAAGGCTGGAATTCTGAATTTGGTAGTTGATGCACTTAGCTATCATCATGCTTTGCTTTCTACTATTCAAGCCAAAGTTATTGGCTTTGAGACCCTCAAAGAGTTGTACAAAGATGACCCTCATTTTCATGGAGTATGTAATGCCACAAAGATCAACCTTTCCAACGATATTACAAGCATGAAGGGTTCCTATTCTGAGGAAAAGTCCTACGTATTCCTTAATGGTCATTGTGAGAGGCCAAAATCTAGAAAGCCCATAAAGGTGGATTGGCTAGTCACTTTGGTTGAGACAAAATTGTGGCCTTAGTCAAAGAAAATTTTTATTGGCCAAGGCTTGAACGAGACGTCAACAAGCACATTCAAAGGTGTAGAACATGCCGTTTGGCTAAGTTCAAGAGCTAAAATACTAGCTTATACATGCTTCTTCCTGTTCTAGAAGCACATTGGGAAGATGTAAGCATAGATGTTGTCATTAGATTACCACGAACTCATAGACAGAAAGAATCCATAATGGTAGTTATGGATAGATTCTCAAAGATGGCACATTTCATCCCTTGCCAAAAAACCAATGATACTATCCAAGTTACGGATCTGTACTTTAAAGAGATTGTCCGACTCTATGGTATTTTTAAGACTATCACCTCTGATCGTGATATCAAGTTCTTAAGCCACTTCTGGAGAACTCTGTGGAAGAAAATGGGTACTAAACTTCAATTCAGCAGTGCTAGTTATCCCCATATAGATGAACAAATTGAAGCAATTAACAGGATCCTAAGAAACTTACTTCGAAGCTTTGTTGGGAAAAATTTGAAATAGTGGGATCTTATCCTTTCACAAGTTGAGTTCACTTACAGTAACTCAACTAATCAAGCTACTAGGAAGTGTCTATTCGAAGTAGTTTATGGTGCCCGACAACTTAGTCCATTGGACTTGACTCCTTCATTTGATAATCAACATCACAGTAGTATTATAGACCAAATGGCTAAGGAAATCAAGAAGCTGCATGAGTAAGTCCAAGAGAGAATCTAGAAGCAGAATTTGAGATACAACACTCAACGAGACAAGCATAAGAGATAGTAGACCTTTAATGTGGGAGACTTGGTTTGGATGCATCTAAGAAAGGAACGTTTTCCTGAATAGCCAAATGCCAAGCTATCCCTTAGAGCTGACGGTCCATTCAAAATTGTGTAGAAAATCTACAACAAGACTTATAAAGTAGAGTTGCCTGGTGCCTACGAAGTCTCTGCTACTTTTAATGTTGTCGACCTATCTTCGTACCTTGATGATGACACTGATCTTGACTCAAGGGCGAGTCCTGTCCAACCTGAGAAGGATGAAACAGATGAATAAAGAGAAGCCATGAAACTTCCATAACACCTTCTAAATTAAAACTCCATAATGAGCCAATTGTAATGCATCAATAATGAGTTTTTATAACTCCCATAACCCCCCTCTCTATGTTTAATTTCTTTTAATTCTTTGTCTAAATTTAGGACGAAAATAGCCCTCTGAATCTAGTAGAAATAGGGCTCATTTCTATGTTCCGGTCATCAATCAAACCAAGATTAAGTACATTCAAGTAAGAGTGTTTTCTCTTCCAAGTTCTATGTCAGCTAGTATTTGGGTGATGAGATTTTGGAAATTCCAATAGCAAAACTGTTTCATGCATTCATGCTATTATTTATGCCATAAAATATCACATAAACACATAAAGGCATAAAATACAATATTATTTTTATAAAAATTTTGGTAGCATAACGGTTTAGAAAATAGATATCTTAGGATAAAACCCTTACATAAAATTCAGCCAAACAACCACCAATCATCAAACAAACAACATGGCAATTTATATCAAGTCATAAAACATAGTAAAATAACATAAAGTAAGAAATAAAAATTTGCTACCTTTATGAAGCCTTAGGCTTTTCTTCTTGATTTCAATCCTTCCAAGGACTTCCTTGAGCTTCCTCAAACCCTAATACATCACCAAATACTAACTAAATAAACTTGAACTAAGGGTTGCTTCATAAAGAGCCTTAAAACCTTAAAAAATTCATTTACTTTATCTTTGGGTTTTTCTTGAATCCAACATTTTTTATTTATTGATTTGGACCCAAGGAATCATTTTTTAACATTAAAACCATGAAAATTCAATCCTTTACCACACTATGCCTTGGCCAAAAATCAAGGGTTCAAGAGGAAGAATGGAATTTTTCAAAACTTGCTTTAAAACTTACTAAAGCTTGTTCCTTTAGCATTTCCCATGCTTTCTCTAAATGTTATGTCACAAAAACACTTCCCTCATCCCTTAAGACTTGTGCTAAAATTCATACAATAAAAGGAGAAAAGAAGAACTCAAGAAAACCACCATAAACTACTTGAAACTTGAAGAAAATCACAAGAGGTTGAGAGAAGATTTGCTTACCTTTTTCTTACCTTTTTCTTCTTCCTTTTTCTCTTCCCTCTTCTCCACATCTCCTCCTTTCTTTCTCACTATCTTTAGCTACTTTCTCTTGCTTCCTTTGTTTCCTTGCACGTCCAAGAGGAGGGAGTATTTATAAAAATTGCTAACCAATAATTTTTTAACACTTTACCTTCAAGAAACTTCAAGAATTTGCAAGAAATATTATTTTATTTCTTTTCCCCCATGTGCAGCTGCATGGCAGTGAAATTTAGGGGATATTTTCTCAAAATACTATATATTTCCTTTATCTAGATATATCCTACACTGGTTTAGACAATTAAAGCTACCTTGGTAGTATTTTATTACTTTAGGGATACCGGTTATAACTATATTGAGATCTATATTTATCATAATATTTTGTCCCAGATAGTCTAAATATGGGATCCACATTTATTTTTCCTTTATCTACTTTTTGTGGGGCTTACAGTGCCTTTTACTATGCACTTTTTAATGCTCGGTACTAACTTTTTCTTCACATTAATTTTGTTAACCTCAATGCGTTATACCATTGAGTTTGGCTCGTCACGAGCTTCATTTTGAGATAAAATTTTTGTAATTTTGAAACTACCCTTGGTTGGGCCAAAAAATATAATTTTCAAAACTTTTAAGCACTTTGCTGTAATTTTCCCTAGGGACTAAAATGCAAATAATTCTTTTTCTAGGGACTAAAATATAATTTTTGTATTTTATTTCCTTGACTTGAAAATTGACCCTTTTGCTCTTTGTCACATCTATTCTTGTATTTAGGATTTAATCATATTCCATTACATCTTATACTATCTAGAAATTTTAGGATATTATGTCTTGATCAAAGAACCTTCCTATCCATACCTTAGTTTTGCAAACTATTATAAAATTTTGATATATTGTCTCATATATTACCCAAAGTTTAAAGAATAATTTGTATTATTCATGATTTATTATATTTATATTTATATTTATATATACACCCTTAGTTTGAAAATTGTGTTTTCTCTCCTCACAAAACTATGCACAAGGATATATAGGTACTTAAGTGGACTTTTGTTGGTGATTTTTCCCAAGTGCACAAGTGCCTCTTCAAAATAATATAGGATAGTTATCGCAAGGAAATGAATTCGAATCCTATTGCTGTTAATTAGTTATTAAAATATATAACTTGTTTTGTATGAATCATACAATTCATAATAGAGTATAATTCTATTTTCTACAAAATTCGTACCCTATACTACATGTTTAGTAGGAAGGGGCCTTTTAAAGGAAATGGAAAAAGAGAAGGAGGAAGGAGAGAGAGAGAGAGAGAGAGAGAGAGAATGTTTTCATGAAAAAGTGTTGTCTTTTTTTTTTTACGTGAGCAACAAGGGTATTTCTCAGCCAACAGCCAAAGTCTAATTCCTTCAAGGCATAGAAATTATTGAAGTAGGTTTTGCCTCTTCTAACAAAGTATTTTCCATACACACAATCGGGGATCAAACTTAGGATAGTATGCTTAAGGGACCCAACTATCTATCAACTATACTTGGACCTTGTTGGTTAAAAAAAGACTATTTTTAATTCCTAAAAACCTTAAGCATGTTATGCAAGGATTTCTTTCTTCTTCTCTCTTTCATAAAACTTCTTTCATGACTACCAAACATGGCATATATGTCTATTAATGTCTTAAAGATTTTAAGAGTATTAATAATCTTTCAATTTTTTTTGGGTAATATCAATCGGTTTTTGGATCTATTTGGTATTGACTAATTTGAATTGAGTTAAGTTAGATCACATAGATATAAAACTCTTTGAGCATCAATTTTCTTCATATACAAAAACTCAAATCCGAGATATCGTTGCTTGAGAGCAATAAGCGACATATCACTTAAATCAATTGTTGTTGATTACTTCATCTTTTAATTTGTCATACAATGAATTATATGCATGCAAATAATGATTAATCATTCACAAGAAAAACAGTATTTAGGTACATATACCAAGAAAATAGAAATCATTCAATAAAAATAAGTATTATTTGCTTCCACCATGTCTCTCTCTTGACGCTTCCTAACCAATACCGGTCTCCACCTAGGGTGAAAAAGTGATATGCTCATAAAAAATCACTCAATGAAGATGCTCAAGAGGATTTAGCTCAACCTTCTCCCATGTGATATCTTAGTGCCTTGCTAGAAATGGAGTCTAGCTTTGTTTCAATACCTACAAGAAAGACAAAAACAAAGGCTTCAATGTTTATGAGTATTCCTAACAAGAAGTGAAATTGAGAACCATTAAAGCTTCCCCTCCTCCTTCTCAGTCTATAGTGAATGTAGCTCAAGAAAAAAAGGAACTTTCAAGGGAAGACAACCCTCTCTCTCAAATCATGGGTTCTCTTCAAGATGCACCGAACCTTGCTCCAGAGGCTAACTTACCACCCTTGATGTTTGAGTGAACAAGAAGCAATATTCTAGCTAGAAATCATGACCTAGGTAATTGCCTTACTCTTGACTTTATCCCCACTAAGAATGAATTGGTCCTTACTTTTATAGATGAGGATATTAAAAATGAAGTTAAATATTGGAAAAATTCATTGATTGGAGTTGTTATTTGGGATGAGGGTATCTTTTGCTTCTATGGAAAATTATGTGACTACCCATTGGAATATGATTTCAAAGTCAAATATTTATCTCAATTATAAAAGGGCTTTTATATTTTGATTTGACTCTGAAAAGGATATGTGCGGTGTATTAGAGGGTGGACCTTGGCTATTCAAAGGGTTGAATCCTCTTACTTACATAATATAGTCTGAGTGTGAAACTAGATCCTCATAGTCTTCAATGTTGCCAATTTGGATTACTTTTCCAGATTTTGACCTCCAATTCAAGTTAGTGAAAATGTTAAGCCATATTGCTAGTATGATAGGGAAGCCATATTATGCAGATAAATTGACAATTAATAAGGAGAGATTGTTATATGCTAGGATGCTAATTTAAGTCAATGTTGTTGCTCCTCTAAAAGACAAGATTATTTTGTAAGGTGCTAATAGGATAGAAGTAGAACAACCTGTCTTGTATGAATGGAAGCCAAGGCATTGCCCTAAATGTGCAAAGTTTGGACAAAGAGAGGATTCATGTCCTAAGGGGAAAACTTAGAAGATATGGATAAGGAAAGACTCTATTGCTCCTATACAGCTACTATTAAAACACCCAACAATTCCCGCTCCTATTGGAGACCCGACAAAAAAAGGAGAAAATAAGCATGCTGAAGAATGGCAAAAGGCACCTAAAAAGAAGGGATCAAGAAGAACTAATGCTAACAATTTTAAAACTATTTCTACTCAAGATACATTGCAATCTAATAGAGCCCATGACGGAGTTGAGTAGCAAATAAAGCCTCCAGAACAAGACTAGTCTGTCAAGCCTAATGGATAGAATTAATCTAATAGCATGGAATATAAGGGGGCTAAATGATCCCCTTGAGCGAGGTGCTGCAACTCACCTTGTGATTGGTCTATTAGCTCAAATATTGATTATCATAAAAATTGCAGGATTATGATCTTATGGAAAGCTCAAAAGTTGATGGTTCAAACTATCCATATGACAAGCCAAATGAGTCACTATAAAATGACTTCTAGAAATGGCTCTCATCAATGTTTGGTTGCTTATATTTATGTTTATAATGACTCAGGAAGAAGGAAAAAGCTGTGGGAGGATGTCTCATTACTAGCACAAAGAATTTTTTATCCTTGGTTGCTAATTGGCCTACTTTAATGTTGTGATTGATTCATTTGAAAAGCAAGTTGACTCTAGAGCTATATGCCATGTTGAAAGAGAGTTGGCTGATATGTTTAAACATAACAACCTTCAAGATCTCACATTTAATGGCTATTTTATGACTTGGTCCTGCGGGTGTACTTGTTGCAAGCTGGATAAAGCAATGGTGAATGATAAATGGTTGACTAATTTTCAAGATGCAGTGGTTGACTTTGTTACTCCCAATCTTTCTATGTTATTCTTAGAATGCTCAAGGAAGTCCAAAAGTATCGGATTCCTTTCAAGTTTAAGAATATATGGTTGGAGGATCCTTGCTTCAATAATTTGGTTTCAGAGGTTTGGCAAGAGGAAATTGTTGGCTCTGCTATGTTTAAACTAGTGATTAAAATGAAGAAAACGAAATAGGTCTGAAGAAGTTGAATTCAGAGAAGGGAGGCTGCCAAAGAGAAATTGTGTAGTGTTCAAAGTTCTTTTCAGAATGATAGGTTCAATGAATTGTTACTTTACAAAACAAATGAATTATTACTTCAACATGAGAGAGAAAGCATCCAAAGCTTCACTAAAGTTAGCAAGCTATATCATGAATAGTTGAAGAACAAGCTGGCGACATGTGGATTCAAGCTGGTGATGAAAATACTAGCTATTTTCATGTTCTTTTAAAGCATAGAAGAAGACATAATAATATATACATGTTACTTGATGATGATAATAGTACAATTACTGAAAACAGCTATCATTAGCCACTTTCTGGACTATTATAAACTACTTTTGGGATCTTCCAAACCCATTGCTTCTATAGATAAAAAGGTGATTGGGACTGACCTCCTTATCGCTAATGAATTAAATGCAAAGTTGATACCTCCCATTACCTCTAAAGAAGTTAAAGTAGCTATGTTCTCAATTGCTAATTTAAAAGCCTCAAGGCCTTATAGTTTCAATGCATTGTTTTCTGAAAGAAGTTGGGCAATTGTTGGACCCTTTGTTATTATAACAATTCAAGAATTTTTTCATGCAGGCAAACTATTGAATCGAATTAATGCCAATGCGTTGTCACTCATCCCAAAAGTGCTGTGAAAATTAAAGATTTTAAGATTTTTGCCCGATTTCTTGTTGTAATGTGATTTACAAAATCATTACCAAGATTATCTCTAGTAGACGCAAAGTAACCTTGCCCTACATTACAAGAGAAGTTCAGGGAGCTTTTATGTAGAAGTGATCCATGATTCACAATATGCTTTTAAGTCTAGAATTGATGAAGGGTTACTCTAGAAAAAATATTTCTCCAAGGTGCACATTTAAGGTTGACATCCATATGGCTTATGACTCTATTGAGTGGAATTTTTTGAGAGAAGTCATGATTGGCATGGGTTATCATTCCATCTTTGTATATTGGGATATAACCTGTGTTCAAATTGCCAAATACTCTTGAAGGCTACTTCCCATGTGGTAAGGGTATCAGGCAAGGAGATCTTATGTCTTCTTATCTCTTTGTGATAGGTATGAAATATTTGAATAGATTATTACATCTTGCTTCAACTAGTAGAAAAAACTATTTCTAGGACTGCATTTTAGGACTGTGGAAAAAGAAAACGTCCTAATAAATATGACCGCTGACATTTTTGTAAATAAAATGTTTAATTTAAATATTTTAGGACTATTGTTAAAAGAACAGTCCTAAATTATATTTTTTTAGGATGGTAAGAAAATTCATAGTACTAGAAATTTTATTTAATAGGACGGTAGGATCACCCCCTATGCTAGAAAGTTTTCCTTTTTCACTCCATGACAGACTACTCCCACAACTCCTCTCTCTCTCTCACGTTCATCAAACCCTTTTCTCCATGACCCTTCTCTCTTCACCTCCTCCCACCCCCATTCAGTCATGACTATTAGCAGATGGTGGTCATATTTCAGTGTCCAAAGCTCAAAAGAAAGCCAATCTCTCTTAGATCTCCACTCCATTAAGCACATCCTTGACCGATTTGTCTCTATGGTCCTTTGGTGTCGGCTCCTCTTTGTTTTGGATCATTGCAAATCGTTGTTGTATTTTCCTCATTCTTATTGAATCCAAGCTCCAAGCATGAAGATGATGTGGTAGAGAAAATAAAGGTTTAGGGTTCGGTAACTCACATAGCCTAGAGGTGGGGGCTACGAAGTTTGACATCCATTGTGTGTTTGTCTTCTCTATTAGTAAGCATCTCTTGTCCTTGCTCACAGTTCATCATGCGTTTATCTTCTCTATTGGTAAGTTTCCACTGATAATTGGCCTTTAATCTATTTTTTTGGTGATCTTTATCTTTGACTTTGTGTGTGCCCCTATAACTTCATTCATTCGTCAACATTTTGTAATTTGATGTGCTTATTGATGGCCCTTTTCATTTGTCAGCATTTGCAAGGTACTATTCATGTTCATTCGTTTAATGTTTTTTATGTTCATTTTGGCTTCATGCTCCTAGAGTGCTTAAATGGAACTATTCTTTTCCCTTATTTCCTCTTACTTGTTGTGTACACCATCCTGTTGTAGCACCTATGACTAAGATAAGATATGCTAGACTCGATTACATAGTTGGACCAAATTCCTACATAGTTTGTGCAATATGCTTTTCTACTAGATGTCCTAAATGATATCTGTAACACCTTACTTTTAGATTCATTTCCTATGTATTAGACTCCTTTTAAGTCTAGTTATACTTGATTCTAAACTTGAATCACATAAGAATAAAAATCAGAATTTCCAAAATTTTTTGTTACTGTTCATATGGTAGTTTCCACTTTGCTGACTGAATTTTGAAACTTCATAACTAATTCTAGAAAAATCCTTTCATAGTGATTCAAGTCTCTAACAATATATAAAAACCTTATATACATGGTAAAAATATGAAACTGAGTATTTACTTGACTAATTTATACATTTTATTTCTCAAATATTTACTGTACATTTGGTCATTTTCTCTTCCCCATTATTTAGGCCTTATATTTAAAAATTCATATCTCACTCTACCCTGAGCCAATTTATGCATTTTCCAGGTCATTGGAAATACCTGTATGTTCTCTTTCTAGATATATTTTTCTTGTACATTTATTTTACTTGTACAGAGCATGGTGATAACTTAAATCATAAAGGATCAGAATCCAACTCTTACTAGAACAATTTTGGGGAAAACTCCACATCTCTTATTATATAGCTCCAATTGACTTCAAATCAGTGACATATGAAACTTAAAACATATACCTTTTTATACATATAAACTACTGAATATTTGGAGCTTTGTACGATTTTATATTAGCTTTTGAATTTTCCAGTACTTACTTTTCAGTTTTCAGTTTTCCCATTCTTGCCCTGTTCTGAACCCTGAATTAGAAAATTCACCATTAATTGTACACAACTCCAAATGGGGTGAATTAGCTGTCATATTAAAGATTGAGATGCCTTCTATCCGGTATAAAAATACCATAAACCTAATCTCACATTAGGTATAGAACAAGGGCAATGAAACAGACACGTCTGGAAAATGCCCTGTTTCAGTCTATATTGCCATTTGCTTACCAAAACCCTTGTACATGAACTCATTTTGGCTTGAAACTTGGTAGAACATAACTTAACATCACAATATACAGAACTGGAAATTCTCATGCATTTTCCAGTACATTGACATAATAATCACTATTTTACAATTTCATATAAAACAAGGCACAAACAACCATTCACATTATAACACAATGGCTTGCCACATCATTTCCTTCTTCATGCCTTTTACTCCTTCATTAGCTCTTTTGCATTGGTTCTCCCTAGCATGATTAGTCATTAAAGGAGGGTGAGATTCAAAGAATCTCAATAGTTACAACCATTTATGCATATATATCATAATAACATTTCATAAACAATCATTGGAAACCATGAAATCATAATATGCCATACTATGTCATAAAAATTTTGGCATGGTAACACTTTGAAAATTGGACATCCATGGGTCATAAACCCTTCATACAATCAGCAAATATCATATTTCCAACACCAATCATTCAATTCAAAGCATGGCATAATCAAAGAAATCTGAAAACTCAAGTTGATAACAATAGGCATAAATGAGATTATAACTACCTTCATGCTTTCTCTTACTCTTCCACTTGATACCAATGCTCCCACTAGCTTCCTTGGCCTTCTTTAAGTCCTAATGCATCATCAAACAACTACTGAAGCTAATAGTTCCATGACTTTCTTCAAAAAGTGTTCATGAATAATTCTTCAAAAATTCACAAAAAATTCCTTTCTAACTCAAAAATGATGAATTATACCTCTATTCCATGTAATTTTTCATGAGGAATCCAAATATGGCATCAGAATTACCAAATTCAATTTGTAACTCAGTTACTGTTCATTCCGAATTAAGCTTCAAAAACCTAAAAATTTCACTTTCTTAATCTTGAACTTTTTCATGAAACCATCACTTGTTCCTAAGGTTTTCCACCATGAGGAACTCATTTTTGGCATTAAAAACATGAAATTCCAACTCTAAGTGTGAACAATAACTTGTCCAAGATCAGGGAAATTCAAGAAAAATTACTACACTTTGTTATACAACAAACTACTTGCATATTTAAGCTTTAAATGTGTAGTCTAACATTTCCCCCATGTTCTATGGTTTGTAAACTCATTTCCTTGCTAAATCATGTTTGGATGAAACCCTAAGATGGAAAGGAAGCAAACTAAACCATAAAACATGCTTTAAAACCCATAGATAGTAAGCTTAAGGTGGTAGCATAGAATCTTACTGATTGGTGCTTCAATTTCCCTTTGATTTTCTCTTCCTTTTTCTCTTCCTTCTTCCTCCCTTTTCTTGCATTTTTTTCTGGTCTGTTTTAAGGTTCTGATTCACGCATGAATGGTGAGGAAAGAGAAGGGTTTAAATGGTTAATTATATGCTTAATCATGGTTAATCAAATCAACTAACCAAAGTTACTTTTATTATTATTTTTTTCTTCTCCTTACTTAACAAGTTTTCCCAACTTTTTGAGATGATTGGTTGGCTTCATGGGCTGCAGAAAAAGCACGAATGGGAGAGCTTGAGGTGTCCGAAAATTGCCCTAATTTCCTGATCTAGATATACCGATAAAATCGTCTTTACAGTAATTTAGCATTTTTGGGATGCAGGACTATTCTAATTTTATTTTTATATTTTCATAATTATCCTATCCCAAATGGTATCTGTGTATGGCCCATACCCTGACCCGGTTTCTTTTTAACCATCGGTAGGGCCCACAGTTACTTTATTGGTTTACTATTACTTTTGGACACTCGGCACTGATTATTTTTTTATCCTCGAATATTAACTCTCAGTTCCATATACCATTGGACTTCTTTTGTCGAGGGCTTCATTATGAATGTAATTTTTCATATTTACAAAACTACCCGTAACCCGGGGTTAAATTATAATTTCTGAAACTTTCGGGTCGTTAGGTGTAATTTTCCCCAAGACATTCCTAATACTCCTCCACGTAATTTTTATGACTTTAAGGACATGGATGTTCTTTTCATAATTCTTTAGGGGGCAAACATATAATTTCTCATTTTTCCATCAAACAGAGAAAAATGACCTCTTTGCCCTTCTTCACGCTTAACGGTGTCTCTCTATTTTTTCCAATTTCTCATGCATTTTATGATATCAACATTTATTCCTTAGGGTTTAAATGCAATATTCATATTTTTCTTCTAATATGGGAAATGACCATTTTGCCCTTAAGCCAGGTCAAAAATATAATTATCCATTCTTTCGGGCACTTTCTTGTAATTTTACCCAAAGACCAATTTTTTATTATTTCTTTTTTTACACTATTCACAATAACTTCAAATTGGTCTATCTCTTAACCTAGACCTCCTGGGAATGCAATACTTATACCATTGCGCTCAGCTTGGAGCGTACTTTCATTCAAGTGGTATATTGTATATTTTCCGTGGTAAGTTCTGAAATTAATTTCTACTAAAGACCTTATGAAAAATTAATTTCAATTATGGATCAAACATAACTTCTTCAGAAAATTAGATGAGAAATTAATTTATTTTAAAACCCGATTATATATAGCCTTTTCGTTTCACCCCGTTTCTCATCTTTTATTCATTTTATAACATCCCATAAAAATAGGGATATTACAATAGCACATTCAAATAACAACTTAACTATGTTAGAAGCCTTATCTTGATTGTTCTAATGGAATGTGCTTGGCAGAATAATGGCAGGACACAGAGGTTGCATGCCTTTACGAGTGATGGAAACTGTGAAATTTTTATAAACTAATATATGTATGGATGATTATATTAAGGTTTAAACTACATGTTTATGGGAAAGGGGGCTTGTGTGGGGGTAGGAATAGCAAAAAATGGTTAGGAAAGGTTTTTGAGGATCATTTGGTCTGTTGGTATTTTTATCTTCTATTTACTTTTTATCCTAATTGAACCCATCACTGTCTTATTGTGAATTTGTATTTTTTTTTCTTTCCATATGATATGTTGATATTTACTTCTAGGAACTTGCTGGTTTTTTTTTGTCACAATTTGGATTTCAGCTGTGATGCTCAAATCAAATGAAATTGTTAAGAAGTAGATGGTGTTAAAGGTGCTTTGCCCAAATTTTGGCAAGTCCTTTGAACTTGTTTCATTAAATTATTTACTTTTGACACCCCTCCCCCTCTGTAAAGAAAAGAAGAGGTTCAGTTCAATTTTTATTTTTTCAGGGAGATAGAAAAGTTTCCATTCTTGTTGGTATCGCTTTTGCGTTCATGCTTCACGTGATGGCATTTACTAGTGGTATTGAAGTGATGATCTTTTATGCCTACTGATCATGATTCCTCCAAGATCAACACCTCCTTTCTAGCATGCTATCTTTTATGAATTTTTATTTTCAGCTACTTATTTGCTGTAATATTTGATATATTGTTCAGTTAAATAATCATGAGCAATATCTTTCTGAATCTCTTTAGTTATATTTCTATGGTTTAGCTTTTATATTTCTATCCTTTAATATTGGTAATTTTTGTAGCCAAAATTTAGTCAATTTTTGTTTGTATTCTCTTTAGCATATTTTTTTACTTTCAGATGTACTAGTTTTAAAAATGTTGATATAAAATGCTGATATACCAAAACTTAGTTCTTTGTGCTTATATTTTGCATGATCAATTTTTATTCTCTCCTTGACTTATCATTTGTGTATTTTTAAGGATAATTTGGCATATGGAAATATGATATTCTTTTTTTTGTAGTGCTAATTTTTCCCCCCTTTTGTAGTTCCAATAAGGTCCTTCACTTGATGAAATGTCAATTGCTAGCATTATACGGGACTTGTTGCATGTGATTAATTACTTACACAATGAAGGAAAAATCCATAGAGACATTAAAGGTATCACCCTTCTTTTTTCTTTGCTTTGAAACTATTTACATTTAGCTTTATTATTGACAATATTTACTTACCAATTTATAGCTGCAAACATTTTATTGACTAAGAATGGTGGTGTGAAGGTAGATGTCCTGTTGTAGGAGATCTCTTAGTCATCTAATTTAATTATAATTCTTTTGATCTTTTGATAGACAATGACTTTGTTAAAAAATGACACCCATGAATATTTGAGATTGGGACTTTCATGCATTAGCATGTGAATCTTGTGACTGTCACAAGTTACAGATTTCGGTGTTTCTGCTCAGTTAACAAGGACTATATGGAGGACAAAGGTAAACAAATTTCATTAAGGCTTAATGAAATGGTTTATCGACATAATTTGGTTTTTTCTTTACATTTAGATTAAAACTGACATCCATTCTCTTTTAACTTTATGCTGCTCTTAACGTCTTTTTAAGAACAATTTTTTTCCTTTCAAGTAGATAATCAAATTAGTTGTAGATTGTAGAATTGAATGAAAAGGAATAAAGCAATGCACTATGGCTTCATGTGATGTGGGGCATAGTGAATTTCCATTTACTGTTTCTTATTTAAAGCTCTATACTTTTTTGCCATTATTTTATCTAATGGTGTTTGTAGTTTAAAAAATATGTATAGGCGTTGCGCATTTGTACTCTTCATCTTTTACTGGATATGCTAATTTCCTTGAAAACAACAGACATTTTTGGGAACACCATTCTAGATGGCATAAGAGGTCATTCAAAATTCAGAAGGATATAATGAGAAGGTTATCTTATTGTTAGTTTCTAGGTCTTTTAAAAATTCTAATTAAGCCCATATTTTGATCTTCTCTTCTTTCTGCCCATTAATTTGTCTACTATTCTTGTAATATCACAAAAGTCATTACTAGCTATTCTGTCTATGCAAGCAAATATTTGGTGTTTAGGGATCACTACAATTGAGATGGTGAAAGGGGAACCTCCGTTTGCTGATCTCCACTTGTAGTAGGTTGTTATTTATTCCTCACTCATTGATTTTTCATGTTTCTAACTATTTTTTATTCACTACACCAGAAAAGGGTTCTGTAGGTAGTTATTTTTAGCTATTGTTGGTGATTCATAACTGCCTACTATGTGAACATTTTGTAGGCCGTTATAACCGCCTACAAAAGAGAAATTTTGAAGACGGTTTTAAAATAACCGCCTACATTTCTTTTTTTTTTTCCAGCATTCTGCTAGTTTTTTAAGTACTCTCCAATATTTTTTACAACCTGCATGACCCAAAATAGCAGAAATTGTCCCAGTACAACAAGAAATATGTTTGGACAAATTTTAACTTTGTACAACAGATAAAAAAGCTAGATATATTATCCAAAATGCTTACAAGGAACCAATTCAATAGATCGAAAAACTACATATATTATCCAAAATGCTTACAAGGAACCAATTCACTATGACATGCAGTTTGTGTAGAGAATAAAAAGAAGCTACCTATATTCCCTAATATGACATTTCTTAAGCTAATTATGTTCCCTAGTCAAACCTAAGAAAAGAGAATATAATTAATTACTCTGATCCCTCCTCCTCCTCTTTAGTTAGGTAGATTTTAGCCACGTAGTCACTCCACTCTATGATGACCTCATTGATTTGATTTTTGGAGTATTCTCACAGTAGGTATCCAGGAAGTACTATACAAGTTAAAATATCATGAAGAAATTAATAAAGTGACATTACTAAAAATGGTCAAAAGTTAAGTATTAATGTAATTGCATAAAATGGAATTACATACCGTGACCGGGATAGAGCTTTGTTCATGCATTATGATATCTTTCATGAATTTCAGTACATAATATGCACAATCGATACCACTAGATTGCTTCGGACACTAAACAAAAATATATACATACATATTAATTATGAAGAATGTCAATCGCAATATATAATTGCTTAAATATTAATTTATAAATACCTTTATTGATGTCCATTTATATGTTGTTGCTTCTTGTCATTAATGCCTCATTCTGCTTGAAACATCTTCACAGCGCTATTAACCATGAGAAAAGAAAATTAATATAAGCTTTGTTCATGCATTATGATATCTTTCATGAATTTCAGTACATAATATGCACAATCGATACCACTAGATTGCTTTGGGCACTAAACAAAAATATATACATACATATTAATTATGAAGAATGTCAATCACAATATATAATTGCTTAAATATTAATTTATAAATACCTTTATTGATGTCCATTTATATGTTGTTGCTTCTTGTCATTAATGCCTCGTTTTGCTCGAAGCATCTTCACAGCGCTATTAACCATGAGAAAAGAAAATTAATATAAGCGTAACTTTGAATTAACATGGAGACATATACAAAACTACCAAAAAAAAACTTATTCTTACTTATTGAACATTTCTATCATTTGGATGTGGTTCTCTAGCCTTGATTGTTTTCTAGAGTATAAATGATATATTTTTGGCTTTACTGGTTGATGACCATCAACATTCAATGTTCTCTAATGAAAAAATTATTAACATCAACAAATTATAACTAGGCAGTTCAGAAGAATTAAGTCATCATTTGATATTTTAGCAATAACTTACTCACCCTTGGTGATAAGGTGCCAAAAATAATACTTCCTTATTGGCTCTTGCCTTGAACACATCCGCAATTTCTTGAGATTGTTCTGTGATCTCTTTTTGGGGCATCAAACCTTTACAAAAAGATGATATTTCTTGGGGGTGGAGGAACACAAATTTGCTAGTGAGATTGGTTGGGACCAAAAATTTTCCGTACAAGGACCTAAAATGAAAAAACAAATGTACCCACTCAAATGAAAGGTTAGTTGGAAATCAGTTCATTTATGTTAGTTTAAGTACCTAATGTATATGTTAATATTCGCAACCCCAAGCCATTGATGATCCACCATGAATATGATGACTTCTCCGATGATCATTTCAATTATCCTTTTATTGTAGATCCCTATATTATACTCAATTTCTATAATCTCCTATTGCCCTATGTTCACTAATCCTCTCAAGTACTTGCAATTTTTCCTTAAATTAACATTTGGTTCAGGTAGTCTCTTCATCGGTGCAATGATTGACTCTTTAGATGGCCCTAACCCTAGGACATGCTTTCTTTCTGCCTATGCAACAAAGTTGGTCAATTTGAGATGGACTAGTGATTACACAATAACAAGTTATAATAAAGTGTCAATTGACATACTTGTACAGATGGAGCAAGAGTAATGAGGTTCATTGACCATGCTACGTAACTACCTACTACTTGTCCTACATTATCCGCATCTTGGGTAGGAATTGAAAATACAACATTCTCTTCTTTAAGGACATCAATTGATACTCTCACATGGCCTTCAAGTAGGGCTTGATTGTAAATGATGCCTCATGTGTTTTCCACATGCCCCTCTGCAACTACACGCCGAGTAGGGCGATCCAACCATAATTGATAGTATGATACACCCTATACCAATGACAAAAAAATTTATACATGTGGAAGAAAAAAACTGTGAACTTGGTTGATTAGAAAAGCAATTGCCTTAGGGAGATGATCAAATGGGAGAGGGTAGTTATCCTTGACACTAGGGCTTGCTGTTGTGACTTGTGATGAATATATTTGCTTAAGAATTGCAGCTTGTGTTTGCACCAAATCTGTCAACATGGCTAATTTTTTCTCCATTAGATTGAGCTGCCTCCAATAGAGTAACCTTAGCTACGGGCTCTGATGATAAGTGGCATTGAGTCCTTAAATATGCTTTCTTAGTGACGCCAAACCCAACACCCTTAACACAACCAGGGTGCTCAGGGAGCCCTAATGCCTTGCCTAGCACATCAAGCCTCGTGTCTTCCTCAATGCCTTCACTCATGGACTCTACTAGGGTATCCTGTGAAAGAAAAAAAATATTTTATAGAAATAGATTAGAAATGATTGAAAATGTAGATAATAATATAAGACTTACAATTTTATCACAAACTTTTTTGGCACTTTCATTCTCAATAATCCCTTCCTTGTTTTTTTCTTGACTCTACCTAAAGCACATGACGCTTGGTTAAAGAGCCACCTTCAGATCCCTCTTGAGAATGCTATGTATTCATATAAATAAGATCTACAAACACATACCATCTTATCCTCTGCACCCGAGTATCTTAGACGGCCAGCTCTGTAAGGATATTGTTGACAGTTAGCCCTTTCACTATTTTGCTGGCTTAATATCTATAGAAAACCAAAATCTCAAATAAAATAGTTAGAAACATATAACATTATAATAGAATTAATAACTGACATGTAAAAAAAAGGATTACTATGAAAGATTCCTCATGGCAGATACCAGCAAAAACATCCTAGTCTTCTTGCTTTATGTAGACTTCAAATAATTTAGGCAGATGGTCAAGGATGTTACCATCTGGGTCTCTCAAAAATCTTTTTGTGAGGATATATCGAAAAGCTCACATCGACACTCCAGCCTTCTTGTATATGAAATCTCTATGGCACTTATCGATGTCAAATCCTATCAACAAAACAAAATACCCAGAATAATTATGATAAGTATAACTATATAGGGAAAAAACATTATAAGGTAATTATAATAAGCTATTTATGGCTATATCCTTGAAAATCAAGTCCTTCATAGCCTCAGGGACTTTCCTCTAATCCTTCCATTGTCTACTTGCGATAGGCACATTCATCTTCACAGCTATCTTGATATAGCTGCTTAAATTTTTTCCATTGTCTTTTATTGGGTGACCTCTACAACTCCACACCACATGAATCTTCTTGCCATTTTCTCTTGCTCGTGAGACCTCTTTCAAGATGGTCAACCCATGACGGTGCTTCTCTAACTCTTTCTCAACCCATTTGTTAACATTACTCGAATCCACATTCATCGGATCACTTGGATCACTATCATAATCAGAAGAGGAGGACATTTACATATAATATAAATCAAACAAACAAGTAAGACATTAATACATAGAAAGGCAAATAACAAGATTTAGGCAAAAGTTATTATAAAATTCAAACTCACAAATAAGAAGAACAACACAACAATTAGTAGAAAATTCAAACATACAAAATGCAAACTCACAAACCATTTCCTCTTTCTGCTTTGTCCCCTCTTTATGATCCAAATACCCTCTTGATGATCATCTCTCACATACAAGGCATAATCTCCAGTATAATCAGTATCAATTGATGTCCCTAAAAATGGATCATCCTCAATATCTACATCTTGATGACTTTCAACATCTTTTTGGTTGTCAATTATTTTGTTTGTTAACATAACAACAGACAACTTCTTATTAGTAGGATCGAGGATGAAAAACACCTATTGAGCTTGGGATGCAAAAATAAAAGGTTCATCTCTATAGCCCACCTTGTTATGATCCACTTGAATGAACCATGATTGATCAACTCGAAGGCCATTCTTGTTGTCAACCCACTTATAACTAAAGAATGATACCCGAAACAAGATGTAATCCAATTCCCATATATGGTCAATTACCCCAAAGTATGTCATATTTGCAAAAATAGGGTTTTTATCTTTGACGCTAGAAATATGTATTGATTGGGCTATAAGAGTTACCCCACTATTTTGCATTGTGCTCCGATTATCATACCTTACTTTCTTATATTATTTGCCATTATAATAGCATATATGATGCTAAATGAGCTAATTTAGAAGCTTGAATATTTAGAAGATCGAATGAAAAAAAATCAAATTTTCAAAATAATATTCATTTGGTAATTTGATTTTCCCATCTAAACTTTGAAAAATTATAACTAATTCTAGGAAAATCATATGAGGATGATTCAAGTCTCTAAAAATAGATAAAAAATATTTCCTACATGGAAAAAAATATGCAACTAGAATTTAATTGAGCCAATTCATTTGGAATATTCATCCAATTCTACTGTTCATTTGGTCAAAACTACTTTTCCAGATTTTATGAGCCATCTTAAAAAATTCATAACAATTTGTATACTTATCTAAATCAAGTGATCTTTTGTTCTTGAAAAGATCTCTTTGTATAATTTACAGGCATATATAACACTCATAGAGAACTGAATTTTGAATGAACAGTAATAGTATACAAATCAGTGCCCAAAATTGGACAGTTTTGCATACAACTTCCAAACAATAAATATGTAACATTATTACATGATTCAAACTCTTCCAAAATATATTCTTAACTTCACAAAAACTCTAAAGGAATATTCTGGCAGCAAGGCATAGCTTCATAAAAGTATATATGATTTCATATATAATTACAAGAAAATAAGTAATCAAGGTGACTATAAATCTAATCATCATCAACCTTCTCCTTGCCTCTTGTCTTCTTGATGGTCTTACCATCACTTGAACCTGTAAGGTTAGTGCTTGGGGAGTGAGATTTGGGAAAATCTCAGTAGCTAATTTATTTCATGCAAATATATCATTCAAGTTTCACAAACATTTCACATATAATCACATAAATCATTAAAATACCATATTGTCAAGTAGAAATTTCGGTAGAGTTTTTCCTTAGAAAATGGACATCCCAAGGAACAAAATCCCTCATTTTACAACCAAAACCAGTCATAAATCAACACAAGAACAATATGGAAACCAGATATAATCATGGAAACAACAAAAATAACATATTGCAATAAAATAAACCAAGCTACCTCTTATGTGTTTCATTGCTTTTCTTCTTTGAATCAAAGCTTCCAAAAGATTCCTTGAACTCCCACAAGTCTTAAAACATAATTCAATATTCACTTAATCATTTGAATCAAAGGGTTTCCTCATCAAGACTTACTTGAACCCTAGAATTTTATATAGTTTATGTTAAGCTTTTTCTTGAGTCCAACACTTGTTTTTAGCTAATTTGGACTCGAGGAATCCATTTTTAACATCAAAACAATGAAAATCCAACTCTTCCTATCATATTAAACTAACTGAAACAAGGATTTGAGGAGGGAAGAAGTGATTTTCATTTTCTTACTTCCAAACATACAAAACCTTGTTCCTTTGGTATTTTCTCACACTTTCTCTACAATTTCTTGCAAGAAAACCTTCATTTTCCCATACCCTTGGTCATGAACGAAATTCATAGCCTAAGAGGAGAGGAGAGACTCATCCCAAACTATACTAAACTACTCAAAACTTGAAGGGAATCACAAGAGATCAAGGAAGAAAATTCTTACCAATTTTTCTTGGATTTTTTTCTTCCACTTGTTCTTCACACTTCCTCATCTTTTCTTACTGTTTTTCAGCTGCTCTCTCTCTCTTTTCTTGGACCAAATTTCATGCAAAGGAGGGAGTATAAGTAAAGAAGCAAAGCCAATCACAATTTGCCACCTTTATTTCTTGAAACTTCTTGATTTTCCTTAAGAAAATGACATAAAATGTTAAATAATGTTATTTTGTCATGTGCAGCTTGGTTTGCACAAAATTGGGGATATTTTAGTTCAAAAATTTTAGATATTTACTTATCCAGATATATCCTAAACCGGTCTAAACAAATAAAGCTACTTTAGCAATATATTTTACTATTGTTGGAACACCAATTTAATTATATTAGGATATAATTTTTATAATATCCTTATCCCAATTGGTCCAAATATGAGGCTCATGATTTTTTATTGCATTAATACTGCCTTTTCCTGCAGTCCAGACTGACATTTATCGGGTCAGATTTTAATAATAAATCCTAATTACCCAATAAATATTATTTTGATCTTAATAAATTTCATACCATATTCCATTGGTCTTAACTCATTGAGAGCTTCATTGTGACTATAATTTTTTTATTTTTACAAAAATGCCCTTGACCTAGAATAAATTTATGATTTTTAGAATTTTTAGGGTCATTAAGTGTAATTTTTTCCAAAATTTACAAAATTTCCTTATCCCTCGTGTGACTCCACTGGCTTTCTTTTTTTTTTTTCTTTTCTTTTTCCTAGGGGCAAAATGGTCATTTTCTCCTTTTTCCTTTCGACCGTGATAATTGACCTCTTTGCCCTATTTCATGCAAAATGGCGTATATCCGTTTTTGCAAATTCCTTATAGATGATAAAATATTGAGCTTTGAACATCTAGTAAAATTTTCAAGATATTACATCGATTATCCTGCTCTTTCATATAGAATGTGTAGCCATTGATAAGATAGCCAGTGTTAGATAGGACACGCATGCTTTGACCGTTAACTAACCATCGTAACTTTTCTGAAACTAAACCAGGATTTCTCTCTACCTCCAAAATAATGTGATGTCTCAGCCAATTTATAAAAAGTTGATTAGTTCCTTTGATATCCAACTCTCAATCTTATTGGGGTTTAAACTTCTAAGTTTCTCCTTATGCATTTCCACATATAGCTCAACCTCATTGGAGTTATGCAGAACATACAGATGAGCTTGCTCCCTCTGTGTCCTGGAGATGCTAATTATATCATTTCCAAGAATCCCTTCCCCATCTGTTCTCCCAATGTGACGAGACTTTGGAAGCCCAATGTTATCAACATTGGATAAGTATTCAGTACAAAATTCAACAACTTCTTCAGCTATATACCGTTCAACAATACAACTCTCTGGTCGATTTTTCACATACCTTTTTAATACCTTCATGTAACGCTTAATCGAGTACATCTATCTCATATAAGCTTGGCCGCACAACTGTGTCTCTCTAACCAGGTGAACTATTAGGTGAACCATCATGTCAAAAAATAAAGGCTGGAAATACATTTCAAGTTCACACAAAGTCACAACAATTCATTTTTTCAACGTCGGCAACTTCATGGGGTCAATCACTTTGTTCAAATGGATTTAAAGAAGAAACATAATTTCGTGATTGTGCCTCGCACCTTTTTGGGCAAAATGGATCTTATAGCCACTGGCAACAAATGCTCCAATAGAACATGGCAATCATGAGACTTTAAGTCCTTTAACTGCAAGTCTTTCATAGATACAAGATTCCTAATGTTTGAGGAGTATCCCTCTATAACCTTAACTTTGTTAAGAAACTCACAAAAAAATATTTTCTCCTTTCTAGAGAGAGTATAGGCTACCGGAGGTAGATAAGTACGGCGTTTCTCCTTCACCAGTGCCAATTCTCCTCTTCTTTTCATTGCAACCCAGTCCAACCTTGCCTTCACACCATCTTTGGTCTTTCCTAGCACATTGAGCAACGTACCAATGACGTTATCACATACATTTTTCTCTATATGCATGACATCAAGGAAGTACCTTACATATAAAGACTTCCAATATAGCAATTCAAAGAAAATTGACTTTTTCTTGCACCCATTAGTCCAAAGGTATCTTGTAAAAGGCTTCCCGAAGTTGTCATTCAAATCCTTCACCTTGTCAAATATGTCCTCACCGCTTAATGGCAAAGGTTCACTCCCTTCTTCTGTAGTCCCATTAAAGGCTTTTTTCCACCACCTGTAACGATGTCCTTGAGGCAAAAATTTGTGATGTCTAAGGAAGTCAAATTTCCTACCATGTTCCAACCGTATGGTATGTGTGCCTTCTTCACATATAGGACATACAAACTCTCATTTCATACTGTACCCTGATAAATTACCATATGCTGGAAAATCATGAATTGTACCAAACAGCATAACTCTCAACTTAAATGTCTCTTCCCTATATCTGTAATACATCTCCACAACATTCTCCTATAATAGCTTCAAATCTTCATTAGTGGAGCCAAATATACATCCATCATTTCCAGGTTGTTTGGGTCCATAAATTAACATAAGCAACATCATAAACTTCTGCTTCATGCATAGCCATGGTGGGAGGTTATAAATCACCATAATAATGGGCCATGTACTATGGGTACTAATTTGCATACCATTCGGATTCATTCCATCATTGAATAAAGCAAGGCTTAAGTTTCTATCTTCTTTCCTGAAATCTTCATATTCATGATCAATTCTTTTCCATTGTAGAGAATCTGCAGGAAGTTGAAGTTTTCTATCTTGAATTCTTTCATCTGCATGCCATGTCAAGAGGCTTCACAATTTCTGCACTACTATACATACGTCTAATTCTAGGTATGATGGGAAAATACTATACCACTTTCGTTGGACTTGATTCTTTCTTCTTGTATCATGGGGCATTGCATTTAGGACACTTGTCTAATGGTGCATATTCATTTCGAAATAAAATACAGCCATTCAGATAAGCATGTATCCCCTCATAGCTCATTCTAATAGAGCATAACATTCGTTTAGCCTCATATGTTTGGGTTGGAAGCTCATTATCGTCTAGCAACATATCTTTCAAAAATGCAAGCAATTCTGTGAAGCTCTTATCACTCCATCCATCAACCACTTTCAAGTTGTACAACTTCAACATGGCTGATAATATCGTGAATTTAGTACAACTAGGGTATAATGGTTTTTCTACATTAGCTTTCAACCTCTCAAACATCTCAGGACAATCTTAAAGCTCATCCTCAATCACATTTGCCATCTCTTGAAGATGGTCATCCTCGAATGTACTTGTGTCAAAATCATTTGATCTACAGCTCCTGCTTGTCCCCAAATCATTATAGCCACAATTTGTCTCACCATGTTTTGTCTAACGTGTATAGCTTTGATCAATTCCATTACACACTAAATGTTCTTCTAACTTCTCTGAACTAACTAGCCTTCCAAAACAACACTTTAAGTAAGGGCATATAATTTTATATGAGCATTCTCAACAGCAAACCTAACAAACTCCTTCACTCAATCCCAATATTTGTTACTCAAACGATTTGCATGTATCCATGTCCGATGCATACTATTATGTTGTGTATAAATTTCAGCAGAGCCTCCCCTAGAAGTTAAGGGTCCTAATAGTTCTACAGCAACAAGTCACAAAAAAGTTAGACTCACCAATTATAAGCACTAGAATTTTCCAACCAACCACAAATGAACTATGCTATCTTTAAACATAAGGACTATCTTTATTCTAGGAGATTAAAGTAATACATGATTCAACCATAGACTATTTCTAGCAACCATAAACTAATTTTTAAAGAAAATTCAATTGCATAACGACATAAAAATGAGAGTTACCTAGGCCTTAAGCCCTTTCTTCATACAAAAAGTAGCAAATTTCAACCAATCATAGCAGTAATGATAATGTTCTAAAGGAAATTGGCAACATAATGACTTGGAAAAGAAAGTTTCTTGGGCTTGTTGAAATTTAATCAAACTATAACTATCAAATTTGATTCAATCATTTCCAATCAAAACTTCACCCTGTGACTTCCTATGACGATATTAACATGCTAATCAAACATTAGTCAATTGGCCAAAGTGTGAATATAAAGGTACTAAGAGTAAGAGGTCATGAATTCAAACCTAGGTCAAGGCATATTTGAAATCATCATATGACACAGCAGTGATGTGTCGTGATCATGGTGATATAGCGGTGGTGTGGCAGTGGTGTGGCATGGGTTACCATTGACATGACAATGATGTTACGTGGCGCGGTCCTGATGGTGGCATGGCAATGATGTGGCAGTGTTGAATTTTTTGTAGTTTAGTGAGGAAATAGCAAAGAATGAATTCCTTGCTAAATTTAGCTAATTTCCTTGCTAATTTAGTGAGGAAGTTAACTCATCTCTCACTAAATTTAGCAACGTGATTTAAAATGACCAAATTAGCAAGGGATTTTATTCTTCACTATTTTCAATTTAGCGAGGGAAAAAGGGCATTTAACAAGGGATTTGTCCTCGCTAAATTGTTGTTTTCTAGTAGTGTTAGTACAACAAATATTCAACACCACCATTTTCAACAACTTTGAAAGCAAGATTAATGTACCTTATAAGCTTGCACTATACTATCCCCTTTAGTTTAGCACCTTATTTTGCTGCCCCAAAGCTTCTCAATTAAAAAGCTACTTGAAATAGCTAATATGTAACAAACACAATGATATGTTCAACCTGCATTACATAAGAGTATAAGGCTAAGAAAAATTTCTAAACTAGTTTAATATATGAAAGTGTTAAAATTTGACTCAACAAAGAATTCAATGAGTTGATAATGGTTCTAAATGCTTGATGGTGTCCTAGAAATGATGTTAAGATGATGAAAATGTAAGAACTCAAGTTATACTGTAAAGTAGTAAATTGAAACCTAAAATGGCCAAGGGAACTCATGTCGATTTAAGCAAGTGGAGAAGCCAATTTAAGATTTAAACCATATTATATTTGTTAAACTAGGTCTATATGTTAGATGAATGATAAGAAATATGTCCGTGATGAGAAATCTCAATGAAATGCAAGTTTGGGCACTAAAGAATTTAAAACAGAACATAAATAAACAGTAAAGTGTACATTTGTACTTGAAGGCCCTGGAGGTCAAAATTAAGTCTAAAATTTGGCATATATTTAGAGAACAACTAGAGGTTATATTTAAGATGAGGATGGTAATTTTTAGAGCTCTACAGAATATTTTATAAATTTTTGAATTCGGTCAAGAAAAGCTGCCATAAACCAATTCTACACCCATGCACAAGATCTGGTATTTCAGTGTTTTTCTATAGCAGATGGACTCCAATAAGTATGAAATTTTGACAGTAGTTAGCCCATGAGTAGAGCTTCCCAAAATGTCCTAATTTTCCTAATTTGAAAATCAACAACTCAAGTTATACTTTACCAGATTTATCAAGCTTCTTCCTCTAAGAAAAGTTGTGAATCCAAACACCCTATTTCATTTGGTTCCACTAACATGCTTTACTGTATTTCTTGATAAAACTCAATTTCATGTGTTGTTTATTTTGATAGGATCCTCCCGTCATGGCATTCCAAGTGAACCATTTTTCTTAGGCATGTTATTCAAACATCAACCTATTAGATTTAATATCACTATTATATTGACATCCAGATATCATACTAGTGCAAAAAATCACATTTTCATTGGGCATTTTGTCAAAAAAAAAAAAGTCAGAAAAAGAAAATAAAGAACTATCCAAAAGTTACATTGACACAAATAGAAAAATTAATTTTCATAATTGTATAATATGAAACCTCTGAGGGTTGAAGAATATTGAATATAAAACAAATAGTAAAAACTCATTCATTTTAAGGGTTGTGAGGCATGTACTATTAAAGCATGAGATCCTAAGAAGCTATTCTTGGAATAGGATATTGACTTCCAAATTATAATGATATTTAATAACAATAAAGAGATTTTAAAATATCAATCTCACTCACAATTAAATCCAATAAGAAGCAGATAGCTTATTATACAATAAAGCAATTTTTTTTAAATCTAGCTACTATCTAGAGTCAATAAAAAAATTAAATTGCCCCATTCACTTACTATTAGCTCAACTTGCAAAATCAAGTTGATGTTGAGATTCCTTTCATCATCAGCAATACTGTTTATTACCTTTCTTGTAATTGAGTATTTATAATCTCCATATATAATTGATGTATCTATCCCTTTCAGCACCTTGAAAATTTGTCAGGGAAACTTTTAAAGCATTATCGAAGGGCCACCGATTTTGTAGTTAATTGCTAACAACTCCTATAGGGTCTACTTATAAAGGCCTAACAAAATTCCTTATCAACATCATGAGCTCCTAATTATATTATTGCAATGGTTGGCTATAAACAATGCACTATATCTAAAACAGGTTTTAGCAGAATTTTATGGGAACTATAGTTTTGTGCTATTCGTACTACATATGAATAATAGCTACGAACGATTTAAAATTTAAGATGCCTATTGAAAATGAGAGTAAGAATGGTAATGCTAAACAAGCAGCAAGTCAGCAACTCATAGTTAAGAAAGATAATCGGGCTAGACAAGACAAGATTTTCAATATTTATCCTAGTTCTATTTTTTTAAATATTACATGTGTTTCATAATTTCATGAGTTTTTTTTCTTTTTTTTTCTTTTGTCTTATATGTGAATTTGTGGGTCTTATATAGTCTCATACTCACCCCATCTCCACATAACAATAATAAAGCAAAACATCAAATAATTATTATTAATTAATTATATATAAGTAAAATAAATATAAATTTTAACATATAACATAAATAACAAAATATTAGTATGTTATTACATTGAACCCCAACTTGTTCAAGTTCCTTGCAAAATTAATGTAGGGCTTACATGCATTAGTGGGTAAGAAGTACCTAGCAAGAACATTGGAACATAAATAAGAGTAAGGAATCCCTTCAACCTCAATTGCCCTTCAGATTTTCACTTCGGACAAACAAGCTTGCTGCTGGCTCTACTACTCAAACAAGCCCAAATTCTGATGGTAGAAACCTCTAATTCCAATAAAACCAACACACAAAAATAACCACTCTTGTAACTTACCATACAAACATAAGAAAGCAGACAAAAATAAGTTTGAGTCATTAGAAAAGTTACAAAAAGCAAATTTTCAGCAAATACAGAAATTAAGGTGACCTTCCTTCTCAATGTAATTAAGATATTTATCTTTACATGCAATGACAGAAAATAAAAGCATCCAACTACTATTGGAAAAGAAAAAAAAGTTAAAATCTAAACTACAAAGGAAAGCAATGGAATTTATGGTATATATAGCAGATCCTTTTTCACTTTGAACCAATAAGGACATTAGAAGACACCATGTGATATGAATAGCAACTAATATGTAAAGAATCATTTTATCTCATATAACTATCAAAACAAACATATATAATAAAAAAGTTTTCTGTTACAAAAACAAGCATTGTCATTGAATAGTGCAATGGTACAACTATATAACTCCACAAATTTGTAACACATCCTCAAATTATATGCCCTTGTCCTGCACAGACTGACACAACATATATACTAAAAAAGTTTTTTGTTACAAATACAGTTTATGTGTATGTGTGCATATATATATATATCAATCCTAATTCCCTATGAAGCACGAGGATGTGACCTTGGAGAATATGTCTTTGTAAGGTCCAATTGTATGCTAATGTTTCTTAGCTAATTCCTAACAAAAAATAATGAATGCAAATCCTGACAAAAAAGAACCAAAAATCTATGATTCAATGTGTGTTTGTTCACTACAAAAAAATAGACTTTCAGTGACGACTTTCAGCGGTGACCAAAAAAAAGTCGCTGCTGCTGAAAGTACACTTTTAGCGGTAACTAAAAAAAGTCGCCACTGAAAGTCAGTCTTTTGGCGGCGATTGAACAAGTTGCTGCTGAAAGTTCGTCTTTCAACGGCGACTGAAAAAAACCGTCGCTGAAAGTAACTTTTTGGCGGCAACTGAAAGAGGCGTCGTTGAAAGTCCATCTTTCGACGACGGCAAAAAAAGGCATCGCTGAAAATAGCCTTCAGCGATGACTTTCATTGTCGCCGCCAAAAGCCAGACTTTTAGCGACGATTTTTCCTTAGCGCCGTCAAAAGTTATACTTTCAGCAACGATTGTTTTTAGTCACCGCCGAAAGTCTTACTTTCGGCAGCGACTTACTGATGTCGCCACTGAAAGTAAGACTTTCGGTGGCGACTTTTTAATGTCGCCGCTAAAGTTAATTTTGTGAATTTTTGCTATTTTCATTTTAAAAATTAATAAATAACATATTAAAATAATAATTGTGTTTTATTTATACATTTTTATTATAAGTAATTAGATATTTAATATATATTTTATATTATAAATATTATCTAGTATCTTTATTTAAAGATAAAGTATTTTACCATTTTTTCATGTAAAATATTCTAAACATTTTGAAAGTGTTTTATTTCTACCGGAGATTAAAAATTTGAAATGTTGAATATTGAATTTAATCTATATTTATTTTTTTAATTCATAAAGGGATTGATAACTCCAAAAAAAAATTAGGAAGACAAACTAATCCCTAATTATCTAATGTGATTAACCCTATATTTGGAGGAATTCTTATTTGGTTAATTTAATTTCTAATATTTTTAACATATAAATTAATAATAATGTTATTTATTACCAATAATAATTTTGATGAAGTAATAATGTATTAAGGCAATTATCAATAGTTAGTCCAAGAGAATAATCTGTTATACTATGATTGAGACTCTCAGCCCAAACTCCTATAGGTGTTGGTAGTGTGGAATATTTCTCATAATGTAAAAGTCTAATAAAGTAATGTCACGTAGAGAAAGAATGATTATGTGTTGTTAATATATTTTCCTAAAAAATAAGTAACAACAATATTTAGAAAATAAATATTGGCTAATTCTCTCTTTCTCATCCTCTCACTCTTTTTAATTATTTTTTATTATCTGAATTATAATATATTGAATTTATCGCATTTTTTTAAATCATATGACCATCAAAATTATAATATTTATTTTAATAATTTTTTAACAATTTTCTATTACATTATATTATATATATTAAGCATATATATATATATAATATACCTTATTAAATAATATAATATATGATATATATGATATATTATATGATATGACATAACATAAAATAAAAAAATATAATATAAATATTCATATAAATATATATGTATATAAATAAAATATTTAACAATATTAATAATTGAAAATAAAATATATGTGTATTTTTTAATAATAATATTGATTTATAAATATATATGTGTGTATTAGTGTGTAGATAAACAACATATATTTAATATCTCATATAAAGACTGCAGGTGCATTTCAGCTCAACTGGCAAGAGAGTAAACACAAAGGCATTGCAAGCAAGAGGTCATGGGTTCGAACCTAAGTGAAGGCACATTTGAAACAAATATATGATGTGGCAGTGGTGATGTGAGTGGTGACGTGGTAGCCGTCTGGCGGTGGTGACATGGCGGTCGACCGGCGGTGGTGGTCCGATGGAGGTGGTGACGTGGCGGTCGGCCGGCGGCGGTGGTCCGATGGCAGTGGTGGTGACGTGGCGGGGTCCAGTGGCTGACATGGTGATGACATGGCAACGACTTTCAGTGGCGACTAAATGTCGTCGCCAAATGAGAAATCTTTGGCGGCGACAATTTATATTTTCAGCGACAACTCTTTTCGCCACTAAATGTCTACTTTTGGCGGTGACATTTTTATTGTTGCCAAACTTTCGGCAACGAGGTTTGTGGCGGCGATATGGTGTCGACAAAAATGTCACCGCTGAAAACTTTTCGCAGCGACATTCCTTCTTTCAGCGACGACTTTTGTCCCCGTCGAAAGTCAAATTTTTTGTAGTGGTTTTTTCTATTTTTTATCTTGTTTAATTTCTTATAATTTGTAATATACACACACAAGTGTGTGTATGACAAAAACAAAAAAGCTTGTCAAGTATTAAAAAAAAGGGAACATGATGAGTCTTAGAAGAGTTACCTTGCTTAGAAGAGTTATCATGCATAAACCTTCAGAATCTACAAAATTTAGCAAGACAAAAGTGTGAAAAATTTAAAACATGAATAATCTCAACAAGAAAAAAAAAACCCAAATAATAGTAGGCCAAAGTTTGAACAAGCCACTATCTATAGCACTTTCAACATTGGGACTAACACAGAAGTCATCACATGTAGCCAATCTCTTATTTTGGTCCAAAAGACATTTTTCAGCTGGGGCAATACCAGCAATTGGAAATGTACTTCCCTAAAAAAACCAATCAAAATTGCAAGATAGTTCTGTTGTTAACACGAATCGCCTAATAGTATAAATTTACCTTGTGTAAAAGAATTTACCTTTGAAGGAAAATTTTTTTTTGGCCTAAGTTAACTTCAAAAGAATTTACCTTATGTAAAAGGTGAAGAAAACCAAAGTATAAATTTAACCCCCAAAAAACACAGTATATATATATAAATGATAATCATAATTCTAAATTAAATTTCTCACCAAAATAAATTAATGAAAAAGGGGCATGCATTAATGAAGGAGGTAGAAAGGAAGGCCATTCCCCAAACGTCAAGTCATTAGAATCTGTCTGAAGCAACAAGGGAGCAATATGGTGGAGGGGCCCTCTAATTTCTTTTCACCCTTAAAATTTGGCCTCTACTATATTGAACTACATCTATGTATTGCAAGCTGCACAGCATTACTATCCATATTTTAACATTAGTGAAAACATTATGAAACTAAAATATGGACTTATGCATTGCACAAGATACATTATAATGTAAAGAATTACATATAGTAGATTAGTAGTATGTCATCATAAACTAAAATTTGGGCAGAATGGTAAACCTTGTTGAACGCATAGCTTCTAACTAGTCTAATAAGCACAAAGTTGAATTCCTTTAAATTGCCCTCTAGCTTTCTCCAAGGATCATAAATTCTACATTTAGAAAAAACACCATCTAGTATGCAAACCTAACATCAGAAAAGTCAAATTTCAAAGATAATTGAAAAGAAAAAAGGATATACGATAGACCATAACTAAGATCAAAATTCTGTTCAACTCAAACAGACGATTTTTCAGGAGAAGAGTGTTATATAGTTTTCTGAAATTCACTGTCGTAATGCAAGAATAGAGAACGGAGCAGTTGCATAACATTGATTGATTGGAATCTAAATATTTTCTTTAGCAAGATTTATCAGAAAACTCAAGCCCTGAATAATGATCTGATATTCTAAATCACCATATCATAGTATGTTATTTTAATACCCTAAAGTAATATAATATTTTACTATCCAACAGTTGTTTGCCCATTAAAGAGTAGAAAACTTGAAATTTTCTATTAGACCACAAGTCACTATTATTCAGTAAGCTAAATTGAAAATGGGCATGAAAAGAACAATATTTTGATGCCATCATCAGTCTTATATATAGTAAAAATGCTTTTAGAATAAAAAAGAGGTTCATGACTATGCCATTAGCACCAACTTACCATCAGGGGTAGACAAATGATAACAAAGGACAACATGAGGTCACAAAATCCTCAAACATCATAAACAAGATAGTGAAAATGGCATTCATCACAAATCTAGGTGACTTCCAACATTTTTTTAAGACTACTTCAGTTCATAAAATGAACTAACAACCCAACCAATTTGAACTGTAGCACCACAAAGACAAAAGTACAGGAAATATGTAAATAATAATGGGTCAAGTCAAAGCAAAACTACATTATAGCCTATGATTCTAAACAGAGAATATGGGCCTTGTATACTAAATGATATAACCCTAAAAAATAATGTTACCAGAATGAATTATCCCACAAAATGCTAAATCAATTCAGGATTAAAGATATAACCCTAAAACTCTTCAGAGAATATCAAGAGGGAATAACACTTACTTTGATCGAACCTCGAACTTGGAGTGTAGTAGAACCTGGAGATAAGATTAGAGACAAAAGATGATGAATTAGAAAAAAGATGGGGAAAAAGGAGACATAAAACTAAAATCACCTAAAAAAGTAAAAAGGAGACGTTGGGATCTAACAATAGCGAGCTTTGATGAGAGCGAGAGAGCTTGCAATGAAACAATGGGGCAAAACACGGTGGAAAGATTCGACAAGAGATGCAGGAGAAAGACCTACGAGGACAAACACGCCAGCGATGAATGATGGAGAGAGATTTGACAAGAGGGAAGGAGATTGAGAAGAGTTCGAACAAATGGGGCAGAACATAGTAGAGATGAGAAAAATTATGTTCGATCAAAAGGGCTTATATATATTTGAAAAGCCCTAAAAGGAAAACTGTAGTAGGCAGTTATAGCAAGAATCATCTACTAAAGTCTCCTAATGTTAACTTTAGTAGGCGGTTGTATCTAAAACCACCTACTAAAATTGTTTAAAAATTAATTTATTTTTTTTAAAGTTCATGTAAATTTTTCATATGCAGTTATTAAAATAATTTCCTACAAATCCACGCTTCTTCATTTTTGTAGGTGTTTATTTAAATAACCGCCTACTTTTGGGCACCTACTAAACCCAAATCTGGTGTAGTGATTGATAAAGTTTTCTAGATAATGTAGTTTTTCCTAGTTTTAGAGTTGACCTTTGATGTTCATGTGTGCAGCTAGATGAGCATTTTTCTCGTCCCATGAAGGAATTTGTTTCTTTGTGTATAAAGAAGGTTCCTATTGAGGCAAGTATCTATGGCATCCACACACTTATTATGATTTCATTTTCTTTCTCTTGGCAGCACTTTTACAGTTTTATGCAGTGCTTATGAGTAAGTTTTGTTTATGGCTTTAATTTGAGCATGAGAAGCAAATAGAGTACAGTTCTAAAATGCTTGCTTCAATGAATCCTGTGAGGAGCTAGAAAACAATCTTCATAAAAGTTTACAGTAAATATGCTTGTTTGTGACATCTGTAATTGAGAAGATATATTTTCATTCTTAAGATTAGGCTTCCTATTTATGTGCTTGAAGATATTTGCTTCTATCTATTTATCTATCAAAGAAATGGAGAATCTCTAACATGCCATTATGTTTTTAGAAAATTAGAATTTTCTAATTCCTTAAATGCATCAAAAATTCATGTTAATAAGTCACACACTAAATCTATATTTCTAAATGACAAGTCTACAGCAAGTTTACTCTTATGTTTGATGTGTTAATCAATACATCCTGTACGTTTGATTATTAAGGAGTATACTATGACCACTGTACGTCTTTGCATGACCATATGACTCCTATGGATGAAGCTATACAAAATGGATCCTTTTATCACTTGCATGTTTTCCTTTTAATTGAGAATGTGTAAAAATGTGGTTAGGAAAATATAACCCTAAGTTTGTTAAAGATTAGTCTTGACTCTTGATACTTGTCATTGTAAAATAATCTGAACCTTTACTTTTGCCATATAGGGAACTCTTTCAAGATGTTGCCTGGTATGCTCCCCTTGTTTCATATTATATTTATGTTTAAACAGACGATTTATCTTTTTAATTCCCTACCATTGTTTGTCAATTCTCATAAAATTTTTATCTTTAATTCCTATTTGAATGAAGTGGCTATATTAATTCCATGTAATGCTATCTAATTTTCAGATCTTTTTCTTGCTTATCTTGGTTGAATATATATTCAAATCACTCCCTTAATAATCTTGTAAATTGCCTCATATTCCCTTGACTTAATATACTGCCCCATGCTTATGATGTTGGTGATAGGTATAGTTTAGTAATAAAGTCCTATCAATCTCAACCTTTGGATAGTTGTATGAGTTCTTCTGGTGCAAAATCGTTGTATTTTGACTATCCGCAATATCACCATGAAGGAGAGGCGCATTTCTTATTGAATTTGCAAATAGTCTTCTAATGATAGATGAGTGAAGGTATTTTAGTGATCAATATTGATTTAAGTTATACTGTTACATGTTTATGTGAATTTGTTATAATATGCCTTAGTGTTGATAAAGGTTGAAGTTGAAGCCTAATTGTCCAATCCCCATATATATAGCAAATATTGTATTGAAAGATAGCCTAATTTGCTTTAAATTTTTTAGTTTTTTAATGTTTTTAATTTCTATGAAGGTATGATTGTTATATGACTATTATATTGAACACTAATTCCTTTAGCAAATAGTGAAAATTAGGGTTAGAATTAATTCTTGCTTAAATAGAAATTTTATTTTTTTAAAAAAAAATTCTTACTTCTTAGGACGATTGTGGCTACAACAATCCTAAAAAGGGGGCCATAATAGTCCTAGAATGTGGACTTTTTAGGACAATCTTCTATTCCATTGTCCTAGAAAGTGATTTTCTAGGACTGTTCATCAATAGTCCTATAAAGTATGATTTTCTATTACTTCCACTTCTACCACTTTGCAACAACCGTCCTAGAAAGTCTTTTTCAACAGTCCTAGAAAGCTTTTTTTGTAGTTTCTAAGGAAAAAGAGTATAAATTTCATCCTAAATATCAAAGAACCCAACTTACTCACACATGCTTTTCAAATGATCTTATGGTGTTTTGCAGGGGTGACCAAGGTTTTGTTAGGGTTGTCAAAAATACTCTCAAGAGCCTCTCTTCTATCTCCGGCTTTAACATTAATGTAAATAAAAGAATAATCATTTTAGCAGGAGTGTCAGCTAATATTAGAGAAGATATTTTAAATCTTGTTGGCTTTACTGAAGGTAATTTGCCTGTCAAATATTTGGGTGTGCCTTTATGTTCTAGGAGACTAATGGCAAATGACTTTCAGCCTCTTATATCCAAAATGTTACATCATGTTAGATATTAATAACTAGATCTTTAAGTTATGCAGGACGTGTCCAACTTTTTGCTTTAGTGTTGCTTAGCATACGGAGATTTTGGAGCCAAATTTTTCCAATACCTTTAAATGTCATCCAGAAAATACATGTATTTGCAAGCAATATTTATGGTCTAGTGGAGACATCATGGCAAGAAGAGTCATTTCTTGGGCCACTATCTGCCAACCCAAAGAAAATGGTGGATTAGAATTTAAGGTTTTACTTTCTTGAAATAAGGCAGCCCTATGTAAACTTTTCTTTGATTGTGTAAATGTGTCCTCTGATTCTATGTGATGTAGATAGGTGATGAATACATATTAAAAGGAAATTCATTGTGGCTAGTTGATCCTAAACAATCTTACTCTTGTTGGTGGCTTAATCTACTAAAAATTTGAGATAAGCTTGTAGAAAGAGTACTCCTACTGATTTTGAAAAAATATTAACATTGCCAAAAAAGTGCATTCTCAATGGGTGTTACAAGATCTTTCATCCTACTATCCCTGAAGTTCCCTAGTACCCTATTGTTTGGAATGGGTATGCATTGTCAAAACATTCAGTGATTGCTTGGCTAGCATTCCATGGTAAAGTTACAACAAAAGATAGATTAAAGCTCTTTAATTTATTACATGATGACCTATGAAATTGTTGTCATGCTCATCTTGAAACACTACATCATTTATTTTTTGAATGTTCTACATCTGTTGGAATTCTAAAAAAGTTGATGCCATATGTTCACATTGACATTAATTCCTCAAGACTCTCTATGTGGCAACATATGTTTTTGTAGTCTAGAAGGAAACAAAGACCGGTGTTTTGGCTTAGGATAGCTATGTTTTGTGCTACAATTTATTTCATTTGGAAGGCTAGGAGAGCTATTATTTTTAAGCAAGAACCCCCATATAGTGCTCAAATTTGTTGTAGAATGTTAAATGACTCGAAAGTTAAATGAAAATATTTGATCATAGGAAGGAATAGATATACAAAGATATTAAGTAGTAGATTTAACATCTTTTAGTTCAGGGCCAATTCTTTTGGTATTATTGTATTTTGGTTTAGTAGTTTTTGTATAGGTGTTTACCCCGTTGATTCTATATTGATTTTTGGGTTTAATATATCCATTTCACCTTTCTTCAAAAATTCATTCACAAGAAAAAAATTTAGTAAATCAATAGATAAACTCAATAGAATTTTAGCCACAAATCTATTGCCAATTGAATTGGTTGAAGCAAATGAATATCAAAATTCCAAAATAAAGAATCTAATTGCTCTTGCATAAAAGAACATACAAATTCAAAAATCGAATGGGCATTGATATCTTGAAATCAACATTTTGACTACAAGGATCACTAATATAAATATTATCAATTAATATAAAATTTAAAATTTATAACAAGTCATGTTATTTGTATAAGACATGAATGATATGACTTATTAAAAATTCCAAGTGATGCAAAGAAAAATTATGTCTAATTAATCTAAATAAATATAATATCTATAACAAGTTGTTCTATTCAAATTTATGAATAGTATAAATCAATGTCGTAAGAATTGAATTGAATTGGTTGATTCGACCGGGAACTGGTATCACATTTTAGGTCAAGATAGTGATTTTAGTCTGAAAGTAATTTTTAGATAATATTGTACCAATATAATGACAATTTTAGTAAAAATATTTAATCAGTATAGGTAAATTTAATTAGTAAAGAATATTTTTGTCAATTAAAATTGGTGAAGCAATTTTTGGCCAAAAAAAAGGTGAACTACGTCTGAAACTGATCATGGGGACACACACGGAATTGTGTGAAAAGCTTTATGATAAAGTTAACCCAAGGTTAATGAAAAATTTACCATGATTAAATTCTATTACTTATCTTTCTTAATTGCCTTTGGTTAAGTCATTAGCCATCTTCTTGCCAAAAACATGATAAAAATAGTGAGGAAAAGGGAGAGAGAGCTCGTGTGAAGCCAAAAAGAGAAGACAAGAGGCAAAGTGTGGTTCTCAAATCACCAAGGTAAACTTTTATGGCCATATTCTTGTGCTCTTGTGTTCAAAAGGCTTCCCATGGTTTATTTTCTCTTCTTTCTCCACTGTAATTTTCAACCATGAGAGAGAATAGAGAGAGAAAATTGAGCCATGGCCAAAAGGGTTTAAGAAAAGCTATAGAAATTCTTCAAGAGAGAGAAAATTGATGCTATAGGGTTTCAAAAAGTATTTGAAGGCTAAAGGAAGTGTCCTCAAAGTTTGGTGAACATTGGAGAACCCTAAGGTAGTTATTTTCCCTTTTATGCCTAATGTGATCATGCTTTGATTAAATGATTATATGACTATGCCATGTACTTGGTTGAATGATTTCTAATAAATATGCATTCTTGGCTGGTTGTTAAAGGGTTTAATAACCCTAGGATGTCTATTTTACAAAGTGTTACCATGCCAAAATTTCTATGAAATTGTATGGCATAATATGATTTTTATTGATAACTTTATGAAATGATATGATAATATCAATGCATTATTGGGTATAACTATTAAGATTCTTTAAATCTTATCCCTCTCCAAAATGACTAACATGCTAGGGTCAAGCCATGCAAATGGTCCAAGAGGAGCTAAAGGAAAGAAGCAAGGAAGTGATGATTAGTTTGATTTTTTTCAAGTTATAATGCCATGATATGAGATTATGTACAAATTAATGTATGAGGTGTACATTCTGTAATTATGTATGTTTATGTTCCTTTAAGCCCTCATATTATGTAATGTATGAAATTGGAACATTGAATGTTGATGAATTATGCTTATGAAGCTTATTTTATGAGATAGGGCATGATTATACTCAAGATGACTAATAGTAGTTTGAACTGAGGTACTCTATTTGAAACAAGCCCACTACTATAAGTAATTGTTATGCCTTAAAAGTAGATGGATCCAGCTTTCCATTGAGCGAAAGAACACCTAAATTAGATAGGTATACAATTTATGGTAAATTTTAGAAATTAAGGGTCAAAACTGGTTAGAGTATGAAAAATAGGATCTTTTATTATGAATAATAGAAATTTCAAAAAGCCTTATAAAATTGTATAGAGCTACAAATGATTTGCATTTATGGAAAGCTTTAAGTCTCAGGAAATGAATGCCACTAGTTTGAAAGCATTTGGAGCTATAATGGAAGAGTTATCTAATTTCTCCTAAAACTATTCTAGTAGAAGTAGCACTGTGACCCTCATGGATTTAAGTTAATGTCATACCCTGTACAAGTTAAATAAATGTAAAAGAAAAATATGTTTGAAAATTAGACATATAGAAATTTTGGATGAAAAAATAATATATGAATTGGATTTGGGTAGAATGAGATATAAATTTTTAAATTTAAGGCCAAATTTTTTAGTAGAAGAAAAATGACCAAATATATAGTAAAATTTGGGTATTAAACTGTATGAATTGACCTAGTTAATACTCTATTTTATATTTTTTCCATATAAAAAATGTTCCAACCTATTTTTAATGACTTCCATCAATCTAATATGATTTTTATAGAATTAGTTATGAATTTTTAAAATTTTGTTGGGTAAAATGGAGTTAGTCAAGTGAACAGTGACCGATAAATTCAAAAAATTCTGTTTTTTGATTTTTTTATGAAATCAAATCTCTAATCATGTATTAATGAACATAAATGGAGTCTAATAAATAGGAAGTAGGCATAAGTATGAGGTGTTACATTTTTTGTATTAGAGCCGAAATATTTAGGCTCTTAGAGCAAAGATTCGGGTAAATTTTTGCAAGAAAACATATCTTTAAATGTCAAAGATTTCCCCTTTAAATGTAAAGTGATATTCCTTACAAATATCTGGCTTAAGAATGTTATAATGGCATAAGAGATTAATCTTAAGGATAGCTAATGGTAGTTACTGGATTAGTTAAGGATGTTTTATAGATTATTTATTTACCTTAGCTCTTGAATCATTTCAGAGTTAGGTCACAGTTAGATTCTATTAGTAAAGAGAAGATATAGGATTACAAAGGATCCTAGTAGGACTCAAAGACTGTAGTAGATCTCATGGTCACAGTAGACTAATTATGAGATTGCGATAGACATCTATGGAGAATGAAATGATAAGCCCTACAATACACTTCCCTGGAAGAGAATGGCCTGGGATTATTTTAGAAAAATACAAAACCTCATTAATTAGCAGCTAATATGAATGTTTACTTAAGACTTCCCTCGAATGCAAAGCCACTGGCTAGGAAGTAACTAAGAAAGGTGATGGTAGATGGTGATATTAAGAATGAGAAGCAAGATCCCACCTATAAGGTAATATTAGCGGCAGAATGTTTCTAGTAATGAATGTAAGAGGCTAGTGAGGAATAAATAATAGTAAAGAAAAAAAGTAGTAAAGAAAAGCGTTAATGGGGAATGCTAATGTATGATTTAACGGAAGATAAGTCAGAAGAGAGAAATAGCTAATAACCTAGGAGCAGGAAATTGGCCTAAGCATAATCAAAATCCTACGAAGGAAAAGTAGGATCTACTATGTTTTTTAGTAAAGATAGTCATAGTAGTGATTGAATGGAACAGATTACCTGAGCTAGAAAGTAACCAAATAACAAAGGTTCTTTAGTTGAAGCCCTACCAGAGCAAACAACTACACCTCAAGGTGTAGAGGCAGACCAACTATGAGCTATGGAAAGTAAATTTGGGCTAGAGAAATCATTTAGAGAGAAGGATAGCCCTCTCGACTAAATTAACGACTCCAAATCCAAAGGAAAAATAGAACTATTTTAAAGAATTCTAGGATAGATTTTAGAAGATCTCCTGAGTACTGTGTTAGAAGTAAAATAATGCTTTGAAGGACATCATAACTATTGGCTCCCTAGAATTGAATAAGTTGAGCTAGTATTTGATGCTATACAGGACTATGAAGCAATGGAGGTACTAGAGGATAAACTGGAAAAGGATCTAGTCGGGATATTAAATGAAAATAGTAAGTTTGATGCTAGTACAGAAAGCCCCTAATTTAGTATGATGAAATGTAAAAATAGAACGGTGAAATGCATATATAAAAGTGAAATATGACGGCAAATTTTGAACTTAGTATAAATACAGCAAAGTACTAAATTAGTAAGAGATTAGGAGTCAAAGGATAATGAAGATGGAAGTAGTTATAATTGTTGCTGAGTTCAATTATTGAATATTGTGAATAGCAAGACAAAAGATAAAGAATGGTTGGGCCATGAAGAGGTGTTTAACAAAGACGAGCAGTATATGAGTAAATTTGCAAATGACTCTGGCAACAGTAAATGAAGGTACCCCTAATTGAGATTCCCAATAAATGATTCTTAATGGTCTAGATCAATAACAGAGGAATATGAAGAGTAACTATAAAAGAGAGTTAATGCTCAAAGACAAAAAAAAAAACTACAGCCGATAATACTTTGCCTATGCCAAAGTAATCTTAAGCAGATCTGCAAGCTTCTACGGAACAAGGTGTAGAGTAATGGGTAAAGAACACCAACCACTGGCGTATGATAGTAAAATTTAGGAAAAGTAGCTGACACCCTTTGATGAAGAGTATAACATGCAAACTACCGAGAATTAGGGTATGAGCCTTGGGAAGATTTCCAAGGTAATGAGTTGCATGTTTGGAAAGAAGACCTTAATATTAAGGTATATGTTAAGGAATGAGGCAGAACAAAGGAAGTGGAATTTATAATGATCCGGTAGAATAAGAACGATCCTATTAATGAATGTATAGCAAAGTATAACTAAGTTGCTCAATACTCGAAATACCTCTAGCAATATGATGATGAAAGAGGAAAGTAAGTATGAATAGAAGTAAGTCTTAGATTAATAGGGGATTTAAGAAGTAAGGTGAAAAGTAGAGGAGCCAGACAATTAGGTCAACATCGTTTAAATGTGAAAAGGCTCATGATGAAAAGCCATGTTTAGTAAGATAAAATAGTGTTCCAAGTATGGAAAATCAAGATATAAACTTGTGATGGTACTGTGGAGATAGCCAGCACCAGACCACATGATCAAGAGAAGTTTTTGTACTATCCTAACATGAGACAATAAGTCATCTGATTTCAACAAAGATACAATGCAAGTATGAGCCATTCTTTTGCAATGGAGCTAAGAGGTTGGGACTGGAAATTATTATTATAAAGTTTATGTGTGAATGTTTCCACTAATAGCATGGCCATAATCTCCATTGTCAGTTTAAATAAGTATTAAAGAACCATAGAAAGCATAAATGGGCTTGTGTAAATAATCTCCCCCTATACTGTAAGGAGAAGATATTAATCATGCCTACCCCTGAATGTGTTAAAAGTAAGATAGATGATATATTAGCTCCTTAAGCTAGGAGAAACTTAAAGATGAATGTTAAGGATTAAACAAAAGAGGTGATATATGATTTAAAGAAGAAGTTAGGTAAGAGTTCAGAGCCTATATCAAGAAATTTAGTAATGTATCTATGATGTTTAAGACATGAGGTGTTAATCTAAGATATAAGTATGAGCCTAAGGCTTGGATTAGTGGCAAGCAATTAGGGAAGTACAAAACCTTGAGATAGCTGATTGTTGAGTTTAGTATGAAATTTAGCTGTAAGAGAAAATTTTTGGCTAGAAGACCTCACAATGAAAGAAATCCTTCGTCAGCTGCTGAGACGAGGTAAAAAGGAGGTAACTCTTGGGAGAAAGCTCAATTGAGCCAAGATGGAAGAAATCTTCCATATGATGTAAGCCACCTAGGCAAGACAGATGAGAGGTAACTTTTGGGGTGATGCCCAAATGAGCAAAAATGAATGATGGTGAGAGGCCAAGGGTAACATTCTAATTGAGCTAGTAAGAGACTTTTAAAGTCTTAAGAAGCTTCCCTTAAATTGCCAGATCACTATTTAGCGTTGGCTATGTAAGTTAAGAAGGATATATATAAGATCAGATAAGGCAAAATGTTAAGGGGTAAAGATTTAGTAACCATTGCCCAAATAACATTTAGACTCTGACTCATAAAGGTCCAAAAGAGTTTAACAACTATAACAAGATAAGTAAAGTATAGGGTTCAAAGGTATGATTATATGAAAAGGTATAGTGATGAATTATATCTCAAAGTCAGTAAAAACTAGAAAAAAGAATAAGAGCACTGGTTTGAAAGCATTTGGGGCTATAAAGAAAGAATTATGTAATTTCTCCTAAAACTATTCCAGTAGAAGTAGCGTTCTGACCCTCTATGGTTTAAGTTAATATCATGTATTGTACAAGTTAAATAAATATACAAGAAAAATATGTTTGAAAAGTATACATATATGGCTTTCAAATGAAATACATAATACATAAATTGTCTCAAGGTAAAATGAGATATGAATTTTTAAAATTAAGGCCAAAATTCTAGGTAGAAGAAAAATAATCCAATATATAGTAAATTATGGGTGTTAAACTGTATGAATTCACCCAATTAATAATTTTTTTTATATTTTTCCCATGTAAAAAATGTTCTAAGCTATTTTTAGTGACTTAAATCACTCCAATATGATTTTTATAGAATTAGTTATGAATTTTCAAGTTTTGTCGGGTAAAATGGTGTTAGTCAAGTGAACAGTACCCAATAAATTTAAAAAATTCTGTTTTTGATTTCTTATGGAATCAAGTCTCTAATCATGTATTAATGGACATAAATGGAATTTAATACATAAGAAATGAGCCTAAGTATGAGGTGTTACAAAACTCATTTTGAAATTCCTTATTGCCACATCATTGCAAATGTATAAAATTTTTTGCCACATCATTGCTAACTTAACACTGTTAATGTGACATGTATAATGTAGGCATGGTTTGTAAATGATTTGAACTTTAGGGACTAACTTTGTAACGGTGAAAATTATATGGAGTTCCCTGCAAACTTTTAAAATATAGGGACTTACTTGAAAATGAGTATAAAGTATAGGGACTTTTTGATTATTTTCCCCTTCATAATTTTTAAGTCTTATCTTATTTTTAGTTGATTGATTCTAATTTAGAATTTTTAATTAAGAAAAAAAAATTTTATAATTTGTCATCACATGGTTAACTTACAAAATTTGTCATTGTCAAATAATTGCGTTTAAACAATTCAAACTCATAATTAAATTAAAATAATATGAATTTATAAATTCAGATACATTAAGAAATAGTAATGATTATAGTGATGGTTAAAGCATAATCGACATAATAGTTAAGGTTAGCAGTCGCTATCATAACCGCCACAATATTTAAATTTTACACCGACTAATAACCACTGTCGTAACCGCTCTTAATGTTCGATCCCTATAAATTCTCTTTCCCTACCATTTCTCTTCGCGTGGTCTTCTTTTTCTTTCTTCTTCTCCATTTATCATGCTCTGTTCATTTTTCTCTTCATAAAAACATACCAGAAAGAAGGATTTAAAAATGAGAAAATATATCTGAAGAGTATTAGAAGGATGGGGAGAAGACAAAGTTGAAGAATTCTTATTACATTATATGAGTTCTTATTGTATTTTAATTTCATTTTTTGTATTAATTGATATTTTAATTGTATAGATTATATTAAGTAAAATTGTATTTTTATGATGTTTATAATGAATATTAACTATTTATAATTAATTTTAAATAATTGTAAATTATATTATTATTTTATTTGAAAAATGTAAAGTTAAATAATGGCTAATTGTAAATAAATTTTTATTATATTAAAGTGGATAAAATATTAGCAAATCAATTTTAATACTTGATTTTTTAATTACAGTTTAAAAAATCATTGTCAATTTTTTATTTTTTTTCCTGGAAAACTTGGTGGCCGTTAACAATCGCGACCATAACCATGACAAAATTTGGTGCGAAAATTGAATTTAACTATAGTGGCGAATAAGCCACCAAATGTTACCATGAAAATTTGAATTTCATTTCTACATTTTGAAGTGGTTCCTTTAACCGCTACAATATTTTCCCAAACCACTACCAAACATTAGTAGTAGTTGCTATAACGGCTTCCATGTGGTCAATATAGCGGTTACAATAGTGGATGCTCGGTAGTGAATAGTTTACTCACACATAAAATGGAGGCGGTTTCACTAAATGTAGTAGTGGTTTCTATAACCGTCACTATATCGCTCATGTCGCCTATGATGGTAGCAATTCCTTTAATTGCTATTCCTGTTTATTGTAGCGGTTATAACTGCTATAAAGTGGAAAATCGTAGCTGCAAAATCTCAATTTTTTTGTAGTGATAACTCAGACTAGCACCAAGAGTTTTAAATTAAATATTATGACTAATTGATAAACATTTCATTAATTAATTAATACTCAAATATTAATATAAAGGTACTTAATAACATTTTTTAAATTGCATAAATAAAAAATAAACATATTCACAAGATATTAGTAACACAAATTTAAACAAGTTTCATCTCATAATTAAAGTTTTTTAGCTAAATAAATTTGAAATGCCAAATCATTATCAAATGCAAATAATCATATATTCTTGAATTCATTAATATTAAATTCCTCATTAGTTATATTATCTCCTTAACAAGCTAAATTACAAAAATAACTGAGACCAGCACTAAGAGCTTTAAATTAAATATCACGTGTAATTGATAAACATTTCATTTATTAAAAAGTTAACATTACTTAATAATGAAATTTTAATACAAAGGTATTTAATAACATCTTTTAAATTGCGTTTCATAATATGCATGGTTTGGAATTGCAATTTGTTAAAGGCACAAAATAATATTTTTTTGGGGGTATTTATAATATGCTTTGGACTTGAATATGTAAAACAACCATTATGGCCATAGTTCGTCAAGAAGGGAGGGAAAACTTCAAAAGTTATAACCAGACAATTAAAGAATAGAGTTTCTTGTAAAGCAATAAAAAAGGCTTTTGAATTAATTGAACAAGCAGGTACAAAAGGAGTTTAGAAACAAATTGCAGGACATATCGACGAAAAAGAAATTGCACAAGTCAAATGGATTAGAGAAGGTAGGGTTCCTCTACAAACCATTCGAGCAAAAAATGATTATTGTTCATGTAACACCCTACACTAATATACCCCATACATCACCTAAATCTCTGAAAATTGAACAAAACGAACCAAAACAACTGTATCAGAGTGCAGTGTAGCGACCTCAATAGTACTGCCGTAGTGCGGAAGCTCTCAGGCTTTAATTTTAAGAAATAGAGGGGACTGGCACCTCATCTTGGCTTCTGGCACTGTGGCACCCCTTATGGATACCATATCAGCAATTTTTCAACTTTTGAGGCGAATTTCCAATGCACATAACTTTATACTCCAACCTTCGATTGACCTGATTTCAACTCCTACAAGTCACTCTTATCTCAATCTATCCATAGACACCAGTTTCACTCAATTCCAACTTCGTATGGAGATTTTGAATAGCCAACACCATTTTGGCCACTTTTTGACCAAAACTCACAACTTAAGTGCTACAATTGCCACCCAAGGCAATTTGACCATTATGGACCATTCATACAGGTTCTAATCGACTAAATCAACTTGTTCAAAGGGGTTTTACCTCAGAGGAACTACTCTTATGATATTTGAACCGTTGAGCCCTAAATTCACATAATGGGCTATATACCAAATTCACACCATCCAAGCCCCAAAACTTCCTTTGGGCGAACATACAACCATTCTGACTCCTAAACACGCCAAAACATACACACATCACACCCCATCATTCCATATCAATCACCATCATCATACATATGCATATCATATCACTATCCTTATTATAATTATCATGATCCTCATATCAATTACAATTGTACTATCTTACTTGGCACAACATACATAGACAATACACACATACTACCATAACTTGAATATTCCCAACACTGGAGTGGCTATGGTTCCCTCATCTTTTCCAGACTAGTACCAGAATCTTCACCTAAAATGTTAGTTCATGGGAAAATGGGTGTAAGACAAAGTCTCAGTAACTGAGGACAATCATAAACAACATATATATTTCATACAATAGTGCACATGAATGCAACATGTGATGGAATGCATGTCTCCCTTGCACACAGCTAGAACCACGAGCTAGCGTCATTATAGGATTTTTCATAAAGGTGACTTCCTTCCAATAGTCGGTGAAAACTGATTCCAGGACATCACTGAGCTCACCTCACACTAGTGCACCCTGCCAAAGGAAACATAAATGCTTGGACTATGACTCTCCTTTCCCTTGACCACCATGAATTAGTGGTGATTTTAGTGAAGAAGTAGTCCACTGCTGCCTTTCTCTCCTAGCCCTAAGAGAAGATTCATTAACAGGGATCCCTTCCTTATTTCACTTATACCATATCTCATCATATCATATTGTATATCATAATCACCACCCGATCCACCTTTCCTCACAATGTCACATGGTGATGTTCATGTCATATCATCATGTAATCATCATCATCATGTTTCTTAATGTCATACTATGAAATCATGCCATGTCATATCATCATCATATATAATCATCATCATAATCATCACCATCTAATATAATGTCTAGTCGTGTGCATACCACGATATATAGAAAAATCATACACACGCATAACAATATCGTGGTATGAACGAAAACATACATATATACACATATATATACTGACATATAATACACACTATACAACCACCTACAGATCATTCAAACTCTAGCCAATCACACACATTTTGGATTTTATATTCCCTTAAGCAATTCTAGCCTAGGGTTCCACTCAAGCCCCTTATAATCCAACAAAAATCATATCTAAGCATCATAAACACTAAATCACACCTCATTAATCTCATTTCATCTATTTTAATTGGTGGTTTCAGTGAAAACCGAAAACCCAAATATATAATCAAAAAATCCAACTCAAAACAGTAGAAAAATAGAAAGGAAGGATCAAGGATCACTTACAACCAAGATCAAAGCTCCCAGAGGTCGAAAATCACTCCCAAGGGTTAAAAATCTCAAACCCTAGCGTTGCTTCTCCGGTTCTCCCTCTGTTTCTTTCTCTGTTTGTTACCTAAAATGATTATGATTTAAGCAAATTTCTCGACTCTTGCCACGGCTCCAGTAAATTTGCCACTGCGCAAGTGCTCTCGGGTTGAAAAATCTTAAAGATCCCAAGTGTCCCTCGCCATGACAGCTCTATTCATCACCGCAGTGTGGCCCTTTGCTGTTGCAAAGTTTAGTTTTGTTCTATTTGGATTCTTTCTCCAGTCCTATTTCCTTTGGTCCTGCATACATCATCAATTCTACTTCATTAGCTTGATACTAAGTTCGAGATAATGTAATGAGAGTTGTTCTTGTTACATTCTCTCCTCCTTACAAAAATTTCATCCTCAAAATTTCAACTCTTACCTCAAGGAAAAATCTCAGGATACCTTATTCGCATGGATTCTTCTATCTCCCACATGATGTCTTAGATGTTAGGCCACTCCACAATACTTTCACTAACTTAATAGTCTTATTTCTCAGTTGTTTCACCTTTACATAGAGAATTTGTAGCAGCATAACCTCAAAAGTCAGATCCTCACATAGTTGAACTTCCTCATCATCAATTATATGAGACGGATCAAGATGATACTTCTTGGATTGAGACATTTGGAAAACATCATGTAACCTTGCAAGATCAGGCAGTAGTGCCACTCAATAGACTACTAGCCTAATCCGCTCTAGAATTTGATATGGACCCATATACCACGGAGTGAGCTTTTTTCACTCAAATTGATTTCCAAACACCTGTAGTATGAGTGACCTTCAGAAATACATGATTTCCAGCATCAAAACCGATGGTCTTCTCCGTCTATCTACATAACTCTTCTACTAACTCTGAGTGGTCAGAAGCTTCTGTCGAATACTCTTTATTTGTTAAGAGGTTTGATCCACAATATTTGGGCTCAATAGACTCCGCTTACCAAGTTCAGCCTAACACAATGGTGATCTACACTTCCTACCACACAAAGCTTAATAACAAGCCATTTTCAAACTCATGTAATAGTTGTTATTGTAAGAAAATTTAGCCAATAGTAGATATTGATCCCAATTGCCTTTAATCTCCAGAACACAAGCTCACATCATGTCTTCTAGAGTTTGTATTGTTCTTTCGATCTACCCATCAGATTGAGGATGACAAGTAGTACTCAAATCCAACTTTGTCCCTATAGCCTTCTGAAGAGATTTCCAAAACCTGGATGTAAACCAATAATCTCTGTCGGACACAATATTCATTGGGACACCATGCAGTCTCACAATCTCATTTATATACAACTAGACTAACTTTTCCATAGTAATGGTCTCCCAAATTGGAAGAAAATAGGCTGACTTCGTTAATCTATCCATAATTACCCATATTGCATTGTGCCATGAAGAGGTCCTTGGTAATCCCATCATGAAATCCATAAAGATGCTATCCCATTTCCACTCTGGGATCTCCAGAGGTTGTAATGTACCTATCAGCAATTGGTGCTTAATCTTTACTCTCTGACAAACTAGACATCTTGCTACATATTCTGTGATATCTTTTTTCATTCCTAGTCTCCAGTACCCTCGCTTCAAATCTTGGTACATCTTAGTGGTACTTGGGTGAATGGTATACCTGCTCTTATGATCTTCCTCCAGAATAATTTCTCACAATCCTACAATATTGTGCACACAAATCTGACTGTGGTACCAGATAATACCATCCTCCAGTATATCAAAATCCTAGGTTTTAGCCATTTTAATTCATTATCGAATGCCCAAAAGATAGTTATCCTCCAGTTGTGCATAGTAAAGGTTCCTCAACAAATCACTTGATACATTGATGGATCCCACTACTAGAACACCAGGGTGTACATTGATGGACAACTTTAGATTTCTCAGGCTTTCTAGCAACTGTTGTTCTCTCATCATCATGGTGGGTATATGGATTGACTTTCTACTCAGTGCATCTGTTACTACATTGGTTTTCCCAGGATGATACTTCAAAGCAAATTCATAATCTTTCAAGAATTCTACTCATTGCCTTTGTCTCATGTTCAACTCTTTTTAATAAAAAAGACACTTTAAACTCTTGTGATCACTAAATACCTCGAATTGAGTGCCATAGAAATGATGCCTCCATTACTTTAAGGCAAACACTACAGCCGCTAGCTCAAGGTCATAAGTAGGATAATTCTCTTCATGAGTTTTCAACAGCCTTAAAGCATATGCTACAACTCTTCCTTGTTGCATTAACACATACCCTAGACCCTTCTTAGAGGCATCCATATAAACTATGAACAGCTCAAGAGGGTTAGGGATAATCAACACTGGGGTGGATGTTAGACGAACCTTCAGTTCTTAGAATGCTCTCTCACACCAGTCATCCCAAATGAAAGGTCTATCCCTACTCGTGAGCCTAGTCAATGGCATAACAAGCTGAGAGAATCCCTTGATAAACCTCCGGTTGTAACCAACCAATCCCAAAAAGCTATGAATTTCGGTCACTGATTGCGGTTTCTCCTAGTTTAACACCGCTTATACTTTACTAGGATCCAGCGCTACACCTTCTTTAGAAATCACATGACCCAGAAATTTTACCTCCTGTAGCCAAAACTCATGTTTACTAAGTTTGGCATAAACTTATCAAGATATGGCCAAAATACCCTATTCATATAATCCATGAAGACTGCCTAGGCATTAGTCATCCCAAATGGCATCATAAGGAACTTATAATGCCCATAATGAGTTCTGAAAGCAGTTTTAGGCATATCTTTAGTACGGACCAGAAGTTGATAGTATCCCAACCTCAAATCAATTTTAGAGAAAACTGTAGCACCAGCCAACTGATCAATCAAGTCTTCAATCTGTTGCAAAGGATATTTATTCTTAATTGTCACTCAGTTCAACTGCTTGTAATCAATACATAATTTGAGGCTACCATCTTCTTCATAACAAACAACACTGGAGCTCCCCAGGGTGAGACACTTGGTCTGATAAAACCCATTTTTAAGAAATCTTCAATATGCTTTTTAAGTTCTTTCAATTCAGAGGGTGCCATTCAATATGGAGCCTTAGAAATAAGACTTGTCCCGAGCACCAAATCAATGGAAAACTCCAGCTCTCGTGGTGGTGGCAAGCCGATAATCTTCTTTGAAAACACATAAGGATATTCACAAACAACCTTATATTTTCCTATTCATCCTTCCTCATTCACGTTAACAGAGAAGAAAACTAGACACCCTTGGTATCCTTTTCTCAAATACCTGTTAGCTTAGGTAAAGGACAAAGAGAATGATGCTCATGGGCAATGACACAATCTTCCGAGCATAGTCAAGAATAGCATTATTCACCTCCAACCAATTCATCCCAATGATAACATCAATCTCTTGTAATGGTAAACATATTAGATCTAGTATAGTGCTTTGATGTTCAAAACGAGCCATACAATTCAGACAAGCCTGAGCAGTTATTAATGAAACTCCCATGGGTGTGGAAATTGACAATTCAAAAGGTAATTTCATTGCCATAATACCTAATCTCCAAGAATAATGAAACGATATAAAAGAATACGATGCACCAGAATCAAACAAGGTATGAATAGAGACACCATTGAGTTTGAGTTTACCTCTAATCAAGTTGGGCACTGGCATCCCATCCTGTCGGGTTATTGCAAAGACTCGTCTAAGCATCATGACCCTTCTCATCATGCCTTGGCTCCCGACAACTCCATGACATGTGTCCTGGTCTCCCACAGTTATAGTAAATCAAACATGGTCAATCACCAAGATTCATCTCGTATTGTGTATACAGATTCAAGGCACTACCTGAACTGTATTGAGATAGGACTGAGTCTCTTCTTGCAAATTCACTCTAGCTAGAGCTCCCTTGGTCAAAGCCTCCTTGATAATATTGCTCTCTGCCATCCCAGTCTCTATTAGATTGATCTCTACCAAACTTTCCTTTTCCTCTATCAAAATAGCCTTTAATATGATGGCTTCTTCCTCCACTAGAACCGCCACTACCGCTGCTACTACCAAATCCACTTCCTTTACTGATACCTCTGGTAGGTCCTAGATGAGAAAAAGCTCGGATCATTGAATTCCTCTTTTCTTCCTCTACTTCCTGCATTGGACTGGAGAGAACACGCATCTTGGAGTATAAGTCCTCAAAGGATACAAATTCAACCATTAATAGCTGCTTCTCAATTTTTGGACAGGCTCCCTCAAACAAACACTAAGCCTTCCACTTGTCATGAGGATAATTTTTTAGGTAGCTGGAGTATTTGGCCAAGTCCAGGAATTGATCAATATAATCATCTGCTAACAAGTTTCTCTATTGAAAAGCTAAAAACTCGGGCTCCTTTTGCATCATTAGGGCCGGAGGGAAATAGTGTGCAAATAATCTTTCTTTAAACTATTCCCAGGTCATCGGAGCATTCATGGAGTCAACACTTGGGAGAATACTCCTCCACCAACACTTAGTCTTTTTCTCAAGTTTAAACACTACTAGTTACACTTTTTGTTCAGAGGTGTAATGCATCACACCAAATATAGTCTCCAATTGATAGCTCCATTCCTCAGCCAATGCAGGGTCTATTGTACCTTCGAAAGTTGGGGAATTGAACTTCCAAAAGTCTTTGAATTGGGAGGAGATACCCATTCTTTCAATTCTTGGGGCTCTCTTAGGTTCCACCTCATTCTCATTATCATCATTATTGTCCTCTCCTGCATTCAAATCAACATACATGCCAGCCCCTTCATTCACATCACCATATTATTGTCGATTCAATTAATCTTGCATTCTATTTAATGTCTCCCCTGTGCATTTACTTGGTTGATTAATTCTGTTAACATCTTATGCATTTGTCATATCAAATCACTATTACTTTGCCTTCCTCTGCGAGACATTTTCTCTTACACACAAGTAACAATATATTTACTTATATGGTACTAGACTAGGATTAAAGTGGAAATATACAATTTATGTAATTGAAATTGTGCCAAGTATTATCGCAAGTAGAAACAATGACCTAAACAATTGCTCTAATAACAAAATGTAACACCTTACATGTGACATCCGGGCGCTGATGAGGGCAGGGAGTGATCACTGGTGCAAGAAAAAGGGGTGAGATAAAGTGATAAGGCACAGATAAGGAGCGGCTCCTGGTAGGCTTCTAAGCGAGAGGGGTATATGAATGAATCAAATACATACTGAAATGAAAGGGATCCAGAGATTGTATAGGTGTGGGACTATACAATTAAATGATAGCTTAAAGGAATTGATAGGTACTACTTATACCAATAAAGTGTACTTACTTTTTTGGTAGCCTATCCCTTAAGAACTACTCCGTTAAGTGTGCTTGACCTGGAGTAATTCTGGGATGGGTGATGTAACACCTCGTACTTAGACTCATTCCCCATGTATTAAACTATATTTAAATCCATTAATACTTGATTAGAGACTTGATTATATAAAACAACTTGAACCAATTTATTTCATTTCGGGTAACATTCCCTTGGTTAACTTCTTTTTACCCAGTGAACTTTAAAAATTCATAACTAAATCAAGAAAAATCATATTGACCTGGTTCAAGTCTCTAAATATAGCTTAAAAGATTCTATACATGGGAAAAATGTTGAAAAGGGAAGTTACTTGGCCAACTTATACAGTAAGTTCGTAATATATGTACTGTAGCAATGGTCATTTTTGAAAATTTCTGATTGTGACCATAACTTTGAAAAATCACCATAAATCATACACAACTCCAAATTGAGTGATCTTTGTGTCTAAGAAAAGCTACACATGTCTAGTTTTCATAAATATGAAACACTAATACATTGAACATATCGATGTATGTACAGTACTTCGAATTGTCAACCATGTTCAGAAAGGTCTCTTGCATTCTCCCAACATTCCAAAATACACACTCATATATACATAAATAGTCATGACTTGCCTTTATCTTACATGATACTCCATAAGAACTTAGAGGAAAATATTAACATGGAAGCATAGCATGATCATATCCCATAAGGTTTTACATAACCTCTCATATAATAGTATCAACCTAAGTATCATTAGCTTGAATATTACTTTGCTTCTCCTTGCCTTTCCTTTCTTGGGTAATCTTGCCATAACTTGAACCTAGAATTGGTTAGACATTTGGAGAGGGGTGAGATTCAAAGAATCTCAGTAGTAACTACCATCATGCACACATATCATCATATATATTGCAAGTATTCATCTTAAAACACATTAAGCATGCAATCAAATCATTTTGGCATAACCATTTTATAAAAATTTGGGCAGCACTTCCCCTTGTATTTAGACATATCCAGGGTCACATTACCCTTCAAACAATCCAACCAACAATGCCAAATCATCACAAGACAACATTCCAAACATTAAACACATCATTCAAACCAAGCAACATCAATGATAATACATAAGCATAGATAGGTGAGTTAACTACCTTTGGGCTTTCCACTAATCTCCAAACTTTGCAAACCTTTTCCTTGATCTTCTAACACTCCTTTGGATCCTATAGCATAATAAAATAATGCCATTAACCACTAGTTATCCAATTTCATTCACAAAGTGCTCACTTGAACTAAAATTTGCACTTGTTATCCATCATGCATTCCTTGTACAACATACTTGTTCTAACCTATTTTGGACCCAAGGAATCCATTTTTGAGGTCAAAAACTTGAAATTCCCTTCCTATAATGAACCCTAATTGGGCAGAAAATTATCATAAATTATAGAAAAATAACTAACCGATTAATTTGTGATCCAATGACATATTCTTGCACCTTATGGCCTATATAACCCTTTTCATGGCTTAGTTTTTCCATACCTTCATTTTCTCTCTCTACTCTATCTCTAGGTAGAAACTTTCAGCAAGAAAATAGAGGGAAAATAACCATTAAAATACCTAAAAATTGCTAGGAGACACAAGGAAAGGCTTGTAAGATAATACCTTGAGTTTTGGGACAAATCTTGTAATATTCTCTTTTCCCCTTTGCTCTCTCTCTCTCACGCGTTCCTGGCTTTCTTCTCCACTGAACCAACGTCTTGTTTTCGTGAGGAAGATGAAATGATGGTTTAAGATGATAATTATATAATATAATAACTTAATTTACTTTTATTTCTATTTTCATTTACTTTTCTTTTTAAAAAGCTTTTCCAACAATTTCCTTCATGTCCCATTCAGAAATCATACATGTTTCATCCTCCTTCTAGCCAAAAATTGGTTAAATAATATTTATGGACCAAAATACCCTTTACCGATTAAATTTACCCGTACCGATTGGGTATTTTTGCCAAAATTATCATTACATTGGTAAAGAATTATCCAACCATTACTTTTGGTCCAAAACCATTATCTAGACCCAAAATATATTTTAACAAAGTCCAATCATTGTCCTTGGATCAATACTGCCTTTTCCTGCAGTCTAAACTGACTTTTATCGGGTAAAATATTAATATTAAATCCTAATCACCCAATAAATATGATTTTGACCTTAATAAATTCCATACTATATTTCATTGGGTCTAACTCATTGATAGCTTCATTTTGACTATAATTTTTCATATTTACAAAAATGCCCTTGACCCGGGTCTAATTTATAATTTTTAAAACTTTCGGGTCATCAGGTGTAATTTGCCCCAAAATTCATAAACTTTTCTTCATTCTCTCCTACGTCCACCGCCTTCATCATTTTTTTTATTATATTTTTTTTTCTTTTCCTTTTTCCTTTTTCTTTTTTTTTTTCCTTCCAGGGACAAAATCATCATTTTTTTCTTTTTCCTTTCAACTAAGATAATTAACTTCTTTGTCCTATTTCATGTCAAATGATGTACATCCATTTTTACAAATTCATTATAGATTTCAAAATATTGAGCCTCGATTATCTATAAAAATTTCAGGATGTTACAGGTGACCTTCTGGGAAGGAGTTATGCGAGTGAGGACAAAGCACACTGAAATGGCTTGTGTTGGTTTGTGGTGATAGTCATCAATCTCAAAGAAGCGACTGGATGTTACGTTGGATCTAGAAAACATCCCTTCAGGTCAGATTTTACGTGCCTTAGCAGAGCTTCTCGCTACTTCTCCGTCACTCCCTCCATTTCTTTCTTTTCTTTTTATTTGAAATGATTTTGATTTAAACCAGTTTCTCGACTCTCACCGCGACTCCAAATAAGTCCGCCACTGCGCCACCAGTTTTAGCTAGAAAATGCCACTGGAATTGGCTCTCATCGCAGTAGCCCTACTTCTTGCCGTGACGTGGAGCTCATTTCTTCTCCACTTGAACCTTCCTCCATTATGTTTCCTTCGGTTCTGCACACAATGCCAAAGACAAGCCTCATGAGGGTTGTTACACCTAGGGAGCTTGATTAATAGTTGGTAAGTTGATCTTGCTTCCTCTCCTCTCTTTTCCTTTCGGATTTTGGTTTGGAATTGGTGGGAGTATGTGGGTTTTTGAGTTGAATAAGAATCCACCGATTAAAATGCTTGTTTTGGTGTTGTAGAAATATGATTTAATGTTATTAAAGCTTGGGTTTAAGTTTTGGTTGGATTATGATGGGTTTGAGTTAAACCCTAGGTTGGAATTTGGGAAAAGAAGTGGAAATCTAAAATGGTAAGTGTTGGTGTGTGTTTGAATGGTTGTTTAAGGTTTATTGGTATTTGTATATGTTGTTAGAACTCTGGGTTAAGCTTGGACATCTAGATTGTGGATTGTAGTGTTATGGGAGTTATGTTAATTAAAATTGTTGTAATGATAGATTGGCTAATCAGGGCATATAGTTCGTGATTGGGGTGCTCTGGAGGCTTGCCTAAGCCCCTATGTGCGTGGTGCTGGTAACCTGAGGTAACCGGGTGTTTGTTTCCATTGTATTGTATATATTGTATGATATTACATATATTTGTGTATATATGCATATTTTTTTCATACCACGATATAGGTGTGTTTGTGTGTACTATTTTCTATATATATATCATGGTATGTATATAGCTAGATGATGATGATGATGATTAGAGATGATGATATTGGCATGACATGACATGATGCATACATGGCATTGTGACATGATGATGATGATTATATGATGATACATGAGTATCACCACATGGCATTATGAGATTGCGATATATGGCGGATTTGGTGGTGATGATGATATAATATATGATGATATAAGATATGATTAGGTAGGATAAGGATGAGATCCCTGTCGCTAAATCCTCCCCTATGACCAGGGGAGCCAGGCGGCAGTGGACTGCACCTTCCCTAAATCACTACCAATTCGAGGTGGTCCAGGGGAAAGAGAGCCATGGTCTGAGCACTAGTATAACTTGTGGTCGGGTTGCATTAGTGTAAGGTGAGCTTGGTGATGTCCTGGAGTCAGTCTTCACCGACTGTTAGAAGGGAATTACCTATATGAAATGTCCTGTTATGACGATAGCCCGTGATTCTAGCTATGTGTGAGGGAGACATGCATTTCATTCATTTCACATTGCATTCACAGATTGTATAAGTTATATATATATGTGTGTGTGGTTTTTACCGGTTACTGAGACATTGTCTCACACCCCCCTCCAAGACTAGCTTTTCAGGTGAAGACTCTAGAGCTAGTTCGGAGAAGATCGAGAAGTTAATAGCCTCTCCGTCTTCGAGAATTCCAAGTTTAGTTAGTGGTTGTAATTTAGTTTTTGTAATTCAAAGCCAAGTAGGTTGATATAATTTGGTTGCCTGGATGAGTGTCCAGGGAGTAAAGGGATGTATGTGATGTAATGATGTGTGATGATGATAGTGGACCCCGACATGGGTCTTTAATGTATGTGTAGGTATTTGTATGCTAGAAGGGTCGTATATGAACCCAAAGGTGGTTTTGGGCCATGTATGTGAGTTTTGGGCACATAACACATTATGTGATTTTTGGGTTCAAGGGAGTCAACTCTCTAAGGAAAGGTTTCTTCGGGGTCAAACCTTCTTGGACATGTTGGTATAGCCAAATATGACCTGTGTGAAGGGTCTCTGGGTGTCCATTTGCCTTTGGTGGCAATTGGAGGTGATAGATTGTGAGTTTTGGTTAAAAAGTCGCAAAAATGGTGTTGGGCATCCAGAATCTCCCAATGGAGTTGAATTTGAGTGAAATTGGTGTCCATGATTAGATAATGACGAGAGTGACCTACCGGAGTTGGAATCAGGTCAATCGGAGATCGGAGCATGAAGTTATGCACGTCAGAAGTTAGCCCGGCAAATCTGCAATTTACTTATACAAGTTCTAATGCTAGGGCCGCTGCTCTATAAAGCTAGGCCACGGCGCCAGCAAGTCAATAGGCGTCAGTGAATCTATGAAGGGTCAAAGCCACGGCGCCACTGTAGGCTGCCGCAACCGTAATTCAGTCTATTGCTTTTCGAGCGTTTTTCAAGGTTTTGGTGCTCTGGGAGATAAGCTTTGGAGTGGTTTAATTGTTATTGGAGGTATTTGAAGTATTTGGTCAAGGTTTCGAGGTTGAGAGTTGGTAAGGTGTTACATTTTGGTATTAGAGCAATGGTTTAGGCCATTATTTCTGCTTATGGAAATACTTGGCACAATATGGATTACATAAACTCATATATTTTTTATGTAATACTAGTCCAGAGTCATATAACTAATTGTGTTGCCTTTGGTGTATAAAGGGAAAGATGTATTACAGGAGATAAGCAAAATAATAGTGATCTATAGAGAGAGATGCATGAGAAATGGGTTATGCTGTATGAATGAGTTATTGATTAAAGAAGAACATTGAATAGAATGTAGAGCAGTTAACTGGCAAAGGTATGGTGATGTAAATAAAGAACCCAGTATGTATGTGAAGTTCAATGTTAGGGAGGTCAAACTAACAAATATAAGGTAATATGAATGATAGAATCGATGTGGATGTGATAGAGCTAGGGGGCCCTAAAAGTTGGAAGAAGAGGTATCTTCTTTCAACGTAAAGACTTTTGAAAGTTAATCCACCAGCTTTTGAAAGTAAACTGAAATATGCGATGGCTAAAGAATAGGTGAATCAATTAGAAACTATATTTGGTGCTATGGATTGCACCTTTGAATAAAAGATGTAATTTGTAGTACTCAAGATGGAAAAGGAGGCTGAGCAGCGGAGGAGGCGAGTTTTATTGAGTGTTGAGGCTTCAGGAGCTCGCCTAGAAATCAAGAAGTAGTTATCGACAGTGATGTATACATTCGTTGAGGACTAGCATTTGAAGATATATGTTTTGTCTCAGCAAATATGGGAGACTAATGAGGATAAGAGAAATTTCAATGGTCTGTGCTTTTGCTATCCGAAATTTCCAAGATGAAATTAGCAAAGGAAGTTGAATAGCTCTAAGTATAGAAGATAAGGGCAGGTTGCAGAGTAATCTAAGTGGTAGGCATTATAATGATTGAATATGGAAGTGATAATGGAATCCTGAAGTTTGAATGTTGAGGTAGTTGAAGTAGTGGAAGAATAGTGAGAGAATCCAATCTATAGGTTTGGATACCAAGTTGGATACAATAATGGTGAAGAATGAGTTAATTAGCTAAAGTTGTATTTGAGGTAAAGGACAGGTGCCCTATAGTTAACATGGTATTGCACGATGAAGGTCGTGGTAGTGATGGAGATGGTGATTTGAGTGCCATCAAGGAGGATAATGAAGAGATGGTGACTTTCATCTAGAGTACCATGTTTGTAGATTGTCCAGAAAGTGGTTAGATAATTTCAGAATAAATAAGATGGTCAATCAGTGTTGAAAGAATATAAGCTATGGTTAAGAAGGTCACCAGAGTCCTTTGGGCTGAACCCAAGTTGAGGAAGAGGCTCTTGTCTATTTTTATGATGGATAAGGGTCCGAAAGGAGGCAGAGTTAAATAGGAGGCAGAGTTAAATTGTGAGATAGAAGGTTGTTTGGAATTGGATGTATTGATGAGTTTTGTAAATTGGAGGATGACCCGTATGGGTTTGGACAAGGACTGTGGTGATACCTTGTGAGGAGCAATATACGACGAACAAGTTCAAATTTTAAGTTGTAAGTGATTGAAGGTGAGTTTTACAAGTAAGAACAAATTACAAGAGATGCTTAGGCTATGAGGAGTATAGGAAGTGAATGTCATGTAAGTATTTTGAAGTTGATGAAAGAGTTTTTCATAACTCTTTCTCTTTAATTTAAAGTCAAGCCGGTGAGGGGGATGTGTTGTTAACTAGTTGTGGAAGAGAAGTTGACTTGATTGATGGCGGTGGTTTGTGGAAGTGATTCAAGTATTGAAATGTCATGGGTATAGACTGAAGGAAGCTTCTTCCTTGGTATATCCCCTTGTCATAAAAGGAATTGTAGGACGACGTATTACAAATGTAATGTGTCGGTTACCCTCAAGATGCTTAAAGCTAGAAGTCGTGGAGCTAACCCATTTCCATATGCTTTTGCCCCTGGGTTTTTCCCAGTAACAGCTCTGGAGAATGTGGGAGGTCGTTGTTATTGGGAAGCATGAGACAATCCCATGTGGTATGGAATCACGAGTCTAGAACTATCGGGTCACTAGTTGAGGCTTAATCCCAGCTGGTTAAGTAGTTGACACACCAGTTACTCGAGGTGAGAGTGAAAGACTTGGTGATGATATATATGGGAACCCAATTCTGCTTTAATGCATGGTCTTAGATGTCTTTCTCTTGAAAGATTGATTGGGTATAGCTAACCAATCAATCTGTACGTTATAGCAATTCATTGATCATGAGATAAGCGGTTTACATCTAATGGAAGGAATTCCAAATCTTTTAATAACAATGAGAAGGAGAAGAGGATTAAAGGCCTGAAAGTAGAGCTTGTATGAGATTCAAAAAGATTGAGATATGTAGTGTATTATAATGGTAGAGTTGGATTGGAAAAAGAAATTTGAGTCGTGAGTAAGGACCCAAACATTGTTGGTAAAGGGTAAACAAGTTGTAACTACGGTGTAACAATGAGGGGTATTAGGCGGCTCATAGCCTCTTGCAATAAGCATCAAGACTATGAGGTCCGTAGTGGGAAATGAAACTTGAATAGTAAGATGGAGGAGCATTGGGGAATGTGAGTGCATTGTACAACCCTATGTGCAAAAGTGAAAGAATCAGAGTGCACAACAGAAGCAAACATAAGGAGTATGCGAATAGGATACTAGAAAGGCTATAAGCCCTACAATTGGAGAGGTTTATCCATAAGCAAGATTGTCATAGAGATGCAGTGTAATAAGAAGCGTGTGGAAAAGAAATGACATGGAATTAAAAGGATATAATTAAGTGGAAACAAGTATATAATGTTAAAGACGAAAGTGTTAATCTAGATGTTTTGATGATTCTAAAACAAATAAGCTTGGGAGATCCAATATCAAAGGAACACAAGTGAAATGAAGAACAAAGTTGGAGCTTCCTATTGATTGAAGAACTATTTCACTCATACTTAAGGAACTTATCTGTAAAAGAAGGTAGTTGAGCTTTGAATTTCAATTAACCCAAAAATTAAATGAGATGACTAATTGAGTGATTAGGTTTTAACTCATGATTTCAAAATAATTTTCAAGAAAAGAGCTATCTAATGAGGATAAAGGTTCAATCTCAAACTGATTCTAAGTGTTCAATTGGTTTTCATAAAAATGTTTTAACTTATGGGAATAAGATCTCAATTTCAAAGATGTTTCTAAATGTTTACCTTATTTTCAAAATAATATCTTACCTTATACGTATAACCATTTGAGGTTATGGGGATAAAAACTCAATCTCAAACATTTTTCAAAGTCCATCCCTCAATTTCATGGAAAGGGATTGATGTTATCTGCATAACATAGCTTGGAAATCAAGTTCTCGAGTCTGTCTAGGAGGTTATCCTGATAAAGTAGGCACCTTATTCACATAACATGGTGAACAGTGAAGAAAAGTGGTACTGTGTAGCCCGTTATTCACATAACCTAGGTAGGTTATCAGCATAACTTGTGTCACGGAGCACTTGCACCCCTCAGGTAAAACAGGTTATCCGCATAACCTATATTTCAGAGTACTTGAACTTTTCTCGAGTAAAATAGGTTATCCACATAGCCAAAAGAGGTTATCCGTATAACCTATATTTCAGAATACTTGAACTCTTCTCAGGTAAAACAAGTTATCCGCATAACCAAGAGAGGTTATCCGCATGACCTATATTTCAGAATACTTGAACCTTTCTCAAGTAAAACAGGTTATCCACATAACTTTGGGAGGTTGTCTTGATAACCTAAGTTTCACGAAAACTCAGTTTGAGAACAACTTAACGTTATCCTAATAACTAAGTAGGTTTTTAAGAAAATGATTCTAAGCTAAAATTTAGTCATTCTGGGTAGTATATTAGCTAGGTTATCCGCATAGCGAAAAGCTTCACGTTGAAAACAAAAGCAATCAGTTCCCCATTATTCGCATAACCTGAGGAGGTTATCTGTATAACCTTTATCAGATGCATTTAATGCGGTAGGTGAATGGCTATTTTCTTAAGAGTAACGGCTAATCTCCATTTCCAATGGATAGTTCTGCTCCAAGACTATAAATAGGACCTCATTTAAGTTATTGGGTGATGAGAAAAACAATTTACACGCTAAAACTATGCTGATTCATTTAAAAATTCTTTCAAAGCTCAACTACCCTCTGTTTTACTCATTCATTGTACCTCAACTTTCATATTTACTCTTTTGAGAGAGTTTTCATTCTGTAATACATCTAAACACTTGTAGAGTGTACTTAGTGTGAGATTGCACTAAGGGAGATAATTTTACTCTTGAATGAGAAGAGTGAGAAAACTTGTTTAAGTTTGAAGTTCGGGCTGATGATGTTGTACTGCAGTCATTGCAAAAACACATTCAAATCTTGTAAGAGATAGTGAAAAAATCCCAAGTGGTGGCCTGGGGACTGGACGTAGGTCAAGTGGAATAGACCAAACCAGGATAAACTACTGAGTTCTCTTCCCTTTGTTCTTTATTTTTATACTCTATTTTTAGTTATCTTTTTAGTATCACTATTGTTTCTCTAATTTGCAGAAAAATTTCAATCTTCCCAATACACCCCCCTCTTGGGAAGCCAGTTGAACTAACAGAAAGGATGAGTAAGAGGGGAATGAGAATATGGCAATGGAAGTAAAAATAAAAATGGAAGGACCTTTCTAAAGAATATAAGAAGTTAAGGATTGGTTGTTGGTACGGAGGTTTTATGAGGTTACGAAATCATTTTGGAAAGTGGCCTTACTATAAGGAAATATAGTTCGGTCACTGGAGAAGTTGTTTTGATGCTAATAAGACCAAGGGAATTTTAGTGGACTTTAAAGATGTGGTGGTTTTGCCTATGCCTTTGGTAGTGCCATTTGGTTGAGAAGTGTAAGCTAGAGAGTTTTTATATGGTATGCACTTGGACAGTGCAATAAGAATGACTTTCAGAATGTCTGGTTATGGTTTTAAATTGGTTAATGACAAAGGTGTGGCTAATGGATTCCACGAGATGCTATAAGCATGGTTAATCTAGCGTATACTACTAAGTTAAGGAAGACGCAGTATTGACATGCAATTTGATGCTGAAAGAGATAGTGATATGGAGATCAAGGAGTGATGTTGTAAAATTTTGAATAGTAAATCATGTAGTAAGAGAAATGGCTACATTGAGTCTGATGGTTTGAATTGTCAAGCAGTGGATCATCTTGCTTGACAAATCTTGTCTATAATGGTAGTGAGAGAGAGAGAGAGAGAGCTGACAGTTGAAGAGGAATGTGTGAAGGAAACAATAATCTGTGTCATAGAAGAAGTAGTGGTGAAAATTTCAATTGGTTGGATCGTTGCATATGGTGTGTATGGCTTAAGAAATCTCAAGATTAATCGTATGAAAGGAAAAAGTAGTTGACTAAAGAGGAACATGTGGATGAAGCAATAGGAAGGTTTAATGATCAATGATTTCTAAAAATGATTGATGCATAAAGAGTATGCATATGGATAATTTATATTCTACAATGGAATTTAGATAGGAGTTGGTAGGATGAAGAGATTATGAGGAAATGAAATTTTTCTAGTAAGGTAGTGATAAGGGGTGAATTTCAGATGTTATAAAGTGAATGAGTTAAGCAATGGAAATTTATAGTATTTGATTAATCGAGCATCGTCAGTTTAAATAAGACGGTAGATATGATCTGAATTCTAGGAGAAACGGTTAAAAGTGATTAACCATTTGAGAGAATAATTAATGATGTGGATAAATAAGGGAGAAAATTGAAAGTTAAGGCGAATGATGGTATATCCTAGAAGTTTTGATGAAATAATTGCGTGAAAAAGTTTGTTTTGGGGAGAAAGAACTCAGGTCAAGGTGGTTGTCCAGTCTTTCTTATGTCCGAGAACATAAGGAAGATTCGGCACTAAGATTAGTTCTAGTTGTGTGCGAGAGAGACATGCATTCCATTCATTTCACATTGCATTCACAGATTGTATGAGTTATATGTGTGTGTGTGTGTGTGTGTGTGTGTGTGGTTGTCCCCGGTTACTAAGACATTGTCTCACACCCCCCTCCATGACTAACCTTTCAGGTGAAGACTCTAGAGCTAGTTCGGAGAAGATCAAGAAGTTAACAGTCTCTCCGTCTTCGAGAATTCCAAGTTTAGTTAGTGGTTGTAATTTAGTTTATGTAATTCAAAGCCAAGTAGGTTGATATAGTTTGGTTTCCTGGATGAGTGTCCTGGGAGTAAAGAGATGTATGTGATGTAATGATGTGTGATGATGATAGTGGACCCCGACATGGATCTTTAATGTATGAGCAGGTATTTGTATGCTAGAATGGTCGTATATGAGCCCAAAGGTGGTTTTGGGCCATGTATGTGAGTTTTGGGCACATAACCCATTATGTGGTTTTAGGGTTCAAGGGAGTCAACTCTCGAAGGAAAGGTTTCTTCTGGGTCAAACCTTCTTAGACATGTTGGTATAGCCAAATATGACCTGTGTGAAGGGTCTCTGGGTGTCCATTTGCCTTTGGTGGCAATTGGAGGTGATAGATTGTGAGTTTTGGTCAAAAAGTGGCAAAAACAGAGTTGGGCATCCAAAATCTCCAAATGGAGTTGGATTCAAGTGAAATTAGTGTCCATGATTAGGTAATAACGAGAGTGACCTGTAGGAGTTAGAATCAGGTCAATCAAAGATGACAAGCATGAAGTTATGTGCTACAAGTTCTGATGCTGGGGCCACCATTCCAGAAATCCAAGCCGCGGCTCAAGCAAGTCAGTGGGCGTCAATGAATCTGTGAAGGGTCAGAGCCGTGGCGCCACTGTAGTTAACCATGGCCCTAATTCAGTCTGTTGCTTTTTTAGAGTTTTTCAAGGTTTTGGTGCTCTAGGATATAAGCTTTGGAGTGGTTTAATTGTTATTGGAGGTATTTGAAATATTTGGTCAAGGTTTCGAGGTTGAGAGTTGGTAGGGTGTTGCTCTACACCAATATACCCACAAATTGCCTTAATCTCTAAAAACTGAACAAGACAAACCAACACAACTGTATCAGAGTGCACCACTATGACCTAAACAGTGCCACCGTGATGTAGAAGATCGCAGGCTCTAATTTTTAGAAACATAAGGGACTAGCTCCATGGCCTAGCTTCTAGCGTCGCGGCATCCCCTGCTAATACCATATCAGCAATTTTTCAACTTCTGTGGCGAACTTTCGAGGCACATAACTTTATGCTCTGACCTCCAATAGACTTGATTCCAACTACTACAAATCAATCTTATCCCAATCTATCCATATACACCAATTTCATTACATTTCGTATGGAGATTTTGGACACACAACACGTTTTGGCCACCTTTTGACCAAAACTCATAACTTAAGTGCTCCTATTGCCACCAAAGGCAATTTGACCATTGTAAGCCATTCATACAGGTCCTAATTGAGTCAACTGATTTGTTCAAAGAGGTTTCATCTTAGAGGAGCTACTCCTCTAATATTTGACCCCCTTGAACCCCAAATCACATAATGGGATATATGCCCAATTCACACCATCAAAGCCCAAAAACTTCCTTTACGCGAACATACAACCATTCTAACTCCTAAACACGCCAAAACATACATACATCACACCCCATCATTCCATATCAATCACCATTATCATATATATGCATATCATACCACTATCCTCATTACAATCATCATGATCCTCATATCAATTATAATTGTACTATCTTACTTGGCATAACATACATAGACAATACACACATACTATCATAACTTGAATATTCCTAACACTATAGTAGCTATGTTTCCCTTATCTTATGCGAACTAGTGCCAGAATGTTCACCTGAAATGTTAGTTCGTGGGAAAGGGGGTGTGAGACAAAGTCTTAGTAACCAAGGACAACCACAAATAACATATATATCTCATACAATAGTACACATGAATGCAATATGTGATGGAATGCATGTCTTTGTCACATACAGCTAGAACCACGAGCTGGCGTCATCACAGGACATTTCATATAGGTGACTCCCTTCCAATGGTCAGTGAAGATTGATTCCAGGACATCATCGAGCTCACCTCACACTAGTGTACTCGGTCAAAGGAAACACAAATACTTGGACCATGACTCTCCTTCCCCTTGACCACAGTGAATTAGTGGTAATTTTAGGGAAGATGCAATCAACTGCTGCCTTTCTCTCCTGGCCCTAGGAGAAGATTTAGTGACAGGGATCCCTTCCTTATTTCACCCATATCATATCTCATCATATTATATCGTATATCATAATCACCACCCGATCCACCTTTCCTCACAATGTCATGTAGTGATGTTCATGTCATATCATCATGTAATCATTATCATCATGTTTCTCAATGTCATGCTATGAAATCATGTCATGTCATATCATCATCATATATAATCATCATCATCATAATCATCACCATCTAATATAATGTCTAGCCGTGTACATACCATGATATATAAAAAAACCATACACACGCATAATAATATCATGATATGAACAAAAACATGCATATATACACATATATATACTGACATATAATATACACAATACAACAACCCAGTTACCTTTGGTTGTTAATACCACACGCACGGATTCCACAAGCTCCTCAGATTGTCCAATATGACTTGTACTCCTCCGGTCAACCAAATAACCTTTACAATGTCATAATACCTTCAGTTAACATAATATACAACTTGACCAAAGTCCATAACTCAACTAATTATACTTAACCCACTACTACATAAATGGGTTTCTGGGACATTTAATTTTTAGCTTTCAGAACGTTTTTGAAGCGTTCCATATGTGACCGTTCAGGAAAAATTAGGGAACGCTTTACTTTTTAATGGAATCGTTCCCAAATATCGGTCTTCAGGCACCCTTCCAAGTAGAAAACGTTATCGGATACCAGTTTTGTGGCACGCTTATTAGTTGTAAAGAAGCCTAAACACTACTTTTCGGGAACGTTTCTATAAGGGAAACGTGTCCAAATACTAATATTTGGACACGCTTTCTATAAGTAAGCGTTCCCGAATGTATATATATTTTTTTAAAATTTCAATTTTTCCTTGCAGTCCCTATTTCAACAACCATTCCAACAATATGAAAATACAAAAGTAAATAATAATTCAACCATTCTGAAAATTTCATTAGATATGTATAGAAATTAAAAAGTACATACTTTTTCCAAAAAGAAAAAGTTGATATCCATTACTTATCCATCAATATTAACTTACAATTGTCTAATTGTCACAAAAAAATATTTCTAAACCACAAAATAGCTCTAAACAATATCTCAAATATTATAAACATTCTATAAGTTACATCTTTTAACACATATTTCGCCCATTCTTCTACGACTTCTTGTATGTCTTCTTTGGAGTATAAAGCATGATATGTGTCAGAAAAATACTGCAAAATGAAGCATCACATACAATAAGTTAAATGAATTTGGTACAATTTAAAAACTTATGTAATATAAGATAGAGTTGAAGTACACACAGTGTCAGGGATGATGGATTGACCGTGTGTGATGACATCTCTCATAAATTTTATAACATAATATCCACAATAAATTTCATCTGGTTGATATGGGCACTAAAAGGAAAATAAGATCATATCAATTTATGTATGCAATAAAAATATTCACAATAATTGCTTAAATTTAAATATATCAATACTTGTATTGTTGTCCATTTATAAGATCTCCCTTTAGTTTGTATCCACAATCTACGGCTTCCTCGAAAGGTGTTCAATGCTCTAATAAGAATAAATAGTAAAAAAACTAATTAAAATATAATGACATGAGAAAATATAGACACATAATAAGAAAGAAATAAAGCACATATATGCATACAGATTAAATAACTTTTACATGTCTTTATGGGCTTCTGGCTCTCATGCTTGGAATCCATGTAATATATTGTTGCAGTTAAAGGATTCATAGCAACTAATATCCAGTGCTCCCTAAAAAATTTAAATCTTGCATTGAAAAATTCTAAACATATTCCACATTAAAAGTATTCATAATTGGAAATTTAATAAATGACTCACCCAACATTACATGGTGCCAAGAATAATATATCATCTGTTGCTCTAGCTTCAAACAAATCTGATACAACATGTGCTTGTTCCATATACTCACATCCTTTATGTGCTCCAATTTCATGGGGATTGATGAAAGAGAACCTTCCCATTAACCCATTTGGCACCAAGAGATGATGATATAAGTATCTTAAATAAAAATACATTATTAATATCATTCACAAAAATGAAAAAAGCAAAGTAAAGGATTTCATTCACAAGTTATGGTACAAGTACCTGATATATAGGTTAATGACAGTGGCACCTATCCATTCATGATCAAGGATTTCAATAATTTGTTCTTTAGAAATATGATCAACTATATCCTTATAGTAAATTTGAAAATCAAAGTTTATGGATTTTGATTCTTCCTCCTCAAGAGCATTCACAACAATTCTAAGAGCATTGCAATATGGTGATTCTTTTTTATTAACTTTAAGGGTGGGCCTTTGCTTCACGGGAGAAATGATCGATCCTTTTGAATGGCCCATCCCTTGGATTTGTTTTCCCTTCCTTTTGGACTATGTAGGTAACTGTGTATGCAACAAAAATCATGAGATGAAGTGACATATCATTTCAAAAATGATTATAGGTATAACACATTATAATGATATGCCAATGACATACCATCTCAACTAGCTCGATGAGCCTACTAGGCCATGCAATAAAATAGCCTATTGCCTTACCATCTATTGTTACTTCATCAACTGGCACCGGCAGCTCAGCTCCATGCTCCTCAGCTTTTTCAATTCTAACTCTTAGGTAATTGTTAGGTAGTGGTGAATTATGCAGAAGTGTATCATTATTATTATACACACTACCCTTTGCAACCAAATGACGCTTAGGGGATTCCAACCATAGTTGGCACTTTGATTCACCCTACACCAAGCATAAAGTAATAAATTAAGAAATAAGAAATTACAATGAACTCAGTAGGGAAAGAAATTACCTGAGGGAATTGAGATGTAGGTGTGCAACTATCCTTCATGTTGGGGCTACCTTGTGCTACTAGCCTCCCTATCCCCTGCATCTGCTTGAGTTGTTCAAACATCTCATCATATTTTTGTAATCGATCTTCTAGGTTAGCTACCTTTCCTTTTAGTTGTGCAACCTGGCTATTAGTTTGGGACTTTGAATACTTTTGAGTCCCAAAGTAATCTCTCTGACAAACCCCAAATCCAACACCCCTAACACGACTGGGGACCTCAGGGACTTGTAACACCCTGCCTAGTATATCATTATGTCCACAGTTTTGGACCTCATCTTGTGTTACTATCTGGGATAATTGCTCCTATCAGACAAATTTAAAAGTAAATGGTAAGAATTATCATTTAAAGTAAAATAATTCATCGATGCATATATTTTATACTTACACATTCATCCCAAACTCTCTGAACATGTTCATCATCAATATTACCATCCTTGTTCTCCCTGCCCTTTTTCCACAGCACATGGCGAGATATAATGGATGCATTAGATCCCTCCTCCTGGATTTATATATTAAAATCAATTAATCCAAATGATTAGTAACAACTAAAAGTCACTCAGTATATCTTTGTACTTACAATCTGTTGTTCAATTAATGCATATGTCATGCATCCTTTTCGGTAAGGATATGGTTGGTTGGATGCTCTTTGACGATTTTCCTCACTTATTTTCTGTTTTAATACAAAGCATTTGTATCAATACATATTGGTTGCAAAGAAAGAGGAAAAATTAGACTGATACAATAAGATAGACCTGAAAAGATGGGTCTTGATGTGTATTAGCAAAAGCATCCCACTGTTCTTGAGAGATGATATTAGAATGTATTTCAGGAGGCTTCTCATTAATATTCCCATCATCACCTTTTAAATTTGTCCTTGTAAGGCGTGAATACCACTTTCTATGACGATAAGGAGCTGCATGAAGCACATATCTCCTTCGACTAATATCAATATTAAAAGAAGCCTGCAAGTAATATAACCAAAAATATAGTTAAAACTAGTGGGATGATATAGATACATAATAAACAACATAACGAGGACAAGTACAGTAGTGAGTTACTGCTATTTCATCCCAAATGCCATCCTTGATTTTGCTTGGGACATCTTTCCATTTAGACTAAATAATCGTCACTATTCTTTATGTGACAACCCCAATATAATTAGAAAATGTAGATACGTTGGGGGTTAAATGGTTGATTCTTCTTATTCCATCCAACATCTAATTTACGACCGGTGCTTCTTGCACGAGTCACCTCCTTCAACATGGTCCTCCCTCTCTTTTTCACTTTCTTAGTACTATGTGAAGGAACATTGCCATCATTTGGTGGAGAAGCCATTTACCTACAAGAAAATCAAAACATATAAGTAAGACATCAATATAGAATAGGAAAATAAAAATATACAAGTTAAAGAGTGTTAAGAAAAAAGGAAACAAAATTTACATGTTTAAGTCAATCTTTTACGTTTTCTTGTTGGATTTATACTTGTGTTTCGCCTCCTAGCACGAATTAATGGATTAACCCAAATCCTTTCTTTATGATCATCTCTTAAATACAATGCATCATCATTGGTGAAGTCACTAGTAAGTGATTGTGATGTTCCAAAAAAAGGATCATCCTCTAAATCGATATCTTGATGGTCAGGAGCATCATCCTTGATCTCGTCATTCATTTTGTTAGGTAAAAGAACAATGGACCACTTCTTATTAGCAGGATCGGTGACATAGAACACTTGTTGTGCTTGTGAAGCTAAAATAAAAGGCTCATCTTTATACCCCACTTTATTAAAGTCCACTTGTATGAAACCTAACTCATCGATCTTAAGGCCATTCTTATTGTCAACCCACCTGCAACCGAAGACTGGAACACGAAACATGATGTAATCCAACTCTCATGTGCACTCAATGACCCTAAAGTATGACATATTTGCATATATTGGGTTCCTATCTTTGGCACTAGAGATATGCATAGATTGAGCTATAAGTGTTACACCACTATTTTGCATTGTACTTCGATCATCTTGCTCTTTTGTATAGAATGTGTAGCCATTGATTAGGTAACCAGTGTAAGAGAAGACATCTACACTTGGGCCTTTTGCTAACCATCTTAATCTTTCTGAAACTAAAGTGGGACTGTCATCTGAGTCTGAAAAAATGTGATCTTTTAGCCAACCTATAAATAGTCGATTGTGTTCTTTTGTTATCCAACTTTCACTCCTATTTGGGTTTAAGCTCCTAAGTATGTCCTTGTGTTTTTTAAGGCTCAACCTCATCACTATTGTGTAGAACATATAGGTGTGCTTGCTCCCATTCTGTCATTGATATGCTAATTATTGACTTTCCAATAATTCCTTCCCCTATTGTTCTTCCTGCGTGACGAGACTTTGGAAGCCCTATGCTATCAATATTGGAGATATATTTAGTACATAATTCAACTGCTTCTTCCACTATATATCGTTCAACAATACAACCCTCTGGCCAACTTCGATTTTTCACATACCCTTTCAATATCTTCATATAACGTTCAATTAGGTACATCCATCTTAAATAAGCCGGGCCACACATTAGTGTCTCTCGAACCAAGTGTATAGTTAGTTGAACCATTATGTCAAAAAATGAAGGTGGAAAATACATCTCAAGCTCACACATAGTAACAACAATTTCTCTTTGCAATGCCGGCAACTTTGTTGGGTCAATAATTTTGCTGCAAATTGATTTAAAGAAAAAACATAGTTTAGTGATGGTACCTCGCACCTTTTTAGGCAAAATGGAGTGTATACCAATAGGCATCAAATGCTCCATGAGAACATGACAATCATGAGACTTAAGGCCTTTTAGCTTCAGGTCTTTCATTAACACAAGGTTTTTGATATTTGATGAGTACCCCTCTGGAACTTTAACTCCATGAAGAAACTCACAAAAGACAATTTTCTCCTTCCTAGATAGTGTATAATCTGCTGGAGGCAAGTAAGTATGACGTCCTTTCTTCACCGGTGCCAACTCATCTCTTATTCCCATGGTAACCATGTCCAACCTCACATTAATGCCATCTTTACTCTTTCCTGGGACATTGAGTAATGTACCAATCACACTATCACAAACATTTTTTTCAACATGCATCACATCAAGGAAATGTCTTACATATAATGACTTCCAATATGGCAGTTCAAAAAATATTGACTTTTTCTTCTATCCACTAGTCACAAGGTCTCTTGCAAAAGGTTTGCCAAAGTTATTAGTTAAATTCTTCACCTTTTCAAACAATTGATCACCAGTTAAGGGCTCTAAAGCTACATCTTCTTCTAAATTCCCATTAAAAGCTTTTCTGCACCACCGGTAATGATGTGTTAGAGACAAAAATCTACGATAACCGAGGTAGACATTTTTCCTACAATGTTCCAACCACATTGAATTCGTGCCCTCTTCACATATAGGGCATCCACATTGTCCTTTGACACTGTATCTTGACAGATTACCATATGCCAGGAAATCATTGATCATACCAAATAATATTGCTCTCAAATTGAAACTTCTTCCCTATACCCATCATACACCTCCACACCTGTCTCCCACATTAACTTCAAATCTTCAATTAAAGGAGTCAAGTATATGTCTATATCATTTCCTAGTTGTTTAGGCCCAGAAATTAACATAGACAACATCATAAACTTGTGCTTCATGCATAACCATGGAGGAAGGTTATAAATCACCAAAATCACGAGCCATGTGCTGTGGGTACTACTTTGCATACCATGTGGATTAATTCTATCAGTAAACAATGCAAGGCGTAGGTTTCTCTCTTCTTTCCCGAAGTCAGGGAAATCATCATCAATTTTTTTCCACTGAGAAGAATCTGCAGGGTGCTGAAGCTTGCCATCCTTAATCCTTCCATCTGCATGCCATGTCAATTGTTTAGCAACTTCTACGCTACTATACATACGTCTAAATCTTGGAATGATTGGAAAATACCATACCACCTTTGATGGAACCGATTCTTTCTTCTTATATCGTGAGGCATTACACTTAGGACACTTCTCTAATGATGCATATTCATTTCGAAATAGAATGCAATCATTAGGACATGCATGTATTCTCTCATAGCTCATGCCAATGGAGCATAAAATTTGCTTAGCCTCATATGTTCGAATAGGAAGCTCATTATCCCCTGGCAACATTTCTTTGACAAGTTCAAGTAATTCTATGAAACTCTTATCACTCCAACCATTACCTGCTTTCAAGTTGTACAATTTCAAAATCGTAGATAGTCTTGTGAATTTAGTACAACCGGTATACAATGGCTTCTCTGCATCATTTTTCAACCTCTCAAACATTTTTGGACAATCTCAAAGATCCTCCTCAACCATATTTACCATCTCTTCAAGATGGTCAGCCTCATATGTGCTCGTGTTGAATTCATTTGATGCATAACTCGCACTATAACCCCAATCATCAGACACATCCTTGGTCTCGCCATGCTTTGTCCAACATTTATAACTTTGATCAATTCCATTACACACTAAATGATCTAGCAACTTATCAGCACTAATTCGCCTTTCATAGCAACATTGTAAGCAAGGGCATATAATTCTACAAGGGTCTTCTACACGTTCAGTTGCAAAATTAATGAACTCTCTCACTCCATCCTCATATTCATTTGACAATCTATTGGCAAACATCCACTTTTGATCCCTACCCATTTGTTCTGGAAAAATTTCGGTAGAGTTTCCCCTTAAAATTGGAGCTCCCAGTAATTCTACAGTATGGAAAGTAAACTTGTTCAGTCCATCATAGGAACAACAAGAATATACAACATCATTTTCATCAAGTCTGAATGTAAGATTAACATACCTTGTGAGATTCTGCTACCCAATATCACAAACAATTCCCTTTAAATTTGCTGCCTCAAATCTTCTCAAATCTAGACATAAATGAACAATTGAGAATATCTATATTAAAAAATGTTAATTAACAAAAAATTGGTGTGAATCTATTTTTTTTAAATATATATATAGACATATAAATTGGCATAAATCTTAAATTGCAATGTTTGTCAAAAATTCGTAATGTTGAATCTTTAGAATTGAGAATGAACAAGAGGACAACTTGTTCAACATCAACACGATAAGGATCCATTTATCCTTTCATAATTGCCCATACAATTTCTTTCCACCTTTTGTGAAAGACATATATATTCTGTGGCCGGTGGGGCAGAAAAAAATTCATTTTATCCCCCCAAAAAAAATAGTAGCAACATATATAGAATATCCAAGTTCTTGAGACTTAATTTATAATTATTTTTTATCTGATTTTAAATACTTTATAAGAATGTCTATAACACGAGTTGGTGAGAGAATACTTTATAACTAATTAATTATATATTACACGAATTGGCGAGGTACAGAATGAAAAGTTAACTTTATTAACATGCACTGTAATACACATTCATGTATAAGCTACTACGCAATTGAAATCCAAGTCTACAATAACTTTATTTGATTTAGAAAATTCTAACCATTCTCCCTTAATATCTGTTAGTAGGTTTGGCTAGACAAGAAAAAAGGAGGTTTTAAGTTCTAATAAGTCATCAAAATCCAATTAACATAAACTTTATATTAAAAAATTTTATGTACAAATGTATAGCTATCCAGTTGTTTACTATATATGTGGCTGGAGATTAACGAAATCCAAGAATTCAAACTTAGTCATCACAACAAACTTTGTCTTATATCATTATAGTGGATAGCTCCATCAAAGCCACATGCATGGAACCTTGTTGAGTAATTGTAATGAAAACAAAAGTACAACTATATACATATATATATACCTAGCTGGAGTCTCACATATGCGTGTGTGTGTGTGTGTGAAACTTTCACACACATATAGAATGATGCATCATGTGTATCAATGATATTAATGATAAAGGAGAGACAAATCTTATAGGGCATTCATTAAACTATTTTTTCGAAGTTGGTGGGTGGGTTACCTCAAGAGTGCAGATCTGAGGAAAGCAATTTTCTGTAGAGGAAAGTGATTTTCTGCAGATCTGGGTTACCTCAAGAGTGCATAGAAGAAGAAGAGGAGGAGGGCAGGAGGGGAAAACAGTAATTTGTTGAAGGAAGCAGTTGTGGTCGAGGATGGAAGGGAAGGCCAGAGCGGACTGAGTTTGTGGATGGAAGGAAAGATTCGTGGAGGAAGTGATTGCTCGCACAGCACGAACTCACGAAGCTACAGTCGCAGAGGGAAGTAAAGGTCCGAAGATGGAGCTGGAGTAACAGAGTTGTGGTCGTGGACAGAATAACAGGTGTGGTGCATGGACGGAGGAAGGCGGAGACAGTGGCAAACGTACGATAGAACGAGGCTGAGCAGTTGTGAATGTGAGTGTGATGCGAATGGCTTGTGACTTGTGTAGTGAACTGAGTCAGAGTGTGAAATCGAAAAGAAATTAGGGATTTTGGAATTTGGGGCTTTTTTGTACGCAATGTTCTGCAACCTTCTGGAACGCTTTAATTTAAAAAACGTGCAAGAACGCTTTCTTTAAAAAACATTCTCGAAGGTCAAATTTTGGCACGTTGGTTAGAAAAGCGTTCCCAAAATGATTTTGCAGCACGTTTTATCAATAAATGTTCCAGAATCAGCGTTCCAAATGGCCAATTCTGTAGTAGTGACCCAAGATTCCAATACCATTTTCATACATCATTAAGCTCCTAGAGATCATTAAAACTCTAGCCAACCACACACATTTTGGATTTTCTAGTCCCTCAAGCAATTCTACCCTAGGGTCCCACTCAAACCCCTCATAATCCAACAAAAAATCATACCCAAGCATCATAAACACTAAATCACACCTCATTAATCTTACTTCATCCATTTTAATTGGTAGTTTTCGGTCAAAATTGAAAACCCAAATATATACCCAAAAAATCCAACTCAAAACCGAAGAAAAATGGAGAGGAAGGATCAAGAATCACTTATAACCAAGATCAAAGCTCCCAGAGGTCAAAAATCACTCCCAAAGGTTGAAAATCTTGAACTCTAGCATTGCTTCTCAAGTTCTCCCTCCGTTTCTTTCTCTGTTCGTCATCTGAGATGATTCTGTTTAAGCAAATTTCTCGACTCTCGCCATAGCGCCAGTAAGTTCGCTATGGCATGGGTGCTCTCGGCCTGAAAAATCTAAAAGATCCCTAGTGTCCCTCGCTGCGACGGCTTCATTTATCGCCACGGCATGGTCCTTTGCTGTTTCAAAGTTCTGTTTTGTTCTATTTGGATTCTTTCTTTGGTTCTGTCTCCTCTGGTCCTGAACACATCATCAATTCTACTTCATTAGCTAGATACTAAATTTGGGATAATGTAATGAGACTTGTTACAGTTTATATACAGTTTGAACTATCTATGGGGTATTAGGCATCAAGATTTTGATATTTGTAAATGAAGAATAATGAGCTTTGCCTTATCTTTAATGTTCTATCTAGCAAAAAAAAAAAATGAAAGAGTTGGATATTGGTGAAATGATGTGGCAATTGCTTGTTGGACATGGAGAACATGACTTATGCATTATCCCATATGCATTTTTGGATTTCTCTTTATGCCTTCCAATACTAGCCATTCATTTCAAATGGAGTTCATTTTTTTCTATCCACTATTACATTCACGACACCCCCCCCCCAATTTTTCTTGCTTCTCACTTACTTCTTCCCTGAAAGCAATTTCTTTCATGAGTTATGATCAAAAAGAGAGAATGGGAATTTATTTTATCATATCACCATCCACATCATTTTTTCCCTCTCGATACAGGTTAGATTTTTTTCCTCTTCACATTATTAAAATAATATATATGAAAAATAAAAGAAACTTAGGCTACCTACATTTAGCTCTCATAATTTTATTATAATTGAAATTTCTAAGGTGACAATAAAATGAAATAAAGTCATATATTAAAAATAACAAGTATGAAATTTTATAAATAAGAAATGAACATATTCACAAACACAAATTTAAACAAGTTTCATGACTTAATTACAGTATTTCAGCTAAATAATTTTGAATGTCAAATCGTTATCAAACACAAATAATCATATATTATTGAATTCATTAATATTAAATACTTTTTTTGTTATATTATCTCCTTAAGAAGCCAAATCACTAAAATAACTGAGACTAACACTAAGTTTTAAGCTAAATATTCTGTGTAATTGATAACATTTCATTCATTGATAAGTTAACATTAACTAATAATGAAATATTAAAATAAAGGTATTTAATAACATTTTTTAGATTGGGTTTCATAATAGGGTTTGGAATTGCAATTTGTTAAAGGCACTAAATAATATTTTTTTGGGGTATTTATAATATGCTTTGGACATTGAATATGTGAAACAACCATTATTGCCATATTTCATCAAGAAGGGACAGAAAACTTCAAAAGTTATAACCGGAATTAAAGAATAGAGTTTCCTGTAAAACAATGAAAAAGGCTTTTGAATTAATTGAACAAGCAGGTACAAAAGAAGTTTAGGAACAAATAGCGGGATGTAACGACAGAAAAGAAATTGCATGTGTCGAACGGATTGGAAAAGGTAGGGTTCTTCTGCAAACCATTAGAGCCAAGTTGATTATTGTTCATATACAGTTTGAACTATTTATGGGGTATTAGGCATCAAGATTTTGATATTTGTAAATGAAGAAAAATAAACTTTGCCTTATCTTTAATGTTCTATCTAGCAAAAAACAAAAAATGAAAGAGTTGGATATTGGTGAAATGATGTGGCAATTGCTTGTTGGACTTGGAGAACGTGGCTTCTGCATTATCCCATGTGCATTTTTGGATTTCTCTTTATGCCTCCCAATACTAGCCATTCATTTCAAGTGCAGTTCATTTTTTCCGATCTAGTATTACGTTCACGACTCCATTTTTTTGCTTCTCAGTTCCGTTTTTGCTGAAAGCAATTTCTTTGATGAGTTATGGTCGAAAAGAGAAAATGAGAATTTATTTTATCATGTCATCCTCCTCATCATTTTTTCCCTCTTGATACAAGTTAGATTTTTTTTCCCTCTTAACATTATTAAAATAATATATTTTAAATAATATATATGAAAAATAAAAGAAATCTAAGCTACATACCTTTAAGGCTCCCATTATTTTATTATAATTTAAATTTCTAAGATGGAAATAAAGTTAAATAAAGCCGTATATTAAAAATAATGAGTATGAAATTGTATAATTGAGAAATAAACATATCCACAAAATTTTAGTAACACAAATTTAAACAAGTTTCTTGACTTAATTAGTGTATTTCAGCTAAATAATTTTGAAATGTCAAATCATTATCAAACACATACAATGATATATTATTGAATTCTTTAATATTAAATTCCTCATTTGTGATATTATCTCCATAGGAAGCCAAATTACAAAAATAACTGAGACTTGCACTAAGAGCTTTAAATTAAATATTATGCATAATTAGTAAACATTTCATTCATTAAAAAAATAATATTAACTAATAATGAAATATTAATATAAAGAAATTTAATAACATTTTTGAAATTGGATTTTATAATATGGTTTGGAATTGCAATTTGTAAAAGGCACTAAATAATTTTTTTTTTGGTATTTATAATATGCTTTGGACTTTGAATATGTGAAACAACCATTACGGCCATAGTTCATCAAGAAGGGACAAAAAACTTCAAAAGTTATAACCGGAATTAAAGAATAGAGTTTCCTGTAAAACAATGAAAAAGGCTTTTGAATTAATTGAACAAGCAGATGCAAAAGAAGTTTAGGAACAAATTGCAGGATGTATCGATAGAAAAGAAATTGCATGTGTCGAACGGATTGGAAAAGGTAGGGTTCTTCTGCAAACCATTAGAGCCAAGTTGATTATTGTTCATATACAGTTTGAACTATTTATGGGGTATTAGGCATCAAGATTTTGATATTTGTAAATGAAGAAAAATAAACTTTGCCTTATCTTTAATGTTCTATCTAGCAAAAAACAAAAAATGAAAGAGTTGGATATTGGTGAAATAATGTGGCAATTGCTTGTTGGACTTGGAGAACGTGACTTCTGCATTATCCCATATGCATTTTTGGATTTCGCTTTATGCCTCCCAATACTAGCCATTCATTTCAAGTGCAGTTCATTTTTTCCAATCTAGTATTACGTTCACGACTCCATTTTTTTGCTGAAAGCAATTTCTTTGATGAGTTATGATCGAAAAGAGAAAATGAGAATTTATTTTATCATGTCATCCTCCTCATCATTTTTTCCCTCTTGATACAGGTTAGATTTTTTTCCCCTCTTAATATTATTAAAATAATATATTTTAAATAATATATATGAAAAATAAAAGAAATCTAGGCTACATACCTTTAAGGCTCCCATAATTTTATTATAATTTAAATTTCTAAGATGGCAATAATGTTAAATAAAGCCGTATATTAAAAATAATGAGTATGAAATTGTATAATTGAGAAATAAACATATCCACAAAATTTTAGTAACACAAATTTAAACAAGTTTCTTGACTAATTAGTGTATTTCAGCTAAATAATTTTGAAATGTCAAATCATTATCAAACACAAACAATGATATATTATTGAATTCTTTAATATTAAATTCCTCATTTGTGATATTATCTCCTTAGGAAGCCAAATTACAAAAATAACTGAGACTTGCACTAAGAGCTTTAATTTAAATATTATGCATAATTAGTAAACATTTCATTCATTAAAAAAATAATATTAATTATTAATGAAATATGAACATAAAGATATTTAATAACATTTTTTAAATTGGGTTTTATAATATGGTTTGGAATTGTAATTTGTGAAAGGCACTAAATAATATTTTTTTTGGGCATTTATAATATGCTTTGGACTTTGAATATGTGAAACAACCATTATGGCCATAGTTCACCAAGCAGGGAGGGAAAACTTCTAAAGTTATAGTCGGACAATTAAAGAATAGAGTTTCCTTACATAAAGCAATGACAAAGGCTTTTGAATTAATTGAACAAGCAGGTACAAAAGGAGTTCAAGTAAAAATTGTGGGATGTATCAATGGAAAAGAAATTGCACGCGTCGAATGGTTTGGAGAAGTAGAGTTCTTCTACAAACCATTCTAGCAATAATTGATTATTGTTCATATACAGTTTGAACTATTTATGGGGTATTAGGCATCAAGATTTTGATATTTGTAAATGAAGAATAATAAGCTTTGCCTTATCTTTAATGTTCTATCTAGCAAAAAAACAAAAAATGAAAGAGTTGGATATTAGTGAAATGATGTGACAATTGCTTGTTGGACTTGGAGAACATGACTTCTGCATTATCCCATGTGCATTTTTGGATTTCTCTTTATGCCACCTAATACTAGTCATTCATTTCAAATGGAGCTTATTTTTTCTATCCAATGTTACGTTCACAACTCCCCATTATTTTGCTTCTTACTTCCTTCTTCGTTGAAAGCAATTTCTTTGATGAGTTGTTGTCTAAAAGAGAGAATGTGAATTTATTTTATCATATCGCCCTCCTCATCAATTTTTCCCTCTTGATATAGGTTAGATTTTTTTCCTCTTCACATTATTAAAATAATATATTTTAAATAATATATATGAAAAATTAATAAAAGAAACTTAGGCTACCTACCTTTAAGGCTCTCATAATTTTATTATAGATGAAATTTCTAAGGTGACAATAAAATTAAATAAAGCCATATATTAAAAGAAATTGGTATGAACTTGTTTAAATAAAAAATAAACCTATCCACAAGATATTTGTAACAACCCTCATTACATTATCCTGAACTTAGTCTTTAGCTAACTAAGTGTAATTGGTGCTGTGTAATGCCGAATGGACCAAAACGATGGAAAAGATCAAAGTGGAGACAGGAGCACCACACCGCAGCATAAGACAGGTCTGCTGTGGTGAGCAAGTTTGAATTTTGTTAAATTTTTTCAAGCTAAGAGCAACCACACCATGGTGAACTTACTGGAGCCGCAGCTAGAGTCGAGAAATCAATATAAACCAAAAACATTTCGGATGAACATACAAAAGGAAACGGAGGGATGAATGAAGAAGCTATGCTAGGGCGGATCCACCTTTGGAAGTGATTTTCAGCTTCTGGGAGCTTTGATCTTGGTTAGTAAGTGATCATTGCTCCTCCTTCTCCATTTTTCTTCAGTTTTGAGTTGGATTTTATGGGTATATGTTGGGGTTTTTAGTTTTAGCCGAATCCCACCGATTAAAATGGATGAAATGAAATCAATCAGGTGTGATTTGGTAGTTGTGATGCTTGGGTGTGAGTTTTAGAAGGGTTACACATGATTTGGGATAAAACCTAGCCTTGTATTGTGTGTGGAAGCATGAAATTCGAAGTGTGTGTGGTTGATTAGAGTTTGAATGGCCTTTAGGAGCTTAATGATGTATGGAAATGATGTTGGAACCTTGGGTTAAGCCAAAATGGTTGAATTGTGGAATTTTGATAATTGTATTAGATGTTAATTAGGGATTTTATGGTATTGTAGAGGTTATTTGGTTGACCTGATGAGTACAAGTCTGTTAGATAACCTAAGAAGCTCGTGGAATTACGTGCGTGTGGTATTAACAACTCGAGATAACTGGGTGTTTGTATTGTATGTTAATATATATGTGTAACATCCCTCATAACTTTGTTTTGGCATTGTGTGCAGAACCGGAGGAAAACAGGATGAAGGAAGGTTTAAGTGGAGTCTGAAAGAGCTCCATGCCATGGCGAGAAGCAGCGCCACAGTGGCAAGAGCAAGTCTAGTGGCGTTATTTTAGCTAAAACATGGTGGAACCGCGGCAGACTTATCTAAGGCCGTGGCTAGACTCGGGTTTCTGGTTTAAATCAAAAACATTTCGGATGAACAAAAAGAAAGAAACAAAGGGAGCGATGGAGAAGAACGCAAGAGTTGTGCTAGGGTTTGAGATTTCTGGGCTTTAGAAGTGATTTTTGGATTTCAAGAGCTTAGATTCACATGGGTAAGTGATCACTACTCCTCCCTCTCCATTTTCTTCGGTTGAATTTGGGGTTTTTCGGTTATGAGTTGGGATTTCCAGTTTAAGACGGAATCTACCAATTGAAATGGATGATATGGGGCTAAGGAAGTATGTTTTGGTGTTCTTGTTGCTTGGATGTGAGTTTAACCCTAGGTTGTTTTCAACTATGGTTCTTGGGAATTCAAAGTGTATATGGATAAGTAGCGTTTGGATGGTCCTCAAGAGCTTATTGATGCATGAAAGGGGTGTTAGAACCTTGGATTAGGCCTAAAGTGGTTGAATTGTGGTTTTGGCTAAATTGAAGAATTGTGATATTGTGAAGGTTGTTTGGTAGCCTGAGAGGGGTTCAAACATGTTGGACAACTCGAGAAGCTTATGGAAACCATGTGCGTGTGATAACGACAATTAAGGTAACCGGGTGTTTGTTTGTATTGTATGATGTTACGTATACTTGTATATATATGCATGTTTCTTTCATACCACCATATAGATGTGTTTGTGTGTACTGTTTTCTATATATCGTGGTATGCACACAGCTAGATGATGATCATGATTATGATGATGATTACATATGTGATGATGACATTGATATGATATGACATGATGCATAGCATGACATTGAGATCATGATGATTATTATATGATGATACATGAACATCACCAGATGGCATTGTGAGATTGTGATATATGGTAGATTGGGTGGTGAAGATGTGATGACGATATGATATATGATGATATATATATATGTTAAGGAGGATAAGGATGGGATCCCTGCGACTAAATCGTCTCCTATGGCCAAGAGGGGAAAGGCGCGTAGTGGACTGTACCTTCCCTAAATCACTGTCAATTCGTAGTGCGAAAGGGGAAGGAAAGCCACGATCCAAACATTAGTGTTACCTTTGGTTGGGTGCACTAATGGGAGGTGAGCTTGGTGATGTCCCGGAATCCAATCTTCATCGACTGTTGGAAGAGAATTACCTATATGAAATGTCCTGTTATAACAATAGCCTGTGATTCTAGCTGTGTGTGAGGGAGATATGCATTCCATTCATTTCACATTGCATCCATGGATTGTATGAGATATATGTATATGTGTGTGTGTGTGTGTGTGTGTGGTTGTCCCCGGTTACTGAGACATTATCTCACACCCCTCTCCCATGAACTAACCTTTCAGGTGACGGTTCTAGCACTAGTCTGGAGAAGACGCGTGAGTAGCATCGGACGTAAGGATATTAGGTTTATGTAGTCTGTGTGTAATTTGGATATGTATCTTGTGCCAAGTAGGATAGAATGCTTTGTAATGGATGTATGACATGGACAAGGATTGTTATGAATGGATGTCATATGTATGAATATGTATGTGGAATTGTGTTATATGTGTTATTTATGCTGGTTGATGGTATTTGTGAGCTCAAAGGTGGAATTGGGCCTTGATGGTGTGTTTTAGGGCCTGTAGCCTAATTTGTCAAATGGGGTTCAAGGGGGGTCAAATCTTAGAGGAGTGGTTCCTTTGAGGTAAAACCTCTTTGAACAAGTTGGTTTGGGGGTTTTGGACCTGTATGAATGGTCTTTGAGTGACCATTTTCCTTTGGTGGCAATTAGAGGTTGTTAATGATGAGTTTTGGTCAATAAGTAGCCAAAATGGTATCAGGGGTCTAAAATTTCCATACGGAGTTGGATTGAGGTAAAGTGGTGTCTATGGATAGATTGAGACTAGATTGACTTGTAGGAGTTGGAATTAGGGCACATCGTAAGTTCACCCCGGTGTTGAATTTTGCTGGTGTAGAAAACCAGCAAGGGGCACCGCGGCTCCAGGTAGCAGGCCGCGAGGCCATGAAGTCCAGTAGCATGGTGAGACAGGGGGGGTCTGGAGCCATGACAGTACTGTAGCGACTATGGCCCCAGCCCAGTGTTTTGTGTTGTTTGGTTCATTTCCGCTGTTCTGAAGTTTCGGGAAGTTGTTTTAAGATGTTTGGCTTACATTTGGTTGGTTTTTGAAGGTTTTGGTCAAGTCTGGAGGTGTTTGGAGGTAGGGTGTTACAATATGTGTATATATGCATGTTTCCATTCATACCACAATATTGTATGTGTGTGTATGATTTTTTTATATATCGTGCTATGCACACGGCTAGACTATAGAGTGGATGACGATGATTTCGATGATGATTACATATGATGATGATATGACATGGTATGATTGCATAACATGACATTGAGAATATGATGATGATGGTCATATGATGATATGGCATAAACATCACCACATAACATTGTGAGGTATATGGTGGATCGAGTGGTGATGATGATATGATATGATGATATACAATATCGGTGAAATAAGGATGGGATCCCAGTAGTTAAATGTCCTCCTATAGAAAAGAGAGAAAGGCGGGTAATAGACTGCACCTTTCCTAAATCATAACCAATTCGCAGTGGGAAAGGGGAAGGACGACTACGATCTAAGTATTAGTTTTACCTTCGGCCGGGTGCACTAATGTGAGGTGAGCTTAGTGATGTCCCGGAATCAATCTTCTAGCCGACTGTTAGAAGGGAGTCACCTGTATGAAGTGTCCTTTTATGACGCTAGCTCGTGGTTCTAACTATGTGCGAGTGAGACATGTATTCCATTTTATATTACATTCATGGCATTATTGTATGAGTCATATATATATATGCTTGGGGTTGTCCCTGGTTATTGAGACTTTGTCTCACATCCCCATTTCCTATGAACTAACCTTTCAGGTGAAGGTTATGATACTAGCTCAAAGAAGGCGAGGGAAGCATAGTACTTTGGCATTTAGAAATATATAAAGTCACTGTAGCATATGTGTGTGTTGTCTATGTATGTTGTGCCATTTAGGATAGTTTATTTGTAATTGACATGAGTTTCCTGATAACTCTAATGATGGTGATGATATTGTTCTGAAATGATGTTGACTATGCTGAGTTTGATGTTATGTGATGTGATGCATGCATGGTTTGGAGTGATGTTGCGCTAGAATGGTAGTATATGTGAGCTCAAAGGGGATTATGGGCCAAGTATGGAGTTCATTTTATCAATCCACTGTTACCTTCACAACTCTCCATTTTTTTGCTTCTCACTTCCTTCTTCATTGAAAGCAATTTCTTTCATGAGTTGTTGTCAAAAAGACCGAATGCGAATTTATTTTATCATATTTTCCTCCTCATCATTTTTCCCTCTTGATACATGTTATATTTTTTTCCTTCTTCACATTATTAAAATAATATATTTTAAATAATATATATGAAAAATAAAAGAAACTTAGGCTACCTATCTTTAAGGCTCTCATAATTTTTTTATAGTTGAAATTTCTAAGGTGACAATAAAATTAAATAAAGCCATATATTAAGAGAAATTGGTATGAAATTGTATAAATAAAAAATGAACATATCTACAAGATATTAGTAACACAAATTTAAGCAGGTTTCATGACTTAATTAGAGTATTTCAGCTAAATAATTTTGAAATGTCGAATCATGCATTATCAAATACAAATATTCATATATTATTGAATTCATTAATATTAAACTCTCCATTTGTTATATTATCCCCTTAAGAAGCCAAATTATAATTATGAAAATAACTGAGACTATCACTAAGTGTTTTAAATTAAATATTTTGGGTACTTGATAAACACTTTATTCATTAAAAAGTTAACATTAACTAATAATGAAATACTAACATAAGGTATTTAATAACATTTTTTAAATTGTGTTTCATATTATGGTTTGAAATTGCAATTTGTTAAAGGCATTAATTAAGTTGGGTTTCATATACTTGGTTTGAGAATGTTAATATGGGGCAATAAGTCATTAAATATTATATAAATGATATCTTATCGCGCGTCATTAATTAAGATTTATAAAATGCTTGAGTCTGTTTGGAGTCAAGTTTCACCGCCCTATAATTTCTATCAAGTCCAAAAACTCCCAGACTCTTAAATCTATATATACACAAATATCACCAGGAGCATATTCACCATGCAACGAACAAAGTTTGCGCACAAAAAGCCTAGTTTCAGCATTAATGAAAATGCTTAAATGGCTTCTCATGATCATCTTCTTATTTTTCATGAACGGGTTTTTTTGTTCTCCTCCAGAAGATCCCGTCCAGTGCACTTCCGGCAACACAAACTGCACCATCAAAAACTCCTATGGCGCCTTCCCCGACAGAAGCACTTGCCGAGCATCCCAAGTGTTGTACCCAACCACAGAGCAAGAGCTTATATCAATGGTGGCGTCTGCATCAAAATCCAACATTAAGGTAAAAGCAGCGACCAGATATTCCCATAGCATCCCCAAGCTTACATGCCCCGATGGCGAAAACGGGATCTTGATAAGCACCAACAAGCTGAACCACATAGTGGAGGTCGATGTGGAAAGGAGAAGAATGACAGTGGAGAGTGGCGTCCTTCTGAGAGAAGTGATTGGCGAAGCGGCGAAGAACGGGTTGGCTTTACCGAATACACCGTACTGGTGGGGTATAACGATGGGAGGGTTGTTGGCAACGGGGGCCCATGGGAGCTCGCTGTGGGGAAGGGGAAGTGCGGTTCATGACTATGTGGTGTCAATGAGGATTGTAACGCCGGCGACACCGGCAGAAGGGTATGCCAAGGTGAGGAGCCTCACTGAGTCTGATGATGAAGAACTTGATGCAGCCAAGGTTTCTCTTGGTGTTCTTGGGGTTGTTTCTCAGGTATGTCTTCTTCTACTTCCCATTAATATAATAAAAAAGTGTAAATTCTACCAAGTTAAACTGTCATCATTATTCACTTAAACTAGATCAGCCCCTGGGCTTATTTAAACTGATGAAAGGAACATTAACCACATAATTTATTTTTTATAATATAATACATTGAAATGGTATCAAGCCAATGAACAGAACTTGAACACTCAAGAAGCTCAACCATTCTGTTTTGATTTAATATGTTGTTTGATTATACTCAATACTTGTTTGACGATCCACACATTTTCTTGAAGATTTTGCTTTCTTAGGTTTCTTCTTTACCTTTTCTTTTACTAAAGAATGTGAAAACCTTCTCTCTCTCTCTCTTCACAAATATCATCTTTAGAGGATCCATTCTATTTGATACATCTTATAACAAATTCCTTGTTGCTGCTATTGTCTATGAAACAGACATTTTGCAGATCATGCATACTTCTCTTGGGAAGAAATCATTTCAACTTTTTTTACTGTATAATAATAATAAAATCACTTCTATTAATCAAAATTAAAGCAAAACTTACGAAGATTAGACCTTATGCCTAGGAAATCGACTTGATTGTCTTATTAAAAATATATAGTTTCTTACCATGCATAAAGTTTACTTTATTAAAAAGAATGTAACTGGTTAGTTGAGAAATTTTTACAATATACATGTGTGTTATACATGTGTGTGTATGTATCGAATGTGAAGAAAGTCGGATGACGTTTTTGAAAACAAAGGATATGGGTGCAGTTTAATTCAACTATTAGCGATGATTATTGTATAGATAGTGATACAACTATATTTGCAATTTTATATTTTCTCTTGTCTGGGAATTAAGTTGGAACACTTTCTATGAAGCAATACTTGAATATATGTGTGTGTGTGTGAGTTTTTGAAATGCCAGATCGCGCAGAGAAATTTACCCAAGACAAGACCCATCGTATTGTGGGAATTTAAAATAAACTTGACAACTTAATATAGCCAATTTTTATTATATATGGTCTCGTTGATTTTAAGAGTCATCCGAAGCTCTAGCGGCTAGCTGTCTTAATTCTTATTACCACTTTTATTATTCACGAATAGGAAAACATTACGCAAACACACAACTTGTGTTTTCTGGTTATCCTGAAGTTGTGATACTGACCGTGCCTCGTTTTTTTTTTCTCTTTTTCTGCACAAGTAGGTGAAAAAGAAGACAAAATATTAAAAGTACAAAAGGAGAGGTTGACTTTATGCAATTGCTATTTGGGAAAAAGACAGTTTAGTACCCCAAATACAAATAATGATAAATTAAGACCCCCAATTTAACTAATCATCAAGAAGTACCCAAGTCTTAGATTGGATAAAAATAAAATGCAATGGACAACAAAATTGTCCACTTGGAAATCCAGTTACGCCCAGTTAGGAATTTAGTTGAGAGCATATGAGAATTTACTTTTGACCACTTTGAAAGCACCAGAAAATTCAGGTTTCACCACTTAAAAATTTAGTTACGCCCAATTGAGAATTCAATTACGCCCAGTTGAAAATTTAGTTGGAAGCATCAGGGAATTAAATATTATCTACTTGGGAATCCAGTTACGCCTAGTTGAGAATTTAGTTGGGAGCACCTAGGAATTTACTTTTATCTTAATTTATCATTATTTATGGTTTGCTACTAAACTGTCTTTTACCTTGCTTTTTTTATAGGTAACCCTACAACTAGAGCCCTTGTTTAAACGAGCTCTTACGTACGTGACAAAGGATGATTCAGACTTGGGAGAGGAATTGGTTAGTCTTGGGAAAAAGAACGAGTTCGCAGATGTAATGTGGTTTCCATCACAGAAGAAGGCAGCGTACGGAGTTAACGATCGGGTGTCCTTTAATCAGTCTGGAAATGGTCTCTATGACGACCCCAAATTTCGCCCCACTCTCACTGATGAATTAGTTGATAAAAGAGAGACAGGTTAGAGCTCCCTTCTCATTTTCTTCCACCTCTACATTCTTAATTAGAGATAAACATAGATGTTCAAACTGTTTTAATCAGATTTAAATTACTTAAATTTTAAAATAAATAAATTAAAATAAAAATAATTTAGTCATGAGATCCACATCCAATGGTCCAGATTGATCATAGATTCATTAAATAAAATTATGAGTTTTGAATAAATTTTTTAAATGATCAATTGGATCCGTTAAATATTGATCTAATGGCCAAAAAGTAAAAATGGAGGAAATGTAGAAAAATACAAATTGCAGAGGATGTTAGATGAATTATTAATAAAGTTGAAAAGATAAATTAAAGTAATCATGTAAATTATTGGAAGTTTAAAGTGACAAATGAGTTAGCTTTGTTAAGAAAATATGTTTCATTTAGAATAGAATATGAAAGTTTAGAGATCTAATTTAATTTATGTTTTAAACTTTTATCTTTTACATTTTTTCCCTTCAAAATATAAGATATCAAGAATTGATCTTTAAGATCTTATCATATAGTAATTAAATTATAGGTACGCTGTCAACCTAATAGAAAATAACTGAAAGATACCTAGGTTTTGTTTCATTGTAATTAACAAAGCCGGCTAACTCTACTTATGGAAACTACATTTTTCTGCCCTTTATCATGTTGCATATGTTGCAGATTAGTATAGTAGTGGTTTTTTTTATGCAATAAAAAAGTCAAAATTAAGTGAAGTTGATGAGTTTTGTTCAGTATTAATAAAATCCGAAAGAATTGACCGTAAAAGCATACGCGGAAAAAAGAATTAATCGTATAACTATACTTGCTATATGTAAAATGTAGAATAGAAAAACGAATTATTTTACATTAAGCATTCAATCCATAGTTAGAGATCGATGTTAAAACATGAAACAGGTCCATATACATTTGAGTAATGTTCCGTCAGAAAACCGAGAACTATTCCCTTCTTCCTGTGTGCAGTGCAAAAAAAATGTGTCCCTTTACGCTTATCTTTTTTCCTTTTATTAACCTTCTTCTGACCGTTAAGGTTCAACCATCTTCTCCCTGTAATCCCTAATTTATCGGGATATTTCATAAATGATTATTATGGAGTATCACGCTCTTTTTGCATGATTCCTGATTTTTCGTCCTACAGTTATGATTCCATAACTGTCATAATCACATAACTGTTACTCCTAACCGGGTGTTTTTGGGACAATACAGTTTTCATGGAGAAAACCGTAGTCGGCCACATGGCCAAGATGTTGTTCAGTCGGACGATCATTTGGCCATACGATTACTCGACCTTATCGTTTGATAACCGATATATTACTCGGCTATTCGCGATTAAGCTCGGCCTCCGAATTATAGCTCGGTGTATATGAGCCCGGAAAGTGGGGCTTCAAAGGGGCATCCATCCACCTCGGACTTGTAATCTCGGCACGCTCATTTCGGCCCGCACAAGTAAATTTTAAGAGTTGTAAGACTAGTTTGGATACAATATATCTTGACACGACTAACTCAATGGACTTAAACTGTTAGGACAAAAAAAAGCTAGTGGTATAAAATTTAGACGAAAATTTTAAATGTTTGTCAGTCAAACATGTGGTGTTAAGCTAAAAAGATCATTTACAATTTTTGACTAAGAAATTTTAAAATTGAACATTTATAAAAGTTTGTAAATTTTATCCCTTAGAATAAACAAGACTAATTAACACTAAAATTTACTCTTTGACATTCACCCAACTTTTGATCATGAGTCTAACCCTAACTTGGCCTAGGCATATCGGACTTTAAATTAGCTTCAAAGTCCGGCCCACATATTGCTATCGTTGAAATCATCATCCTAAAACTCTGAATTCTTTCATTTCTTTTTTTTTTTATATTTACCATATAGGTAAACAAATACAATTCCAGAATTCAAAGTTCAGAAAAATTATATAAAATACGTAAGTTAATAACCAGCTTGTCTTTCCGGAAACTAAACCAAGGAGAATTGAATTTTTCTGCAACAGAGGAATTTCAAGAAGCAACCAGGGACGCTAATGGGAAATGCGTTGATGCAAAGATGTTCATGTGGATGTTGAAGACATCTGCTTATGGTTTCACTAACAACGGTACTCCTTTTTCTCGCTTTTCACTTACGCATTTTAATAAACACCTTATGAATGCTTGTTTTCTTTGTCCATAATTAATTTAAACAATATTATAAGATCATAACTTTTTAGCTTCTTTATGGTGAAATAGGTTCAGTCTTTACTGGGTACCCCGTGGTTGGACAGAACAATCTCATGCAAGCATCTGGGACTTGCCTAGATAGTAAAGAAGATGCGATGATCACGATATGCCCTTGGGATTCCCGACTTCAACTTTTTTTCAATTATGAAACATCCTTCAGTGTCTCTGTGTCTAACATTCCAAGCTTCATCAAAGATGTGCAGAAGCTAGTTGAATTGGAGCCTCAAGCCTTGTGTGGAGTAGAGCTCAACAAAGGAATCCTCATCCGCTATGTCAAAGCTTCAAGTGCTTACCTGGGGAAAACTGAAGATGGTTTGGATATCGACATCCAATATTACAGAAGCAAAGACCCAATGGCTCCTAGGCTTTTCGAGAACATTCTTGAGGAGATTGAGCAAATGGGGTTGTTCAAATATGGAGGGTTACCCCATTGGGGAAAGAATAGGAACTTAGCATTCAGTGAAGTGATGAAAAAGTACCCAAATGCAAAGAAATTCTTGAGTGTGAAAAGTAAGTATGATCCACGAGGAATTTTCTCAAGTGAGTGGACAGATCAGGTTCTAGGGTTAAAAGAAGGTGTAACAATAATGAAGGATGGGTGTGCTCTTGATGGTCTATGCATATGCTCAGAAGATCATCACTGTGCACCAAGCAAGAAGTATTACTGCAGACCTGGGAAGGTTTATAAGGAAGCTAGGGTTTGTGCTTTCGAAGCTGATGGGATTGATTTGAAGGAACAACTTTAATGAAACGATGGTTCAAATCAAAGGGCCTTTTTAGAATATGGTCTTGGAACAGTGTTAATTAATCTTTTGTTAAAATAAACACAATCCATTTATATGTGATATTAATTTAATAAAGGCAGTATGGTTCTAATTTGTGATTCGTAATATGACAAGATATGTGTTTTTTTTTATATACAACAAGTTGTGTGATATTAATATTTACTTTCTTAAATAGATATTTCCCCTATACAACAAGTTATGTGATATTAATATTTACATATTGTTGGATTAATAAATATTTGCGTTCGAAGGTTTTTTTAATCTACATGGTAAAAATAGGTATTTAAATCCATATCCAGGTTCTACTGCATGACTGGCGTTTTCTTAATTCCTTAATGAAACACCTTACTCCAACACACCTCCTCACTTGACCAAATACTTCAAAAATGAACCAAACACAACCAAAACATCTCAACTTTACCTTCCAAATAATCAAAGCAGTGGAAATCACCACAAAACACCTTAGAAACAGCAAAAATAGGGTACAGGGTCATGGCCGCTATAATACTGCTGCAGCGCTGGTGCTCTCAAGTTTCAGGTTTATCAAAACAAAGGGTGTAGCGCCACGGCCTGGCCCTAGTGCCGCGCGCCCACTGTTGATGCCATATCATCATAAACTCCAACTTTTTGGGCAAACTTCCGATGTGCATAACTTTATGCTCAAACCTCTGATTGACCTAATTCCAACTCCTACAAATCAATCTTATCCCAATCTATCCATGGACACTAACTTCACCTCAATCCATCTTTGTATGGAGATTTTGGACACTTGACACTATTTTGACCACTTTGTGACCAAAACTCACCACAAACCTTCTCCAATTGCCATCAAAGGCAAATGGACACTCAGGAACCATTCACGTAGGTCCTAATTGACTTAACCAACTTGTTCAAGGAGATTTCATCTTAAAGGAACTACTCTTCTAAGATTTGACCCCCTTGAACCTCCAATTTACATAGTGGGCTATATGCCCAAAACTCACACACTTGGCCCAAAATCCCCTTTGGCTCACATACACTACCAAACTGACTCTCTAACACCCCGAACCACACATGCATCACAATACATTACATCACATTCAACATCATTCCATATCAATATCATTCACCATTACAAGCATCAAGATTCTCATGTCCATTACAATCATGCTATCCTACTTGGCACAACATACATAGACATTATGCATATACACTACAGTGACTTGAATATTCCCACGTCCAATACACTACTCCATTGCCTTCTCTAGACTAGTGCCAGAACATTCACCTGAAATGTTAGTTCATGGGAAAAAAGAGGGTTGTGAGATAATGTCTTAGTAACTAGGGACAACCACATGCATATATTACAATAATATCATGAATACAATATGAAATGGAATACATGTCTCCCTTGCACACAGCTAGAATCACGAGTTGTCATTATAACAGGACATTTCGTACAGGTAATTCCCTTCCAATAGTCGGTGAAGACTAATTCTGGAACATTACTAAGCTCACCTCCCACTAGTACACTCGGCTAAAGGTAACACTAATATTTGGATCTTGATTCTCCTTCCCTTTTCCTACTGCGAATTGGTGGCAATTTAAGGAAGGTACAGTCCACTACCAGCCTTTCCCTCCTGGCCATAGTAGGCAATTTAGCTGTGGGATCTCATCCTTATCCTCCCTTACCATATATTATCATATCATATCATATCATATCATCATATATCATATCATCATCACCACTCGATCGCCATATAACTCATAATGCCATATGGTGATGTTCATGCTATATCATCACATAATCATCATCATTATCGTCATGATCTCAATGTCATGCTATGCATCATGTAATGTCATATCATCATCATCATCTCTAATCATCATCCACTATATATCTAGTCGTGTGCATACCATGATATATAGAAAATCATACACACACACAAAAAATATATTGTGGTATCAATGGAAACATGCTTATATACACATATATATACTAACATATAATACATTCAATACAAACAATACAAACACCCGGTTGACTCTAGCTGTTAATACCACATACACGCGATTCCACAAGCTTCTTGGGTTGTCAACATGGCTCGAACCCCTTTGATCAACCAAACAACCTCTACAATATCATAAAATCCTTAATTAACATACAATACAATTGTCCAAATTGTAAAATTCAACCACTTAGGCCTAACCCAAGATTCCAACATCATTTCTATACATCATTGAGCTCCTAAAGTCCATTCAAACTCAAATCAACCACACACATTTTGGATTCCATACTCCCTTTAATAATTTCAACCTAGGGTTAAGCTTAAATCATGCATACTCCCTCCAAAACTCATATGCAAGCATCCTAGACACCAAATCATACCTCATTAATTCCATTTCATCCATTTTAATTAGTGGATTTTGGTCAAAACTGAAAACCCAACTATACACCTAAAAAAACCAACTAAAAATGAAGAAAAATGAAGATGAAGGAGTATAGATCACTTACCAATAAGAATTCAAGCTACAAAGGGTTAGAAATCACTTCCCAATGCTGAAAATTTGAAGCCCTAACAGAGCTTCTTCAATGCTCTCTTCGTTATTTCTTTCTCTCTCATGTTCAACCAACTGAATTGATTTTGATTTAAACAGATTTTTCCCTGCTCACCGCGGTGCCAATAAGCTCGCCTCAGCGTGGTTGCTCTCGGCCTGGAAAATATTCCAAAATTTACAGCTCTCCTGCTACGGCGGCCTTGCATCTTGCCATGGCGTGGAGCTTCTCTATCTCATTTTGGACTTTTCTCCGTCTTGTTTCATCTGGTTCTACACACAACACCAATTACACTTAGTTAGCTAAGGACTAAGTTCAGGATAATGTAATGAGGGTTGTTACACTCAATCACTTAATTCTAATCTTCCTAGGACATATACAAACTTAATAGTAGTCTCACATACTCCTCAGTCATGTGAAGCAAGTTTAAGTCATATTTAAATTATTTATAGTTAAATACTCTGGGGATATATGACTTGCAAGTTCAAATAGTAATATGGTAATGTGATTAAGGATATAATTAGTACCATTTCCTTAGAGTTTGGGGAAATTCAATGTGAATAGTTAGCTTCCCTTTTCATTTGCTTTTACATTTTTTTGAGATGCATAGGTGTTCATTTAATCATAACTATCCAAATGAAACTAGAGTAGGTTCCACGTATTTACTCAAAATTCAAGACACTGTTCATGACTTGTAAAGAATGTCATTTCCCACATACTTCCTTTGACCCAAAATATAAGTTCGGTTTAACTAATTACACAAGGACAAAGAAAAGTAGTTAATTTTGTGTAACGATCCTCAGTATATGGTCTTGGACATAGTACCAAGTTAATGAGAAGAATATCTTTTGATTTGTGCAGCATCAGAGGGATCAGGACCGAAGGAAGGACCAAAGGATAAAATTTTTTTGAGAAAACGAAATAAAGGAGACTCACACCACAGTGGAATATTGTGGCATCGTGGTGAGATACTAGATTTTTTAATTTTGGGCCGAGACAATAAATACTCATGCCGCAACCCCAGTCGCAAAACTTGAATAAATTAGAATGTGAACCAATAGATGGAAGATGAAGAATTCGGAGAAAATATAGTGAAGCTCTGCTAGAGTTTGTGTATTCCAACCTTGGGGCTCTATTTTTGGACTCTAGAATCTTAAATCTTGGTTGGTAAGTGGATTATACTTCTCCTCGTATTTTTTTTTGTGTGGTAGAAGTCCATAATGATATGATGGAATTTGGTTTAGTTGATGTTCCTTCTGATCAAAATGCTTGAAATCTATTATTAAGGTATTATTTTGTGTCCCTAAGGCTTGTGTAACACCTTGATTTAGGACCCCTTTTTCCATGTATTATATCATTATAGAGTCCATTTAAACCATATTAAAACCTTGAATCATATAATATGTCATAATAAAATTTTCCAAAATTCTGGTACTATTCATTTTAACCAATTCCCTTTCATTGATTGAATTTAAAAAAATCATAACTAATTTCATAAAAATTGTATGATAGTGATTCAAGTATCTAAAAATATCTTAAAAAATTGTATACATGGAAAAAATATAAACAGAGCAATTACTGGGCTGATTTGTATAGTAAATTTCGTGAATTCCTACTATTTATATTGTCAATTTGTGAAAATTCAGTTTTCTGGAGCTAATTTTGAAAAATCACTATAATTATTACACTCATACAAATTGAGTGATCTTTGAACCATTTAAAAGCTCTTTCTGTCTACTTTTAAACCATCTATAATACTCATACTTTCCACTATGAAATGTCTAAACAGTGGCAGATTTACCATAAGGAGGTCAAAATGACCATTTACATCCAAGTACTTTGCAAAACAAAAGTCATAAAATATTTACATGGTCATAATTTATCCTCATATCATGCCATACATTCACTAAGACCTAAATGAACATAAAAGCTTGAAGGAACAGATTTAACATCATATTTATAAATTTACACAAAGGTTCATAATTCATGACCAGTGCAAGTAAAATCAAATCAATCACCAAGTTCTTTCTCCTTTCCTTTCTCTTCCTTGGTGGTCTTGCCATAGTTGCTTCCTAAACATAGTTAGGATGTGGGAGGGTGAGATTCAAAGAATCTCAATAGATAAATTCCAAACATGCAACCATATCATCACAATTTGCATAAAAACATCATATAAGCTTTAATCCATCACATAGGCACATTGAGACATAAATTTTAAAAAAAATTTGGCAGAGTTTTGTTTTGGAAAATGGACATCCCGGGACTCGAAACCCCTCATACAACTCAGTCAACAACATAGAAACATCACAAGATAACATTTCATTCATATGTCATAGTATCAAATGCAAAAGAAACAATTATGATAATGCAATACTAGTAAGAAAATTTAACTACCTTTGAGTGTTCCCAAGCCTCCCACACTTGGTACACCACTTTTTTAGCCTTCCACAACTTCCTTGAACCTAGCCATATCATCATTCAAGCATCTTAATGTAATATTTCAAAATTTCACTGGATACTAATTAATGAAAGAGTAAGAAATGAATAATAATATGAAATGTACAGGAAATTCATGAAAATAGACAAACATCGTTTTGCGTGATAAAAGGCAAAGAAGTCATTTTTCCCGATAGGATGGAAAAATGAGAAAATTATATTTTTGACCTTAAAGAATTATAAAAATGACATCCATGTCCTAAAGTCATTAAAATCACGTGGAGAAGAAGTTAAAATGCGCTTAGGAAAAATTATATCTAATGACTCGAAAGTTTCAAAAATTATAATTTAATCCCAGGTCAAGAAGAATTTTGTAAATATACAAAATTACTGTAAAAAAAAAAGCCCTTGATGAGAGAAGCCCAATGGTATATGGCATTGAGGGTTAATGTTCAAGGATAAAGAAATAATCAATACCGAGTGTCCAAAAGTAACTTAATACTGATAAAGTAAATTGTGGGCCCTACCGATGATTAAAGGGTAACCGGGAAAGGATATGGGCATACATAGATACCATTTGAGAAAGGATAATTAAAGAAATATAAAAATAAATTTAGAATAGTCATGTAGCTCAAAAATGCTAAATTACCATAAAAAGCAGTTTTATTGATACGGTTAAAAATGACCCGATTTATGATATATTTGGACCAAGAAAAATTGAGCAATCTTGGACACTTGAAACACCCTCATTGGCGTGGAAACTAGGCAGTTTGGGCAGCATGATTTTTTGGAAAACTTTCTCAAGAAGTTGTTGACATTTTGGCAAAAAGTAACCATGGTCATTAACCATGATTAGCTACATAGTTAAGCATGTAATTAACATTTTAATCACCCTCTTTCTTAACCATTCTGCATGAAATATCCAGCAGCAAACAGAGCAGGAATAATGCAAGAAAGAAGAGAGAAAGAGAGAAAGAAGAAGAGGGAACTCAAGTGGACGTTGAAAGTTCAAGTTGGTAAGTTACTTTCCACCACTTCAAACTTGATATTTGTAGTATTTGAAGCATGATACACGGAGTAGAATTTCTTCTCCATCCTCTTAGGGTTTCAGCTAAACATTGATTTAGCAAGAAAATGGGTTGATCAACCATAAAACATAGGGGAAATGCTAGAATACTCATTTAAAGCATGGATATGTAGGTAGTTTGATATATCATGAAGTGTAACAATTTTCTTTCATTTTCTCTCAATTTCGGCTAAAAAGGGGTTTTTCCTACAGTTATAATTTCATGTTTTTGATCCCAAAAAATGGATTCCTTGGGTCCAAATTAGTCAAGTACAAGTGTTGGATTCAAGAAAAACTCAAAGGAAAGCTAAGTGAAAAAGTTAGTGTTAGGTTTGCTAGCTTCCCAAGAGGGGGTGAATTGGGAAGATTAAAAATTTTCTGCAAAAATATAAGAGATCAGTGAAAGCAAGAGTGATAGAAAAATAGAGTATAAAATATAACAAAGTGGAAGGCAAGGTAAGGGAAGAGAAGACACAAATGTTTATCCTGGTTCAGTCTTTTTCTCTTGACCTACATCCAGTCCTCAAGCTACCACTTGAGATTTTTCACTATCTTATAAGAATTTGGTGGGTTCCTTGCAATGCCACAGTACAACTCTATGCTCTGTTCCAAGAGCTTATAGTTTCTCTCTTTGCACTCTATCTTAGTGCTTCCCAAATCCCTTGTAAAATCCCCTCACAAGAATATCTACCTTCCAGACAAAGATAAGATTATTTACAGCAAATGAACTCTCTAATTTAGAGTATATATGATAGTTGAAGTAAAAAATAAGAAATGTGTGAGAGCAGAAGGCTTTGACTAAAGAATTTGGCAGAGTTTCAGTACATACAATATAAAATCGTTACCCACAACTTCAAATTAAGTTCTATTTATAGATTTATATCTTAACTATACGTTAGAGACAAGATCTAGCTGTTAGAGACGTTACCCAATGATTACTCTGCAAAACTATCCATTCACCGATCGCATTTAATGTGTCTGACATCCAAAGTTTAAATTTTGGGATGTCAACAGATGAATTTCACAGAGACCATAAGTTAAAGACTTTAACGTTGAACTTCGAAGTTCATCTGTTCAAAAGCAAAGTTCAAATTTTCATCTTTGACAAATATTTTCATATTGGAACATACAAATTTTCAAGGTTAAAGTTCTTCTGAAAAGTGTGAACAGTTATTCCATATTGCTACAGTGTGTTTGAAATTCAAATTTTGGTGCCCAAAATTCATCTATCAATGAGCAACTCAATATGGCACAAAAGTTCTTCTTTTCAAAATTTAAATTTTCAAAAATCAAAGTTCGTTTGTCAGAGAATAACTTTTATCAAACTTATACCAAAGTTTAAAATTTAGAAGACCAAAGTTCATCTATCAAAGGGACACCTGAACAGACTTACACATTGTTCCTCCAAAGTTTGAATTTTCAAAACTAAAGTTCGTCTGTCAAAGGACTAATTTGACATTCTTTTTGAACTTCACTTTCAGATGAACTTTTACACATCTTCAGACGAATTTTTCATTTTTCACAAGTTGTGCTTTACTCGAAATTCAAATTTTGATAGTCTAAAATTCGTTTGTCAAAATCAACAACTTTGTAAGTTCGAATTTCAGCCTTCAAAGTTCAAATTTTCAAGGTAACATATTAAGTTTAACACTTCAAAATTCGTAAGTGGGTATTTTTCAAATATATCATAAGTTAACATAAGATTGTTTGAAAAACACATTTTGAAAGTATTTGGGTGAAAGATCAAAGCATTTTACTCATGTGAATATAATGAGAAATCCTACAACTAATCATGTATTCATTTTTCTTGGATTTCTTCACTTGAGATCTTTTGTACACCTTTGATAGCTTCCTTTCAAGTTCTAGTTTTATTGGAATAATCAAAAACACTTGATTCAACGTTCTCTCCCTTTTTGATGATGATAAAACAACTTGCAAATTGGATTAGTACTTAGGTTTGCTTCTAAGAGCTCCCCCTTAACATATGCATTAAAATTTAAAAATAAGTGTAGCATGTACAATAGATCAGAAGGAAAGACAGAGAGTCTCATTGAATTCATCCAAAGTTTCAGTATAGATATATGACATTGCAAACACAGAATTCAAAGGCAAGATTGTCATTTATCATAAAAGAGATACAAAAAACATAAACAACAATACAAGAAAGACCAAGCATTCCTAAGATCTAATCACTTCTCCTTGGGCTTGGATTTCTTAGTGTAGGTCTTGCAAGATGGCTCTGTAGCAATTTTCCCAGTTTGCTCAGCAGTTTTCCTAGTTTGCTCAGATGACTTCTCCCCCCTTTTGATATCATCAGGAACTTGATCAAGTATAGCAGGAGGAGGTATCTAGGAGACAAGAATAGCTCGAAGAGGCACAGGGAAAAAAGGTAGATCATCCTCAGGTTGATCATCCTTAACATCTTCAATTATTTCCTGAACTTTCTTCTGAAGATTGGCAAATCTAACCCTTCATGCTAAGGACATGCCATATTAAGGAGATGAGAGTTGAGGAGTAGGAGGAGGGAACATCTCATCAAGCCTTTGTTTTTGAGCTTACACAATAGCATTATGTGCAATAGCCACTAGATCCACGTATGGTACAATGTTTTTCTCCTCATTCAGAGCAATTTGAATAATTGGTACAGTAGTTATGGTTGCTACAAGTTTCTCTATTTGCTAAGATTCTTGAGTAGAAAGAATTGAATCATGAGCATCTTCAGCAATGGGCTCATGGGAGGTTGGTTCTTGAGGAGCTTCTTCCTCCATTCCATAGTCCAAGGGTAGACCAGGGCTTGCCTCATTACTGGAGACCTGTAGAGTGGCCAAAGTGCCAGCAACTTTAGCAGCAGCATGTACATCATCATCTAGTTCAGGGAAGGCTAGCTCAAATAGACTTGGAGGTTCAAGAGTAGGACACCTGATAGGCTTAAAGGGTCCTAGCTGAGATAGAGCTGATATGGTTGCAAAAGCACTCCTGATGTCTTCATATGCATCAGCAACTACTTTCATATTCTTTACTAACTGGAAAATCTGATCTTGCAGATGAGCAAACTTAGCATTTTGCTCATCTCTGATGCTTTGTATGAGTGTAAACAAGCTGTCATACAACTCAGTGATCTTCGTTGGCTTAGCCCAAGTGGAAAGAGTGGATGGCACAGGTGTCTTAGTAGGCTGAGATGGAGGAGAGACAGGCTGATAAGGCTGAGGAGTGGACTGTGAAGGTGGAGCAGCCTCAAAAGTTCCTACTTGCTGATGTGAGCCACCTTCCTCAAAGAACAGATCTTCTGACTTCCTAGCTCCTTTTCCGATCCATCTGCCATCTTTCCTTTCAAAGCCCGTCCTTTACAATTCTTCTTCTTTAAACACTTCAGTAGGCTTCCCTTTTCCCTTCTCCAGGTGTTAAATCTTGGTATACTGAAGAATTTTGGAGATAATTGAGGGATAGGGACGAGTGGAATCACTCCTCTGATCTCTTGCTTTGATCATACGTTGAAGGATGATATGTCCCATGTTTAACAACTTCCCACGCATGATAGCAGTCATCACATGTGCTTCAGCCCTTGTGATCATATTGAAACTTCCCTCTTTGTTAAATATAATCCTAGACACAATATAGTGTAGGATTCTAATTTGAGCATTAAGATCAGTGGGCGTTAGCAAACTAAGAGGTGGTATGTTCTCTCGCTTTCTGAATAGAATATTGAGCACAATACTCTCTTTGTAATTTAGGAAAGCACCATCCTCCTCATCTACAGCTTCATCCTCATCCATGTACTTTGAGGTGGTGATGTCAATTTTCAATCCATCTTGCCCGGGGATTTCCAACACCTCGTTGAAGGTCTCATTAGTTAACCAAATAGTTCTAGACCTTAAATTTACTTCCCATTTTTCTTTCTTCCCATTGTACCTCAGGGTAGCATACCAAGTCTTAACAACTTCATCATCATATCTTTCTATAATTTCTAACAAGTTTTTGTATCTTACCATCCATAACCCAGCATCAAAATTGTTAGAAATAAGGAATTCCTCCATATTTACACAGTGAGGCTTAATTACCTTTTTACTAACAAACTTGGTAGTATATTCTCCTAGAATATAAGCATTGCTCCATAATGGCTGCGTGGTCAACTGGTATTCTCTAGACTCAGTGCTGGAGGAGGAGGAAGACGCAGGAGGAACAGGAGTAGAAGGCTCAGGTTTCTTTGAGGGAGTAGGAGCAATTTTCTTCGATTCTGCCTTGGAAGTTGTTTTCTGTTTCTTGGAAAAAGTCCCTTGCTAGAATTGCCCTTCCTTTTCTGTGTTTCATTTTCCTTGGAGGCATATTAGGATTTGACTGCTCTCTTTGGCCTTGACTCCCCTTTCCCAACTTCCGGATTCTTCACTCTTCCCATTCTCGTAGATGAATGTTGTAGAAAGATGCAAGGAATGTGTTTATAAGGTGCGAAAAGAAGTTTAATCGGTGGAAAAAGAAGATTCTTGAACAGAGTTAATGGCAATTTAAGAGAGAATTTGAACAGAATTGAGAGAGAGATGAATAGGGTTGCATCTGTTCAGAGGGAGACTTTTGGTTTTAACTTCTGTAACCGTTAAACAGACGAATTTTGAGGGGTCAAAATTCAAATTTTGAGCAATTACGAGTTATTCCACAAAGAAAGGCTTACTGACAAATGAATTTTCATCTTGAAGTTCATATGACGAAAGCTGAGTTTGATGAATATGAAGCAACAGACAAACTTTGAATATTCAAAGTTCGAATTTCATAATTTTACACAACAAATAAACATGAACAAAACAAGAAATAGACAAATTTTACCTTCAAAAGTTCATCTTACAGAGACATAATTATCAAAACAAATTTCAACAGATGAACTTTGATTCAAAAATTCAAATTTTAAAATTTTGTAAAGAGTTTCTAAAATATGAATTTTGAGATATAGAAATTCGTATAGTAAGCATTTTGAACATAAACAATATTCACATTTTATTTCTGAATTTCAAATTTCCATTGTCCATCAGACAAACTTCGAGAGTTTTGTAAGTACTTTTACATTGTGTAAGCAACTGAAATTCGTCTGATGAGCCTCTAAGTTCGAATGTTAAGCAAGCTAATTTATCCGAAAACATAATTCAACATGAAAATTCGTCTAATAATCATTTAAAATGCGAATTTCAAGCTTTTGAACTTATAGATATGGTCTGAAAGTTCAAATTTTAGCTTCTTTCAGCATCTTTTGATTGAGCAGGTCTGATTAGCTCCAGTATACAAATTTGTTATCATCTAAACTCATGTGGAGCACTTGCAACACATCTCAAACACACTCCGATGCTAAAATTAGTATTAATTCATGTCAGAAACTTTAAATAGATGTATATAAGGGTTTACTTACAATTCATTGGGATTTACTATTTCCAATTCTCTTATGATTTTGCAGTATCTATCTTCTACAAGAGGCTTAATCAGAATATCTGAAATTTGATCTTTTGTAGGGATGTATTTCAATTTGATGTCTTCTTTCAAAACATGATCCCTTATAAAGTGATGCCTTACTTCAATATGCTTTGTCCTTGAATGCATGACAGGATTCTTTGTGATGTTGATAGCACTTTGATTATCACACTTTATTGATATTTCCTTTATCTCAATCTCAAGATCTTCAAGTTACTGCTTCATCCAAAGGACTTGAGCACTACAGCTACCGGCTGCAACATATTCAGTTTCTGCTATGGAGAGAGCCACACTATTTTGCTTCTTACTGAACTATGAAACCAAGCATCCTCCAAGAAACTATTAGAGACAAGATCTAGCCGTTAGAGACGTTATCCAATGGTTACTCTACAAAACTATCTGTTCACCAACCGCGTTTAATGCGTCCGACATCCAAAGTTTGAATTTTGGAGTGTCAATAGACGAATTTCACAGAGGCTATAAGTTAAAAACTTTAAAGTTCAACTTCGAAGTTCGCCTGTTCAAAAGCAAAGTTTGAATTTTCATCTTTGACAAATATTTTCATATTGGAACATACAAATTTTCAAGGTTAAAGTTCTTCTGAGAAGTATGAACAGTTGTTCCATATTGCTACAGTGTGTTCGAAATTCGAATTTTGGTGCCCAAAATTTGTCTATCAATAAGTAACTCAATATGGCACAAAAGTTCTTCTTTTCGAAATTTGAATTTTCAAAAACCAAAGTTCATTTTTCAGAGAATAACTTTGATCAAACTTATACCAAAGTTTGAATTTTAGAAGACCGAAGTTCATCTGTCAAAGGGACATTTGAACAAACTTACACATTGTTCCTCCAAAGTTCAAATTTTCTAAACTAAAGTTCATCTGTCAGAAGACTAACTTGACACTCTTTTTGAACTTCACTTCAAATGAACTTTTATATATCTTCAAACGAATTTTTCATTTTTCACAAGTTGTGCTTTACTCGAAATTCAAATTTTAACAGTTTGAAATTCATCTGTCAAAATCAACAACTTTGTAAGTTCGAATTTCAGCCTTCAAAGTTCAAATTTTCAAGGTAACATATGAAGTTTAACACCTCAAAATTCATCTGTTAGTGGGTATTTTTCAAATATGTCATAAGTTAACATAAGATTGTTTGAAAAACACATTTTGAAAGCATTTTGGTGAAAGATCAAAACCTTTTACTCATGTGAATATAGTGAGAAATCCTACAACTAATCTTGTATTCATTTTTCTTGGATTTCTTCACTTGAGATCTTTTGTACACCTTTGATATCTTCCTTCCAAGCACCAGTTTGTTTGGAATCATCAAAAACACTTGATTCAACAATTAGGGTTTAAGGTGTATAGTATTGTGTAATTCTAGAAATTAGTGGCTAAGGTAGTTAAATGTTGATATGGTTAGGTTCAATAAACTTGTGGAAAGCTTAAAAAGTGGTGGACCAAGTGTGGAAGTTAAGGGAACACATAAAGGTAGTTAATTTCCCTTACTTGCAATGTATTATCATACTTGTTTTCAATGTGTTCAATGCTTTGTCACATGAGTATAAAGTTTTTTTGTGATATTTCTATGATGTTGGCTGAGTTGTATGAGGGTTTTGAGTATTGGGATGTCCATTTTTCAAAACAAAAATCTACCAAAATTTTTGTAAAATTTATATGTCTCAATGTGCCTATATGATGAATTGAAATTTATGTGATGTTTTTATGAAAAATGTGATAATATGATAGCATGTTTGGTTATTAGCTACTGAGATTCTTTGAATCTCACCTTCCCACCTACTAACCATTATTAAGTAGCAACAATGACAAGACCTCCAAGGAAGAGAAAGGAAAGGCAAAAGAATTTGATCATTAACTTGATATTGCTTACAATGGCCATGAATTTAGAGCTTTTATGTAAATTTGTAAATGCGATGTTAAATTTGTTTCTTCAAGTTTTTATGTTACTTTAGGTCTTAGTGAAAGTATGATATGATATGAAATATTTTATATCTTTTGTTTGACAAGGTACTAGGATGTAAATGGTCATTATGACCACTTCAGATTGACCACCAGTATTTGTACATTTTGCCATGTAAAGTATTAATGTTATATATGGTTATAAAGTAGATAGAAATGGGTATAAAATGGTATAAAGAGTACTAAATTTGGATCAGTGTACAAATTATAGTGAATTTTCAAATTTAGCCTAGAAAATTGGATTTTTAGAAATTGACCATATGAATAGTGAAAATTCACAAAATTTACTATACAAATTGGCCAATTTACTGCTCTTTTTTATATTTTTTCCATGTATAAAATCTTTTAATCTATTTTTACACAGTTGAATCACTTGCATAAAACTTTTTTAAAATTAGTTATGATTTTCCGAAGTTTGGTCGGGAAAAAGGAATTTGGTTAAATGAATAGTATCCAAAATTTGGAAATTTTTATTATAACATTTTATGTGATTCAAGCTTCTAATTAAGTATAATTAGACTCTAATGAGGTCTAATACATGGGAAAGTGGTCTTAAATCAAGGTGTTACACTTAGCCACTGGTTTCAAGGTTAACATTATACAATACACATAAAACCTAAAATTCTCATTTAGCTTTCCTTTGAGATTTTCTTGAAACCAACAATTATAATTCACTAATTTGGACCCAAAGAATTCATTTTTGGGGTCAAAAACATGAAATTCCAACTCTAAATATAAACCCTAGCTGGCCAAAATTTAGGGGAAATAAGGAAAAATTTCTATGTTCCATAATACTTTAAACTACTTTCATATTCATGCTTTAAGTGACTAGTTTAGCATTTCTCCTAAGTTTAATGGTTGGAAAACTCATTTCTTCATAAATCATGGTTTGGCCAAAACCCCAAGGGAGAGAGGAAGAGAAATTACCCCATGAACCATGCACCAAATCTTGCAAACAACAAGCTTAAGGTAGAAAACTTCTTACTCAAGTTTGAGCTTTTGATTTCTCCTTAAGTTTTCTCTTCTTCTTTCTCTCTTTTCTCTCTTCTTTTCTTGTGTTTCCTCCTTTGTTTTGCTAAAAAACTCATGCAGAATGGTGAGGAAAGAGAAGGATTAAGTGGCTTAATAACATGATAATTATGGTTAATGACTTTAACTAACTATGGTTACTTTTCCATTATTGTGAATGAAGCACTCGCATCCAAATACATATAAGTGTGATAGATTTGGCTTACTTCCTTTGTAGAGCTCATAAGGTGTCTTCCCCAAGATTAGTCTGATGTATACTCTATTGATGATATAGCTTGTTGTGTTTACTACATCAGCGCAGAAGTATTAAGGAAGCTTTCTTATTCAGCATTGCTTTTGTCATTTCTCTTAGGGTTATATTTTTTCTCTCCACCGCGCCATTTTGTTAAGGTGTTCTTGGAGCTGAGAAGTTGTGCTTAATTCCATGTTCTTCACAATAATCCAAGATGTTTGAGTTTTCGAACTCTCCTCCATAATTAGACCTGATAGACATAATAGAAATACCTTTCTCATTTTGCACTTTCTTAGCTAAGGTTACAAATGTATTAAATGTCTCATCTTTAGAGGAAAGACATAAAGTCTAAGTGAATCTAGAATAATGATCCACAATTACTAATGCATACAAATTTCTACCAATACTTTTTACTCTAGATGGACCTATCAAATCCATATGTAGCAGCTGTAGTAGTCTAGATGCAGAGATGATATTTTTAGATTTGAAAGAGGACTTGGTTTGTTTCCCTTTAATACTAGCATCACATTCTCTGTCCCTTTCAAAAGAAATCATAAGTAAACCAGTAACTAACCCAGTTTTAATTAACTTGTTTAGTTAGTTCATTTTAACATGTGCTAACCTTCTATGCCATAACCAACTTTCATTATCTTTATTGATTAAACATATGGAATATAGGTTAGGAAGTTCATCCAAATTAATAGTGTAACAATTACCATCCATTTGAGCTTTGAGAATAACCTTGTGATCATTTTTTCTGATGACCAACTAGAATTCTAAGTCAAATAGCACCCAATTTTGTTTGTTGCAAGTCTAACTCATAGTTAGGGAGTTATGATTGAGACCAATCATAAATAGCACCTCATCTATAGATGTTTCTAGATTTCTCAAAGCGAGATAAACTTCTCCTTATTACCAATCATATGTCTTGAGCATGCACTATCTATGTACCATTTATTACTCTTGTTAGCCCTAAGACATATCTATAAAACAAAATTTGATCTTTTTTCTTAGGTACCTAAATCTGTTTAGATCCTTTTCTGTTAGTAGCATTCTCCCTAGGTACATATGTACTTTTAGGAACCCATTATACCTTCCTGCGAAGTCTATTTTTCCTTAAGGAGCATGAACTGGAAATATGTCTCTTCTTATTATAGAAGTGACAGGTGATAAAGGGACTACTAGATTGAGATGTAGGAAGAAAACACTACAAATAATATTTTTATTTCACATGTTTAGAGAGGGTATAAGTCTCAATAGTTTTTAAAGAGTCACATTTCTTCTTATACCCATCTTTATGCACAAAATACCTCACATATAGATTTTAATTTTTCTTCTTAATCTTTTCTTTGACTGCACAAGAGTTATAACCAAGGCCAGCCTTACCTTGGGAATTCCTCTAGCTACATAATAAAACATACATCATGTCTTTGGCTTTTGTAAAATTAGCTAAACTCTTAAAAAGATATTCATTTTTCCTTTCAAGCTCTATGCATGATGTGTAGCACGCAGTTTTATCTTTATGCTATAATCAAATGTCAAGCATTTCACATTTTGATTCTAGTGTATTAATTTTCTTCTTAGCCAGTTTTAGTTCTTTTGCAGTCTTGATAAAATCATCCTGCAAGTCACAAAATACATCAAGTAATTCAGAAAAGAAAGGTCAGAATCATTTACCTCATCTTCATTTTCACTATCAAATGGATTCTAAGCTCTTTCTTCAGCACGTGTCATCAAGCATATGTTGGCATTCTTTTCCTCATCTTCATCTTCTTCATCTGAGCTGTTACCCCAGATTGAGGAGATATATACCTTTTTCTTTTTGCTTTTATCAGTAGCTTTCTTTTCATTTTCTTACTTTTTTAGGAACTGTGGACATTCCCATTTGATGTGTCCTTACTTCTTGCACTCATAGCAAGTTATGGGTTCTTTGTTTTCCCTTTTGCTGCTTGTTCCTACTCCTTTCTTGAAGAACTTCTTACTTCTCTTTTTGCCATAGAATTTTCCAAATTTTCTAACTAGCATTACAAGAGTTTCTTCATCTAGCTCATCATCATCATCAGAGTTTTCTTGTTCTTCTTTAGTAGCTTTTAGTGCCAGACTTTTTTTCCTCTTTTCTTGGCTTGCATCTTTGAAAGCCTTCATCTTGCCCTTATATTCTTCAAAGCTACTAAAAAGAGTTCTGATAGAAGCCATTGATTCTCCTCTGGCTTCTTCTATAGTTGTCACCTTCGGTTGCCATTTTATGGGTAGGGCTTTGAGAATTTTCCTAACTTTTTTAGGTTGAGTGTATTCCTTCCCAAGACTTTTCAGTTGGTTCAAATGAGAATAAACCTTTTCTGCAAATCCTTTATACTTTCTCCATCTTTTATTCTGAAGCTTTCATACTCTCCAATGCAAGAGTTTAGTTTGTTTTCTCTCACACCAATGGTTCCTTCATGTGTAATCTCCAGAGTATCCCACATTCTTTTGACTATGGAGCAATGAGAAACTCTGTAGAATTCATCATAGTTAAGGGCACTGACCAAGCAGTGTTTTGCTTTGAAGTTAAGCAAAACTCTTCTCTTGTCTTTATCATTCTACTCCTCTTCAGGCTTTTCTTGATAAGTGCCATCATCTTGTAGCTTTATTAGCACAAAGTCACCTTTCTGGATAACTAACTAGAACTCCAGGTCTATGTACTAAAGATAAATTTGCATCCTTATCTTCTAATATCCATAATGCTCTCAACCGAAGCTTGGAGGTCTATTAGTGTTATTGCCATATGGTAATATGCTTTCTCCAAAACCAGCCATTTGTTCCCTAGGATGGTAAAATCCTTCAGCTAGTAGTCCAAGCTTTGATACCACTTATTAGAATAACTAGATTCCCAAGAGGGGATGTGAATTGGGAATTTAAAAAATTTTTTTGCAAAAATGTAAGTTTACAGTGAAAGTAAAAGTTTGCAGAAAAACAGATTGCAGTGAAAATGAAAGTAACTGCAAAGTAAGGGAAGAAAGGAGTCAGAAATTTATTCTGGTTCGATCTATTCCACTTGCCCTACACCCAGTCCCCATGCTACCACTTGAATTTTCACTATCTGTAAGAATTCAATGGGCTCCTTGCAATGCCTCAATACAGACTCGTGCTCTGTTCTTAGAACACTCAAATTCTACACTTAACACTCTTACAAGTGTTTCCCAATTCCCTTTGTGACTCCCCTAAAAAAAATCCTTCTTCCAGATGAAGAAAATATTTTTACATAGAATAAGTACTCTTTAGATTAGAGTGGATATGAAAGTTGGAGTATAATAAATACAGTATAAGAGTGAAAAATCTTTATCTAATAAATTCAGCAGAGTTTTAGTAAAAACAAACTTAAATTCATTGCCCATAACTTCAAATGAAGTTCTATTTATAGATTTGTAGCTTAATTAGTCATTAAACACAAGATCTAGCCATTAGAAACTTTAACCAATGGTTACTCTATAGAAATAGCCATTCACCAACCACATTTAATACGTCTGACATGCCAAAATTTGAAATTTAGAGTACAATAGATGAATTTCGTAGAGACCAAAAGTTAAGATCTTCAATGTTGAACTTTTAATAGTAAAATTTGAATTTTGAGTTTGACAAAAGTTATCCTATGTTAGAACATACAAATTTTCATATTCAAAGTATATCTGTTGATTTTGAATAGTTGTGTCATATTTCCACAGTGCACTCGAAATTCAAATTTCAGAAGCTAAAATTCGTCTATCAGAGGCTTGTTCAACTTCGTACAAAATTTCTCCTCTTTGAAATTCAAATTTTGAATTTTAAAATTCATCTGTTAAAGTCATACTCTTACTTTGTAGTTACTACACTTTGAAGTCTAAAGTTCATTTGTCAGAGATAGTGATATTAAACTTACTTTGAACTTTACTAGCACTCAAATTTTGACTGAGTTTCATATGAATTTTACACATTTTCATTAATAGTGCTTAGCTTGAAATTCAAATTTCAGAACTAAAATTCATCTATCAGAGGTAAAACCTCTATAACTTTGAATTTCACTAAGCAAAGTTTGAATTTTCCATAAAATAAGCATGAATCAATAGCAAAGTTTGTATGTTAGCCAATATTTCTCAATTCTAACACAAGTTAACCTTTGATAACATATTCAAATGTTATGGTAACTTAAATAAGTAAAGATCAAAGCTTTTTACCCATATTACAAATGGATAAATCCTAACAACTAAGTCTTTTCATGTTCTTCATTAGATTTCTTCACTTGATCCTTTCACATTCCTTTGATATTCTCCTTCCTAACCTCTAGTTGTTTGGAATCATCAAAACTTCTGATTCAACAATCTTCCTATGGCCCAAAGATCCAGGTGGCAGTCGATTAGGAATACACCTTCCCTAAATCACCTTAAATTTGTGTGGTCTAAGGGAATGATAACCACAGTTCAATAAATAGTGTGGCCTTTGGCTAGGTCATACTAGTGAGCAGAGAGCTTAGTGATGTCTTAGATTTAGTCTTCACTAGTTGTTGGAAGGGAATCATTTATTGGATGTACCTTGTGAGGCTAACTAGCGCGTGGTTCTAGCCGTGTATGTTGGGGGACATTTATATCATTGCATTTGCATGGCATCGCATTACATGTATATATATATGCATTGTTTTGGTTATGTGATTAGTTGTTGTTTTCCTTTAGTTATTGGGACTCTATCTCACACCATTCTATGGCTAACATTTCAGGTGAAAATTTTAGCTCTAGTAAGAAGAAGACTAAAGAGTCTTAACTATCTCCTTGGCCTAGGAATATTTAAGCGACATAGCTGGTAGTGTTGATATTGCTAGTTCATGTACTTATATTGTGCCAAGTAATGTACTCTTATGGAATACCTTATGTAAATGCATTCCAAGTGATTGAGGTTGTATGGTACCATATATATGGTTTATGTATTATATGGGATTGTATGTGTTAGGAATTTCAACACACACGTAGCGGAAAAACTATCAAGAAATTTTCTCCCATAGATCCGTTAATATTGTTCAGATTGAGATGTAGAAAAAGAATTTACCTCCGGTACTTCCCTTGATGTTCTTTTTCATTTCGTCAGACCCTAGGAACTAACGCAACTGGTCAGCTCCCTCTACCGGTATCCACACTAACGGTGAGTCCAACTCAAATGATGTTCTAGCACCTCTGTTTGTGTACATCCATATGTCTGTACGCTCTCGCTGTTTGTCCGTACAGTCGATGTTCATCGTTCATCTGTACAGCCGCTGATCATCATTCGTCCCTATTGTCTCTCTCTCTGAGTGTACGGCCGCTCTTTCTTTATGGTGATTCGAAATTGTGTTGATTCTATATCAAATAATCCTAGTCTATATCAATATATAGATAGTATTTGGTATTTGTTTAATTTAAATCAATAATTTAAACTAAATCAAATATTAATTAAATAGATTAGTTTGAATTTAAATCTATCTACTAGATTAAATTTAAACTAACCATTTAATCTATATTCAGAATCAAATCTAGATTTAATTTATCATATAAATCAAATTTAGATTATTAGTTTAAATTAAAATTTAGAATCCAATCTAAATCAAATTTAGATTATGACATTATAATCTAAATTTGATTTAAATTTAAATCTATCATATAGAATTAAATTCAAAACTAATTCATTTAAATTAATTTGAACAATATATATATATTTGGAAATAATATAATATATATCAAATATATAATATATCAAACATATATATATTGAATTTTATAATATATATATATATCAAATATATATATTAATTCAATCACCCTAAATTGAACATTAAATTCATTGAATCTAGATACATTTTAGATTCAACGAATTTGAACACTCTAGCTCGAGTTGACCCGTTCTTATGTGCAACCCTGTAGGCCTATATGATGTTGACAATGGGCTAATAACACTGTTGGGCCCACAAATCACAAGTGACCTCTAGCAAGACATTATGACTACCCAAATCATATGAGATCAATGATCCAAGGTAATCTATCATATAACCCGATCACATCCATTTTGTCTCATGATATATAGGTCAAATATGAGGCATGGAAACGCCATCCTCATTTTACTCAACCATCACTTTCTTGATCTCCAAGCAGACTAACAAAACAAATGGAAACTCTTCCATTCGAGCACGGCCATGCATTTCTCAGTCTCACCCATTGAAGAGCCCAGATATATCTCTCCATTAATTAGAGGGACAAATTCCATCTTGACCATTCATCTTCCTCCACATGAGTTCCACTATGCCTAATCATAGCTTTTATGATCTCCCGATTAAAGGTAACTTTTGACTATGCCAAAGTATAGTGTTCCCCATGTAAGAAGCCATAGTGATCTCAGGTCTGAAGCCTTAGTTATATGGTTATATATGAGATATGCTTATAACTTGATTTATACAGCTATCTCATGACGGGTTGATCCAGCACCTATTTTTTAACAGGAGCTTATATTTTGATTTATATCTTCATACATAATTATCACATAATTATCAATCAAAATCATACTAACCTTAATTTATCATTGTTCCCACAAAGATAATTGACTAGGGACATTTAGGATAAAATAATTTATCTAAGGATATTATTATAAAGAAAAACATGCAAAAAATATAATAATGTAAGAAAAAACACCTTTTTTTTTCATAATGAAGTACAATGTTCATAATACAATGATTTGTCTAGGGCATAGTCTCCAATATTATGGAAATCAGTTGATGCAATAGGATGCCTGTTCCTAGTTGGTATAATTTGTGTTATGCTTTAAACCCTAGTTTGGGTCAGAATGTGTTTGTACGGAGTATAAATTGACATGTTAGACTTAGAAGGTATGTTTGTAGTTTGTTCGAGTGTCTATGTGGAGAAGTAGGTATATAACCCACTAGTTGCCTTTAAGATTCAAGAGGGTCAAATTATACTAGAAGGGTTTCCTTAAGATATGATCAGCCTAAGCTGAGTCCTTGGGGTATTTAGGACTTAGGTTAGGTGTTGGTTCATGTGTTGATATTATGGCTTGGATTTGGGAGACCTAAATGCCAAGTTTTGGTCTAAAATTGACCATTTCCATCTTGAACGCTCAAAATCTCCATATGGAGGTATTTTGATGTATGGTTTGCATCTCTAGTTAGAGTAAGTGAAATACCCTACAAACAAAACCCCAAAAATCCACCACAAAAACACTCAAAATAGTCCAAACTAAACAAAAAGTAGGGGATAGTGCCACGGCGGTGTGAGACAACTCTAGATGAAAGAAGGAAGAAGGCAGTAGCACCTGGCGCCATGGCACTATTATTAGTATCTATATCAGTAAAATGCCAATTTTTCTGATGAATTTCTGACATGCATAACTTTGGGGTCCGACCTCCGATTGGCCTGATTTGACTCCATATAGGTCACTTTACTCCCGAACTAACTATGGACACAAATCACTTCTCAAAATTCTTTTTCATGGAAATTTTGGACACTAGAGACTATTTTGATCACTTTTTGACCAAAACCAAGAACTCAATAATCCCAAATGCCACCAATGACAAATTGGCAGCCCAGGACCATTTCCACAAGCCACATTTGTCATGAGAGACTTGTCCGAGTAGGTTTCACCCTAAAGAAACTACTCGTCTGAGTTTTGACCCTCTTGAACCCTAAAACAAACCAATGAGCTTATCTAATGAGCTATAAGCTCATTTCACACACAGAAGACCCAAAACCCATATTAGGCTCACAAATGAGGTATACTTAGCCTAACAAAGACACTCACACACACACCAACACATATTGACCCATACCGGGCTCCATAATCAATATATATAGCATCATAGTCATAAACTTGGTATTTCACCATATCAACATAAATCCTCATCATTCTTCTAAATACACACTACCATATACAGTATAACATCCCCAGGATATAGACAACAGGCACTACATATATTACTAAACTACTTGACACAATCCATTACGTAAACCAATAACCTAAAGCTACTAGTTAAAACTTGAATATTCTCGTATGAAGGAGAGCTAAGACTCCTTAGTTGTCACTAGGCTAGTGCTAGAATCTTTTCTTGAAAAATTAACCACAAAGGGTGTGAGATAGAGTCTCATTAATCGATGACACACACAACAAGCAAAATATAAACAATATAACCAATATATGTGTATAATGCGATGCAATGGTATGAAAATTCCCTTTCATACATGGCTAGAACCATGGGCTAGTTACCATTATAAGGTAAACTCGATAAGTGATTCCCTTCCAACAATCGATGAAAATTGATTCTAGGATATCACCATGCTCACAACTCACTAGTATGATCCAGCCAAAGGCCACACTATGATTGGACCATGGTTCTCCTCCCTGTGGACCACCTAAATTGGTGGTGATTTATAGAAGGTGCATCCCTAATCCACTGCCACCTAGCTCTCCTGGCCAAAAGAAGGAGATTTAGTGGCAGGGATATACAATCATCAACCTTACCACTTAAACATGAGGCCTTGCGTGTTCCACGAGTGAATCAATATACCATGTGGCATCATTATACCTCAAGTCATTATCGCCCAATCAACAATATCTCAATATGCATAATATGGTGTTGATGTCCAATGATATACTAACATGTCAATGCCATAAACAATTATTATTATCATCATAGTTACTACGCTAGCATATTATCATATGAGGAAGCTTACAAATCATATACATGCATAGCAATAACAAATTCTCATACATTAAAGCAAAGGATAAAGATAAAGCTTACCACACTTCCGCTAGCTGTGCTCATACCATGATATGAAAAGAACAAACATAACTACAGGCAATATCATGGTATGAAAAGGAACAAACATATAAAATCAACAAACTAACACACACATACAATATACAACCCGGTTAACTCAAATTATCGACACACTGCACATAGGAGTTTAGCAAGACGTCTGAGCATCAATTCATAATAACTCCAATTAACATAATGCATAAATAATACAAAACCCACAATTCAATCATTTAAGCTTGACTCATTGCTTTAATAGCATAACTACACACCAATAAGCCCCAAACACATATTCCAACCATGAACATACACAAAAATTTCGGGTGTCAATTTTCCCCAACTAATTCAAAGCTTGGGTTTGGCATATACACCTCTAAATCATCTCAAAATCGATACCAATGCAATAAAAACACTAACACTTCAATAACACCAAAGTAAGCATTTTAATTGGTAGAATCATCCTTAAACTCAAAACCTAGCTACTCCCATAGATTTCATGGCAAAAATGGATAGAAAAGACAGGAGAGGAAGAAAGATCTAGTTATCAATAAAGATTGTAGCTTCTTAAGTCCAAAAATATCACTCCTCAAGGCTAGAGATTACAAACCCTAGCAGAGATATACTTCTTCTTCTTCGTCAATTTCTTCCGTTTGTGCAATTGAAACACATTCTCATTTAAAGAAATTATGTGACTCATGCTATGGCGGACGATTAGCTCGCTGCGGCATGAGACCTTTCTATCTGAAAAGGATTTAGATCCTCTACTTTCTTGCTGTGGCAACCTTACCCTTCGCCGTAGCATGGAGTCTTCTATCTCATTTTCTTGAATTCTTCTCCCATTTTATCCTTCCTCCGATCTTGGCTTCTCTAGCATTGCACAATTCAAAGTGTACACTTCTCATTATGTCATTGCTAAGTCCAGGACAATACTTTGAGGGTCATTAAAGTAAGAATAAAGTGACTTATGGGAGTTGGAATTGGGTTATTTGGAGATTGGAGTGAGATTTTGTGCACATCGGAAGTTATAGCAAAAAACTAGAAATTTGTTGATATGGTATCAGCAATATGGCACTGCGATGCTAGTCTCTTGGTCGCGGTGCCGTGCGTCTCTGTTATTATTCTCATTGTACGAAAATTTTTCACCCTTGTCGTGCTGTGGGATCTTGTTGTGGTGTCACCCTAGGATTTGTTTCCCTATCTTTCTTTTGTCTTAGTTTTGGCTATGTTTGGGTTTTCTTTTTTTTTTTTTTTAGGTTGTTATATTTAATTTGGTTAATAAATTTGTCAAAAAAATTATTTTGAATATTATCCTTATTTAATGCATTGCATTCAAAATCCAAATAATTTCTATATCATTTACTACCTCTGTCACATTTAATTACTGATTGGGAAAAAGAGGAAGAAAAAAATTTAATGTCCTATAAATTACTAAATAAGATTTATATTTTAAACTAAAAAAATTCAGAAATAGGACTTATATTTTAGACTTGAGGGAGTAATTTATATCTTCTATTGATTTATGCTAATTTAAACAATTCAAATCAATAATATATTCTGCACATCTTAACAATGTGCAAGGTTTGTATGGGTTAAATGAATTAACAATGTTTGTTTTGGCATGAGAAGAGATATTAACATTGTTGTTTTTCGTAACAATGAATTAACAATGTTGAAAAGATATATAATTCTAGGTTTTCAAATTTCATGGGCTGTTTTTAAATAAATTTAAGTTTAAATTTCTTTTTTTATGTTTTCCGTTAAAATATAATGTATGGATATATGATTTTTGAGATCTAATAGTATAGCATTGAAATTGAAAATTATGCAGAGTCAAATATTTAGTACTCAACCTAATAGAAAGTAATTGACTCTACCCAAAAAAAAAAGAAGTAATTGAAGGATACCTTTGTCTTATTGTAATTGAAGCAAACTAGCTGTACTTATATAGCAAGTAGGCAGCTAAGCGTAACTTAGTGGGCTTAATAATTAAATTGATCAATGAGTTTAAATTAAAATCTACCGATGACTTCATACAAGTTCAAGCTCAGAAAGGGTATGATTTAGAGTCTAAGCTAAAGTAGGCTTCGACCTAATCTACAAAGGTTTATGGGACTTTGAATAAGCTTCAAAGCCCGGCCCACGAACAGCTATACATGTAATCACATCTTTATACTTGAGATTCTATCAGTTCTTAACATTCTGCGTCACTTACCTCATAGGTAAACAATTACAACTTCATGAATGAAAATTCATAAAAATATGAATAATTCACTCTTCATAAGTATCTTCTGGAAGCAATCTTTTCAAGAGAGAAAGCTGAGTAGAACTTGAATCATTGTGTAATAGTGGAACTTCATGAAGCAGCAAGGGACGATGTTATTGTCATCTTGTAACACATATATCCTTCATAACTCTAGATCAAACATATGGCACATGCACACTCTTCTATTATCGGGCTTCCCATTACAATTATCTTGGTACTCAATCATAAGTCTCTATATCAATGCAAACTACATGAAAATATCTTTCCATATTCCAATATTTTTCCATCAACCCTTCAAAAAATAGATAGTCTCTGGTGTAGACCGTTCCAACATAAACCCAAATTGAGTCTAGAAAAAGTACTAATATATATTTATAAATGTATTCATCTCAAAACAAAAAACAATTCATAAAAAAAATGTCTCTTATTTGAATGAGTAGGTATGAAATAGTAAATTATTAACAACAAACAAAATATTAATTATATTGATGATACATTACTATTAGCAATGATTTTGAAAATTGTGATTGTTAAGGTAACGAGTCAAAAATTGCAAAAAGGTAATTTGACATTGTTGTGAGGAATATACTATTTTATTACATTTAAATCATTGAATTAATACTGGACTTTGTTGATTTGATCTTGTCATCAAACTCGTGTGGAAGAAATTGATAGATAGTTTACTATTTTTACTGATTTTTCAAAATAATCCCATATCATATATATTGATGAAACCTATAGAAGCGAAACCTTTGCAAAATTATATATTCATAGTGATAAAATGTATCAGAGGTAGCGAAATAGAATGTTGATTGTTAAGATTTCTTTTACTGAAACACCCATAATAACATTAAACTCCAACTAATTCGGGTTAACTTAAGTAAAATCACAAGAGCAGTAAAGTTCTTTCAACAAGTATTTAACACAATTGCGTACCAGGATTCGAACTCAAAATCTTTGTTTAAGTTAAGTTAGCTAATACAGACCTCAACCAAGTAAGTTATGCGTTGGTAGGTGACTTAAGATTTTGTTATTATATCCTTGTATTTCTTTTGTATTGCTGAAAATTATAAAGCTATTTTGAGTGCTTGTTTTGGGCTAATTAAACTAGGTTTTTCATAATAAGTAGCACAAAATTCATTGTGAGTTGAGCAATGCGAACGATATTATGGAAGAAAGAAAACACAAATTTGACTGAATTAATGGCTAATTCATCCTAGGATCTGAGACTAATTCTTTTTTTTTTTATTCGGCCACCGGACTTGAGACTAATTCAAGTCAAAGGGCAAAGGATATTTGTAACAAAATAATATAATTAATTTTGGGTGTGGAGAAATAACAGAATTAAATTGAAAGTAATGTTTAGCTAAACGGAACATAATGCATGAGGGTTTAAGACAATGAAACAAGTCTGAAGCTTAACGGAATGAGAGATATCATGTGGAGTTTTATTCTATTTGTACGTTGGTCACATGTTCTTCCATGGGATCAAAGAAAAAAGGATTATATATATTCTTCCCACTAGGGGTTATTTGTAACATCCCAAGAAAGCTAAAATATGTAGAAATGTAAAGAGATTTTGTAAAAATGGGCAGGTACCGTTTTGCGTGAAAAAAGACAAAGAGATCATTTTTCCTGGTTGAATGGAAATATGAGAAAATTATATTTTTGCTCCCAAAGAATTATGAAAAGGACATCCATGTCCCAAAACCATTGGAATGCACGTGGAGGAAGAAATAAAAAGTCTTGGGGAAAATTACACCTAACGACCCGAAAGTTTCAGAAATTATAATATAACCCCGAGTCAAGGGCAATTTTGTAAATATGAAAAATTACTGTCAAAATGAAGCTCTCGACGAGAGAAGTCCAATGGTATATGGCACTGAGGGTTAATGTTCAAGAATAAAGAAATAATCAGTGCCGAGTGTCCAAAAGTAACAGTAAACCGATAAAGTAAACCGTGGGCCCTACCGATGGTTAAAAAGAAATCGGGTCTGGATATGGGCCATACACAGATACCATTTGGGACAGGATAATTATGAAAATATAAAAATAAAATTAGAATAGTCCTGTATCCCAAAAATGCTAAATTAGTATAAAGACGGTTTTATCAGTACGGTTAAAAAGTATCCGGATTGAGGTATATCTGGATCAGAAAAATTGGACAATTTTTGGACATATTTTTCTCTCTCTCATGCGTGATTTGCTGCAGCCAATTGTCCAAATAATTTAATGATTTTTGAAGAAAAACTTGTTGAAGAAGGAGACCAAAAAGTAATCATGGTTACTTTTGTAAATAACCATGATTAGCCATGATATTAATCACCCAATTAAGTCATTAATTGTCTTCTTTCTTCATCACCTTCACGCGTGAAGCAGTGGCTGAAACAGAGGAAGAAAACGCAAGAAAAGGAAGGAGAAAAAGAGGAAGAAAAGGAAGAGGAGTCAAAGCAAAATTGAAAAACCAATCGGTAAGCTTTTATGTTACTACCCTAAGCTTACTATCCATGGTTTTTAAAGCATGATTTATAGTTTAGTTTTCTTCCTTTACACCTTAGGGTTTCATCCAAATTGGATTTTAGCATAGGAATGAGTTTTGGACCATGAAACTTAAGGGAAAGCATAGACTAGACACTAGAAGCATGAATCCATGGAAGGTTTGAAGTGATTTGAAGGAAATTTTTCTTAATCACTATGAGATAATTTCGGCCAGAACAGGGGAGGTATTTAGAGTTGGAATTTCATGATTTTGACCTCAAAAATGGATTCCCCATGGTCCAAAACCTTAGGAACAAGTCTGTTGTACAAAGAAAAAGCAAAGGAAAACAAAGTGTAAAATTTGGGTTTTATTGTATAAAGCATTGTGTAATTCCGAAAAACCAATGGATAAATTGGTTCAATGATGATGTGGATAGGTTCAAGAAGGTTGTGGAAAGCTCAAAAAGTGGTGGACCAAGTTTGGAAAGCAAGGGAGCATCATAAGGTAGTTAATTTCCCATACTAGCATTATGTTATCATGTTTGTTTCAATGTGTTGTATGCCTTGTCATATGATTGCAATGATGATTTGAGATGATTTATGTGTATTGGCTGAGTTGTTGGAGGGGCATTGAGACCCCGGGATGTCCATTTGTCAAAACGAAACTCTGCCGGAATTTTTATGAATTCATATGACACAAATGTGATTATGCATTCAAAGTGTGTTAAGGTATGCAAAATGTGTTATCTTGATATTTTATGTTTAATGTGATGATGTGATGGCTTGTTGGGTGTTAACTACTGAGATTCTTTGAATCTCACCCTCCCAAATATTAACCATGAATAGGTAACAACAATGGCAAGTCCACCAAGGAAGAGAAGGGAAAGGAGAAAGACTTTGGCCATTAATGTGATAATTAAAGCATCGGCCATGAGTTTTGATATATTGCATAAATTGGTAAATGTGATGATAAATAAGTTTTTTCTAGATTTTAATATTCCTTTAAGTTCTAGCTAAGGTGTGGCATGATATGAAGATGAATTATGGTCATGTAAATATCTTACAATTTTTGTATTGTAAGTATAAGGATACAAACGATCATTCTGACAACTACCAAATGAATGTTCTACAATATGGGCTAGTTGATGTATAAAGTATGAATTTTATCTATTTTTAAAAACTAGATAGAAAGAGCTTTCATGTGGTCCAAAGATCACTCAAATAGGATGAGTGTAAGATTTATAGTGAATTTTTAAAGTTAGCCCAGAAAACTGGAATTTCTGAAATTGACCATATGAATGGTAGAAATTCACGAAATTTATTGTATAAATTGGCCAAGTTATTGCTCTGATTGATATTTTTTCCATGTAAATAATGTTTTAAGCTACACATGGAGACTTGAATCACATGCATACGATTTTTATTGATTTAGTTATGAATTTCCAAAGTTTAATTGGAATAAATGAATTAGATTAAATGAATAGTGCCAAAGTTGGAAAAAATTTTGTTATGGCATTTATTGTGATTCAAGATCCTATGATGATATAAATAGACTTTAGCATGGTTAAATACGTGGGAAATGGGCCTATAAAGGAGGTGTTACATTATTATTGTTGAAAAATATTATATATATCGGCCATGTGTTTGGGCATGTTGCTATCACCAAAATAACTTAAGACATTGCCACATGCTTTTAAGTGTGTCTGTGTGTGTATATATTCGTCTTATTATTTTTAGATGTGAAATTTTCTTTTGGTAATAATTGTTTGGTGTCCAATTGCTAGTTTGAATTTTGACTAATTTAGATTGAGTAATAGTTTGGCCTCATTTAAGGAAATTCTCCCTACAGTGTTTTCTACATTCAAATGGACTTCAGCCTAAGATATCATGTTAAAGTGTCTATATAGTTAACCCCTTCCATTAGAACCAATGACCATTCTATAGATATGAAAATTTTATTCTCAAATAGCGTGGGTCATACGATCATATATGTTAGAAGTCAAATTTCACCACCTTATAATTATAATTTCTCTTAAGTTCAAAAGCTAATCACATCTCCATAATCTATATGAATACACACACATACACACACACACATATATATATATATATCAGGGGTAATACTTCACCAACGAACATGTAACACCCCTCATGATGCTTGTCTTTGGCATTGTGTGCAGGATCGAAGGAAACAGGACGGAGGAAGGTTCAAGTGGAGAAGAAATGAACTCCACGCCGCGGCGAGGGCCAATTCCAGTGGCATTTTCTAGCTGAAATTGGTGGCACCGCGGCGGACTTATCTGGAGCCGCGGCGAGAGTCGAGAAACTGGTTTAAATCAGAATTATTTCAAACGAAAAGAAAAGAAAGAAACGGAGGGAGCGACGGAGAAGACGTGATGAGCTTGTCTAGGGTTCGAGTTTTTTCAACAAATGGGAGTGTGTTCCAGCATCCAAGAGTTTGGATCTTGGTTGGTAAGTGATCCCTACTCCTCCCTTTCCATTTTCTTCGATTTAAACTTAGGATTTTTCGGGTATAAGTTGGGATCCGTGATTTTGGTCGAATCCCACCGATTGAAATGAATGAATTGGGGTTGAAGGAGTGTGATTTGGTATATATGTTGCCTGGGTATGAGTTTTGAAGGGATTATGCATGAGTTGAGCTTAACCCTAGGTTGTTTTTGGTTAGAGCTTTTGGGAATCCGAATTGTATGGGATTGATTGATGTTTGAAGGGTTCCTTGGAGCTTAATGATGTATGAATATGGGGTTGAAACCTTGGGTTAGGCCTAAATGGTTGAATTGTGATTTTTGATCAAGTGGTATGTAGTGTTAATTGAGGTGTTATATTGTTGTAGTGGATTGACTGGCTAATTGGAAGCACATAGTTCGTGATTGGGGTGCTCTGGAGGCTTACTTAAGCCCCTATGTGCGAGGTGTTGACAACCTGAGGTAACCGAGTATTTGTATTTGTGTTATATGTCGATATATATATATGCATGTCTCCGTTCATACCACGATATCATTATGTGTATGTGTATGGCTTTTCTTATAGATCATGGTATGCACACGGCTAGACGATATAATATATGATGATGATGTACATATGTTGATGTGACATGATATGAATCTATGATGATGATGAGCATGATTTTGTATATGTGTATATGTGACTGTGGCATTCTCATACCATTGCATGCTAGCATGACCATGATGATGATTGTGATGATGATATATATATATGTGTGTGTGCGTGATTCGAGGCATGTTAGCATGACACGTACATCACCACCCCATGAGCATAGAGTGATGTGGTGTATTGGGAGGTGGTGATAAGATGAGATATGATGATATACGATATGATGATGTGAAAAGATCCCTGCCACTAAATCCTCTCCTTGGGAGAGCTAGGTGGCAGTGGACTATGATATGATATGATGATGATATGATTTGGTGATAGGATGGGATCCCTGTCGCTAAATCCTCTCCTATGGCCATAGGAGAGCCAGGCGACAGTGGACTGCACATTCCCTAAATCACCACCAATTCGAGGTGGTCTAGGGGAAGGAGAGCCATGGTCCAATCATTAGTGTGACCTTTGCCCGAGTACACTAGTGTGAGGTGAGCTTGGTGATATCCCAGAATCAGTCTTCACAGACTGTTGGAAGGGAATTACCTATTAAAATGTCATATGATGACATCAGCTAGTGGTTCTAGCCGTGTTGAGGGAGACATGCACCGAGACATGCATTGAGGCATGCATCTCATGACATTGGCATTGCACTGCATCATTTGCATATGTGTGTGGTATTGATGATATTATATTTATCTGTGTGGTTGTCCCCGGTTACTGAGATATTGTCTCACACCCCTCTACCATGAACTAACCTTTCAGGTGAAGACTCTGGTGCTCGTTCGGAAAGGATCAAGGAGTTAGCGGTCTTTCCGTCCTCGGGAATTCCAAGTATATTTAGTGGTTATAATTTAGTTTATGTAATTCTGTGCCAAGTAGGTTGTTGTAGTTGGTTGCCTGGATAAGAGTCCTGGGAGTACTATTTGTACGTTATGGGATGATAGTGATGTTGATGGATATTATGCAAGATGAGTATAGAGATACATGTGATGTAATGATGTGTGATGTTGATAGTAGAATCTGGTATGGATCTTTACTATATGAGCAGGTATTTGTATACAAGAATGGTTGAATGCGAGCCCAAGGGTGGTTTTGGGCCATGTACGCGAGTTGTGGGCATATAGCCCATTATGTGATTTTGGGGTTCAAGGTGGTCAATTCTCGAAGGAAAGGTTTCTTCGGGGTATAACCTCCTTGGACATGTGGTTTTAGCCAAGTATGACCTGTGTGAAGGGTCTCTGGGTGTCTATTTGCCTTTGGTGGCAATTGCAGGTGATAGGTTACGCGTTTTGGTCAAAAAGTGGCCAAAATGGTGTTGGGCATCTAGAATCTACAAATGGAGTTGGATTCAAGTGAAATTAGTGTCCATGGGTAGATAATGATGAGAGTGACTTATAGAAGTTGGAATTAGGTCAATCGGAGATCAGAGCAAGAAGTTATATGCGTCGGAATTTGGCTCAACAAATCAGCAGTTTGCTGATACAAGTTCTTATGCTGGGGCCGCGGCGCTAGAAACCCAGGCCGAGGTGCCAGAAAACTAGTAGGTGTCAGTGAATCTGTAAAGGGTTGGAGTCGCGGCGCAGATGTCTTAGGCCGCGGCCTCATCCTATTCAAGTGCCTTTCTGATGTTTTTCTGTTGCTTTGAAGTTCTGGAAAGTTGTTTTGAGATCCCTGGGTTGTGTTTGTTTGGTTTTTGAAGGTTTTGGGTCAAGCCTGGAGGTGTTTGAGTATAGGGTGTTACATAAGTTTCCGCAAATGCCAAGTTTCAATCATGAAAATGCTCAAATCAATTCTTGTCATCGTCTTTTTCATTTTCCGAATGGGGCTTTTTGTTCTCCTCCAAATGATCCCGTCCAGTGCACTTCCAACAACATAAATTGCATCATCACAAACTCTTATGGCAACTTCCCTGATTGGAGCACTTGTCATGCATTCCAAGTACTGTACCCAACCACAGAGTAAGAGCTTATATCAATGGTTGCTTCTACATCAAACTCTAACACAAAAGTGAAAGCAAGCACAAGATATTCCCATAGCATCCCCAAGCTTGCATGCCCAGAAGGCCAAAACGGGATCTTAATAAGCATGAACAAGCTGAACCGGATAATAGAGGTTGATGCGGAAAGGAGAAGGATGACGGTAGAGAGTGGTATCCTTCTGAGAGAAGTGATCGATGAAGCAGTGAAGAATAGGTTGGCTTTGCTATGTTGGTAGGGAATAACAATTGCTAAGCTGATGGTGACGGGGGCTCATGGGAGCCTGCTGTGGGGAAAGGGAGGTGCGGTTCATGAGTATACGGTGCCATTGAGGATTGTGATGCCAACTGTAAGATCCTAATTATTATGCATATGGATGTAATAGGGCATATGAATGATTAGGTTCTTCATTAAGTTTCTTTGATACTTTTAAAAAAGGAAAATTTTCTCTCTAAATTATTTCTCAACATGTCTAAATGATGTTTTAAGAAAGAAAAATGTGTCTCTCTCTCTAGTTCTCTCTTGGCCAAAAATATAAGGGCAAAAATGGAATTTTAATGTGCCAATCATGATGTCATAAATAGTAGGGATGATGTCATGAAGATGACATTATGAAGGTGATGTCATGGAGATGATGTCATCACTTGGGCAAGAAGGAGAAGAGCTTGGGGAACAAGTTGCATAACTTGGAGGCTAAGCTTGTGGAGGCCTACATGAAGGCAATTTCCCCTCCCTTCATTCCCACAAATTGTAATATCCCTAAAAGTTAAAATATCTATATATGCATAAAGAATTTGTGAAAATGGATAGATACTATTTTTGCGTAAAATAGGGCAAAAATATCATTTTTCCCAAGTAAGTAAAAATAATAAAATTACATTTTTACCCTTAGAAATTAAGATGATTGCATTTTAGCCCCTCAAGTATATACAAATTTTGGAGAAAATTACAGCTGATGACATGAGAGAATTCAAAATTATAATTTTGCCTGAGCAGAAGTAATTTTGTAATTATGCAAAATTATTGTTAAATCGAAGCTCTTGACGAGACAAGTCCTCGCACTGAGGGCTAACATTCAAGGATAAAGAAATAATCAGTGCTGAAGATAAAAAAGTAACTTTATTTCGACAAAGTTGCTTTTTGATCTACAACAGTTAAAAAGGCATAAAGAAAAGTGGATGGACACCATAAAAAGAGCTTTTTAGAGATAGGATAATCAAGTAATTTCAAACATAAGTTTACTTTAATATTGTATCAATAAAGTAAATTTATATTGCAAAAGGTAACTTTACCGATCCAAGAAGTACTACATGAAAACTGGAAATTTGGGACAAATTTTGAGACAAATACAATTCCATCACAAAATCTTTCACAAAACCATCCCAAATTTCGTCGCAAAAATTTTATGACAGATTTTATAGTGGAAAATTCACGAATTTGTCTCAAATCCTTCACCAAATCCGTCCAAAAAATTTGTGACAAGCTAAAATGAAATGGACATGGTCAATCACAAAATCTATCGCAAAGCCAAAATCCACCACAAATTTTGCTAATTCCATCACAAATTTCCATCTCAAATTTCTAGTTTTTTTGTAGTGTATAAAGTAACCAATACAATGTATTACTGGACTTGAAAAATTATGCAATATCTTGGAGATAATACACCACTAAAATGGCACCACATGGCAGCTCATATGCTGAATTTGGGAAGTCTTAATGGCTAAGACAACTTAAAGACTAAGTTTTGCTTAACTTTAATAAAGGTAATTAGCAAAAAGTAAGTTTGATTAAGTTGGCTATATATACCCCTTCACTCCCTTCATTTTGTGCTTCCAAGGCAAGGAAAAGAGAGAGAAAACTCTGCCCAGGTAGTGAGAGAAGGAGCAGCCAACTTGAAGAGCAAAGAAAATAGGAAAAAATTTAAGGAAAATCGATAAGTGCTTATCTTGAGATCTCTAAATATATTGCCATGGTTTCATGCTTGTATGGCCTAGTTTTCATGAAATTCTTTCCTTCCCCAACCTCTGTAAATTTTGTTTAAGATATGGTTTGGGCAAGGAAAGATGTTTTAAAACTATAAAAGCATGAGAAAATGTGAGGTTTTGCACAACAAAGCAAGTTGTAGAAAATCCAATTTTCTTCCTAGGAACAGAATTTTGGTCAATGTAGAGGGCCATCTTAGAGTGGGAATTTCATTGTTTTGATGCCAAAAATGGATTCCCTATGGCCAAAAACATTAAAGACAAGTAGATGCTTCAAGATAGAATTTAAGACAAGCAAAATGAGTTCTTAGGGTTTTGTGAGAACTTTATGTTTAATACTATGAAACCAATGACTTGATGTAACATCCCCAAAAAACTAAATATTTAAAACCGTATAAGGAATTCACAAAAATGAACAGACACCATTTTGTGTGAAATATAGTAAAGGTCTTTTTTTCCTGTTAGACAAAAAAATGAGAAATTACATTTTGTCCCTATAGATTAAGATAATTATATTTTTCCCCCATGAGTTAAAAGTCACGCGGAGTGACAGGAAATCAAATATTTTGAAAAAAATTACTTCTAATGACCCAAAAGAGTTTAAATTATAATTTTGTCTTGGTTCAAGGGTAATTTTGTAAATATGCAAAATTACTGTCAAATCGAAGCTCTTAATGAGACGAGCCCAATGATATATGGCACTAAGGATTAATGATTAAGAATAAAGAAATAATCAGTGCCGAAGATTAAAAAGTAACTTTATAATGATAAAACTACTTTTTGATCTGCAAAAACTAAAAAGTTAAAAAAAAAGCTATTAGACATTGCAAAAGGAGCTTTTTAAAGACAGGATAATAAAGTAATATGAGACACAAGTTTGCTTTATTCCTATTCCAATAAAGTAATTTTATACTGCAAAAAGCAACTTTACCGGTTTAAGTATAAAGTAACCGATATAGGGTATTACTGGACTGGAAAAACTATACACTATTTTGGATTATCCCCTTATTTGGGACACCATGTGACAGCCATCTACTTAATTTTGAAGTCTTAATGGTTAAGAAAAGAGAAGACATAATAATTAAGTTTTCTTAATTAATCATGATTAGCAAAAAATAAGTGTGATTAAAGGCCATTATTTATACTCCCTCCACACCACTTGCATGAGATATTCACAAAGAAGGAAGAGAGAAGATGCAACAAGGTGAAGGAAGAAAGAAGGCTATGTGAAGAGGAAGAAAAATAGGAGGAAAATAAGGCAAAAAATTCCAAGAAATTGGTAAGCAAGTTCCTCTCAATTTCCAAGTGTTCTAGCATGGTTTTTGGGTAGTATAAGCTAGTTCTCTTGAATTTTCTCCTCCTCTTTTGCTGTCCATTTTTTACCTAAGCATGTTTAAGAGAGGAAAAGTTGTTTTTATACCATAAAATGTAGAGAAAACATAAGTATTTACAAAAGAAAGCAAGATAGGAAAGATTAAAGCAAGTTTTGTGAAAAATCAATTCTTTCCTCCTGAGAGTAGATTTTTGGTCAGCATATTAGGCCATATTAGAGTGGTAATTTCATTACTTTGATGCCAAAAATGGATTTCCCATGGCCAAACACCTTAAGAACAAATATGAGATTCAAGATTAAGCTTAAGATAGAAAAATCTGAGTTTTTAGGGTTTCATGGAAGCTTCATATGATTAGGCATGAAATCAGTGGCTTGAGTAAGTATTCAATAATGTTTAGGGACTTGAGAAAGCTTGGGAAAGCTAGAGGAAGCTTTGGTTTAAAGAGGAAAGCCAAGTGCAAATACCAAAGGTAGCTAAATATACATATTCTTGCTTATGTTATTTCATTGTTTTGTAATGTTGCCTATTGGCTGCCATATTGTAAATTGTATTTTCTTAATTTTTTTTGGCTACTTAATGAGGGGTTTTATTCCATGGGATGTCTATTTTATAAGCCGTTACGTTGTCAAAATTTTTATGACCTATATGGCAATTTGATGATTTAATGTGATCAAATGTGAAATGAATAACATGATGCATGAATATAACTTGCTACTGAGATTATCCCAATCTGATCCCCTCAAGCATCCCAAATATTAGGTTCAAGATTTAGCAATGGAGGAATTCAAGGAAAGGCAAGAGAAATGAAGAGAAAAAAGAAGCATGCCTATTAAGCAATTTGTATACATTTTATTGTATCATTATGGCATTTGTGTAAAATCATATGTGCCTTGTAAGGCTATGTTTAGCTTCCATTGTATTATTTTGAGTCTCTTAAGATGTTATGAGAATGGCATGAACTAAGATGAACAAGTTTGAGTGATGTATATTGTATATATATGCACTTTTGTAAAACATGGCATAATCTGGCTAATATGCGCCCCTGAGGGTTATATGGTTATTGTTCATTTGAAATGTGATGTAACATATAAGTGTTATATATTTTCAAATACTAGACAGATAGGGCTTTCCAACAAGCTAACGATAACTTCATTTGGATCATTGTACGAATTGTCATGAATTTTTGAATTTAGAGTTAAAACCAAGACTAGTTGGGAAAATATCATATTTTAATCATGAGTATTGCTTATTTGAAAAGTAGCATAAAATTGTATAGAGCTCCAAAAATTTAGTGGTTTATAGTTTAATATGCCACTTCTTTGAGAGTATTGGAGCTATATAATAAGAGTTATGAATGTTTTCCTAGAACTGTTCCAGTACAAGTGAGGTTCTGACTTTTAGTGATTTAAGTTGGAATCATGCCTTGAACAAATTAAATAAATGTACAAAAAAAATATGGCTATAAGTAGACATATAGAACTTTCCAATGGCATATAGAATGCATGATTTGGCTTTGTACAGAGTTAGAAATGAATTTTTAAAATTATGGCCAAAACCTTGGAGAAATGAAAAGTGACCATTTGAATAGTAAAATTTGTGTAATAAACTGTACTAATTGGCATGACTAAAATGTTATTTCATATTTTTTCCATGTAGATGAGATTTCAAGATATTTTTAAAGACTTGAAACACTTTGATATAATTTGTCTACAATTAATTATGAATTTTCAAATTTTTCCCTGGAAAAAAGGTTTAACAAATAAATAGTAATACAGGGAAAGAAAATTTTATATCTCAATATATCATATGATTCAAGCTTCTAAGCATGTTCTATGGAGTATAATAAGATCCAATACATGGGTAATGTAGTCTATAGTTAAGGTGTTACACTTGAGCCATTGTTTATTGGTGTTTAGGAATTTGAGGAAGCCTATGGAAGCTAGTGGAACCATTGGCTTCAAGAGGAAAGCTATGAGGGATCACTAAAGGTAGTAAAGTCCATTTATTGCTTTATGTTCGTTCACTATGTTCATATGATGTTTATGTGATATAAATGAGTTGTCACATTGTATATTATGCTTTTTTTTTACTAGTTTGGCTATAATGTAAGGGGTTTCAATACCCAAGATATCCATTTTCTAAGTTACTATGCTACCAAAATTTTTATGACCAATGTGGTACTTTGATGATCAAATGTAATTTAATGTAATCTATTTTATGAAATAAATGTCATAATGCATTGAATGTGACTTGCTATCAAGATTGTCCCCAATCTCATCCCCTCAATTATCCCAAATTATAGGTTCAAAGAATGGCAAGACCTCTAAGAAGGCAAAGGACAAGGAGAAAAAGCTTGATGATTAATATTGTTATTACCTTTGCTATATGTGTTTATGTGATTTTATGTAAAATCATATATGAATTTTTAAAATGGTGCCTTGCTTCCATTATGCAATTTTAGGTCTCTTATGATATAGAATGGACAAGTTTGGAGGATGAATGTAATGAAAATATACACTTTCACATTATAATAGCATATTTTGGCCAATTTTTGCACCTAATGATTTCATGGTCACTCTTCATTTGAAATGTGAAATATTATATAAGTATTATATATTTCTGAAAACTAGACAGACAGGGCTTTTTAACAAGTAAAAGAACACATGAATTGGACATCTATGCCATTTGTATAGTACATATTTAAGCATTAAACTGTATAAATTGGCACGGTCAAACATTTGACTCATATTTTTTTCCTTGTATAGCATGTTCTAGCTTTGTTTAGATACTTAAATCACATTAATACGATTTTTTTGGAATTAATTATGATTTTTCAAAGTTCATCCGTAAAACTTTGAAACCAAATGTACAGTTACTTCATTTTTTTCTTTTTTTTTTTCAATTTGGTTCCTATGATAATTCAAGCTCTAACATGAGTTATTTAGACATTAAATATGCTATAATACTTGGGGAAAAAGTATAATAAAATAAGGTGTTACACAAATCAATGTGAGTAAGAGAGAGAGTGAAGGTATGAGAGAGAGGGGGAAGAGAGAAAGAGAAAAAGAAAGAAAGAAAGAAGAAAAGAGAAGAGAAGGAAAAAGAAGGAAGCAAAAGCTTGAAGAGGAAGGAAGGAAAGGATTCAAGGCAAGCTAGACAAAGGGATAGAGATTTAAGCAAAGGCTAAGGAAAAGTTAAAGCTCTGAGGCAGTAACTCGTACTACTTTTATATTATTGCAGAAATTTCCATGTTGAATGATATAGGTTTATGAATGATTGGCAAGTTTTGAAGCATTTACATGGATATCTTATTTATGTTATGATGAAGTTGTGTTAATAATTGGAAAAGCAACATGGATTTTATGTGAATATTTTGCAAAGATTATGAAATGCTTTCAATGTTTTCAAAGTTAATGTAATAATATAACTGAATATACAATGTTGCTACTGAAATGCACAATTTAATCCCCTTAGATTCCAAATGCTAGGAACAAGCTTTCCCAAGAGCACGAGTGTGAACCAGGAAGAATAACAGGGGAAAAGCTAGCTTTGAAGTTGTTAAATTAAGAAATACTTGTTTAGGAATGGTTTCTATGATGATGTAACTGCTCATATTTTATTGATATGTATAAATTCATACTTTTACAAGAAAATTTATTGGGCTATGTTTCCATGTACCTTTATGTGCTAGCTTCCATTTGGTAATATATGAATATATATTGAATTTATACAATAATAGAAATGGATATTATTGTAAAACGGTGCAAATTTAGAAGCAATCAGGTATACTAGTGCTTTAAAAGAATCCCCAATTCAATAACAATAGTATCACCATGAAAACTTTTTTGAAACTAGATAGATAGAGCTTTCTTATGACATAAAGTTTGAATGTTTTAGCTCTGTATGTAAGAAGAAATGACACATCAAAGTTAAGGCTACGAAACTGGACTGTTTACTAGAGCGAATTTGGAATAGTAAACTTTTTAGAATAAAATGTACTGTTTCAAAGGGCAGAAGTCTATTTTCTTATTTTTCCCATGAATTCAGAATGTAAGTTATTTTTAGATATTTGAACCACTGTGAAATGATTTTTGAGAAATTAATTATGAATTTTTGAAAATTGCTATGCAAGTGGACAAAAGCAGCATGAAAAAGTTTTGTAGTTTTAGGTTCAAGTTAAGTTCAAATTTTCTAAAGACAATGTTTTTGGACTAAGTTAAACTTATATTCATGGGAAGATAGAGGAATCCAAGATACGACATTGGTGACACCGAAAGAAGGCTACACCAAGGTCAGAAGCCTAAGTGAGTATGACAAAGAACTTGATATGGCCAAGGTTTCTCTTGGGGTTCATGGGATTGTTTCTCAGATATGGCTTCGTCTTCATCCCAAGAATATAATAAATTTAAAACATGTTGATATAATATATATTTGATGTATCTTATAAAATTTTTTTTATTGTTATTGCCATTATCAGTGAAATTGACTTTATTGCATAACTATGTTCTTTTGTGAAGAAATCATTTAAAAATTTTTATTGGCATACTAATTATGAATCATATGACAATCTTATATTAGAGTTCTATATACATCAACTTGATTGTCATATTATATTGTATCATATACACTATGACTTCATTAATTAAAAGAATACAACTAGCTAGTTGAGAACTTTTTACAGCCTATATCATATGTCAAGAAAGTTGATCAGAAAACATTTTTTAAAAAGCACAAAGGAAATAAGATGTAATTTGATTTTATTAAATTTAAAATAAAATTAAGTGTAAATTTTTATATTGATACAACTATATATGTTATCTAATTTTATATTTTGTTTTGTCTGAGAAGTTGGAACATTTCTTATAATGGTATACTTTTTTGTTTTTATTATTAAAGGTTCAAACAAAAGCAACAAATTAACTAATTAACAAATATACTAGACAAAAGGATGATAAATAAATGACACTATGTAATATCTTGAAATTTTTTATGGATATTTAAGACTCAATATTTTAAAATCTATAAGAAATTTACAAAACAGATATACACCATTTTGTATAAAAAAAAGACAAAAAGAACAAATTTTGTGTTAGGGAAAAAAATTCAAAAATGATGATTTTGCCGCTGAAAAAAAAAACAACAACAAAGAGGAGGTGGACGTATGCTGGAATGAAGAAGAATTTAGAAATTTTGGAAAAATTTACACTTAATGACCCGAAAGTTTTAAAGTTATAAATTTTTCTCGGGCTAAGGGTATTTCTGTAAATATAAAAAATTATAATCAATATGAAGCTCTCAATGAGCTATGACCAATGAAATATAATATGAAATTTATTAAGATCAAAATAATATTTATTGGGTAATTAGGATTTAATATTAATATTTTACCCAATAAAAATCAGTTTGAAATGCAGAAAGAGGTAATATTAATTCAAAAAAAAATATGTGAACTCCATATTTGGATCAATTGTGATAAGGATATTATCTTGATTTTATATCTCAATATAGTTAAAACTAGTGTTCTAATAATAGTAAAATATACTACTAAAGTAGTTTTATTTGTTCAGACTGGTTCAAGATATATCTGAATAAGTAAATATCTAAAATTTTTGGACCAAAATACCCTTGATTTCGGGCAAACTAAGCTGCACATGATAAAATAATATTATTTGATATTTTAAGTCATTTTCCAAGAAATTTCAAGAAGATTTAGTGGCAATTTTTCATTGGTTGGCAAATTTTATATATTCTTTCCTTTGGTTCATGTCTTGGCCGACCAAAGGAGTAAAGAAAGAGAGAGGGACAACTGCTGCAACTAGCCAAGAAGGAGAAGAAGGAGAAAGAAAGAAAAAGAGGAAGAAAAATCAAGAAAAGGTGAGAATTTTCCTTTTGAATCCTAAGTAATCTTCCTTCAAGTTTTGAGTAGTTTGAAGTAGGTTAGCAAGGTTTTCTACTTCTTCTCTTGGCATTTACTTTCAGCCTTAGAATGGGTTCATGAAAGGAAGTGGTTTTGTACCATAAATTAAAGAAAAAGCATGAGATTAATGAAAGGGACAAGGTTTGGCATGTCTGGAAGCAAGTTTTGAGAGTTTCCAATTTTTTCCTCCTCAAACCTCTATTTCAATCAGACCTAGGGTACAAAAAGAGTTGGATTTTCGATAATTTGATGTCAAAAATGGATTCCCTGAGTCGAAATTAGTTAAAAACAAGTGTTGGACTCAAGTAAAAGCATAAGATAAACTATATGAAATTTTAGGATTCAAGTGAATCTCTCTTCTGAGGAGACCCTTTGATTCAAATGATTTAGCGAATATTGAATAATGTGCTAGGACTTGTGGAGTTCAAGAAAACTTGTGGAAGCTTTGATTCAAAGAGGAAAAGCAAAGAAATACATAAGAGGTAGCTTGGTTTATTTTATTGCAATATGTTATTCTTTGTTATTTTCATGATTATATCTTGTTGCCATATTGTTCTTGTGTTGATTTGTGACTGGTTTTGGCTATAAAATGAGGGGTTTTGTTCCTCAGGATATCCATTTTCTATGGAAAAACTTTGCTGAAATTTTTACTTAATAATATGGCATTTTAATGATTTATGTGATTGTGTGTGAAATATTTGTGAAACTTGAATGATATATTTGCATGAAATAAACTAGCTGCTGAAATTTTCTCAAATCTCACTCCCCAAGAACTAACATGATAAGGTCAAGTGATGGCAAGACCTCCAAGAAGACAGAAGACAAGGAGAAGATTAATGATGATTAGAATTATAGCCACCTTGGTTATTTGTTTTCTTGTAATCATACATAAAATTACATGTGCTTTCATGAAGCTGTGCCTTGCTACCATAATGTTCCTTTAGAGTTTTTGTGATGTTAGGGACATATTTTGTAAGAGTTTGAATCATGTAAGTATGTGATATATTTAGTTCTTGGAAGTTGTATGCAAAACTATCTAGTTCTGAGTACTGATTAGTTAGTTATACAAATACTGTTCATTTGAAGTTCAGTTTTCTATATGAGTGTTATATATGCTTGGAAAGTAGATAGAGAGAGCTTCCAAAGAGTGAAAGAAAACTTGATTTGGATGTGTATACTATGAGTTATGAATTTTTGAAGATGGGTCAGAAAAGCTGGAAAAGTAGTTTTGACCAAATGAACAGTAGAAGTGGACTAATTTTCTGAATGAATTGGCTCAATTAAATTCTAGTTGTATATTTTTTCCATGTAGGAAATATTTTAGCTATTTTTAAAGACTTGAATCATCCTCATACAATTTTTCTGGAATTAGTTATGATTTTTCAAAATTTAGCTGGGAAAATCGAATTACCAAATGAATAGCATTTTGAAAATTTGAATTTTTCGCATTTGATCTTTTAATGATTCAAGCTTCTAAATTAGATCATTTCAATATCATACATACTATTATATATGGGAAATAATGTACGAAAGTAAGGTATGAGACACTATACCTAAATTATATGAATTGGAGGAATACATATGATAGATCGATATCAGAGAAACTGACCCCATTAGTCATCCTTATTATGGTCTCCTTGATTTTAAGAGTCATCCATCTAAGATTCCTATCTGTTTGACACTAATTAATTTTTAAATTATAAGAAATAAATAAAAAAATAAACATATGACAACTAATGGAGTAATTTAACCTATTTTAATTGTATTATGATATGGGAGATGAATGATTCTAACCTTTGTATTGTTGACTTCCTTTTTGATGAATAGTTGAAAGCTTGGCAAATAGAAAGGTCAATGGACATGAAGATATAAAAATTCTTTTCTCATGGCATCAATTTGACGAACAGGAAAACATTACACATGCACAACTTGTATAATTTCTTATTATCGTAAAGTTATGTCTATGTGACACTAGCCTTGCTTCATTTTTTTTCTTCATGAAAGTGAAAGTAAAACAAGATGTTAAAATAATTAAAATAGAATAGAGTGGTTTGGACTTTATGCAATTGCTGTTTTTGCAGGTAACCCTACAACTAGAGCCCTTGTTTAAGCGAACTCTTACGTATGTGACAAAGAATGATTCAAATTTGGTAGAGCAATTGGTTAGTTTTAGGAAAGGGCACGAGTTTGGAGATGTAACTTGCTATCCATCACAAAAAAAGGCACTGCACTGATTTGATGATCGCGTTCCCATTTGAAAGAATAAATAGATAGGGAAGATATACATACCGATCGAGAAGTATACTTCCACTGAGAGAATGAAAACACCAAGCGGTGGAAATAAAGTCAGTCAGACTTTATTCTCTGGTTCACAGTAAGAAACACTTTTGAAAGAATATTGTCAGGAGATTGAGTTGGAGAGGACAGAGAGAAAAATTATGAGAGGGAGCCCGAGTGTTGTTTTTGAAAAGAGTTAGTTAATTCTGAAGAAAAAAAACCCCCGCTCTTAGATGATGCTGCACGATTGTTTTTTTTCTCTATCGTGCGTTGTGTGTGGGATCGGTTACTCTTAAACTGTTCCCTCCCTCTTATCTCAATTTAATAATTATAAAAGCTTATTAATTTATTTTGGGCTTGGGCCCTTTTCTTTTGGATCTCAACTTCCACCCATTAAGAGTGTAATCCAACATCTCCCACTCACACTTGATGGGTTAACCTCTTACAATTCTTCCTTTCAATTTCATACTAAGTGATCTACCGTGACCGCATGGGCATGACGTCTGTAATTAGGTATTCTTATACTAGAAATCCTTCTCAAGGACCAGCATAGAATCACCTTATGTATTACACATTTATTTTGTTCATGTATTATGCCTTGAATGTCCTAGATTTACCCATATACACTTTCATCCATGGCAAATCTAATCCCTCATAAGTTTTTATATAAACTTAGATTGTCTAACTCTTGTATACTTAGTGTCTACGGTTAAGATGTTAACTTCATAACTTCTTAACGGACATGTCTCAGACACCAGTATAAGTGTGTATATATTCAGATAATCTTCCTTTCGTCCATATTTCATTTCAATATGAAATAATTGCTTTCCTAGCATAAGACCTTTTGATCAAATTTATCATGACCATATGATATATGCTAAAGTAGCTAACATTGAATCATTTTTCATGAAAAAGTCAAAGTCATAAGGACATTAATGAGAGGATTTATTCCTCTCTGGGACTCACACAGTAATGAAGCAGGGATCTATTCACTTACTTCCCAATTGCGGTTTTAAAAACACATGCAGTATGAATTGCATGCTACGATGTTACTCTTATTACATAAGAGCGTATGTCGATTTTGTTTTTGTTGTTAACACCGTACAGATTTAAGTTCAGACACACACAGTGTCTAACCTGAATTCTACCAATGCTTCCACTTATTATAACGTCTTTGTTGGAGAATTCTCATCTGGTTACATGTATTATGGATTGTGGGTATCCATAATTCAATCCAAAATTTATATTTATTGGATCTCATCCCGACCTATTCTCTTCTTTTGTCAGGGCGACTTATTTTGTATTGTTTAACTGTCATATCTGTCCTCTAGCAGATTTACTAGTGAATACAAAAGATGTCTCATCTTTGCCCACTCTCCATGAGTGTCAAAGGTAGTTGCTCGTGTGAGAAAGCTAACCTTATCAACATGTACGACATACTTGACATTGTATATTTTTCAGAAGTATATGTACTCGAATGACTCAATTATAGAAAAATGCACTTAATTTTATTCATATAATTGATCATTACAGAGATTTGTGTTACATCATATCCTACGAATACCAAGTGATTTTACATGATCAACATATATATCTCTAGGTATTGGCTTGGTAAAGGGATCAGCAATCATTTGACATGTAGGAATATGGCGAATTGTAACACTTTTCTGTGCTATGGCATCTCTTACAAAATTATACTTGGTGTATATGTGCTTTGTCTTACTATGATACTTGGGATCTTTAGTGTAGGCTATGGCAGCCTCGCTATCACAGTTTATCAAAATTGGATCCAATTTATCACCAATAATCCCTAAGTGTTTTATGAATCTTTTCAACTATACTGCTTCTTGTACTGCTGCAGAACATGCAACGAACTCTGCTTCCATGGTAAACAAAGCAATACAAGTCTATTTCTTGCTACACCAAGATATAGCTCCATTTTTTGATAGAAAAACATATCCAGAAGTCGATTTCTGCTCATCTAGATCTCCTCCCCAATCTGCATCGGAGTATCCTACCAAGCGTAAATCGCTTCCTTGATAACATAGGGCATAATCTGCTGTGCCTTGCAAATATCTCAGGATTCTCTTCATAGCTTTCCAATGTTTCAGTCCAGGGTTTGATTGGTACTTCTGACCAAACCAACTACATAACATATGTCTGGTCTCGTACATATCATGGCATACATTAAACTACCAACTGCACTAGAATAAGGAATTCTTTCCATCATCTTCTTTTTAGACTCAGTCTGAGGACACATATCTCGGCTCAGATTTTCTCCTCTTGAAATAGGGGTATCCATAGGTTTACAGTTTTTCATGTTGAATCACTCAAGAATTTTCTCAATGTAATTTTTCTGAGAGGGATATTAATTTTCTTGGGCGATCTCTATGGATCTTAACTCCTAGTATATAATCAGTCTTTCATTTCAAAATTCGAAGATAGCTATTCTTTGATAGCTATAATCGATTTTAGACTATTTCCGGCTAATAGTATATCATCCACATAAAGGGATAATATCACAAGATTCTTTTCAAAATTCTTGATGTGTACACAGTGGTCCTCGTCGATCATCTGGAAATCGTACGAGGTTATAGCTTGGTGAAACTTCAAATACCACTGTCTGGATGATTGTTTAAGTCCGTAAATGGACCTTTTTAACTTGCAGACTTTATTCTCTTTCCCTTTCTCAATGAGACCTAATGGCTGTTGCATATAGGTTTCTTCATCCAGTTCACCATTTAAAAATGCGGTTTTTACATCCATCTGATGTAATTCTAAATTTAAACTTGCTACTATTGCCAGAATTAGTCTTATGGAGTTAAAACGCACAACAGGTGAAAAAATATCTTCATAATATATACCTTCCTATTGAGTATACCCTTTTGCCACTAATCGAGCCTTGTATCGTTCAATCGATCCATCTGCATTTCTCTTAATTTTGAGAATCCATTTATTCCCAATTGCCTTACACCCAGATGGAAGATTGACCAAATTCCAGACTTGGTTTATCCTCATTGAATTCATTTCCTCTTCCATTCATTACTAGCAGGGCATGATAAAGCCTCATGTATTGAATTAGGCTCATCATAATCTTGTGGGGTAACTATAAGTGCAGTCCCTTCTATTGGGAAACGTCTCTTTGGTACACTTTCTCTGTTACTTCTCCGCAGTGGGATCTCTTGTAAGTTATTCTGTTCTTGAACAGAATCTTGTACTTATCCTTGTGAGCTCCCACTCGAATTAAGAGGTTGAGGTATATAAATTTGTTCCTCAGTTTCTTCATGTATCTCATAAAGAAATACAGTACGATCTACCTCACCCCTGTTAGGAAATTCATTTTCTAGAAATGTTGCATCTCTAGATTCTATTTCAGTGACACTTCCATCCTGGTTTTCTCCAATGAAAACGTAACCCTTAGATTGTTCAGAGTATCCAATAAAGATACATTTCTTCCCTCTTGGACCTATTTTTCCATATTTGTGGGAAGTATCATGGACATAAGCTGCTGACCTCCAGGGTTTTAAAATATTTAAATCTGGCTTACGATTTGTCCATAGCTCATAGGGTGTTGATGTGACCGATTTTGAAGGCACACGATTAAGTATGAAGGCTGCTGTTAAAATTGCATCTCCCCAATACGAAATGGGTAGATTGGCTTGTGCCATCATGGACCTAACCATGTCTAGTAATGTTCTATTTCTTCTTTCGGCTACACCATTTTGTTGTGGGGTGCCAGGGATTGTAATTTTCCTTACTATTTCCTTTTCTTCACAGAGCTTTTTGAATTGATTCGATAAATATTCACGTCCGCGATCAGTTCTTAATGCTTTGATTTTCTTGTCCATTTGATTTTTAGCTAAGTTCATGTATCATCTAAAATATTCTAGTGCTTCAGATTTATGTGACATCAAATAGACATAACCAAATCGCAAGTAATCATCAATGAAAGTGATGAAATAAACAGCTCCATGTTTTGCCCTCACACTCATAGGACCACAAACATCTGAATGGATTAATTGCAATGGAGTTTCTGCCCTAGTTCCAGTTCCAAATGGTTTTCTAGTTGCTTTACCAGCCAGGCAATGCTCACACAAGGACATTTCCATTTTATCAATTGTACCTAGCAGTTCTTCTTTAGCTAGTTTAATCATTCTATTTTGATTAATATGTCCTAGTCTAGCATGCCAAGCATTCATATCAATATTTGAATTGGAAGAAGTTGCAAAGCAATCATGCATATAAAATACATCAACAATGTCCATAACAAAGAACTTCTTTGAAAGAAAAGCTGAACCATAAAAGGTTGTCCTTAATGAAATGTCTGCTACTTTATCATGAAAATTTACATTAAACCCATAAATTAATAAGCAGGAAATAGAAACTAAGTTCCGTCGGATGTCAGGTGCATGGAGTACATCATAGAGGATCAAGGTTTTTCCACCTCGCAAAGTTAATTTGCAGGTTCCTATGCCTTTCACCTCAATTCTCGCGTTATTACAAACATAAAGCCACTTGCTTTGATTCGGAAACCGACGGTACTCTGTAAAGGATCCTCGATCCCTGCTCACGTGGTCTGTGGAGCCTGAGTCAATTATCCAAGAAGAAGAAATATTTCTGTTAAAAAAATAGTACTTGAAACATAAGACATATGTGAATTAATATAATTCACTAATACCTTTTCATGTTCATTTTGCTCAGGGCAATCCCTTGCAAAATGACCCATTTTCAGGCTGGAATAGCACTTAACCTTACTCAGGTCAGTTTTCTTCTTCTTTCCGCCTTTCTTCCCTCTTTTCTTGAAAGGTTTATTTCCCTTTTTAAATTTCGAGCCATTCTTCTTACCCTTTCTTTGATATTTCTTGCCCTTTTTGAAATTGGGCTTAGGGTTAGAAGTTCTTGCTTCTTCAGTCAGATAGGCTTGTCCAGATGCTCTGTAGGCCTCTAGACGTTCATCTTCAAGCTCCAGGTGTTTTGCCACATCACTAAAAGTGTTTATATTCTCATTATGGGTTAAGTTGACTTTCATGTGTTCCCAACTTGAAGGGAGTGACCTTATGACAGCCTGGATCTGCTGTTCATCAGACAATTCATGCCCAGCTTCCTTCAGTTCTCTGATTATGCTGGCCATCTCTCGTAAATGCTGTTTCATAGGAGTATTAGGCCTTAACTTATAAGTATCAAACTTAATTGTCAGCCTTCTTAGTTTGGTGGTAGAGGTACCTCCAAACTTATCCTTTAATGCCGTCCACATGGCTTGTGCAGTTGAATATTTCTCATACTCACACATTAGGTCATTGGCCATAGTGCCCAGCATAGTAATACGTGCTATGCTGTTCTTCCTTTTCCAGGCCATGTAGACCTCTTGGTCTCTCCGATGTTGGGCTGTATTGCCGGCTTCTGATTGTGCCATGACTACAGTCATTGGCTCTACATCATCTTGTTCTTCCAATATATATGAAACATTTCGGTGCCATATGTCCCAATTATCCCCATTTAGTTTATCTTCCTTGTTCAGCTCAGCCATTATACTCTTGGTTGCCATTCTCAAATCAGTTACTAAACTATCCCACATAAAGGACTTCTATTATTGAGCTGAACTAAAGAATATATTAATAAAATATACATGTAGCACAGTACAATATACAATGTTATATACTTGTATTATTTCTTATTAGAACAATAATAATTTCATTAGTTCCATGATCAGGAGACCACAAGTGTATCTCCCATCACACGGATGCTAGTGTTATCATTATTTTCTATTAAAATTTTAATACAAGTACTAGAATAATTAACTCAAAAAAAATCGTATTTTAAGAGCTCCCACTCAAATAAAGCATAAAAAAATTAAATCCATACAAGAACATAGTCATTGTACAAAAAAAATTAATAAATAAAAAAATACATAAATTAAACAGGAAAACAGAAATTAATAATTTTCCTCTTAAGAATGCGATTCGATATTTTCATAGCTCTATTAATGGCATCGACCCAGGTGTAATCTGAATATTTCTTGTTTTGTGTATTCAGATTTTCTCTTAACTTAATAATGACGTTCGCGAAGAACTCAGCATCTTCCATATTCATCACAAAGTGTGAATACTTTGCAAGAATTGGATACAAGTCTTTTAAATGTTTTATTTTTGTTGCATCCCTATTTGTTATGTCTTGTGCTACAGAGTGGGTAAGGGTTTGATCTACTTCTTGATCTTCAATTTTAGGCTCTTCAAAAATAATTTCATCTTCCTTTGGCCCATTTGGATCTGTATACACTTCTTAAAGTTCCTCAGGATTTTCTTCTCCTTCTAGAAATTCCTCATCAGGATCTTCATCAAAAAATTCACCCTCTAGAATAAGTTCTTCCAAATACTCATAACTTGGAGAACCATATCCAACTATTTCAGTGCTTTCAGAATTCTCTTGCTTCATTATTTTTACCTTCAATAAAATAGTAGGAATTATTAAAATAATTTAAAAAAAAAATTTTTAAATTAAAAAAATGTACTGAAATAGCTTTAAACAAATCCAAACTTACCTCAAAACTAGGCAAATAGTATATTAAATTGAAGATCTCAAATTTAGGAATTTTTAGAAGCAAACCGTGGCCAAAAATACCCCTGCACGCGACCCCACAAGCCCCAAGAATGTCCAGACTACAAAAAAATGAAAAAAAATTAAGTCCACGCGCGAGGGCGGCGCGTGAACTCCATGCGCCGTCATATACGGCGATTTTGGCCACACGCGCTAGCCAGACATCTTCCACGCATCACCAGCGTTCTGACAGTGTCTTCCACGTGGCCCAATCACGTGCTGATGGGCCCCCCCTCCATGTCAGCAATCCCAACCCTTTTTTTTTGTTTATGGGCCCAATGTCTCGGCCCAAAAAAAAATTTTTTTAATAGGGCCGAATGATGCAGGCCCATAAAAAAAATTATTTGTTTTTCTTTTTTCGTTGGGTTGGTCTACTGCGGCCCAAAAAAAATTTTTTTTTATACGCAGCCCATTATCAGTTTTGATTTTTTTTAAGGCAAAACGACGTATCATTTCGGCGTTTTGCCAAAATGATGCGTCGCTGAGGTCATCCCTGACATCCTGCCGGGTCAACCCGACCCGATATGGACCCAATGGCGGACCAGCGAACCCACCACCATTTTTCGCCGTTTTCTCCTTCGTCCAACGTCCGTTTGAGGTGATCTTGGTGTCATTTTTCTCGTCTCGTTGTCCTCTACATGATGATAGCCTCCTTTTGTCCAAAAAATTGTGATTTTAATAAACCCAATTTTTTGAATTTCCTCTGCAGACGAAATGTTTTTTGGCATCCAATGTTCATTTAATGCAATTTTAGTAGCCTTTTATTCTTATCTTTATTCTCTACACGATGGTGTACATATTTTCTAGGAAGGGATTATTTTTACAGAACTCAAAAAACTGTACCGTGTATAAATTTTTTTAAAATTTTAAGATCCCCTATACCGAATCCTATTTGCATATCTTATGAGTATAAACAGTATACAAAATTATACAAAAAAAAACTCATAAGAAAAATATACCGTATGCAAATTATGGAACACAGAGAAATAATTTCTAATTTTCAAGTGAAAAATTTTGCAGCAGATATAGATTTTCCCTGAATCTAAACTCATGCTCTGATGCCAATGAAAGAATAAATAGATAGGGAAGATATACATACCGATCGAGAAGTATACTTCCACTGAGAGAATGAAAACACCAAGCGGTGGAAATAAAGTCACTCGGACTTTATTCTCTGGTTCACAGTAAGAAACACTTTTGAAAGAATATTGTCAGGAGATTGAGTTGGAGAGGACAGAGAGAAAAATTATGAGAGGGAGCCCGAGTGTTGTTTTTGAAAAGAGTCAGTTAATTCTGAAGAAAAAAAACCCCCGCTCTTAGATGATGCTGCACGATTGTTTTTTTTCTCTATCATGCGTTGTGTGTGGGATCGGTTACTCTTAAACCGTTCCCTCCCTCTTATCTCAATTTAATAATTATAAAAGCTTATTAATTTATTTTGGGCTTGGGCCCTTTTCTTTTGGATCTCAACTTCCACCCATCAAAACACCATTAATCAGTTTGGAAATGGTCTCTATGATTTCATCCCACTTAGTTCCACACCCATTGCTAACTTAGTTGCTAATAGAGCCACATGTTTATTTATTTGTTGTTTCTCTTTATATATTTGTATAAATGTGTAAGTGGAATTTGTCTTTTTAGAAACTAAGCTAAGTAGAACTTGAATCATTGTGTGACAGAGGAACTTGAAGAAGCAACAAGAGACATTAATGGCAAATGCGAGACTACCAACTTAGAGGGACACTAGAGATTGCTGCTTATGGCTTGACAAACAACGGTGCTCATTCTCTTCTTCGTTTTCCACTTATGCATTTTAACAAACACCTTAATGAACAATTGTTTTCTTCGTCCATAGTTACTCTAAACAACATTAAAAATCATAACTTTTTAGTTTTCTTATGCAAAAATAGGTACACTTTTTACTAGGTACCCCTTGGTATAATATCCCTAAAAGCTTAAATATCTAAAAATGCATAAGAAATTTAAGAAAACGAGCATATACTATTATGTGCAAAAATGGGCAAAGAGGTTATTATTCAGATTATATGAAAAAATGATAAAATTATATTTTAGCCTAAGAAATAAAATTTCATTGCAATTTAGTCCTTAAGAAGGAGAAATAGTAACAAAGTTTGAGGGGAAAGCTATAGCTAAGGACAAAAGATTTATAAATTGTAATTTAGCCCCAGTCAAAGGTAATTTTTTAAATATGCAAAAATTATGCCAAAATAATGCTCACAACAAGCCAAACCCAATGATATATAGAATGAGAGTTAATTAGTTAAAAATAAAGAAATAATCTGTGCTCAGTGTGAAAAAGTAACTATATTTGTGGGCCCCACAAAAGGTAAAAAAGTTACTATTTGAGACAGAATAATTAATCAAACATAAATGTAAATTTAGAATAATCCTATATCCCTAGAATGATAAAATCCTACAAAAAATAATTTTATCGATACAAGTAAAAATTATCCGGCACAGGATATATTTGAACTAAGAAAAATATGTAGTATTTTGAACAATGTTTTCTCTCTCTTAGGCTTCCATTCAGGTCACATTTTTATCCTAAAACTTCTCAAGGAAGGCAAGGATATTTGGAGAAAACTTCTTGGGGAAGTATTGAAAAGTAACCTAAATTGGTTAATTAAAGTAACTATAATTAGCCAAGGTAATTAAGCCATTTAATCACTTTCTTCACTTCCATTTTCAGATGTGATCTGCAGCACATGGGGATAGAGAATTATTTTAATATTTTTTTGGGAAAAACTTCCTCAAGAGGTATTTGTCATTGGCCAAAAATATCAAGATATATAATTGAAGTCCATGTATATCCTTTTGTTTCTCCCATTTTGGATGACTTCAAGAGGCAAGGGGAGAGAGAGAGAGAGAAGTCTACAAATTTTTAAGAAAGAAGGAGAGTGAGACGTGAGAGAAGAGGAAGAAAAAGAAAGAAGGAAGCTTGAAGATTTTAAAGGCAAGAATCAAGGTAAGTTTTTTTATGTCTTCAAGCTAGTTTTCATGTGTTTAGCTTGATTTCTTTAAGTGTTTTTGTCCTCCTTCCTAAGTCTAGTTTTTTGGCTAAACTAAAGGAAAAAGAAGGAGAAAGGTTTTCATGTAATAAACTTGGGAAGAGGTATGAACTATTTGAGAAAAACATGATTTCATGAGATTAAAGTAAGTTACAAAAATGGATTCCTCATGGTGGAATTAGCTTAAGGCAAGTGACGAAATTAAGGAAAGCTCAAGATTAAGAAAATGAAACTTTAGGGTTTAGTTAAGACTTTATGAACCAACACCATGAATCAGTGACTTATGCCCTTAGATGATGATGTATTAGGGTTTGAGAAAGCTTGTGGAAGTGGTTGGAAGAGGTGAAATCAAAGGGAAAAGCTAGAGGATTCACAAACATAGCAACTTTCCTTCTATTGCATTATGTTATCTTGTAATATTTTCATGAACTTTATGACTTGTCAAATTTGTATTTTGATGTTTTGAGATTGTTTTGGCTGTGTATATGAAGGGACTTTGACCCTAGGATGTCCATTTTATAAGAGGAAACTCTACCAAAATTTTTTATGAATTAATATGACATTTTATGTCTTTATAAGAATGATTGATGTTTTCATGAATTTTGTGATAATACGTATGCATAAATGGGTGTTGCTACTACTAAGATTCTTTGAATCTCACTCTCCCAAGTGACTAACATAATAGGGACAAGCTTTGGCAAGGTTACCAAAAAGGAGCAAGGCAATGAAGAAGGAATTAATGAAAAGAAATGAAAATCTTATCTTGGAACATTATTTTAGAAATGTTATGTAAATTTATGTATATTATTGTGATGCTGTACCTTGAGACCATTATGTCACTTTAGGTCTCACATGATGTATGGTACCATTTTGGTACAAAATATGGCCATGTATATATGTTGAAAAATTGATTTTGCAAAGTTAAGGGATAGAAATGATTACTCTGACCATAAGTCTGCCACTATTTGGGCATTTTGTAGTTGAACATATGAATGTTATATATGTTCATAAAGTGGACAAATAGAGTTTTAAAATAGTCTAGGAGAACTTCAATTGGAGTTGTGTATGAACTATTATGATTTTTCAAAGTTGAGATTATAAAACTGAGGTTCAAGAAAATGACTAAATGAATAGTAAATTTCACAAAATTTACTGTATGAATGTGTTGCAACCAGGTTATGACGGTCTGATTAAAACAAAAGATAAGGTATACCGGTTTGTTCATAAGTGTTTCAAGAAAAGTGAGGCATATCTCGAAGGGCGTAAGTATGTGCTAGATTTCTTATATGAAGTTGCTATGGTCAAGAGCTTTGTAGCAGGTAAAGGGGTACATTACCCAGTGCTATTATGGATCAATATACTAGTCAATGAAATCCCTAATGATTTCTTTTGGACTTATATCAAGACTAAGCTGGAGAGTGTACACTTCAGCAGTCTAGAAGAATGTGTTGCAATCTATTGCACACAAAGGGATGTTCAATTAAATCATTAGCCAGCAAGAGCTAATGATCAAGTAATGCTCTAGAAGACTTTGGCCCTATACCCCCATTTGATGATGCTCGCGAGACTAGAACAATCATTATGCAATTATTTTGGGAAAGCCAAGAGAATTTTATAGAATCCAAGATCTTGGCCTACTTGGATAAAGTTAGAGATGCTAAGAAATCTTGGGAATCTTATAACTACTTCTATATGGGGACAACTTAGATTGATGCAATGATAAATATGCCACCAAATGATGAGTATTGGATGCTGCATAAAGTTATATTCCAAGAAAATGTGCTAGAAACTTTTCAAGGTTTTGTATGAGAATTGGCATATCTAAAAGTAATCTGCCTGGAATAGGAAGACCCAGTTATAGACCCAAAAGAAGAAGATCTTGAGAAGGGTTCAGAAGAGAATCCAAAGGAGGATTCCAATGAAGTCTTTAGTGAAGGCGAAAGCATCTTTGGTCTCTCATGAGTGAAATGATGAATGAAACTATGTGTAAATATGTATAAATGTGTGAAAGTAAAGAACAATGATGACTACAAATTTTGAGTGTATTATAAGTAGTCATAAGTTGAAAGTAGAAAGAAATGATAATGTAATGAAACTGTAAGTGCTTATGTAAAAAGTTTACTTATGTGATTAAAAGTATTAAGTTTATATATGTTCTCTATGTATAGTTGTTAAATGTTTATAAATAGATTATAATGAATCCAAAATGGTTCGTATCAGGAGACAAATAAGAGTAAAGACTCTTTAAAAAGGAAAAATACCACAAGATGATCTTTTGCAAGTATTATGAATAGATAAGATTAGCAGCAAAGGATAATTGAAAAGTTACAGCAAACCTTAGACACTCAGAGACAGCCTCGGGAAACCAAAGTTGAAATTTCATCTCTAAGACAATATCAACAGCAGTATCTAAGGTTGTACTAATGAACCTGGTAGCAAGAACAAAGATTGATCTTGCTAACCAGCAGTATATAATAGTTCTGTTCCGAAAAAGATATCCTCCCTCATTTAACAAAAGATTTGATGTACAGATGGTTGAGGACTGGATACTAAGTTTAGAAAGGATTTCCAGGTTAATGAGCTGCTCGTCTGAAGTAAGAACCTAGTTGGCTACCTGTATGTTCAAGGAAGAAGCGGGTAGGTGGCGACTTAATACTAAATTGATCCTGCCAGCTTTGAACATACCCTTGATGCGAAAACTATTTTGTAATATTTTATCATAAATATTTCCTGTGATTAGTTAGAGATGGGAAAGAAGATGAGAACATTATGTTCCAATAGGTGGAGGATTAATTAATAGGTATGTATGAAGCCACATTCATACAGCTAGTGTGGAACTCCACCTAGTTACAACAGCATGATGATGTTAGGTAGAAGATGGAGAAGCTAGAAAGAGTTTTAAATCAAGGAGAGGGAAGCCCCATTACAAAGTAGGCGATTTAGTATGCTGATAGAGGCTGGCAGAATGACTGGAAGTAATTTGAATTATCAAAGTTTTATGTTTGCTACCTAGTAAATATTAGAAAAGTTGTTGCTGATAAAGGTGTACCAAGCATAAAGAGAATGAAGTTATGAAGTAATAGTAACAGGAAAGAAAGATACCATTTCTGATTATAGTTTCCCCTTCAAATATAAAGTATTATTTTTGGAGAATATGGCCTATGAATATTTTAGTAACATAAGAGAATAAATCTTAATGATAGTAGTTGCTGGATTAGATGAAGATGTTTCAGGTCGTGAAACCTTTTAGAGTTAGATCTTGATGTACCCTATCAGTTAAGTAATGATGTAGGGTCATAAAGGATCCTAGTAGGGCTCTAAGATCGTAGTATATCTCATGGTCACAATAAACCAATTGGGAGGTTGTAGTTGACCTCTAAAAAGAATGAGATTATGAGAAAGATTGATGAGCCCTAAAGCTTTGATAGTTTTTTGAAAGAGGATGACCTAGGATGATATTAGAAGATATGGAACCTCATTAATCAGCAACTGATATGAAAGTTTACCTAATGCTTTTCTCTAATACCAAGCCATGGACCAGAAAGTAGTAAAGAAATGTGATGGTGGGTGATGACAATGAAAATGAGATGTAAGTATTCCACTTATAAATAAGTATAGTGGCGAAATGTTTTCAATGATGAATAAAATAGGCTAGTAAAGAACAAATGATAGTGACAAAGACAAGTGGCTATTCACAGAATCGATAAGAGAACTAATGTTTAAAGGAAGACAAGAAAGGAAAAGAAGTAGTCATGAGAAAAGAAATGAGAAGAACTAATATATGACTAACGAAGGGGTTAAGCAGCCCATGAATGATGACAATTCAAGTAAGTCTGGACTAGTTGAATTTTGTGACAAGGACGGAAGCTTCTTGTAATATCTTAGAATTTTTACTGGATGTTTAAGGTTTAATATTTTAAAATCTATAAGGAATTTACAAAAACAGGTATACACCATTTTCCATGAAATATGGCAAAATGATTAATTATTTTAGTTGGAAGGGAAAAGGAAAAAATAACGATTTTGCCCATGAAAAAAGAAAAAGAAAAGAAAAAATGGAAAAAAGAAAGGCAGTGAACATTTGTGCTGGAGGTGAAGGATATTTTAACAATTTAGGGGAAAATTACACTCAATGATCCGAAAGTTCCAAAAATTATAAATTACCTCCAATCAAGGGCATTTTTGCAAATATAAAAAATTATAGTCAAAATGAAGTTCTCAATGAGCTAAACCTAATGGAATATAGTATGAAATTTATTAAAATCAAAATAATATTTTTTGGGTAATTAAGTTTAATATTAATATTTTACTGATAAAAGTCAGTTTGGACTACAGGAAGAGACAGTATTAATTCAAGAAAAATTAGTGGGCCTTGTTAAAATATATTTTGAGTTAAGATAATGATTTTGGACTAAAAGTGATTATTGAATAATTCTATACTAATTTAATGACAATTTTGGCAAAAATACTTAATCAGTATAGGCAAATTTAATTAGTATAGGGTATTTTGGTCCATTAAAGTTTATGAAGTAATTTTTGGCCAAAAAAGAAGGTGAAGCATGCTGGAACTCATAATTGGAAGCGATCAATTAAAAATCTTTTATAAAAAGAAAGGCCAAAAAATAAAAAAAAAGGAAGTAAGAAAGTTGCTTCATGATATAAATATCCCATTAACTCATTTTAAGACTCCATCTTCTTCCTCAAGCACATCTGAATTGTAGCAAGGAGAGAGGAGAAACATAAAAACAAATTCAAGGGCAAGAAGCAAGCTTTGGACTTCAAACTTTCAAGGTAGGTTTTCATGATCATTATCTTGTGCATATTTGAGTTTGGTAGGATTTCATGGAATATTTCTCTTTATTTTACCTCTAAAATTTTCTGCTTAGAAAGAGAGAAGACAGAGAAACTGAATCCATGAAAAATCAAACCATAAAAAATGATGTATAGGTCTTAAGCAACAAGATTATGCCATTAAATTGCCAATTAGTCGAGTAGTTATTTTTCTATATTTTTATGGAATTTTCTGCCTATTTAGGGTTTGAAAAGGAAAGGTAATCTTATGATTTTGACCCCAAAAATGGATTCCTTTGATCCAAAAATGGAATTTTCTGCCTATTTCATGAAACTGTAGGATGAAAATAGCCACTATAATACTGTTGAGAATTTCATGTACTGTTCAATAATTTTGTGGTTTAATGTATGAGTAATTTATATTATTGTAAACTAGACATGAAGGATAGACACCAAGATCACCCAATTTGGAGTTACATGTGAATTATGGTGAATTTCTAAAGTTATGGTCAAAATCAATAATTTTCAAAAATGACCATTACTACAATGAAGTTTCTACGAATTTACTGTACAAATTGGTCAAGTATTTGCCCTATTTAATATTTTTCCCATGTATATAATATTTTAAGATATTTTTGAAGACTTGAATTATCTCAAGATGATTTTTCTAGATTTAGTTATGAATTTTCATAATTTGTCACGTAATATGAGATTAACTAATAGAATAATATCCGAAAATGAAAAAAATTTATTCAAGTTTTTTAAGTAATCAAGTCTATAATCATATATTAATAAACTTAAATGGAGTAGAAAACATGGAAAATGAGCCTAAGTATGAGTTGTGACACTTCCTCTAACATGGAAAATTCAATTTTATGCTGAGATGTAGTGTCAGGCATTTTACATTCTGATTCTAGTTTTCTAATCTTTTCCTTAGCTAGTTTCAATTCTTTTGTAATTTTAATGAATTCATCATGCAGATCATGAAATGCATTAAGTAGTTCAGAATAAGAAGAGTCAGAATTATTTACCTCATCTTCATGCTCACTATCAGCTGGATTTTGAGCTTCTTCTGCAGCATGTGCCATCAGGCATATTTTAGTAATCTCTTCCTCATTTTCATCCTTTTCATTCCAGCTATTGTCTCAGATTAAGGAGATATATGGCTTTTTCCTTTTGTTCTTCTCAGTAGCTTTCTTTTCTTTTTCCTACTTTTTCAAGAATTGTAGGTATTCCCATTTGATGTGCCCTTACTTCTTACACTCATAGCAAGTTATAAGCTTTTTAGTCTCTTTTTTGTTGTTTGTTGCTGTCCTTTCTTGAATAACTTTGTTGCTTCACTTCTTGCTATAGAATCATCCAAATTTTCTGACTAGCATAGCAAGAGTTTCTTCATCCAGTTCTTCTTCATTATTAGAATCCTCTTCTTCTTCTTCTACATCTTTTAGAGCTAGACTTTTCTTAGCCCACATCTTTGATAGCTTTCATCTTACCCTCGTATTCTTCAAGGCTGCCAAACAAGGAGGTAACATAGGACATAGATTCTCCTCCAACTTCTTCTATTGCTGTAACTTTGGGTTGCTACTCGAAGGAAAAAGCTCTTAGTATTTTTTTGACTATTTTGGTCTAGTTGTAGTCTTTGCTCAGTGCTTTGAGTTGATTCACAATAAAGGTAAATCTCACTTCCATTTCTTTTAGTTTCTCCCTCTTTCATTCTGAATCTTTCACATTCTCCAATAAGGGCAATGATTTTATTATCCCTCACTCTACTGATTCTTTCATGGGCTACCTCCAAAATGTCCCACATTTCTTTAGTAGTTGTGCATGAAGACAATCTAAAGTACTCATCCTGGGACAAAGCACTCACTATAGCAAATTGAGCTTTGGTGTTAAGTAGAACTCTTTTTTTATCATCATCATCTCATTCTGCTTGTGGTTTTCTACCAGCTGCTCTTGCTCATTTTTCTTCATAGGGACAAAATCTCCCTTTTCTACTATGGACCACATGCCAAGGTCCAAAGTTTTTAAAAATAACTTCATCTTCATCTTCTAGTAAGTGTAATTTTGACTAGCAAAACCTGGAAGTATGTTCATGTTGGTGCCTTTTGGAAGTATGTTCTCCCCTAAGCCAGTCATAGCTTTGTTGAATCAAGTGTTTTGATTATTCCAAACAACCGAAGTTTGGAAGGAAGATATCAAAGGAGTACAAGAGAACTCAAGTGAAGAAATCTAGGAAGAAATGAGTATATGATTAGTTTGTAGGGTTTCTCATAGTGCTTACAGAGTAAAAGACTTTGATCTTGCACCCACTAGCTTTAAATAAGTGTTTTTAAAACTATCCTATGCTAACTTATGATAAATTTGAAAAATACTCACTGACAGATGAGTTTTGAACTATTAAACTTGATTTGTTTCTTTGAAAATTTGAACTTTGATAACTGAAATTTGAAGTTATAGAGATGTTGCTTCTGATAGATGAATTTCAGCCTGTTGAAATTCAAATTTCAAGTCAAGCATAATTTGTGAAGAATGAAAAATTTTGAAATTAGAGTGCAAAAAGAGTTCAAAGCCAATCCCTATAACAAACGAACTTTGGTTTTGAAAATTTGAACCTTAGAATGAAAATGTATAAGTCTGATTAGATATCCCTCTGACAGGTGAACTTCTACTTTGAAAATTTGAATTTTGGAATGAAAACATATGTAAGTCTGATAAGAAGTCTCTCTCACAAGCGAACTTTGAAGGTTCAAAATTTGAATTTTGAAAAGAAGAACTTGTGTGCCATATTAAGTTGCTCACTGACAGACGAATTTTGGATCCCCAAAATTCAAGTTTCAAGTGTACTGTAGCAATATGGGATAACTGTTCACACTTAATGGAAGTACTTTAAACTTGAAAATTCATATGTTCTAACATGGAAAATATTTGTCAAGATCAAAATTCGAATTTCACCTTTGAACAGATGAACTTTGAAGTTCAACGTTAAAGTCTTTAACTTATGGCCTCTGCGAAATTCATCTGTTGACACCCTAAAATTCAAACTTTGGATGTCAGACGCAATAAATGCAGTTGGTGAATGGCTAGTCTTGTAGAATAACCGTTAGATAACGTCTTTAACGGCTAGATCTTGTCTCTAACGTACAGTTAAGATATAAATCTATAAATAAAATTTCATTTGAAGTTGTAAAAAGCAATTTTATGTTGTATATACTAAAACTCTGTCAAAATCATTGGACAAAGCCTTCTACTCCCTCATACTTCATTTATTGCACCTCAACTATCATACATACTCTATATTAGAGAGTTTCTCTTGTTGTAAACAATCTTATCTTCATCTATAAGAAAGATTTTTTTGTAAGGGGATTTCACAAGGGATTTGGGAAACACTTTGCTAGAGTGCAGAGTAAGAGTTTGTAAGATCTTAAGACAGAGCACAAGGTTGTACTGTGGCATTGCAAGGAGCCCACTAAATTCTTGCAAGATAATCGAAAATCTCAAGTGGTAACTTGAGGACTGGACATAGGTCAAGAGGAAAAGATCAAACCAGGATAAATCTTTGTGTCTTCCTTTCCTCAACCTTGCTTACTGCTTTGTTATATTTTGTACTCTTTTTTTCTGTAACTTTTGCTTTCACTGCTCTTTTAATATTTTGCAGAAAATTTCAAACTTCCCAATTCACCCCTTCTTGGGATGCCAACAGACCTAACAATGGTATCAGCGCCCGGAATCCCAAGTGAAGGTTCTAACAATCCCAGAGAATCAATGGCTGGCTTTGGAGGAAGCATTCTTCCTGAAGGAAACAACACCAATAGACCTCTTGGTTTCAGTGGAAAGCACTATGGATACTGGAAGATAAGAATACAAATCTATCTCTAGTCCATTGACTTAGACATCTAGTCAGTCATCCAGAAGAGAGATTTTATCCCAATGAAATTGCAGGATGATGGCAAATACAAAGAAAAACTAAAAGAGGAGTAGAATGAGGAAGATAAGAGAAGAGTCCTACTCAACTACAAAGCAAAACACTGCCTAGTCAGTGCACTCAATCACGACAAATTCTATAGGGTGTCTCAATGTACCACAATCAAAGGAATGTGGGACACTCTAGAAATTGTTCATGAAAGAACTAATGGAGTGAGGGAGAACAAACTAAATTCTTGTATTAGTGAATATGAAAGCTTCAGAATGATGGAAGAAGAAAGCATCAAAGAACTGCAAAAGAGATTCACCCTCATTGTGAATCAACTAAAGAGCCTCGGTAAGGAGTATACTCAACCAGAGAAAGTTAGAAACATTTTCAAAGCTCTCCCTCTGGAATGCCAACCAAAAGTAACAACCATAAAAGAGGCCAGAGGAGAGTAAATGGCTTCTGTCATAGCTCTCTTTGGCAGTCTTGAAGAGTATGAGGGTAAGATGAAAGCTCTCAAGGAAGCTGGTCAAGATAAGAAGAAAAAGGGTCTTACATTAAAAGCTACAAAAAAAAAAAAAGAAGAAGAATCTGATGATGAAGAAGAACAGGATGAAGAAACACTGGCTATGCTAGTCAGAAAATTTGGAAGGTTCTATAATAAGATGAGAAATAAAAGATTCTTCAAGAAAAGAGCAGCTGCAGACAACAAGAAAGAAGGCAAAAAGCCTATTACTTGCCATGAATGCAAGAAGCAAGGGCACATCAAATGGGATTGCCTGCAATTTCTGAAAAAGCAAGAAAAAGAAAAGAAAGCTGCTGACAAAGGAAAAAAGAAAAAGGCATACATCTCATCAATCTGGGGTAACAACTCAAATGAGGAAGAAGAAGAAGAGAAAGAAATTGCCAACATCTGTTTGATGGCACGTCCAGATGAAGAGACTCCAAACTCATCTGGCAGTGATCATGAGGATGAGGTAAATGATTCTGAACCCTTCTATTATGAACTGCTTGATACATTTCATGATCTGCATGATAAATTCATTAAAACTGCAAAAGAACTAAAACTAGCCAAGAAGAAGATTAGCAAGTTGGAATCTGATTGCAAAATGTTTGACATTGCATCTCTACATAGAACTAAATATGTTTGTTGTACATCATGTACTGAACTGAAGAAAAACAATGAATATCTTTTGAAAAGTATAGCTAAACTTACCAAGGGTAAAAATATGTTGTTCACTTTATTAGGAAGTCAGAGAATTGCACAAGGAAAAGCTGGACTTGGCTATCCTTGTGCAGTCAAAGAAAAGAATGAAAAGAAGAATCAAAATTTATATATGAGACATTTTGTGCATTCTGATGGACATAAGAAGAAAAGTTACAACTCAAAATCCATTTAATCTTATATCCAACCAAAATATATAAAATAAAAATATTATCTGCATTGCTTTCTCCCTACATCACAATCTAGCAGTCCATTTATCACCTGTCACTTCTGTAACAGGAAGGGACATGTTTCCAGTTCATGTTTATTAAGGAAAAATGGACTTGGCAGGAAGGTGGAATGGGTTCCCAAAGGTACATCTGTATCTAGGGATAATGCCACTGACAGAAAAGGACCCAAGTAGATTTAGGTACTTAAAAAGAAAAACTGAACTTTGTTTTGCAGATTTGTCTTAGAGCTAGCAAAAGCAACAAATGGTATATAAACAGTGCTTTCTCAAGACATATGACTAGTGATAAGGAAAATTTTATCACCCTTAGAGACAAGAAAGGAGGAAAGATGACCTTTGGAGGTGACCAATATGGCAAAATAATTGGCATTGGTATCATGGGAAAAAATCCTGAAACATTCATAAAAAAGGTGCTATTTGTAGTTTGCCTCAACTACAACCTGTTGAATGTGAGTCAGACATGTGACAAAGGGAACTGGGTACTGTTTGACTTAAAATTCTACCTGGTCATCCAAATAAATGATTGCAAAGTAATTCTCAAAGCTTAAAGGGATGGTAATTACTATACTATTGATCTTGATAAACTTCCCACTTTAGACTCTGTATGTTTAATTTGTAAAGATAATGACAGTTAGTTGTGGCATAGAAGACTGGCACATGTTAACATGAACCAATTAACAAAATTGATTAAGAATGATTTAGTCATTGGATTACCAAAAATTTCTTTTGAAAAGGATAAAGAATGTGATGCATGCCTCAAAGGGAAACAAACTAAATCATCATTGAAACCTAAAAATGTAATCATCACATCTAAACCACTACAATTATTACACATGGATTCCTTCAGCAAAATGGAGTGGTGGAAAGGAAGAACAGAATAATTGGAGAAATGGTTAAAGCAATACTAAATGAAAAATATCTTCCTCAAGTTTTCTGGGTTGATGCAGTAAAAACAACGAGCTACATCATCAATAAAGCCTACATCAGACCAATTCTAGGGAAGACATCTTATGAACTATACAAAGGAAGAAAGCTAAACCTCTTATACTTGCATGCGTTTGGATGCAAATGCTTCATCCATAACAATGGAACAGAAAATTTGGATAAGTTTGATGCTAAATTAGATGAAGGTATATTCCTTGGCTATTCCAGTAGAAGTAAAGCATATAGGGTTTTCAATAAAAAGACTAAAGCTATAGAAGAATCTGTGCATGTTGTCTTTATTGAAAATGAAACTGTTTCCAAGCATGCCATTGATAAGGATAATCTTATTTCTAGCTTTAAGAACTTGAGTTTTTCTGGAGAAGATAAAATTGAACCTCCCAAAATATCTGAATCTACTAATATAGAGGAAGATATTCAAGAGAAAGATATTGAATGTGAAAACAACGAAAAAAAAATTCTCAAGAACTCCCTAGAGCTTGGAGATATCAAAGAAGTCATCTAGTTGATCAAGTGATTGGAAGTGTTTAAGAGAATGTTAAAACCAAAAGACAACTTAGGGATCAAATAAACAATTGTGCATTTATTTCTCAAATTGAACCTAAGTGTGTTGAAGAAGCCTTAACTGATGAATATTAGACATAGGCTATGCAAGATGAACTCAATCAGTTTGAAAGAAATTAAATTTGGGATTTAATGCCTAGACCCAAGAATTACCCAATTATTGGAACTAAATGGGTATTTAGAAATAAACTTGATGAATTAAGAACAACTATCAGAAACAAAGCTAGATTAGTGGCCAAAGGATATAATCAGGAAGAAGGCATAGATTATAAGGAAACTTTTGCTCCAGTTGCAAGATTGGAAGCAATAAGAATCCTCTTAGTCTATGCATGCATGAAAGACATAATGTTATATCAAATGGATGTAAAGAATGCTTTTCTGAATGGATATATCATGAAAGAAGTTTTTGTTGATCAACCTCCAGGTTTTGAGGACTCAACAAAGTCAAACCATGTTTATAAATTGAAGAAAGCTCTTTATGGCATAAAACAAGCTCCTAGAGCGTGATATGAAAGGCTAAGTAATTTTCTGACTGAAAAGAGATTTAATAGAGGAGAAGTAGATACAACACTGTTTACTAAGAAAAAAACTAAAGACTTACTTATTGTTCAAATTTATCTTACTGATATTATATTTGGTGCTTCTAATAAATCTCTTTGCAAGAATTTCTCTAAGCTAATGCAAAGTAAATTTGAAATGTCAATGATGGGTGAGCTCAACTTCTTCCTTAAGCTGTAAATTAAACAATGTGATGATGGCATCTTCCTCAATCAATCAAAATATCTTAAAGAGCTGCTAAAAAAATTTGGAATGGAAAACATCAAATCAATGGGAACTTCTATGGCTACTGCAACAAAACTTGATATGGATGAAGGAAGAAAGCCTTTTAACATAACTCAGTATAGGAGAATGATTGGCTCCCTATCTTTCTTCTAATCTACTGTATATGATGCACTTATCTTTGAACTTTAATGCATATGTTGAGGGGGAGCTCTTAGAAGCAAACCCAAGTACTAATACAGTTTGCAAGTTGTTTTGTCATCATCAAAAAGGGGGAGAATGTTAAATCAAGTGTTTTGATGATTCCAAACAACCGAAGCTTGGAAGGAAGATATCAAAGGAGTACAAAAGAACTCAAGTGAAGAAATCTAAGAAGAAATAAGTACAAGATTAATTTGTAGGATTTCTCACAGTATTCACAGAGTAAAAAGCTTTGATCTTGCACCCGCTAGTTTTAAATAAGCTTTTTTCAACTATCCTATACTAACTTATGATAAATTTGAAAAATACTCACTGACAGACGAATTTTGAACTGTTAAACTTGATATGTTTTTTTGAAAATTTGAACTTTGATAACTGAAATTCGAAGTTACAGAGATGTTACCTCTGACAGACGAATTTTAGCATGTTAAAATTTGAATTTCGAGTCAAACATAATTTGTGAAAAATGAAAATTTTGTTTGAAGCTATGTCAAAGTTCATCTAAAATTAGAGTGCAAAAAGAGTTCAAAGTCAGTCTCTCTGACAGACGAACTTTGTTTTTGAAAATTTGAACTTTGAAATGAAATTATGTAAGTCTGATGAGATGTCCCTCTGACAGATGAACTTCTACTTGAAAATTTGAATTTTGGAATAAAAACGTATATAAGTCTGATAAGAGGTCTCTTTGACAAATGAACTTTAAAGGCTCAAAATTTGAATTTTGAAAAGAACTTTTGTACCATATTAAGTTGCTCATTCACAGACAAATTTTGGATCTCCAAAATTTCGATTTCGAGTGCATTGTAGCAATATGGGATAACTGTTTACATTTAACATAGGCATTTTAAACTTAAAAATTCGTATGTTCTAAGATGGAAAATATTTGTCAAGATCAAAATTCGAATTTCACCTTTGAACAGACAAAAATAGACAAACTTTGAAGTTCAACGTTAAAGTCTTTAACTTATGGCCTCTGCGAAATTCGTCGGTTGACACCTTGAAATTCAAACTTTAGATGTCAGACGTAATAAATGCAGTTGGTGAACAGCTAGTCTTGCAGAGTAACCATTAGGTACCGTCTCTAACGGCTAGATCTTGTCTCTAATGTACAGTTAAGATATAAATCTATAAATAAAACTGCATTTAAAATTGTGAAAAACAATTTTACGTTGTATATACTAAAACTCTGTCAAAATCATTAGACAAAGCCTTCTACTCCCTCATACATCATTTATTGCACCTCAACTGTCATACATACTCTATATTAGAGAGTTTCTCTTATTGTAAACAATCTTATCTTCATTTAGAAAAAAAGATTTTCTTGTGAGGGAATTTCACAAGGGATTTGGAAAACACTTTGTTAGAGTGCAGAGTAAGAGTTTGTAAGCTCTTAAGACAGAGCATAAGATTGTACTGTGACATTGCAAGGAGCCCACTGAATGCTTGCAAGATAATGAAAAATCTCAAGTGGTAACTTGAGGACTAGACGTAAGTCAAGAGGAAGAGACCAAACCAGGATAAATCTTTGTATCTTCCTTTCCTCTACCATGCTTACTGCTCTATTATATTCTATACTCTATTTTTTTTTGCAACTTTTGCTTTCACTGCTCTTTTAATATTTTGTAGAAAATTTCAAACTTCCCAATTCACTCCCCTTTTGGGAAGTCAGCAGACCTAACAAGCTTCTCCCGGAGTGTTAATCCCTTTTGTTGGGTGTCCAGGCTCTAATACCACTTGTTAGGATTGCTGGCTTCCGAAGGGGGGTGAATTAGGAAGTTCAAACTTTTCTGACAAAAGACAAATTCATAGTGACAACAAGAGTTTGCAGAAAAATAGAGTATAACGGATAAGGTAAATGCAAGGTAAAGAAGGAAATGACTTAAAAATTTATCCTTGTTCGGTCTGATCCACTTGACTCCTCAAGCCACCACTGAAGATTTTCACTATTAGTAAGAATTCAATGGGCTCCTTGCAATGTCTCAGTGTAAACTTGTACTTTATTTTAAGAACACTCAGATTCTACACTATGCATTCTTACGAAGTGTTTCCCCAATTCTCTTGTGAACCCCATCACATGAAATCCTTCTTCCAGATGAAGAAAAGATTTTACACAGAAAGAATACTCTTTAAATCAGAGTAGATATAACAGTTGAAGTACAATAAATTAAGTGTGAGAGTAAAAAGTCTTTGACTAATGAATTCAGCATTAAAAATGTTGCCCATAATTTCAAATGAAGTTCTATTTATAGATTTGTGACTTAACTAGTCGTTAGACACAAGATCTAGCTATTAGAGACGTTAACCAATAGTTACTTTGCAGAACTAGCCATTTACCAACCACATTTAATGCATTTGACACACTGAAATTTGAATTTTGGGCATCAACAGATGAATTTCGCAGAGATCATACATTAAGGGCTTCAATGTTGAACTTCCAAAATTCATCTGTTCATGAGTGAAATTCGAATTTTGAATTTGTCAAATATATCCCATGTTAAAACATACGAATTTTCATAACAAAAGTGTATCTGTTGAATACAAACAGTTGTCTCATGTTTATATAATGCACTTAAATTCAAATTTTAGAAACTGAAATTCGTCTGTCAGAGACTTGCTCAATATGGCATAAAAATTTTGCTATGTGAAATTCAAATTTTACACTTCAAAATTCATCTGTCAGAGACATGCTCTAACGAGACTCGCAAGTTCTTATTTCAAAATTTGAATTTTGATTTCCAAAATTCATCTGTCAGAAAGAGTAACTCTGAACTTTTTATGCACTTTAATAATATTCAAATTTTGATTAGGTCTTAGACGAATTTTGTACATTTCACTAACAATACTTAGGCTGAAATTTAAGAACTTGAAATTCATCTATCAGAGATGATAACTGTGAAACTTCGAATTTCAGTAACCAAAGTTTGAATTTTACACAAAATATATATGAATCAATAGCAAAATTCGTCTGTTTGTCAGTGTTTTCCAAATCTAACATATGCTAACATAGGATAACTATGAAAACACATATTTAAATACTGTGGAAACATAAATAAGTAAAAATAAAACCCTTTTACCCTGTGTAGATCATAAGAAATCCTAACAACTAAATATTCATATGTTTTTCTTTGGATTTCTTCACATTTGTACTTTTATACTCCTTTGATATTCTCCTTCCAAACTCTAGTTGTTTGGAATCATTAAAACACTTGATTTAACAAAAGAAAACACTACTACAAAATAACCATTTTACGTCTCTTATTTATGTCTGTTGAAACAAAAACAGACATAAAAAGTTAATCGGTGACAATTTTGTAAATAAGTGGATAATATTTAGGCTTTCTATGGATTTTTTTAAAAAACAGCTGTTAAAAAATAGCCATATATAGAAAGCTTTTTACGAATGTTTTTAAAAAAACAACCATAAAATGATACTCAATTTAATAAAAAAAATACCTGAAGCTTGAAAGACAGCTGAAAAATGGTCACTCAATTTAATAAAAAAATACCTGAAGCTTTCTACGGCTGTTTCTTAAATAATAGCCGTATACAAAAAGCTTTTTACGACTATCTATTAAAAAGCAGCCATAGAAAGGTCTCATTTTAATTAAAAAAAAAACCCAAGCTTTTTACGGTTGTTTTTCAAAAAACAGCGGTAGAAATATTAATGTTTGCTCATTTTAAGATTAAAAAAAATCAAGTTTTCTAACTGGTTTTTATAAAATATTCATAATTTGTGAAGTATTTTGTAGTTATGTATTAAATAATAACGGTAAAAAGTGAATATTTAATTAATTTTTTAAATAAAAATATTTTCATAAAATAAAATGAAGTCAAGTTTTTGAATTAAAAAAGATTATTTTAAATTAAAAGAATAAGATTTTAAATTAAAAAATTCAATGTTTTAGACTAAAAAATGTTGCATATTTATTTTCTTTTTTAAAATAAAAAAGAAATTTTTATTTTTTTTAAATTAAAAAATTTAAAGGTTTTTGTGGTTATTTTTAGAGAAGTAGCAAAATTTTCAATTAAGAAGAAAATTTTTATTTTTGCTTTTTTTTTTTGTTTTTAAAGGAAGATGTAGAAGAGCTTTCTATGGCTATTTTTCAAAAAATAGCTATAAAAAGTTAGTTTTCTATGGTTGTTTTGCAAAAAATAATCATAGAAAGGTCAACATTTAGTCGTTTTAAAATTAAAAAAAGAAACTCAGGTTTTCTAATCAGTTTTTTAAAAAATAGTTGTAACTAGTGAAGCATTTTATGATTATTTGTTAAATAATAATAGTAAAAAAGATAATATTTATTTTCTTTTTTAAATAAAAATAGTATTTTTATTTTTTAAAAATAAAATAACGTCAAGATTTTTAATTAAAAATTATTTTAAATTAAAAAAAAGATGTTTTAGATTAAAAATGTTATATATTTAATTTCTTTGTTAAATTAAAAAAGAATGTTTTATTTTTTTAAATTAAAAAATTTGAAGATTTTTATAGTTATTTTTCCTAAAAGCAGCTATTGAAAAATCTTCAATTAAAAAGAATGTTCTTATTTTCGTATGATCTATATGTTTTTAAAGGAGGTAACTAATCAACCTTTCTATGGTTGTCTTTTATAAAATAGCTATAGAAATATTGTAAATTAAAATTATATATTTAATTGCTATTTCTTAAATTAAAAAAATGTTTTTAATTTTTAAATAAAAATTACGCTTTCTATGGTTGTTTTCTGAAAAAAAAAAAAAAAGAAAGGCATAGAAAGCCACCTTTTTATGGCTGTTTTTCAAAAACCAGCCATAGAAAGGTCAACATTTACTTGTTTTAAAATTAAAAAAAAAGAAACTCAAGTTTTCTAATCAGTTTTTAAAAAAATAGTTGTAACTAGTGAATAGTTATTTGTTAAATAATAATAGTACAAAAAGATAATATTTATTTCTTTTTTAAATAAAAATAGTATTTTTATTTTTTAAAAATAAAATAACGTCAAGATTTTTAATTAAAAATTATTTTAAATTAAAAAAAATATTTTAGATTAAAAATGTTGTATATTTATTTTATTATTTAAATTAAAAAAGAATGTTTTATTTTTTCAAATTACAAAATTTGAAGATTTTGATGGTTATTTTTCATAAAAATAGCTATTGAAAATTTTTCAATTAAAAAGAATGTTTTTATTTTTGTATGATCCATATATTTTTTAAGAAGGTAACTAATCAAGTTTTATACAGTTGTCTTTCATAAAATAGTTATAAAAATATTATAAATTAAAATTACATATTTAATTGCTATTTCTTAAATTAAAAAAATTAATTTTTAAATAAAAAATTATACTTTCTACCATTGTTTTCTGAAAAACAGTTATAGAAAACAATTAACACGGTCAATAATATTAGGCGCCTCTGCACTTTTCATTTTTGAGTTCCTCATTTTTTGCCTCAACTACTCAAATGTTCCTTTGAAATTTGACACTCAAAGCTCGAAGCTCGTCCTCATTCTGATTTGCATGTGGTGCTTAGGTAATTAACTAGTTCACTTCTCTGCCTACTCTATAACTTCATTTCCATTTGCTTTGCGTTTTCATTTGGGGTTTTGCTGCACTCGTTCTCCATTCCGCTTGCATTTTCATTTTGGGTGCTTCATTTTTTTCCCTTCATTTCTAGGTTCACTGGTTCAGCTCATTCTCTTTTTTTGGCGCCTTCATTTCCATTTTAGAGTGAACAAATAAGGCAAGGCTCTTCTAGGTAAACCATCTTCTTCTCTTCTACGCTTCAATAATTGATAAAAATTTCAGTATATTTGTGGTTGTTGTGCATTCTCTGGTTGTGATTGCCATTTCGCTCCATTCCATTTGCATTTTCATTTTGGGTTTGCTTCCATTTGCTATGCATAGCTCAGTTAGAAGGCTAGCTCTCTAAACACTTAATGGCTTTTCATGGATGTCTTTACTTTTTTTTTTTTCCCTGTTCATGATATGTATGTTTACCTATGCACTCGCATTTCAATAGCTGTAACTTCAAAATGGCTTCTCTGTTCCTGGATTACTGGTAATTTGTGACAACTTACGCTTGTCTGGTTTTAAATGTCTTCACTTCCTCATAACAATGGGTTTGCTTTCTCGGGCTTTGATATTCCCGGGGCCCATTGTCATAGAACAATGCCTGGTATTGCTTCTATTTCATTGTTTGCTCCTAACTCCCATAAAACTCATGTTTCTATCTTGTCTACATTAACATATAATACCCATTACCTAATAGCAAAGCCATGCCTTTTAAGAAACCCATTCCAATGAAATAGGGATGTCTTTTAAAACCATACGTATCTTTTATTCTCAAATTAGAACTACCAAATTATGTGCATCTAAAATAGAGGCAAAATCAGAGCTGCCTTCTAATTCTCTCACATGCTTCATTTTGTTTATGTACTATATATACCAGCCATTGTATATATTGTCATCTACTTTTCTCTGCAACAAAAAAGGACAATGTAATTCTTTCTATTGCTTTGTTCCATAGGAGTTCTAGTTGGTTTGAGTGTGTAGCTGGCTACTACTTGACCATTGGCATACTTCTTGTTTAATTCTTTGGTTAACAAAATAGTTTTTTTTTTTTTTCAATTTTCTGTAAAGTATTTTGGCGAGATGCTCTTAATAAGGTTGTGTCGTCCATTTGTTTGAAAAGTAAGGTGTTTGCACTAGAGATTGGTACTAATAAAAGAAATTCCTTAGTCCTTATTATTAATGAAATCACTTTTTCAAGATAGGAAGATGTCCCTATTGTTTGATGCAGTAGATTTCCTTCAGAGTGACTTGAGCTTGTTTTCATATATAAACATAATATATAGAAGATCATTTTCTGTCTCTTGCATGGTTCTCCATAGTCCTTGCTATGATTGTTTGCGAACTTTAGAAGTAGCTATGTCCAAAACTATAGTCGTAGCCAATTTGTCTTGGTGATTTATTTGTTTCTACTGTTTCTATTTGTCGATTGTTTGGTTTCTTTGTAGTGTGCCACTCAAGATATTTCAGTCATTTATTATCACTCATTTGAGAGGTGTGCCAATTTCTGTCTTGTGATTTATAGAAGTGATTTTGATTTAATTAGCTTTAGGTTGGGTGTTTGTTGATATATTTCTATATGTGTGCATGTGCTTGTATACAAACAGTCCAGTCATGTGTTTTCTTTCATTTTCCTTGTAGATCAAGGAGCTAAACTCCTATGTGGGTTTGAGAAAAACGTAAGTTTACCCACTCAGACACAATGCTGAATAAATTTTATTCTTCTGAATGCATTGGAACAACTTACATGGTTCATATCAATTTTCCATGCTAGAATGTTTAGCCATCAAAACTATAGTATTCCTGTACTGGTTTACCGTTTACATGTAAACAAATTAGGATAACTGTCATCAGAAATATTCAAATAATTTAGTTATTTCTGAAGGTTTAAAGGCCATCATTTGTTATTTTCCGAATAGGAAAAATAAGCAACTTTAAATAATCAAGAGGGATGGTTGTGGTACATATAGGTAGAGTGAGTATATTTACGTGGAGAAATTGTAAACTAGTTATGATTAGGATTAGTGGTTGTTAATATGGTCATCATCATAATTGTTTAGTTATTAGATATGTAGTCTTTTAGTAAATATAGCCAGGACTCTTAAGAAACTAAAACTTTGTAGCCACATATACATTAGTATAGATATAAAGGTAAGTAAATAACTAGTAATAAGATGTCCAAAAAAAATAACTAGTAATAGGCAGTGGGTAATTATTTGAAGATTCATAATACCTCCATAGTCTAGTTAAAACAATAGTGGATAGTAAGTAGTTGTCAGAAAATTTGCATCCTTTTATTATCTCATTTTTGTTTAAATAAAAATGAAGTAAGATGATAAATGATGTCACCTCATCTATAAAATAATGCATGAGTCTAGATGCGCACGTTAATCAACTTGAAAAAAACTGCTTCTTCAAAATAACATTAATTTATTTCAAGGTATTGGAACTGCTCAAATGGCCAATACCAAATTTCCCTCACGGCATGTTTGGCTTTCAAAATTGTAATAAATGCTGTTTGGAGAATGGAGTTTACAAGATTAAATTGATGGTATAATCTGTTTCCCAAAATTATTTGGCAATTGAAGGATTTATACTATTATTTGGGTAGTTGACAGGTATATGAATACCCTTGGTAATAAGAAACTCGAACTTTTTGACATGGAAGCTGGATCTAGTGAGCCTACTGCTGAAGAAAATGTTCAATCGGCATCAAGTAAGACACTACCCCTTCATGTTACAGCTTATAATTCATGGTAGTTGTCATAGTAAATTTTGTTAATGAATCGACTTCTCTGGTTTGAACTTTTTATGCTATGCTATATTTTCTGGTAGACAACACCAAGTTCATCCTCTATGCTTATCTTGAAGATCTTCTAATCTTTCACTTCCTTTTCTCATTTTCATTAAGATATAATTAAATTGTGTAAATGTTTGTGCATGCATGCACTAATAGGTCTCACAGAAATTTTGCCATTGCCACTAACATTCTTGAATTAACTACACATCCATCCTCAACATGTATGTGTGTGTGTGTATATATATTTCTAATGCTTCTTCGGAAGTTAGAAGAAGTGTAACACCTTTTTTTTCTAGGATAACTGAAGCTGGAGACTAACTGAAACAAGGTGTGTTTAGCTCGAAGATTTTTGGATATCATTTTCTCTTTAAAGTTTTGTGATTTTGTATTACCAACCAGTTTTGTTATATTTCATTTGTCATTTCTGTTCTATTGTAGCATAATAGCTAGTATGAGTATTTGAAGTTGAAAGCCATATATATTTGAATACCCCTTCTAGCTTGAAAATATTTCTATCAGTTACATTAGTAATTGTATTCTGATATTTGTCAAAAAAAGCTGAGATTATTAATTTATAAATAATATTAAAAGTATACTACAATATATTATATATAGTTGTCAAACCTTGATATAGGGCCTACTTCAATACCCAAATTATCTTCCTACATCACTTAGATTGTTGACTGGTCTTACATAATTGAGATTGAGGACTGTGAGAATCCGGTTGTTTCTCTCATATCTTGAATGAAAATGAGGCCTGTGAAAAACATGATGTGAGCAAAACTTCTAAAATAGAAATGAATCTGTTTATTGCTCAATTAAATATTTATATTGATTAGAGATTTGGTTATCCATTTGCCTTATACAATTGGTTATATATGCATTTGGATTATTTATACTTCAAATTTGATTTGTTCATTCATAGATGTTTAGTTAGGTAGTGATGGATCATAGTTGGATAAACGCCAGAAGGACTAGTGATGAATATGAGAATAAGGTTGAGCAATTTCTAGAATTTTTTAAAAGAAATGTTCCTAATAATAATGGGAGATTTTACTGTCCTTGTGTAAAATGTTTGAATGGGAAGGGATCGAGAATTGTAGAAATAAGAGACCATCTAATTTGTTTCAGGTTCAATAAGAACTATACACAATGGCTATGGCATGGAGAGACAGAAATGCCAAATATGTTCGAAAATGAGGAAGTTGATGTTGATTTGAATGATCGAATAGAGGACATGATCTATGATGTAGGAGTAGAGTATTTTGAGCGAGCACATGCATATAATAGCTTGTGCAATGCTGCAAAGAAGTCTTTATACCTGGGGTGCAATAAATATACATAGATGCCAACGGTGCTGAGATTGGTGAACTTGAAAGCGAGAAATCAGTGGATTGACAATAGTTTCATTCGTTTGCTTGAGTTGTTGAAAGATATGCCCAAAAGGTAATAAACTTTTGGACCATAGCTATAAGGTGAAGAAAATTCTTTGCCCAATGGGTATGAAGTATAAAAGGATACATGCTTATCCTAATGACTACATATTGTACTATATTGAATATAAAGAGCTACATTTGTGTCCAAAATGTGGGTCATCATGCTACAAAGTCAAGGACTGTCCTTCAAAGGTGTTATGGTATCTTCCAATAATACCAAGGTTCAAGCGCTTGTTTGCTAATGCAAAGGATGCAAAGAACTTGACATGGTATGCATATGAGAGGAAATCGGATGGAATGCTTCGACATCTAGCTAATTCTCCTCAATGGAAAACAATTGATAAACTGTTTCCTAATTTTGGCTGTGAGCCAAGAAATTTGAGTCTTGGACTCTGTACAGATGGAATGAATCCTTATGGCAACCTTAGCAGTATACATAGCTCATGGCCTATCCTTCTAGTGGTTTACAACCTATCTCCTCAGTTGTGTATGAAACACAAGTACATCATATCGTCTATGATGATTTCGGCTCAAAATAACCAGGAAATGATATAGATGTCTACTTGGGACCTTTGATTAAGGACTTAAAGGTGTTATGGGAGGAAGGTGTGAATGTGTTTGATACTTATCAAAAGGAGTCTTTAAGCTTCATGCCATGATCTTTTGTACAATAAATGACTTCCCCGCATATGGAAACTTGTTCGAATACAGTGTAAAAGGCCACAAAGCATGCCCTATTTGTGAACATGGCACATGCCACAAACAACTTGAACATGGAAAGAAAAATGTCTACATCGGTTATCAAAGATTTCTCAAAAGGCACCACCCTTATCGTAGATTAAAAAAAGCTTTCAATGGCCTACAACAGTATAAAAATGCTCCGAAGGCAATAACTACAGAGCAAGTTTATCAACAATTGAATGACATCAATGTGATCTTTAGTAAGAACTAGAAGCTTGCAACAGAGAAGAATTTATGGAAAAAGAGGTCTATCTTCTTTGACCTTCCATATTAGTAGAGTCTTAAGGTTAGACACAGTCTTGATGTGATGCATGTTAAGAAAAATGTGTGTGATAGTTTTATTAGAACACTTTTGAATATAAAGGGGAAGAGTAAGGATGGTGTGAATGCAAGAAAAGACTTAGTTGAAATGGGAATACGAGAAGACTTAGCTCTACAACTAGTAGGAGAGAGGACTTATTTGCCTCCAGCTTGTTATACATTGTTCAAAAAACAGAGAAGAAGTTTTTGTGAGTGTTTACATTGCATCAAAGTACTACAAGGGTATTCTTCAAATATCAAGAGGCTCATGGCAATGAATGATTAGAAACTAGTAGGCTTGAAGTCTCACGATTGCCATGTCTTGATGCAATAGTTGTTACCAGTAGCTATTCGGGACATATTGCCAAAAAATGTGAGACATACTATAACCAGATTGTGTTTCTTCTTCAATGCTATATGTAGCAAGTTGATTGACTCCATAAATTGGATGAATTGGAAAATGATGTTATTATTACCTTGTGCCAACTTGAAATATACTTTCCACCATCATTTTTTGACATTATAGTTCATTTAATTGTTCTTTGGTGAGAGAGATAAGGCTTTACGACCCTGTTTGTTTGAGATAGATGTACCCATTTGAGCGATACATGAAACTCTTGAAAAAATATGTGAAGAATCCACATCTACCTGAAGCATCTATTGTTGAAAGATATGTTATTGAAGTGTCAATTAAGTTTTGTAGTGAATACTTGTTAGCAATAAAATCCATTAGACTTCCAAATTTTCACCATGAAGGAAGAGGTGTAGGTAAGGGTACACGAGGACTTAGAGTGAAAAGCATGGTTCATAAAGAAGTGCTACAAGCACATCTATACATCTTAAATAACACTGATGAAGTTCAGCCTTACTTAGCCAATCATAAAAAAATTATCACAGAAAAAAAAAACCCTTGGAAGAGCAATAAATGGTTGGTAAATGAACCCAATAGGACTTTCAAATTGTTCAAAGAACAGGTTATGAATGATGACACCATTTCTAATACAATAAAATGGTTATATGATGGGCCATGCTTTGAGGTCATATGTTGAAGCGGTTATGACATCAACGAGTATTCATTCTATTCAAAAGCCCAGGATGACAATAGCACTATGTAGAACAGTGGTGTTATGGTAGTAGTAGAAGCTATGCATTTTTCTAGTGTAAAAGATAAAAATCCTATTTTGGCAACCACATCATATTTTGGGGTTATTGAAGAGGTATGGGAGGTTGACTACATAGAATTTAGAATTCCTATTTTCAAATGTAAGTGGGTTGATAGTAGCACTTGTGTCCAAACAAATGAGTTAGGGTTTACCTTAGTGGATCTTTATTGAGTAGGTTACAAGGAGGAGCCTTTTATCCTAGCAAACCAAGTGAAACAATTTTTTATGTGAAAATGATTGTTTTCTACAACTGTTTTCTTTTGAAAACAGCCACAGTCGTAGAAAGTTGCACGTTGTCAACTTTATACGGCTGTTAGCTAAATAAAAGCTGTGGAAAGGTGACCTTTCGATGGTTGTTAGCCAAAAAACAACCATAGAAGGTTACCTTTCTATGGCTATTACCTAAATAACAGCTGTAGAAGGCTGACTTTCTATGGCTGTTACCCAAATAATAGCCATAGGAGGGTGTCCTTTTTACAGCTATTAGCCAAAAAAATAGCCGTAGAAAGGTGACCTTTCTATGGTTGTTACCCAAATAATAGCCATAGAAGGATGATCTTTCTATGACTTTTAACAAAACAACAGTCATAAAAAGGCATTCTTTTTATGGCTATTTCCTAACAGGCATAAAATGCTAAACTTTTTATGTCTACAATTTCTACATCACTTCAAGAATAGCCATAAAAATCCCAAAATAATAGACTTAAAATGGTGTTTTCTGTAGTAGTGAAGGTAGCTCTTGGTAAGAGTCCAGGTGATAAATTCTAACTAAGCAAGCAAAAGGCTTTTAAAGGGTTAAGAAATCTCTCTTAAGTTGCCAAACCACTAACTAACCTTGACTAAGTAACTAAAGAAGTTATGTATGAAAATGATAAAGTAGAAATATGAGAAGTGATAAAGAGTAAAGAATTAATTACCACTACCTTAATATCGTTAAAACCCTAACCTATAAAAGACAAGAAATCCTAAAGGCTATGTTATAATAAGCAAAAGTATTGGGTTTAGGAATATGTTTATACATGAAGGCAACATGGTAAGTTGAGACTCTAAGTTAACAAAAACTAGAGTGAAGAACAAAGAAGTAGTATAAGTATAAGCAATGAATGAAAATGAAAATAGTGATGAGATGTCATTATAAGATACCAAGCCAATTGATAGAAGAAAGATGAAGCACGAATTGAATACACTAAAAGTTAAGCAGTAAATTATCTAGAGGTCACACAAATGTGTTATGTCTTGAAATGAAGCCCATTGCCAACAATCTATAAGACCAGTTCTGGCAAAAAAGCAAGTACAAACCCTTAACACTTTAAAGTTGAGCATGCTCAACTGAAGAAAATTTCAGGATAGGTGACCTATTGGGAAGCAGTAAAGAGTAAGAAAGACGTAAGAGGTAAGAAAGAAAAGATGAGCCAGTGTTAAGGGACATTATGAATTATGAGCATGCTAAATAGTCTTGCTAAGACACCTGTTAAGACTATATAAATAAAAGTGTTAGTAGTTAAATTAGGGTTCTAAAAAAATGACAAGCTAAGGTACTCCGAATTTGTAAGGAGCATGAAGGACAACTGAGAATTTTTAAAATATTTTAAATGAAAGTAATGACTTACTAAACTCCGTGAATGTAGCAAGTCAAGGAAGAAGGAATTGATGAAAAGAAATGAAAATCTTGTCTTGGAATGTTATTTTAGAAATGTTATGTAAATTTATGCATATTATTATGATGTTGTACATTGAGACCATTATTTCACTTTAGGTCTTCCATGATGTATGGTACCATTTTGGTAAAAAATCTGTCCACATATATATGTTAAAGAATTCATTTTAAAAAGTTATGGGATAGAAATGATCACTTTGACCCCTGTGTAATAAGGCTGCCACTATTTAGGCGTTTTGAAGTTGAACATATGAATGTTATAAAAGTAGACAAATAGAGCTTTAAATGATCTAAGGATCACCTCAATTGGAGTTGTGTGTGAATTATTATGATTTTTCAAATTTGAGGTTAGAAAATTGGGTTTCGAGAAAATGATGAAATGAACAGTAAAAATTCACAAAATTTTCCATATGATTTGACTGAAGGAAAGCTCTATTTCTTTTTTTTTTTTTCCTTATAGACAATGTTATAAGCAACATTTAGAGACTTGAATCACTTTTATAGGATTTTTCTATAATTAGTTATGAATTTTCAAAGTTTGGCAGTAAAATGATATTATAAAGTGAACAGTACCACCAAAATTTTGAATGTTTTGTTTTATATTTTTATGTGATTCAAGCTTCTAAGCATGAGCAGTGAGCTATAAATAAGGTCTAAAATAGGCAAAATAAGATTAATGTTAATGTGTTACAATTGGACTAAACAATCACATGCAAGCATCTGGGACTTGCCTAGACAATAAAGATGATGCACTAATGACCATATGCTCTTGGGATTCCATACTCCAACTTTTATTCTTTTTCAAAACAGCCATCAGTATCTCCTTGTCTAACATTACAAACTTCATCGAAGATTTGCATAAGCTTGTTGAATTGGAGCCAAAAGCCCTATATGGATTAGACCTCAACAATGGAATTGTCATGCACTATATCAAAGCTTCAAGTGCTTACCTAGGGAAAACAGAAGACATTGTGGATTTTGAATTTACATATTACAAAAGCAAAGGCCCATTGATTCCCAGGCTTTTTGAGGATATTCTTGAGGACGTTGAGCAGATGGGGTTGTTCAAATATGGCGGGTTACCCCATCAGGGAAAGAACAAGAACTTAGCATTCCATAAAGTGATGAAGAAGTACCTAAATGCAGAGAAGTTTTAGAGCATGAAAAATAAGTACAATCCATAAGGGATTTTCTCAAGTGAGTGGATAGATCAGGTTCTAGGGATAAAAGGTGTAACAATATTGAAGGTTAGGTGTACTCTTGAAGGTTTGTGCATATGCTTAGAAGATCTTCACTGTGCACCAAGTCAGAAGTTTTACTATAGGCCTGGGAATTTTATAAAGAAGCTAGGGTTTGTGATTTCGAAGCATAGTTTTTGAAGGAGAATCTTTAATGGGAGGATGCTTCAAATCAAAGGGCCATTTTATAATGTGATTTTTGAGATGTAGGTTTTTGCTTATAAAAACTGAAAAATAAACTCCTTATAGATATTGCTACACTTTTAAATTTAAAATTTAAAATAAATTTCATAAATTTTCATAGTACTTGAAAATTAAAACTTAATAAGTTAGACACAATTGCACACTTTTCTCCTGGTCATATGAGCCAATTTCAAATTCAAGATAAGTTTAAAATGTTAAATTATTCATTTTGTAGTGAGAGTTTTGAAACCCTAAAAAAAAATTATCTATCAATCTATTATAGTTAATGAGTTATCAGTTGGTGACTTTCAATATTATAACTTAATTGTTTTGTCTAACAATTAACTTAGTTTTTCTAAAACTTAATCACCGGTTGAATAAACTCGATTATCAATGAAGTAGTGTTTTCTAGTTTAATTTTTATGGTAAAATAATTAATTGAAGCATATATGCAAACTAATTTTGATATCACTTAATTCATTGCAATAAATAATATTGAAAAACATTCTGATATCACTTAATTCATAAAAATAGATTTTTATCTAAAATCTAAGTAGGATTTTTTTAATCTTTTATCTACTTTTACTCTAAGTATTTCCATAGGATTTAATGTCATTGCTTCACATTGATTCCCTTCTTGGCTATTTTCAATTTCATATTTTGCTTTTGTTATTCAATATTAATAAAAAACTATAGGTGTGTTATTAGTTTGGATTTTTTTTAGTATAATTATATTTTGTACGTTTTTGGATTATTTTATGTTTTATACATATGTATATTAGAAGTATCATATCTTATATTTTTATATTTAGTTGTATCAACATATCAGATACGCATCATATCTGATACTTATATTGTACCTATGCATCATTGGTTCTCACCTGAAACCGCATGAAGTATATTTTCATCTTGAAACCTAGTGGCCTTAAAATGCTCTAGTCAATTGGTGTGGTGTATCAACCATGTAGACACCTAAGGGGCCCATACAACATTCTTGATTATTGTGTGAACCCATAGGTGTTAATTACAAAGCCCAAGTTCTAAGACAAAAATAAATGAGAGGGTGGACCTTGATGAGGAAAATTACATGGAGGAGATAGATGATGATGTTGAAGAACAAATTGATAATGAATGTATGGATGGAAGTGGTGATGAAAATGTTGAAGGTAATGGTACTGAAGAGCACAAAGATTAACCTTTTGCAGCAAAGGCAAGTGTAAAAGACCAAATACATGAAGCAGATAGAGGTGACAATGTGCTTGAATCTGTAGAGGAAAAGAAAAAGCGACCTCTTACTGATAAAGATGAAAAGATGAAACATGATGAACTTCTTGCTCTTCCTCCTCATAATTTGAAGCCTTCATTGATGGACTTCCTCGAGATGCATGTGAAGATGATTTGAGGGAGATGTGTGAGCCAATTGGTGATATTCTTGAGGTAAAAGAACAATGAAATCTTTCATAAATGATACTAAACACTATGTCTATTATTAGGATAGGACCAAGGATGGGGAGATTATCAGTAAGAATCGAAGTTTGTTCTGTTACCTTACAGGTGAGATTAATGAATGATAGGGACACTGGAAAAGGCAAAGGTTATGCTTTATTGCATTTATGATAGAAGAAGTTGCACAAAAGGCCATCAAAGAGTTATATAACAAGGACTCAGAGAAGAATGTTTGTGATAATATGCTCTTATCACTTGATTTTATGCACATTGAGAAGAATGTTTGTGACAATCTACTCTTCACAATGCTAAATGAAGTAGGAAAATCTAAGGATCACTCATTCGCTCAGAAGAATTTACAAACAATGGCCATTTGTCAAGAACTATAGATGGATGAGAATTAAAAGTATTACATGGCAATATTCACTCTGAGCAAAGAGAACAAGGAAATATTTCTTAAAACATTAAAGAAAATCATTGTTTCAAATGGATATTTTTGTAATATTGCTAGATGCATCAACTTGAGAGCACAAAAGATTGGAGGACTTAAGAGTCATAACTCAAATGTTCTGATATAGCAGTTATTACCTTTTGCTGTGATAAATACTTTGCCCAAAGAAGTAGCTGACGTGGTAGTATATTTGTATTCATTCTCTAGGAAACTGTGTAGTAAAATATTGAGCATCAATGAGCCTAACCAACTTAAAAACAAGGTCATTCTCACTCTTTGTCATTTGGAAATGATATTTCCTCTATCGTTCTTCACAGTCATGTTTCATTTGACTATAATCTGACTGGAGAAGGAAGGGTTACCAGTCCAATGCAATATCGATGGATGTACCCTATAGAAAGGTAATTGATTAATCATTTTTATTATTGCCTAATTTATTATTGAGATCAATTCTCATTAATTGATATATTTTTAGGAAAATTAAAGTCACATGTATGAAATAAGGCATGGCCAGAAGGTATGATCACTGAAGGGTATTTAAGTGATGAAGTCCTAACATTTTGTTTGAGATATTTTGAAGGTGTTAAGATCATGTTCAATCATCCTCAACATGTTGATGACTATCATGATGAGGGGTCTTTTATGTCAACCTCTTTAATCCCTCTAGTTGGAAAAGTAGTTAGAGGCTATAAGTATTTCACATTGACAACAAAAGAGAAGTTGCAAACTCATCACATGTGCTAACAAATTGTAGACAAGTTGATCTATTCCTTTAGTGTGTACTATTAGTTGGCAAAATCCGTTTAGTTATATGTGTGAATATATTTTTTGTAACAACCCTCATTGCACTACCCTGAACATAGTATTGAGCTAACATAAAGTAACCTTGATGATATGTGTAGGACCGGAGGAACTAGGACCAAAGGAAGGATTAAAATGGGACAAATTCAACACTTGGGATAAAGAAGGGGCCACGCTGCGATGAGATATAGGGTCTCTGTGGTGAAACATGTGTGGCAACTTGAAAAATATCTGGACTGAGAACACTGGCACCGCGGCAAGCTTACTAGAGCTGCTGTAAGAGTCACAAAATCTATTTAAATCAGAACGCGAATCAGTTGGCCATAAAAGAAAGAAAATAGAAGGAGAACAGAGAAACTCTGCTAGGGCTTCAATTCTCAGGCCTTAGGAGATGATTTCTGGATCCAAGGAGCTTGAATGGTTGGTAAGTTGATCTTGCTTCCTCTTCTCTCTTTTCTCTTCAGCTTGAATGGTTGGTAAGGATTAAAATGCTTGATTTGGTGTTGTAGAAGTGTTATGTAGTATTAGAAAGCTTTGGGTTTGGGTTTTGGTTGGATTATAAGGGGTTTAAGTAAAACCATAGGTTGAAATTTGGGAAAAGAAGTGGAAATCTAAAGTTGCATGTATTGCTATATGTTTGAATGGTTGTTTAGGATTCATTGGCATGTGTGTATGTTGTTAGAACTCTGGGTTAAGCTTGGAAGGCTAAATTATGGATTTTAGTGTTATATGAGTTATGTTAATTAAAGGCATTATGATGTTATAGTGGTTGATTGGCTAATTGGAGGCATACAATTTGTGATGGGTGCTTGGGAAAGCTTGCCTATACCATGTGTGCGTGGTGTCGGTAATCTGAGGTAACTGGTTATTTGTATTTGTGTGACATGTTAATATATATATATATATGCATGTCTCTGTTCATACCATGATATCATGATGTGTATGTATATGGTTTTTCTACATATCATGGTATGTACATAGCTAGACAAGATAGTATATGATGTGAATATATGTATCTTAATGTGACGTGATGTGAATATATGATGATGAAGAGTATGACATGTATGTATGATGTTATGGCATTCTCATATCATTGCATGCTAGCATGACCATGATGATGATTGTGATTATGATTATATATGTGCGTTTCAAGGTATGTTAGCATGGCATGTACATCACTACCCCATGAGTATAGTGAGATGTAGTGTAATGGGAGGTGGTGATGAGATAAGATATGATGATGTGGTAAAAGATCCCTGCCACTAAATCCTCTCATTGGGAGAGTTAAGTGGTAATGGACTATGATATGATATATAATAAGGGAGGATAAAGATGAAATATCTCTATCGTTAAATCCTCTCCTATGGCCAGGAAAGCCAAGCTGCAGTAGGTTGTACCTTTCCTAAATCACCACCAATTCATGGTGATTCAAGGGAAGGAGAGTCACCGTTCAATCACTAGTGTAACCTTTAGCCAAGTGCACTAGTGTAAGGTGAGCTTGATGATGTCCCGAAATCAGTCTTCACCGACTATTGGAAAGAAATTACCTATCAAAATGTTGTATGATGACGCTAACTCATTCTAGCCATGTTGAAAAAGACATGCATTGCACGACATCATTTGCATGAAGGTGTGATATTAATGATATATATGTGTGTGTGTGTGTGTGTTTGTCTCAATTACTAAAATATTATCTCACACCTCCTTTATTACTAGCCTTTCAGGTGAGGACTCTAGTGCTAGTTCGGGGAAGACTACGGCGTCATAGGCCTCTCCATGTTTCAGAAATTCCAAATATAATTGGTAGTTTGTAACTTAGTCTATGTAATATTGTGCCAAGTAGCTTGTTATGCCTGGTTACTTGTATGAGAGTCCTGGGAGTATGGAAATGTATGTGGTTATGTATGTATAGGTAAAGTAATAATGTTGTATAGGTAATGTTGAGGGATGATTAATGGTGTAGTTATGGATATATGCCGAGTTGGTGGTTGATGAGCATGCAACATAGTATGTTTGTGGACCCTGGTATAGGTCATTAATGTAGGAGCAAGTATCTGTGTGTTAAAAGGGCCGTATGAGTGATCCCAAAGAGGATTTTGGGCCGTGTATGTGAGTTTTGGGCATATAGCCCATTTTGTGAATTAGGATTCTAAGGGGATCAAATCTTGAAGAAGTGGTTTCTCTAAGAAAAAACCTTCTTGGACCAGTTGGTTAAGCCAAATAGGACTTGTATAAATGGTCATTGAGTGTTAAATTTCCTTTGGTGGAAAATGGAGTTGTTGAGTTGTGAGTTTTGTCAAAAAAATGGCCAAAATAGTGTTAGGCATCCAGAATCTCTATATGGAGTTGGATTTGAGTGAAATTGGTGTTCATGGTTAGATTGAGATGAGAGTGACCTGTAGGAGTTGGAATCAGGTCAATCAAAGATCAGAGTAAGAAGTTGTGTGTTGCGGAAGTTCACCCTGAAAGCCAAGCTCTCACGACAAGTCCCCTCTATTCCAAGAATTGGAATCTAAGAGCTTCCAGGCCATGGCAATACTATAGTAGGCCGTAGCCCTAGCCCATTTTTGGTGTTTTGGGTGTTTTCTATTGCTCTAATGTCGTGAGAGCTTAAAGTTGAGGTGTTTGGTTCAATTTGGTTAGTTTTCGAAGAAATTGGTGAAGTATGAAGGGGTGACAGTGTAGGGTGTTACATTTTTCAATTTAAATTGTATCATTCATGTAGGGAATTCAGAAGTGTTGTGAAGTGTCAATTGCGAAGTCACAAATCATCTGCAGAAGTGGATAAGAGAGTCCATAAAGAGTTTGTGTAGTAGTTTTCCAGAGGAATAGGGAATAACCATACTGCTTCTCACTCAACTAAATTGAAATTGCTTTTTGTAAGGCCAATTGATCATGCTAGGAGGTTCACTACATATAATATCAATGGGTTCAAATTCTGCACCATAGGACGTGATGAATGGTTGCAAACTCAAAATTGTCGGGTATTTGGCACATTTGGGAGTAGTTATGCAAGCAGTAGTGATAGTGATATACAATTTGGAGGTATGCCATATCCTAAGAGGCTTGTAGATATAATTGAACTAAATTACAGTGGTCGATTCACGGTGGTTCTATTCAAATGCATTTAGGCAAATACAACAACTACACATGGCATTGTTAATGATGACATAAGCATCACGTTAGTTAATTTCTCTCAATTGATTCACACTATTGAACATGAAGACAATGAGCCATATATACTCACATCTAAGGTACAATAAGTTTACTATGTAGAAGATAAGAAAAATAAGGATTGGAACATGGTTGTGCATATCAAGCCTCATGACTTGTATGAAATAAAGGATGAAACTAACACAACCTACGAGTGTGAACCAATCAAACCAAATAACTTAGAATTAATATTTCTTGAAGAAGATGAAACTTTAATCTTAGCTAGGTTATATTTCCTTATTTGTGATTTTTTGAAATTTTTTTGCTATTCTTTCATTATTTGCATTGAAATTTAAAAATATAATTTATTTTGTTACATTTTAGATATCCTGAAGATAAGTCATAGCCAGCAGCCTCATGACTCCTAACAACTTGCATCCTTCCAGCAGCCCAGCACCTTCTTCCCCAACACCTTCCAGCAGCCTACCTCCTAAGAGCTTGATAATAAGGGATTGATGGACGATGTTTTCCTTGACATCCCCCTCTGGAATGCAACAGACTTTCTTGATGAGGACGTTGCCTATGAGCAAGGCAACATTAATCCTTCTCCAACACAACAAATAAGGGGGTGGAACGTTGATATTGAGCATCATGAGTTTTGTAATTTATATTTAATTATCTTTCTTATTATTTTAAGTGTTTAGAATTCTTTTAAGAATTTTATTTTTTTCATATATATCTTGCTAGCGCACCACCAGGAGGATGATGAAGCGAGACATCTAGAACCTCTTAACAGGCCAAGGAGTTATTGTAGACTAGAGTGAGAAGATGAACAATATCCAACTAATCGGTGAAGGAGGTAAACTATTAACCAGTTTTTGGCCATCTTAGGCTGAAATTATGATGTATTCCACGTATATCATAATGATTGGAAAAATGTGCCTATGGATTGCAAGAATTCGCATTTCACAGTTGTCATTCAGATATTGAAGTTAATTTAAAATATTTTCATTTTTGTTATATTTGTTGATGAAAGAGTTTTGATGATTTTAAATCAACACTCAAGATCTTGGATTGAAGATATCAAAGGAGATCAAAGCTGTTCCAAGTGAAGATTTTCTGAGTATTTGCTGTTAGATCTCTTGTAGGATCTTTAGTTTTTGTTATGATTGGGTAAAAGGTTTTGATTTGAAGAAAAGATGTTTTCAAACTTTGATTTTATGTTAAATCCTTGAATATTTGAAAAACACCCACAAACAGACGAAGGTTAAAAGTTTAAACTAAACTGTCAAGTTAGAAATTCGAACTTTGCCTTTGGAAATTTGAATTTCGAGCTAAAACTGATTAAGTCTGAAGAGATGGCTCTCTGTCAGACGAATTTTGGTGGTTCAAAATTCAAATTTTCATCTAGTCTGAAAGAAGCCCTTCTGGTGACAGACGAACTTCACACTTCCAAAATTCAAATTTCAAGTAAAATGAAGTTTGTGAAAACCAAAGAAATTCGTCTGAAACCATGATAAAGTGCATCTGAAATCAAAAGATATTCAGCTTGAAAAATGCTCTCTGACAGACGAATTTCGAGATTCCAACACTCGAATTTTCATATAAGTCTGAAAGAAGCTTCTTTACAACAGACGAACTTTGAGTCTTCAAAATTTGAATTTCAGACAAAACAAAACTTGAGAAAATAGAAGAAATTCGTCTGAAACTATGTTAAAGTTCATCTGAGATCAAGAATGAGTTAAGTCTCAAAATTGCTCTCTGACAGACGAATGTCACCCTTTCAAAATTTGAATTTCGAAGAAAGTAAACTACTGTGTCTCTTTATACGTTCAATGGACAGACGAATTTTGGATACCAAAATTCGAATTTCGAAGACACTGTAGCAAATTGAAAACACTGTTCACACTTAACCAAAAATCTTTCTTCTTGAAAATTCGTATGTCACATTGTGAAAATGTTTTATAAGTTTCAAAATTCGAATTTCACTTCATGAACAGACGAACTTCGTGTTGTAATGTTGAAAGCTTTAACCTTCGGTTCCTTCGAAATTCGTCTGTTGACCAACCAAAATTCGAATTTCAGTATGTCAGAAACATTAAATGCGGTTGGTAAACGGATAGTTTTTCAGAGTAACCGTTGGATAACTTCCCCAACGGATAGATTTAGTCTCTAACGGATATTTGAGACCTAAATCTATAAATACAACATCATTTGAAGTTGTGGGTAACAAATCAAACTTGTATATACCGAATTTCTGCTAAATCTTCTTCTCAAAAGCTTTTACCCTCTCAACTTCTAAACTTGTACTTAAACTTTCATATCTACTCTTTTCAAGAGAGTTATTTCATTGTAATCAATCTACTCTTCATCTGGAAGATAGATTTACTTGTGAGGGGTATTCACAAGGGGATTGAGAAGCACACAGTGAAAGTGCTTGGAGAGTTTGAGAGAGCTCAAAAACAGAGCATACTCGTTGTACTGTGGCCTTAGCAAGAAGCCCATTGAAATTCTTGCTGTATAGTGGATAAATCTCAAGAGGTGTCTTGGGGACTGGATGTAGGTCAAGTGGAAAGACCGAACCAGGATAAATTACTAAGTTTTCTTCTCCCTATCTTCACTTTTCAGCTTGCTCTGTTTTACGCATTATTTTCATTATACTGTGATATCTCCACTTACCTCACCTTGTGCAGAAAATTTTCAATCTTCCCAATTCACCCCCCCTCTTGGGAAGTCAGCCTTGCTAACAAGTGGTATCAGAGCCCGGATTCCCATTCAAAGGAACTCACAGTCCGGGAATTAAAATGGCTGGCTTTGGAGAGAGTATACTTCCTGAAGGAAACAACACTAACAGACCACCAGGCTTCAGTGGAGAGCATTATGGATATTGGAAGATGAGGATGCAGATCTACCTTCAATCAATTGACCTTGACATCTGGTCAGTGATTGAAAAAGGAGATTTCGTTCCAATGGCTCAAACAGAAGATGGAAGACACAAAGAGAAGCTGGAAGCTGAGTGGAATGATGAAGACAGAAGGAGAGTTCTACTGAACTTCAAAGCAAAGCATTGTTTGGTCAGTGCCCTTAACCAGGATGAATTCTACAGAGTCTCACAATGCTCCACTGCAAAAGAAATGTGGGATACTCTACAGATTGCACATGAAGGAACTTCTGGAGTCAGGGAAAACAAAGTGAACACGTGCATTGGGGAGTATGAAAGCTTCAGAATGGCTGAAGGAGAAACTGTAAAGGAGCTCCAAAAGAGATTCACTCTTATTGTGAATCAACTGAAGAGCCTGGGAAAAGAATACACACAGTCTGAGAAAGTGAGAAAAATACTCAGAGCTCTACCTCTGGAATGGCAGCCCAAGGTGACAGCTATAGAAGAGGCCAGAGGAGAATCAATGGCTTCTGTCACAGCTCTCTTCGGCAGCCTTGAGGAATATGAAGGAAAGATCAAAGCACTCAAGGAAGCTGGGCTGGACAGAAAGAAGAAAGGCCTTACCCTCAAAGCTGCTGATGAAAAGGAAGAAGAATCTGATTAAGGAGATGAGCTGAATGAGGAAACTCTGGCTATGATGGTCAGAAAATTCGGAAGATTCTACAGCAAGAAGAAGAGCAAGAGATTCTTCAAGAAAGGAGTAATTGGAGAAAGCAAGAAAGAGGCAAAAGAACCTGTAACTTGCTATGAGTGCAAGAAGCAGGGACACATTAAGTGGGACTGTCCCCAATTCATTAAGAAGCAGGAAAAAGAAAAGAAAGCTGCAGACAAAGGGAAGAAGAAGAAAGCCTATATCTCATCCATATGGGGCAACAGCTCAGATGAGGAAGAAGAAGATGAGGATGAGGTTGCCAACATTTGTTTAATGGCACTTGCCTCAGAAGAAGTCTTACCCTCATGCAGCAGTGATCAGGAAGAAGAGGTATATGAATCTGAACCTTCCTATTCTGAATTACAAGATGCATTTCATGAGCTTCATGATGAATTCATTAAAGTTGCTAAAGAACTGAAATTGGCAAAGAAAAGGATAAATAAGCTGGAATCCCAAAGCATAGTTTCTGAAATTGCCTCTTTGCCCACTACTGAATCTGTTTGTTGCACTTCATGCATTGAACTCAAGCAAACTAATGACTATTTAGTTAAAAGCATGTCTAGGCTCACTAGAGGCAAAGACATGTTGTTTGCATTAATGGGGAGCCAAAGAATATCACAAGGCAAAGCTGGTCTTGGCTATGATCCATGTGCTGTCAAGGAAAAGATTAGGAAGAAAAATCAGAATGCTTATATGAGACATTTTGTGCATGCTGAGAACAATAAAAAGAAAACTAATGCATTACATCACATTGAAACATATGATCAACCAAGGCATGCTAGACAAAAGTATTATCTGCACTGTTTTCTTCCTGCATCTCAATCTAGCAGTCCTTTCACTACCTGTCATTTCTGCAACAAAAAGGGACATATTTCCAGTTCTTGTGCCTTGAAGAAAAATGGGCTTGGCAGGAAAGTTGAATGGGTTCCCAAAGTTGCATCTGCATCTAGGGAAAAATATACTGACCTAAAAGGACCCAAGCAAATTTGGGTACCTAAAAGGAAAACGTAAACATTGTTTTGCAGGTCTGTCTCAAAGCTAAGAAAAGCAACAAATGGTATATGGACAGTGCCTGCTCAAGTCACATGACAGGTGATAAGGAGAAGTTCATCACCCTGAGAGACAAGAAAGGAGGAAAGGTGACCTTTGGAGGTGACCAATATGGCAAAATCATTGGTATTGGAATTGTGGGTAAAAATCCAGAAACATCCATTGAAGAGGTGCTGTTTGTGATTGGACTCAACCACAACCTGCTAAGCGTGAGTCAGACCTGTGACAAAGGAAACTGGGTGCTGTTTGACTCAAAGTTTTGCCTGGTCATCAGAAAAAGTGATCACAAAGTTATCCTCAAAGCTCAAAGGGATGGTAACTGCTATACTATTGATCTTGATGAACTTCCTCCCTTAGATTCTGTATGCTTAATTAGTCAGAATAATGAAAGTTGGCTATGGCATAGAAGATTAGCTCATGTGAACATGAATCAACTGTCTAAACTAATTAAAAATGAGCTAGTAACTGGTCTACCAAAAATATCTTTTGAAAAGGATAAAGAATGTGATGCATGCTTAAGAGGAAAACAAACCAAATCATCATTTAAATCTAAAAATGTAGTTACCACAACTAGACCACTTGAATTGTTGCATATGGACTTAATTGGACCATCTAGGGTGAAAAGTCTTGGTGGTAATCTGTATGTGCTTGTAATTGTTGATGATTATTCTAGATTTACTTGGACATTATTTCTTTCCTCCAAAAGTGATACCTTTGATGCATTTGCAACCTTAGCCAAAAAAGTGCAAAATGAGAAAGGTATTTCTATTGTGTCTATCAGGTCAGACCATGGAGGAGAATTTGAAAATGCATACTTCCTGGAGTACTGCAATGAGCATGGGATTGATCACAACTTCTCAGCACCAAGAACTCCTCAACAAAATGGAGTAGTAGAAAGGAAGAATAGAACTATTGGAGAGATGGCCAGAGCTATGCTAAATGAGAAGGAACTCTCCCAAGTATTCTGGGCTGATGCAGTAAATACAGCAAGTTACATCATAAACAGAGCTTACATCAGACCAATCCTTGGGAAGACTCCATATGAGCTGTACAAGGGAAGAAAGCCAAATCTGTCACACCTCCATGTGTTCGGGTGCAAATGCTTCATTCACAACAATGGTAAAGAAAATCTAGGTAAATTTGATGCCAAATCCGATGAAGGTATATTTCTGGGTTATTCAAGTAGGAGTAAGGCATATAGAATTTATAATAAAAGATCAAATGTAATAGAAGAATCTGTACATGTGGTTTTCATTGAAAATAAAACTGTTTCAAAACATACTATCAATGAGGATGATCTTACTTTCAATTTTGAAAAACTAGGAATTTCTGATAAGAGTAAAACTGAACCTCCAAAGATATCTGAATCTGTTAATATAGAGGAAGATATCCAGGAGCAAGAGTTTGATGAAGAAAACAATGAGGAAACATCTCAAGAACTTCCTAGAGCTTGGAGATATCAAAGGAATCATCCTGTTGATCAAGTAATAGGGAATGTTCTAGAGAGAGTCAAAACCAGAAAACAGTTAAGAGAACAGATGCTCAACTGTGCTTTCATTTCTCAAATAGAACCCAAATGTACTGAAGAGGCCTTAACTGATGATTACTGGATTTTGGCTATGCAAGATGAATTAAATCAATTTGAAAGAAATCAAGTTTGGGATTTAGTGTCTAGACCCAAAAATCATCCTGTTATTGGTACCAAATGGGTTTTCAGAAATAAACTTGATGAATCTGGAACAATAATCAGAAATAAAGCTAGACTAGTTGCTAAAGGGTATAATCAAGAAGAAGGTATTGATTTTGAAGAAACTTTTGCACCAGTAGCTAGATTAGAAGCTATAAGAATACTACTGGCATATGCATGCATGAAAAATATTTTATTATATCAAATGGATGTAAAAAGTGCTTTTCTGAATGGATATATCATGGAAGAGGTTTATGTTGATCAACCTCCAGGTTTTGAGGACTCTACAAAACCAAACCATGTTTATAAACTGAAGAAAGCTCTCTATGGTTTAAAACAGGCCCCTAGAGCATGGTATGAGAGACTGAGCAATTTTCTAACTGAAAAGGGGTTTAACAGAGGCAAAGTTGACACAACCTTATTTACTAAGAAAGAAAATAAAGATTTACTAATTGTTCAAATCTATGTTGATGATATTATTTTTGGTGCTACTAATGAGGTTCTTTGCAAGGAATTTTCTAAGTTAATGCAGGGAGAATTCGAGATGTCTATGATGGGTGAACTCAATTTCTTCCTTGGATTGCAAATCAGACAGCTAAATGATGGTATCTTCCTCAGTCAATCCAAGTATCTAAAGGAGCTGTTAAAGAAGTTTGGTATGGAGAATGCCAAGCCAATGGGAACACCTATGGCTACTGCAACCAAACTGGACATGGATGAGAATGGGAAGATGTTTGACATTACTCAGTACAGAAGAATGATCGGATCTCTGCTGTACCTAACTGCCAGCAGACCTGACATTATGTTCAGTGTCTGCATGTGTGCAAGGTTCCAATCATGCCCCAAAGAAACCCATGCAACAGCTGTGAAAAGAATTTTTAGATATCTTATTGGAACATCACAGATGGGTCTTTGGTATCCAAAAGGCAATGGAGAAGATCTCAAAGGATACACTGATGCTGATTTTGCAGGATCCAAAACTGACAGAAAAAGCACAAGTGGAGCCTGTCAGTTTCTTGGAGGATCCCTGGTCTCATGGTTCAGCAAAAAGCAAAACAGTGTGGCCTTATCCACTGCAGAAGCTGAGTATGTTGCAGCTGGAAGCTGTTGTGCCCAAGTTATCTGGATGAAACAGCAGCTTGAAGATCTTGAGGTTAAAATGAAAGAGACACCAATCATGTGTGACAACCAAAGTACTATAAATATCACCAAGAATCCTGTCATGCATTCGAGGACTAAACATATTGAAGTTAGGCACCACTTCATAAGAGATCACGTTCTGAAAGGAGAAGTTAGATTGGAGTACATCCCAACAGAGGATCAAGTTGCTGATATACTCACAAAGCCTCTATCAGAAGACAGACACTGCAAAATAAGGAGAGAATTGGGAATGGTAAATCCCAATGAATTGTAAGTCATTTCTGTGCAAGTCTGTCTTTAGAACTTTTAATATTAGAATAAATTCTAACTTGAGCATCGGAGTATGTTTTAGTATAGTTTCAGGTGCTCCTTGTGAAAATCAATGGCTAAAAGTTTGAAAGATTGGAGCACTCCAGATTGGAACAACCAGAAAATGAAGAGAATGATAATTATTCTGAGTTCTGGATCCATTCTGTAAGTTTTTAAAGTTGAAATTTGTATGTTGTTTGAATACTAGAAAAATCTCTTTGATAATCTATGTTTTTGAACTAGTCAACGTGGTCAACATTCGAATTTTGGTTGACTAACAGACGAACTTTGGCCTGTTATGTCTTGGAACAGTTCTCGGTTATGCCTCGAAATTCGTCTGTTGATGCTTGAAAGTTCGAATTTTCAAAGACAAAAAAAAATATATATATATATATATATATTTTCAACGTCATAGTTGTTCATCATTGCTATATGAAGCATTACTTCTTAACATACGAATGTTGAACAATCTTGACAAAAGTTGAAAAATTCGAATTGTCAAGCTCAAAATTCGTCTGTTGAACCATGTTCTTGTTGATTGTATCACTGAAAGATGAAGTTCTGAATGCTTAATTCGTCTATTGACTGTTGATTTGATTATTGTCTGCCTTTTTCTTTTCAACATTCGAATTTTGTTGGAACAAAATTCGTCTGATGTGCTTGTATTGTTTGTTTCAAGCAACTGTCAGACGAACTTTCAAGATGAAAATTCGTCTGTCAGTAAGCTGTGCTGAACGGTTTAACTTGTAACTGCCCGAAGTTCGAATTTTGACCTCTCAAAATTTGTCTGTCAGACGGTTACACACGTTAAATGCGTCAGTTTTCCACAGAACAGACGCAACCCTATTTGTAACCTCTCTAAGTCTGTTCTGATTCTCTCTTCAATCCTCTTAACTTCTGTCCAAAAACCGTCTTTTTCCACCGATTAAACTTCCTTTCGCATTATATAAACCCATTCTCAGCCACATTCTGCTTCATTCAACCGAGAAATGGCAAGAGTTAAAATTCTTGGAACAGGAAAAGCTGTGGCCCGTCCGAAAAGGAATGTTAAATCACAATATGCTACCAAAGAAGGAGAGAAATCAAAGAGAAAAGCCGAACCCAGTAAAGCTACTCCCTCTAAACGCCAGAAATCTTCATCCAAAGCAGAATCCCAGAAATCTGGCCCCTCCTCTTCAAAAAGTGCAGAACCGTCTGCTCCTGCTGCTGCCTCTTCTGCCTCTTCCAGTACTGAATCTGGAGAGTTTGAATTGACTACACTACCACTATGGAGCACTCCTGAGATTCAAGAAGAGTACACTACCAAGTTTTCCAACAAAAAGGTAATCAAGCCTCATTGTGTGAATGTGGAACAATTTCTGATTTCCAACAATTTTGATGCTGCTATATGGTTGTTAAGATATAAAAATTTGTTGGAAATTGCTGAAAGATATGATGATGAAGTAGTGAAGACTTGGTATGCGTCTCTTAAGTATAACAGCAAGAAGATGAAATGGGAGGTCACCTTGAGATCAAGGACCATTTGGCTTGCTGATGAAACATTCAATGAGGTGTTAGAAATCCCAGGACAAGATGGGCTAAAAGTTGACTTAACAGCCTCTGGGTATATGGATGAGGCAAGCACAGCAGATGAAGAAGGTGGATCCTTTCTGTACTACAAGGAGAGCACCATTTTGGACACCTTATTCAGGAGAAGGGAGAACAGGCCAACAATAAATCTGTTGAAGCCCACAGACCTAAGTGTACAAGTCAGAATCCTGCACTACATAGTGTCAAGGATCATTTTCAACAAGGGTGGTAGCTTCAATCTGATAAAAAGGGCAGAGGCTCATGTGATGACTGCTATCATTCGTGGGAAGCTGATCAATATGGGTCATATCATCCTTCAGCGAATGATAAAGGCAAGGGATCAGAGGAAGGATTCCACACTCCCCTATGCTGCAATTGTTTCAAGAATCCTGCAGCATGCTAGGATTCAGCACATTGAGAAAGGGAAAGGGAAACTCACTGAGGCATTCAAGGAGGAGGAACTGCAAAGAATGGGCATTGAGAAAGATGAAGGACGATGGGTTGGAAAGGGAGCAGGAAAAACTGAAGACCTGTTCTTTGTCCCTGATGCATCCCTCCAACAAGAAGGCACTTCTGAGGCCCCTGAAAGATCCTTACCTCAGCCTTCCCAGACAATTCCATCTCCCTCCAGGCCTACTCACCCTCCTTCCACTCCCTCCTCACGAGCCAAGCCAACTAAGATCACTGAGTTGTTTGACAGTCTGTCAACACTCATTCTCAGCATTAAAGATGAGCAAAATGCCAAATTTGTTCATCTACAAGATCAGATCCATCAGTTGGCAGTGAATATGAAGGTGGTGGCTGATGCATATGAAGAGATAAGAAATGCAATTCCTACCACTTCAGCTCCACCTCAGCCTGGTGTCCCTGAGCCTACTCTGTCTCCATCCCCTGTGCCTCCAAGTCCCTTTGAGATTGCCTCCTCTGACCATGATACTGATATGGATGGTGATGGTGCTATGAAAACACCAAGTCCTGGTCCACCCTTGGACTATGGATTAGAAGGAGAAGGTCTTCAAGAATCAAGCCCTCTTGAGCCAATGCAAGAAGATGCTCTGGATTCAATTCTGTCCATTCAAGAATCAGAGCAAGTTGAAAGACTGGTTGAAGCCATTTCAACCTCTTCTGTGCCAGAAGGAGCAAGCAATGTGGAAAGGAGCATTGTGCCTGTTGTAGATTATCTTGCCATTGCTCACAATGCTCTGCTGCTAGCTCAAAGGAGAAGGCTGGAAGAAATGTTTCCTCCTGCTGAACCACCTTCTCAATCTATTGCTGCTTATGGGCTTTCAGAGCACCAAAGAGCTCAACTAGCTCTTTCTAGGCAGGAAATGCAAGTACTGCTTGAGGTCTCTGATGATGATGAAGAACCTGCTGAGCCCCCTTTGCTCCTGTCCCCCTTCGTGCTGTTCCTATCACTCAGATACCTCCTCCAATGGACTTTGTTGGACTTCCTGATGATGCCAAAAAGGGGGAGAAGATAAAGCAAACTGGGACCAAGCAAGCTGGAAAATCTGCTGAGCCATCTGGAAAAGGAAAGACTTACAGCAAGAAGCCAAAGAAGAAGTGATGACTTAGATCTTAGGCTGATTATTCTTGTTGTATCTTGTTTTATTTGGGTGTTTTGTATTTGGTTGTTTGATTTTAAGAACTACTCTTTAATTGGAATTTGTATTACAATAGTTTGGTGATATATAGTATGTTCTTGATTGCAATATTTTGGGCGTTAAATCTCTTCACTTAATCTGTTATTTTGATATCTTATGCATATGTTGAGGGGGAGCTTATGAAAGCAAACCCAAGTACTAATCCAGTTTGTGAGTTGTTTTGTCATCATCAAAAAGGGGGAGAATGTTGATGAAAGAGTTTTGATGATTTTAAACCAACACTCAAGATCTTGGATTGAAGATATCAAAGGAGATCAAAGCTGTTCCAAGTGAAGATTTTCTGTGTATTTGCTGTTAGATCTCTTGTAGGATCTTTAGTTTTTGTTATGATTGGGTAAAAGGTTTTAATTTGAAGAAAAGATGTTTTCAAACTTTGATTTTATGTTAAATCCTTGAATATTTGAAAAACACCCACAAACAGACGAAGGTTAAAAGTTTAAACTAAACTGTCAAGTTAGAAATTCGAACTTTGCCTTTGGAAATTCGAATTTCGAGCTAAAACTGATTAAGTCTGAAGAGATGGCTCTCTGTCAGACGAATTTTGGTGGTTCAAAATTCGAATTTTCATCTAGTCTGAAAGAAGCCCTTCTGGTGACAGACGAACTTCACACTTCCAAAATTCAAATTTCAAGTAAAATGAAGTTTGTGAAAACCAAAGAAATTCGTCTGAAACCATGACAAAGTGCATCTGAAATCAAAAGATATTCAGCTTGAAAAATGCTCTCTGACAGACGAATTTCGAGATTCCAACACTCGAATTTTCATATAAGTCTGAAAGAAGCTTCTTTACAACAGACGAACTTTGAGTCTTCAAAATTCGAATTTCAGACAAAACAAAACTTGAGAAAATAGAAAAAATTCGTCTGAAACTATGTTAAAGTTCATCTGAGATCAAGAATGAGTTAAGTCTCAAAATTGCTCTCTGACAGACGAATGTCACCCTTTCAAAATTCGAATTTCGAAGAAAGTAAACTACTGTGTCTCTTTATACGTTCAATGGACAGACGAATTTTGGATACCAAAATTCGAATTTCGAAGACACTGTAGCAAATTGAAAACACTGTTCACACTTAACCAAAAATCTTTCTTCTTGAAAATTCGTATGTCACATTGTGAAAATGTTTTATAAGTTTCAAAATTCGAATTTCACTTCATGAACAGACGAACTTCGTGTTGTAATGTTGAAAGCTTTAACCTTCGGTTCCTTCGAAATTCGTCTGTTGACCAACCAAAATTCGAATTTCAGTATGTCAGAAACATTAAATGCGGTTGGTAAACGGATAGTTTTTCAGAGTAACCGTTGGATAACTTCCCCAACGGATAGATTTAGTCTCTAACGGATATTTGAGACCTAAATCTATAAATACAACATCATTTGAAGTTGTGGGTAACAAATCAAACTTGTATATACCGAATTTCTGCTAAATCTTCTTCTCAAAAGCTTTTACCCTCTCAACTTCTAAACTTGTACTTAAACTTTCATATCTACTCTTTTCAAGAGAGTTATTTCATTGTAATCAATCTACTCTTCATCTGGAAGATAGATTTACTTGTGAGGGGTATTCACAAGGGGATTGAGAAGCACACAGTGAAAGTGCTTGGAGAGTTTGAGAGAGCTCAGAAACAGAGCATACTCGTTGTACTGTGGCCTTAGCAAGAAGCCCATTGAAATTCTTGCTGTATAGTGGATAAATCTCAAGAGGTGTCTTGGGGACTGGATGTAGGTCAAGTGGAAAGACCGAACCAGGATAAATTACTGAGTTTTCTTCTCCCTATCTTCACTTTTCAGCTTGCTCTGTTTTACGCATTATTTTCATTATACTGTGATATCTCCACTTACCTCACCTTGTGCAGAAAATTTTCAATCTTCCCAATTCACCCCCCCTCTTGGGAAGTCAGCCTTGCTAACAATATTTTTATTCCAACTCATGTTGCATTAATATTTTTAATTTTGATTTTTTTAATATGCAATCCAAGTTCAATGTGACTAAGCAACACAAGTCCTATTGTTTAATGAAGATGGGCTTGTCTTGGAAGAATACATGGAACAAGCTACACCACAAGGTAAATAGGACTATTAACATGACCGTGGAGGAGGTTATTGCATTAAGGCTAGAGAGTGCCAGAGAGTGTTACAAATGTTGTTGATTGGGAGAGATTTGTGACTCTAAGGATAACCAAGTCATGTCAGGTATGCTCTAAATTTGTTAATGTTAATTTACATTATTTTTTAAACTTATATGCTTGCAAACCATACAACTTGCATTTTTTTTTATTTTTGTTAATAATATGTATAGGTTGTGGTGGCCCAAAATAGAGAGAATAGAGTGAGACAGACTATTGTTTAAATCACCGACTCGAAGACCTTTGCATAAACCTAGCATGAATTGTTATAAATTAAAATTTATAAAATTTTATGTTCATAGTAAAATATCTACAGGGGGTATAACAGCAAGGCTAGGTTCCATTTGGAGATCTCTAGATTCAAACCTGCACACATAAGGATAGCAATGCAGTCAATAGGGCCACGCAGAACATTGTTGTAAGTACTTTTATTTATTTTTTATTAAATTCATAATACTTTAATAATCTTGATTTAATAAATCATTTTGATTTGAACCGAATAATATTCGTGCATGGACTACAGAGATCATGAAGTCATTGTTAGAAAGGCTGACTTCCCAAGAGGGGGGGGTGAATTGGGAAGATTGAACTTTTTCTGCACAAAGTGAAGTAAGTGAAGATATCACAGTATAGTGAAAATAACATGTAAAACAGAGCAAGCTGAAAAGTAGAGATAAGGAGAAGAAAACTCAATGATTTATTCTGGTTCGGTCTATCCACTTGACCTACATCCAGTCCCCAAGACACCTCTTGAGATTTGTCCACTATACAGCAAGAATTTCAACGGGCTTCTTGCTAAGGCCACAGTACACGAGTATGCTCTGTTTCTGAGCTCTCTCAAACTCTCCAAGCACTTACACTATATGCTTCCCAATCCCCTTGTGAATACCCCTCACAAGTAAATCTATCTCCCAGATGAAGAGTAGATTGATTACAATGAAATAACTCTCTTGAAAAGAGTAGATATGAAAGTTTAAGTACAAATAATGAAGTTGAGAGGGTAAAACTTTTTGAGAAGAAGATTCAGCAGAATTTCGGTATTAATAAGTTTGATTCGTTACCCACAACTTCAAATGATTTTGTATTTATAGATTTAGGTCTCAAATATCCGTTAGAGACTAAATCTATCCGTTGGGGAAGTTATCCAACGGTTATTCTGAAAAACTATCCGTTTACCAACCGCATTTAATGTTTCTGACATACTGAAATTCGAATTTTGGTTGGTCAACAGACAAATTTCGAAGGAACCGAAGGTTAAAGCTTCCAACGTTAAAATACGAAGTTCGTCTGTCCATAGAGTGAAATTCGAATTTTGAAGCTTATGAAGTATTTTTTTAATGTGACATATGAATTTTCAAGAAGAAAGTTTTTCTGTAAATCGTGAACAGTGTTTTCAATTTTCTACAGTACCCTCGAAATTCGAATTTTGGATGCCCAAAATTCGTCTATCCATTGAACGTTCAAAGAGGCACAGTAGTTCACTTTCTTTGAAATTCGAATTTTGACGTAGTGAAATTCGTCTGTCAGAGATCAATTTTGAGACTTAATTTCCTTTTGATTTCAGATGAACTCTATCATAGTTTCAGACGAATTTTCTTTGGTTTTCTCAAATTGTATTTTGTCTGAAATTCGAATTTTGAAACTGTAAAGTTCGTCTGTCCAAAAAGCTTCTTTCAGACTTATATGAAAATTCGAATGTTGCAAAGTCAAAGTTCGTCTGTCAGAGAGCATTTTTCAAACTCAATTTCTTCTTAATTTCAGATGAACTTTAACATAGCTTCAGACGAATTTCTTTGGTTTTCACAAATTGCATTTTGTCTGAAATTCGAATTTTGAAACTGTAAAGTTTGTCTGTCCAAAGAGGCTTCTTTCAGACTAGATGAAAATTCAAATTTTGAAAAACCAAAATTCGTCTGACAGAGAGACATCTCTTCAGACTTGTTCAGTTTAATCTCGAAATTTGAATGTCCTAAGGCAAAGTTCGAATTTCCAACTTGACAGTTTAGTTTGAACTTTCAACCTTCGTCTGTTTGTGGGTGTTTTCCAAATATTTCAAGATTTAATATAAAATCAAAGTTTAAAAATATCTTTTCTTCAAATCAAAATCTTTTACCCAATCATATCAAGAACTAAGACTCTACAAAAAATCTACCAGCAAATACTCATAAAGTCTTCACTTGAGATAGCTTTGATCTCCTTTGATATCTTCAATCCAAGCTTTTGAGTGTTGGTTTAGAATCATCAAAACTCTTGTTTCAACAGTCATGAGGATCAGTTTCTAGGGCAATCAAGGATGGTGTGCAGCTCCTACAAGTAGCTTTTAGAGTGCCAGAGCACCTAAGAAGGGTTCGAGGGTTGGGTCAGGATGTCACATCGACCTAGATTTTAGGTCGCTCTAGACATGTGCATGGGCAGTCATCCTCTGCATTTGTACTACCCGACATGCCATTGTATGACAAGATGCATTAGATGCTCAGCATTACACATTGGAGCTGCAAGCACAACTGCCTCAAATGGAGCTGTAGGCCGCCTCCATTGCTGTGTCACTAGTTGCTGCTATAGCAATCTAGCAGATAGTCTGCCAGCTCTTCCTTGGTGGCAGCCCCCAACTAGTCAAATCCCACAGATTGTCATACTGCCTTTCTAGACGTCTTCTAGTAGTCATGCACTTGGTCCTTATTTGACTTATTATGCATCATAGCCCCAAAAGCATCAAGACCACTAGGATTCTAAGAAACAAGTGAACTCAGATCAATCTAAGCACCAGCAGTAGATTTTTTAGATATTTTAAGGATATTTGTGGATTGTGGATTTCTTATGTATATTTTGTTTTATTTAGTTCTTTAAATTTTTTAGTTAATTGAATTTAATTTACAAATTTTAATTTATAATTGGAAAAATTAATCTATTAGTCCTTGTACTTTACATTCATTTTCAAATAAGTCCCTATATTTGAAAAATTTATAAAGAACTCCTTATACATTTCACTATTAAAAAAGTTAGACCTAATATTTTGGTTTTCTTGTAATTTAATCCTTGAATTGATGATGTGTCATAATGGTGTTAATGAACAACTTGTTAGGAATACTAGCTTCTTAAGAGGAGGGATGAATTCAAAAGTTTGAAATTTTTCTACAAAAACACAATATACCAATGAAAATAAAAGTTTGCAGAAAAATAAAGTATCATGCAAATGAACATATACGTAAGATAAGATAAGAGAAGACTCAGTGATTTATCCTAGTTCGTTCTTATCCACTTGACCTTCGTCCAATCCTCAAGTCACCACTTAAGATTTTTCACTATCAGCAAGAATTCAATGGGTTTTTTGCAATGGCATAGTGGAATGAGTGTGCTCTATTCTAAGAACACAAAATCGCTTTCAACACTTTTACAAGTGTTTTCCTAATCCATTTGTAAATCCCCTCACAAAGAATCTTTATTTCAGATAAAAAAAAGATTTTATAGAGAAGTGAAAACTTTTTTAAATAGAGTGGATATGAAAATTAAAGAGCAATAAATGTGGTATGTAGGTGAAAAAGTTTTGACTAAAAAATTTAGTAGAGTTTTTGCAATATCGGGCTTAAATTCATTACTCATAACTTCAAATGAAGTTGTATTTATATATTTGAAGCTTTACTAGTTGTTAAATACAAGATCTAGCCATTAGAGATATTAACAAATAGTTACTCTATAAAAATAACCATTCACCAACCACATTAAATGCATCTGACACACCAAAATTTGAATTTTGAGGCTCAACAGATGAATTTTGTAGAGATAAAAAGTTAAGGACTTTAACATTAAACTTCAAAATTTATCTGTCACTAAGTAATATTCAAATTTTGAGTTTATCAAAGATAATCAGTGTTAGTTCGTGCGCATTTTCATAGTAGAAGTGCACATTAAGAGATTGAACAGTTATCTCAAATTTTTGCGTAGTACTTCAAAATTCAAATTTTAGAAGCTGAAATTTGTCTATCAAAAATATGTTCAACATAGCACAAATGTTCTTCTCTATGAAATTCGAATATTGAACTGTAAAGTTCATCTGTCAGAGATATGCTCTAATGAGACTCACAAATTCTCACTTTGAAATTCGCACTTTGAAGCCTAAAGTTTGTCTGTCAAAGGCTGTGATTTTGAATTTCACCAATATTCGAATTTTGACTAAGTTTCATGCGAATTTGGCATACTTTGACTAACCATGCTTAACCTTTGAATTTCATAATCAAATTCATCTATCAGAAATAAAACCTCTGTAACTTCAAATTTTACTAAATAAAGTGCGAATTTTGCACAAAATAAACATGAGTCAAATACCAAAATTCATGTATTAGCCAATATTTCTCAATTTTAACACATACTAACATTAGATAACTTTGAGATAATTCATTTAAACACTGTGGTAATATAAGTAAGTAAGATTCAAAGCTTTTTACTTGGTGTATATAGTAAAAAGTCTTAAAAACTAAATATTCACTTTCTCTTCATTGGATTTCTTCACTTTATCCCTTCTACTCCTTTAATATTCTCCTTCCAAATTCTAATTATTTGGAATCATTAAAACTTCTAATTCAACATAGCTGATGTGGTGAGTTAAATAATGATGTAAACAAATTAAACCCATAACCATGAACAACACACCTTCCTCAAAGAGTCAAAAGTTCTCTATCACTTATTTTTCATTTTTCATTTTTCATTTTTTTGTATATCACAAAATTTTTTGTTTTTCACAAAATTTTTTGTTTTTTTGGGTAAATAGATAATCACTATTGTCGCACCCGGAAAAATGCGACGAAAGGGAAAATGAGAACAAATCTGGTTTTCGAGTGAAAACCGACTTGTGAGGAGTCGCCACCAAAATTTTAAGGAAAATCTTGGGAAACCAAACTAAAAAGGAAAGGATGGTCTGCTTAACCAGAGTTGGATTCGGGAGTCGATTGTACGTGGGGAAGGTGTTAGGCACCCCACAACACCCGTTCCTAAGAACGGTTACCTTACGTTGATTGTGTAAATTAATATGGCTTTTAAATATATTTTGGTTTTCCTTTTATAATCCACATGCGAGAAAATGGGTAAAGAAAAAAGAAATTAAGAAAGTTTAAAAAATGTAATAAGGAAAATAAATTAACTTAGAAATTGAGGAGATTAAAAAATGAGGAAAAAGGAATTTAAGAAAATAAATTGAAAAATATTTATTAAATTAAAGGAAAAAACACCAAATAAATCAAAAACTATTTATTTATTTACAAAGGCGGACTTGACCCAGGATCAGAGCCTGGGGCCTACGTACCCTGCGATGGGGATCAAAGTCCACGTAGTTCGGACTAGAAATGTGTGTCAGTTGGTTGGTATATTTTTTTTTTTTAATTGTAAAATTTTGTCTAATTTTGTAAAAGGAGAAAGCTAATAGAAAATAATTTAACTTTTTGCAAACAAAACAATTTCTGAGATTGAGTTGATGTGTTTTAATTTGCAAAAAGATAATTTAATCCCACTTACTTACTCTTATTTTATTTTGTGTAAAAACATTTTTTTTTATTTTTCTTTGATTTTTGGATATTTTTTTTTTGAAAATGCACTTATTTGACTTTTAACCTTGAAAAAACCATTGTATTTTTATTTTTTATTCTTTGGAAAACTTTCCTTTTTTCTCTTTTTCTTCTTCTTTTTTTTTTTTATAAAAATGAGAACCAATTTATCTGGTGCAGACTCGCAGTCATGCCCGATAAAACGATTCCAGAATTACCTGCGAAGGTTCTGAAATCTCGCGATATAAAGATTTTATTAACCTTTAAAGCAACACTTGAGAAAATATTACAATATATTTTTTTTTAATGAAAATTTTATTATGTGTTTTTAAATAAAATTGGAGAAAAACGTGTTAAGATATAGTAATTTATTTTTTATGAAATCTAATTATTTCCTTAAAAAAAGTCATTTAGCTAATATATCTATGCAAATTCACAATCTCACGTGATAACTCAGTAAACCCGAATACCTGCGTGGTTCTAAAAACCCCACGTGGTGTGATTATTAAATCAATTACTTCTATTATTATTTTTTCGTAGTAAAATCGCTAAATGTTGCTATTTTGTTTAAGATATCTTGAAATATATAAAAGTTTATGCAATAAAAGTTATTTACTTATTCAAAATAATATCATTATATATTTTTTCTTAAAATGAGTAACCAGAGAAAAGATTTTTACTCATATCATGTATTTGAAAACACCGAAAATTATTTTTTATTATTACATTCCAAAAACATTTCCTCAAAGAGTAGAGTTTATTTCAAAATGAGTTACCTAACCAACTAATATCTGCGTGGACTCACGGTCTCGCGCGATAATTAGTACATCAAAATACTTGCGAAAATTCTAAAAATTTCGGGGTACAGTGATTTTGAATAATAAACTTTAGTAATGGAATTTTACCATAAAAGCTTACAAAACAAGAGGGTAGGTATTTATTTATTTTTTTTTAGAGAGCCCAGTTTCCCATCCCACTCATACTAACACGGGCTTGCAGCTTCGGGTACAGTGCATGGGTCCATAAAATTTCATTAGTTTTTTTTTTTAGGGCCGTTGAACTAAAATAACACAACTCATTGACCCAACACTTTCTTTTCCCATAGCTACTCGTAGGCCCAAAATCACTACGAGCATCATAAAGAACCTATGCCCTAAACCCAAAAATTTCGTTGAGCGGAGCCCAGGATTGAAATAAGTGCTTCCCCACATGGCCAAATTCGCAGGGCGACCAGAATTACCAAAACACAGAGCAACTAAGAATTCCAGTTCTGAACTAGATTAGTATCATATAGATATAATCAAATTCTACTAAAACGTTTCCAGGCATACGCTTCCTAAAGGTACAAAATCGAACGGTAAAACAAATCACGGAAAGCTTAATCCATTATGTCATCCCTCTCACGGTTCAGACCTGCCATGGCCAACTAACAACTGAACGTAGATAGAGCCAGATATGTGCCCACCAACGGAGGTGGGAGTAACACATCCCCAAACAAAAGCTACGACTGGATGCATATAATGAACAATGAGAGAAGAAAAAAAATTAAAGAATTTTCTGGCTTAATCACGAGATTCAGCACCCATCACCGACAAACATATGCTTAATCTCCCTAGTAGCGAACCGACCACATACATGGACTCAAATCGTATTCTCAGCCAACCGATTGAAAGTTTAAACTTAAAATACCGATTACCAGTTGAAGCCTCTTTGATCTCTTCCTTCTTCGAAAATTCCGTCCTCAGTTTGTGACCGAGCCTTTCTCAGATTCTCCAGGATTTCGCCTCAATGCTCTCGGCTTCTCAGTCTCCTTCCTCTGCTCCCTCTGCGATCCCCCCCGTGGAAAATCCGCGCCTCTTTCCTCCAGATTTTGTCCCAAAACCTCTCGGGCTCCCCCCCCTTGTTTTCGGCTTCCAATCCTCCCTTTTATAGAGCTTCCACGGCCGAGAGGAGAGGAGTCCCCGTGCGTGTGATCTTCGGTTCTTCCAGTTTCGTGCACGTCTCCTCGGCCCCCTCTGTTTTCGCGGCCACTTTTCCTGTCTTCACGGTTGCTCCCTCAGCTTTTTCTTCCTCGGCTCGCCTCTGCTTCTTCACCCAGACTGCTTTTTCTTTCTTTTTGGTTTGCAGTTTCCTCGGTTTCTTCTCGCCCTCTGCTTCACGCGTCTTCGTCAGTTCCCTTTTTCTTCAGTCTTTTCAATCTCTGGCTTCCTGCAGCTTTTCTTTCTCTGCCTCCCTTTTCAGCTCTCGCGTCCCTTTCTCGGCTGCGTCCTCTGCTCCCTGCCCAGTTCTTTCTTCAATTGCTTTTGCCCTAGCCTGAGGGCACGGCCATTCGGTGGCCCAGATCCACGAGCCCCAATTGGGTTCGTGGTATCCTGGGCTTTCATTCATTTTTTTTTGTTTTGTGCTTTTGTTTTTTTTTTGTGTTTGTTTTCTTTTTCTTTTATAGATTATTATTGATTATTTATTTTATTTTATTTTACTATTATTTTTTGTCATTTTTTGCAAAATGTCCGAACAAAATGGGGTGTTCACAACTATACCAATGAAAGGTAAATCTGAGGAAATTTGGAGCTCATGATGTGAAGTTTCCGATTTTTGTTTGAATATTAGATTGTCATCTTTTAGTATATTATTTTATTATTTGTAAACCTCACTAATATGATTAAATGCATAATGAGCTTAACAACCTCTTAACCACATACCCATGCATTGAAAATCCAATTGCTTTTTGGCCTCTATTCTTCAAACCCCAAAACAGAGTAAGGAAGATTTTACCTTAGTCAATAAATATAGACCTCGAAGATGCATACATCTCATCACCAACCTAGCATGGAGTAAAATATATGAAAGCAATGATCAACAATAGAAACCTTAGCTTAATGGGGAATGACCATGATGCTCTCTTCCTTAGGTCCTTTCTCTTACTTTATCATAACTTGAAATTACCTATTCTTCTCCATAATCATTTCATATTTCATTATCTTTTAAATTAGAGTAGTAATTTTTTTTTATTATAATTTTAAGGAAAACAATAGAAAGTTATTCTCAATTTCAAGGGTTTAAATTTTAGTCAAAGGATCTTTTTTTGGCTTTAAAAGATATAAAACACATAACAAATAGACCTCAATTCATTCCTTGGAAATGAAATGATCCTCCTTATTGCCTTAGTTGACATTTGGGTAGCAAAGGGTAGATGCTAATATATTTCCTATATCAATTGGTTTGTTTAACTTTCTTTTCTCTTAGTTTCTTATTGTTTGGTTTTCTTTCTCTTCCACACTTGGTTTTCAGTCCATGAGTTGGAAAGCTTTGAAGTGCTTGATTTTAATAGACACTCACAAGAATTAGATTGTAATAGGTTTCAGGTCCTTTACATGTTTTAGTTGCTTCCTTTGGACCGTGGTTTAGGAAATGGAGGCTCTTGAACTAACTCACTACCTAGCTTTAAAACTTGTAATATTCCTACATTTATAAGATATCATAAAATGTGCAAAAAGATGAAAAATGAAGTGAGACGGAATAGTTGCATGTTCAATATTTAGAAGAAATTAATTCCTCATATTGTTTTTAGAAGCAATTGCGTTTGACTCTTAATTTGAATTAATTTTCTATAAGGTTTTAAGTAGAAATTAATTTTAGAACTTATCCCAACAGGTATGCAATATGCTATATGAAAGCTTGTCTTGAGCTAAGAACAATGGTATAAGTGTTACATCCCCGAGAAGTCTAGGTTGAAAAATAGAGTAATTTGAAAGTTAATGTAAATAGTGCAAAAAGAAATAATAAAAAATTGGTCTTTAGGAAAAATTATAAGAAAGTGCCCAAAAAAATAGTAATTATATTTTTGACCTATCTTAGAGGCAAAAAGGTCATTTCTCATATTAAAAGTAAAATGTAAAAATTTCATTTAAGCCTAAAGGGAAAAATGCTAATATTGTAAAATGTACGGAAAATAGTAAAAACGAAAAGATATAAAAAGAAATGGAAAAAAAGGCAATATGATCATTTTTCCAAAATAGTTTGGAAAATAAGAAAATAATAATTTTTCCCAAGAATAAAAATATTATATTTTAGTCCCTTAAAGAAGAAAAAGTCATTGGAAACTAAGTGAAAATAATGTTAGGGAAATTATACCTAAATGCCCAGAAGTTTCAAAAACTACATATTTGTCTTGAGTCGAGTGTATTTTTAGAAATATAAAAAATTATAGTCAAAATAAAGCTCTCAATAAGTTAATTTTAATGGAATAATGTTTGGAATTTAATGAAATTAATATAATATTTATTAGGCATTAAAATTTTATTATTAATATTTTACCCAATAAAAGTTATTTTAGATTGCAGAAAAATGTAGTACTAATTCAGGAATAATTATTGGACATTGCTAAAATACATTTTAGGTCAAGATTTGTGATTTTAGTCCAAAAGTAATTTTTGGATAATCATGTACTAATATAATGATAATTTTAGTAAAATATTTAATCAATATAGATAAATTTAAATAGTAAAGAATATTTTGGTCAATTAAAATTGGTGAAACAATTTTCAGGCAAAAAAAAGGTGAACTACGTCTGAAACTAATCATGCATACACAAATGGAATCATGTGAAAAGCTTTATGATAAAGTTAACCCAAGGTTAATGAAAAATTTACCATGATTAAATTATATTACTTATCTTTCTTAATTGCCTTTTGGTTATGTTATTAGCCGACTGAACCGGTTGTGAATCAGTTCCATTTTTTGTTTTTTTAAAAAAATTTTAATTTTAGTATAAAATATTTTTTCTTTTTATATTATAATATTACATAAACATTATTATGATATATAATTATTAAAAATTATAAATTTACTTAACAAATAATATAATAATGAATTATTAGTTGACTATTTTGAACTCAAAATATAATTATGAATAGATCATCATGTATTCATCGAGATGAGCATTTTATGCCTAATTCGATTTGGATTAGTTTGGACTAGGATAAATTCTCAAGTTGAAGTGGATAGGTTAAGGATACTTGATACTCCAAAAAAAAAGTGATTATGGATAAATGTTAACTCATTTAGATTTAAATATTGAATTATGAAACTTACTAATAACTTATTTGTGGTAAATAATATATTGATAATTTACTATTATTTATCTTAAGATTTTAATTAAGTCATAAATTTGTTTAAACTTGCATTATTTATTTAAAATATATTATTTTAATTACTATAGAATCAACCCTGATTAGATTATGGTTAAACCATTGAGTCTTACCCCAGTATTTTGTATGGTTCAATAGCTAATTTGGTTCTAACAACATTAATATAAATCACTTATTAAATTCTATCTAATATACAGGAAAAAATATCTATTTTAATAATATCTGCCTTCTTTTTTTTTTAAAAAAGGTAAATATTAAAAAATTGATAGTAAACAATTGTAATTATAAGAATAATAAAAAATCATGGCCGTAAAAATGAACTTTAAAAAGTTTAACGATTCAAAAAATTTAAATTTTTTAAATATAATTTTTTTATGTAAGTAAAATGTTTGAAGTTTTTTTTTTGCCACATTGAAACTTTTGATGGTCAGACGCTAGATTAGAATTATATAATCACTTGCACTATTAAATGTTTTATGCATAAAAAGAGGGCCAAATCACCTTCAATGGGTTAGGGGGTGTGTATTCAATTTTTTGGTTCAGTCTAAAAATCAAAAACCAAAATGATGATAAAAATAATAATCAAATCAAATCAAAATGTTTAGAAGAATCAAACTGAACTAAATCGAAATATTTTGGTTAGATTTGGGTTCTATAATTTGGTTTAGAGCTTTGATTAAAGCAAAATGAAATGATCCTTGAAGAAAAAATCAAAAACTTCCAAAACATTCATAAAAATGCAAAAGCCGCCAAAATATTCAAACAAATTTTGAATTATATACATTTCAATACTCTATCTAAATAATATTAAAAAAATATTCTTACATAAAAATACAAAAATCTAGAATAATATTAACCTCAATATTTATAATAATATTCATAACATTAAATTGAAAAATAACGTTTAGAAATATAAATCCAAATATTAAAAAAACACTAAAAAATTATAAAGAAAATTAAAAATACCACATTTTGATTTTGCATAAAAAACCTCAAAAAAACATAACATTATATATTAAACACTCAATAAAATTAAAAATAGAAAATGGTTCAATCTATTTAGGTATTGCAAAGTCAAAAGGAAATCGAACCAATATAAATGAAAGTTTTAAAAAAATTAATCAAATGAAATCAAATAATTAAAATCAAATAAACCGAATTTAATTACCGGGTTGGGTATTTGGACCCATACGCGGTGGGATCCACCGCCGGAACCTGATACCATGAATGAATAGCGTAGAGAACCTTGCCACCGCAAGAAATGGCTCGAAAAAGTTTCCAACCCCCAGAACGACCATTCCTCGGCTTTCTCTTTATGACACGCCATAAAACATCGTTTGCTTCCGCGCTCCTGCCGCCATCGACCAATGTCACAGCATTATCGAAGTTATCAGCAACAACTACCATAGCTATTCTACATTGAAGCTCCTAATTCCCGAAACATGCCTCAGCCAAGCAAGGAGCCCTGCAAGAAACAGGCCTGCGACATTCAAGCTTGTCTCTCCAAGAACAATTTCATCGCTCAAAGGTACCTGCTTCACGCGTTTGTTTGATTTCAATTTTGGAATCTAGACTTTCATCGACCTTTAAAAATTTTGTTTGATTCCTCAGAACATGCTTCAACATGTTTGATTCAGATGGGGAATGGCATTGTCGTTCATCTTTTCGCCTTCGTTGATTAGCATTATAATCTTCTAGGTTTCGTCGCTTGTGTTTTTTGGATTATTTTGTCACTTTAGTGTTATGACTTCTATTATTGTTCCTGGTTCCTTGCTGCCAAGTCATTCAACACGTTTTTGATGAGTTTCTTGCTGTTGGACTTGGCTGATGGTCTATGGTTCGTTTTCGTTTTGCAACACTTTTTAGCAGTTTGATAGGCACAAAGGTGGAGAACCTTTTTCCAAAAGTTAGCTATTGAAGTGAAAGAACAACCCTATTTAAGTAACCTTTTATTACTTAATGTGAGACTTATGCACCACGTACAGCCTTGGTTCTACTGTAGCTTTCTCAACTTTGCAAATGCTGGAACAGCAGTAACTTTCTCATTTTTTCCTAGTCATATTGAATTAGTTGCATGATTTGCGTGGTTACACAAAAAGATGTAAATGTGGTTTTTTATTTTTTATTTTTTTGGCATCAAACCAGGTAATGCACAATATGAATAATCTGCCCACAGAATAGAAAAATGCGTTAACTTTCTCCCAGAATATAATATGCAGCATAACCCTTTTCTTTGGGCTGTGTATCTCTTCTCTATGTGCAAAAAAAAAGGGGGTTCAAAAGTTCATAATAGCCTCTTCGTTTTAATTTCTCCTTTTACTGAAAATGGGATGGGATAGGAGGGAATAGTATAACCCTAGTATATTGAGGATAAATATTAGAAGTCTTAGTAGGATTAAGAATAACACAGCCTAAATATATGCAATGATACATAGAATATAAAGGGATCTTGCTGAAGACCAATAGAAAGAAGAACAAGCATTCTGGTGTGGGATTTAAGGGCCGGCTTCCCTGAATTTGTACATAAAAGCTAAGCCTGAGATCTTCTTTATGATGGATGGATATGATCCTTGTATACTGATTGGAAGACAAGGTTCTACTGTTCTAGTGACTAGGAGATTGGAGAAGACCTAAAGATATTATGTGCCTTCTGAGTGATTCCATGTTTGACAATACAATGTTTCTATATGCACTAGGCGTGCATTGCAAGCATTTCACCCTTACTGCAACTGCAATTGTCCTATCTTGTGTTGCTATAATGTCTTCAGTGTTCTATATATAGTGTTGCATTTTGGCCCATACAGATGCTGGGCAGTCACTGGTGGCTTCCTGAGGTTATGTTGTAATCCATTATGGATTTTGGAAGCCTTTTATCTTTAAGATATTAAGTGCTGGCCAAAAAATAAAATAAAATCTTTAAGATATTAAGGGTCTTATTATGTATCATCTTGCATGATAAGGGCTAATCAACATAAATTTTATATACCTACCTTTTAATATTCTATTACCCTCTTATTTCAATAAATATCTTGGTTCATGTAGTTTTTTGGTTTAGACCTCCATTAGTTATTGACATTATCTTGAATGTGTTGGGCACTCGTGTATGTCACCACTTTGTCTTTCCTCTTTAATCTACATGTGAATGTAACATGGATTCTTGTTGATACTCTAGCTAGTATATCTACTTATTTATTGGTTTCATGTAATTGAAGTTGTTGTATTGAAAATGATAGGGTTTAATGTAATAAGGCAAAAATTAAGTGCAATTTTTATGTGTGTGCTATCAGGGATTTTTAGTAGAATTTTGACATTCGGTAAACTTTTGAAAGATCAATCATGCAATGCTAAGTTGTAAAAAATGTTCAAATGTTATATTTTTTTATTAGAGAATCTGACTGCAAATACCTTAAGAACTTTAACTGAATCTTGTTCCAAATAAATCCTAGACAATTGTATATGTGATGTTGAAGTTGAATCTTCTGTACAATAGATTATGGAAGGCCTGAAAACTTTTACTGCACAACATCCCTTTAGCAGCTTTCTTAACTTGCTAGTGGTGGAAGTTTGTAATAGCAAGTCTCTCTGTCTCTCTCTCTCTTTTTTCCCTAGTCATGAGTTAGTTGCGTGATTTGCATAGCCTGTCACATGAAAGTCTCTATGGTGCAGTTTTGTCACTTCAAACCAGGTGGTACAAATTTTGGAAACTGGATTTGTGAATCAGCTTGATTACAACGCTGCTAAGTGTTTAAATGTTAATTTGGGGTTCATTGATGTGCTCTTCATTGTGTTATTGTATCACTTGGACCTTTAAGCTACTTGATTAGGGTTGCCACAAGCTTATTTACCATTCGTCTTTCTTATTATCCTTAGACGTGGCCCGTGGGACTTCTGTTGTCTTAGAGACCTTAGGTAACTGGGCTTGTAATTTTGAACCTCAAAGAGGTCATGTCCATTTTTTCAAAATGGGGTTCCGGAATTTTGTTGCTGTTAAACTTTTATACCATATTTTGTATATGGGCTTGTGTTTAGGCTTTTCCATATTACCAAAATAGTCAAAGCTGCTTCATTAAGATTGTCATAAGTTTATATACTCTTCATCTTTCTTATTCTGTGGGACTTCTATTCTCCAATATTTAGGCATTCAAAACCAGAAAAGTTGGCATTGTATTAAGAATGTGCCTTGTGTTTGTTACTTCATGCTATAATTTGACATGTTCTTTATTATGATATATCAAAGCAACAATTCTATTCCTTTTTGTATGCTTGACGTATTGAACTTCATAAACTTTGTTCCTAAAAGCTTCTAGTCACTGCATTCACACTGTGCAGGTGCCTTCAAGTCATTGAAAAGTTGGAGTCTTGTTGTGAGAAATGCAATTATAATTCAACACACTGCGGTTCTCTTTCAGGACTTTTGAAGCAAAAGCCAAAAGGATAGGATAGCTAAGTTCTACTTTAAGATTACTTATACGTGATAAGTGATGAAATTGATTACTTTCATTTTAGAGATAGATTTTGTCCACCAAATATGTGTAAATCAAACCAAGTATGTCTTACATCTTTCAATAGGACTCATCTTTCTCATACTTGTATGTATTTTCAATCATGAAGAGACAGATAATATGTCATCAAAGTTCTAATATAAAAGTTCAACATGTGAAGGAAAGTATTTGAAGCAATAATAATATGACATTGATGTGTGGAAAATATTCCTGTTACATTTTTAGTAGGTTTTTTCGTAATTATCCTCTCTCTCTCTTTTTAATTTAAAACATTTGAATCCAACACGATACGACAAACCAACAAAAGTTCATGTTCTTAAGAGAGATGCATTTTGAAATTTCACGTTTTTTAAAATATTATACTGAAAATGAAATTATTTTTTTCTGTTTCGGATCAATTTTATTTGTTTTTTATTATTAGATCTGATTTTTGGATACTCCAAACCAAATCATAATTTGATTTGCCCACCTATCTGATTTTCATTTGGCATCAAGACCTACAACCACTTTAGAAAAAAAAAAAAAAAAACACACACACACACACACACACAGAGGCACACGTGATTCACGAGTACAAATTTCGAATGCCAGCTCATAAGTACAAATTTCTTATGCCAGCAAAAAACATTTGAAAAACTAGAACCAATATTAAAAACAAGAAACCAACAAAAATTAATGTTTTTAATGCCATATCTTTACATACACAGGCTTAGATATCATTATTTTGGTAACAATGGAGTTGGACCTCATGGAAGAAGCCAAGTTTTATTTAAGTATAATTTATTGGATTTAAAACCATGTAAATATAGAATATATCTTTAGGAGAGTTACATCTATTTGGGGCTTGAACCTACTCAATTTAAATTAATTCAGGTCCTAATAAATCCTCCAATTGAATTTTGATTTGCTAAAAAAAAAAAAAAAGGAGAGAGATCATCATTTTGACTGCAATAGTGTTGTAGTTAAATCAATCATCATTAAATCAATTTATTTTTAATTTTATGTATAAAAATAAAAAAAACTGAATTTTAATTAATTTCTTTTACTGATTTTACCAAATTAGTGATAATTTTTCCAATATGCTTTTTTTATGGATGATTTCTTTTTTATTTACAAAATGCTAACCCACAGCCTTGTATCAAGTCCCTCTCATATTTCCAAAAGCGCCAACTTTTGAAGTCACTATGGATGTTACATGTGAATTTATCTATTTAAAATTTTTATATTAAAAAAATAAACATATATATTTAGAAATTTTTTTTGACAATCTAACTCTTTTAGGAACAATTTGTTTAAAAATAAATCACCAAAACCATTCTCTTTTTCCTTTTTTTTTTTTTTTTGGCCTTCAAACCATTACTATTTGTTAACAAATAATAAACAAACTTTAAATACATTTACCACTTTGACTTCAACATATTCCATTCCTACAGTTACCATAGGTTACAACTTAGCACCAAAAACTAAAGAAAATCCAACAAAGTAAGTGCACAGATAAAGCCCAAATCTGTTATCAAAACAATACTCACAAAAAAAATATCATGTTACAAGATTGACCTAAGCGTAAACATGAGAATCAAATCAAGCCTGAATCTTCTATCTAAGCCAATAAACCAACACTCTCAAACCAATTAGAACACAATAAAGTTCATCAAAACAAGTAGAACAACTTAATGTATAGACGTAGAAACCATTGGATATATTTTACAGGCTGCAATCAATGCTGCTCAAATTCAGGACCATGAAACGTGTTACTACTGACAATTGCACTACCATAATGTTGTAAAACAAACACAAGGTTAGCCATCCGCTATTCTAAAAGGCTACAATTCAATCCAAAATTTCATTTTGCCTTGTGTGATCGACCATGTTTGACACTAGAACTAGAATCCTGGTCAACTAGCATTTTCTTCATTTTCTTTCTCAAGGCCTCCTCAAAATCACTACTTGAAAGAGACAGAACCTGGTTTAGCAGCAACCTCACTCCGCACTCTTTCATTTGAGCATGTCTTGGTTTAATCCTGTCTTCCAAACTGTAACCAAAAAACTGAGGGAACTTAACCAGTTCGGATTTGGGGTAATCCATGGTCACAAAGAAATCCCATTTTGGAATCAAATTATCTGCCAAGCTGAAGGTATACAATGCTCCATATCTTGAAATCATGGTCCCAACTTCCTGTATTGTGTATCCTCTCTCCAAGAAAAATTCAGTCACAGGCTTTAAATTTGCATCAATGCTAAGACCAAAATTTTGGGGGCATCGAAATAGAAGAATGCCAACATCAACTCCTAAGGAACGGAAGTAATTAGCTGTTGGCCGTAGCTTGTCTTCCACATTGTAACTAATAATATTCGGGAAGCGAGTTAGGATCTTACCTATGTTCTCCTCTGAGAGACCTATTTCATAGAGAAAATCTACACTTGTGTTCACCTTTTGCTTGCTATAAGTTAGAAGAGCTGGAAATCTGTATATCACCTTTGCCCATTGTTGCTTGTCCACACCCAAAGTTTCCAAGAACTTCATGGTGGGTTTAAGATTCTCAGAGAGACTGATACCACATAATTGAGGCCTTTTGGTGATGATGATGGGAATGTCTTCTTTCAGAACTCCAAGTTCAAGAAGAAACTCAACCACTGGTTTTATTTTCCTCTCTAAGCTATAGTAAGCAAAGGATGGAAATCTACGAGTAATACTCTTGATCTGCTCAATATTCATGCCAAGCTCCAAGAGATAGACAATATGAGGGCGAAGCTTGCCAGCTGGATCTATCTCACTCACTCGAGACATGGCTTTCATCTTCTTCGATTCCACCAATGAACTAGGGATAGAAATTGGCACTACAGGCTTTTCCTTCATAGGAGGGTTTGGATAGTTTTCCACGAAGTTCATCAAAATGTCTCCATACTCTTCAAAAAGAGATTCAAGATAAGGAATCAAAGCATCCCTAATCTCAAGAGTTGTAAGTTCTCGTCCTGTTCATGTCAAGGAGATTGTGATTATCAAGACTGAATGGAAATCAAATATATGAAAGGTCAAGACCAAACTCTGTTGCTATCGAACCTACTAGGTACCAAGATTTATGTTTAGAGTGAATCATTGATACAAGGTGGTCAATGAAAATGTCTGACTTGTTGATGGTTCTTGCTGCAACTGCATTACTCAGGCCTTGTTTCTTCAAAAACAAGGTCAATACAGCCTTTGCTTCTTCCTTTTCTGCCGCTAACAAGGTTGGAGGTATCAACTTTAATGACCCATCTGTGCCAGAAATCATTGACATGAATGGACTATGCTTTATAGAATAAAACTAAACCTCATTCACAAGTTTAAAGTCGGAAAAAAAATAAACGCTCACCATTTTTTGCTTGGCAAAAGAAAACCTTTGAGGAATGAAGTTGAATCCTGATGTGAATTGACAGAAACAACAATTAAATTTTAATAATGTTAGGAGACTAATAAAGGATAGAAGCAAAAGGAGGGCCCATGCACCTTTTATTGTAGTTATTTGAAACATAATGGTACAGTCATACTATTTAGATGCCACGAGTGGAGTATTTAGGACATGGTAATGGTTCCACACTGACAAATAATGAAGTTGTTTTCCATAAAGCAAAATTCTGTGTCAGCGGAGCAGAATCTTAACCTTCATTTAGGTGCCTTTGGCTTGCATTAATTTTCTTCCTTTTAGAAAGTATCAATTTCATGTATGTTGTTCTGGCCATATAATGTAAGCTTCATAAGGTATGAACAAATTTGTTAAGACCATGGATTATAGGACACTGTAACAGGTACAATTGCAACTTAATCACCTCTAAATGTGCCTGAAATGAACTGAGTGTCATCTAATGGTGGCTCTTAGTATGTTCATCTTGATCTTTCCTATAACTCTAGTTTTGTTATCTTCTCATAGTCATCATCTAATTAAATGATCTTCGAATCCTTTTAAAACTTTCCAGTTCAGTGGTTTGGTTTTTCAAATGCTAAATAAATTTCGGGGGCAAATGTTATAGCAGCATAAACCATTGTCGATATGAATATTTAATATTTAGTTTATTTTTCTTCTGAGCTGAAGAGAGAGGGAGAGATGTTGGGGTCATGTGTGAGTTAAGAATGAGAAGAAGTCTTAATTGAATAGAATTGGACTAAAAAAGAGGTTTATAAGTGAAAAAGACCAATAAATCTTAGAAGACCCCATGAATCTCCCTAGTATCTGAGGCTCTCTTGGGCCCCAACAAGAGGAAGAAAGAGCTATTCCCGAGCTATTTATACCCATAATCTTTCCCATTGTTAAATTTCTTTATTGGAAGGCTAATCACAGATACAGAAATGGAGTACATTACACATACAGAAGCAAGCTCTCTATAAGATAATATTAATGGATGCTTACAGATGGAGACAATGGTAAATAAGAGAAAGATCACCTCGTGCTGGTGTACACCCTTGTCCAAGAGGAATGCTGGGCAAGGCGATTTAGATGAGGAATCTCCATCTTCGTTTCTTCAATGAGTTAAGAATTCTTCTAATAGAAGCTGAGGAAATATCTATATGGCAGAATCTAAATTTTTGTGCTGTCTAAGTCAACACAATACTGCCCAAACAAAAAGCCAAGGCATTAGCCAAATGCGGATTTGTTTGAACAAAATAAATTTACTATTCAGAGACTACAAATTAAAATAACAACACAAATATATGAGGGCTAAAAATCTAATACAAATGGAAACCAAGAGGTGATAACTCAGCTATATTCCACAAATATAGGTTTACATATCAACCTATCAGGTTCGACACAATACAATACATTGGATACAACTAATTTTAAAATTTTAGGATATAGATATACATTTTAAATTTTAGGACAAGGATGAAAGATAAAAACATATAAATTGGGTTTTATATAAGCTCTTTAGTCATTTTGAAACATTTCAAACAAAAAAAGCCAAAGATACAGAAACTAGAATATATTATGTATCATGAAGTACAATATACACATCATATCAAATGCATATTCAATACAGATACATCTACTTTTTTGAAGTGTTGATCCAACATAGATTCAGTCTCATCGTAGCAGCCCATAAAAACAGAGGCAGCAGACATAAACCCAAAACTACAAGGCAATGTAAATAAATTCCCAGCTCAGCCTAAATCAACTGGTGAGCAAAACTCAACAAAAACCCGTCATGTACCAAAATATGGCAACATAGAAAGTTATACCAGACACAAGACCATTTGATATACAGGATTAATGCACACAACGCACAGACATACCACATGCCTCAAATCATGAAAAACAAAACTGTCGTCAACAATATTCTTGGGACAAACAAATCAGAAACTAAATGAAGCAATGAACAGTTTCCTTTTCATTTTAATTTTAACAGCAAGTCAGAAATTCCTCCAAATGCACACGCATCAATAGGCCTTAAATCGAATAAACAACTTAAGTTCTAGGATGTGAACTTGATTTAAAACATGATATATACAAAAACTGAATAGTAATCATCCAAATTCATAACAAGGAAAAAAACTAAAATCAGCATGGAAGACCTAAAATCAATTTAAATCGACAGAATATATTTGGACAAGAAGGAATTTCTCTTCAATGCCCATTGAAATGTAGTTAATGGGATGGATGGGATTTCTCCTACCTTGACAGTGAGCTTTGATCTGAAATTGCAGAACAGGGATAAAGTGAGCGTCTTTACTCTCTCTCTCTCTCTCTCTCTCTGTGGTCTGAGCGGCAGCTCTCAACCTTGCTTCTTCTTTTGTCTCTCACGTTTCATTTCTTTTTGGTTTTTGCTTCTCTCTTCTCTCTCTAGATTCGTTGCTTCTCTTTGCTTGTGTTGTCACTATTTAGATTAGATAGGGCGTTAAAGAAAACAAACTTACAAATCAGAATGAGACATGTGGAGAGTGAGCCAACACTTCTAACTAGTTTTATCGAATTTGCATAACCATAACCAAAGTATTAAAAACTGGACTAACTATTGAACTAGTTGAAACACTTGTTCATGATTCAATGGTCAAACCATAATTGAACCGGTCATGATTACATTAATATATTTTAAATAATATAATTAAAAATAAAAAGATATTCATCCATAATCATACAAATAAATTATACAATATTCATCCTAAAACATCAGATTCATCCATAGACATAGCAGTAACTTATTATACAATATTCATCTAAAACCAAAAAGCCACAATATTCATCCACCATATTTCGCAATATTCATGCTACATTCAGTCAACAAGGTCCTCACGCAATTTTGGAAAGGTTTTTCAGTTAGTAAAAGACTGGAGTGAGGAAAAAAAATCCAGATTGAACATCGCTCCAAAAAGGAAAACAGACAAGTGTGAAAAAAATGTAGAAATTTGTTTTTTCCATGTGTCAAATATAGTTTTGCATGTGTCAAATAAAGTTCTTTCACTACATCAAAACAATGACTTTCTCACTAACCGAATCTGCAAGAAAAAGCTCCAAAATCATGAGAAATGTGTTTCTCATAAACCTTCTCACAGATATTTCTTAGAGAGAACAAGTTTCGTAGGGACAAAAAAATTCTCGCCGAGAAAATTCTTGAGAAAATATTTCTCATGGCTTTTTTCTGAGAGAAGCATTTTTTCAAGAAATAAAATTCAGTGAAAAATGTTTCTCGTGGAAAAAGAAAAAAAAAGAGAGAAATACTAACATAAGGCATCTTAATATTTTACATGTTTCTCACGGATTTTTTTTTTTTTGTGAGAAACATTTCTCACAGAAAAAAAAATCAACAAGGAACTCATTATTTTTTGAAAAAAAAATTAATACTTCCCATAGATTTTGTCCGTGAGAAGCTGTGAAGAAAATTAAAATTATTTCAACACTTCTCACTATTTTAAATCATGAATTAAGACAAAAGTTTTCAAAAATTCATCGGAAATCCGAAACCAGTAATTCTTGCAATGAATTTCAACAAAGTTAAACCATCAAGGAAAGCTTCAAAAGACAAAACTCCTTAGAAATGCTTGTCAAAGTCTTCTTTAGATCATGAATTAAGACAAGTATATATGATTACTGACCCAGCAAATCTATTTTTTAACTTTGTCAATATACACTACAAGAACTCAAATTTCAATATTCTAAGTAACCCAACTACATACAATATTGAGAAAAGGACTTGAATATTCTAAGTAAACTACATTCCTTACTTAATCATAGCATACTGTTAAAGCAGAGCATATTGTTAACTTAAAATATATGAGTTAAACTACAAGACTAATGAAACAAATAAATTGGTTCCCTCTGCAGAACTCTTAAATTAAAATGGAACCAGAACCCCATTTGCTTTGTGTGGATAATATGGGCCTGGCAATTTAATCAGTGTGTATATATATTTTATTTTACAAATTAATTCTGTTGAGAATTAAGAAATAAAGAAATAATAATACCTAATAAAAAAAACTTGCTAACATAACCTTGTGTTTACAAATTAACTTAGCATTTATTCAGTCAAAATATAGATATAGTTTTTCCCCCTTTTCAGATCAGGATTTCAATTAATAAAATAAGAATTAGGCATGATGTAATATAGAGAGCACTTAGGGCCTACCTCTCCCATTCCTTGTGATACACTGTGTGTCACATCTGCAGGAAAGTAAATAATTAGATGGTCTGGCTATAATTGGAGAGCTAGTGGTGTCATTGACCATTCGCATTTTGACCACAATAATTGCCAAATTTATCAACACCACACATCCAATATTGCGCAGAAGAGTCCACGAGAGTTAGCCTACTTTGTAAAAGGCAAAGTTCATTCCTATTGAGTAGCACTTGAATTTAAATTCTAATTCTAAATGCACTATAGGAGAATGCATCTTTAAAATTAATTGAAATAAAGAACTTCAATTGAGGTAAAGTCCAAATGCATAGTAACTATAATATCAAAGAATATAGTATGTCAAACTATAGAAATGCATAACATCAGCATTGGAATTCCTCACACACAGAGAGAAAGCTCCATCAACTGTAGCTATAAGATTTCACAAGAGATTAAATTCCAGAAAAAACCAGTGCTATTGAGCGATTTAATAGTCTAATAAATGCATGGTGCAAAGTTGATAACCATTAAAGATGAAAAGAAATTTCAGAAATCCAAGAATCTCTAAGACCGAGTCAAACTTTAATCTTAAGTACTTTGCCAGTACAAGGATCAGTATTAGATCCAGTGAGTTAGAGTACAAAATAAGCACACAACTCATGAGTGACATCCAATAATCAGATCGACGTCGCATACCCATACAACAAGACAAAATAAGCTATAGCAAAACTCCAACTTCATCACAATACCTTAACCAAGGAGAGAATCAATCGACCACACAAGAAGCATAAATAAGACTCATCAAGCTGAAACTCCTTTTTAACCCATTTCAACAATAACAACACAGCAAGTAGGGAAGCAACAAATTCCAATCCAAAAACGCAAGAGAATCATATCTTACCAGCAAATAATGAAGTGGGGTAGGAGAAAATCCTCTTCAGCTTCTTCTTCATCTAAACCAATTTTTATCTCTCATGCATCTCCCTTCCCAAGTTCAATAAGATGAGATTCAGTACAGAGCAAGTTATGGTAAAATTGAAGCAAAAAGGTGTACAGAATTCCCCATCGGTTACTTCACCAAAGTATAATTTTTTTTTTTTCTTCTGTCCCCCTGTTGAAGACTTTCGTTTCGCAGGGAGAATCACGAAAAAGAACGGAGAGGAGGATGAAGCAGAGCAATGAGGAAGCAAAAGAAGAACCTGACCTGCTTAATTTACCAAGAGGCAATGAGGAAGCTACAAAATTTGAAACTTTTTTTCTATGAAGCACGAGGATGAAGGACGAAGCTCAACAACGATGGAGAGGGTGCAGGATGAATCACGGCGCTGTGTCTCAGAGTTTTGCTTCTCTGTTCTTCCCGTGGATTCCTGTCTCGTGCTGTCACTATTTGGATAAGAGATAGATAAGAGAGGGCGTCGAAGGCAATAAACTCACCAATCAGAATGGGACATGAATGAGACATGCAGAGAGTGGGCCAACTATCTATATATTTATATTTGTAATTGAAAAATTCTACAGACTAGTTATATATATATATATATATATATGGGAATCTATCAAGATTGGTTTTGATCTCAAATATAGTAAGGACTAATGCTTGGACTATTAGTTATTCATTTTCCAAATTACTATTCATTATTAGTCGTGTATATAATTATGTATTACTAGTTTCATTGTAATATTGAGTTGGGAATATTTTTGAAATAAACTTTTTGATTTGAAACATACCTAGAAGGGTTAATAATTTTTGTGAATATTCATTACCTATTTAACTAAGTAAATAATTCAACTAGTAGGATTTATTCCAGTTTAATTAGATTAAGAGTTCTGCCAGTTTTGATAAAAGATTTCAAGTGTAGGCCTAGAATACCAAGCAGTCGCATTTGGTAGGAAAGTCTGTCCCATAGATCTCACAATTTTATTGATTATTTGTTTTGAATTATTGATTGTTATAAATAAAGTATTAATTATCCTTTTTAATATTTTACTCTTCACTAAAAAAAATAATGGGGATGAAATACAAGTTATCTTTAAATATTTAATTTAAAAATATTTTAGTAAAATATTATTAAATTTTATTATAATTTATATTAGTTAAAATTTTTATTTATTTATATGTAAAATTTTAAAATAACAAATAAAATAGGAAGAGGAAATATTAGTGTTAATAATTAAGATATTTTTAAAAATGAAATTGGTCATTGAATAGATACACAGATATGAGATCCTCTGAAATGGTAGGCTGCTCCTGCTCATTTCATTACAAGAGGTCCGGAGCCGCCAGATTAATCGACGGTTACGCAATGCCTGGAACATAAATAAAATGAGACTGCATCCTGACCATCAATTTTTTCCCATTAATTCTGACCGTTAAAAACTCACTTCAACCTTCTTCCTCAACTTGGGGAGGGTAACGTCTTCTGGACTACTCTAGCGTTCCAACTTCCAATTACAAATGAATTAGAATTAGCGTAGAGAACGTTGCCACCGCAAGAGATGGCTCGGAAAAGTCTCCAACTTCCAGAACGACGTTTCATTAGCTTTTTCTTGCCCTCCTATAAGTGCCCCACTGTACGACATCGTTTCCTTCCGCGCTTCCACCGCCATCCACAACTGTCACAACATCATCGAGGTTAGAAGAAGCCTTCCTTAGCTATTCTACGTTGAAGTTAGTCATTCCTGAAAAATGGCTCAACCAAGCAAAGAGCCCTGCAAGAAAGAAGCTTGCGACATTCAAGCTTGTCTCTCCAAGAACAACTTCATCCCCCAAAGGTCTCTGCTAAGTGTTTGTTTGGTTTCAATTTTGCAATATCATTGAATGTCGACCTTCATCCACATTTAAAATTGTTGTTTGATTCATCGACGTATAGGCCTTCGTTGATTAGCATTTTAATATTCTAGGTTTTGTGGCTTGTGTTTTTTATAGCGTTTTATCATTGTTAGTTGCATTTGCATATGCCGTTGATTTACGCCTATGGGCAATGTTCTGTGGGGCTTTATTTGATGAACTATGATTGATTTGTATGCTGACTTGGAACTCCTTGTTCTACTGTTTAACCTTCTGATGCAAAAGCCAAATGATCAAGCAATTGACATATAAGCATTGGTAATACTTTTCTACTTTTGACAAGGCAGCCATCACATTTTTAATGACTTTCTTGCTGTTGCACTTGGATGATGATGTATAGTTCTTGCTTCTGATGCCAAAGTTTGGTCGTGTCAATGAAGCAAATGAATTTTGAGTTGTTAACACAGTGATCTTGGTGGAGTTAGAGACATTACTGGCTATTTGACTAGGGAGTTTTGCTTAGTTAAGGGGCTTGCTTGACTATTTATTTAAGAACATTCTTCATACAATGGTTTTTCTATAAAGTATCAACTGGCAAAATCCACTAATACATGTCATTATTATGGATTAGAGAGAATTTATGATGAGGCAATGCATTTTATATGCCCCTCGTTTGGGAGGTCTCTTAGTTATGCTTGAATAGTAATTTCCTTCTGTTGAGTATTAGCAATGAATGCCATTGGAAATGTTGGCTTCTATTAGTATACCGCTTTTGGTAGTCTATAATATGTTGTTTGAATAATTTTCAAGTTCTCAGCAAGATTGTGTCTTATATTCCCATTATATCAGGTCTAAACTCTCGCTTTCTTTGGCTTGGAATATGAAACATTTTAGGTGTTTTGGACTAAATGCTTTTAGTTCTTGTTTTCTCTCCTCTTCACTCTAGTTAGGCATCTGCTGAAGGCCAACATCCTTCCGCTGTAGATCTTTTATGACTAGAAATTCGTTGTCTCTTGATGATGCATGGGAGAAGCTGATGAATTATGATCTGTCGTGTATTATTTTTATTCAGTTCTTTTTCTTTATTTGGTTAACTATATTTCTTTCTCTCTTCTAAAATAACAAGCTGTTATGCTGTTTACTTGCGTCATATGTCTGTGTCTGGACTCTAGGTTGTGCAGAAAATGAAACAACTTGCAGACAGAATATTAAAATGTAATAACTTGCTTACAGAATGTAATAGCTTACAGAATATTAAAATGAGGCATGGGTGAGAATCTGATTGTGGAGAGACTGACCTCTCAAAAGCTAGGACCTGTATGTGTTTTCCTTACTATTTTCTGCAATTTCTGCCAGTTATCCTTTGTCACTTTATACACCAGCAGACTCATTTTCCAGTGAAGTAAACTTTGGTGAGTTTAAACTCATCATTTACATGCCTTTTGGGCGGTCTTAACATTAGAAACTCAAAGCTTCCATATGCAAAAGGCACACAGTCCTTGAACTTCACTCTTGCTGCAGCTGAGAGTGTCCCATCTAATACTTTATTTCGGCCAATCCATCTTGTATTACATTATTGATAGGTTTGGTGTGACCTATTAGAGTTTTATTTTGGCCCATACGGATGATGGATTTTATGATGATTACTTGAGGTTGTCATTTAGTTGAGACTTGGTCACTTGCAAGCCAATTTTGTTTTTGATAACTGAAATTAAGGGTTCCTATTGGCTTCTTACCCATTTACAATGATACTTGCATCTTGGCTTATGCATTTTTCTTGGTTTTGGTCCTCTATTAGTTGTTGACATTACCGTGAAGGCATTGGGACACTTTTGTATGTGACCGCTTACTCTTTTCTTTTTATTTTTCCCATGCATATACCTTGTATTCTTGTTTATACTCATATATTTGTTTGTTTACTTATTTTTTTTGGTTACATAAATTTAATTGATGTATTGAAAATGATAGGCTTTAATGTGCCCAGGCATCAATTATAGGAAAGAACTTAGTTACAGTAGTTGTCTGTTTTTTTTTTTCTTTTTGGCCAACAGTAATATGAGGTTTTCCTAATAGAATTATGATATGTGAAGAGATTTTTTCTTAAGAGTCAATCATGTGTTACCGAACTGTAAAAAAAATGTCCTTTTATGTTTTTATTGAAGGACCTGATGACAAACACCTAAAGAACTTTACCCAAGTCTTGTCCTACAGAAGTCCTTTTAGTTGAGCTTTGTGTTGTTGAAGAAATTGAGTCTGGTATAGAAGTTTCACGTACTTTGCAACATTTTTTAAGCAGCTTGATTAGTACCCAAGCAAGTTGAAGAATCGTTCTCCACAAGCTAGCTATTGAGGTGAAAAGATCACACTATTTAAGTACCTCATTAAGCAATCCAGACTACTCAATGTGAAACTCACACATATTTTACTACCTTGGTCCCCATCATAGCTTTCTCAACTTACAAGTGGTGGAACAGCAGTAACTTCCTCATTTTTCCCTAGTCATAATGAGTTAGCTGCACGATTTGCATATCCTGTTAAAAAGATCTGAAGGTGCAAATTTTTTTTTTTTTTTTTTGCATTAAATCAGGTAGTGTGCAACATGAAACTTGCACACACAATATAAAAATCCACTAAGTTTCTCCAATAATATAATCTGCAACATAACCCTTTCTTTGAACTGTATATCTCTTCTTTAGGTGCCCAAAAGGAAAAAAAAAGAATCGATAGAAATGTCAAAGGAACATGATAGTCTCTCCATTATAATTTCTCCTTTTATTTTAAGAGGGATGGGGTAGTGGGAAATGGCATAGCCTTAGTATATTAAGATAAATATTAAAAGTCCTAATAAAAGCACATCTCAGAACTCTTAAAAATAATGCAGCCAAATATATTCAGTGATGCATATAAGAAAGGGAGACGTTGCTGAAAACCAAGAGAAACAAGATCATGCATTCTGGTGCAGGATTTAAGGCCGGCTTCCCTGATGAATGTGTAAAATAAGGGCTTAGCCTGAGATCTTCCGCATCATGGATGGACATGATCCTTGTCTATTGATTGAAAGACAGTTCTAGTGACTAGGAAATCGTTTAGTATGTTGACCCCATGTCTTTGTATATGTAGTTTTTTGGTTTACACCTCCGGTAGTTGACATTATCCTGAAGACATTGGAGTGCTTGTGTATGTCATATTGTTGTTTGTATGTCTACTTATTTATTGCTTACATGTATTTGAAGTTGTTGCAGTGAAAATGATAGGGTTTCTTAGAGAATATTTTTGGATTTATTGTGTCATTCGGACCTTTTGACATTCAAAGCCACTCTATAATTTGACATGTTCTCTATTATGATCTGTACTAAAGCAATGATTCTTTCCTTTTTTATTTATTTATTTATTTATTATCTTGACGTATTGAACTTCATAAACTTAGTTCCTAAAAGCTTCTAGTCACTGCTTTCACACTGTGCAGGTGCCTTCAAGTCATTGAAAAGTTGGAGTCTTGTTGTGAGAAATGCAATTATAAGTCAACACATTGCGGTTCCCTTTCAGGACTTTTGAAGCAAAAGCCAAAAGGATAGGATAGCTAAGTTCTACTTTAAGATTACTTGTAAGTAATGAGTGATGAAATTGATTACCTTCATTTTGGAGAGACTTCTAAGTAGATCGTGACCATCAAAATATCTGTAAATCAGACCAAGCATGTCTCATAAGGACTCATCTTTCGCATACTTGTATGTATTGTCAGTTGTGAAGAGACATACAGGAATGCATTTGAAGAAATAATATGATATTAAATTGTAGAAAATAATACCGTGTTAAATTTTTTATTAAAAAATTGATAATAACAATGCTGTTATGAAAATAAAGAAATTATGAATGAGACAAGAGAGAATTGGAGGAGAGAAAATGAGGAGTATTTCATATTTACTTATATGTCTAATCCAATATACATAACTTCTATTTATAGGCTTCCAACCATTAAAAATAAACTTAAAAATTACTAAAAACATTAGTCTATATATTTATATAACGATACAATATGATACAGTTGGAGGTTATATAACATTAACCATGATAGAACTCCTCGAAAGCCATTTATTGGGGAGATTATAGAGGGTAGGATATTAAAGGTAATGAATGCTAAGAGTTGTGAGGTTATGAACATTTATATACTCCCCCCAATCTTCAATATAATGTACATTTACCCACTGCATCAATATTAGGGAAAACAGTTAAAAGCAGTTAACTTTCTCAAATTTATCATAAATTGAAAATATTTTTAATTTAATATTTAAATTAGTCTTCTTAAATTTGCCTCATGAAGACGTTTCCTTAATGAACGGCATCAATGGAATAAATTACATATATATATATATATTTGCCAAAGGTATTATTTAACAACAAGGACATCATTCATATTATTTTTGCATGGTGAAATATTTCCTCGTAATAGTTTAAATTTTTAGCTAATGCAACACATTATTTGATATAGAACATTGTATTGAATATTCCCCACTATTCTCTAACCCTTCTCGTGTGTCCTTTGCTCTGCTGATGCATGAAATTATCTTTTTCTCTATAAATGATCCAGAAACTTGGAGTTGGAAGTTAACTCAACCCCATGGTCTAGTGTTTGATTGATTTGATAGAAAGGAGATATTCGAGCAGCAAATAAGAAAAAGGAGTGGAATCTTCTCTTGTTCTAAAATAAAATAAATTGTAAAATGTTCCAACATAAAGGCTAAACGCATGTCTTTTATATTAGCTTGGATCTTGGATCTATCTTTTTTCAATTGAATAATTTATTGGAGTCTAGACTAATTTAGATTGAGTTAAGTAGAACCTTTTCATGTGGCAAACTCTATTCTCCACCATCAAGTATTTAATATAATGGCATTTTTCTAACTCAAATTTAAAACTTCTAATTAAAAAAGTACAATTTTCTTACCAGTTAAATCAAGGGTATAACAATTTTTTTTTATTGATACAGCCTCAAACGGACATTTGTTCATAAGTAACTAAACACCATATGTTAAACGTGTATTCAAGTACAGAAAAACAAAACATGATTTGGTACCATCAAAATTCAATCAAACACAAGCAGCTCTACTTATTTTCTTGACAATTTTTCTGAAACTGAAAGCAATTTCTTTATCCTTAAACCACCGACATTTTGTTTTAATTTTTCTATTTAAAAATTAAATAAATATTCTAGCTTTTTTTATTTAAAAAAAAAACACTCTTACACGAATATGAAGAAAACAATTTGCACAAATACTTATGAATCAGTCCAGGAATAGAAAGCAATTTACATCTGAAATCCTTCATCACGGATGAGGGACCAAGTTAAGAAGACCATAAAATATTCTTTCTGATTGTCACCAAATCTATATATATATATATATATATATATAAATTCTTACTGATTTGTCATTTTAAGATGAAGGATAATGGATTCAAGAAATTCACTTGGAATAAATCTACATATTCAGTGCAAATGGCTCAAGCCAATAGAAACACTTAAAAAACTATACATGAAACCAATAAAAGTTCATGTTTTTAAAAATCAAATTGATAGACATACGTTTCAATATTTATTACTCAAACTTTGATGAAATTGCAATCAAACTGGTTATAAATATTAAATAAATATAAATAAATCTTTATCTTATTTTTTTTATTAGATCTGACTTTTCGAAACTCCAAACCAAATCATAATGTGATTTGCCCACCAATCTGACTTTCATTTGGAATTAAAATCTACCTACAACGGGTGCAAATGTCTCATGCCATAAAAAATGTGAAAAACAAGATCCAATAATAAATACCAGAAATCAACCAAAAAAAACAATGTTAATGCCTTTAAAACCATATCTATAAAGATACAAGTTTTTTTGGGCCCACTAGAGATACAAGTTTAAATATCATTATTTTGAGTAATAGCGTCATAGCCAAAGTAATCTTTATTAAATTAATTTTAATTTTTAATTTATATATAAAAACCTTGTTTAGAAAAAAAAAATGAATTTTTATATCCTTCTTTTACTGATTTCCATTTGATACTCACCGAATACTTATCATCAGATCTAAACTGTCTAAATTAAAACTATACAGTTCAAATTTAATTTTATTTTAATATTATATTTTTTATATATTTTCATTTTATTAAATATAGAATATAAAATAAAAATAATTTTATAACTGTCATTTTTTAAAAAAATATTATTATTAAACAAAATTAAAATAAAAATTTTATATCTAAACCGTCCAGACTAAAACTAGATAGTCCAGATTTAGTTTTGATGATAATCATTTGGTCTTGTAGATGAGCACCAAATGGGAATTTGTCAAACCATCTGAATCGATTTTCATAAAATGATTACCGATGAAAAGAAATAGAAATAAATGAAAACGAAAATTGTAAGCTTTTTGGTAATAGACAAGAAAGAAATATGATGAAAAGGCATTTAAATGCTTAGTTGAATTAAAAAGGGGAAAAATTATTGAAAAGACAAAATTGCCCTTCAATAGAGATAAACACATTGAAAAGGAAACGCTTGCCCTTATTGGTTGCTTGATCTCTCTGCAATGACAACCTTGTCTTTCATTGCAGCAACGTATCAGGACAGAAGAGCAGGGCTGGGCGAACTGTGATCGGCCCGGCATCCATCAGCTCCGACAGCGTTGGACAGAGAATGACAAATGAGTTTGATGCCAATAAAAATAGTTAAAATAGATGCACAGAGAGATACAAGGAACCAATAAAAACTCACTAAATTAATAAATCCATTTCTGTGAGCCAATTGACTCCTCGCAAATGATTTGCAAAGAGTGTACGTATTATATAAACATTTCTGAAACATGGTGCAGAGCAGAACTACATGGATTCAACTGAGATACACTTTATAATAATCAGGGCGCAGAAAATTACATTGGACTGTGTCTTCTGTATGGAGCGTAGAGAGAGGTGTACAAGGCAACATCAATCATCAGGAAGCCAAAAGAACAATGACAGGATAATCTCATCATCCTTCCATATCGATCTCTGTATCAGAAAATGAATATGATGATATGGGGGTGGAAAATTCTTGGTGAAATACACAATTGCCTTCACAATGTCCCTCCCCAAGAGACAAAAGTATGAGAGAATTGCATGCAATGGCACGGCATAAAGAATATTAGCATGGCGTTCTTAAGGATTCCTGCCGTCTAAGTGGAATGCCTTCGCCATTACCAAAGTCATCGTCTTCTAAATGCTTGGAATGTTTGATGGGCAACGATGTTTGCGAACCTGCACTTGAATAAACTATATTATGTTAATAATCCATGCCTAAAGATGTCAGTATGAGGAAGGATGTGCACATGAATCAGTGCAAGGATGCAAATGAACTAGATTTGTTTTGATTCAGGTTAATTTAACTGAGTCAAACTTAATTGATGCTCTGACTTGTTAAACTCAAAAATAACTTCTTTTCGGTAGCATAAAGTTAAGATGATTTAAATTTCAGAGGCTCAGTAGGTTCAAGACAAGTCTTGTAGCTCAAAAACCACTTATAAAAGTATTTACAAATTATCTACCTACAATATTCTTACATCGACAAAAAGATTCGAATCCACACCCTTGCGGGTATTCATTGCATATTTCATAATGAAGCAGTCATGATTTTTTACATGCATATTTCATAATTTATGTATGATGCTTAAAAAATCCCTAAATTTAAGGGGATTCTTTGCAAGGGACTCGATATTTTTCCCTTTTTAATTAATTTAACTCGTGGATGCTATTGTGTTTGTGAATTGTTTGACTTGGTTCATTTATTAAATGAGTTTGAGCTTGATCATAATTTTTAACTTGATTAAAAAGCTCAAGCTCAAATTTGAGCTCAGTCTATTCTAAATAGGGGGAAAAAATTGAGCATTCTAAAGGTGAGTTAACCTTGGTTGATTATACCTAGAAACAAGAGGGTGTAATGTAAACCACATCCACATCGAGTCTTTTTGTCATATAGGCAACTTTCTTGATGATTAAAGATAAAAGATTGATAGAGCCTACCATCAGCCAAATCCTTAGTTTTGTGAAGAAGGAAAGTTCCTGAAAGTATCGTCACAAATCCACACATCTCAGTGACAACTTGTGTTGGACTTTGCCTATCCCAGTCCTGATATCAATTTCAGTAGTCAGATTAGGATCAATCTTCTAAAATGAAGAACAGTGAACAGACATTGTAATAGTCAAACTTTTTTTGGGCCAAACTGTAATAATCAAACTTGATAACATACAATTATTAATAAATTCAAGCAACAGGCGGAAACTACTAATTTCACGGGCTAAGAATTAGCAGAACAGCAAGAACAAGGTGATTAGAGTAATAAACAATAAAGGGAAGAAAAATGTATCATATTGTTTGTGTTCCAGAGGATTGCGTATTAATGCAAGCTTATTCATGGTACAAAAGGGAAGAAGTCTCACAACCTATCAAATTCAAGACTTCTCAATCACCAACAATCTATCTCTCCCAATTTTTCCACAAAGTTCATTTTAGATAAGTCTAAACCCCACCCCAACCCCCCCCCCCCCAACAAAAAAAAAACCCCTCGCTGAGGAGGAGAGGGGGGGGGGTGTGGGCGGGGGCGTGGCCTTCAATTCTCAGTAGGATCAATATATGACTTCACAAATGAAATAGAAACTTTGAGATTAAATATAATCACTGAACATCACCCTTCAATAAACAAGTGGTCAATCCAATTATCATGCCCTAACAATAGAGAGTTAGCAAAGAATACTTACCTTAAACATAATGACACTAGCCACAATGGTAAACGATGTAAACATAACATAATATATGGGCGATACCACTGCCGTATTAAAGGTATCCAGTGCCTGAATTCAACAAATGAATTTAGTATCACATGAGAAATAAAACAAAAAGCACTAGTAATCAAAACATAAAGAGAGAAGATAATAAGTAGAAGTAATTGCATTATTTAATAGTGCAAATAGCAGCAACAAAAACAACATTCAGCACCTACTTTTCTATTAAGAGTTTGACACATAATAGATTCTGGCTCACACTGACTCACTTTTCTATGCACTAAGCCAAAACTAATCAATCTGCATCTATTTGGCCATACTTCAAAATATAGGATGATTTTGAAATCCTTTGCAGTTTTAACATTCTGTTGCACGGTTCATGGGTGGAAGTATGAAATTTGCTTAAGTGGTCTGTAGAAAAAACAAGAAATAAATAAATAAAAGAAAGAACTCCAAACCAAGTGAGGAAAAAAAAATAGTTAGACTTCTCCCATGTCTTAAAACCTACTGCCTGTTAATCCTTTTTATTGTTAATGAGAAAATGGTAGAAAATCAATCAAGGTAGCTTGGACATAAAAAAAGTATAGATGGTCTTCAGTCCTATAAAAATATGCAGAGAGAAACTAGCAAGGATAGTAAGGAAATTATAGAGTAGAATCTTTTGGTGAATGATATATCTAAAGAGTTAGCTATTGATAAAGCTCAACTGTATCATGTAATCCATATATCTGACCTCACTTCTTATTGCTAGACTTTTTAGTTTCCTCGTATCATCTTGAAACAAATAATCACTCAGTCCATTTTTTTAAATTCAATTTCTTTATTATCCACTGGACAGTAGTACAAATTAGTTCTTTCACTGATTAATTCGAGAAACATAAATTTCAAAATCAATCTCAGAAGTTCACTCAAAGATCTCAAGGTTGCAGACCATCTTAGTTCACTTAGATGCGTGCCACAATAATATAACTTGTGGTTTAAGAAACAAAACACGTGCAATTCAGATGAGAAGAAAATTAACTTCTACTGACAGGATTTTGTTCTAACCAAACCAAGCAAGAAAAGGATACACATGTAAAGTGTGAAAAAACATTGAACAAAAATTTAAAAAAAATGAATATAGGCAAGTACATGACAATGATAAATCCAGTTTGTTGTGGAAGTGTGAAGTCAAATTAACCATTCATGATACATGACAATGATAAATCCAGTTTGTTGTGGAAGTGTGAAGTCAAATTAACCATTCATGATACATAAAATTAATATAGGAATTCTGGAAACTAACAACAAAAACAATCAAATTACCATGTTTAAATAATTCATTTGGGTAAGAACACAAATGGTCACAATTAGAGTGAATGCCCAAGTTTGGGGAAAAAGTAGTTGATTCATCCCTGAAAGAGTTAATTTTATGGCAATCCCGAGCGCCTTTACACTCATGACCTGGCAAAGAATAGCTTTAGAATAAAAATGCCAAGAAAGGACATCAAAAGGGGAAAGAAAAGAATACTGGAAACAATCAGATGATGAGACATACCGTTATAGAACCTATAAGGGAACAAACACCAATATAAACCATTATGTGTGTCTGGCCATATAGTGGAACAACGTGGAAAATGAGAATTAAGACAGCTATTACAACCAAGGTTGCATAAATGAGAAACGCTGCCAAAATAAAGATTATCATCTCTCAGTATGAAATAATAAATAAGATATTTCGGATGAGGAGATTAATATTTCAGGCATGAATTTGCCTACCAGGCTCCATAGCAAGCTCCCATACTTCTATCACCGAGGTAATTTGTTGTTCTTGAGGTGCATGGAGAACAATTGTTGTAGAACCCACAACACACAAAACACAACCAAGAACTCCAAATTCATGTAGCTTTTCTCGTAAAATAACATGAGCAAGTGCAGCACTGCAATACAACAGCACAATCAGCATTTACCACCTAAAAGTGAGACATATGAAGCTAGTTTTTGTCATGCCTGATAATAATGCTGAGAGCACCTAGTGGGGTCACCAATATAGCTGGAGCAAATGCATAAGCCGCAAAATTAGCTATTTCTCCAACAATCACTGTTGAAATTGCAAATGCCTGTTAGAATACAAATTTCAACTAATATCATTAACTACAGCCAATTCAGAAAACTAATTGATTAGTGAAAAATTTGAAGCATCTTTGAGTTTGTTAAAGGTTCTTCAAGGAATTCAAAATATTTCAACAAGTCTAGTAGCTGCATTGTCATCTCCACTTTTAAGACAATTAGCAAGTAGCAATATCACTCGATTTTGAAATCATTTTCCTCCATTCCCACGAATATCTAAAAGCAGTCTGCCTTCTCATCTTCTCTCAGAACTTCAATATGGCAGACCCCATAGCCATTATAGATTCAGCTTCTCTGAGGTTCAATAATTTTCAATTCTTCCAAACCAATCAACGAATCAATCCACTATCTCATTCTTATGAGTTCATATAAAGTGTTGTGCCATTAGTAAGTGGCTGCTGGTAGTGCACCCAAAGTAAATAGTATAGGACTCTTCATGCAATCATAACACACCATTAGGAATCAGTAATATGTACACTTTTCAAAGATTCCTCCAAGTTTTTTTGCTCACTATTGAATACTGCAACTGTCCAGAGACTTAGTAATATTTTTGCTCTCTCCCCTATATTTCTCTCCACCTATTTACTATCCCCATTTTCTTTACATAATTTTCAAGAGATCATAGGAGTCATGTAAACAATTGATATTAAAACAATAAAAATTCAAAATCCATCATTCAAATTTAGTCAATCCACGACCAACTACAATCCTGTACGAACTCACTTGTTATCATGCCCACCCACCAAAGTGGTTCATATAAGTAAGAATAGCCTCCACTTCCTGTCAAATAAGATTACTAAAAAAAGTCAATAACTAATGCCCACGATACATCGCATTGATGTTGAACCAATATTACAAAGCAGAAGCAGAGTGGTAAAGCATATACAAATCATATGATATGCATCCTAACAGCAAGTAAAAGCCAGAGATATGCATGCATTACGCAGCTAACGAAGTGACAAGTTTTAACAGTAATACGTCCTAATATACATGATTTAAGCCTTTAGGGTATTCAAAAAGCAGAAACACAAATGAAAATTAATAAAACAATGCATCCACTTAAAACTTCGAACTCGCATTACACAAAATTACATTGAAATGAAAGCATTTTGATGTTAGACTATTTCAGTTCAGATCTCACACCCAAAGAACCAAATTTCCAAAATGAACAATCTAAACTAACAGCAGCCAGCAGACAAGGAGCAACTAAAGGAATTTCAGCAACTAATTTCTGAGTCAGAGATGAATCATATGATCCGACCATGATCAACAACAACCAGGTAGAAACAACATATAAAGGCATATCAAATCACTAAACTACTAACAATCACAAAAATGCTAATACAGCCCACTTGTGACTTGTCGAAGAGAAAGATCTCTTCTTAGGAAGGAAATCTTTTTCATGTCAATAACAATATTCCTGTCCTACCTCCCTCCGATCCATCAATTGGCCAGCCCAATTCACCCCGACCCACTAGACGCCATCGCATTATTGCTCAGCTATACCCATATTTACTTCAGTATCCGCTAAATTACAGAATGAATGCCCATAGGTCCAGAATCCATGAAGATTTGAGAAAACATACCAGCCCTGATTCCACTAGCACCCGCCTTCTTCAACCCCTTCTTCTTGACAATAAAACTGCCACCGATAAAGATGCTAGACGATAGAGCAAGACAAAGACCCTTGATATTATCAGAGGACATCCCCTCACGCCAGCCCGTCATGGCAACGAACAAACCCTAGCTATGCAGAATTTTGCTTGGATGTCCTAGTACTCAACCCAACCCAAATGGGAACTCCAACAAGGTCAATAGACCGAGTGGATCTCCGGAGTAAACCAGGATTAGCAGCTCCAGAAGCCAAAATCTGAAGAAAAAAAAATTTGCCAGAGCAGTTTGGTGGATGATACAGCTGTGATGTGAGAGGTTCTTAGATTTGGAAATGTATTGCACACCACACTCGCAGTGAGAGGAGAGAGAGATAAAAAAGAAAATTAAAAAACCAAAAAGGAAGAGGGTAAGAATTTGGATTTACTCTCTCTCGGTTTCTCACTGAGCACAAAAAGCTTGATGAATACTCTGCTACAACCCCATGATGTTTCATACCCTCCTCCTTCGATCCTTCTGCAACGATGCTATATATATATATATAAATATATCTTCCTTTTCTGATCCGTATTCTTCTTCTCTCTATATTTCTGTGAAAAAACACGAAATCTCGCTACCTCCTCCTTTCTCTCCTCTCTCTCTTCTTCAAATCTACCTTTTTTGCGACTCCAAATTACGATCGCGCCGTCATCCAAGGTACACCTTGACGAGACGAAGAAATTTGCCGACTTCACTCAATTTAGGCTTCAAAAGTGTCTATGGAATTCAAGTTTATTATTTGAGTTTATCTTGCAAAATCTTTACTCTCAAATAAACACCTGAGATCATTTTTCATGATTTTTAAATTTTGTTTTTTTGAGACAAAATACCAAAAAAAATATTATTGCTTTGGAGTACAGGTGTTTTGAAATGACTTTCGGAATTTGATAAAACAATCTATATATATATATATTGTTTTTGTGGTTGACTCATTGCGACAAGTTTTGGACAGACCAACTGACAATGAAATGTCATGCTTTTTGTACATTAAAAAAAAAAAAGTCATGCTTTTGTATTAAAAAAAAATTGTCATCCTTAATGAAAATGTCATGTTTTTTTTCTACAACTTGCCGTGCTCTTGTGTTTGAAAGAGGATTTCATCCTTGTGCAGCACTCATGGATGGATTTACTGAACTATATGAATCTAAAACAAAACGCACTAATTTTGTGAAAATGAGATAAAAGAAAAGAAAGATGAGACTTTATTTTTGTGAAACTCACATGAATAAAAGTAAAATTCATTTCTTTCTCTTTTTCTCTCTCCCTAGTCTACTTCAGCTCCTTTCCTTTAAAAATTCACATTAGATGTTTTAATTACTTAGGTCTTTTTAAAAAAAAAAAGAACTAAAAACTTGTGAAAATTATTTTTTTTGCATTATGTTTTTTTTTGTTCCTAATTTTATTGCTCCAAAGAAAAATTGAACCTCTTTTATTGTTTTCTCAGGAATATTTTGGTCATCATCAAGACAAGAACTTCAATGGAGAGTTAGCTTAAAGCTTGTTTAACAAAGTCTAATACAAAGTTTAACGAAATATATAAAATTGCTTAGTTGAGTTCTGTCTTGGTTCTAATGAACTTTTAGGACGCAACTTAACTAATTTTTTTAAAAAAATATATATAAAAGTAATATGTGTGTTAATTTAGATTGTTTAGTAAATTGGTTCCTCCCAAAACCACCCGTGCTCAATCAACATTCCCCCAAGGTAAAATTGCTTGTGATTTATAGGTTTTTTTTTTTTTATAACAATAGCCAAAATTCATATTCATAATGTATATGAAAATTTGCGTCCCTTAAATTGCATCAAATAAAAATTTAATTCTTGTTGGGAAAGACAAACCCAGTTTAAGGATCTCTCTTCATCAAAGGTCTTAGTCTCCAATTGTTAGCTAAATATACCCTTAATACTCACTAAAAAAACAAATCAATCCAATCAAAATAAAAATTAAAAATTACCCTTGGTGTAAGAAGCAAGGTAGTTGTCACTTGTTTGGTAAAAACAAAATTAAAAAAAGAAAAAAATATTGTCGCTTTTGTTTTTTGCCAAGAGACCATTGTTACTTAATCATAACAAATAAACTAGCTTATTTTTAATTTAAAAATTAAAAATTTCTAATTATATCAAGATAATCTCAACCTTTCAAATATTAAAATTTTATTTCAAAGACAATATTTATTTATACATTAAACTAAAAAAGTTTCTTATTAATTATAAATAATATTATTTGAATTTGAGGTTCAACATGCACTCAAATTAAGGATGTTCAAAAACTCAGTTTGATTCAATTTGACACCTCTTGGGATCTTTTCAGTTTTACTTTTAATCAGTTTAGTTTACTTTGAATCATGTTAAATTGATTTTTTTAAAAAAAATTTATCATTTTCTTCAATAAATTAAATAAGTTCCATATAGATATCTTATGAACACAAATTATATCTAAATATTTTATTAAATTATGAATATTTTATATAAATTTTTTGTTATTTTTTGTATTTTTATTTATTTATTGATAGATTCATATAATTAATTATAACAATATACTTATCTATATTCTTTCTCCCAAATTAATAAATATCTTGTAATCTTGTTCATGAATTTTTTTACTTAAAAGACTTGTATTAATGAGTAGTGTAAAAAGAAAATATATTAAATAAATATAGTATTTGAATTTTAAAAAAATAAATAGTATAGTAGGTTTGATTCGATTTGATTTAGATTTCGAAAGCCTGAAACTGAATCAAATCAAACCGAGTCAGTTCCAGAATAACAGAAACCGAAATAAATCTTATTTCAGCTCGATTTTGATCGATTTGTGTCGACTTGATTCAGTTTAATCGGTTTAGATTAGTTTTGAACACCATTGTCTCAAATCATACTATAAAAATTGAAATTTTTTTAGAAGAAAAAAAATTCATGATAGTTAGGTTTTAGGGCTAATCAAGACCAAAATAAATCCCATAACTTAAAATACACTTATAAAGATATTTTGATGGACGTCCTCGTCCAAAAAAAAATTGAAATTTGGTCGTTGAATTTACACCTATCTATATGCAATAAATGCTTCTAGAAAAAAATATCATCAAGTTCTGGCAAGAAAAAAATGCTTCTTGAAAAATTTGTCTTACTCATCCCTCACATATATGGCTTGCACAGGAGGTAACCCCAAAACACTTGTATTAATGGAGAACGCAATTTAGAATGGATTTACACCTATAAAGGTTTGACACTGAGTTTAGAAAAACTTCAATTTTTATAGTTTTGGTCTGTGTCAGAACAAGACAATGGAGTCTCAACATGCATCTCATGTCAAATCAGTCTTCCGGATTGAGCACAAATTAAAAAAAAATTATGTTTGGTAAAATCCATACCTACAATTAAGTAAACAGATGTGAGCTTATGCAATTTACAAGGAAATTTAAGAAATTATAAGTTCCATATTATTAAATTTAATTAAAATAATAGAACAAAAGAGAAAATTGGAGTTAAAATGGAGTCTGATATAAGTTAAATATATCAAATCAAAATAATTTTCGGAAGTCGTGATTTCTTACAAAATTATTAAATGTATGAATTAGATATATAGATATAGATTTGTTTTTAGATTAGTTTATTGATTATATATGATTTTATTGATATAATTAATCTCAATTTCAATACAATATACAAAGAAAGTAAAATTTCTCAAAAGGACCACGTATTTTTAAAAAATACACCAACAATAATTGAATAATATTTTAATAAAACTTTTTTAGTGTAATTTTCTCTATTATAAAATTTGAACTCAAAATCTTACTTAAAAAAAGTGCCAAATGGATCACTTAAATTAATTTCCTTTAGTTCAATAATTCTAATTACGTATATTATATTAATATATATATATAATATATTAAAAAATGGATTGATTTAAAAAAAATGCCAAAAGTCTTTACCTTCTTGATGTATTTTGAGACAAGAAAAAATAAATATGAAAAAATATATTTAGAAATAAACAATAGAAGGATCAAGCAGAAAAAACTCACAATCTCTTAAATAAAATCTCATTTAAAAAAATGTTGAAAGAATTATCTCTTATTTAAGAATGGACAATACTTTGAATTATTGGTGGTACCCAATACATAGAGTTATATATTACTGAAAAAAGTTTACAAATTTGGATACCCTCGGAAAAACCCACAAAATTTCAAGATAGATATGTAACAAAATAAAACAAAAGCCAATACCGCAAATGACATCTTTTTCTATTTAGGGTTGTGCAGATAAACCTGTGACTCGATCCAATCCAGTTCTATCGAGCCAACCAAGTCGGGCTTCATTTTGGATCCGGCCGGGTTTCGGGCTAGATTTATTTTGTCCGGCTCGACACAAACTATATATATGTATATGTTTTTTTAAAAGAAATATATTATTTTATATATATTAATTAATTTTATAAGATTTTTTTCTATATATCTTATATAATACATTTATTATTTGATTATTACTATAAAAAACTTTGAATATTTTGATATTTTAATTTTATTTAAAATTTTAAATTAATTTTTTAATTTAATATTATATGAAAATAATGTGTAGTTGTAAATAGTTGTAATTTTTAAAAAAATTAATTTTTATTTTAACATTATATTTTAAAAAAAATTTATTTTTACATTAATAACTAAAATTTTTTTATTAATATATAAAATTAATTTTTATTATATTTTTAATATTTTAAAAAATTATATAATACTAGGTCAACTTGACCCCAACTCGGATATGTATGGATCGGGTATGGAGTGGGGTGAAATCGGACCCAACCTAAGCATGCACATCCCTAACTCTACGCGATTATGATCTCTGTACGTATGAGACTATTTGTCAAAAAATTTAATGCTTGAAAGAATCATCGATGTGACCCAACCACAAACATATAAAGTCCACATCACGTGACTCACCCAAATCAACAAATTGGACTCATTTCAGTGTGTGAACTAGGTTGTGGGAACTAGAGCCGGTAAAATGGGTCGGAGCCCACGGGCTGGCCCGTTTAGCCTGCCAAAAATGGCGGGACGGGCTGAAAAAATTGAGATCTTAATAATGGGGGTAAAAAATTTGGCCCGCCCCGTCAGCCCGCCACTTTAAGCGGGCCAGCCCGCCTAACCCACGGGCTGGTCCATTTTTTTTTTTTATAAATATTTATATATTTTTTTTATCTATATAATTATATCTAAAAAAAATAAAAACTAAAAAAAGGGTTTAAGCATCATTTTCTTTCTCAATCTTTCCTATATTTTAATTTTAGTTGTGTTTTATTTTGTTAAACTAAATGTTACTTGTGGTATTACCATATTAATGTATTAATATATTATGCTTTAAGACTTTATGTATCAAACCGATAAAAGATTTCATGAATATAGTTGTTTTATTCATGATAGTGAATAAGAAATTAATAATTTAACTAAGTAGGGGGAAAAAATGGGCTAACCAAATAAAAAGAGTAAAAAAAATAGGAGAAATTCTAGGATTTAATAAAAAAAATATAAAAAAATAAAAAAAAAACGGGCTGGCCCGTTTAGCCCACCAGCCCGCGTATGGCGGGGCGGGCTGGGGATTTCCAGGCCCGCCCTTATACGGGCTCAGCCCGCCCCGCCCCGCCCAAAAGGAGGGCCTATGGCGGGCCGGCCCGTTTAAAGCGGGCTGGCCCGTTTACCACCTCTAGTAGAAACCAAGCAATTAATTAATTAATTATTGTCAATTAATTATATGAACCACTATTTTCTTTACGTGTGGAATATACTAGACGCTATCACAAAAAATCCCAAAGAAATGTCCTTAGCGCGGATACATTCAAAGAAAAATAGGCACCGAAAGGTTTATAAAAAAAAAAATTAGGCACCAGATGGATGTAAAAACAATCAGCGATAAATGGATTACTGGATGTTAAAGATTTTAACATTTTTTTAAATAGAATCATAAATTTAAGTCTTATAAACATAAAATAACTAAATATTTTCCAGTTCATAACACGGGATACTAAATAGTTTAACTACAAAAATATCAGAATTAAAAATAAAAAAATTATTAAATATTCCTTAAAGTGTTATGCCGTTTATATTTGCCGGATAAAAATAATTTATTA